>OY856413.1:802000055-803335055 GCA_963693085.1 Alisma plantago-aquatica | reverse complement strand
GTTGTAGTTACATGCTTTTTCTTCATCAGGTTGACCATAATACCATCAAGGTTTGGATAACCAACATCAATAATGAGATTCTTGATCATCTCAAATGATTTGAGTACTCAATAGAGGATAACGATGATGATGATGTTGAGAACACACCCGATTTCGCTTTTATTCCTTTTGGCACTATCAATTTCCCTATCACCATCAGTTCATATTATTCTAAAGACAATGATGAGCTCCGCGCCGCCTCAACATCAACAAAAAAATCAAGTTAGGTCCAAGCAACAAATTTACTTTCTTATCATATTTTGTGTTTCCACTTTTTGTCTTAAAGTAATCAAACTTCATAGCTATTTTTTGTTGTTAAAACTTCAAGGGAAGACCACCACAATGAAAAGCCTTCACAATTGCTGATTACGGACCATGTTGTTGTTGTTTAGTTTGTGTTTCTAGTCTATTTGTGTCTCTCTCTTCCTATTAATTTTACTTATGTGCATGTTTAGGGGTACAACAACCCCCTTGTTTAGTTACTGTTTTGGACAACAACACCCCTGCATGTTCATACTTATGTCATTTTCATTCATCCCTTGTAGTATTCACAGAGTGGTTACAATATTTTGCATTTGTATTACAAAAACAAACTAACCATGACTTAAGTAAGTCTAAATTGTATAAAATTGAAGTTAATTTCTGTTGTGTAACCAAACATATTTGAATTGAAATCATTTTGCAAAAAATAGGTATGCTCAACTGGAAATCGATACCATACAACACGTATTATATAGTCTCATATAATAATGATGTTGATGATGGAACTACAGGTTTCTACATGTGTGTGATGAATCATATGAATGAATTAAATGTTCTTATACATGTGTGTGAATCACATGATCCATATATAACATTGTCCATCTTGTTAATATTGCAGGTTTGTGGCATGTTGTTGGCTGCAATCAAAGGATGTTGTAAACTTACGGTTCATAACTAACTTGCAGGTTTTGCATCCTACTGACCAGCCAGACAGCAGGCCTGCAAGCTGATAATATAAAAACCCAAAACATAGTTTTCAATTAAATATAAAACACCAACAACAATTTGAGATCAATGGAGTTAGTTATTTTTATAAAACTGACACCTATGGTCTAACCTGGGGCCTATTTTTTTGTTTGGGATGGGAAGTGGCATTGGTTTTGGAATGAATAACCGACGCCTATGGCCCCACTGCTCGCACGTTTTTTCGAGTTGCAATTAGGGAAGGCTTTTGTCGTCGGTTACATAACTGATGTTGAAGGCGTCTACTTTTAGTGGCATCCACTTGAGTGTCGCTTCAAAATCAACGTCAAAAGGTAACCGATGCTAAAGGTGTTATCTGTACTAGTGTACCCTCCTCATTCTTTATTTTCCCAAACAAGGGCATTTTTGTCTTTTTACACCCTTGTTTCTCTATTTTGGACGAGTCAAACAGACCATTGACCATGCTACTTGTCCACCCCTGATTGGGCCAAATTAGTGGGTCGGTCCCCACTCTCACCCTCTCTTTATCTCTTTCTCGCTTATTTGGATTTTTTGAATTTTATGATTAGTTCAAAATGCAAAATACATATCTTTTATTCTGGTTGTCCAATAATTTTTAAAAAATGGAATTAGAAAAATGTGATCTTTATAATAAGAATACTTTCAAGGTTTGGTTTTTAGTTTTGTCAAAAGGTGTTTTCTAAAAATTTAGTTAAATACTTAAAAATCACCAAAAATACACTTTAACCTTCATAACACCAAAATATGGAAAATTGTATTTTTTTTCTTAATAAGGAGAACCTAACTAGATCAATGGTGATGTTTTCAGAGTCTAATTCAAAGTTTTTCTCATAAAGTCCAAAGCTAGAATTTTCTTTACATTAATGCATATAACAAACCCTAATGCATGATTATACATTGAAAATAGGAAAAGTGGACCTTGGACTCAATGAAAGTGGTGAAAGCAAGTAATTAAAATAAATAATAGAGGTATGTGCTTTCCTTACACCTAAGTTGGGAATAATTGCAACCCTAACCTAGTTTCCCTAATGAGGCTTTTATAAAACCCTAATTTCTATTTTGTTGATTCCTTTGCTATATTTTCCTCAAAAATTAATTTTGATTCCTATTTCTTGGGTCTTGTACCCCATTGTCGTGTTTCTATTATTTGATGCATATACTTGCCACAGTTCTTTAGCATGTTGATTTTATTAGACTATTTAACTAGTATAGTGGTACTTATGTACAACCACCCATAGATAGGGCATGCGTAAATTTCACTAGGGTAATGTTTTACTCTCCCAAATATAAAATATTTGATAGGTGATTGTAATGTGTTACTCTCTCTCACCTATTTGGTTGAGGTATGGTAGGTTCCCCAACCCTACCTAGTTAATGTAGTCAATGTTAATCATGCATACAAATCATTTAATATTGTCTTGTTATGGAAATCATCTACTTGATTATGCCTCATTCTTTTGACCATCTTCATCTTATGATGAAATCTCAGCCTTTATTTCCATTTTATTTATTTACCTTTTGTCCTTGTTCACTATGAACACATACCTTGTGTCTTTCTTTTGTTGGGTGTCTTCCCAACCACCCAGGGTTTTGATTAAGGTGTTGAGCAAGGCCTTGTATCAAAGTGGCATAGCAAGAGCATGAAGGACCAACTTAGGTTTAGGATATTGAGTACATGGCTTCCAACATGTACCTGGATCTTGAAGTTGTTACTTGGAGACAAAGTCGATGTAGTTTAGATTTCCCTCTATCTAGATCCTTTTTTTGTTGTAAACCCTATATGAGAGATATGATGGAATCTTATAATCTTTTGAAAAATTGAATATAGTCCTGATTTTTATTCCGCTGCTATACACTTTGGTCTTTTGTATACCATTATATAAATATTTGAAAATTTTGCACATGTTCCAACATACCTTTTGAGTATGTTTGGGATGGATGTTTTATTCCTCAAATTTTTACTAAACAGGTAATTTCACTCTTTTACAACATGGTATCAGAGCCCATGGTAGTCAGAATTTGACTATTTCCATTTTGTCTCCCTTGTTTAGAAACCTTGCCTTACAGAGATCCCTTTTAAGTGACATGTTTTCCATAGAGTTGATCTACATATGATTAAAGGTTGATTTAGGATCCTATGAGTTTCACATTAGAATCATTTTCATTTAACCCCATAAAATATTTATAATTAATAGGTGTAAGTAACCATAGTAACTTGAGGTTGTTTATATTTTCCTTTAGGCAACTACTAGGACGTGAAGTTGAATGTAAAGGTGTCACCAAAAATACACTTTAACCTTCATAACTCTAAAATATGCAAAATTATAAGTTTTCTTAATCATGAGAACCTAACTAGATCAATTGTGATGTTTTTGGAGTCTAATTCAGAGTTTTTCTTAAAAAATTCCAAAACTAGGGTTTTCTTTACATTAATGCATATGACAAACCCTAATGCATGATTATACATTGAAAGTAGGAAAAGTGGACCTTGGACTCAATCAAAGTGGTGAAAGCGAGTAACTAAAATCAATAAGGGAGGTATGTGCTTTCCTTACACCTAAGTTGAGAATAATTGCAAATCCTAACCTAGTTTCCCTAATGAGGCTTTATGAAACCCTAATTTCTATTTTGTTAATTCCTTTGGTATGTTTGCCTCAAAAATCAATTTTGATACTTATTTTTTGGGTCTTGTACTCCATTGCCATGTTTCTATTATTTGATGCATATACTTGCTATAGTTCTTTAGCATGTTATTTTATTAGACTATTTAACTAGTGTAGTGGTACTTTTGTACAACCACCCATAAATAGGGCATGTCTAAATTCAGCCAGGGGAATGTTTTACTCTCCCCAATATAAAATATTTGATAGGTAATTGGAATGTGTTACTCTCTCTCACCTATTTGGTTGAGGTCTGATAGGTGCCCCAACCCTACTTAGTTAAGGTAGTCAATATTAATCATGCATGCAAACCCTTTACTATTTCTTGTTATATCAAGCATCTACTTGATTATGACTCATTCTTTTGACCATCTTCATCTTATGATGAAATCTTAGCCTTTATTTACATTTTATTTTTTTACCTTTTGTCCTTGTTCAGTATTGACACATACCTTTGGTGTTTGTTTTGATGGGTGTCTTCTCAACCACCCATGGTTTGATGAAGGTGTTGAGCAAGGCCTAGTATCAAAGTGGCACAGAAGGAGCATGGAGGACCAACCTAGGATTAGGATATGAAGTACATGGCTTCCAACATGTACCTAGCTCTTGAAGTTGTTGCTTGGAGACAAAGTTAGTGTAGTTTAGATTTCCCTCTATCTAGATCCTTTTGTTGTTGTAAACCCTATATGGGATATGTGATGGAATCTTGTAATCTTTTGAAAAATTGAATATATTCACAATTTTTATTCCGGTCCTATACACTTTGGTCTTTTGTATACCATTATATAAAGATTTGAAGATTTTACACATGTTCCAACATTCCTTCTGAGTATGTTTGGGATGGATGTTTTATTCTTCAAATTTTTAGTAAAGGGGTGATTTCAATCTTTTACAACATGGTATCAGAGTCCATGGTAGTCGAAATATGAATATTTCAATTTTTCTCCCTAGTTTAGAAACCTTGCCTTACATAGATCTCTTTTAAGTGACATGTTTGTCATAGAGTTGATCTATATATGATGAAAGGTTGATTTAGGATCCTATCAGTTTTACATTAGAATCATGTTGATTAAACCCCATAAAATATTTATAAATAATAGGTGTAAGTAACCATACTAACTTGAGGTTGTTTAGATTTGCCTTTAGGCAGCTTCTAGGATGTGAAGTTGAAAGTAAAGGTGTCTAGAAAGGATAAAGGTTTGGGGGTTGGAAAATTTTTCTTTTGTGCCACTATCTTGGTTTATGAGGACTCCCAGATCCATACGATACCTTCCTAGCCAGAGCTGGTACGGATCGTCTGAAATAGCATGCTTTTAGGCAATAGTAACCTTAGACATTTATGTTAGATATCTTGGGGAACCTTATGTGAAGACCTAGTCTTTCAGGTGTTGTGATTTGTTATGAGGATAGATATCCTATATAGCTTATGTATGTCCCTTAAGACCACATGTTTGGTCAGGCTAACCCTGAAACCTAGACTTTCCAGTCTGTTGTTTAGTAAGCTATCAGAGTGTGCAGCGGAAGCATGATGGATCTTATACATGGTTTAGTTAGACTCACCCATTCACCTATAGTTTATTTTGGCCCAGTAGGTCAAACCTTTTAAGGGGTGGAGATTAGTTATTTGTTGATGCTTGGGTGGTTAGATTTTGAGGATAAAATCCTTTTTAAGAGGATGGAGCCCTGTGACATTCTGAAACCTAACTCCATGATTAGGATGTTAGTGTGCTCAAATCCTTAGTTTTGACCAAACAAGTTATAATTATAACCTAACATGTTTATTTATATTCTAATGAACACATAATGGTCATCTACTAAATAATTCATATATTTGAACACTAATGAATATCTAATGCTCATAATATGAGTAACTCACATAGTAATCTTAGTTGTCAATACACCCGATGCTAACAATGTCATGAGCAAGATAATTGTAGCCTAATCTTGGATTTCATACATGCTAATAAGGTGTAAATAAAGTATAATGATCATGTTGATCTAAACCCTAAGATGTAATCATCTAACTTTAATATACATCCTTGATGACATTCATGATACATTAATGACATTAGGAGTCATAATCAGATAATATACTTTGATACACATAAATGGTATATAATCACCTAATCATAGATTAATAAAGTTATCAATATGCAATGCATATCACCTTGTTCTCTAATATGCACCTTGTTAATCACCTAATCATGACTCGGTATGTGAATTATATCATAAATATGTAATATGTTTCAGCTTTTTCACTAATATCCATCCAACAACTCGAATATGGTTAATAAGTAATTCGATTCACACAAATGTGAATAATCAATAATACAAATTGAATAAATATGAGAAAGTTATTAATGATGACATTAATGTGTGTAATAAAGGTAATGTGACAATATATAGATGTGTAATATAGATATAATTAACTAGTGTGATATTAATTGGATTAATTGAAGACTTAACAAAAAATTGGATAAAATGTCATATTCATGTAAACAATCTAATATAATTCAAAATGGCGATAGTATGAACATAGTGGAGTCTAATTCCAAATTATTAAGGATAATGATCAAGTATATTCAGATAATTAAGTAAACCCTAATTGTGCTAACGCTCTTCATGAGATAAATAAGAAATATAAATAAAGGATTTCTGCATAATAATGAGATGTAACTGTTTTGGCAACTGATTGTATATAATGAGACCCAATAAAAGAATAATAATGATAATTTGTTATCCTAATAAATATAATGCTAACAAGTCAAAAATGTATAAAAGAAGTCTTAACAGTGGAACCCTAGGTGATCCTTGAAAACCTGACCTTTAAGAGAGTTTGAGTTTGTGATAGCTTTGGTAAAAGTTTATGGTTGGTTTAAAGATGAGTTGTTACATACCCACCCTTCCCTCTTTGCTTGATATTTTAGGGACAAAATCCTTTTTAAGGGTTGGGGTGTTGTAACGAACTAAACTCTCGCTATATTATCTTTTTGACCCTCTTTCTAAACTTTTCCTTTATTTTCTATCCTTTTTGGCTTTGATGTTAAATTTGTGTTAATAATAGTGGGTTGGTGAACATTTTTTCATTCTTTATGCCAAAAAATAGGTTTATGCACAAATACATCAATGAATGCTTTAATCTAGGTCTAATATGCAATTTGATCACTTATGTGAAATATTAATAAAATTAATTTGTTTTAGAATATTCCTTAACCTTTTGGAGCATGGAAGAGAAAAAGGAATAACTAATAATTCTTTAAAAATGTTAATGTGATATTGAAGTATGAAGTATTTAATATGAGAAATATAATTTGAGATTCATTTTACTTGGGTTTGGTTTGGCTTAGAGGCTACGTTTCTTAATTTTGGGATGATAAGAACTATATCTCTTTTATTTTGAAAAGAAACGGTGAGTTTTCTCCAAAATGTGAAATAAAATATTTAATGAATAAAAAAGTGTAAAATAATCATGGATTCATAATCTACACCTTAAATAGCTTTTGGGTGAATTTTCTTGTAATTTGGATAATCTTTAATATACATGTGAAGTTAGGAGAGACAAAGTGTGTAGAAACTTTAAATTATATAATAAATGTCGAAACAACTTCACCATATAAAATTAATGGAAAATTTATATCCAAGGCACTTAATGTGACTTGAGGATGAAGTTTTATCAAATTTGGAAAATCATATAACCATTAATGATGGAAGAAATATAAAATATGATTTTGTTTATTTAACACATCAAAAGTTCTCAAAAGGCAAATCTAATTGCATATTGGGATTTTTTATATAAAAATAGGTTGGGTGTCAAATTTCATTTAATTTGGAGCATGTTTGCACCCTCAAATGAGAGAGAAAAAGAGAAATTAATACACCCACACTTTAGTTAAATTTGATTCGGAATCTTATTTAATGTTTCAAGCATTATTTTCATTTTATTTTTATCTTTTAGTGTCGATGGACGGTTGTGATTTCCCATGGACTCGCATCCACCGGTTCGGACAATCCTTGCTTCTTCCCCTACCTCTCGCCCAGATAGGAAACCAGCCACGCGGCCGAGATTTTTCATTTTTAGATTTCTCACAGCACACACAATATCATCTCATGATTCTTTCTCCATTGGTTTCCAAATAAGTTTCCACATCAATTGATCCCTAAAATTCATTCGATTTTCTTGTATTTATGAAACACCTAAAATTGGTTCTCGAACTCTTGAAGTCCCAACCTTTAGAACCCCAACCCCAACACCTCACCTATATATAAGAGTGCACGTACATTCGTCATCCCTTTTTCTTTCAAAGCCTTGTGTCAATTTCCCTGCAGATCGTGTTATTCCCTCCCTCAAGTGATTCTTTGTGTCAGTTCTCCGGCGACTAGATCTCCTTCTCCTTGTCACCTCTGAACGAATTGAAACCAATGGTGGGTTCAGTTCCTTACCCTCTATCTTTTTTGTGCTCATGATTCATCGTTTGGTCTCGTATGTCAGATTTTCCCAAAATCCCCAAGATTTGGCCCTACTGCTTCACAACCTTCGTGTATGAGTAGGGTGGGGAAGATAAGCCATGATGATTTCCCTGTTCTACCCACTTCGTTCTCTATTTCTTTGTTTTCAAGAGCAAAGGAAATTTTGTCTTTTTGGATCCTTGATTCTCTATTTTTGGCAAGTTAAATGAGCCATTGACCATGTGACTTTGCTTCGCCAGATTGGGCCAAGTCAGTGGGTCGGTCCCCACTCTCACCCACTCTTTTTCTCTTTCTTGTTTATTTGTATTTTTAGAATTTTTTGGTTGGTCTAAATTGCAAAGTTCATATCTTTTTCTCTGTTTTCCAAAAATTAGATATAATTATGTTCTAGAATCAAAAAGATGCAATCTTTATAATAAAAATACTTTCAAGGTTTGGCTTTGAGTTTTGTCGAAAGGTGTTTTCAAGAAATTTAATTAAATACTTAAAAATCACCAAAAATACACTTTAACCTTCATAACTCCAAAATATACATAATTATATGTTTTCTTAATTAGGAGAACCTAATAGATCAATTGTGATGTTTTCAGAGTCTGATTCAGACTTTTTCACAAAAAGTCCAAAACTATGGTTTTGTTTACATTAATGCATATGACAGAGCCTAATACATGAGTATACATTGAAAATAGGAAAAGTGGACCTTGAAATCAATTATAGTTGAGAAAGTGAGTAATTGAAATCAATAAGAGAGGTATGTTCTTTCCTTACACCTAAGTTGGGAATAATTGCAAACCATATCCTAGTTTCCCTAATGGAGCTTTTATACAACCCTAATTTCTCTTTTGTTAATTCCTTTGATATATTTGCCTCAAAAATCAGTTTTGATATTTATTTCTTGGGTCTTATACCCCATTGTCATGTTTCTATTATTTGATGCATATACAATTCGTAGTTCTTGAGCATATTGATTTTATTAGACTATTTAACTAGTGTAGTGGTACTTTTGTACAACCACCCATAGTTAGGACATGTGTAAATTTTCCCATAGGAATGTGTTATTATCCCCAATATAAAATATTTGATAGGTGATTGGAATGTGTTACTCTCTCTCACTTATTTGGTTGAGGTCTGGTAGGTGCTCCAACCCTACTTCCTTATGGTAGTCAATATTAATAATGCAAGAAAATCCTTTATTATTTTCTTATTATGGCAAACATATACTTGATTATGCCTCATTCTTTTGACCATCTTCATCTTATGATGAAATATTAGCATTTATTTCCATTTATGATGAAATCTTAGCCTTTATTTCCATGTTATTTCTTTACCTTTTGTCCTTGTTTACTATTGACACATACCTTGCGTCTTTCTTATGTTGGGTGTCTTTCCAACCACCTATGGTTTGATCAAGGTGTTGAGCAAGGCCTAGTATCAAAGTGGCATAGTAGGAACATGGAGGACCAACCTAGGATTAGGATATAGAGTACATGGCTTCCAACATGTACTTGGCTCTTGAAGTTGTTTCTTGGAGAGAAAGTTTGTGTAGTTTAGATTTCCCTCTATCTATATCCTTTTCTTGTTGTAAACCCTATAAAGGAGATATAATATAATCTTATAATCTTTGAAAAATTGAATATAGTCATGATTTTTATTCTATTGCTATGACTTTGGTCTTTTTTATACCATTATATAAAGATTTGAAAATTTTACACTTGTTCCAACTTTCCTTTAGAGTATGTTTGGGATGGATGTTTTATTCTTCAAATTTTTAGTAATGGGGTGATTTCACTCTTTTACAACAATGGTGTATCAGAAAGAAGGAATCACACATTGCTATATATGGTGTGATGAATGATGAGTTTTTTCGATCTTCTAACTTCCTTTCGGGGTTATGGTCTAGAAATCATAGCATTTACACTTAACCGTGTACCTTATAAATTAGTTCAAAAGATACCATACGAGATATGGAGTGGGAAGAGTCTCAAAATGACTTTTATGAGGGTTTGGGGTTATGAATTTTATAGCAAGAAAATGTTTCCTGAAATGTTTGGCCGTAGTTCAGATAAATGTTATTTTTTTTGTCATCCCAAAGAAGCCAAGGGGTACTATTTGTATAACACAATTGACAAAAAAGTGTTTGTTTCTGGGGATGCTTATTCCTAGAAAAGGAATTCATTTCCAAAGGAATCAGTGGGAAATAAGTGTAACTTGAAGAGGTTCATGACCAACAAGAAAACATTGAACCATTAGATGTGCAAGAGGAAACAAAAGATTCACAAGGTGTTGTGGAATCTCAAATTCCTTGAGTGACATAGGAACCTCATAGATCTAGTAGGACACACCTTTATCCTGAGAGATATGGATATATTGTGACTTGGGGTGGTAGTGAATATGCCATAAATGATGAGTCGATTACCTATAAAGATTCTATTAAGGGACCAGAGTCTGAGAAATGGCTTGAGTCCATGAGATCTGAGATGGAATCCATGAATACCAACAAAGTATGGACTTTGGTGGATCCACCTAAAGGGGTAAAACTCATACGGTGCAAGTGGGTCTTGAAGAAGAAGATTTACATGGATGAAAAAGTAGAGCTCGAAGAAGTTCGAGACCAACAAGAAAGAATTGAACTTGTAGAGGTACAAGAGGGACATAGATAATCACAATCCATTGTGGAATCTCCAATTCCTGATGTGACATAGGAACCTCGCATAAATATTAGGGCACACCTTGAAATAGATAGATTTGGTTATCTACTTACTCAAGAAGGAAATGAATTGGTCATTGTTGATGAACCAACTACCTACCTAGAAGTTGTTAAGGGACAAGAATTTGAGAATTGTCTTGATGCAATGAGATCTAAGATGGAATCTATGTACACCAACAAGGTATGGACCTTGGTGGATCCACCTGAAGGATTAAAACTCATAAGGTGAAAATGGGTCTTCGAGAAGAAAAGCTACATGGATGGTAATGTTCAAACTTGCAAAGATCAATTAGTTGCAAAGTGTTTAAAACAAGTTCAAGGTGTTGACTATGACAAAAACATTCTCTCGTATCCATGGTTAAGTCCATCAGGATCATGCTTGCCATTGCATTTTATCATGAATATGAGATTTGGCATATGGATGTTAAAATTGCATTCCTTAATGAGAATCTTCTTGAGGATGTGTATATGATACAACCTAAGGTTTTTATTAATCCAAAGGATGCAAATAAAGTCTATATGCTACAAATGTTAATCTATAGATTGAAGAAAGCAACTTGGAGCTAGAATCATCGATTTGACAAAATATTCAAAGAGTTTGGCTTTAGTCAAAATGAAGATGAACCATGTGTTAGAAGAAGATTAGTGGGAGTATGATTGTATTCCTCGTATTGTAGGTGGATGACATATTATGGATGGGGAATGGCATTCCTACTTTATAGATGGTAAAGATCTGACTAGGAAATACATTCTCAATCAAAGACTTAGGAAAAACATCCTACATTCCCGGAATCAAGAAGAGATAGATCTAGAAGGCTTCTTGGACTAAATTAGAGCACATACATTGACAAAGTGTTGAAGAAGTTCAACATGGAGAACTTGAAAAGAGAAAATCTACCCATGCCTCATGGTGTTACCATATCTCGAGATCAATGTCCCAATTTGTGTGAAGAAAGGGAGCGCATGAATAATATTCCATATGCTTCCACTATTGGATATATAATGTATGCAATGTTATGTACTCGTCTTGTTGTATCATAGCCTTAAGCATGACGAGAAGATATCAATTAGTTCCCGATGTGAGTCATTGGACTACTAAGAAGAACATCGTTAAATACTTGAGAAGAACTAAGGATCAGTTCCTTGTCTATGGAGGAGAGGAAAAGTTGATGGGAAATGGTTGCACTGATGCAAGCTTCCAAATTGACATAGATAATTATCAGTCACAATCAGGATTTGTGTGTTGCCTTAATAATCGAGCTGTGAGCTCAAAGAGTTCCAAGCAAGAGATAGTTGTGGATTCTACAATAGAAGCTGGGTATTTTTCTGCATCTAATGCAGAAAAGGAGGGTGTTTGGATCAAGAAGTCCATTTCTGAACTTAGGGTGGTTCCTAGCATCAGTGATGCAATTCAGCTATATTGTGATAACATTGGAGATTTTTCACAAGCTAAGGAACCCTGATGGCATCAGTGTTCCAAGCATATACAAAGGCAATTCCATCTCATACGAGAAATTGTACAGTGAGGAGATCTGAAGATTTATAGAGTACCAATCGAGAGCAATGTAGCGAACCCCTTAACAAAAGCACTTTTTTAGTAGAAGCATGAATGTCAAGTTAGATCACTTGGTATTAAGTTCAACAATGATTGCCTCTAAGTGCAAGTGGGATTCTCTTGGTATGTATGCCCATAGAGCCAATAATATGATGAATGGAATGGCATATCTTATAAATGAGTTGATTAATAACAAAGGAAAACTTTTCAATTATTCTATTTTAATTAGTTATGACATAACAATGAAACATAATAATTGTCTAAAGAATGATATTACTCAATGATGTATGTCTTTAGGTTTTGGACCTACACTATGAGATCATACATATGTCAAGACTTTCATTCTTGTTATGTCCCTGTCAGATGTTATTCTGGAATGCTAATAGAAAAAAATAACACTTAGGACAAGAGTGTGTGTTGGTTGATGACATAATCTCATTAGTAATGATATGTCATATAAAACCAAGCACATAGATACTTGTTAGAGAATGGTGTATCAGATAGACTCACCTTGAGAGTGACACATGGAAACCATGATTGGTAGTCAGAGTCATCTCTCATAGTAATGGTGGTGATTGCAGTTGTTAGACCTAAAATCACTACACTCATCACATGTCGCTTGGTGAACTTTGACATCATCCACCATGATCCTAAATAAGGGTTGCAATAAATGTGGTTTCTGAGTACACTGTGACACATGGGGATGACTGTGAGTGATGTTGATGGGATTTTTCCCTCCTACAGGAGTTTGATATCCTAGCCATTTGATAAGCAAGACTGAGAAATGCATTGCCATGTTGGTGTGAGTCGTTATGTGATATTGAGCATACACATAGCTCAGATAGTCTACTCTAGGTCAAGGACCATGGATTGAAAGTTGATGAGGATGATGATTCAATGCCTTGAGTTCAATTTGGATATAAAAGACAAAGGAACTATACAGCCATTGTAAAACCAATCACAGATTGTAGGTTGCATATTGTTCTCCAACTTCTCCAATTACGTGGGTAGAAATGAACTCTTGCTAGATACCAATCACTTCTTATGAAATCATAATATAATTATGGATATCACTACCAACATAAATTGGATCCTACTGGGTCACACACATAATATTTATTGGAATATGAGTATAATAACGGTCATGATTTGAAATGTTCCAAATCAAGTTGATTACTAAAATATTTAGGTAATCTAATAGAAGAATATTGGAATATTAGCGGAGCTAATTGGTTAAAAAATTTAAAACAATTAATTAAATTTCATTATTATGATGATTGGTTGATATAGAGCAAATCATTAGATCTGGACAACAAAGATTAGTCAATCACTTAATAGGATTAATTGGTTAATAAATATTCTAGGTTATTCTTTCAAAAGTCCACGAGTGGCTCATTTTAAATGCAACTGCAGCCTTTTTCTCTGGCCAAAGATTTGAGAAGCATGCTTCCTTTCATCTAGTATTTGTAGGGGAATGATGGCTATATTTAAGAGAGACACTTGAACACGATCTTGTACATGAACCATTTCTGTCATTGTCCCCAAGAGAGAGAGAAGGAGAGCAACATGATGCTAGTACATCTTCAAGCAGAATTCTACTCCTTTCAACCATCTTGAGAAGTGTGATGTGGAGTTCCATTCCACTCGTGTTGATGAAATAGAGATGCAGACACTAAGTTTCTTGGCTTTGGTGAGTTTTGACAATGATCATATGTGCACATCAGGGTCTACACACATCACAATGTGAAGGGACATCGTCGGACTTGCTCTACAATGAGGTATATCCCACACCCTCTTTCTGAATACATTATTATTGATGAGATCAACTAGTAGGATTGTTAATGCGTCGCTTAGCACTTACAATCACTAAGATAATTATCCTAGAGTTTAATCCTTTTTCAACTTTCCGTTTAAGGCTAGTAGAGAAAGGGTCGATCCCACATGACAACTTTTTAAGATTGTTTCTATTATCCCAATTATTTTGAAGAACTATTTTTTTATTTTTTTGTATTTTTAGATTTAGAATGGAAAGTAAAAGTCGGGTTGGGGGTTTGATTGATTACACTAAAATAAGAAATAAGCACAAAGTAACAATGTAATAACAAGAATTTATTTTGCCTCTGTCACAAGGAAAAGAAACAATTGTTAGCACAAATAGACTATTGCGAATGGAAAAAGACTAGAAGTAAAGAAAGCAAATCAACGGAGGTTGAAATCAAAGAGAGAGAATCGAGGCTCGTAGGGGTTTTCACCACCTTAGCCTAGGCGATAACAAATGATTCTTAAGCGACGATTCGATGAAGGTTTGTGAATTTAAAAACTCACAAGAGATAAACTACACATGATCCCACTGGTCTTGGTGTTCATGCTTCCTAGTTTATCATCCTAAAAGATGAAAATCCACAGTCATATCAAAACGTCTATGCAATCGATTTTATTTTTCTAAATCTGGATTTCCATGGTCATTTCCATCCGGATTAACGTGGGATCCGAAGATCAACCGTTAATTAAAATCGATTACCATCTAGTCATTTAAGAAAAAGTCATTAAAACCATGGCTAAGGGGTTATTCCCCTTGCCTCGATAGAAGTCTACTCACTCATGCTTGTGGAGAAAAGGGAGATGGAGGAAAGAAGAGTTCTAGTCATAGTCTAGTCTTATTAAAGGATAGTTCCTTCAGCTAGAGTCAATGAAATGGCCGACGCTTAATCCCTTGCTCCAGTCTATGGAAGAATAATAGAAAGAAGAAACTAGATCTAAATGAGAAAAGTAAAAGAACAATAATTGAAAGAAACACTTGGCTTGCAAAAACTATTATTTATTGATGGAAAGAACAATAACATAAGAACACCAGAAGATTGCTCAGAAATCCCGTACAAAGATGATACAAAAGATGATGCTTGGGAGGAAGAAGTGCCCCTCCTTTTATAGGAGAAGGAGGGGTAGGATATCCAAAAAAAGAGGGGGAAAAGAGAGGGAGCCATCCTTTGAACTTTCAAGATTTGGTCAATAGGAATTTGATAGACTTTAATTGTCTTGACCATGTAACTCTCTTCAATGCTAATTCCCACAGAAGCGATTTCGAACGTATTTCGCTCCCTTAAAAAGCTCAAACGCGGTCCAAATAATAGTATATTCTTTTAGTAAATCAAATTGCATTTCCAATGAATATTTGTACACTCAAATTTGACTTTGGATGCAAGAGTTATGGAACTTTTGGTGACAGATATACAATAATTACAGGACTGTTGCAAATTTTGCAATTATACTCCAAGAATATTTATCCCATTTCTTACAAAATCCAAGAAAATATAATTAAAATTCTTCTTGAAGAGAAAAATATAATATAATGTAATTAATTATAAAACTAAGAAAATAAACAACAAAAAAATCATAAAAAGATATCTAAAAATGTAAATAAAAGTGATGAAAGTACATTTATCAAAATACCCCGGACTTGAATCTTTGCTTGTCCTCAAGCAAGTAAAATCACAAATAAAGTCCAATTTATACTCCCAATATGCCATCCTCACCTTAATAACATCACTACAATCCTCACCTCCAAATTTTGGTCAAGTGACCCGATCTCCTAGAACCACATAGCATAAAATTCTATATTCCCTATCAAAACAATTGTCAAATCTAGCTTCTAAAATAAGAATTTGTAGAAAAATAGGCATCTCTTACTTTCGCTTTGACACTCTCAAGTTTTATTACTTTTTTTAAGTTATTGCACAAGAATAGGATGAATTTGAGGGTGTGAAAACAAAGAAAGAAGTGATGAAAATATATTGATCCCTCCTCTATTCGATTCGGGGTATGAATTTATGGAGTTGTGGCCACATTGGTCACAATTTTTTTCATGTTCACTTTTGGCATCTGTTGATGGTACGCCCCTTTGTGGGGTATGGAGTTTTTATTTTTGGAAGCATGCCACCCCGGACTTGATTTTTGTCTGGTGGTGATTCTTTGCTTCTATTTTTTAGAAGAAAGAAAGAGGGAAGCAAGAGATGTTCTTGTGCTTATAACTTTAAAAAAAAATCATATATTTTTGTCAGAGAGTGTCATTTCTCTAGTTAGAGTATTCCTATAAATCACATCATATAAATTTTATAACAAGATAATCCATTATTTAAATATAGGGAAATTATGTTTGGTTCTGATCGATTCCTTATGACTTGTCAACTATTCCGAGGAGTGATGTTATTAAGGATCCTAGGTGACATGGTGGTTTTAGACATGGCAATTTGTAATAGATTTTGCAAAAAAATTACTAAATTCAATTTGGGGTACAATGATATATGTCTACTCAATGGCCGACTAGATAAAGGCCATTTTCCAACAAAAGAAATAAAACATGGCCGACTAGATAAGGGCCAAACTAAAAATTTTGAAAATTTGTGATTTTTTTAAGGAAATTAAAACTAAATTATATAACATAATGAAAATTTTCAGAAAAATAAGATAGTGTAGGTGGAAGGAGTACGTACCACCCACCTCTACCCCGGACTTTAAATTTTTCTCATCCCGAGCAAAACACAAATTCAGGATGGAGGGAATAAAATCACTGGGATAACCGGGAGGTCCTGGTAGCTCAAAAAATGTCCAACTGAAGGGGATGTTAATGATGGTTGCAGCTTTGAACAAAGGAGCTTCATCGTACACCCAATTGATGGGTGATCGTAGAGGTTGAAAGAGGATTTCATAATGTCTTTTTCCTCTCACTCCTTCCAAAAGGATCCACACATATTCCTTTAGTAGTAAAGTAAATGTCATAAATGTGAGTGGCTTGAGGGGGATTGGCGGGTGTTCAGTGGGTGGCACATATGGTGTCGATTCTGCAACATCAGGTGGGGGATCAGGCTTTGGTTTCCCTCTGTCATATTGATCTACATATAGTAAAATTTGTGGTAATATGAAAGGGACACAGGAATTTAAATCAACATCATACATATTTTGGCTCTCCTCAAAATGCATGCAATCAACCTTGGGATAGATGGATTAAATGGTTGATATTATAGGTGACTGTAGTTCCTCTATGCAAGGATTTCCCAAGGGTTCTTGAAGGATAAAAATGGGGATATATTCCTTGCATCCAGTAGAAGGGGGTATATAGATTTATTGTAAGGATTTCTCCCCTTCTATATCATCCTTATGTAGATTGGGAATTGGTTGAGGAAGAATGGGAGGAATCGTTTCATCAATGGAGGTGGGCTACTCATTATCCAGAATAGATCCTACCAGAGGGGATTGCTCGTCGATAACAATTGGACTTTTGCAAATGATGGGAAAGTTTGTTGGGTCTTTAGGACAACTCTCTGAGATTGACTTTCATTACTCGAGTAATAATGTCTCCAAGGAAAGTGTAGGAATGCCAACGTCCTCATCGCACAAGAAATATGACCCAATGGTATGTATTGTTTCTTTAGAATCCGACGTATATGACATAAAAATTAGATCATCATCATCATCTTCGGGAAGAACCATCTTAGGTTGCTCTAAGTCCTCCACATATTTTTGTGCTTGGGCCTCTAGTAAGGTTGCTAAAAGGGCTTGGCTGGTTTCAAAATTTTTCTATCCTTCTACTACCATTTTTTCTAAAGCCCCAAGTCTCTCTTTTAGTTGATTTTCATTATTAGATTCATACATCCTAAAAAAATTACCATCCTCACCATTCCCCCCATAAGGATCTTGGTCATGGTACCCAGTATGTTGGTTATGGTTTTGCTCCTAGTAATAATCTTCAGAAGATAGTGGATTGTTATTTCCATTGCTCTCATCATGGTGGGAAGATACAATATTACAAGGTGTCACTGAGTCTTGGGGGAACATATTTGGAACATCTGGGTTTTGGGATTGGGCTT
The DNA here is from genome assembly GCA_963693085.1 of Alisma plantago-aquatica. Lineage (NCBI taxonomy): Eukaryota > Viridiplantae > Streptophyta > Magnoliopsida > Alismatales > Alismataceae > Alisma > Alisma plantago-aquatica. Next base: position 803,316,776 of record OY856413.1, on the reverse strand, counting down.
TCAGCAAGGTGGCCAGCAAGGTTTGGCTAGTTATGAGTTTTGTTGCCATCTTCTCTAGGGACCTAAGTTTCTCTTCTTGTTGAGGATTATATTGGGTATCATAAATAGGTCCATTTCCCCCAAAGTTTTGTTGGTCATACCCTCTCTCAGAATATGGATAGCAAGGTTCCCCATTATGGTTCTCAGAAAAATAAGGATTTACATTGTACCCACCAGGATGAAAGCGCACATAAAGAGGGGTGCTATGGGATAAATTTGGATAGGCAACACATGCGTGGTGGCAATGACTGCAATAATAACATTGTGGGGGATATTGCAATGTCCACTCCATTTGAAAGGTTTTTTTTTACAATTCAAAAAAGAACTAAAGATTTTGTACAAGATCGTAAATTTAAAAAAAAAAAGCTCAGGGATTATGACTCAAGGTTAAAATTTACAAAACTAACTAAAATTATAATTTTTTACAAACTAGCGTATTTGCAGAAAAAACGGACTGCCGGAATGGAAACTCGGCAGAAGGAGGAGTAGCTCTTCCGGAATGTTACTCGGAAGGCATAAAAAAGGAAAAAAAATCCAAAAATTTTGGGGTTCGAAAGAAACAAATATGTTGTCCCCGGCAACAGCGCCACATTGTTAATGTGTCGCTTAGCACTAACAATCACTAAGATAATTATCGCAGAGTTTAATCCTTTTTCAACTTTTCGTTTAAGGCTAGTATAGAAAGGGTTGATCCCACAGGAAAACTTTTTAAGATTATTTCTTTTATCCCAATTATTTTGAAGAACTATTTTGTTAGTTTTTTGTATTTTCAGATTTAGAACGGAAAGTAAAAGTCGGGTTGGGGGTTTGATTTATTATACTAAAATAAGAAATAAACACAAAGTAACAATGTAATAACAAGAATTTATTTTGCCTCTGTCACAAGGAAAAGAAACAATTGTTAGCACAAGTAGACTATTGTGAATGGAAACAGACTAGAAGTAAAGAAAGAAAATCAACGGAGGTTGAAATCAAAGAGAGAGAATCGAGGCTCGTAGGGGTTTTCACCGCCTTAGCCTAGGCGATAATAACTAATTCTTAAGGGACGATTCGATGAAGGTTGGCGAATTTAAAAACTCACAAGAGATAAACTCCACATGAGCCCATTGGTCTTGGTGCTCATGCTTCCTAGTTTATCATCCTAAAAGATTAAAATCCACGGTCATATCAAAACGTCTATGAAATCGATTTTATTGTTCTAAATCTAGATTTCCATGGTCATTTCCATCCGGATTAACGTCGGATCCGAAGATCAACCGTTAATTAAAATCGATTACCATCTAGTCGTTTAAGAAAAATTCATTAAAACCATGGCTAAGGGGTTATTCCCCTTGCCTCGATAGAAGTCTACTCACTCATGCTTGTGGAGAAAAGGGAGAGAGAGGGAAGAAGAGTTCAAGCCATAGTCTAGTCTTACTAAAGGATAGTTCCTTCGGCTAGGGTCAATGAAATGGCCGACACTTAATCCCTTGCTCCAGTCCACAGAAGAATAATAGGAAGAAGAAACTAGATTTAAGCAAGAAAAGTAGAAGAACAACAATTGAAAGAAACTGTTGGCTTGCAAAAACTATTCTTTATTGATGGAAAGAACAATAACATAAGAACACCAGAAGATTGCTCAGAAATCCCATACAAAGATGATACAAAAGATGATGCCTGGGAGGAAGAAGTGCCCCTCCTTTTATAGCAGAAGGAGGGGTAGGATATCCAAAAACAAGTGGGGGGAAAAGAGAGGGAGCCATCCTTTGAACTTTCAAGATTTGGTCAATAGGAATTTGATAGACTTTAATTGTCTTGATCATGTAACTCTCTTCAATGCAGATTCCCGTAGCAGCGATTTAGAACGTATTTCACTCCCATAAAAAGCACAAACGCGGACCAAATAATAGGATATTCTTTTAGGAAATTAAATTTTCTTTCCAATGAATACTTGTACACTCAATTTGGACTTTATATGCAAGAGTTATGGCACTTTTGGTGACAGATATACAATAATTACAGGACTGCTGCAAATTGTGCAATTATACTCCAAGAGTATTTATCTCATTTCCTACAAAATCTAAGAAAATACAATTCAAATTCTTCTTGAAGAGAAAAATATAATATAATGTAATTAATTATAAAACTAAGAAAATAAATAACAAAACAATCATAAAATGATATCTAAAAGATGTAAATAAAAGTGATGAAAGCACATTTATCAAGGATGTGTGGAGAAAATTAAGTTTCTTCTGTTGCACCTATCACCTCCAAATAACCCAACATTTACAACATATGTGCCATTGAAAAATAAATCCACTCTATTCCCAAAAATTCCATTACATCCCATGCTTTTGAAGAATAAATTCACTCTATTCCTAAAAATGCCAGTACATGCCAGAGTGGGCACATGATCACAAAAAAAACCCACAAAGTTTCTTCAATGTGGGTTCTAGTGTCTCACATATTCCAATGACACATATAATTTCATCCAATCTTTTGGTCAATAACAAAGATCAAGTAATATATCAAAGAGATATGAAATACCCTTAACTTACTAGCAGCATGTAGAAATCTTCAACGTGGGGGAGTGGACTATATTGGTCAATTTCCCACTTGTAATGACCCCACCCCTTAGTAAACTCAATTAAGGGAGACCAAGAAGCTAGAGCCTCTATCACAAAATAGGATTAATGGTTTTGCAAATAATAAAAAATAATCAATAAATTCTACCAGAGACTAAGCTTAAAGAAGGATAAAAGTTTACTTTGCACATACCTTTCGAAAATAGAAGTTTGGAACTTTACCCGAAATAGAGTTCTATCTAACTAAATCCTCCAATCTTTATATAGAATTATTCTTAAAATGTCACTTTAATTTTTATCCACTTTCAATTATTTCCTAAAATCGACAAACAAAATGTCAGTCAGTATAATGAATATACTTGTATGTGGTGGCAACCAAAATTTTACACAATCATAACAACCTAATCACATCAAATAGTTGTTAGCAATCTAAGATTACATTTTCATTATAACTTCCCAACCATTTTTACTCACCCTCTGGTATACCCTCTCTTAGGGTTTATCCCTTGCAAGGGACTTTAGGTTACCTTCTCCATCCTGAGCTTGGTACCTTATGGGTCTCCTCTCTAGGTTCCATCCAGTCTTCCCATCTAGTGATTGACCACTTATGACCTTCCCTCCAGGGCTTGGTCCTCATAAATCTTAAATCTTAAATCCAGAGATGGTATGCAGGCTTGGGCAAGTCATAAATACTTATATTGTGATAATCATAGTCACTTTATAGATTGCATAAAATAAAGTCATCCACATATTTAAATTTCAAGGAATCGGCAAATCCTCAAAAATCATCATGAAGCTAATGTGAGTAACCATAAAGTAAACTCATACCTGATTTGGAAATCTCAAAGAGTCAAGAAAAGTCCAATCCAATCATGTAGTCCAATCCACCAATCATGCCAATCACACAAGCACAACTGAATCCTAAAAAGCATGTATGACCTAATTACTACATACTCCTTATAAACTCTTTTATTGAATTGAGAATCCCTTCTAAGGTTTCTAGTTTGAATTAGGGTTTCCTTATAGTTTCTTAGATCTATATCTCAATCTTTACCTTTTTAGGTCAATAAACCCTAAAACTGATTCTACATCATAAAACCCTAATTATTCAAGTTGTCAGTATTAAAGCCCCTTTATTCCCAATTAGGCTTAGGATCATCCTATCTCTTTCTTATACATAGGTTTTCGAAATATGAACCATTAAATTCATAATCACCTAAATTAGGATTTTAAGCCATTAATGCACTTTCTACACATGAAACTCTCAATTGAACCAATTAATCATAAAGATCATCTTTTTAAATCTTAATCTTTCTTTTTATTAACAACAAGTTAATATCAACTTAAATCATCCAAAGAACTTTACTAAATTTCATTAATATCACAATTAGGGTTTTCTATTCATAAATGCATTAAAGGTTAAAACTTTATATACTTTTTGTATTGCAAACATATTCAGGCTTCAAATATATTTTTATTACAATCTACATATTTTTTTGATCCAATTTCATATATAAATTGTCATCATATGATAATCCTATAATTAGTTATGATTTAACCAAATTAATCACCTACTGACCAATGGGAGCCTACTTACAGGGTGAGGCATCCCAGGTCCCGCCCAGCCTGGGCCGGCCAACCGGCTCTCACCATCTCGATAGAGCACTACATAGGTGACTGGACCCATTCGCAAGGAAAAACAAAACGAAAGACAAAACTAATCCTTACTAGACAGAAGACGGATCGGGGTAGACTGGTAAATCACCACAAGGTTGTCTTCAACCTCTAACTACATGCGCCATCGGTGTGAGGGGTCAACTCGACCATTGACTCAGGGGTTCTATCCTCCTACATGTTGCGCAAGGGTCCCAACGCCTTCACCATCGTGAGCCAAACTCAACCGTGCTCTCAATTCACTAGTTGTTGGTCGGGAGTGACTAGTCATGTAGACAACTGGTTCAAGTAGCCTACAATGAGAGATAGCGATGAGGGATAGTGTTCCGAGCTGAATTGAATGACATGAGTGATGTACAAGGTTGAGAGATATCTTGCAGAGAGTTTGGTGGATTTGATGGGGCCTCCACCCTCCTTTTATAGGAGAGGGTCTCTCACTCAGAGAATCCTCCTCCAACTGGATTGGGGAAACCTTGATTCTTCCTTAAAAGTCCCATGATGCTACGATCAATCAATTCTGGAAGGTCCCTCGAACTTGTTGGGCAAGTTTCCAAGAATTCTCGTGCATCAAAGAACAAGATATGTTGGAAGGAAACTCTCCTAGTTTCCCACTCGGACGGGGGTCTAGACAATGACCCAGCACCGTCAAATTGCAAGATTTGTGGTCTACATTGCCCGGGTTTGACTAAATCACTTCTTTAATCCTAAATCAAACGTGACATTTAATATATTTGATTGATTATCCTATCACTTTAGGATTCTTATAAAATTCATAACTCTCTACTCATTAATCCTTTTGATTCCAAATTTTAGGAGAAACTTTCTAATAACTTTATATACATGTGTGTCAAGTTTGAGCCTTAAACTCCAAAGTATGTGGGAATTTTCTTCATGTGAAATTTAACACTTAATAAGACATATTCTATTCATATTTTCTCTCTATTTCACTTATTTTTTCCTTATTTGCATTCCTTTTATCAATAAAAGCCATGTGGATCCGAAATCTAATCTATCATGAGAAAACACTTAACCTTCTATAGAATTTTACACAATTCTCAACATTATCTTAATTTCTTTTCCTTTTATGTATTATTAGATTTCTTTCCATATTTCTACTCTTTTAATCATGTTGGACTTACTACATCAATAGGGTCCACAAAAATATTCATGCAAAAGGAATATTATAAAAGATATCCATTCAATATACTTAAATCATACAATTTTAATAATCATACACTTTATTGGAGAAATTGCATTTCAAACCATATAAGCCCAAAAATTGGGGTTGTAACAACCTTCCCCTCTTATAGGCATTTTTCCCTCAAATTTCCACCAAACATACAAACAATTCAGGATAAGAGTTTTCCATGCCCATCATCATCTCCCATGTGGCTTCATCCTCTCCATGGTTCTTGCAAAGAACATTTACCATCTTTCTCATTTACTCATGAGTTCTCTCTCACCTTGGTATCTTGTACCCTCATAGGTGACTCATGGTAAATCATATATATATATATATATATATATATATATATATATATATATATATATATATATCAACATGATGTGTAACATTGGCAGGGGTCTCTAAGGCAAGGAAACATACTAACTTTGTAAGGTGATCCACCATAACCCATATTGCATTGTGACCTTTCTCGGTCCAGGGGAGACTCACCACATTGTCTATGGTGATCATCTCCTATTCCACTCGAGAGTTTCCAATCCTCTATAGCAATCCATCGGGTTATTGGTGTTTAGCCTGCACCCTCTGGCATGTATGGCCACTGGCTACATGGACCTCTATATCCTTCCTCATTCTAGGTACCACTACAAACCTTAACTATCTTAGTAGTACCAGGGTGTGTGGTGTACTTAGAATCATGATCTTCTTACACGACATGATTCTTCCAGGGTGATTCCTCATAAACCCTAAAACACTCTAGTAGTGGATTTCACTACCTACTTTTCCTGAGAGGTGCATCTGAGGTTCTTAAAATAATCATTTTATTTCATCAAGCTCTGGGTTGGCTAACTGGGAAACCACCAACTCGACCAATAGGTCTGGTTGTATATAGATTTTAGCCACACATGTCTAGTCTTCTAATGGTCACATGATCCACCTAGCACTCTCTTTCATCACTCTCCACTGGCTAGACAAGACAGATGTACACCTGAGCAACTTTTAGCTAAGAACATCTCGTTACCGCATTAGCTTTCTTTTGTGCTAGGTGATGGTGAAGACATAAACATTCATATACTCCACTCATCATCCTTGTGTCGGGTTTAGGTCTATTTGAGTCAATAAAACTTTGAGCTCTTGCTTCCATCATCTTGGTTACCAGACCCAAATCTGGGACTTATACATTCCCAACTATTCTAGATAGGTATGCCATCATATGATGATTACCTTTGTTCATCTACACCTCAATACAATCTATCCATGATACTCTCAAAAGGGTGTGGTACTTCCTCTATCCTCTATCCCATTCTAGGAGTTGAGATGGTGCATCACACATCACCATTACACTTTCTAGTCTAATTTGAACATACTTCACATGACTCCACACCATGCATATCTCGATTTTATGTTTACACCCATGGGAAGACTTTTCCCCATCACTTTTGAGTCTTAACATTACTCATTTATACAATCCTTAGTCATTACCTCAAGGTCTCTAGGGTGTCAATACTTTTGGGGTGATGTTACCTTCATGCATCTTGGGAGTGCCTTTCACATTTACCCTTTAGGCCCCATGAACTAATGAAGATGGCCAACCTCCTAACCCATGGGCCTTAAGAAAAGGTAGTTGTTACCTCCTGACCCTATGGTCGTGTGCATTTAGGGAACAGACAACTCCTATTTCCATCGGTCTTATCCCTACTTGACCTTAGTATTGACCTTGGATTCTGTCATAGATCATAGCTCCTTTGTTGATACTCAAGCACATCTCATCCTTGAATCCTCACCTGAACCACTATCATCTCTCTGGGCACTCATGGTTAACCTTGCATCCCTTCATAGGAATCATGGAGACCTACCTAACTTGGTCTCACCCCATACATGTTACCTCTATGTCACATATCCTCTTGCCCCTTAGAGATGGTCACACGTGGGTCTATAGATTCATACTCATACTATGTACTCTTACACTTAGCTCATCAAACTCTTATAAGTGACCTCTCATGGTTACCCCAAACCCAAACAAGAGTTGGTACTCACTCCTTCACAAAGGGTTCATTCCCAAGATAGGAGAAAACCATCACTTGATAGCAACAAAGGTCACACAACTTATGTGCGTCTAGGGTTCATACATCATGTATATGCTTAGCTCCTATCATGAAACCTATGCACGTTTCTAGGAAGTAGACAACCTATCCAACCATTATAAGTTCCTTGGTATGTCATTTGTGTTCATCATTCCTCTAGGTTGGACCAATCTACTTATGTCACCAACTTGTGTGAATGGTTCATCAATCATATATCTCAGTTCAAGTGGGATTTCCTTTCATTCCAACATATGGGGGTTTTTCTTAAATCCTATGAGCTCACTCAGCCTCATGAGCATTATGTGCACTGTGTACTACTACTTCCCCTCTTTGGTCTAGGACCCCAGGTTCACCTCTTATACATCAACTATATCTCAATTGCATGCTCAGCTGCTCAAACATGAACCAAACCTATATAAGATATGGAATATACTTCCTAACACTCTCCCACGTGAACAACCCTTAGAGTCCTACACAAGTACAACCAACTAGATGTGAGGCCTCACAACTTGTTATCATACCATACCTCTTTAAGGTCTTTGAAATTCTCTTTCCTACACCAAAAAGGTAGGCACTCATATCATCTATATGTTTGTTCAGGATGCCTCTTTCTCTTTTCTAGGTTTTGGTTCCTCTTAAGTCAACCAAGGTATGACAAGCCGCTAAGGATCATGGATGAGGAAACCACATACATCTACTTAGGGTCATCCATTCTAGTCCACATCATACCAAACTTCTCATGATTCCTCATGTCTCGGAGTCTAGGTCTCTGACCTTCTTCATCGGAGTCTCACTCTCTCTCTAGAGCTAACCCTATAACTGGTCCTACCACTGGAGGTTCTCTTTTAGATGATGGTTCAAGCTCTTAAGGATACACATCTATCCCTACCTAGATGAAACATACTATCAAAACTTATGTCCGGCAAAGATCATCCAAATCTCTACATGCCTATCTCATAAACTATCAGTCATAACCCTTCTAGCTTTGGTCTAAAACCTACTGCCATCCTTGTTGTTTCTCACTTCTATGTAGGTGCATGACTCTTTTTTACTTAGATATGCCCATTAGGGTTCCCATATGGTCACCATTAAACTTCTCAAAGAGGGATATATCCCTCACCCTTAACAAGGACGACCCACCCAAGGTCGGGTCACCAAAAGGCACTAGGGGTCAAACAACCACACATAGTGTATGTTTCTCATCCATACTCAAATCCTCTACGTAAAGCATGTATGTCCAACCCATGTACTTGCATTCATGGAAAGCTAAGGTATCCAACTCATCGTGTTCTCTCTTTCCCTAACTACTCTTAAGGTTTTGGGTTGTGCATCTTACTTAGAGGATACAACTTGTCTCTTCCTCTTCTTGAAGGCCTCTTCCACCAAGGCTATCCCTCTCCTCCTCATCCTACGAGATGATATGACCTTAGTGTTCTCCTCAGGGAACGACAACACAGGCCATGTAGCCTAAGCATGTAAATAGCTTAGTCTAAGTTTCTTCATTTATACTTTTTTTTGGGCGGTCCAAAAAGCGTGTTACTGTATTACCAAAACTTTGGGTACAAAAGAGTTTGCGCCCCCATTACAACCCTGGATGAAGACATCCAAACAACCAGATAAAGAAACTAAATACAAGCTACACAGTAGCCATCTACCTAGATAAAAGAAGAAATTAGACCTGCAAAACTAACTCAAGAGATAACAGAGAACCTGAAAAGACTATCCAAACTACACATGCCAACACTAGCACTAGACTCATCCTCTGAAATTGTGGCAACATGGGCAGCCGAGAACATCACTTCAGCAACCTGGGAAACTCAGGAGCAGTATAGCAGAAACCTCCATTGCTATCATCCAGGTCTTTGAATTTCTGGTGAGCAAAGGAAATTGCCAAGAGGACCTGGTTATTTCTTTAAGAAAGAACCAGAGACCAAGAAACGAATATTGTTGTTTGCACAGCTACATCCCACATGCACCCGAAGGTGAACCTCCTGTCAACCCATCTTCTCAAAGAAGACTCCAAAGACAACTGAACAGGATGAAACAATGCTCCAATCAACCATCATATAACTCCTTCTCACATGGTAGTATGATCATCTTCTAAAGTTAGTGGTCAAAGGAAATACAAAGCTTGAACGAAGGCACCGAGAAGAGCTGATTAGTGTCTTAGTGAATTAGACGAGCAGATAGAGATAGGATCAAGGAAGCATCCCAACAAACATCTGAAAGATGTTGCCATGTCACGAAGGAAGAGAGATCAAGGGGGAAAAGGAGCACGAGCACTCAGCTCCCCGAGGATCCATCCACACCACAAACAACCCCTATTTGCATAGAGGCATAACATCAAGCACTCTAGGAGTGTTCCATCACGAATCAGCAGAAGGGGCAATAGGATTCAACCAAGCACCCTCTACCTATTGGATTCCCAGGTCTGAAGGTGTTGCCAAGAAGCATCAGTAGGCCAGCCACCTGAGAGGCAGACCCGTTGCCCCTGTTTGCACAGAGGCAACACAATGAGCACTTTGTGGGCAGCAGCAATCCGGCACAAGAAGCAGCAAGCGACCTGTCCGGATTTTGGAAGAGCTGCACACGATGCCCAACAGGAGTGAAATGATGAGGAAGATTGCTAACCCTCTACCACAGACACTCCAGTCAAATGACGTCGGCCTTCCTAGGGTCTTCTGTTGTTTCAGGGTTGAAGTCCCAGAACTGGGAATCATCGTCGGGGCTCAACACCTAGTTGAGAGGGAGGCGTCCCAGACCAAGCCTAACGGCAAGCCACCAAACCACGTCGTGGTTCGCCGGTCACTCCCACGATCATCCGTGACAGATACTGAATCTGACCCAGTCGATGTCATCGGGCCACCATTGTACACCAGAACATGATGAGAAGGAGCAGGGGAAAGAGGGGAATCGAGGAACTCCCTTCCTACGCCTGCGCCGACGGAGCAATCAAGATGGAAACCAAACCAACGGGTGGCAGCTTCTCTCCATCCGTCCCTTTAATGGGGTGGAGTCGACAGTGTCGATGCTACCAAGCATCTCAGGTCCTGGCTTCAACGTCGCGCCTCCCGCCGCCTCCACGATCCTAGCCGTGATCATTTATACTTATGTCCATGACATCTATATTACATGTTTTTTATTATTTTATGGAGGATTCCTTAATCCTTAATACTCATAAACATTAAACTCAAGAGGAGGTGAAGAGAGAAAAAACCCTAAGATCTTACCATTTCCCTATGAAAACGTAGAGAAGGGATGAAAACAAATGAGAGAAATCCTAGAGGTATCTTATTTTGAGTCAAATCCTCCGATTTTGGCTAGGCAGTCACACAAATTCTAGGATTCCTCGTAGATCGACTAGTGTGATGGAGGAAAATCTAGCCAGCCCCTAGATTGTGATCCTTTTCTAGACACCTCTATCTTTATAAAATTCTTTCATAACTCCCTTGGGTTCTAAAGAGTTTGTAAAATTTAATATTTATTAGAGATTAAATGGAAAACCATGCTCTGATACCAATTGTAACCACCCCACCCCTTGGTAACCCCCAATTAACGAAGACCAAGAAGCTAGAGCCGCTATCCCAAAACAAGATCAATGGTTTTGCAAATAATAAAAAATAACTAATAAATTCTACCAGAGACTAAGCTTAAAGCAAGATAAAAAAATTACTTTTCACATTCCTTTCAAAAACTTGATCTTGGAACTTTACCCAAAGTAGAGTTCTATCTAACAAAAGCCTCCAATATTTATATATATTTCTTCAAATGCCACTTTAATTTTAATCCACTTTCAATGATTTCCTAAAACACTGACAAACAAAACATTGGTCAGTATAAAGAATACACTGATTGTGGTGGCAACAAAACTTTTGCACATATATCATAACAACCTAATCACATCAAATAATTGTTAACAATCCAAGACTATGTTTTGATTATAACTTCCCAACTGGTTTTACTCATTCTATGGTATACCCTCTCTTAGGGTTTAGTCCTTGCAAGGGACTTTAGGCTACCTTCTCCATCCCGAGCTTGGTTCCTTGTGGGTCACCTCTCTAGGTACCCTATAGTCTTCCCATCTAGGGCTTGACCATTTATGACCTTCCCACCAGGGCTTGCTCCTCATAAATCTTAAATATTAAATCCAGAGATGGTATGCAAGCTCAGGCAAGTCATAAATACTTATATTGTGATAATCGTAGTCACTTTATAGATTGCATGAAATAAAGTCATCCAAAAATTTAAATTTCAAGAAATCAGTAAATCCTAAGAAATCACTAAAACTAAAGCGAGTAACCATAAAGTAACAACATACCTTGTTTGAAGATCTCAAATAGTCAAGCAAACTACCATCAAATCAGGTAGTCAAATCAACCAATCAAGCCAATCACACAAGCATAACTGAATCTTGGAAAGCATGTATGACTTAATTACTACATACTCCTTACAAACTCTTTTATTGACTTAGGAATCCCTTCTAGGGTTTCTAGGTTGAATTTGGGTTTTTTTATAGTTTCTTAGATCTATTTCTCAATCTTTACCTTTTTAGGTCAATAAACCCTAAAACGAATTCTACATAATAAAACCTTATTTATTCAAGTTGTCCATATTAAAGATCCTTTATTCCTAATTAGGTTTAGGATCATCCTACCTCTGTCTTATACATAGGTTTTTGAAATATGAACCATTAAAAGTCATAATCATTAAAATTAGGGTTTCTAAGCCCATTAATGCACTTTATACACATGAAACCCTAAATTGAACCAATTAATCATAAAGATCATCTTTTTAGATCTAAATCTCCCTTTTTTAAAAATAGGTTAATATCAACTTAACACATCCAAAGAACTTTACAAATTATCATTAATATCACAATTAGGGTTTTCTATTTATAAATGCATTAAAGGTGACAACTTTGTATACTCTTTGAATTACAAATAGATTCAGGCTTCAATTATATTTTTATTGCAATCTACGTATTTTTCTGATCAACTATAATATATAAAGTTTCACCATATGATAATCCTATAATTAGTTATGATTTAATCAAATTAATCACCTACTGACCAATAGTAGCCTGCCACTTAGGTGAGGCATCCCAAGTCCCGCCCAGCCTGGGCCAGCCAACCAGTTTTCACCATATCGGCATAGCGTGGATTAGGCGACCAGACCCACTCACAAGGAAAATCAAAATGAAAGACAAAACTAACCCCTTACCTGACAGAAGACGGGCTGGTTAGACTGGTAAATCACCATGAGGTTGTCTTCAACCTTCGTTTGTGCGTGTCACAGGTGCAAGGGGTCAACTTGACCATTCACTCTAGGGTCCTGATCTCCTACGCACTACGTGAGGGTCCCAAGACCTTCGTTGTCGTGATCCAAACTCAACGGTGCTCTCAATTTTGTGGTTTCTGGTCGGGAGCGACTAGTCATGTAGACGACTAGTTTAGGTAGCCGATGATGAGAGCGAGTAGTGAGGGACAACATTTTGAGCCGAATTGAATGACACGAGTGATGCACAAGGTCAAGGGATATCTTGTGGAGATTTTGGTAGATTTGTTGAGGCCTCCACCATCCATTTATTGGCGAGGGTCTCTCGTGTGGAGAATCCTCCTCCAACTAGATTGGGGAAACCTCAATCCTTCCTCAAAATTCCTATGATATTGAAACCAATCAATTTGAGAAGGTGCCAGAGACTTGTTGGGAATGTTTCCAAGAATTCTCATGCATCAGAGAACAAGATATGTTAGAAGGAAACTCTCTGTGTTTCCCACTCGAACTAGGGTCTAGACGTCCTGAATCAAACGTTACATTTAATATTTTTTATTGATTATCCTATCACTTTTGGATTCTTATAAAATCTTTAACTCTCTACTCGTTAATCCTTTTGCTTCCAAATTTTTGGAGAAACTTTCTAATAACTTTATCTACACGTGTGTCAAGTTTGAGTCCCAAACTCAAAAGTATGGGGGAATTTTCTTCATGTTCAATTTAACACTTAATAAGGTATATTTAATTCATATTTTCTCTCTCTTTCACTTCTTTTTCCCTTATCTAATTCCTTTTATTAATAAAAACCATGTGGATCCAAAATCTAATCCAACATGAGTAAACACTTAACCTTCTAGAGAACTCTACATATTTCTCAACATTTTCTTAATTTCTTTTCCTTTTATGTATTATTAGATTTATATCCACATTTCTTCTATTTTAATCTGATTGGACTTACTACTACAATAGGGTCCATGAAAACATTCATCAAGAGGAATATTATCAAATAAATACATTCAATATACTTAAATCATACAATTTTCATAATCAAACACTTTATTGGAGAAATTGCATTTCAAACCATATAAGCCCAAAAATTGGGGTTGTAACACTACCTCTTGTGGCTACCCTACATTCTACTAGATGGATTATATCTCAAAATGTATGGAGGCAATCCACACAATTTCAAGTGATTTGAAGCATGTGATCAAGTTGTTCAAGGTCATTATCTTCCCCACATTTGTGTTCCTTACATGAAAATTTATGATGGTGGATCACACTTCAAAAAGAAATTTGAATCATTGCTAAATAAGTACAAGGTTCATTGCCATATAGCATCCCCATACCATCCATAGACTAGTGGCGAAGTAGAAGTTTCAAACAATAAATCAAGTCCACTAAGGAGAAGTCCATTAGATGATCAATGAAGGACTAGACAATGAAGATGAATGAGGCACATTGGGAATACCAAACCTCATTTAAAAGACTTTTGGGAACTATGCTATTCCATTTAATTTATTGTAAGTCATGACATCTTCCTATGTAGATGGAACACAAGTCATGTTGAGAAACAAAGATGTTGATGATCAATTTTTCTTTAGCTGGAGAGAAGGGTTTCCTTCCACTACAAGAACTGGAGGAGCTATATTTGTATGCATACTAAAATGCTCATATTTGTTGGGAGAGGACCAAGATGTGGCAATATTGACACTTGAAGATGAAGTACATATATGTGGGCAGACAAATGTTGCTCTACAACTCAAGGTTGAGATTGTTCCCAGGAAATTGAAAGTCTAGGTGGAAAACCCCATATTAGGTGAAGTACATCAATCCAAAAATAGCATTTCCAATGTGGTATTGGTCAAAGGAGAGTTTATAGTGAATGTAAAAAGATTGAAACATTATTTCACTATTGAAGATGTTATAGCACAAGAGGCAGCCCCACTTCCTCTCTCATATATATAGATGGATTGATGATGAAGCATTGACCCAATCACGTAAAGTAAGGCACTTGTTGAGAATAAATTCGGCAATTTTTCTAGATACATTAGAATTTTTGTACTTATATTAGCTCAATTCCATTTAGTCCATTGTTCATTCATTTTAGAATAGTATGCATTTTATAGTTAAACCTACGATGATTCAAATCTATACTTGAATCAGTCGTAGAAGGAGATTTATGGAAGAATAAAGAAATCGACCAAGAAGTCGAGGGACCAGTGCACCTAGTCAATTGACTAGTGGGGTCCCTTTTTCATGTGATTTATTTGCAATTGAGTTGATAGACAAAACTAATTAGCTGGTAGACCCACCTATATATGGCATTTCTAGCACCCTCTCTAGTTGGTTGATCTAGCATCCTAATTGGGTGGCTCTAGGGCTTTGGTAGGTCCCTAAAATTATGTGTAACTCGACACCCTCATTGTCGGGAAACCCATCAGCTTAGTTGATCACACAACCACTATGCATTTGACCATGGTAGGCTAGTCAATCAATTGGTCTAGCCCGTCGAGCAACACATCTATAGAAGATGGAGACCACACATTGTGTGTGGCTCGACACAAACACCTATTCCAAAAAATGACGGGCAAGTGTACATTTAAAGAAGTTATTGTAAAAGTCAATTCTTGTATGTTGAGTGACTCATTACTTTCGTACGGTGATCAAAATCCATAAAAATGGTGCTAGTTGACCCTCAGTTGAGTGGTTGACTACCCATGAGTCAATTGACTTAGTATCGATGGATCCATATATTCAAGTGAAAAAGGGGGTCGACACCGTGAATCAATCCCACCCCACAATGCGCTAACACAGTGAGATGACCTTCAACCATCGATTAATGACCATAATCCCAGTGGAGTGATACATCATGCTGCAAGAATGCTTGACCTATCTATTTTGTGCCACCATTAAGTAGAAGAAACACGATCAATGCAGAAACCATCTTGTTTCCCACCCCAATGAGTGGCCCATGCTCAATGTGCCTTCACACCACTTGTCAAGTCACTTAGAAACCTTCCCATAACATCACACTACTCCTCTATAGGTCAGGTTACTCACTATAGTAGGTCGATTGATTGATCCCTCCACACTATCAAGAATGCTAGGTTGAGTGACCCAAATCATCCTCTCCACCAATTGACCCACCCATACCAATATCTATCATCTCCACACAAGTTTCTTAAGCCATTTTTCTACTCAATCAACTTACCTTCATTCAGCACCTCACCCCTTCACACCAATCCAATAACATAGTACATCAATCAGTCGACTCACCGCTCTACGACCCCATAAGGCTATGGATAAGAGGAGAAGGGTGACATCACCCATATGGGGACTCTAGTGCAAACCATTGAAGAATATCAACCCCTTAAGCTCTAGGTTAAGCAAGGATAAGGAGATAGAGAATAAATCTTGAACCATACACCCAAATGATCGCCCATTTGCTAGAGGTGGAATTCAGTTCTATGAGCCCCAAACTCCCTAACTCTGAGATGCCTAATTCTGAGGATGATATGAGTCACATTCTGATTATGTCATAGATCCAGATGTTTGATCCTATGAGAAACTAATTGAAGGGATGCTCAATGGATGGATGTTATTATTCATGTAAGATAGTCTTCTACCCCACCATCATATCCTACTTTACAACCTCCTTGAGATGGCATATTGCAACATCACTCTCCATATTGCCCCTCATGGTTTGCTCCCTATCCCTAAATTTATAAGAAGACCATCACTATTGATCTAAAGAATAAATATGAGGTGATGTAGCTTCTTGGAGTGCCACTTGTGAGTTGGTCATGTCCAAAGACACTTAAGGAACTATGGATCACGATTGTCCTTGACAAAGTACTATGTCAACCTTGTCTGTCTCTATTTCCCTTCAAGTGTGACGTATCTACAAGGAACTCACGCTAAAGTTCCTAGATACATTCTAAAATTATTACTCTTACCAAAATGAGTAGAACTACTCCTTTTGACTTGCTTATGAGTATCAAACTCTAGCATATTGCAATCTTATCTCCATTCTTTTGGATATTGGTAATGATTGGTTTACATTGTGACTTGAAGACAAGCACAATAATTAGAAGAATAACTTTAGTGGACAAAAGTTTTGGGAAGAGATCATCGGGTGGCTACCTATGTTCTGAAGTGAAGAAAAGGCATCCTTTGTCCACAATGGGTTGTTGTGATATCTCTATTGTGTTTTGTTTTGCATAATTTTCTATAGGGGTGTTACACAAGGCATGTTGAGGTGTAATCATCTCAATTGCATCTAGAGTATGCTTAATTGCGAGCCATATGACTGGGAGCACATTGATTAAACATCACCCTATCATTATCACAGGCATGGGATCCCCATTAAACTAAGATGAATTGATCATATCCATCTCTGTGTACCTAGAATACACTCATATTCCTTACAAGGCAAGGACCAAGAAGACTACTTATTGGACAGAATTGAAGTATCTGTAGGCCTCTTCATAATACATCCTTCCTAGGAGCATGTGATCAACTTCTTGTTATTTCCAGAAAACCTTGCTCTGGTTGCACTGCTTACCCATGCTTACCTTGCAAAAAAAAATCTATGCTATGTGGTCACTAATATACCTGCCCACATTCAATGCTACTTGTGAGAGCACCATCCTTGAGGGTGAGATCCTTGAGCCTACTTCAATACATTTTAGTGATCCCATGAGGCATGTCCATCTCATCCTCCTAAAGAACATTGCATCAAGTGACACATTCCTGACATTGGAGGCCCTTCTGACCCTTTTAGCTTTCTTGAGCTACAACAACAATCAGATCCTATACAAACTAGCTAGACCCACTTGGTGTGGGAATAGAAGAGGTAGGGCCAATAGCTCAACCACATGTATCTAATGTCATTGATTCATGAGCGGTGGTACATTGATTGTGGTGAATATGACTACATGTGGATACACAATGAGGACTATAGAGATATCCAGACATATCCACTATCCACTTCTCAATTTTAAGGATGACAATTGTGACGAAACCAATTTCTATATATTTTCCTTAGTGACATCCACAGATATGTGTGCACTCATATCTATAAATGTCAGAAGGGAAAATACAAGAGATTAAGGTAGCCAACTAAAATAGAGAAATGAGCCAAGATCATTATTCACATCATCAATAGATAGCCACACAAACATTTCATTCATTGAGGATAAATAAAGTCATTACATACTTAATACTTGAGAAGGAAGAATGAATAGTTCTATAAGAAGGAAATTATCATTATTACATAGGATTTAGAACATCCTATTACAACATCTAAAAGAATAAAAACTATCTAACTGAAAGTAAGATAAGATAAGAGATGGAGATCTATCTTACTATCCTCCATGTCCATTATTTATTTTCTTCTAGCACTTTGAAGTGCATCATATGTGCCTTGTACCTAGAAAATATGAGAAACAAAAAAATCAACAAAAGTTGGTATGTGGAATTAAAAAGATATACTATGTTGGCATATTGAAAATACTTAAAAAATAAGAAAGAGAAAGAAACCTTATTTAATGGCGGAAAATCAGGTAATCCCAAGTTATTAATCACATTTCAAATGAATATGCATTACTATGGTGGACTTAGCACATAATCACATATATTAGTGGGCCCTTCTCCGTGTACCTTATACTCTAGGGATCTCCCCGTATACCATGTACTCTAGGGAGGTGCTAGTCAACATTAATGTTTTACCTCTCTAATAGGGAGATTAATGAGCACCACTAGTAACTACATTTCATTTCTTATTCATTTATGTTCTTTAATGTTCAATGCAGAAAATGAAAATACACATATATTTACATCCAACAATGTATTCAAATACATACAAGAAAATACTTATATTTAATATCCAGCAAAAATTGGTCATATAATTATATATCCACGTACCTTTGGTCTCAGATCTAAAATTTCCACAAGTCTATATTAAGAGAGTAGATCACCCTGAAAGGAAATCAAGGGTATACTTGTTACTATTGGTCCACATGACCCATGACTAAGGTTGGTTCTTTAGATATGATTACTTTCATATTCTCATGTTAGATTAGGGATTAACCATGACTATTATCTTATTTTAGGAGTTACAAAATCAGATCTAAATATTAGAGTTTCATTTATTTAAATATACCTATATTATCCAAAAAGGGGACCATTCATAAATAGGGTTTTCATTATGGGTTAGATCATTAAGGGTATCTCTTTAGGATACATATGGTTCGAGAGATTAGAATTGCATTCTAAGGTGTCAGGGTCGTTCAAAGTCATTTAGTGTCATTTAATAGTTAGGGTTTGACATAATGTTGTAATAAGTATACACATGAAGAGAGGAAACTAGGAATTAGGGTTTTTTACAATTATTGAATCAACTATCTCTCTTTGATTAGGGTTTTGAGTAACATGATGATCAAGGACCCCAAATTGAGTTTATGAGGTCCACAAGCCATATCTAAATCAAGGATGACTATTATTACACTATATATATATATATATATATATATATATTAAAAGGTAATTAGGGCTTGTAGGCCATATATTTTGCAAAGGTTTCGGATCTAGGTCCTAATTATATTTTATTTGGATAGTTCACATTTTTTTGATGAAAATGGTATATAGGTTCACTATAATCCATCATTCTTAGCATTTTCTAGGATTTTTCTAAGATAAACATTTCTCTATTGATTAAGATAAATAAGGAAAACGAAATTACCTTGATCAATGATCGGATTCGACTGGATCTACAGCTCTGGTTGATCCAAGTATTGTGAGATGGCTCACACATTGCTGAGTTGGCATTCAATGATTGGTATGAGCAACTTGAGGCTGCTCTTGGCTTCAGTTGTTTTGTGTCGAGGCTTGATGAGGTGGCGTCCGCTAATAGGTCCAGTTGGGTCCACGTTGGCACCTCGTTAGCACCACGCCTTCGAATCCTTCTTGTTTGAGCAGCTCATGATAGGTTGAGGGTGCGGCGGAGAGCTCACCGGCAAGAAGAGTGGAAAGGGCAGTAGGTCGCGGAAGCAAGCGTGAAGATGTCACCCCGATCCAGCATGCTTTGGCAAACTGGGCAGAGCAATCAATTTCGGGGGAGGAGGCGAGATAGAGGAGAACACTCTGCAGGGCAGTGCGGTGGCACTACTGAGAATCAGAGGTTGGGTAGAGGTCTCCGGTGTCGATGAGCATCAGGAAATAGAGGGTTAAGGTAAAGGAGGGTGGCGGCCATGTCAAGGGCATTTTTATAGGCCCTCGGGGGTAGGTTTAGGGTTTGGTGTGGTTGGGGACTCTTTGGCCGCCGCCGGAGTGAGAGAAGCTGATAAGGGGGAGTTGGTTCTCCCTATCCCGAGAGCGAGGGGGGTCAAGATAAGGCTAGTTGACCTCATTTTGGTGAGTCAAAGATATCGATTCGAATGAATATTTGAGAAAAAGGGTGAGGTGGTGTCTGGCTGGAGCTCGAGTTTGTTCTCTCCTCCCCGCCATTTGTGGGTGGTTGAAGACGGGTCCTTGACCCTTAGATCCCTGCACAGATCTATGGCCCTCAGAATTGGACAGTTGGGGTCAAATTCTAGCTAAGTGGTATGCACCCAAGCAGCTTAATGGGCCACGTGACATTTTATTTGATCAATTAAAATCAAAAGCTTAGGTCCTAGGTCCAAAAAATGAATGGAATATGTACCTAATTTCAAATGGTCATATCTCCCAATTCGTTGACCCAATTGTAATGAAATTTTAGGAGTAGCTTAATGATGTCATGATGTAGCTATGGTGTGAAATTTGAGTTAAAATTCGAATGTTGGATATGTGAATTGACTATATGTCATATTTCATGTAATTTGACTTTATATGACACTAGGGATGGTACTATATGAAATTGATGAGCCATTTAATCAATTTAGTTAGAGAGATATGGTTGAGGGCATAATTGGAATAATCAAAATTACAGGAGAGAGAAAAATATATAGAAAAACTCACTTTGTCACATTCTCCCCTCCTTTTAAGAAATTTGACCCCAAAATTCAAGCAGCCTAAAAAAGATGTGGATATTTCTTCTCTACCTCAGTCTTTAGCTCGTAGGTGGCATCACTCTCAACATGGTGGCTCTAGAGAACTTTTACCATTTTTATGCATCGATTATTACGAAGCTCCTTTGACTTAAAGTCAAGTATTCTGACTGGGGACTCAGCATATGACAGATCATCCTTCAACTTGAGAGGCTCATGATTCAGAATGTCACTGGGGTCTTTGACATAAGGCTTCAGATTAGATACATGAAATACATTATGCATGGCACTATACTAAGGTGGCAAAGCGATATGATAGGAACATTCACCAACCCTTTCCAGAACCTCAAATGGTCCAACATAACAAGGATTGAGCTTTCCTTTGTTCTTGGCCAAAGATCGAATAGGTCAGATTTTTAGAAAAACGTGGTCACCTTCTTTGAACTGGCGTTCCTATTGGTGAGCATCTGCATAAGACTTCTGCCTATCCTATGCTTGCTTCATCCCTTGCTTGATTAGTGCAACCTTATCAGTATATAGTTGCATCTCCTCGAATTTCATAAAAGTATGCTCTCCGACGTCGTCCCAGTGTAACAGAGATCTGCATGGTCAGCCATAGAGAGCTTCATAGGGAGGCATCTCGATGCTTTCCTGATAGCTATTATTATAGGCAAACTCAGCTAAAGGCAAGTAGTAGTTCCACGAGCCTTCCCAAACGATAACACAAGCTCGCAGAAGATTCTCTAGAATCTGCACTGTATGCTCTGACTGCCCGTCTGTCTGCAGATGGTAGGATGTACTAAAGTTCAATTTGGTGCCCAATTCTCCTTGAACCTATTTCCACAGCTTTGAAGTGAACTTTGGGTCCCTGTCTAAGACAATGGACACTGGAACTCCATGCAGATGTACTATCTCCTGTATGTAGAGGTCCGCCAATGTAGAAACTTTTGTAGTAGTCTTTATAGGGAAAAAATGAGTTGATTTGGTGAGACGATCCACTATGACCCATGCAGCGTCGTATCCATTCCTGGTCTTGGGTAATCCCACCACGAAGTCCATTGTGATGTGTTACCATTTCCATTCTGGAATCTCAAGGGGTTGTAGTTAACTGTCTGGTCTCTGATGCCCGACCTTGATTCTCTAGCATGCATGTCAGACATTTCGACACAAATTCAGCAATGTCATGATTCATGCACCTCCATTAGAACTGACGTTGTAGGTCTTTATACATCTTTTTCGTGTCGGGATGAACTGTGTACTTTGACCCATGTGCCTCACTAAGAATTATTGTCTTTATAGCTGACTGCTAAGGAACCTACATACAGTTCTTGTATCAAAGACCACCATCAAGACCCATAGACAGATGTGTTTGAGGCTTTGACAGGAGAGAGGAGAGCTCTACAAGATCAGGACTAGCCCTTTGTGACTCAAGAAGTTCGAAATGCAAGTTGGACATGATGGAGATGGTATTAACATGCACATGATTAGATAGAAACTGTGGCTTCCAGCCTACTAGATCCTCCGTATTCTTTCATTCAGTAATAGATAGAGATGCACACATTGCCCTTTTCCTACTAAGGGCATCAGTGACTACATTTGCCTTACCCGGATAATAGGAAAAAGTGAAATCGTAGTCCTTTAGATATTCAATCCATCAGTGTTGACGTAGATTCAAGTCCTTCTGAGTCAGGATGTACTTCAAGATTTTGTAGTCGGTGAAGATATCGAACGTTGCCCCATACAAGTAGTGCCTCTAGATTTTGAGAGCATGAATGATTGCAGCTAATTCCAAATCATGTGTGGGATAATTAAGTTCATTGGGTTTTAGCTACCTAGATGCAAAGGCCACTTCCTTACCATTCTACTGCAGGACACACCCTAACCCATTCCTCGAAGCACTAGTGAATATCAAACCCTTCGTTGCCAGATGGTAGGACAAGAACTGGAGTCGACGTTAACTTTTTCTTTAATTGCTAGAAATTGGACTCACATGTAGCTGACCAGATGAAGTGTTCATCATTCCAAGTAAGATTAGTCATAGGAAGTGCCACTTTGGAGAAATTCAAAATAAAGCGACGATAATATCTAGCTAGACCCAAGAAGCTCCAAATTTTAGAAGGATTTCGAGGAGGTTGTCAATCAAGTACAGCAAATACTTTGGCGGGACCAACAGATATGTTACCCCCAAAAATGACATGTCCAAGAAACATGACTTTATCAATCCAGAATTCAAATTTTGAAAGCTTGCCATAAAATTTCTAGGTTCAAAGAATCTCAAGAACTGCTCGTAAGTGTTCCCAGTATTTTTTCATAGAATCAGAATAGATCAAGATATCATTAATGAATACGACCACGAACTCATCAAGATAAGGTTGGAATACTTTGTTCATCAAGTTCCTAAATATGACAGGTGTGTTGGTCAACCCAAATGGCATCACTAGAAATTTTTAATGCCCATAACGAGTTCGAAAAGCAGTTTTAGAAATATCAGAATCCTTGGTTTTAAGTTGATGGTAGCCAGAACGAAGATCAATCTTTGAGAAAACTTTAGCAGTACGAAGTTGATCAAAGAGGTCATCAATATGAGGGAGAGGATACTTGTTTTTAATAGTAGCTTGGTTCAACATGCGGTAGTCAATACACATACGCATAAAACTGTCTTTCTTTTTTACAAATAGAATAGGAGTACCCCAGGGGGAAATACTAGGATGAATAAAACATTTGTCAAGAAGTTCTTACAACTATTTCTTCAACTTCATAATCTCAACATGAGCCATCCTATATGGTTCCCTAGAAATCGGAGTGGTTCTAGGAAGAAGATCTATGGAGAACTCAATGTCTATATTTGGAGGAAGCCCAGGAAGCTCCTCTGGAAATACGTCAGGGAAGTCACGTACCACCTCCACACTTTCTACAGGCCCGCTACTAGGACTGGTCTCTGAGACTAATGCAAGAAAGACTTTACATCCTTGAGAAATGATATTTTTAGCTTTAATAGAGGAGATTATAATATTATTATAGAATATGCTTCCCCTAGGGATTTTCACAGGACAAGAATGAGGTTGAGAGAGAACTACCATCTTGTTTCTACAATCAATGTGAGCATGGTATGTGTGTAGCCAGTCCATGCCAAGTATAATATCAAAGTCTTTTATAGTTAAGAGAATGAATTCAAAGGGCATATCATGATTTTCAAATTTAAGAGAGAGGATGTCAGTTTTCTATACAGTTGTGAGTATTTTGCCACTAGGAGTAGACACATCCATAATATATCCCAAGTCCCTTATATGCAGATGTAATATAGATGCCAAAATTTGAGAAATAAATGTATTTGTAGATCCAGAGTCGAATAAAGCCTTAACAGGATGACCATTTAATAATACAGTGCCTACACATGGTAATTTAGTTATGAATAATTTGTAGGCTTGAACAAGATATTAAATTATAAAAGAGTTTAGGTTACCTTCACAAAGCTGGTTGGGATTTGCCTTAGCCTCTTCTACATTCACTACAAGTACCCTGTCATTGCGGTGTCCCTGAGGCTGTGGAGCACCTACCGTATGATTGCCAAAGACGGAGGGAGTGGGGCACTTGGTGACGAAATGGCCCTCCTTTTTACAATTATAGAAGACCATCTTGGTATGGTGGCATACCCCACCATGGTGTCACCCATAAGTCATGCACTTTGGGTGGACTATCTTTTGTTGCTTTTGATTATGCTTTTGTCCCCCTTTTCCTGAACCTCCTCCTTTCCCTAATCCCTTGTTTTTATGACCTGGGTTGAATTTCTTAGACTTATCCTCCTTAGTAGTGGTTAACCCTAAGTACTACATGCTAGAAGGTTTATGCATTCCCTACTCTCTCTCCTTCTTGAGGGCCATGTCTAGGGCTTCATCTATGCTTCTGGGACAGGAGGCTATGACTAGGGTTTTCAAGTGGGAGGAAAGGAAGTCAACATAGTCCTCAGTGAGGTGATATTCAGTTCTGATAGGGGCATAACATTCCAAAAGTCTAAACTTCTAGGTGTAGTCAGTTACTGAAAGGCTGCAATGCTTAAGCTCCATGTACACCTTCTCCTTCCTCTTCCTCTCACCTATGGGCATAAAACAATCAGTGAAGAGGGTTTTGAAGGCTTCCCACCCCATGTTATCTATTTCTTCTCCCCTATTCTTGCCATAGTTCTCCCACCAGATTTTCACCCCTCCCTTAAGTAGATGGGTGGTGAACTTTACCTTCTTCTCATTGGGTACTTCTAGGGTACAAAAATCATTCTCCACAGAGAGGATCTAGGCCTCAGCCTTATCCATGACCTCAGGTTGATCTTCCCCCCAAAAGGTATCAGGGTTGAGTTTGATGAAATCTATCACTGTCACCTCCTTTTTCCTAGAGGAGCTAGGTTCAGGGGTTCCTTTCGTGACAAGGGTCTCCAAAAAGTGTAGAAGGATTTTCTTCTGTTCCTCCCACCTTTCCTTGGCTGTGGTATCGGGATCAGGTACTTTAGAGGTTTTAGGCTCTTTCCTCTTCTTAGAGGATGATTCCTCAAACGCCTTTGAGTTGCGAGTCTTAGGAGGCATCTTGAAATTAGGTGGACAAATTAGATTTATCGCTCATCAATCATTTTCATTATTATTATTATTTTCATCACATAGTATTTCATTATTATCCTTTATTAATTATTAATGTTCTTAATGATATGATTTATGGAGGATACCCTAAAATCCTTATCAGTCAGTCCTTAAGACTTCCTAAATAGAGAGACTCTTTTCCTAACCTTATATCATAAAGGTAAGGGGGAATTATTCAAAAATGGAGATAAGAGGGAAATTTTTCCTATAGAAAAGATGAGAGGGAATTTATATAGATGAGAAGAGTCCTAATTAAGGTATGCCCAAGAAGTAGGGGACATTTAGGATACCGTCCAGGTAGACTTATACTTCCATATAGGTAGCCTCGTGATTGCCAAGCAAAGTGACTTGGAGACTTTAGCCAAATCCATGATAGATGCTATCCTAGTCACCTCAATCCTTCGCATCCCTAACTCAAGGACTACCCTAGACTCATAATAGGGTGAATGAAATCCATGTGACTATGATGTGTGAACATTGGCTCTAATACCAACTGTGACGACCTCAATTTCTATATATTTTCCTTAGTGACATCCACAGATATGCATGCACTCATAAGGTAGCCAACTAAAATAGATAAATGAGCCAAGATCATTATTCACATCATCAATAGATAGACACACAAAAATTTCATTCATATAGGATAAATAAAGTCATTACAAACTTAATACTTGAGAAGGAAGAATGAATAGTTCTATAAGAAGGAAATTATGATTATTACATAAGATTTAGAACATCCTATTACAACATCTAGAAGAATAAAAACTATCTAGCTAAAAATAAGATAAGAGATGTAGATCTATCTAACTATCCTCCATTTCCATTATTTATTTGCTTCTAGTACTTTGAAGTGCATCATATGTTCCATGTACCTAGAAAATACAAGAAACAAAAACATCAACAAAAGTTGGTACGTGGAATTAAAAAGCTATACTATGCTAGCATATTGAAAATACTTGAAAAAGAAGAAAGAGAAAGAAACCTTATTTAATGGCAGAAAATCTGGTAATCCTAAGTTATTAATCACATTTCAAATGAATATGTATTACTATGGTGGACTTAGCACATAATCACATATATTTGTGGGCCCTTCCCCGTGTACCTTGTACTCTAGGGATCTCCCCGTATACCATGTACTCTAGGGAGGTGCTAGTCAACATTAATGCTTTCCCTCTCTAATAGGGAGATTAATGAGCACCACTAGTAACTACATTTCATTTCTTATTCATTTATGTTCTTTAATGTTCAATGCAGAAAATGACAATACTCATATATGTACATCCAACAATGTACTCAAATACATACAAGAAAATACTTATATTTAACATCCATCAAAAACTAGTCATATAATTATATCCACGTACCTTTTATCTCAGATATGAAATTTCCACAAGTCTATAATAAGAGAGTAGATCACTCTGAAAGGAAATTAAGGGTATACTAGTTACTATTGGTCCATATGACCCATGACTAAGGTTGGTTCTTTAGATATGATTACTTTCATATTCTCATGTTAGATCAGGGATTAACCATGACAATTATCTTATTTTAGGAGTTACAAAATCATATCTAAATATTAGAGTCATTTATTTGAAGATATCTATATTATCCAAAAAGGGTACCATTCATAAATAGGGTTTCCATTATGGGTTAGATCATTAAGGGTATCTCTTTAGGATACATATGGTTTGAGATATTAGAGTTGCATTCTAAGGTGTCAGGGACGTTCAAAGTCATTTAGTGTCATTTAATATTTAGGGTTTGACATAATGTTGTAATAAGTATACACATGAAGAGAGGAAACTAGGAATTAGGGTTTTTGACAATTATTGAATCAAATATCTCTCTTTGATTAGGGCTTTGAGTAACATGATGATCAGGGACCCCAAATCGAGTTTATGAGGTCCACAAGACATATCTAAATCAAGGATGACTATTATTACACTATATATATATATATATATATATATATATATATATATATATATATATATATATATATATATATATATATATATATATATATATATATATATATATATATATATATTAAAAGGTCATTAGGGCTTGTAGGCCATATTTTTTGAAAAGGGCTCGGATCTAGGTCCTGATTATATTTTATTTTGATAGTTCAAATTTTTTTCATGAAAATGGTATATAGGTTCACTATAATCCGACATTCCTAGCATTTTCTAGGATTTTTCTAAGATAATCATTTCTCTATTGATTAAGATAAATATAGAAAAGGAAATTACCTTGATCAACGGTCGGATCCGACTGGATCTACGGCTCAGGTTGATCTAAGGATTGCAAGATTGCTCGTGGATTTCTGAGTTGGCATTTGATGATTGGTCTGAGCAACTTGAGGTTGCTCTTGGCTTCAGTTGTTTTGCATTGAGGCTTGTTGAGGTGGCATCTACTAATAGGTCTAGCTGGGTCCACATTGGCACCTCGTTAGTGCCACGCCTTTGAGTCCTTCTTGTTTGAACAGCTTGCGACAGGTTGAGGGTGCAGTGGAGAGCTTGCTGGCAAGAAGAGGGGAAAGGGCAGTAGGTCGCGGAAGCAAGCGCAAAGATGTCGCCCGGATCTGGCGTGCTTTGGCAAACTGGGAAGAGCAATCAATTGAGGGGGAGGAGGTGAGACAGAGGAGAACGCTCCGCAGGGCAGTGCGGCTGTTCTACTGAGAATAAGAGGTTGGGTAGAGGTCTCTATTGTCGATGAGGGTCAGGAAACAGTGAGTTAAGGTAAAGGAGGGTGGCAGCCATGTCAAGGGGGTCTTTCATAGGCCCTCGGGGGTAGGTTTAAGGTTTGGTGTGGCTGGGGACTCTTCGGCCACCGCCGGAGTGAGAGAAGCGGAGAAGGGGGAGTAGGTTCTCCCTATCTTGAGAGTGAGGTGGGTCGAGATAAGGCTAGTTGACCTTGTTTTGTAGAGTCAAAGATATCGATTCAGATGAATATTCGAAAAAAAGGGTGAGGTGGCGTCTGGCTGGAGCTCCGGTTCGTTCTCTCCTCCCCGCCATTTGTGGGAGTTTGAAGACGGGTCCTTGACCCTTGGATCCCTATGTGGATCCATGGCCCTCCAATCGTACGGTTGGGGTTGAATTCCAGGTATTTGGTCCACGCCCAAGTAGCTTAATGGGTTGCGTGACATTTTATTTGATCAATTAAAATCAAAAGCTTAGGTCCTAGGTCCAAAAATGAATGGAATATGTACCTAATTTCAATTGGTCATATCTCCCAATTGGTTTACCCAATTGTAAAGAAATTTTGGGAGTAGATTAATGATGTCATGATGTAGCTATGGTGTGAAATTGGAGTTAAAATTTGAATGTTGGCTATGTGAATTGACTATATGTTGTATTTCATGTAATTTGACTTTATATGACACTAGGGATGGTACTATATGAAATTGATGAGCCATTTAATCAATTTATTGAGAGAGATATGGTTGAGGGCATAATTAAATAATCAAATTATAGGAGAGAGAAAAATATATAGAAAAACTCACTCTATCACAACAATATAGAAAGACGTCTCAACATGAAGATTTTATGTAGCCATATGGGACCCATAATTGGCCCTATACCATGTCTTTGGGATTCTTTCCATTCCCAACACTACCCACAAGTAGTTGACCATCAACATAAACAACATGATTCACTGCTCTAGGCTAGCATGATTGGTTATGGCCATTCTGGTTGGCTTTCTCTCCACCATTCCAAATTTAGGGTTAGCTTGAGGAAGATATAATTTCTAAGTTTAGGGTGAAGGGTCGATGGTATGTTTCCACTCCACCTGCACTATATGTTCTTTGTGATAGTTTTATCCATAATCAACTTTTGTATCATACATCCATAGTTGTTGATACATTTTTCTATGATTTTCTTTTTAAAAATCATTTTATAATTGCATGTAATTAGCCCAATCTCTATTCATCCTACATTCATTTACATGTTTTCAATGGCCAT
Organism: Alisma plantago-aquatica; assembly: GCA_963693085.1. Classification (NCBI taxonomy): domain Eukaryota; kingdom Viridiplantae; phylum Streptophyta; class Magnoliopsida; order Alismatales; family Alismataceae; genus Alisma; species Alisma plantago-aquatica. The sequence goes on along the minus strand of OY856413.1, from coordinate 803,287,338 downwards.
CAACATCCTTTTGTAATCTACCTCTTGCATGAAGTAATGTCTTGTGTGACATGATTTCATAAAATTTATAATGCCAAAATCTCACCTTAGACATAGGACAATAACTAATATCGTTCTCGTGAAATGACGACATGTCATATGCAACTGATTGAGATAAAAAAACAATTTCATGATGATTAGGTTGGCATATTGTGGAAATGTCATAATTTTGCAAGTTATTTTATGTGATTGATTTTGTTTATGATTTTTCCTATTTGCTAAATTCTAACATATGATATGCACAAGTTCAACTTCTTCTACTCTTCTTCTAACACCATCTGGTCCCATTCTCCATCGAAAATAACCAAATAGTAAAAAGTCTGCCAAACCCTAAGCTCAAAGTAGTACACACCCCTCACTCCTTCATTTCTTCCTTACTCATAGTATAAAATGGGGTGTACCACTAAAGGAAAGAAGACAATGTCCATTAGAGAAAAATATGCAATAAATGTAATTGTAGTATGAAAAGGCTATCTCATGTTGAATATAGGAGAGATTTGAAATTCTTGCTTCCATATTTCAACAACTCCTTTCACACTTGAATATTGTTCTTGGGTTGAATCTCATAAGAATATGAAGAATTGTCTAAAGCATCAAAGATATTACATACATAACATTTTAGGTTTTGACATAGAAACATGATTGTGATGTAAAGTCGGGATAGAGAATAGGGAAAGTTGCATTATGTGATCTCGGGAAATAGGGGTTGCTTCACCATGTTGGTGGTAGGAATCAAGATGATATTAATAGAGAGCGAGAGAGGATGGAATGCTAGTAGTATTATTTGGTGGTATGTTTTTAATTTTATGTTGCTCTAGGACAAGAAACATTTAAGTTCAGGGTTACTTGATGAATGCATATGCATCCCATGTTTATTGCATGTTTTATATTAGATACACTCTCATTACATTGCTTATTTCCCCATATTATTATGACTTAATCTAAATTTCTTTGTCCACATATTTTTTATTTCCAATGAAGATGTTGCTCATTTGTCATGAAAATCACCCATTTAGTTCAAGAGAGTCATCATGTCCTATTCCCCATTTCATCTTCCATATTTGGAAGTGTTAAGGGCTCAAAGATAAAAGCAACACTAAATTGGGAGGTTGGTCAAGCGATTGGTCTTGCCAGTGGACCGATTTTCCATGGCACTGAAGGACCCCCTCAAATAACAATTTGATCACCCAACTCACATAGTCAATCGGTTGACTGACTAGGTAATATTTTCATAGGAAAATCTAGACATTTATGCAACATGTGAGTCGACTGAACAAATATGTTAATCTGTCGACCCATTCAAGACTTTTTTGAAGGAGATCAACAAAGATTCAAGATTTTTCAAGAGGTAGATCTTAATTGACTCACCATCCATGTCACCTGAATGACCCGTAATACTATTTCATCAAAAAAAATCCATTCGACGATTGTCCTAGTGAGTCAACCGACTGAGAATTCTCTAGAGTCTCTTACCAGTAGCTAGTTGGTTGTCTGACCAAGAGAGACAATCAGATGGCATTTCCAACAATCAAAATGAAAGAAATAAGTTGACAAACTCATGTGGTAGGTCGATCAACTGTATTTCCAGCCACGCCACCACTTGAAGGTTGGTCACTCAACCCAAAAAGGCCATTCAAGTGATAGGTGCAGCAGTTACAAAAATAGAAAGAGCACTGTAGATCCATCCAAAGCAGATTTTTTGGGTCCAGAGTCCTCCATATAAAAGAGAAGAGTACCCTTGTGACAGAGGCATAAATTATTTTTTAATCTCATTTTGGAGCCAGGAGAGGATAAGAGAGCAAGGAATGACATCTCCTTTGTGAAGATCATCGAATGTGTTGTTTCTAAAGAGAGGAATTACTATAGAAAACCATCGGCTGCATACTTTCATGTCTTCTGTGAGATGATCTTCTCTTCTATTCCTAGTATCTTTGTTACTTCTTTGAATATGAGCAAGAAGTTTCTTCATCAGAGCATAGGGAGTAACTATGTATCCTATATTTCTTTATTTTTTGTATTTCTTTCTACTTGTTATCAAATTTATCAATTTTGGATAATGGATTGTTTTCTAATCTTTTATCTTTATTGTTTATCTTGATCAATTAATTTTCATGTTTTACACAATCTACGATGTTGAGATCATGAAATATATGGTTAGATTATCAATTAGATGTGTTGAATCCTAAATGAGATCTTAGAATGGATATTATAAGTTGATCTGTTAATGATCCTGGGTAACGAGACCTTGATCCCACCGGGAACCAATCCTTGTACAAGTTGTTCACTAAAAGAAAGAAAATTCACATGGTCGTAATCTAATTATCTGTAACTAATTGAGTTGAATTGATTATTTTGATTACATACGCAACAATGCTGAAATCTATAATGCCTTGCACTAGTACATAACCAGCCTTTAGTATCGGTTGTTTAAGGCCTTTAGTGTCAATTTTAATGTGACACCTATGTAGGTGCTGCTAAAAGGCCAACCGTTAGGTGTCGGTTCTCAAACCGACGCCACAACCCTTCGCGCGCCACCAAAAATGCGCCAGCAGAGAGGTGCGTCGATTATTAGCTTTGAAACTGACGCCATAAACCTTCGTGCCACAGAAAGGGCACCATCTGGGGCATTATCAGTGGTGGTTTATTAGTGATAACTGACGCCATATCACCCGTTGCCACGGCCGTACTGTCCAGCACGGCCGTTGTGTCTGACCCACTGCCACGGCCGTACTGGCCATCACGGTCGTGGTGTCTGGCCCGCTGCCACGGCCGTGGTGTCTGGCCCGCTGCCACGACCGTGCTGGCCAGCACGGCCGTGGTGTCTAGCCACATTAGGGAAATCGAAGTCGGTTACTAGTAGGGAAACCGACGCCAGAACCATCAGTGTCGGTTTATTATTGATAACTGACGCTACATCACATGCATTAGGTGTTGATGCGATGATTTTGAGTCGCATTTAGAGACCTATTTCATATGTGTTTTGTGCCTTAATTACTCATTTTTTATGGATATTATTGCATAATTCACTTTATTTGGTCTTTGCTATCATTTTATATCAAATCCCCTTTGTTTTACTATTTTGAGCATTATTTATCATCTTATTATAAATTGTGTGGATTCACTTGTTCTTGTTGTGAAATTTCAGGAAAAACAAGTATCTGCTTCTGTCGATACCATCGACGGAAGTCGATACCATCGACCAAGCCACAGGTTGTCAGCCGAGAAGAGCAATACAGAGTCGATACCATCGACACTTAAGTCGATGGTATCGAGATCCCTTCAAGTTGCTGGGGAGGAAACTGTCGATACCATCGACCCAAGTCGATGCCATCGACACAAGGGGAGCTACAGCGTCGCTAAAAGACAACAACCGACGCTAAAGGAGTCGATACCATCGACACACAAGTCGATGGTATCGAGATCACCACAGGCGCTCAGAATAAAAGAAAGGAAAGCTGCCGCTAATCTGCCGGGTCGATACCATCGACCCGCATCGATGGTATCGACGCCGGCAGATATGCGTTGGATTTGTTTTGATCTGGATCGGACGGTTGTTGTTATTTGACGACCTAATTAGGGACTTATACCTAATGATGGCCGCCCAGACGAGAGGATCATCTCATTTTGGATTGCACGAGTGCTGAGGAGGAGAGAAAGGAGAACGGAGGCCGAGAAGCTCATCCCGGGTGATTCGGACGCTGCCGAAGACGATTTCCACCACCGACAGGCGGGGGAAGCTCGTGTTCTACGCCAAGGATCCACCGGTTCTTCTCCGTTCAGGGGTTTTCCCATTTATTTCCCATTTTTCTTATGAATTCCCCAATTTCTACCATGTATTCGTGTGAGATGAACATGAGAGGCTAAAACCCTCAATCTTTAGGACCGGGAGTAGCCCGGGAATGCATTGTATGACATTTTTATATCAATAATTCATATTTCTCTCTCAAATCTGTGGTATAGATTCATTTTCTCCATTTCTATTGTTATTCTTGATCACCATAATAATAATTTAACACCCTTAATCACTTCGACAGAAGGATTAACGGTTGAAAAGAGATGAATTCTACATTAATCAATAAAACCCTTGACAAAGGAGTTGTAAAATTAATGGTGGGAACTGAGAGACCGTTTATAATGCACTTAGTTTAGGGGAATGATTACTACGACGGTGGAATCAACCTAAATCTAAGTAGTGAATTACACCACGACAGTGGGTAATTCTATTTTCAGGCCACTACCCGGATAGAGAGAGATGTGTGAGGAATTATATAAAACCTAATACAATGTTGACCCGCGGTGAAACCGCCATCCTAAAGATATCCCTTTGAATTGATTAAATTAACCTTTAATCGATTGTTTTCTTTGTTTGATTTTTATTTTCTTTTTAATTTGCACACAAAACCCTACTTTGTTAATCGTTCTAGCTGATTGCGATTAGTTAGTAGAAGTCTCCAATAATTCACGTATCCCTGAGTTCGACTCGGGCCTCACAAGGCCTATATTACTCGACGCGTATACTTGCGTTTTAGCGCGTAGTAAAATACACGTCAAGTTTTTGGCACCGTTGCCGGGGATACGGCGAATTATTGGCACTTTGAGTGCTAAGAGCGGCCATTCTAGGCCACATTTTTTATTTATTTTAAAACAATTTCAAAAATTCCTTTATTTCTCTATAATTGTGTTGACTCGTTCAAAGCATTGTACTGAACCCCTATTTCCATATTTCAGGTACTTTGCATGGTGCACACACGTAGTCGAGACTACGTGAATCGCACACCTGAGGTTCCATCTGCGGGACCAGAGGACGAGGACTACTACGAGGAGGAATACTACAGTGATATAAATTCTGAATCTGAGCAAGAACAAGAAGAAGTAATGGCTGAAGCACAGACAATATGGGAGAAGATCAAGGTGTCTTCTTCCTCGGCATCAAAGGGGCCTATAAAGAAACAAGGGCTAAACATTCCAACCTACAAGATCGATCCAGCACTGATTAACCTGGTTAAATTAAACGTATTTCACGGATTAAAAAATGAAGATCTGGTGGCCCACATCAGCCAGTTCGTGGAGAACTGCGATATGGTAAAGATAGATCAATTTCCGCAGGATGTGCTCTACCTCAAGTTATTCCCGAGTTCCTTGGCTGGAGTGGCAAGAGAGTGGCTTCATAACCTCGACGACGAGTTTGTTGAATCATGGGATCACATGGTGGAGGTTTTCTTCGAGAGGTTCTTTCCTCCTGAGAAGACCAATGATATGATCCGGAAGATCCACAATTTCACCCAACAGGCGGGTGAAACCTATTCTGAGACTTGGGAGCGATTTCAAGTCATGTTGAGGAGATGTCCACACCATGGACTGGACAAGGAAACCCAAGTGAAGATCTTCTACTTTGCTCTCTCCGAGCATGATAGAAGCAATTTGGACTCGGCTGGCTCCGGATTTTTCTTAAATAACACTGATACAAGATGCTGGGAAATACTGAAGAATATGGCACGAAAGCAATCTTGGGGAGAAAGAGAAAGAGGCCCAGTTGAGCAAGAAAGAGTTGCCAGTGAGTCAAAGGCAATGAGAGAGCTGAACGAGAAGATGGATCTTCTCGCAAAGAAGTTGCTGCAGAAGGAAGACAATGAATCCGAGGATGAGGCTCAGGTCAAGTACATGAGGCAACAGCAGGGGTACAGGAATAATGATTATTCATGGCGGAAGGACAAGAAATTTTCATGGAAGGATCCAAATAACTTTCTGCAGGATCCGGATGCCAAACCTGCACCGGTCACGGAGGACAAGAGCACGGAGTTGCTCAATCAAGTCATAAAGCAAAATCAAGAGTTGATGAACACTTTTGGGCAGCAAATAAAGTAGCAGGGTGAATTTATGAACCAGTTTGGGCAGACTTTGCAGAGCCACGGGGCTCAAATGAGAACTATAGAGACTTCCATGGCGCAGATGGCAGCCGAGATTGCAAGCTTGAAGAAGCCGGCACATCCGGGTTTTCCGGGGAACACCAATGTTCCCGGGGGAAACCAACAGGCCAAGGCCATCTTATTGAGGAGCGGTAAGAAAGTGTTAAATCCAAGGGCGGATGACACAAGCACACTGCAGGACACAGTTGAAGAAGCAACAGTCGAAGAGCAGCCCGCACCTGTCATAGAGCAAACTGAGGACATAGCTGAAGATGGTAAGGAAGAACAAGCCACTGAGGAGGAACCACAAAAATTAACTCCCTATGTGCCACCTCATCAAAGGGCACATACCGTTCCGGTCCCCTATCCCAATAGTGCAAAAGCAAGAAAGGTAGATGCACAGTTTAAGAAATTTCTGGACAGCTTTAGGAAGTTATCAGTGAATATTCCTTTGCTAGATGCGATTGAACAAATCCCGTCTTATGGGAAGTTTCTCAAAGATGTAATCACCAAGAAGAGAAAGATACCCAACACTGATGTCGTGCTATTGAAGGAGCAAGTGAGTGCTTTTATTATGGGCACTTTGCCGCCAAAGAGACAGGGTCCCGGTTGTTTTAATATTTCTTGCTTTATCGGGAAGTTCAAATTTGGCGAAGCACTTTGTGATTCTGGGGCAAGCATCAATCTGATGCCCCTTTCTACGTTCAAGAAACTTGGATTGAAGGAGTCGAGACCAAGTAACATGACCATCCAATTGGCCGATAATTCTGTGGTGAAACTGTATGGAATCTGTGAGGATGTTTTGGTAAAGGTAGACCGCTTTGTTTGTCCGGCTGATTTCGTCATTATGGAAATGCAGGACGAGCACGGAAATGAGTTACTACTTGGTCGCCCATTCCAAGCTACAGCTGATATGATCTTGGAGATGGGGAGAGGTCGCTTGACCTTGGGCATTGCGGATGATCGCTTTGAGATGGTCATGCCCAATGGTAATGCATCTCATAAAGCAAAAGCACATTGCAACATGGTTAATCATGTGGAACAAAATATCTCACTTTGTCTTGGGAAGCCATTTTTGGATATGGCTCATGTTATGAGCAGGATAGATAATGGGACCCTAGCAGTGGACCTTATGGAGCAAACTAAAGTTGTCTCTTTATGCAAGGCTGTTGGGTTTCCAAATGATGAGAATGAGGACATTCCATCTTCATGGGAGGATGATGTGATTATTACTTCCGTCTTTGATGCATATCCGGAATTGCCTTTGGAGGCGTGTTTGTTAAATGTCACTTATGATTGGGTGTGGAGTACTTCACTCAAGGAGTGCGCCAAAATGCTTCAAATGCTTCCATGTTTCTACACGAGGCACTATGAAGATTTGGGTACACTTCCCCCACCGCTACAATCATCTCTTATTTGCCCACCGGATCTGGAATTGAAGCCATTGCCCCCGCATCTGAAGTACGTCTTTCTAGCTGAGGAGGACAAGTTAGCAGTGATTTTTTCTGCATACTTGAGTGCGGATGAGGAGGAGCAACTACTGATAGTGCTCAAGAACCACCGTGGAGCTTTTGGGTGGTCTGTGGCGGACATCAAGGGGATCTCCCCTACACTTTGCCAACACAAGATTCGGCTCGAGGAGGGAGCCAAGCCAGTCATACAGCCTCAAAGACGTCTAAATCCAAGCATGATGGAGGTTGTCAAGAAGGAAGTCATAAATCTTCTTGCTGCAGGGATCATTTATGCCATATCCGATTCAACGTGGGTGAGTCCCACACAGGTTGTCCCTAAAAAGGGGGGAATCACTGTCACTACTAATCTTTTGAATGAACCTGTCACCACCCGATTGGTAACCGGGTGGCGTGTTTGCATTGACTACCGCCGATTGAATGCCGCAACTCTTAAAGATCATTTTCTATTGCCATTTATCGATCAGATTTTGGAACGTCTAGATGGTCGGTCATATTTTTGTTTTCTAGATGGCTATTCGGGGTATAACCAGATTTCTATTGATCCTTTGGATCAAGAGAAGTCTACGTTTACATGTCCCTATGGGACGTTTGCTTACCGCTGTATGCCGTTCGGTTTATGCAATGCGCCGGCGACTTTTCAACGCTGCATGCTCGCCATATTCTCTGACATGGTAGAGCGGTGTCTTGAAGTTTTCATGGACGACTTCTCGGTGTATGGAGCGTCTTTTGATGAATGCCTTTATAACTTAGATAAGGTGTTGCAGCGGTGCGAGGACACACACTTGGTCCTCAATTGGGAGAAATGTCACATTATGGTGACGGAAGGAATTGTGCTAGGACACAAGGTGTCTAGCAAGGGTCTTGAGGTAGACCCCATAAAAATTGAGGTGATTTCTAAGTTACCCCCACCAAATTCTGTTAAAGGGGTGAGAAGCTTTTTGGGACACGCCGGGTTTTATCGGCGATTTATTAAGGATTTTTCGAAAATCGCAAAGCCATTATCGGAATTGTTGGAAAAAGACGCAGTTTTTGATTTCAATGAGAAATGTCTTCACGCATTCGAGGTTTTGAAGGAAAAGTTGATTTCAGCTCCGGTTGTTCAAACGCCGGATTGGACAAAGCCATTCGAGTTGATGTGTGATGCGTCCGATTATGCTGTGGGAGCTGTTTTGGGGCAAAGGGTAGATAACAAGCCTGCTGTGATTTTCTACGCTTCAAAAACGCTTAATGATGCTCAATTGAACTACACAACCACGGAAAAGGAGTTACTGGCCGTCATGTTCGCCTTTGAAAAATTTCAGCAGTACTTAGTGGGTTCTAAGGTGGTTGTGTGGACTGACCACGCTGCAATAAAGTATTTGATGGAGAAGAAGGATGCGAAGCCTAGACTAATTAGGTGGATTTTTCTCCTACAAGAATTCGATATTGAAATTAAGGACAAGTTGGGAATTGAAAATGTGGTGGCTGACCACTTGTCTAGGTTAGAGAGGGTTGATGAACAAGGTTTGCACATACCCATTACCGAGACCTTTCCCGATGAGCAACTTTTAAAAATTGATTCTAAAGAACCATGGTTTGCGGAAATTGTGAATTATTTGGCTTGCGGGATCATCCCGGAGGATTGGTCCTATCAAGAGAAAAAGAAATTCTTTCATTCATTGAGATATTATTTTTGGGATGACCCGATTCTCTTGAAGCAGTGCAGGGATGGTATTCTTCGCAGGTGCGTGCCGGAGGTGGAGTATGAGAGTGTTCTCCACCACTGTCATGCGTCGCCTACAGGAGGACACCATGCTAGCTCACGGACAGCAGCCAAGGTGTTGGAAAGCGGCCTTTATTGGCCCACTTTGTTCCGGGATGCCTATAATTTTGTTAGGCAATGTGACCCGTGCCAGCGCGCAGGTAATATCTCAAGGAGACAGGAAATGCCCCTGAATGTATTTCAGGAAGTTGAGGTATTTTATTTATGGGGCATTGACTTCATGGGACCCTTTGTGTCCTCAAATTCAAATGTTTATATCTTACTTGCTGTAGATTATGTGTCGAAGTGGGTGGAGGCAATCCCCACAAGAACTAATGATTCGAACGTAGTGTGCTGGTTTGTCAAAGAGAACATTTTCTGCAGGTTCGGGATTCCCCGAATGATCATAAGTGACGGAGGCACACATTTTCGAAATCAGAAATTCGCAACACTTTTAAAGAAATTTGGGGTCAAGCACAACATCGGCACCCCATATCATCCACAGACGCAAGGACAAGTGGAGGTATCAAATAGAGAAATCAAGAAGATTTTAGAAAGGACCGTAGCATCCACAAGGAAGAATTGGAGTGTACTGCTACCAGACGCACTTTGGGCTTATCGAACGGCGTACAAAACACCTATAGGCACCACGCCTTTTAGGTTGGCATATGGTCGGGCTTGCCATCTTCCGGTGGAATTAGAGCACAAGGCCCATTGGGCGCTAAGAAGGCTGAACTTGCGCTATGATGAGGCCGAGAGAAAACGGATGCTTGAATTGAATGAATTGGATGAGCTACGCATGACGGCATATGAGAATGCCCGCATCTACAAAGAGCGCACAAAGCTGATACACGATCGCCATATTGAGATGCGCATGTTCAAGAAGGGAGACAACGTTCTATTGTTTAACTCCCGTCTCAAACTGCATCCCGGGAAGCTGAAATCCCGGTGGAGTGGACCCTTCATTGTGGAGGAGGTGAAACCGCACGGAGCGATTCTCGTGTGTGATGGAGATGCCACGTTCTTGGTGAACGGGCAACGCTTAAAGTTGTATTTTAGTGATAATTACAAGAGGAAAGTGAATGAGGTCAAACTCATTTCACTTGTGCATGAATGAGATGGAGGGAAAACGTCTAGCCTAAGACGCTAAACAAGGGCGCTTGTTGGGAGGCAACCCAACCATCGGTACACTAGGATAGTTTAATTTTAGTCATAGATTGCTTTTATTTCGTTTGAATTTTAGTTTAAAAATGATACCTTGATCCGTTTGTTGAATGTGCAGGCACAGGCAGGGTCGATACCATTGACACACCCGTCGATGGTATCGACATGGGTTCAGGTTGACACCAGCAGAAATCGCACTGCGTCGATACTATCGACACCCCCGTCGATGGTATCGACATGGTCACAGACAGGTCGCAATAAAAGTGTCGATGGTATCGACACCCCAGTCGATACCATCGAGATCTCTGGAGATATTCAGATGAATTTTACTCAGTCAACTCGATACCATCGACGGCCTCGTCGATGGTATCGACATCATCAGAGGTTGAATGCAACACAACGGCGGTGTCGCAATAAAAGCTAGTCGATACCATCGACACTTGTCGATGGTATCGACGGACATGTCACCGATCCGCACACAGACATCGACGACGATCGCAACAGCCACGTCAGCGATCCGGGTGCTGCGTCGATACCATCGATTTCCGTCGATGGTATCGACCCGTCAGCAATCCGGGTTTCTCGATCCAGCAAACGTCAGCCGTTGATACTCACGAGGGGGGCGGATACCCGCGAGATGTGTCGATACCATCGACCCACGTCGATGGTATCGACGGGTCAACAGGGGCGCTGATCAAGCCTATTTAAGGGGACTTGCAACGTCACTTGACGTCACACCTTCAGAGCAAGTATCCTCCTTTGCGCTGAGCACTCCCCCGAGCCCTCCAAGACTGCAGAGAAGCGTCATCGAGTGGAGATCTTCATCGAGCGGAGAATTTCTTCTCCATCTTCACCGAGCTCTTTTCTTCTAATCCCATCTTTTCTCGCAACCATGGTGCACCCCGCCAGAGCGTCGTCCTCAAGCGCTCACCCTATGGAGATCGAGGAGTTTGTTCCTCCCCCACCCACTTCCATCCCTCGTCCACGCCTAATTCATGCCAACATGGATGTGAGGAAGGTCTACGAGGATATTATGAAGCGAAAGTTCGAGCCCACCCGGTATGTGGACCGGGGCATGATCCAGGAGCTGGGGTTCGAGGCCAACTTGGCCTATGTGTTGGCCGGGCAAGCGCGGCACACCAATCGCCTTTATGAGATCGACTGTCATGCAGATGGGCAGCCGTTTTTCGGCGAATGGCCCACATACAAGGAACTGGTGGCTGAGTTCATGGCGTCTCTTGATATCTGCGTCGTACCAAATGACGTGGTACCATCGGACCAGACGTGGATCAGGGGAAGGGTGTCCTTCCGACTCTTCAACAACAATTACAACATCACGTGAAGCAGTTCAACGACATCTTCAACTGGAACCACAGCCGCAACGATCACCGACGTCCCAACGCCCGCACCGACTACGACCAAATCTTCGCTGAGCTAGTTACAGTGCCGGCAGGAAAGACTGTGAGCTACCATAATGCAGCGGTAGCGGATTTTGAGCACCCGTTCGTCCGGGTCCTGCATAGGATGTTGAGCTTGACTTTCTTCGCTCGAAGCGATCTTGCTTTGAGCAAGTTTCAGGAGAGTGACCTGTTCTTTCTCTACGCACTCCTGAAACGTCAAGAGTGCAACTGGGGGGCGTTCTGGCTACAGCGCGTCCTGGCGGTGAAAAGGAGTACAAGGAGGGCTCCAATTCATTTTGGTGGTCTTGTCACCAAGTTGGCGCTTTACTTGGGGCTGAACCTTCAGTCCATGACTCCGATTTCTACGAGGAGCAAGGTGAACGTGCAACACTTGCACCGTTCAAACCTTATTCTTTTCCGGGACGGGTTGGCGTACGCTCATTGCCACGTCAACCAAGCTTATCAGGAGAGCTCCCTACCGGACGACGTATTCAACATAGAGGGCAAGCAGCACTTCCGGTGGCCAATCATAGCCATCGAGTCCTCCGAGGAAGACGGCGGTGGTGACGAGCAAGAAGGCGAGGCTGTAGAGGAAGAGGAGGCTTTCACACCTCTTCGAGCACGTGTGGCACCACGGAAGCGTCCTAGGATGCATCCGGGTGCATCTTCATCATCTCAGCCCCCGCCGCCATCACCACAGTACGAGCAGCCAACCGCGGATCCCTATTCCATGCAGGGGATGTACACCATGCTGCAGGACATCCAGCAGACTCAGCAGCAGCACATGGGTATGTATACCGGCATTCATGAGACTACGAGTCGGGTACTTGACAACCAACGGGCTATGTTCGAGAACGAGCGGCTCATCCTCGCCAACCAAGAGCAAATGCACACCCGGTTGCAGCGGATAGAGACGCAACAGGAGCCCTTCTTTGACCATTACTGGAGTCAAGACTACTTTGGAGGCTATCCACAGCCTCCGCCGAGGACCCAATATGATCCAAGCTTCCAGGGGGAGTACCCGTCTTGGGATCCTACGGCACTGCAATATCCACCACCGCCTCCGCAAGATTGATAAGGGTATCACTGTTCCACCCTTAAGTTGGTTTTTGACTATGAGGCCATAGTCGAATTCAAGCTTAGGGGGGTGGCTGGAACAGCTCTATCTTTTATCTTTTCTTTAGTTGTTTTTAGTTTCTGCTTATTTTAGTGTTTGTTTAGGATCCACATCTATCTAGTGTAATTGTGCATGTCTTAAAAATTGTCATCTCGCTGTTTTCATGGGAAATTTAAGGGATTTTAAAAATTTTTGTGTCTTTTGGATAGCTTAACTTGGTTGTCCTTGGGAAACTTGTCCTATGAAAATGATTGATTATGTCAACTTTGAAGCAATATGTCACACCTACACCCCCATTGACTCATGAAAAGTGGATAGTAACGGTTGTTTGAGCCTAACCTAATCAAATGGTAATGAGACCTTAATTGGATATACGAGAAAGAACCCTTTGAACTACCACACATGTCAGTAAGGAGGGACACATGATATTTTTCTAAGGTTCAGTAACTTAATCTTGTGATCATTCCACTTCATATTTTTTCCATAATCTACCAAAGAATTGGAAGTAAAGTACAGTTTTAATTCCTTCTTGCGTGCATAGCATGTAGATAGGATTTGCATTGTTATTTTCATATTTTTGCATAAAATGAAAAAAAAATATAGTGATTCATGCACATTACCTTTAGGTGCATGTCAAGTAGTTGCACTCATAAATTTCATGATTTTCATGCATAAGTACACCATGTACCTCAGTTTGTCTTGAAAAGTGATCTAAATTGTCCCATACCCTCGAAATAGTACAAAGATTTCCAATCATGAAGAAAATAGCCTAACACATGTATCTCTAAGCAATTATGGATATGTGGGCTAAGAGGAAAAGAAAAAAAAAATCTGAAATTTGAAAGAAAGAAAAAAAGAAAAAAAAGAGAATTTAGAAGGAAATGGAATAAGAGGGAGAAAGGAACATGATATCACTTACATAACAAGGAAACTGAGTACATGATGTGGCTTAATTAGATTTCTATCTCTTTTTGAGGTGGAAGGTTAGTGCATGCATCATTCCACCCAATTTTAAGCATTAGGGCATTTTCAATGTGCATTTGCATCATTTAGGGCATTTTGTTGTATGCATTTTGAAATTGTGTAATACTTCCAAATTCTTCCATGAACCACCCATTCCATCCACCCGTTGCTCGGATTGGTAGGCCACCGTGATTTTCTCCTCACTCATGTTTATCAGGAGAACTGCTTCCATGTAGATGGTAGTTAGGGTGAGCAACGTAGTGTAGGCGATCACAAGATGCACTAATGCTGAATCGGCAAATTTTATTATGTTAACTGCCTTATGTGATAGTGTTCATCGGTTTGAAGGATAAATTCTTTTATTGATGATTATTGTCGCCTGTAGGGTAATTACTGTTCTGTGATTAGGAAAGGCCGGTTTGAGAACGTTCAGTGGGAGTCATGTGGAATGTGGGGTGATGTATTGATTGTTAGTTGACATCTGCAATTCTATTCTAAGGATTAGTTGCTCGAGGGCGAGCAATGTTTAAGCTTAGGGGAGTTTGATGCGATGATTTTGAGTCGCATTTAGAGACCTATTTCATATGTGTTTTGTGCCTTAATTACTCATTTTTTATGGATATTATTGCATAATTCACTTTATTTGGTCTTTGCTGTCATTTTATATCAAATCCCCTTTGTTTTACTATTTTGAGCATTATTTATCATCTTATTATAAATTGTGTGGATTCACTTGGTCTTGTTGTGAAATTTCAGGAAAAACAAGTATCTGCTTCCGTCGATACCATCGACGGAAGTCGATACCATCGACCAAGCCACAGGTTGTCAGCCGAGAAGAGCAATACAGAGTCGATACCATCGACACTTAAGTCGATGGTATCGAGATCCCTTCAAGTTGCTGGCGAGGAAACTGTCGATACCATCGACCCAAGTCGATGCCATCAACACAAGGGGAGCTACAGCGTCGCTAAACAACAACAATTGACGCTAAAGGAGTCGATACCATCGACACACAAGTCGATGGTATCGAGATCACCACAGGCGCTCAGAATAAAAGAAAGGAAAGTTGTCGCTAATCCGCCGGGTCGATACCATCGACCCGCGTCGATGGTATCGATGCCGGCAGATATGCGTTGGATTTGTTTTGATCTCGATCGGACGGTTGTTGTTATTTGACGACCTAATTAGGGACTTATACCTAATGACGGCCGCCCAGACGAGAGGATCATCTCATTTTGGATTGCACAAGTGCCGAGGAGGAGAGAAAGGAGAACAGAGGCCGAGAAGCTCATCCCGGGTGATTCGGACGCTACCGAAGACGATTTCCACCACCGACAGGCGGGGGAAGCTCGTGTTCTACGCCAAGGATCCACCGGTTCTTCTCCGTTCAGGGGTTTTCCCATTTATTTCCCGTTTTTCTTATGAATTCCCCAATTTCTACCATGTATTCGTGTGAGATGAACATGAGAGACTAAAACCCTCAATCTTTAGGACCGGGAGTAGCCCGGGAATGCATTGTATGACATTTTTATATCAATAATTCATATTTCTCTCTCAAATCTGTGGTATAGATTCGTTTTCTCCATTTCTATTGTTATGCTTGATCACCATAATAATAATTTAACACCCTTAATCACTTCGACAGAAGGATTAATGGTTGAAAAGAGATGAATTCTACATTAATCAATAAAACCCTTGACAAAGGAGTTGTAAAATTAATGGTGGGAACTGAGAGACCATTTATAATGCACTTAGTTTAGGGGAATGATTACTACGACGGTGGAATCAACCTAAATCTAAGTAGTGAATTACACCACGACAGTGGGTAATTCTGTTTTCAGGCCACTACCCAGATAGAGAGAGATGTGTGAGGAATTATATAAAACCTAATACAATGTTGACCCGCGGTGAAACCGCCATCCTAAAGATATCCCTTTGAATTGATTAAATTAACCTTTAATCGATTGTTTTCTTTGTTTGATTTTTATTTTCTTTTTAATTTGCACACAAAACCCTACTTTGTTAATCGGTCTAGCTGATTGCGATTAGTTAGTAGAAGTCTCCAATAATTCACGTATCCCTGAGTTCGACTCGGGCCTCACAAGGCCTATATTACTCGACGCGTATACTTGCGTTTTAGCGCGTAGTAAAATACACGTCAGGTGTCGGTTATAATTATTTATTCGACATTGTAATCATTTGTCGTCGGTTTAAAACAAATAACCGACGCCTATTTCATGTTTTTTTATCAGTCTACAGACCTTCTGTGGCTGGTCACGGGATGAGAAACTTGTAGTTCAGTTATGAACTGTAGGTTTTACGACATCCATTGATATCAGCTAACAACAGGCCACAAACCTGCAAAATTAACAACATTAATTTTCACACATTTAGCAACTTGCAGTTCCATTCGATTTTCACACATGTAGAAACATTCATGTAGCAATCTTTAGTTCCATTCATTTTCACATTCACACATGTAGAAACATTCATATAGCAGCCAGCAGTTTCATTCATTTTCACATTCACACATTTATAAATATGCAGACACATGTAGAAACATTCAGACATGTAGAAACATTTGACACATATTATAATTCAGAAATTCATTTACAAAATATCATTCTTTAGTCATTATTCGCTATCAACATCCCAATTATATGTTAAAAACCCCACTACTTTTATGGTTGTTGCCCATTCTTCTCTTACATCATATAATTCTTCCGTCGTATAGGGAGCATGTACTTCTGGTAAGGCCTTTCCTATAGTGTGGTCAGTTTTAAACACCTGCAAAGAGAATGATGTACATATATAAGTAATAATATATAAATAAGATTGATATATTTCATATTATCTAATGAGACTATATATAATACCTTAGGAATGGTATCGATGTCCACTGTGGAATATTTGATAAGAATGTGCATAAATCACATCACATAGTATGCACATGCCCATCCAGTGTCTTGTGTAGCACACTATAAATTGAAACATACAAAATATTAAAAAATACAACTAATTAAGCAATGTTCAAATAAATAATATATACATTGCAGTCGAGAACTTACTTCCACGTTCTTCCATATTATTGGCTGGTTCTTTTTCCTAGGGACCTTTCCTCCAACCTTTTTGAACTCATCTAACCCCCTACATGTTAATGTAACACAGTACATTGCATAATTAAATAGTAATGTAATAACATATGTTAACGGATATGAAAATGAAATATTTCTCACCGGAATAATGTCATTTTCATTTTGTGTCCATATTTTGAATTCAATTTAGTCCCCTTAGGATCTAGATAATAGACAGTGAACGTCTCGGGGACAATAAGCAGTAACTCCCAATGCATACCACTAGAGGTAAAAAAGTTAAAAATTAATAACTCAAAATCCACAATAAAAATGTAATTTTCTTAAGTCCAAATTACAAGCAAAGTAAACTTACTCCACATTGAATGGAGCTATTATCACCGTCTTCTTATTTTGAGCAAAATTTGTAAAAGCATCACAGCAGTATTGTTGAACTGACGGAGGGTCTTTAGTTACTAGACTAATCAAAGATGGAATAAAATATCCTACATGTTCGAATGAAAAATCTGCACATATCTTGTCTAAGTAGCTGCAAAATATGTATTACGTATGCATTAATAAATAAGAAACCAGATCACCAGATCCTACACAAGGTATATGGATGTATAAAGAAGATATCACCTTATCCATAGCTCTATCACAGATGTATTCAGCCAATCATATCGAAACAACTCCAAAATATCTTGTATAAATAGTTTGCTTTCGAATGATTGACCTACAGCATCCGCATCTATAGAAACAGTTATAGGGAAATTTATATAATGTTTGCCTAACCATATTGCCATACCCCTACAATTAGGACCTAACGGGACATGTAGGTCCTATGGAACCCAACTTGGTAATGTAGGAGGTGGAGGTGGAGGCCTAGATGCTCTGGGTGTCTTCTTTTTAACCTGTATATATATATATATATATATAATTTCAGATCAATTGACATCATATACACACACTAAAAATTTAATGTAATGTAAATTTACCATACAGTTTTAGTATAGAGGACATCCGCTTTTGGCCACAATATCACTCCGCCTTCTGCCTCACCAAGCATTTCACAATCTGGGTGGGCATATGGCATTGGAAGATCCATCCAATTGGGGAATATATGTACCGGGCTCACACGAACCCAACCAGCTGGTAATGGAGACCCATGAAACATTTCCCCTGGTAGGGAAGGGTAAGTCTTCGCCTCTACAATGACAAATTCTTTACTTTTTAGATGGCATGGCTTCAACCCCTACAAATTTTTATGTGAAGAATGTTATATACATATATACATATCATCTTGACAACATATCATCTTGAAAAGACTAGTTACTATGTCATAAAAATACTTACAGCGGATGTGCCAGGTGGTGGGTCTACAGGATTACTCCCAACCTATGCAGTAGGAGTAGAGCGGGATGCCATAGCTACTATCTACTGAGTGGCAGTCAGATATTCTTGCCACTTGTTCATTGCTTCTTTGAGTTTCCTATCAACTAACTTATCTACCTATACATGGATAAAAGAAACGTTAGCTTTTGATTATTGAATTCTCTTTTACAGTAACATTATAAAGAAAGAATAGGTTACCTCTTCTTGTGAAAGTACTGCTTTTGGGACATGTTTGCGCTGGGATGGCCCAAAGAATGCTTTGATGCCCACACCAGCGCATGCAGCCCTAAAACGTCCAGGATGCTCTAGGTTACCCAGAGCAACTATCAATTCATCCCTTGTGCCCTCAGGGATGAACTTGCCTTGTTTCCTTATCTTGTGCAGCTCCCGCTAATCACCAAAACAAAAATTTGTAATTAAGTAAACACCCCAAATAATCAATATTCGAACGATTGCTCTAAGAGTTGTATTTTACCATTTTTGCAGCCGCCTCAACAGTTACGGGCTTCCTTATTTTTCCCTTCTTGTTTTGCCTCCCAGCTATCCAGACATCATGGGGAGGCAGAGGTGTGCTACCTATAGTAGAGGACTCCTGAGTAGCAGCAGACTGAGCAGTAGACTCAGCATGTAGTCTTTGGTGAATGCCTGCATACCCCTTTGGACCCATTGTGTGGTCATGCACATTCAGTGCACGCCTTGCTTTTTGTGCCTCACTGAGGGCCTAGTTAGTATGCACATTAATGATTTGGTTAGTAACACTAAATGTTAATCTTGAATAGGTGAATACAATGTATATTAATTAAATTGGGAGTGACGCCTAATACCTTGAATTCATCAATTTGTCTTGAAGCAACAAACGCGTCCCATTCTTCTTGGTCCAAGAAGTTCCACTATTCAGTGGTTGTCTTCTTCCTCTTGTCACCTTCTTTTATGTATTCTCAGGTGAGATTTGTCCTATAGTTCCTTAGGACTCTCCCACAGCGTTGCATCATGCATTTACGATGCAACTTTTCATCCAATTCAAATATACTTTGCAAAATAGAATTGCTATTAACTAGTATCCAAAAAATTAGTAATCTACAAAATAGAATTGCAAATATACTCATGCATAAATCCTTCCATATTACGTCTTTCTTCCACTTAGGAACTTTATGCCAAGATTCTATCTTATAATCACAATGGCTACGAGTAACATACCCAAGATATGAAACAAATGAATTGCAATTCACTCCAATTGCATTTCCTGCATTATCAAAATCCACAACAAGTTTGGGTCCATTGCCCCTTTGCACTATTAACTTCTTCATCATAGTGATGCCCCTTCTCTTGTCAACTTTTTGGTGCTACTGATCAAGTGCCTCAAGTGCTTCAGAGGGTACAAGTGCATCATCAATCTAAAATTTGACGAAATAAACAAACTTACAGGATATAACTATAAATGGACATGTAGATATAAATATATGATATATTTTTTAAACTTACATTGTGAGGCGGCACATTGATGTCCTCACCCTCATGGTAATCATCAGCATGGTCATCAGGAGAATGCTCAGCCATCTGAAAATTCACATTCACATTGTAAAGTTCACATTGTAAAGTAATTCACATTGTAAAGTTCGCATTCACATTGTAAAGTTCACATTGTAAAGTAATTCACATTGTAAAGTTCACATTCACATTGTAAAGTAATTCACATTGTAAATTTCACATTGTAAAGTAATTCACATTGTAAAATTCACATTGTAAAGTTCACATTCACATTGTAAAGTAATTCACATTGTAAAGTTCACATTCAGAAAAATAAAACATATAAAAGAATATAAACATGCCTCTAATATTGCAAATTTTTATCAATTAACAATCCTTCATTGTGATCTCCGCGCACATACAAGTCATTATTAGTTTCAATATTTGTTGGTGTTAGCAGCCCAACTGAGAATGGACTGGAGTCATCATACTTATCATAGTACTCTTCTTCATCTATAGGATTTTCAATGAACTGTCTTTTACCATGAAGAACTACCGACCATTTATCATTTGCAACATCATCGATATAAAATACTTGTTTCTCCTGTGATGCCAAAATGAATGGTTCACCCTTCTCGCCAATCTTTTCAAAGTTCACTAAAGTGAAACCCAATTCATCCACTATAACTCCTTTGGTGTTATCAACCCAATTACATTTGAAGAGCAGAATTCTGAAATCTATGTAGTCAAACTCCCATATGTCTTCAATGACACCGTAATATGACATTTTAGCTTCACGTGGACTCTTATCCTTCACACTTGCAAAAAACATAGTCGACGCTTGAAGGGTGACCCCACTGTTTTGGACGACACTCTTATCATCTTGGCGCTTTGTGTAATATGTGAATCCATTAATGTCATACCCTTCATAAGACATAACATTCAATTTTGGTTTAAAGGCGAGGCATTTGATAGTTTCAGTAATATCATCTGGTGTTTGAGATAGTTGATGTAAGACTTTATCTTCAAACCACTTAATAAATGTCTTGTTATGCTCTCTAGAAAGCCACATTGTATTGGCTCGAGGATATTGTCTCTTGATGAAATTGGTATGTTCCTCGATATAAACGCTCACTTCGTCGATGTTGTGTAAAATATACAAGTGACCTTGTTCCAACTGCTCACGGCTGATTTACATTCACCCGTGAACCCAAAATTCCTTTGCCAAATTGCTCCTCAATATTCTTGTCATTACCAGGAGTGTCATTACCACTGAGAAAGTCAGTGGAAAAATCCATAGCCTCTCTCCCCACATAACCCTCAATAATACTCCCTTCGGGCCGATAACAGTTTCGAACATCACTTTTAAAAACACTCATGTATCGTTCAAAGGGATACATCCAATGCAAGAAAATTGGTCCCAACATTTTCACTTCCCTAGTCAAGTGGACAATAAGATGTACCATGATATCAAAGAACGATGGAGGAAAATACATCTCAAGCTAACATAGGGTAACAACCACTTCTCTTTGCAAATTATCGAGTGTATCAGGGTCAATAACTTTGCTGCACAGACTGTTGAAAAAGAAACAAAGTCTTGTGATTGCAAACCTTACATGCTACGGCAATATAGATCGAATTTCCATAGGAAATATTTATTGCATTAGAGTGTGACAATCATGAGATTTAAGACCTATCAACTTTAGATCTTTCATTGATACCAATCTATGGATGTTGGACGAGTAACCCTGTGGCACCTTAACATTTACCAAACATTCACAAAAAGCATTCTTCTCCTTTCTAGACAATGTGTAACAAGCGGGAGGTAAGTATGTTCTCTGATTTCCCATTTCATGTAATTTTGTTAATTTTGACTTTATTCCCATTTCACGTAGGTCCAGTCTGGATTTTATCCCATCTTCAGTCTTACCTGGTATATTCAACAAAGTACCAATGACACTATCACAGACATTTTTCTCAACGTGCATGACATCGGTACAATGCCTGACTGTCAAAGAACTCCAATAAGGAAGATCCCAAAATATTGACTTCTTCTTGAATAAAGATTTGTCACTCCTTGTGGCCATAGTACATTGTGATCTCTTACCCAATTCATTGACAGAGTCTTTTACTCTTTCATAAACAACCTCCCCTGCTATAGGTTTAGGTGCACTCCATTCCTCATTCAATCCATTGAATGCTTTGCGCTCCCTATGATACGGATGAAATTTTGTAAGAAGCCTTCGATGACCGAGATATATAGTCTTACCTCCATATTTTAGTCTTGTTGAATCAGTGTTCTCTTCGCATATAGAACACGCTTTAACTCCTTTGACACTATATCCAGACAAATTCCCATATGCTGGAAAGTCATTAATAGTGCAAAACAACATAGCATGCAAACGAAATGTCTCTCTTCATGAAGCATCATAGGTCATCACACCTTCACCCTAGAGTTTCTTTAAGTCATCAATCAGAGGTTCAAGATAAACATCATTATCATTTCCAGGTTGTTTAGGGCCCGATATCAACAATGACAGCATTAGGTACTTATTTTTCATACACAGCTAGGGAGGATGATTGTATATAACAAGCATGACTGGGCAAGTGCTATGTTGGCTGCTCAATGTCCCATACAGATTCATCCCATCTGTACAAAGCCCAAGTCTTAGATTCCTGACTTCTTCACCAAATTCAGGGTACAATAGATCAATCTTCTTCCACTGCGGGGAATCAGACGCATGTCGTAGGATCCCATCATTATTTTTCTTAACATCTACATGCCACCTCAAATTCTTCACATCTATCAGATTGGAAAACAAGCATTGAAATCGTGATATTATAGGTAGATACCACATCACCTTGGTAGGAGAACCAGTTTTGGACTCCCCCAAAGTCATCAATTTATACCGTGACGCACCACATTTTGGACAATCCTTCAAATCCACATAGTCCTTTTGAAATAATACACAATCATTCAGGCATGTGTGTATCTTCTAGGCATCCATTCCCATTGGGCACAACAATTTCTTTACTTGGTATGTTGAGATTGGCAGCTCATTTCCTTCAGGAAGCATTTCTTTCAACAAAGACAACAATGACATGAAGCTTTTGTCACTCCATCTATTGTTAGCTTTCAGCTTATACAATCTCAACACAGCGCTAAGCTTCGTAAACTTAGTGCAACCTGTGTATAATGATATCTCAGCATCATGCACAATGTTTCTAAAAATGGGAGGTGGATCGGTGTGCTCTACCCCACAACTATCCAGCATCGCATCAACAATGTCTACTGGAACTGGTTCATTCAAATCTATGTCATCGGAGGCAATTTCTTCTTCCACACAAGCACTGCTATCGACATCCACTGGTTTCGGGTTTGAAATCTCTCCATGCCAGTGGTATTCTGTATAGCCTTGTATAATCCCGTTGCACATGACATGACTTTTGATTTCGTCACCAGTGCTGACATTCAAGTTGTTATCGCAATGCCTACATGGATAGTAGAACCTATCTCCAGGTTGTTTCCTATGTTTCTCGGTAAATCTAATAAACTGGTCAAGACCAGAAATAAACTCTGGGGTGCAGCGATTGTGAATGGACATCCATGATCTATCCATTCTATGATCAAAGAGAAAACAAGTATATATTACAACAAGATTACGGTCTAGGGTTAACAGATTAGAGTTTTTGCATGGTTAAAACTTTAGGCCAACAAATACATGTGTTGTCATTCTTATATATAATAAATGTGTACCACCTATCCCATTCTTGAACACCTAATCTCACTAGTAAGTGTATAATGTGTATTGGGTTTTCAAGAAAATTTCGGCAGCATTTCCCCACTATTCTCTAAGTGAGATTAGGTGTTCAAGAACAGTCTCAAACCGGGGACTATCCAAGATTTACTCCTAATGAGTAAATCTTGGACAGGTTTCTAGGCCAACAAATACATGTGTTGTCATTCTTATATATAATAAATGTGTACCACCTATCTCATTCTTGAACACCTAATCTCACTGATAAGTGTATAATGTGTATTGGGTTTTCAAAAAAATTTCGGCAGCATTTCCCCACTGTTCTCCAAGTACAGATCTACTTAGAGAACAAACGGGGAAATGCTACCGGAATTTTCTTGAAAACCAAATACACATTATACACTTACATCCTAAGTGAGATTAGGTGTTCAAGAACAGTCCCAAATTGGGGACTATCCAAGATTTACTCCTAATGAGTAAATCTTGGACGGGTTTCTAGGCCAACAAATACATGTGTTGTCATTCTATAACATTGATTTCAACATTTCGAGTGTCCATGCATGTTCATCATCAAGATAAAGATTACACATAAATTAGTATGACCTATGGATGGAGAGATTCATAATTGATTTCAAAATTTCAAACTAGCTCATGCATTATCATCAATCTACATCATATAATAGGGATTCATGTAGATGTTAGGGTGACACATCACTACAAAATCAGAGATTTAACATTAGGGTTTTAATATCTTACATGGATTGATCACAAGATTTCAGCAATATAGTTAATTCAAGATTATAGTGAAATGTGTATTAGGGTTTTAATATCTTAATTCAACATGCATCAAAATTTACAGAATTAGGTCAAGCATTAGTATTCAATTGTAAATGTATCCTGCTCCCTCCTTACCAAATAGATAAAAGCAAGGCCACGACTGTGTGGGCTGGCCACGACCATGTGGGCTGGCCACGGCCGTGGCCAGCCCACACAGTCGTGGCCTTGCTGTAATCCATTTGGTAAGAAGAGGGAGCAGGAAGAAGAAGAGGTGGAGGAAAAAGAAGGGCAACGGCCTACCTGGGCAGGAAAGCAGCAGCTTGGAGAGCAGGGGCAGGCGTCGGAGCAACGCGCGAACCACAGCGAGCAGGAGAAGGAGTAGGAGCAGGAGCAGGCTCAGGCGGCCGGCGAGGAGCTCTAGAGAGAAGGAGCAGGCTCAGGCGGCGGCCGGCTTGGAGCCCAGCGGCTGGAGGACCAGCAAACGGCAGCGGTGGAGGCGAGCGGCGGCACAGGAGCAGTGAGCAGAGGAATCGTCGCCGGAGCTTAAACCCTCAATCGAGATGAATGAAACAGAGAAAGGGGAAGAGTCGGGCTCGCATGGGTGCTATTAAGTTAACATTAGGTGTCGATTATTCAAAAAAAAACGACACATAAAACTAAAGGTGTCGGTTCTACAAACACACCGACACCTATTCTCAATGATAGTCGTCAGTTTTTACTAGAAAACAATCGACGTCTGTCTACATATGCACATTAAAAAAATTGTTCTTGATTAATGACCATAGTCGTCAGTTTCTTTCAAAAATCGACACTCAAATGGTGTGAAAAATTTCCCGAGAATAACATGGGAAAACCCATAAACATCGGTCATTGTAGTAAAACTGACGACCAAAATGTGCCCAATTTCTGTCTCACGAATAATCTTTCGTCGTCGGTTTAATAGTTAATAACCGATGTCATATGTTAAATTTTAGAGGTAATTTTTTTACTGGAAATTTTAGATTTGGCAGTTAATTTTAGGTGTCGGTTTATTATTAGGGAACTGACACTGAATAAAAGTGATACTCGTGTCTGGTCGTCATTCATAGATAGATGTCAGTTTCTTAATTAAACTGACGCTTTAGGTTTTAGGTGTCAGTATATTTATACAACCAACGCCTTTAAAAGTGACGTTATAAGCCATTTATGTAGTACTGTTGGTGTCTCTAATCTTGATTTATTATTCCTATTACTTCCTTTTAATTCACATTGAATTAGTTTCTTTTAATCAATTAACCATCCATTGGATTTAATTATGATTTTTGAAAAGAATTTCTCTTGGGTTCGACCCTATAGGTGTACAGTAATAAGACTCTTCCTCTTATGGTGAGCGATATTACAAATAGAAATTCGATAAACATGGGGTTCATTACCTTGGGATAGTTTCTAATGTGGTAAAACCCACGATTAGAGGGTCACCATCCTACATGTCATCAGAGGCGTAGCGGGAGGGCTACATACACCTTCACCATCCTACATGTCATCAGAGGCGTAGTGGGAGGGCTACATACACCTTACTATAGGGATAGAGATCAAATAAACTATCTTTAAGTATTGTGTGTGTATTTAGTACAATATATGATTTTTTTGTTTGTATTATATTTGCATCACTACCCAAATTATACAATTTATTATGGTACATGCATTATTTAGTTCCATGCTACAAAAAGAGGAGAAAAATAGAAAAAGAGAGATTGGAAATACTTTTATGTATTGGTGGTGCTTCGATACCAAAAATACAAAAGTCGATATGATATATGAATTATTAGTGTCATGCTCATCAAAAGAATTGCATTGTCGAAAAAAATAGGAGAAGTATGTTTTTTTGTGTGTGTGTGTGTGTCTATATATATATATATATATATATATATATATATATATATATATATATATATATATCTATATATATATATATATATATATATATATATATATACATAAAATAATGTCTTTATCTCCCTATTTCTCTACATCTTTCCTTATGATCTCACTCTTTCTTGATAACCCTCTTTATTTATCTGCCCCGCTCTCTATACCTTTCATCCTTATTAATCTCCTCTTTTTCTACCTTCTTCCTTGTTTATCTCCTCATGTTCATCAACCTCCCTCCGTATTTATCTCATTCTTGTTTAATTTTCTCATTTACTCATTTTCTCGTTCTCCGTAACCGTTCATGTTAGATTAACTCATGTTAGATAAATGGAGTATGTTTCTCCCTCCCGGAATGGATAGTGAGAGAGGGCTCGGCGTTTATTGCGACTAGTTCTGTCCCCAAGAATCGCGTGGCCAATTGGGGATAGGCCGTAGGAGGGACTTTGTTAAGCGTTACCCTATATATAATGAGGGGAGAGACCTTTTGGAGCTGATGACTTATTCATACTACAATTAGGTAAACGCGGAATATTAAAACACTTGATGGACTTCATGAATGATTGTTGCTTGCCTTTTATGTATAGATGCATCCGTAATAATTCTAGGAACAGAAATCTGATATCCTTGGTAACAGTACCAACCATCCATGCCTTTTTTATATAAACATAACTCAGCACATGATATTAATCTAATCCCAAATGTTCATATATAATCGCCCACCATGTCATTAACAATGTTCATGGGAAGAATCTCGTAGAAAAAGCAGATCTGGGAATCGCGATTGGCTGGAAACAAACATTAATTACCGGATGGATACCCGCTTTAACGATCTTGGAGTTTAATGGATAGCCCTGATTTAGGACTACGTTTGGCGGGCGGTCCTTAATAGATCATTGGAGGCAGCAAGCGTTATGACTGATGTCATCAACATCGGCTTTCCTGCATTTGCAGTCAGCATGTATGTACCGGTGTTCCGCGCCAACCACAACTCCATCACCATCATCTCTTGTTTTTGCCGTCTCCAAAGGTTTCCCACATGGACGCACAACCCCAATTCGGAGCACCTTGAGGTTGAAAGGGAACTTAGGGAAGCATTGTGACGGCTGCTGACTGCTGAGCACTCGGCGTCCTTGAATGTGATATTAGGAGGCTGAGGGTCTATGGAGCCATCGTGGTTGGTGTACACATGCTATCATTGCCCAGTGCTCACTTGCAGCTACTTGAGATAGATACCCTACTTCACCATCTAATTACTGTTCTTGCCGGAATAAGACTCCAACCTGTGAGCTGATTTCGTTGTACCGCGAGAACTTCTGCTGAGGGAGATTATTCGTCAGCAGTAGGTCACTGTTCATGTGCGCCGTCAATGTATAAATTTATATTATTTCTGGGTGTCCCCATACATCACTGTCCATGTTTACGTAGGCCATATTGACATGAATCCATCACAGCCTCTGCTATCTCCTTAAAACAGTAAATTACTAAATCGCGTGGTGTGCGGTCACGACGGGGTAGGGTATAGGGTTCTCGCTATAGAACAAAGCTCGAGCCTTTACCGAGAGTATGATTTGGTTTCCTTTCTTTGATATCAAGGCTGCGTTGCCTTGTTTAAAGCGGGGTGGTAGGGTTCCGATTCGTGTTGGCTTTCTCCTAGTTACAGCTTTGGTATAGCTACGTCCGGATCCAACCTTTTCATGGCTTGGCTTATTCCAAAAGGTGTGGGCTCAAAGTCCCTTTCTACTTACAATTAAATCATAGAAATAGTATAGTTGAGATTGATATTTACTTCTCGTGCTAACGTTTCCTGATGCAAAATAAGTGGGCACCTGCCAAAATACACCTACTAATGTATGAACTTGACGGTTGGTCCAACCATGTGCATGTTTTGATTAATCATCTGTTACATGGTTGTCAAAGAATGTCATGATGTATTTATTTGGTTATTAAGAAACCCAGTACGATATCTATGAAATTTTCTGCCACTCTATATGTTTCCACTTGTCTTGTCTTGGTTCAAAACTCATGTGCCACTTACACTACTTCAAAGATCAAAATGCAGATTTTTTAAAATCAAACGAACAACTCTCTAATCTGTAACCAAGCATCTTTACCTGTGCATTATACACCAACCAATTCCGTTACATCTTCTCAATTTGAGTTTCATGATTCGCTGTCCTCCTACCTTTTTTCCTTATTTGAGAAAGGAAACTAAGTTAGGAAGGGGCCACATCCACCTACTAATGCACGAACTTGTCGCAATGGTCCAACCATGTGCACATTATGATTAAGTAAGTATAATTATTTTGACAAAAACCATTGTGAAGTAATTATTTTGTTGGTCAAAAGTCAAGGACAATACATAATACTTTTCGGTCACTATAACGTTCAACTATATTGGTTTCAAAACTCATGTGCGTAGACATCTTGTTAGAACCTCATGACGCACAATTTATATACTACGAAGAATATAGCCTCAAAGATATCTTGCTTCTTATATCTGTAACCAAGCATCACCACACGTTCAGTATCGACGGTGCATCGTACACAAACGTTAGCAAACACCATCTTCTCCTAAAACAACGACTCGGTTCTGATGTCCAATAGAGACTTTTATTATACCCTGAAGACTCCTAATTGTAGTCTTAATCCTACATGAGATGATAGTCTTAGTTTGGGTCTTGTTTTGATTTGAGTCCAATCCATATTCTTACTTCGATTTGGATTAATATATTTATATGGAGTTGGAGATGGTTCTCTCCATGTGCAACTCGGGCTCCTATTGTATCCTAGTTGAAGTCTTATGGCATAAAATCTATAAATATGGCTCCAGTTCATTGAGTTTTCTTGTATAGAGTTCTGTAGAAGAGGTCTTTCTCTTCTTTGGGTGGAATGCTTCTCAAGGTTTTTTTATTTCCTATTCGAGAATATCTCTCCTTAGTAATCTTTTTGTAATAGTGAAATTCTTTTTTCCACCCATGGAGTAGGTGATCGGCCCTCAGATAGAGCTCCCAAAAGTGGAAGCATGATTCAAAAGTTGAATTAGACTTTTAAATTTATAACTCAAAATCTTCGAAGACTCCTGCAACTCAATGCGGGATAAATGTAGATATACGAGGTCGAACACAGAAACATAAGATGTTTAAGATGCTTAAGATTCTGCTCTCATATCATTTAAATAAAATCGATGGTCGATATGCGTAAAGAACTAGAACGACTCTAACAAAATCATACGAAACAAAATAATAAATTAAAGAAAACAAAGTATGTCGAATCCTACTAATTAGGAGAAGGGGTTCCTGACTATGTACCCACAATTTGGGTAGTCTATGCACCCGTTCTTGGGCATAGATACCTTGAACACCCTAGCAAGCGTCTAACATCCAAACATAGCTTGTATTGTGGTAGCTGCTCATGTGGGGGTCATCCCACTCGGTCTCGCGCAACATGACAAAAATATCATCAATCATTTAAAACCCCTCTCAAAGATAATGAATCAACACCTCCAAATTTTTGTATACCTTCTCAGGTCCAGAGTATTCAGAGATGTTAGGAATAGTAGAGAATCCATACAAAATACTAGTTTGTGGATCCGAGCAGGTAGAGATAAACATGACTGAGTTCAAGTGAAACCAAACATTTCTATTTGTGCCCAACCAAATCCAAGATTCCGGTAGGATCTCTCCCATAGGCTCTCTAGGCAGATCCTATCTTGGATGTCCTCCTTTTAGATTTCAATCCTGACTACCTTCTCCTATCAATTTCTATAATTAATCTCTCAATCTCAGTAGAAATGAAAGTTCAAGCAAGAAAGAGATCAACCAAACCAACAATCATAATAGGAAAGAGAAGATAGAATAGAAAATTTACTAGATCTAAAATAAAACTATTGTTTAAAGTAAAAGTACATAAACATGTCCAAAGTGGGCTACATAAATAAGAAAGAACCCAACTAGCCATGGAAAAGCATAGTCAGTAACGAACAAAGATGACAAAACATCATTTGTACAGAAGCAAAGATGAAATGTAAAAGAAAGAGCCTGAGGAAAAGATTTTTCCCCTAGAAGTGAGGTTTCTCTTGCTCCTTAGCCTCAAAGAAGGCTAAATTTCTTCCTTGGGGTCATCCCCATTGATTTTGTTGACTACTAGGTCTCTTTTGTCTTTTATTCTACCCCAAACAACAACTTGGATGTGTGTATGGAGTTGAAGGTGGCTGATAGTGGCAGGAAGTGGATGGATGATGGTGCAAAATGATGGTGGATGGAGGTCAACCGAAGGGTAGATGTAGGGTATTCTCTTCAGTCCTTTTAGACCTCAGGGCTCTCCCATGAAGGTCTGGAACTGACAGTCGTTGGAACTCAAAATCAGAAACAAAATTTGGAATAGTGGAATGAAACCCCTACCTAGGTAGCAGGGGGTGGGTACTTATAAGGATAGATGTTCCTCGCAGTCGTTGATGGTGGATGTTCTTGGTGGTCATCAATAATGAAGAGGCTTTGTGGTTGCCGAGATATCGTCCTAATGGTCGCTGACATCTTCGACGGTCACTGATGGTGGATAGTCTAGGTGGTCACCGAGATTTGATCCTAGCGGTTGCTAAGATGTAGGCCCAACAGTCGTTGATGATAAAAGTTCTTGGAGGTCACAGGGGTTGTTGGTCACTAAGATTTATTAGGGTCATTGAGATTGTTGATTCTCACTAGTCACTGAGTTTTTGTCCTGGCGAACGGTAGTGATGCTTCTTAGTTACAAACCCACCCAAAAGATACTATTACATAGGTCTATGGGTCAGTACCGATGAAACTTTTGGCCAATGAGGATGCTCACTGATGAAGGGGTTGGCCATCAAAATTTGAGTCCAAAATAGAGGGACCACCATTTCCTAAGTTGGTGCACATAACATGATGCTTGATGGGGTACAATCTAGAGAATTGATGAATTTTTGAGTTTGTTTCCACAAGTTCCAAATTGACTAATTGATCAACTCTTGAAAAACCACTAGAGGGGGGTGAATAGGGTTTTAAAGTTAATTTAACAATTATTTAACTCAAACAACCAACCACAAAAATATTGGACAAGGGGACAAGGATTTAGAGTGGTTCCAACCTTAGCAAATACTAAGGAAGTCAGTCCACTACCCGGTTGCTTACCCAACCGCGATTTTGAAAGAATTAAATTTTATTACCTCGCAAGGACTTTACATAAAATTACAATTCTTTCACCAAACCCTTCGAACATCCTTCACCTAGAAGTAATTGCACCAACCTTGAAGCAGCCTTCTTGAAGTAACTTCAAGCTCCCCCTTGAAGTAGCCTTCTTCTTGAAGTAGCTTCCCGTTACAATAGCCTTCTTGAAGTAGTTCAAAGTCCACCTTCTCCACCGAGAAGAACCTTCTCCAATCTACAGCCTCCAACCCTAGGAGTAGCAAGGAGAATACAAAGGATAAAAGGAACAAGAAGGAAAATGGAAATTACACTTAACCTTTGAAGCACAAGGCTTGATTTGCCTATATCAAGCGTGTAGATCTCCTAACCAATGTATATGGAAGTGTGATTACTGTGGATAGGAGATACTAGCCTATAGGACATGAAATTAGAGAAAGGAGAAGAATAGCCAATGCAAGTGTTGCTCAATTTCTCAAAACAGATTGACAATTGCAAGTGTAAGCTCAAGTGTATCACAAGTGTAGATTAGTGAGTTTAGGTGTCCTAAGGCATGTCCTATTTATAAAAATGGCCTACAAGTGCTTAAGGATGTTTTAGACACTTTCTAGGGGGTTCTTAGTGCTCAACTAGTCGTTATGTGTCCACTAATTGCATTTGCAAGGGCTAGTTAATTGACCCTGAAAAGTGCAGACAGAACTCTTCTCGGTCGAAGATTTGTCGACTGAGAGTCCTTCTCGGTCGAAGATTTTTCGACCGAGGGACTTCCTAGAGCAAGTGTTTACAACGTTCATTTCCAACTCCCAACCACCTTGTCTGCTGGGTCTAACGGCTAGTAGGGTCTATTCTCGATCGAAGATTTTGTCGACCGAGAGTTTCTCGGTCGAAGTTTTTGTCGACTGATATTTTCTCGATCGACGATTTGTCGACCGAGAATATTACTGACTCAATGTATTCATTTACTAAGTGTGTGTATCAATGTGAATTGTGATACTATCTTGGGGAATGACCTATCTAAGTGTTGTGAGTGGATAGGGAAGATCTAAACGCTTGATTTACATGATATCTAATTACTTGTACATTATATACTTGTACAAGCATTTACATTTGATTACAATCATGAAAATAAAGCGATTTTATCAAATTGTTCTTCCAAGTCTTTGTTATCCACCACCTTATATGCTTGTTCCTGAAATACTCAAATAGCACATTAAAACCACAAGAATGAAATGTTTGTCATCATCAAAACAAAGAGATTATAATAATGTCCAATTTAGCCAACAATCTCCCCCTTTTTGAAGATGACAAACATTTCCTAAATATAAAATAAGGAAATATAAATCATATGAGTTTCATACCTGAAGTTTACCTTTTGTAGCCATTCTTGTTTTTGCAAGTGGGTGCTGGCCGAGATATTATGAAACTCATTATGTTTTTGATTTTATATTATTTCTCCCCCTTTGTCATTTCAAAAAGATATCCAAGATAATCATTTAGTACGAATTTTTATTTCTCCCCCTTAATTTTATGCTATGCTCCCCCTTAAAGAGATATTTAATTTAAAATCAAGGGATTAATGCAATCCAATTAATGTTAAATTTAGCCACAATTTATTTCTCAATCATTTGCAAAGGATGTTAAGCCTTGAAATGATATGAGTTCCTTTTAAGTTCATGGCATGTGTGTATTGATTTCTCACCCATTTTACAAGGAATGTTAAGCCCTGAAATGATGTGAGATTCTTTTAAGCTTATAGTAGAAAGTACCTCTAATCAAATGCATGGGATGTTAAGCCCTAATTTGTTTAGAGAATTCCATTAAGAATAATATATATGAATTTTTGTAGATTTCTTTGTTTTCATAAAAATTACTTTTAAGAATACTAAGGTCATAACAAGCTTCAAAGTTTTGTAAGCTTCTTAATCTTATAATCAAATTTGTTTTTGTGAGCTCCCCCTTAATCTTATAATTAATACAATTTAAGGATTTTAAGGTCACAAATGATTTGTAAGATTTGATTTTGTCCTTTTATTAGAACACATTTTTTGAATCAAGATACTAAGGTTGAGTGCAGTAAAAGGATGTACAAAATAAGCATTTTGTCAAGCTTATTTTAGGTCAACCTTGACTACGACCATAGCGCCCCTTGCTCAAATTTGATTTCAACCAAGAGGCAATTTCTGCAGATTTATAGTTTAAACACTTTCATTGAATTACACATTTATGTTAATATATGTGAAATATAAAGTTTTTATGTAATATGATCAAATGTATATTAATTTGAAGCATTTTGAGTGATACCTATTTTGAAGAAGTTTTATCAATTGAAAGCTTAATATAGGCATCACAATGAAGTCTTTGTCTTTAATTTTCCTAAACTGTATGTTTTACATTCATTTTGAATGATATATCATAAGCTTTGCTATAGGTACATAAATATCAATTCCCATTTCTTTTTGTACCCTCATTTTCAGATTAATCATAAGATTCTTTAGAGACATATATCCTTGAAAGCAAGATTAATATCTTAAAATCAAGATTTTGCTTTTGATTTCTTAGAATAAGCAAATAGATAAAACATTAATATTTTTGTTCTAAGAGACACTATTTGTCTTGTCATAGCATCATCATTCACAATAATCATTATCTATTATGTCAAGATGCATTTATGCTATGGCATTTTCAATGATCTTGAATAGTATCCATTCATGGTTTGTATATATGCATCACAGATTATTTTAGACAAACCAATGAAACACAATGATCATGGCACAACAAATTATGATAGAAAAGTAGAAGCATATCCATAATACAATGATCAGCATATAAATGCAATAATTATGATCATTTAAGCTAAATTTCAACAAGCATGGTTCCTATATAGATATACCAAGAAGTACTTAGGAAAAACCATGTGGATTATGATAAAATAGTAACTTCCTTGATTAAACCCATTCATAGTTTTCAATTTTAAGTCAAACCATGTAGAGGATAATACCAAGATAATCTCATTTATGGTTCATGGATTTTCAAATTTAAGACAAACCATGTAAATGAATATGCTTAATAAACTTTTTCAATAAATGAATAAGGTTTGTTCAAAATCAGTCTTCATATAACACTTTTGCAATATGTTTAAGGATTTCATATAGTTTTATATCTTAATTCATGATGCAAAAGATCAATATGTCTTATTTCAAAGATGATCTCCAAGATTTGTTCTTGATTAAAGCACTTTTTATTATTTTTGAATTGATAGAAAATAAGAAACAACAGAACATATTTTCCAGACTTTTGCTCGGTCGAACAATTTGTCGACCGAATTATGTTCGGTTGAAGTATTTCTCGACCGAGAATGTTTCTGCAGATTTTATTCAGCAATATGTATGTTCTAGTTTATGTGTTGTAATACTTCGTTATTCAATTGTGTGAAGTTGAGATAGATATAAGGTTACTCAATTCAAGATTATTGATCATATCTCAGACTTAATTAGTGCATATACATTTTGATGTCACAATGATATTTATTCTTTTGATTTTCTTAGAACAAATTATCTTTATTATTCTAATGGAAATTTTGAGATAGACTATTTATGCTTAATCATCAAGAAAGTAGAAATTGAAATTTGATAACATTTGAATTTTCAAAGAAAGCATAATCAATTTCAATTTGCATATAGATCAAAATTTTACAAGTTGTGGTTTGCATCAAGTTTAATAGGGATGTTATTAACATATATGTAATGATGCAAACTACTAATATGCTTGAGAAATTTGTCTTCAAGATATGTGACTTATTTTTCCAATCAAGTATGTCTACTTGTAGTAAGAGTATAGATTTCAGTATCATTTTTCTTTGCAAGCATCATTTTTGCAGCAATTTTAGTAAAATCTATCTTTTTCTCTTGTATACTTGATAATTTAATCACGAAAAGTATTTAGTTTTGATGCTCATATAATCTTCCTTTTGATTTGGATCATTCAAATGTTTAAAGTACAAGAATATATAAAGTTCATTATATGCTTAAGTTGATTGTGATTTAAGTGTCTTTTATTTAAACAGTCTTGCCAGAGTTTTACTCGGTCGAAAAAGTTTTCGACTGAAATTGTTACTGTTTCTGTATTGTTTTCAGTAATTGTTTCTAAATAAAACATATATCACTTCCAATTCAATTATGCAATTTAAAGCTCAGTTTAGTTGAGATAAAACATATGAATATCAAGGCAACATTTTGATCAAATCTCAACTAATATTATTTAAATCTTTAGATTTTAAGAACTCTAATTAAGACAAGTTTTCAAGGATGTGTCTCTGCAGATTTGTAGATTTAGAAATTTTAATTACTTGAATCAATTTGTTATTTCATTATGTTAAGTTGAGATAGACATAGAGATATACAACTAATGTCTTTGGTCATATCTCAACTTAAATTTATTCATTTAGTTTGGGGGTTTTGGAACCCATACTAACTCAGCATCCTTTTTCTTGTATGGACATGAGAAAGAATAATGTCCAAGACGCAAACAATAGTGACAACATATGGAATCAACCTCATATGTCTTTCTATGATTTTGTTCAAGGTTTTTCTTGGGTATGTATTTGCCTTTGGGTACATACATAGATTGACTCTTTGGCACTTGTGTTCTTCCCCAACTAGGTTTTTGATAAGATTTTCCTTTAGACTCATATCCTAGTCCTCTCCTTCCAATTTGATGATAAGAATTATTTAAAATTTTATCAAGAGTATCATTGTTACTCAAACTATTATCTTTTTGTTGCAGCTTAACAATCTCATCCATTATTTTATTTATGTCTAACTTTGCTTGATCTAGATTAGATAACAAGGAATCTCTTTCTTTCACTATAGTATCATAATCTATATGTGTACACAGAACAGGTTGTTTTTTAAGATCATTTATTGAGTTTGCAAATTTAACTTTTCTAGAGAAAGAAGATTGCAATTTGCTTCTACAGATTTTAGCTTAATTTCATGACCTTCAATAACCTTTTTGAGATCTTCATTTTCAGATGTAAGAGAAAGAAGCTTAGCATGTAACTCATCATTTGCTTTATAAGATTTCTTCAATTTCTTCTTGCATTCAATATATTTATTATGTGTCTCTTCAAGACCAGCAACTAGCTCTTCTTTAGATAAATCAAAAAGGCTTACCTCTTCTTCTTCTTCACTTATTGTAGCAATAAGGCATTCTTTATGTGTATCTTCCTTCTTTGACCTCCATGGGCAACCAAGTGTTGTGTGGCTTGTTCCTAAGCACCAACTTCAACTTGTTGAAGATTGGTCCATACTTTTCCTTTGTTTGCGGTTGTAGACACCACCACCCTTCATACTTCAAGACACGATTAGAACTCCTTGAAGCCTGCTCTGATACCAATTGAAAAACCACTAGAGGGGGGGTGAATAGGGTTTTAAAGTTAATTTAACAATTATTTAACTCAAACAACCAACCACAAAAATATTGGACAAGGGGACAAGGATTTAGAGTGGTTCCAACCTTAGCAAATACTAAGGAAGTCAGTCCACTACCCGGTTGCTTACCCAACCGGGATTTTGAAAGAATTAAATTTTATTACCTCACAAGGACTTTACATTAAATTACAATTCTTTCACCAAACCCTTCGAACATCCTTCACCTAGAAGTAATTGCACCAACCTTGAAGCAGCCTTCTTGAAGTAACTTCAAGCTCCCCCTTGAAGTAGCCTTCCTCTTGAAGTAGCTTCCCGTTGCAATAGCCTTCTTGAAGTAGTTCGAAGTCCACCTTCTCCACCGAGAAGAACCTTCTCCAATCTGCAGCCTCCAACCCTAGGAGTAGCAAGGAGATTACAAAGGATAAAAGGAACAAGAAGGAAAATGGAAATTACACTTAACCTTTGAAGCACAAGGCTTGATTTGCCTATATCAAGCGTGTAGATCTCCTAACCAATGTATATGGAAGTGTAATTGCTGTGTATAGGAGATACTAGCCTATAGGACACGAAATTAGAGCAAGGAGAAGAATAGCCAATGCAAGTGTTGCTCAATTTCTCAAAACATATTGACAATTACAAGCGTAAGCTCAAGTGTATCACAAGTGTAGATTAGTGAGTTTAGGTGTCCTAAGGCATGTCCTATTTATAGAAATGGCCTACAAGTGCTTAAGGATGTTCTAGAAACTTTCTAGGGGGTTCTTAGTGCTCAACTAGCCGTTATGTGTCCACTAATTGCATTTGCAACGGCTAGTTAATTGACCCTGAAAAGTGCAGACAGAACTCTTCTCGGTCGAAGATTTGTCGACCGAGAGTCCTTCTCGGTCGAAGATTTGTCGAGCGAGGGACTTCCTGGAGCAAGTGTTTACAACGTTCATTTCCAACTCCCAACCACCTTGTCTGCTGGGTCTAACGGCTAGTAGGGTCTATTCTCGATCGAAGATTTTGTCGACCGAGAGTTTCTCGGTCGAAGTTTTTGTTGACTGATATTTTCTCGATCGACGATTTGTCAACCGAGAATATTACTGACTCAATGTATTCATTTACTAAGTGTGTGTATCAATGTGCAATTGTGATACTATCTTGGGGAATGACCTATCTAAGTGTTGTGAGTGGATAGGGAAGATCTAAACGCTTGATTTACATGATATCTAATTACTTGTACATTATATACTTGTACAAGCATTTATATTTGATTACAATCATGAAAATAAAATGATTTTATCAAATTGTTCTTCCAAGTCTTTGTTATCCACCACCGTATATGCTTGTTCCTAAAATACTCAAATAGCACGTTAAAACCACAAGAATGAAATGTTTGTCATCATCAAAACAAAGAGATTATAATAATGTCCAATTTAGCCAACAAATCTATCTTTAAAAAGATATAAATTACTAAATAATAAGAGTCTAGAGTTACTTTGGGCATATTAAAACTATAACAGCATGAAACTATGGATACATACTTACATTAATGCCTAAATGTGGATGTTATTAGTAGGTCATCTAGAATGAACAATGTAAATATCATGTTTATTTTTTGTGCAGATTATTGTTCTTATTCTTGATGTGTATGTCTTACTTGTTGTTCTTTTTACTGTGTCGACTCAACAATTTGGCATCAGAGCCTAGTCTACAATAATGACACACAAGTATGACATCGAGAAGTTTGACTACATAATCAAGTTCGGGTAATGATAGATCAAGATGTGAGGCTTATTGGTGCAACATGCATTTCTAAACCATTTCTAGGGGTAGAGAATATGTCGGCTTCATGAATGTTGAGAAAATTTAAGAGATGAATGAGAAAACTCTAATTGCCATCTAGTTGTCACTTTTGTGGATGCTTCTTGGTAAAGTTTCTAAATAATAGATTATTGCAGACTTGTGTCAGAAACTTGAATCTCTCTACAAGACTGATAACACCAAATTTTGTGATGTTTTTGGCCCCTATTTTGTTATCAAAATTGCCCTTTCTAACAGTTTTCCTCTCTTTTTATATGTACTTTTGCAATAAC
Organism: Alisma plantago-aquatica; assembly: GCA_963693085.1. Classification (NCBI taxonomy): domain Eukaryota; kingdom Viridiplantae; phylum Streptophyta; class Magnoliopsida; order Alismatales; family Alismataceae; genus Alisma; species Alisma plantago-aquatica. The sequence goes on along the minus strand of OY856413.1, from coordinate 803,248,494 downwards.
AGGCCACGCAACGCTCTTAACCCAAATCTATCATCTTTTGCAGAGTTTTCTCTCATTTTTAACCCATTTATCAGCAACAAGGCCCGTCCCGGCCCACAAATGTGTTCTACATATATCGGCCTTCCCACCTTCCGGCCAATACGCTCACTGCCCGACAGGGCAGCACAATACACCGATGTGCGACACAAGGATGTCGCGCAAGAAGGAACCAACGGGCGACGCGCCTCTTACCAGACAGGGAGCCGGGCTCGCCACGACAACTTAAGTGTGTCGCGCGATACGGCCACCCACCGGCAGGTGTCGCCCGTCACAATGACCGACAGCCGACATCCTTGTATCGGGTGATACTGATATCTGCCATCCACCGACCCTACAATAATGGAGCTGATAAAGAACACGTGGCATCCAGAGCACCATAACTTCTTCCAACCGCTGTCTATAAATAGCAGCTAAAGGACTCCGATGGGATAGGTCGAAACCCTGCGAGAGCTACCAGAGTAAAGAGCTTGAAGCTAGTGTATCGTGCCTCAGGGTGTATCGGGAGATTCTAGGTGAGCACTTCCCCATCCCGAGAGGGAGGGAATGGTTCACTTAGCATCATCTCGGGCACCACTACAGGCCGATATCGGCCAATGAGGATATCTGATACAAGTGACCGACTCTTCAAGCGACACTCTAAGCCCGACACGATACCGAACCCCAATATGCATCATCTATCACGGCGTGTCGCCCGAGAGGGTATCGCCCGACATGAGCGTATCGGGATAGGGCGCCTCACACGATACAATCCACCCATTGTTAGTGTGTCGCCTGAGAGGGTGTGCCGCCCGACACGGGTGTATCGGGTAAGGCTCCTTCCCGGTATCAGGCTGGAGAGTCCGTTGTAGTGTGTCGTCCTTCTATATCAAGAAGGCGACGTTTATCTTTGTTATTTCAGTCATTTAATTCCTTTATCTTATGCGATGTAATCAGACCCTTATATGTTAATGGAAATAGAAGAGTTTATTTATCTATTGCTTTATGTTTGGTACCTTTGTTGGATGATTGTTATGTTTAACATCTGAACTATAGCTTGTATTCTTAGATCGCGTTTCGATTAGCTACCGAATCGTGTTTTCCCGTCGCAACAACCTCGAGAGAGGTGTTGTGGCTCTACTGTTTGGTCCGATTCTGGAGTACGAGAGTGCCCGGAATCGGAGTTGCTTTAGTTATCTTTCCACTCTAACTTAAACCCAGCAACCTCGAGAGGGGTGTTGGTGCTTAGTCAGAGGTACCCGCTTCGAGAGGAGGGGTACATGACGTTTCTGCTGCCGCTTGTTTTACCATAGTTTTCTCCTTCGTACCTCGCTTTAGCGCTTGTATTATCTCTTTGTTCCCGTTACACGAAAATCCCTAAAAACGGATAAATGCTTAAAACCTTAATTTTTTCTCGTAGCTCCAGTTGGAGATAGATTTCTTTTGTTTTATCGACCTTATCCTACTACTCCTTTGTGGAGTTTTATCATCTCTTTACCCTTCCGGAGTGTAGCGTGTCGATTCCGTGTTCTCAACACTACCACCCTTGTCCCTGTGTTCGACCCCGTATATCTACTTCGACCCCGTAAACAAAGTTGCGGGGGCCTAGAAGGTTTCGGGTTATAAATGTAAAAGTCCGACTACTTCAAATCCGCCTCCAATTTTAGGACGCGTGATTTAGGCCGGTCAAAGACAAAGACTCTCCAAATGAAATTATATTATGTTCAACATCTATATCTAATGTGATTGGCTAAAGGTACAATTTTCATAATCATATTGATGAGTTTGAATCCATCATTATGGATTTGGAAAATATTGACATCAAAGTGGATGATGAAGATAAAGCCTTGATTCTTTTATACTATATTATCCCTTCTTACAAACAATTATGTGACACCATTGTTGAAGGAAAAGACTCCATCAAGCTAAAACAAGTAATGTATTCTCTCATGTCTATATCCTTCATGGACAACATATTGGTTGTTTCTTCTAGTAGAAACCAAGTAGAGGCTCTCAATGTAAGGGGTCAACTAAAAGAAAAAGGAAAAAATGAAGAATATACCCGATTTATGTGCAGACCTAATTACAACAAGTAATACAAAAACTATAAAAAGTAGAGGTATACAATTAAAGAATGCTACAAGTTACAGAAGAAGTAGAGTTGTGAAAATAATGTTCTTCGAGAACAATCTGGTGGTGGCAATATCACACAAGAAGATGACAATTTTGTTCTCATAGCATTCTTTAATTGAATATATAAAAATTCATAGATTCTTAACTACAAAAAAAATGCCCATTAGTGGCATTTATTCTAGTGGCTTTTATAAAAAAGGCCACTATCTATCCAATTTACAAGCACTTTTAATTAAAATGCCTCTATTCCACCTATTACAGAGTTTCTAAAAAGGCCTGAATAATAAAGGCATTTATACATCTAATTAGTGGCAATCTGAAATTGCCAAATTAAAAGTGGATCACTAGATAATTGCAAATAGTTAGCCAATTCTCCTGCTTTTCGTTTGTGCTCCCAGACCGTATTCAAAAACTACGATCTTCTTCCCTAAATTCTCACTGGCATGCTGGTATCCAAGATGCAGCTGAGAGAGAGGATAGTCTTCACGATCTTCACCCTAAACTGTTACCTTGGAGAGGAGCGCACACAGAGGGAGCCAATGTTGTTCAAGCTTGTGCGGAGGCACATGAGGGAGACTGACATACATATGGCTGGTGGCAGAAATTGTGTAGCGGTTGTGAAGACGGATGGAAGTGACTGTGTGTTGAGGAAGTCAATGTGTGAGAAGAATGCCAAGGCGTGCTACTAATGAGGTACATTGTTAGAGATATCCCTAATAATTTGATCACTTATCCTCTGCTACAACTTCTATCACAGTGGAGAAGGTCATGTGATCAAAGCATTACTTCATCTGACCATTCAAAATTGATCAATTTGGCCTCTCTTATTACGTTACAAGAAAAGCCTCCACAACATGTTACCATGTTTCAAGAGTACTAAGGTGTCTCCCCATTTAGATTACATTGATAATGTTATACTCAATGGACTACATTTTTTTACCACCTTTCCCTTCTTGAACAAGACCCCATTCTTAAGTTGGAAGTTGGTGAACCTGCAATCAAATAGCATATGATTACATCCATACATAGAAACAACTCACATACATAACTCATTCATAAACCTACAATCAAATAGCAGATGATTGTTGTCCTCTCCCTCAAACTATCTAAACAAGTATATCTATTTAAGTTTATCACCATTATCTCCAGTTCTAAAGCCCTTTTAGACTGTATTCTCGTAATTTGAAAAGCTAAGTGGAACTAAGGGATACTAGGAAAAAGGGATAAGATTTAATGTGTATATGCATGGGCATTTTATAGTATCTCTAGTTGAAGGAAGAAATTATGCCAATTGTGCCATATAGTAGATAGTTTGGCCAGTGGCTTTTAATCATATATAAGTTTGGCTTATGTTGTCACGTTGTTTGATTGAAGCCAAACAAAGACTATGGATACTTATAAGCCTGGTTGGATCTTTCTGTGCAAATGATGCATTCCATTCATAATATAAGTCATATAGAGAATGTATTATGCTTGTAAATATGTTATTAATGCAATTTAGATTCTGAGGCTGCTTAATGTTAATGATATAAGCAATGTTTGTTTTTTTTGTAAGTGAAATTTCCCTATCATTGTATATTGCTTCATTTAGAAATATGAGATACATAGGGTGTACATAAGACGTACTTTCTTGGTCATTTTGTGAATATCTATCCAATTTATTGAGGTTAACTATTATCCATTATGATTTTTTCTTTTTTTACAAATACATGTGAGCTTATGTCTGAAATGGAGTCAAATATGTTGTTAATGATTGGAGCTATTGATGGATCATTTACCAGATATATTGTCTATATAAATCTCTCCTACTATACTTATGGTGTGAGTCCAAGGAACATTTTTTCATACCTCTATTGTTCTATGATGTTTTCTTTCTATCAACAATTACATATCTAGGCATCATGTAGACCTATTTTTGAATCAATTAATGATGTTAGATTGTTGTGAATATTTTCTCTAAGTTGTCATATTTAGGGCATATGATCCTTATTTCTATGTCTAAACCAGATCTGAATCACTATTGTTGGTGTTGTGAAGTGATTTAAGATGGCTTGAGGAGTCTTTTTGTGTGATTCTTTGTTAAGACCCCTAAGATATCCAGTTTCCTTCAAGAAAACACAACAACTAGTCCAAAAAACAAAACAATTCATGGCTTTTAAGAGTGACACTGGAAGGGAATACAACATTATTTTGAAGAATGGACCATAGCTAGGAGGTACCACCATAGTCCATCTAAAGAAAAAACATTCATAGAATCTCAATCGCAAATGAACATAGTTGAACCAAAGAAAATATCAAATCCAACATCACAACCATGACCATAGCTGCTCCATCATTAAAAAAATGATCAACTTAATTTCAAATACAAGTACGTTGACAAAACTATATCCGACCAAGAAAAAAGAGATAGTTATATTTATCAATCAAGGAATCCATGAATTTCTAATGTATGTTCATAATCACAAAGTTAAATTTGTGATTCATCGATCCACATATCAAGGTCATCAATATTATCATGTCTTATATAACCAAATATTTTTTCAAAATACATTGCAATGTGTCACTTGAAGAAATAAAAAATTTGAGAAATCAGAAAAACATAGGTGTCGATTAAAAGGTAGACAATCAAGAACCCAAGAAGTACTAATGTTACCTTATTGAAAGTATATTTGTGTGTTCCTCACAAAATCTTCAATAATGTGCCACTTCTCTTAAAGGATTATGTAATTGTAGATATTCAAAATAAATTTGCCTTAGGGCACCAAGAAAGCTTGTCTACATGCCATTGTAGACCATAGTGTTTACTCACTGTAAAATATACATAATCAAATCATATAGTAATCCATGTGATTAAGTTTCATGATCCAGTAGTAATAGATAAATTTAACGCATTGGGAAGTTTGATGACTACATGCATAATGCAGTAGTAATAGATAAATTTAATTCTCTTGTGAGGAATGTATTTTACTTGGACTAAATTCTCTTGAATAAGTATTACACATTCATGTATCATAACATGGGTACTTATCTAGATACCTTCAATATATATATTTTAGCTAAATAACTCATGTAAGGCTTCTCAATGTGGGATATGATTACTAACAATATCAGGAACCTATTTACAAACCATCTATGCTTACTATTTCTACCTGACAAGTTTGTACAACTCTATGACTTAGATAAGAGTAGAAAATATATGACTACTGAGTTGCACCGTGTGAAAGAGGAGCATGCTTAGGTATCAAATTTCATAGATCATTCTCATTATGAATATAGGCAGTTTGATTTTTAGAAAGCTAATTGACACTATTTTATAGAGTCTTTAGGGTGAGTGGAAAATGGTTTTATAGTTTGCTCGCAAGGGGTGTCCTGTGACTTAGCATGTTGGTATGTGACATTGTTAGCTAGTAGTTAATGACCGTAGTTGTCTATAGAATGCATGTGACTCATCTAACCATCTCCTCAAGATGCTATGCACATGCCAATGTTGGTATACGACATTGTTAGCCACATGTTAGAAAGAGAGTTAAAGATGTGAACCATGCTAGCAATTTGTCTTAGGATTAAACTAATCCAATTGAATGTCCAATCTTGTATTCCCCAATCTGAATCAATGTACTACTCTTGACTAGAAGGCATACATACATCAGGTTTAGGATAAATATTCAATATGAACATAGGGTTCATAATGCATTGTTCAGACTGTAATCTGTTAAAAAATATATATCAGGTTCATAGAGCATTATTCAAGCTCCCTATAAGTGATTGACAAACAATGAGCAAAATATTTAGGTTACATATATCATTCCACTTGCAAAAGATAATTTATAAAGCACATCCAGAGCAAGAAGGAAACCTTCGAATTCTATTATAGATGTCCCACAAAAAATCATCCTTTTGTGGCCCATTACGTTTATGTGCTTTCTTGATTGGCTCCTACTATATTCCTTTATCATACTCATATCATGTTCTAAAATTGAGCATGTCATCTAGGCTGCAACCATATGTTTATGACATATCAAATACATAACATAATTAATCAATAGTGAAAATGAAAGAACTAACTCATGTGAACCATATATACACACGTTATGCCTTAATTCACATTGAATAGGTTTCAATAAAAAAAATGTGTGGTGTTTAGTATGATAATGTACGAAGTAGAAACTAACTAGTTTATTTACTCATGCTAAACCAAACCAAACGATCTAATTAGGTTTAGTGGTTCAAAATGGTTAGGTCGAGCATGATAACAAGATATCAATGAAATATGTTTAGATACATCTTTTTTTTTCATCTCAAGTGTTGCATGGAGGGCTTGGAGATCTAGTAAAAATGCCACCAAATTATTAAGTGGCATGAATCTTTTTATTGAAATGTATATTGATCTATGTTTACCAATTTTTGTCTAGCGAATACATCACTCATCAAGGAAATTTTAGACATTGTCATGTTACTGAAACAACCCTAAATTAATTTCTCTAGGGGATATACCTACCAAACAATGTAACTAATGTAGAAATTTATTGTTGCTGAGGAATTTAAACTAAAAAAATCAATGTTCTCTAGTAAGCAATGATGCATGTGATGTTTTAAACATAGTAGTGCATTTGCATGATTACACTAGTACTTTCTCATATTCATAGTCAATTATTTATATGACATACTTACTCATATATGTTATATGTTTTACTATTTTTTATAGAAGGGATTAGTCATGGATAGTAGAGGATGACCAGACGAGTAGTAAATACTTACGTGGAGTATCAAATTTTTTGGATTTTTCTTTTGAACATTCAACGACTGGAGACAAGATTGTATTCCCTTATAGAAAGTGTGCTATTGTATACCAAGTCACCCGAAAGACTTCTATGAGCTATATTTCATGGGCTTTTCATGGTGAAGATGCCAATTTTCAAATGGATGCTCCTATTGATCAAGGTGATTGCCTAAATGCTAAAAATTTACAAGATATGTTGCATGATATTTTTTCATATTTTAGTGAAGATGGAAATATGGAAGGAGTAGTGTCGGCAAGTGAACAACATTTCAACAAGGATAAATTTTATATCTTGTTAAAGGATTGCGAGACATAGTTATATCTAGGGTGTAAGAAATTTAGCAATCTTGCTTGCATCCTAGAATTATATCACCTGATTTGTCTTACTGGTTTGAGTAAGAAAGCATCATCTACGTTTCATATATTCTTTAAGAAGATGTTACCAGAAGGAGAACAATTACTAATTCTTTTTATGAGCTAAAAAAGGAGATTAAGGAGTTGGGCTTAGATTATGTGAAGATTCATGTTTGTCAAAATGGTTGCATGTTGTTCTGGAAGGATTCTGGTGATAAACATGTCTATGATACATGTGGGGATCAAGATGGAAAACAATTAATGTGGCCAATTTACCTTCTTTTGTAATCAGTTTTGCTACAACACTTGCTGCTCTAGCTAATCGCCCACCCTGACCGAATGATGATGAGGAGCATGCAAAACAAACCAAGAGAATACCTGTCAAGTTGCTCAGATACTTTCCACTTATACCATGCCTAATGCATTTGTTCATGTCATCAAAAACCTCTTCCTTAATGAGGTGGCATGCACAATAATATGAAAAAGATGACAAGTTAAGACACCAAGTAGATTCACCTACATGGAAAACATTTGATGTGATACATCCAAAATTTGTTGTAGGCATTAGAAATATTCAATTGGGACTTGCGATTGACAGATTTGATCCTTTTAGGCCATGTTGTGATTATTCCATATAATTTACCTGCTTGGTTGTGCATGAAGAAATATGTTGTCCCTACTTCACCAAAAAATATTGATGTCTACTTGCGTCTATTTATTGATGAGTTGAAAAAACTATGGTAAATTGGTGTACATACATATGACGTTGGAGCCAAGTAATTCTTTTTAATGTGTGCTTCTTTACTATGGAATATTAGTGATTTTCCAACATATGCCCATATATCTGGTTGGAGTACTAAAGGCTATAAACCATGTCCTTATTGTAATAAAGATATTATCCAACATTGGTTGCCACATAGTCGTAATGTTTGCTATAGAGGACATCTTAGGTTTTTTCCAGCTAGCCATAGATTCTTAAAAGAAGCAAAGGCATTTGATAGTGAGAAAGAATTTAGGAGTCCACCTAAACCACCTTCTGGAGTTCAAATCTTATCACAATTGGAGGATGAAAGAATTGTAATTAGTAGGCAAAGGCCAAGAGGTAAAGATTCAACACACAATTTGGATAGGAAAAGCATATTTCTTGATCTACCCTATTGGAAGTATAACATTGTAAGGAACAATCTCGATGTCAAGCACATTGAGAAGAATATAGAGTATTGTTAGAACATTTCTACGTTTTAAGGAAAAAAGTAAGGAAAACTTGAATGCAAGGAAGGATTTAGAGGATATGTGATTTAGATTTCCGCTTCATCCAAAAGTAGTTGGTAAATATACCATCCGACCTCCAACTTTCTATACAATGATAAAATATGAAAAAATATTATTTTACAACCTCCAACAATATGCCAATGTTCTAGACGGGTATCCGTCTAATATATCTAGATGTGCACGGCCGAAGGATCAAAAAATGCTACCAATGAAAAGTCACAATTATCATGTCCTAACGCAATAACTTCTTCCATTATTTGTAACTGTGTCTTTTCCTAGTAAGAATTCTAATTAATGTATTATTACTCTTTTTCACTAATTTTAAAGGTTGTGCACTAAGGGCATAGATCTGAATGATTTTTCTATATTGGAATATACAATAGTTGTGACACTTTGTGAGATGGAGAAGATATTCCCTCCATCTTTTTTTTGTCATCATGGTGCATCTATCAATCCATCTCACTTATGAAGCTAAGATAGCCAACCTTTTTCAGTATCGTTAGATGTATCCAATTGAAAGGTAACTTTTCATACATCTTATGAATAGCTATTGAAATGTAATTTGTGATGATATTTTCTTTATCTTTGTTATTAGATATATGATGACTCTAAAAAGATATGTTCGTAATGAAAGATATCCAGAAGGATCCATAGCAGAAGAATATATAGTTGAAGAGTGCCTAACTTTTGTTCAAGATACTTGGATGGAGTTGAAACAAAATTAAATGGGCCAAATAGAAACGATACCAACAAGGTAGATTTGGAAAATGATCCAACACATGACAATGATGAATGGTCTATTTTCTAGTGGTGTTGGTAAAATGGTGACATGTGTCTTAGAAGAGCATACATTGCAAGAAGCCCACAAGCATGTATTATTCAATTGTGAAGCAATTGAACCCTACATTAAGTAAGTTAATGACAATTATCTTTTATTATTAAAATGTTATAACATATTCCAATGACATATTGCAAATATTTTGTATTCAGGAAGCACTATGATATCATTAGGCAAACACATCTTTAGAAGTCCTTAAATGAGGTTCATATAATACATAATAACTCATTTGATGTATGGTTTAAAGAGCATGTAAGTTTAGATGGGCTAATTTAATTTTGTAATGCTTCATGAATAAAATCTAACGAGCTTTTGTTTTGTTAGATTGAGATGCTCCTAAGTACAGAGATGGTGGTCGATAATCAAATTTATCCTTGTATGTGGTGTTGTTTATAATGATATAATATTTTTATCTTTAGTATATGTGCTTCTTTTTAATACATATATTACAAATTGAATGAAGATGACATGTGCTTACTTTTTAAATATTCATTATATAAAGGTTAATATGTTGTTCACTATTTTTTAATCTCTACTAATATTTGTGATTTGATATACTCAAGATGAGAGAATAGTACAGCGATAGTTGTCATGACAAGGTAGCCACAATGATTTATAAAAACAAAAACAATGATTCTTGTATGAAGACTCATTTACCTAGCCTTACTCGACATGGTTGTTGGGATTCTTTGAACCTGTCACCCTCAAATCGCTCCAAAAAAATTTTAGCATCCCTTCCAGCTGAAATGCAAAATGATATATCAAAGAAATTAAAGAAAACTCCTGCTATCTCTATAGAAAATACCTCTCAAATGTGCACAAATGAAAAGTAGATGGGATCAAGGTTCCTAAATCAGCACAACAAAGAAAGTGGTGATAAAGTTACAAGATCAAGATTTTCTTGGGACACAAGTGTGCCTAATATCAATGCTTTGGTGTCTATTTAGTAAGGAAATGTAGAAAATAGATCTGTCAATAACCAAAATAGTAATATATTTCCTATTAACATAGAGAAAATTGACATTTTTATCACCTTGTTGAGTCATTGAATGTTACAACAACACCTTCTCATGGGCTAGGTAATCATTTTATTCATAGCATTGCATTTCCAGTGTTGCATTAATTATATATCATTTTCCATATATATTTTAACTTTTATGATTGAATACCTAGGTCAAAAACATCGAGCACGTGGCCAAACACAATGTTTGAAGGTCAGGAAAAGAAAGCATGATGATCCAATTCCCTTTGAGAAAAATCAATTTGGGCAACCAATAGTTGAAAACTAATGTCACTTATCAAGTTTTCTAACAACTATTGAAAGAGATCTCAATCATTGCCCACTAAACTATAAGGACTAGAGACAATTTCCAACAAACAAAAAAGATTCTATATGGAATTTTGTGAAGGTACAATATTAAATTTTATTTTTGTATTGTTAAATGAAACTTCTAATTGATATGTTTATGTGGATAGAGTAAATTAACAATGGATTCAGATCTAAAGGAGTTGACAATGAAGAGACTAGGGAAGAAATGGAGGGACCACAAGTGGGAGTTTCAAAGAGTTTACTTCCAAGAAGATAGTTTGTATGAACAACAGATTGAACAAGTTGTTCCCCGCGTGGACAAGTCTCATTGGAAATTTCTTTTGGATTATTGGAGGCGTAATAAAGGAAAGGTGATATTTGTTTTTCTATACACTAAAACTTAATTTACCTCATAGATAATCAATATGCACCATGTTGGAATATTTTTCACAGAGGAAGTCTATAACTAACAAGACAAGCAGAAAATTTCAAAAGATTAGCCACACAACAAGAACCAAGTCATTTGCATGTCTAAAATATGACATAAGATTAGTAATTTTTGTGATCCATATGGACAATTGGATGACATCCTTTTATATATTTTTATAATAACCTTGTTTTTCTGATAAAGATGGAGAAGGAAACATGTAGAGAAATCGATCCCAGAATGTTTTTTGAGAAAATTCATCGTAACAAAGATGAAATCATAGTTGATATTGAATCCACCAAAATTTTGATACAACACATCCTATAGTGTAGTATTATGTTGCATATACTAATTGGAAAATATATAAGTATATGTTCGGTATACAATTCATCCCCAATGATTTGTTGTATCTAGGAAAAATTTTAAATTTTTTGAGGAAGGAGAAGAGCTACGAAGAAAACAACCTAATGTTACTTCATATGAAATTTATAGGCATGTTATGGGAGAAGATAGACCATGATATGTTCGTGGTTATGGGCTTGGACCATCACCTTCTAATATATGGGGCAAGAACCGTAAATGCCAAGAAACTGACGAAGTGCAACGCAAGCCTTTTCAAAATAAGCTAGAAGAGAAACAATTGGAATTTCATACAAAACTTCAAGAATGAAAGGATGAATTCAAACATAAGTTAGAGGAGTTAGTTGCCTTAACTAGACAATGAAACAGTAAAGCACAACACGTTGGCAATGGGCAAGTATGAATGCATTTTATACAAGATGTGTTATATCAATTATTTTCTGTGTTGACTTTTTTGGTCTTATGTTAAAAATAAAATAATTGTCCAGACAAACTTATCAAGGAAAACTGCACTCCATACAAGGCATTCATCATTTAAGATGGGACAAGTATGTTTGTATTTGCATAAATTGCATTTTATTCTATGTTTATATAAATTTGTTATGTAAACTATAATTTCTTTCTGGGGTGTGTATCTACAGAGTTTCATAGATCCAGATGCTAGAATTGCATTTGGTCAAGTTTCTGAGGTTGACCCCATGAAAAGTGTGGGAGGTGCAATATTAGGCTCAACATTTGTTGGTGTTTTCATAGAGGTTGCTTTGGTGGACAATGATCCTCTACTGAAACCTTATGAGCAATATACATCTTTTGATGATGTTGTTGGCAACGTCATAGCATGGGAAAAAACACATATATTGCCACGGTGAGCATAAATACTTCCTTATAGTTATACATAATTGAAACCGAAAGTAGTATCTGAAGTCATTTCCAATTGCTACATGAAATGAAGTGTAAAGATTGTTGCATTCTTGGATATTGTCTAAAGATATGACATAGTTGTTTTTTTCAGTTAAAGTTTTTATTCATACATGTTGATCCAAATAATGTTGTTTAATGTCCATTGTCAAAGACGACATTGACAAATGACAATATTTTTTTGTTTTGACATGTGTCGAATTTTGTTATGGAGAATCCTAGTATTATGGATAATGCATGAATTATGAATAGTTTATGGTTTTGAGCAATGTTTGAGAATCCAGATGGGTATGTGTCTAATATCTATCTTTATAGTGTTTGAATTAACTCAATATGTACTTGATTGTTATGGAATTCAATCAGTTGACAATAACCTCCATGAGTAAGAGAAAAAACAACTGACAAGAAAATCCATGGTCATGGTTTACCCTTTTCTAAATTTGTTATCTAGATATTATATTGTTGTAGCAATGTTTGTCTTCTTATATCTTGTTGGGATATAATTCTTCAGGTCTCAAATGATGATTAAACTCATGAAATTTTATGGTGATGATTTTGGTTTTGTCTTAGCTTTGGTTTGTTGGTTGAGGAGATAGGTTATTTCTATTTAAATTATGAAGTCTATGTAGTTATGATGTTGCCTAGTTTAGGATTTGGATCTGCTTTGGTTTTATAAGTTTTATGTGTTAGTTTGGTGATGGGTTTCTAATCTGAATCATGACCTCTAGACTCACTTTATGTAATTTTCTGGGTTTTCTGTGTGACCCAACTTTCTATCCTTTGGTCCTAGAGGATGAGCCCTGCTAAATTCTTATAATACGCTGGAGTCATTTCCTGTTTACTGTGAGGAGTCTTATGATAATGGAAAAGAATTAAAGGATCATGTTTATGTCTATGATTTATGTTTGAGGATGTAATTCAAGCTATTTTCCTGAAATGGATTCAGTTTGAATCCTGGTTTTTGATGAGGTTCTTTGATGTTTCTTTTGATAACATATGTTGTGGATCTAGAGTTTATTCAAGAAGAGTCCTCTTTGTATCACTTATCAAATTCCCTATGCATAAACCTATTGATTTATTATGTCTTGCATCTTTATTTATCTTTTGTAGAAGAGCATTCCTATTTTCTAACGTGTTCATACATGCTAACGCAATTTTGAGGATTTGTAGGGAAAATGCTTGTGTTTATGAGACAGAGGAACTGAGTAGTGAGCACATTCTCATGCTGATTTTTTTGTTTAAATTTGTTGAGTTCTAACAAGTGACTTATCCATGTGATTTTTACATTATGCATAAATTAAAATGGTCCATTTACATTGCATATAAATCTACAAGAACTTATGGATTGCATAATTGAAATAGCAATCAAATGATCATAGTAGAGTGATATCATTGAAATTAATTTGACTTGATTGTTGCTTTTTGTTGGTTGACTTAGGTCATAAATGAATATGGTCAAGACGAATAATGTCTATTGAAGAAAAATAAACAATAGAGTCGGGTGGTGTTCATCTCTATTGAAGTACATACGTTTGTTGATAGTCCCTCTGAGTTGTAATGATGTTCATCGATGCAGTAGCATCTATACATTGACTGGAAGCTAACTATTAGTGCTCTAAGTAATTAGTCTTCAGGATGGACTTCTTTTCTAATGAGTTGATGGTTCTTTCTCATTGACAACTAGTTCTTCCCAAGCCACTCATCTGGTTCTCTTCTATGTGAATTTCAGGAAGATCGATGCCATATGTAGGTATGACACTCTTTTAATGTGAGACTCTGACATGAACACCTCAGTCCATAAGTGTTGAACTGCCTGGATGGTGTCTGCACCTTGATATTTTTGAGATTGTATATGATGCATTGAAGAGTTGAGTAGTAAATGAGATGCACCTCTTAGTGATGTACCATATAATGGAGATTTTAACATGCTACACTCATGCATCTGAAATCTAGATAAAATATTTTGTTATTTATGTGATTCATACAATTTGTGCTTATGTTTATTTGTTATCATGCATGATTCCCAAACTGAATCTGCTCAGTAGCCTTTCTCTTTCACCATCTAGATGGATGGTAGTTGGCACATATGTTTCTTTGACATAGAAATGACTACTTGTTTAAAAGGATGGGATGAGGAAAATACTACATTCTATTTAGATACTGACAACTTTTTTATGTTAACTAGGTGTTATGTTTATCCCATTCCATCAAAAAGGAAGGTTAAAATATCTTTATTCTTCTTGATTAATGTATCATAGTCTATTTTATTCTTCTTAAGGTACTTGCATTGGACATCAATGAAACAAATGATTATGCTTTTTCTCAAATTACTATAATGAGAGTATATTTGATGGCTATGGACCATTTTTACATAAATTGCACCATAAATAGAACTTTTCATCAAGACTCATATTTTTTAAATTAATTTGCTAATCATATTTTTATATATTATGTGTATCATATTGTGATCCCAAGAAGCATGTATTATTCTTTATGCTACTTGATAACATATCATAGTCTTTTTTCTTCTTCCTAAGGTACTTGCATTGGGCACCGATGATACAAATGATTATGCTTTTCTCAAAAATACTATAATGAGAGTATATTTGATGGCTATGGACCATTTTTACATAGATTGCATCATAAATAGAACTTTTAATTATGAATCACATTTCTAAAATTAAAGTACTAATCGTATTTTTATATAATATGTGTATTATATTGCACTCCCAAGAAGCTTGCATTACTCTCCTTTGTAAATTGTTGGTACCACCCCTTGAAGTTGAATTGAATGTTTTGGGTCTACGATTTGCATCTTTCCTTCTCAGATCAAGTCCTCATTAGAATGGTTTATATAGTTATACTAACTAATCAAGTTTATTTTTTCACATTCCACCCCACTAAAACAAGGTATTCAATTTTCTAGTGGCCAACAATTTTGTGAATTCTTATTCAAGATGTGTGATGGAGTGAACTTTTGAAATATTAGAAATATCTAATGAGATAATTTGGTCCATGTGTTTGAGTTATTTTGAGAAGTTCCAAGTGTAATGGTGAAGTTTGAGTATTAATTGAGGTTGATATCATGATCTAGATACTTAAGTTTATGTCTTTTTGAGGAATTTTATTGACTGATCATACAACTGAAATTTGGCACCATAATGGAATGGAATGTACTTGAGTTTATATAAAGTAATGGTTAAAATTTGGTGATGATTGGAGGATCCTAGACAAAGTTTTATAAGTTTGAAGTTGATGAAATAATGTGTTTTATTGATGGATGGACTAAGGCTAAATAAATGTATTCTAACTTTTGATATGCGGCTGCCACACATCCCCTTTTTGTCCTTACCTGGTCTGTGTGGTCAAATGTTGGCCTGGATCTTTGATCTAGTGTATGCATGCTTGAATGAGGTGTAGCTTCAGATCTCAAGTTTAAGCGAAGATATCTTAGCTTCAAATTTATAATCATATAGTTGGGATTTTGTCCTCTACCACCGATCAGACTAGACATCATGGGGTAACAGCTAAGGCAAGCTTGAACATCATCCCACATTGAGATCATGGACTAAAAGCAGTTCATGTGTTAGGAGATAGATCTAACTCGACGTGAACTTCGCTATGACCCCTCACATACCTTCTTTAGACAAGTGAGTAGGAAGAATGAGCTTCCATTTTTCTGGTGCCTCTCCATTGTATTTGGCATATGGACTGAGGAAGAAGAAGCTTATAGAGTTGGAGAGGATATTGGGGAATATGGCAAGGGGAAATGAGGTAAGGGATCATTGGAGATGAATCACAATGGTTTCATGCCCTGCCATTATAAGTACAATGTCGACAAGGTCAAGGTCGGTTGAAGAAGAAACTGAGTTCATAGGGGTAGAAGGAGGTCCTTTCATTATATTATGGAGTCACAAAAGAGTTTAAAAGGATCTTGTGGTGCTTCAAGAATCACATCTTTGACGTTTGGGCATGTGAAGGGGGTTTTCCCCTTTTATACCACCGCAACGGCGGCTGTCCCAGCGAGCTCCCCAAGCTACAGACAAGGGAGGCCCTATAGGCAATATACCCTATCACTGGCATGGAGGGAGAAGATATGAAGGCGGGTATTGTGTTTTTAGTCTGTGAGGAAGAGGATAACGACACCTTTTAGTCGTCAGAGTCGTCCCAGGTGGTTGTTGTCATGTTATAGAAGAAAAGAGGGCACAGACTCGCACTGGATAGGCATGTGAAAAGGCGAAGGGATGAACCTGACCCAGACCACAGGTTCGACCGGTTCAGGCCCCAGACCGGCTGGCTCAAGTGTCTCTTGGACGCCATGTGGCGATTTTCGATTGGCCACAAAAAGGTAAATATCCATAAAACTCTCTGATCTTATATATTTCGTAGTAATTAGCTCAATGATCATAAAATTACAAATAAGATATCAAAATGTTTAGAAAAATGAGTAGAACAACATAAAAGCATAGAATCAAGCTTTTGATGCACTAATCTTAGTGATATCATGTAAGTTGTGAAATTCTTATTTCATGGATAATAAATATCAAATGATGATCTAAAATTATTATAATATGTCAATAATTCCATATTATGGTTTATAATCCATCTGATGTCAGTAGTTATAATCTTGATGGACGAAATCATGTAATTTGCTCCATATGACTAATTGGGGCTAATAAACCTAATTAACATGCAATAATTATAATTATTCTCAATAAATATTGAAAACTCCAGAATATATTAATAATAGTATATGGAACACAATGTGAAACTAACACATCAATATTATGCACATAATTCATGATTATATTATGAAGACTACCAAAGTGATATAAACCCTAATATGGAGAAGAGGCCTCTTTGTATGATTTATCAAATTCACTATGCATCGACCTATCAGTTTATTATTTCTTGCATCTTTATTTCACTTTCGTAGAAGAGTATTCCTATTTTATAACATGTACTTAAATGGCAATGCAATTGTGAGAATATGCAGGAACATTGATTGCGTTTATGAGAAAGAGGAACTGAGTAGTGAGTACATTCTTATGCTGATGATTTTGTTTAGATTTGTTGAGTTCTAAGAAGTGAATTATATATGTGATGTTTACATTATGCATAAATTACAATGATTCATTTAGATTGTATAATAAATTTACAAGAACTTATGGATTGCATAATTGAACTAGCAATCAAATGATCATAGTAGACTGATATCATAGAAATTAATTTGACTTGATATATTGTTGCTTTTTGTTGATTGACTTAGGTCATAAATGAAGATGGTCAATAAGAAACATGGCTAATGGAGAAAAAAAAACAATGGAGTTGTGTGGTTTTCATCTCTATTGAAGTACTTACGTTTGTTGATAATCCCTCTGAGTTGTAATGGTGTTCATGTATGCAGTAGCATCTATACAGTGACTGGAAGCAAACTACCAATGCTCCAAGTAATTAGTCTTAAGGATGGACTTCTTTTCTAATGAGTTGTGATTGAGAAATAGTTCCTCCCAAACCGCTCCTACAGTTCTCTTCTATGCAAATGCCAAGAAGATCGATGCCCTATGCAGGTACAACACTCTTTTATCGTGAGACTCTAACATGAACACCTCAGTCCATAAGTGTTGAACTGTCTGGATGTTGCCTGCACCTTGTTGCTTTTAAGCTTGTCTTTGATGCATTGAGGAGTTTATGAGTAAATGAGATGCTCCTCTCAATCATGTACCGTTTTATGAAGCTTTTAACATGCTACAATCATGCATCTAAAATATGGATATAATATTTTCCCACTAAAATTACATGCTATAGACTGGACCCTACTTGTCTTGAACTTTATATGCTAAGAGTCAACCTCTTCCTATTATGGGGGCTCTCACGAGAAACCACCTATAGAAGCACATTTTCCTCCCCCCCTAAGAGCTCCAGGATCCTTTTCCAATGCTCATGGAGCTTCCTCTCCTCTCCTTCTACACCTACAAACATCAATGTTGCTGAAATTGCTATTTTCTGGGTAGAAACTGTTTACATGAGAGTTATACATTGTCCATATTTTTATAATGACTTAACCATTCCATTCATATGTATCTAATATGTTTGTTTAAGATTGATTTTAGGATTTAGGTACATGAAAAGGATCAATTTACACAAGCAATGCAACTATGCAATTTGGGAAATTTCTCCAAATCACCATAAATTAATTTTGTAATCACTTGTATTGATGATATGATGTGTATCTAAGATGAGAAAAAACTAGGGACACTTAATTCCAATGTTTAGTCACTCAAAAATCATTTGGGAATTTTTTTCACAACAACTCTGTCGGTCGAGTTCCAAACTCGACCGATCCAGTGATGGATTTTCTGAAATGATCAATCGGCCAAGTTGTACACTCACAGAACTCGACTGACCAACTCACTGACCAAAATTGATTTTCACTCATCAGTTGAGTTTTCAAGAACAAAATCGACTGATAGTTTGAAAATAGCTTTGTCGGTTGTCAAGTTATGTTTATTGAAACTTGACTAAATGTACTGTATGGAAAATGCAGAAAAAGTGATTACAACTGTTGGATAGTTGTTGTAAAAAAAAATAGATCTGTTGCAAGTTGTAAAATTCTTATTTTCATTCTTAAGTGATCACGCACTCAAAGGAACACCTCCAACTATAAATAGGACCCCTTAGAGTTCATTCCAAGTTTGTTCATTCATTATATCCTTGGTTGTTGCTCTAGTTGAGTGTGTTACAACCCTTTCAAGCCCCTTTCTCTCTTTTGTTTACAAAACATTTCGTGATTATGAGTGAGTTAGGCATGTTGTAAGAGAGTTACCTTCGTGTGCTAGTAAATCTCTCATTCCTTCCATCATCTCAATCCCTTTTCTGAAAGAGAAAAGGTTGAAGCAAGCTACTCTAAATGAAGGTCAAGTTGCTGGTCTTCTTCAAGGTTGAAGAGGAGGTGAAAATCTTCTCTAGGTGAAGGAGAAGGGCAAGGCAAAGATTCAAGTATAGTGGGTAATTCCTTCAAGGTCAAAGACTTGACGCAAATTTGGGTAAGTCCTTGTTGAAGGCTGAAGACATCTTGATCAAGTGGGCAAGTCCTTGTGTAGGTGAAAGACTCTTGTCTTGAGCAGGTAAGTCCTTGGATGTATGGTGGTCTTCCTTTATCTCTTATGATGGAATATAAGTATGCATGGGTTGCAAAGTCCTAGGGGTTGACCTCTCTAGGTAGTGGATTGACTATCTACTAGTTTGGAGATTGGAACCACTCTAACCACCTTGTCTAAGTGAATGTTTCAATCTCTCTCATCATTGATTTGCTTGCTTATATAGGACTTAAAATTTTACTTAAGCTTTTTGTTTAAATTGATATTATTTGAAGGTCTAACTATTCTTGTGAGAATTTTGAAGCTCTATTCACCCCCTATAGAGCCCTCGATCCAAAAAATGGCATCAGAGGCAAGAATCTTCTCCAACAATCTCTCACGAGATGAGAAGAAGGGTGAGAATCTACTTGGTTCACTCAACCTAGAGGGAGACTTCTCCATATGTCCTCCGGTCTTTTACGACACCAACTTTCTTTATTGGAAGAGGCATATGCAGTTCTACATTCATGGAATAAACTTTGATATGTGGAAGGTGAGGATCACACCATATAAGGAGCCAATCAGAGTTGTGTCAACATGGAATGAAGCTTCTCTAAAAGAAGACCAGATCAATGCCAAAGCTATAAGAATCCTCTATGCATCCCTCACCCCAACTGATTTCAACTACATCTCCTCATGGGATATAACCTATGAGATATGGGATAAGTTGTGCATCACGTATGAAGGAACAAAGCCAGTTAAAGAGGCAAAGATATACATGTTGAACAACCACCTAGAGAACTTCAAGATGGGGAAAAAAGGAGTTTCTGAGATGTACTCTAGGCTCAACATCATCATCAATGGCCTAGATACTTTGGGACACACTTTGGATAGAGTAGAAATCAACTCAAATATCTTGAGGTCTCTAATAATGAGATGGGAGTCAAACATGACCTTCATTGAAGAAGTGAGATGTCTTGGTGGCATTTCAATCGAAGCGCTCATTGGAAATATACAAGCTCATAAGTGAAGGCTTGACAAGAAAGAAGGGGAAGCCAAGCAAGAAGAGAAGGAAGCAAGAAAGATCAAAGATTATCACTTCAAAGATCAAGTAGAGGATGTAATCCTTCAACAAAAACATGCTTGTCGGACCTCTCCCTCCTCTAGTGAAGATGATGGCCCTAGTAAACATGAAGCCAACTACTCCAAGGGAAAGCACTTCAAGGGAAAGCAAACTTCTTCTTCTACTCCAAGGTGATACAAATGTGCTCAAAAGGGAGACTACAAGAGTGAATGTCCAAAATCAAGAAAGGCATACTACAAGAGAATATCCAAGAAGGAAGAAGAGTACAAGAAGGAGAAAAAGTATAAGAGGAAGGAAAAGAAGGAGAGGAGACACAAAAAATGCAGCTCATGCAGCTTGGGAGGCATCATCCTCTAGTGTCTCAAGCTCCGATGAAGATGGAGAGTGCCACTTTAAACTCATGGCCTCTACTAGTGAAGAAATTGGTGAGGTAAGTGAGGTAAGATTGCATGTGTTAGCTAAAGAAACTCTATTTCTTGTTTCTACTCGTTCTTTTTTTTAAGTGTAAATTTAAAAGGAATAGGTTAGGAAAAATCATTGATGATTTGTATGCTAAACTTGATATCCTTGAGCAAAATGAGAAAAATCATCTTGTGAGCATTTACAACTTGAAAGGCCAATTTCTTGATCTTGAGATCTAATACAATGGAGTTGAGGTAGAGAATGGTATTTACCTTAAGAACATTGAATCTCTTAAGGAAGATAACCAAAAGTTCCTAAATGAGCTTGAAATGCTTTAAACTAAAAATGTTGAATTTAAGCTCATTATTGATGCTCATAGAGATGAAAGGGATGTTTATCTTAAAGAAATTCAATTGCTTAAATCTAAAAATGCTAGGTTTCTTGGTCAAGTTAATTATTTATCTTCTAGACCTATTTTGCCTAGTAATAATGTTTCTTCTATTTCTCTTCAGAAAGATTCTTATTTGACTAAAGACCTCTATTTATAGGCCGACCTTGTTCATTCTAGAGATGATATTGGTATTTTGCCTGCTACTATTATATCTCTCATTGATGACAATCATAGACTTATAGCCTCTCTGCAGAATTTCCACAAAGAGAAAAACTCCCTAAATGAAATCCTTGACCATTCTACCAAACAAAGTGGTAGTAGTGGTTTGGGATTTGTAGGGGGAGCACCTAAGGGAAAGAACAAAGATGAAGGTAAGAAAAAGAGTACGGAAACCTCCATTTTCATTGGAGAGTCTTTTGGCACTAAGAATCCTATGATTTGTTCTCATTGTAAAAGTGATGATCAGTATTCAACTTATTGTCCTTACAAGCCTAAGGGGACCAACCCAAAGATGAAATGGGTCCCCAAGCTATCCCCAGATCCCAATGTTTGAGTTGGAAACTGACACTCTCCTTTCTTGTAGGAAAAAGGAAGATGGATTATTGATAGTGTTTGCACTAAACACATGACATGTGATATAAGCCATTTCAACAACTTCACTATGAAGAAAGAAGGTTTGGTTACTTTCAGGGACAATAAGAAAGGTAAGGTAAAAGGTGAGGGTGATGTAGGTGAATCCTTGTGTATCAAGAATGTTCTTTTTGTGGATGGCCTACATCACAAGTTATTAAGTGTAAGTCAATAATGTGATAATGTTTACCTTCTTCTATTTACTTCTTTTGAATGCTTGAATCTAGATTCCCTCATCATATCATATATAAGGGAAATAGAAATGGTAACTTTTATGTAATTGTGCTTGACTCTATTAAGCGTATTGTTGGTAGATGCCTATTAGTCAATTCGAATGATATTTATCTTTGGCATTGTCAACTTAGTCATGTAAAAAGGCATCAGTTGAAGAAGTTGAGGAAAAGGGCACGGTCAAGGGACTTCCCAAATTGGATTTTAAAAAGGATGAGGAATGCCAAACTTGTACCAAAGGAAAGAAAACCAAGTACTCCTTCAAATTCAAAGGAGTCCTTATTACCAAGAGAACCCTTGAACTTGTCCATATTTGATCTATTTGGAACATTGAGAACTCAATTGCTTCATGGTTCCAAGTATTTTCTTGTTATTCTCGATGATTTCTCTAGATATACTTGAACCTTCTTTCTTGCTTCCGAAATTCATACGCTTGATGTTTACTCTAGTTTCTATAAATGAGTTGAGAACAAAGCTTCGTGTCAGATTGTTTACATCAGTAGTGACCATGGGGGAGAATTTGAAAATGATCTTTTTGAACGTTTTTGTGAAGAATCTGGCTATGCACAAAACTTTTCTTTAGCTCAAACACATCAACAAAATGGGGTTGTAGAAAGGAAGAATAGGTCACTACAGGAAATGTCTAGGACCACCTTTTGAGTATGACACTCCAAAGAAGTTTTGTGTCAAAGTTGTTAGTACCTCATGTTTTGTGCAAAATTGAATTTTTATGCATCCTTCTTTGAAGAAAACCCCCAATGACCAATGGTGTGGTAGAAAGCCTTCCATCAAGTACTTCCATGTTTTCAAATGTCCTTTTTTTATTTTGAATATAAAAGATTTTTTCAACAAGTTTGATCTAAAATCTTACAAGGCTTTCTTTCTTGGCTATAGCACTGCTGGATAGGCTTATATTGTGTTTAATGTTGATCTTGCTAAAGTAGAAGAATCCATTAATGTTTATTGAGACTAACCCCTCTATTCCCAAAGATATTTTTCCAAATTATGATGTTGCGGGTGAGGTGATTCCCATCCTAAAAGATCTCAACATCAACCAAAAGGGAAAATAGGTAGTCATTCAAGAAGAATAGAAAGTTGAAGAGAAGAAGGATCCAACTCCTCACTTTGCCAAGAATAATCCAAAAGAGTTGATTTTAGGTGACCCATTTGAAAGAGTGAAGACGCAGGCTTCTTTCAATGAAGAACAAGCCAACAACACCTTCATCGCACAAATCGAGCCAAAGAACGTCAAAGAAGCTCTTGGGGATGATGTATGGATCCTAGACATGCAAGAAGAATTGGAGCGATTTGAGAAGAACAAAGTGTGGACCCTAGTGCCAATACCAAGTGATAGAAAGATCATTGGAACCAAGTGAGTATACCACAACAAGGTAGATGAAAGTAGTAAGGTGGTAAGGAACAAAGCAAGGTTAGTGGCTCAAGGATACAATCAATAGGAAGGTATAGATTTTGATGAAACATATACACTTGTAGCTAGACTTGAGTCCATGCCTATGTTGCTTGATTTTTCTAGTTATAAGAACTTTCTTCATTATCAAATGGATATTAAATTTTCATTTTTAAATGGTATAATTGAGAAATTAAAGAACATGATAGTTTACCTAACCATATTTATTTGTTGCAAAAACCTCTCTATGGACTCAAACAAGAACCTAGAGCTTGGTATGAGAAATTAAAGAACTTTTTGTTGGATCATGGATATATCATGGACAAAGTAGATTCTATCTTGTTTGACAAACTCATTTATAACAATTTTATTATCATTCCAATTTATGTTGATGATATCATTTTTGGCGGAACTAATCTTGATCTTTGCAAGGAGTTTAGTGATCTTATGCAGAGTGAGTTTAAGATGAGCATGATGTGTGAGCTTACATTCTTCCTTAGTTCTCAAATCAAGCAAACTAAATATGGGAACTTCATCAACCAAGGCATGTACACAAGTGAGGTACTAAAGCACTTTGGGATGGAGAACACCAAGTTGATTGACGCACCCATGCCAAACACCGCAAAACTTGATATAGATAAAGAAGGTGATAAGGTAGATGAGAAGCTCTATAGAGGTATAATCTGAAGTTTACTTTATTTAACTGCCTCTAGACCTGATATAATGTTTCGTGTTGTCTTTCGTGCTCGCTTTCAATCAAATCCCAAGTAATCACATCTTATATATGTTAAGAGGATTTTAAGGTACTTACCCAAAACTCCACATTATGGAATTTGGTATCCCAAGTCAAGGGACTTTACTCTTATGACTTATAGTGATGCAGATTATGCAAGATGCTTTATTGATAAAAAGTGCGCAAGTGGAACTTGTTTTCTCCTAGGACCATGCTTGGTATCTTTGTTCTCCAAGAAACATAGCATAGTGGCATTATCATCCACTGAGGCTGAATACATTTCAGCCGGGAGTTGTTGTGCCCAAGTCCTATGGATGAAGTAAATGCTCTAAGAGTTTAAAATTTATTTTGATGTTTCTCCTATATATTGTGATAATATTAGTGCAATCAATCTATCTTACAATCCTATATTGAATAGTAAATCCAAGCATATAGAGGTTTGTCATCATATTCTTCATGATCACATTGCCAAAAAGGATATCTATATCATGCATGTAGACACAGAAAATTAGTTGGCGAATATTTTTACTAAACCTCTAGCTAGAGAGAAATTTAATTTTATTAGATCTTAACTGCTCATAACTTCTTTGGATGAATCTTACATGCCTTCTAGCTAGTTTCTATCTATAGTATATGCTTTGCTCATATGTTGATCACCCTTGCTTGCTAAAGTGCTAAAATTTTCATGTCCATATGCCATATTTTCCTCTTGTTTTGGGTATTTTTTGACAATGCTTGTTTTATCACAAAATAGTATCCAATGATGAGTGATATGTGCCTAAGTATGTTTTAAATGCAAAATGGACTACAAAAATAAATTTAATTAGCAATCTAATGGCTACTAATTGAAATTTCTAATGATGGTTCAGGTTGACCATCGGTAGAGTTCCCAACTCAATTGATCTGTGGCTGAGGGCTTTTATAAAAAGCCATTCAGTAGAGTTTCCCCATCACAAAACTCGACCGATGGCAAGGCTGGAGAAAACTTGAGTGTGGTTCAACCGAATTTTCTCCCTATCCACTAGAGAAAAATTGATCGATTCACTCTCTAGCTCCCTCAAGCTCTCAACCCTCACCCTGACCATCCCCTTCCTAGCCTTTCCTTCCCTTACTTGACCTTCCTAGACCTCTAGAACATCAAATTTATGTGTTTGGTTGGATCTTTGTGGTGTTTCCTATGTTTTTTACCTCTCAATCTTCTTATCTTATCTCCATGGCTTCCAATAGGAGAAAGAGAGTCGCCCCATCTGGAGCACCATCCTCCTCCAACTCGTGCTTATACCCTTTGATGATACCTTCTTTGTCTCTAATGATGATATAAATAGGTACAAGGAGCTCCTTCCTAGGAACCCCTTTTCATTTTGTGCCTTGTTTGAGGCACAATTATGTAGATAAGAGGTTATTGATCAAGTAGCCAAGTTGTTGTATGACCATCACCTCTCTACCCTGAGTGTTGAATGTGTGTGCTATTTCAATTCCATCACAAGCACCAAAGTCATTCACAAATTTTATGCTAATTTTCAAAGAAAATACAACACTCTTGAACCCCCTCCAAATGCTCAAGTAGTTCTTACTTCCATGACTACGGGGAAGAAATTCCAAGTCTCTGAGGATACCTTTAATATTTTTTGCTCATGTATTGAGGTGACTAACTGATAGATGGAGGAAGGATTAACTCAAATATTTTTAACCTCCTAGATCATGAGGCCTTCTATAAGAAATATGATATCACTCTCCCTGACATACATAAATTCTTGAAGAATCCTCAGTTTCCCTATAAGAAAAAGTCCACTCTTCCCTCCTCAACCTTAAACTTGAAAAATGGCACACTCGTCCTGGTAGTAAACTACAATATTCATCCAAAGAAAAACCAAATTAAAATTGTAGAGAATATCGCGGTGACAATATATGCTTTATCGTGTGAATTGCTACAGGACTATATAGTATATGCATGTTATACTACTTTGGGTAGAAAGACTAACTATGCAGGTAAGAGTGAGAATAGATTGAGGGGGAGAAATTCACATTGTTAAAATCATGAAAACCCTTGCAATTCACAAGGCTAAGATATAAATTTACATATCCTTTTCAATATGTTGAGGAGTGGTTTGTCATTGTCAAAATGGGGGAGAATGTTTACTTGAGAGTTATACATTATCCATATTTTGATAATGACTTAATCATTTCGTTCATATATATCTAATATGTTTGTTTAAGATTGGTTTCAGTCTTTAGGTACATGAAAAGGATCAATTTACACAAGACCTAGCTTGTCCAAGTTCAAGTCAAAAGCAATTTAAGTGTGCAATTTCGGAAATTACTCCAAATCACCTTAGATTAATTTTGTAATCACTTGTATTGATTTTATGACTTGTAACTAAGATGAGAAAAATTTTGGGACACTTAATTCCAATGTTTAGTCACTCAAAAATCATTTGGGAAAAACTGTCACAACAACTCTGTCGGTCCAGTTGGAAACTCGACCGATCTAGTGATGGATTTTTTGAAACGATCAATCGATCGAGTTGTACACTCATAGAACTTGCCCAACTGACTCACTGAACAAAATTGAGTTTGACTCATCTATCAAGTTTCCCAGAACAAACTCAAATGATAGTTTGAAAATCAGCTTTGTCAGTTAGTGGATTGGTTGAGTTATCTTTATTGAAACTCGACCGAATGTACAATATGGAAAACACATAAAAAATTATTATAACCATTGGAGAGTTGTTGTAAACGAAAATAGATCTATTGAAAATTTTAAAACAACTATTTTTCATTCTTAAGTGATCCCACACTCAAAGGAACACCCCCAACTATAAATAGGACCCCTTAGAGTTTATTCCAAGTTTGTTCATCCATTCTATCCTTGGTCATTGCCCTAGTTGAGTGTGTTACAACCCTTTGAGCCCCTTTCTCTCTCTTGTTTGCAAAGATTCATGATTATGAGTGAGTTAGGCATGTTGTAAGAGAGCTACCTCCATGTTCTTGTAAATCTTTCATTCCTTCCATCTTCCCAATCCCCTTTCTCAAAGATCAAGCAGTCTACTCCATGTGAAGGTGAAGTTGTTGGTCTTCTTCAAGGTTGAAGATGAGGTGAAGATCTTCTCCAGGTGTAGGTGAAGGGAAAGGTGAAGATTCAAGAAGAGTGGGTAATTCCTTCAAGGCCATAGACTTGATGGAAGTGTGGGTTAGTCATTGTTGAAGGTTGAAGACATCTTGATCAAGTGGGTAAGTCCTTATGCAGGTGAAAGACTCTTGTCTTGAGTAGGTAATTCCTTGCATGTATGGTGGTCTCATTGTATCTCTTATGATGTAATATAAGTATACATGGGTTGCAAAGTACTAGAGGTTGACCTCTCTAGGTAGTGGATTGATTATCTCCTATTTTGGAGATTAAATCACTCTAATCACCTTGTCCAAGTGGATGTTTCAATCTCTCTCATCATTTTTTTCTTGCTTAGATAGGACTTCAAATTGAATTTAAGCTTTTGGTTTATATTAATATAATTTGAAGGTATAACTATTCGTGTGCTCTATTGACCCCACTCTAGAGCCGTAGATCCAACAACAACAATCAAGGTGAAGCACATCATATGCTATCCCTCTTGCTTGGGTGAGTCTATCACTATAGCTAGGCATGTGTTAAACCCCAAGCTTGCTAGGTGATGTTGTTCGAGGATCAAACAACTTGGAGATCTTTGCCTAAATGGTCAGTAGTTTACTACTTATTTCAATAATTGTTGGGTGGGGGAGGGGAGCTTAATATTTTTTAATCATAATTTTCTTATTTCCCAACTGATTTAGTTGGTTGAGTATCTTATTATTGATTACTCCAATAATTTGATTAGAATTATTTTATTCATAAAGCATAGTCTCTTAATGAGGTTTATTGTACAAATATGTGTGTGTTGTTCTACTGACATATATCATTTATAACATTTCTATGATTCTGTTATGAACTAAGCTGTTTCATTTATATATCTTGTAGGTAGACCTTTTGGATCTTTGCATGTCACTTCATTAACTCTACTTTTTTTCTTATTCTGACCCAACTTGGCTAGTTTATCTACCAAGTGATTCCACTTAGTTTTCGGTGCAGGTCGAGGTCCTTGATCTACATTTTGGCTTCTATAATGCTTTCATAAAGAACACTATATACAAGTGGACATGATTCTCTATTTGTTTTGTAGTGTACTTCCAACTTGGAGTCTAATCAGAGTTTGTATCTTTTCCAATTTCATTCATTTGTTGTGAAACCAATTCTTAAGTTATTATTTTCTTGAATTTAATTTAGATGACGGTTCTTTACAGAATTGTGTATTTCATGGCTACAATTTTAGCATTCCATAAGTAGAATGATACACCTATTTGCAAAGAGTGCCTCAATTAATTTAACAAAAAAGTACTTCATAAAACTAGATGAAGTTTTATACACATGCTCCATCTACCATGAGGTGAACCTTACACAGTTTCCTACAGAATCCTTATACCATTTATTCTTATTTCCTTATACCACTTATGTACTACCTTTTTACAATACTCAGACCTTTCTTACCAGATGTGGTTCTGGAGTAGAGTTCCATCCAAACTTGCTCTTCACTAGAGTTAGTGGTTGAGGCCCTTCTTACAGATTTTATAGTTGGGTATATAAAGAATAGGTTGTCATGGATAGAACATTCTTCATAAAGGCATGTTCTATGGTTGTTGGAAAACATCAGTATGTGGAGGGTTACCCATTGGTTTTTTAATGTTACCTCCATTTCCCTTAGGTAATTGAAGATGCAAGCATCATTGGACCCCTAGTAGGGAGATGTATTCCTACTCTCCTCTCTTTCTCTTTTCTCATTCATAAGATCTCAATCGATGGGAACAATGAGCTCTCGACCAATATACATATTCTCCTACCCTCACATTAGTTGTGTAGAGTATAAATTGATCCCTTGAATAAATCATGTAGAGAACTATTTGTGGGGCAAATTTTTGTGTGCATCAATGCACATTTTATGATATTTCATAAAGGTTAGTATATGTATCTCAAGAGCATAACCTATCATATTAAACCATAACTTATTCTTCCATGACCATTTTTCTTCACTGGAATGGATTTATACTAGTTCTTTTTAGCAAAACATGTCTGTTTTGTGGATGTTTTGCAATATTATCAATGTGGTTGCAACTATTTCATCTTCCAACGTTCCTCTTAACATTTTTCAGGTTAATGGACACTTTTAGACCTTGATTCAAGTTGTGGTTGTAGGTATGTGACAGAGAAGAACTTAGGGATGGTTTCAGAGTGTTAGAGATGGTATTGGCTCCAAGTATATTACACAAACTGACTCCCTACCTATATTTTTGACACAGGTGTATCAAATAATACGCAATTTATAAAACTTGTTTGTCCTCCATTGTTCTTATGTTGCTAAAGCCTAAGATGTTTACAATAGAAACTACATATGTATATAGAGAGAGAGTTTTCTTATTTGATTCTTAATTTCCCATAAAACTTTTCTATTATTTTAGTCACAACTGTTTCACCTCCTGTTGTTGCAGGCCAAGATTGAAGTCAACACACACACAAGAAGTTGTAAGAATACAAGGTATCAACATTGGACATCATCAGGATCATCCAATCCCCAGTCGAGCTCCTCCATCAATTTTTTGAGCTTCTTGTTGTGGATCTTCACTCTTGTTGAAATGGTTTTAATCTTACTATAATATCTAGGTATGTACTATGTTCTCTAAGGATGCAATAATTAGTTCATGTTTTTGAAATATGAAATGAGCCCAGTTATGTGATATGTTCTCTAAGGATGCATACAATTCATGAAATGGCCAAGACAATTGTGGCATCATGAAGTCAATAATTGAAAAGGTCATCCATACTGCAGGATTCTACATCTATAGATTTAAGACAAGGGGATGGAATGCTTATTTATCTGGTTGTTCAAGGTTTACTTTTGTTGTTCTTGTACCCCTATTACCATTGTCAAGGGGAGTCTTTTATATTTTCTTTGAACTCTAGGTACCAGCATGAAGGTATCAACTGGCTTTTTTCTAGATAAGATTCAAGCTTCATGGAATATTAAGCAACAAACTGTATGTTCTTTGCTCGTGGTGAATTATGGTGTGCTTCCACTCCTTGCCATGTCTTTGTACGCCTCTGTGGGTTTTTTTCTAGGTTATTCACAATCTCTCCTAAAAAGATGTTTGTGCAGACTAATTCTCAATTTTTTTATCCAGCCTCATGGTGCAACTTTGGAGTGCCAACAAAACAACACAATAAAAGGGTATTCTTCTCAACTTTAGATTGTAGTGTGTGGACATGGAAAGTCCATGGAGCAGATATATGAACCAGTATTGATTTGATTTCACATATCTTGACCTTTAGCTAATCATATGTCTTGGTTACATACAGGTGAGAGTGTTTCTTGACAATAGTTAAGAAAGCATCCTAATGGTCATCCTGCCTCCATTTGATGCTCAAGAGGTACGTCCACAAGAACAATACCATATTGGATTTGGTAGTCTTGCTAATATTATACTTCATACTTTGAAGGGGCTTTGTCAATGTTGATAAGTGGCTTTCATCATTTAAAAGAGCTCTGAAGTCAGCATGAAGAAAAGTATATAGTCATATCAGGGAAGGACAAATCCAATGATGTAGGAGTTATTATATTGAATACAAAAATATTGTATGGAAGTATATCATTAGTGTTATATTCAATATAAGGGACAAGGTAAAATATCCTCCCCATGTAATTGTCATTTGATTATAAATTAAAAAATTCATACTTTGGAAAAGTGAGTTCAGCTGCAATTGGCATTCATTTAGAAATCTTGATAATGAACTAAAAAATGAATGACTAAAAGCAATGCAAATGTAGTAACACAGAACTAGTATGTCATTAGTGGATTGTTTTTATATTCCATTACACTCAATAGGAAAAGTTTCATACAACAACATAATACAAAACAATGGCATTTGTATAAAAGCCAATTGATGTGTAGTGGCATTTTTATAAATGCTAAATGATGTTTTAGTGGAATTTATTTGGCATTTAGTGAAAGACATTAAAGACAAACATTTAGTGGTGTTTACAAATTACACCACTATCTTTCTAGTTTCATTGGTACTAGAGGCATTTTTTAAGTGTCAAAAAATGCCACTAAACACATTTAATGGCATTTATTTTTTTTCAATGGCATTTCTAAAATGCCACTAATATGTATGTTTGCTATAGTGCTTGACTCTGATTGTTCCTATCACATGTGTCCTAGAATGGATTTTTTGTATACATATAGTGTAATTGAAGGTGGATTTGTCATTATGGAAAAGAATTCTACTAGTAAGACTATTGAAGTTGGATCTATCTGCATCAAGATGTTTGATGGTGTTATTAGAACCATGTTCAATGTCCACCGTGTTCAAGGTCTTGTTAAAAGCCTCATCTCTCTAAGGACACTTGTAGAGAAAGTTTTTCTACATGCTGCAAGAGCTGCAATCATGTCATTGTTAAAAAATGAAATTGTTGTTATCAAGGGTCAAAGACAAATTCAAAATATATATTCACTTATTGGTTAAATTATCATTGGGACAACTATTTTTTCTTCATCATCATCCACTTCTCATCAAGACAGCACCAAGATTGGGCATCTGAGACTTGGAAACATGGGAAAGAAAGATCTTGCTATCCTAAATAAGAAAGGACTCTTAAATGTAAGTACAATTGGGAAGTAAGAATTATATGAATATTGTGTAATGGGAAAAAAAAACAAAGTTAGCTTCTCTACAATAGTTGATACCACTAATGGTATTGTGGACTACATTCATTGTGATAGTTGGGGTCCTTCATAAGTTCCTTCTAAGGGTGCTTCTAGATACACAAACACTTTTATTTATGATTTTTTAAAGAAAGATTGGGTCTTCTTCTTGAAGCATAAGTCGAAAGCTTTTGAACAGATTAAGATGTGAAGAATTTTATTGAAAAGTAAACCCGAAAGTGCGTCAAGCAATTGAGAACTAATAAATGTTAAGAATTCTATTCGTATGTGTTCACAAATTTTTGCCAATAGAATGGTGATGCATAACATATGAATGGAACACTCTTGGAGCTACCAAAATGCATTTGGATTCATGTTGGGCTTGGGATAAATTTCTAGACTAAAGCTTTTCTATAACCGCCTACATTGTTAATGACACTCCACTTAGTTTCAAAACTCCTAATGTGGTTTTGTGTGGCAATATTCTGAACTACTCTAATCTTTGTATTTTGGTTGTCCTACTTATTTGTACTCCAAAGATGAAAAGCTTGACCCTTGGGCTAAGAAATACATTTTTTAGATTATGTTGAATGTGTAAAAGGGTATAGATCATGGTTTCAGGACCCTAAGTCTATAAAATTCATGTTTGATAGAATGCTACCTATGATGAGTTTGTTATGTTTTCGAAGAAAAATGATTCTATTACTACTTCTAATATAGGTCCTTCTCCTAGTATCACCAATCATGTGGATCTAGATATTAATGTTGTGTCATCATCACCACCTGGCAACTTTATACCTCCTATCGCAATTAGTCAAGATACCTAAGATTATTTAAAGACAAGATACCTGATGCACAACCCTATAGATTTGCTCGTGTAGAGAAAGAACACATATTAGGTCATCAACAAGAAATTCAAATTATTTTGTTACTTATACTTTAGCCAATATCGAAGAGGCTAGTGATGTTGGTGAGCCAGCTACTTACTTTGAAATTTTTTCTTCTCTGCATATTGCTATGTGAGTTGATGATGCAAATGAAGAGATGGAATCTCTTCAGAAGAATCATATTTGTGAGCTTGTCAAAACTTCTATAGATAAGTATATCATTAGAAAAGATAATCATCATGATATGATGACAAGACATTACTAGTTTCCATGTTCAGGACATGTCTGAACTTGGGTTAACTTTCACAGCTAACAATGTTACCAACAGGGTTGGAGGATAAGCAATTTGCTATTTATTCCTCCAAGGTGCTAAATGTGAGTCAACGTGGAGATTTTTTTATGCCTTGAATACTCCTAGTTCTAGTCTTTGTCCCATATGGTATGGAAGTCATAGTTTGAGTCTTTCCTAGGTTTCAGTCCAACCCAAGTTCCTACTTAGATTTGGATTAGTATTTCTATATGGAGTTGGATATGGTTCTCTTTTCATGAAACTTGGGTTCCTATTATGTTCATACTCATATTAGGAGTGTGAATTCCTTATTGAAACCTTACCACATGGAGCCTATAAATAGGGCGCAAGTGCATTGAGTTTTTTGTAAATTGTATAGAATAGGTATTTTTGTTCTATGGGTGTAACCTTCTCAAGGTTTTTTTGTTCTCTCTTTAAGAGTATCTCTCCTTTATAGTATTCTTGCAATAGTAAACTTATCTTCTCCTTCTATGGTGTAGATCATCTAAAGAAAACCACGTATATGGAGATGTATTGTTTGTGAGAATTGTTATTCTTCTTCTTGTTGTGTATGTCTTGCTTGTTATTCTTTCCACAATGCCAACACAATAAAATAACAACAAATTATAATTAACCCATGGTCACCAACACACCTTTGCACATGAAATTTTCAACATTCTCCAATGAAGCTTTAAATCAGATTTGCATCATGTTCTTCTGATGTTTAATGCACATGACACACATATGCTACTGAAAGTTAAATCGGCTTCCAATTACTATTTTATGCATGTATGATAATTTAGAGACTGGGATAGTTTTTTCACGAAGCCCAAGCACTTCACTTTTGTGACATTGAAAAAAAGGATATTCAATATATTGATATACACATTAACCATATGTGTATTGATGTGTGTAAGAAAAAATTAAATTAATAGTGTTTAGTAAAAATAATTCCACCAACAATTATAGATAGCATCCACTCTAATCTAAATGAAAATGGAAGTTACATTTTATAGGTCGAGGTACAAAATGACACTTCATGTTGCACATTTGTATTTTTCTTTTAATACTACCGCTCAACAATATTGTACTTTCTCACATTCGACCTATAAAATCCACTTTGGGTGTCAAATTCTAGTGCAAAAATAAGCTACATTGGAAATTATTTACCAATGATGCTATGTAGAACATTGTTTTTTTATCAAAATGTGTTAATTTAATTGTTTAGAATGTGAAAAATCAAGAAGACCATAAAAGGAATGAGGGACCTTTTCCTTTTCATATGCCTAATCATATTATACCTCTATAGTTATAATTTCTTGTTTAATTTGATTTTTTTTAAATAGTATTCAGAAATAATCACACCCCATCCATATATTTTGATGTTATGCATTGGTTGAGTGGCACATCAACTTGTATATGTGATGAAAAAATTACAACATTGAATGTATATGAAAAGTGGATAGCATTGTAAATAGGAAATCACCTCTTAGCTTCACTAATAATTAAAAAATGATAAATTTAAAGACTTAATATTATACACATGTATTCAAATAATATTATGGTTTACAGATCATTAATGAGTTTTTTGGGGGTTCAAAGACATTCCTTATAGAGTAGGATATAAGTTTGCCAAATTTCTAAATGGCTTGTAAAGATGAGGCCTAATTCAGAATATCGATGAATTCAACAAAAAATAAGAGATATGTCGAGTTCATGACATATGTAGACTTCTCATGAGTCAGGCCTAAAGATTGGACCAACTAGTGAGCAATTACCTGAACTTTTTTGACTTCGACCTGGAACTTCAAAAGAACTATTCCCTTCAATATATAGAGTCAAATTCGATTCTCAAAAGGTCATCCATCTTGTGCTTCTGGTAGAATAAAAAACATACATGTGACAAAACAATGTTAGAAGGTATATATAAACCAATATAGATTCATTTAGACCCCAAACCTATTTATACCATAATAAAGCAATCAAAGGAGAAAACTTTGTAGATCAAGTGTTTGAAGGTTAATATTGGATGAGTTTCATGTAATCAAGGTAGGTTTCATGTTTCCAACAACCTAGGGTTTGGTTCATAAGTTTTCTCTATTATTCTTATTGAATGACATGCTTCTTCTATTAGCTACCACTTGACTAGTTTTCTATAAAAGTTATTATGAAAGACTAGAATTTTCTTTAAAATCCATTGTTTGCTACTTCCTTAACAAAGATGGAGGTGTTACATCCAATAAGGGTCATGGAAACTTCTAGTGGAGGTTTAGGAGATAGAATCTCTTGTCCTTCATCCATGTAGCAGTAGGAGCTCTTTCTCTAAGAGAGTGGACTAATCCATTCTTGATACTAGTGGATGCCAGGTCTTTAAGAAACTACCATATATTTATGCAAATAACTCTATATTTTTTGTTGAAATTAGTTATTACTTTGGGAGTTCAAATACTTCATGTTACATATGCCTACATTACTATTCTATGCATAGTTTGAGAAGTCCTACTTCTTCCTAATAATTTTATTTATTTTCTTTCATACTTGTTGATTTTTTTCCAAATGATACTAATATTTAGTATTTCTTACTGAAATGAAGTGTTTAACAAATGAATGAGATATCATATTCCCCTCTTACAAAATTCATGTGTAATATAAATATTGAGAATCAAAATGGTTGTTTATTATTTATAACCCAATCACTATAATTAAGTCAAAAATGGCATGAATTGGAATGATTATGTTGAGTTATCAATAAATTTGTGTTTCATAAGGTATCATTTGTATGATAATTGTTATTTGAGATGCATGAAGTAGGGTATCCATGAGGTCAATGGATGAAGTTTGTTGTAACTACCTTAAGGTTGATGCCTTGAGGTCGATACCTTATGGTCGATGCATTGTGATGGATTCCTTGAGGTTGATGCATGAGGTAGATGTCATGGTTTATCAAGGATTATTGAATTATTAATTATAAACATATGTGAGGAAGATTGAATGGTTCATGAAGTGATTCATGTTTATCATCAAAGACATTAGTGTATGCTACATGTACTCTAAGTGTTCATATTTTTCATACATCGTATGATACTGAGGAAAAACTTTAGAAAATTAAATGTAGGTTTTCTATGCTTGAAACATTAATGATTTTTAAGTGGTTCAATGGAATTGTATTCTCTAGATATCCTCTACTAGTAATGGCAACCTTACTAACAAGTCATGCCTCATAGAATGCAAAACTATATTTTTTACATTACTTTGGGAACTTACAACACTTCCCTTATGCCATATATATCGACACCATGATTCTATCAGATCGTAGTTTAAGAAAAAAGAAAATAAATGAAAAGAAAAGAAACGAAATTCATGCCTAAAGCATATAAAGCCAAAATGTAGGGTAATTACCCCTCTAAAGTTAATGTTTCTATGCCATTAATCTTTTGTCCTATAAAATTATTTGAGAAAATGAATCACAATGAGAACCAAAAAGCTTATCAACCTAACATGAACCTATGCTTTCTAGTAAAGTAATATGTCTAACTAAAAAAATATAATGAGTTTCTAAAGTATAATTGTCAATTTTTGTGGTATAAAGGACATATTTTCTAGATAGCCACCTGGCATACCCCAAAAAAAGGACATATTTTCTAGATGTACCTCAATTAGGGTTGTTACAAGTAAGCATGGTGATAGTTAAAGGTATGTTTAATCTTGATAATAAATCAAATGTAGTTGATAGATGTATGAAATTTGTGACTCTTTCCACATATTCATATCATTACAACTTATTTACTCAATAATATTATTGTATATGTATAACAACAATGATAAAAAAATCACTTATTGCACCATAGTATCTACAATAGCATTTATTATTGTGAAAAGGTCCCTAAAGATGATCACGTGGACTATGTAGTTACTGAAATATAACCATGGAATGTACCCTCCTTGCACCATATAACTTCCATAATGTTTGGAAGTTTTAAAGGGGAACAAGTATTCTTTTAGAGATCCAAGGTTCATGAGAAAGTACTCAGATTCGTATGTTATTACATATACATGGATTATTGGGAATGCATGTGAGATGCGGTCACTTTCATTTCCTAGGATTGCCCCTTATATAAGAATGACCGAGGACATAAATTGCACTGTTATATGGGAGTTTTATCGATGTGATTTAAATAAAATAATTAAGATAAAATATTATATAGTACTACTACTAAAGAGATATTATATGTATCATTACATGTGTACCCAAGATAGAGTAAATATTATGTAGGTCATAAGATGATGACACCATACTTGTATGGTACTTTATGGTAGGATAAGGGTCTTTGTATTTATAATCTACTAATTTGGATAGTGCACTTAGAACTAATGGATCAATAGTTGTAAGTATATCACATTTAAGTAGGACTCAAGGATTATATTTAATAATGGTTTTTGCAAGATATCTATAATTATGATTCTAAGCATTGTATGTAGTTTCATATTTGTTTATTTAAGGTGATTGACATGACTACAATAACTATTATAATAGAATGAGATGTTAATAAGTCTAATGACAAGATCATTTGTATCTTAGTAAGTCATCAATCTGTTAATTGATGCTGAGTGGAAGATTCATATCTTTCTCTATTACTTTACTTTGCATAATATGATGCCAAAACATGTTCATCTATCTTTAAGGATTTTCCCCCATGTTAGGACTCTTACTGACTATCACTTGGATGTTCCACATTTTTATAAGTAAAGTATGTACAATGTAAAGACTGAAATGATTAATATTTAATAATAAATAACTTAAATCACTTTAGAGTGTCCTTTTATGCTCTCAATCGTGCAGTGTTGAGTTGATAGTTGATATAATGAGATGTGTTATATTTTATTTAATTGGTTTAAAATATGTGATATCTTTTACCGTTTCATATGAATGTCATTGTTACCTACATGTAGTAAAAAATTAAGATGACTTCATTTCATTTGCTAATGGGTCTCCTCATGAACACATGATCTCTTGTTATAATTTATATTATTCTTAATATTTGATGAGTTCTATGATGGTTTGATAAGTTTGAGATGTGAACTAAATCATGTGGGTTGTAGAATATATGCATGATTCAAGTAATAAGACATCCAACCATATCTTTTATAATTTATTATAGATTCTAACTCTACTCATTGAATTATGTGTTTCATAGATAATACATAATCTTTAGTTTGGTTGTTTATACTCACTTCTCCATTTAGTTTTTCTATTGGCTTGTGATAATCTAGACCTTTTTCTCTCCTCATGTGGGTGATATATACTTCATTGTGCCATTAGTATTTTCTCTCTTTCCCCGATTCCCTATTTCAAGTTGTTTTGATGAGTCACAGAACTGTTTGTTACCCAAATCCTAACTCCAAATGTCTATAAAGTCAATGGCGATAGGACATAGGCATCCATCCCAAGCATGGTATTACCAAAGCACGAATGTGAAAGTATAAATCTTAGCATACATGAACAAATAACAAGATACATGCACCAACAATATGTCTCAACATTCAACAATATATATTAAATAACATTGCCTTATTACAAGCTTTCAATTACATATTAAAGAGTACAATTTCACCAGTCTTCTCATGTATACTATGAGTCCTACAACAAATAACTTGACATAGTTCATCAAGACATTCAACTTTTAGCCATATTTTTACCTATAAAATATGTGAAACAAGGTGGGTCAAGCACACGAGGTGCCGAGTACATGGCTAAAAGATACATATACATAAGCTTTGCATAATTTCAAAATATTTGTAAATGTAACGAACAAGAAGTAAATAAGTTAACTATTTAGCAAAATGAGAGCCTGTGTTTTATGTCATTTCACTCCAATTATACCATCATTTTATTCATTCATTAGTATCATGTATTCGTAAGGGCTTTTATTGATAGCTTCTCACTGAAAAAGTCTATGAGGGTGATTAAGATTAACTAACCCTTTTATCAACAATCTGCCCCATGTTGATAACTCATGTAGGACTCCCATCCTCTTGTCCTTACCCAAATACTTGAGGTAGGTGTAAGAGGTTTGTATAATGGAGTTTCTATATTATGTTTGCAAGTTATAAAACAATTATATGAGGAAAACATCAAGTACAATACTAGAATACTACATGGAAATATTTGAGCAAGTAAACAAGAATAAATATGTATCATAGTTCAAGCAAGAAAGCCATAGTAATATAAATATTAAATCATGTACTTGATTCAGTTATTTACAACCTAACACATCCTTGATCGTCTAGCTACAATCCACACCTGATTAACAACAAGATTACATGTATGTGTTAGATTCTCATCATCAACCCGACCTAGCTTCATTCTAGGGTTTTGACCAAAATATACTCATAGTTGGTTACTAGTTCATTATATGATCTTTTACTTATTTATAGGTCATCATCAAGGTGGGTTTCAAGTTTCAATTCATTCCAAGGATTCATTCATTTATATGTTCATTTCAAGGTTTGAGTCACTAATACACATTATAGAGTCAATGATCATAATCCATCAAGACATCATTTGGGGCATGAAACAAGTTTATATCAACAAGAAAGAGCATAAGAATCTCATTCAAAGTAGGATGGATGTCTCCTAGGGTATAGGCATCATTGCCCCAACTTGGTATCAACACCTCAACATTCAAGCAAACGTCAACATAATCCATATTCCAACAAGGTTCAACATGTGAATTAGGTGGACATCAACATCAAGGAAGAGCATTATTAATATAGTCAACTCAGATTTATAGAGGGGAGTTCATAATAACAAGATCCACATCAGGTTAGGGAATAAGAACCCCAAGTCAAGCCGCAACAACTACATTAGGAAAACTAGGGTTACATGCCCCACCATAGAGAAAGATGGTTGATCATTGCCTTTAAGGACACCAATCATCACAATGTTACTTATTAGAAAGATTTAATATCATTTGATGTATCTATTAGGTGATACATGGCATTTTAATCAAGTATAACAATTCATTCACCTACATAGGTCACTTTCTTGAAATAAGTGCCATATGAACTAGACATAGCACAAGAGGATTAGGAAAAAGTGATTTGGGGTATGGAATAGCAGGAGATACTGATTTCCAGGACATATAAGTATTAGATGTCATTAGGAAGTAACATTCATCATCATAAGGGTCATCATTATAGTCAAATCTAGATGCATATGTACAAAAGGAGTCATTCATGAACAATAGGGATGTTTAGTAGTTAAAACACTTTCAAATGACTTATAAGTTATAGATTATATGAGAAAGAGGATAAAAGTGCATCAAGAGTTTAAGCTTCATCAATATTATCCATTAGGTGTAGCTAAACATAGTCCAAGATCATATTTTTAGTGAAGTAGAGAAGGGGAAAGGATTTTAGGGTCAAAAACCCTTCTCAAACTATAGTTATCATAGAGTTGATAAAGTTGTTATATTTATTTGTCTAGTGTGGCAAAGGAATGAGAAAGATATGCATTTTAGAAGATTTTTAAGAGAACTATATGGAATCCACCTTAAGTGTTACCTTGATTAATGTACAGGGAGACACGAGCCATTGGTGTGCTTCCTAGCGGCCAAGATCTCATGTCCTAGGGTCCAAGGTGATGCAAACAGCTTGTACGCATCCACCATAATTTCTTGGACCAACATGGTCCTCCCTCAGATCACGTGGTTGGTGTCCAATCCATTAGGGCCATTTGTGATCGCCCTCAATCTGAGGGTTGTTGTATTTCTCTCTCGACCCGTGCGCACCTTGTGTGGTGCTAGCCTGTCATGGTGGATGGGTTGGAGGTGTTGAGGGGTTGAGGGGCCAGAGGCCACCAACTCACCCACAAAGAATCCGCCAACATGCCCTTGGTCATTGCAGGCCTCGATCTAAGGTCGGTTACAACCACAAGGAGGAAGGGGGTGAAATCCTAACTCCAAGCTTCATTGTGGCAGCCATGGAGCTTGAGGATAGAGGTGTTCTTAGGGCAAGAGGAAAATGGAAAAAGGTGGGAAATGATGGGGAATGAAGAGGCGATTTGGAATAAGAGATCAATTGGAGAGAATGGGCATGATAGAGGGGTGACTCAGTGGCATCCAAAATAGGGTAGGTGGTTGCAGCGCTAACTACGTTGACCTCCAATACGGAGGTAGGGGACGATGGTGTGGCTGTTGGATCTAGGGTTGCCCAAACTAATCCATCTATCAAATAATCCACAGAGACAACATTCACAAGAGACTCGGCTGACAGTGGCCAGGATGTGTGTTTGGCCTTACAGTCAGTCCATTGGCAGCCTCAAGACTTAAAAAAGGGGTAAATTGAGGGTAAAGGAAATGATATTCAAAATTTCATAACTTGTGCCTCAGAAGTCCAATTGAGGTGATATTTGGACCGTTAGAAAGGTAATTGAACCCTCTACAATAGAGATTAAGTAAAAATATTAGGTCTAATTTCACTTACAATATGGGTACATGTTAAGGAATGGTACATAACTCAATAATGCAAATCAATGTTACACATTATCAAATGATCATTGTAATGGCCAAATTGGAATGTCACGATTCTCCAATTATGAAAATAACATTGAATTGAGAAATATGCCACTTGAAGAGAGAGAGAGAGAAAAAACAATATAAAAGAGAGAAAAGTTAGTCTATCACATCCTTCCCTCTTTAAAAGAAATCTCGTCCTCAAATTCGTCCATGCTCATAGTTAAGAGTCAAAGTCCAAGTCAAAATCCATTAGGTCTAGGTATACAACCATGGTTGTCAAGGAATTCCCTACAATGGGATGCACACTTAGGTTATCATCATCAAGGGTGTACTCATCTTGATTATATACATATTACTTATTGTTCCATGATATTATGACATCATCATGGAATTAGGGTTTTCCCATCCCTCAGTATCCATACATTAGGGTTTTTGTTCATATCTTCATACGAGACCAAAGTGTATTATCAAAATCTACATTATCAACTCCCAAATGAACATGTTCATGATCACGACTTCCAAGTGAGATCATCATTGAACATGTATATTTCATCATCATAATAGATTTCATGAATATTTTAGTTTTCCCATAAAATTCTACCAACTATCCCCCAATTATGCTCATAATTTCTCATTTTGGATTTGACATTATGCAATTTATTCATCGTTTTTATTAGAGTTATGACCCCAAGAGCATCATCACATCGTGTTAATCATTTTTCATTTGGGTATGAGATTAGGCATGTGACCCATTATTATTAAAGCAAAGATCTCAAGGTATCACCATATCGAGTTCACAATTTAAAACATACAACTTTCAAGTGTGGTATACTTTCTATTAGATCTACATTATCATAGTGACTTATCATACATATGTCATGTTTTATATGCAAGTGAGATATTGTTTCATGTATCGAGCATCATTTGAGGAGAAACATCATCATCAACATCAAGGTTTCATAATTCATCTCACTGGTATCTTCACAATCTCAATATACTCAAGCTAAGACCTAACTATGTCCAAAAAGACATGTTTACCAAAACCATC
The DNA here is from genome assembly GCA_963693085.1 of Alisma plantago-aquatica. NCBI lineage: Eukaryota > Viridiplantae > Streptophyta > Magnoliopsida > Alismatales > Alismataceae > Alisma > Alisma plantago-aquatica. The sequence continues at coordinate 803,205,626 of OY856413.1, read as the reverse complement.
TACCCATAAAAAACTTTTATCTGACATACCAAATGAGAGAAACCACTAGATTACTTTACATAAAACCACTAACCTAAGTACAATGCTCACATGGAGATCACATGTCTCCCTCACCTATATAACAAACCTCATATATTCAATTTCCTCTTACTCTAGAGTTATATCTTTTCAAGGAAATCTAGGGTTCAATGTTTTCAAGAGAACCACACACTAGGTGACTCTAATCTTATACTTAGAAGTACTCTAGCAAGGGACTCATCATCATGTATTTCTTCATGCATATTTTCAACATTTCACATATTTTGGAGTTTAGATACTATGACCTTCTCCTGCGGTAGGTCGACTCATATCTTGAGGTCACCCTTTTTGTATGTCCCATGCTATATATCCTCCTTTGTAAAGAGATTAAAGGCACACATTTGTTTAAACCATGTATCAAATATCGTATCTCAACACGTACAAGACTAGGCACAAGCAAGCATGCCAATCCACTAGCTATGTTTAGCACATCATCCAAGTCATATGTACCAAACAATGTGCTAGGTCTAGCAAGGGTTGCATGGTCAAACTCATATAATATCATCAAACATACTTGAATCATATGGAAACATATTATAACACCACATCAACATCATCATCATGGTCGTCGTCGTCATAATCATCATCAACTTGGGTCATCTAGGAAACTTACTAGCCTAACATGTCTCATGGCTCTAGACAACTCTAGGGACTACGACTAGCATTTATACACTCTCATCTAGACTCAATGTTACATCTCTTTCTCTTATGTTACATGAACACTCACTTCCTTTCTATGTGTGGTAAAATTTTTCATATACAAATATACTTATACTTCAAATAGGTTTTCTCCAACAATCAAAAAGGTAATGAAAACCACCATACTCCATTCGAATAATGCAAAAACCAAATAAAGTTACCAAACTCATTAGGAAGTATAGTACTATGACACCTAGAGAACTAGTAAGAACATGGTGCACACTGGTGTACCTACCCTAAGCACATGCCTAGAACATATGTTTACAATGATAATAAGAACTCCCTTTTCTCACCCTCCTAAACCTACAGCCCATACTACAGGATAGAAGGAGGAGAAGTGAAAGGTTCTAGGGATTACACAAGTCTACACCTAATTCTAGAACATCTAGGTTCTAACCTAGAGGCTAAATTAAAATAGTCCACAAAAGACAGCTCATTAAGTTTCTAGGGTTGAGATGTAAGGTGAGTTTAGTTTGTGTTTCATGTGAGTCATGTTTGGTGTATTTATTGTTCATGCTCTGATACCATCTGTCATGGAACCGTTTGTTACCCAAATCCTAACTCCAAATGACTATAAAGTCAATGGCAATAGAACCTAGGCATCCGTCTCAAGAATGGTATCACCAAAGAGAAAATGTGGAAGCGAAAAGCTTATCATACATGAAAAAATAACAAGATAAAGGCACCAAAAAGAGTCTTAACATTCAACAAGATATATTAAACAACATTATCCTATGACAAGCTTTCAATTACATATCAAAGAGTACAATTTTACTAGTCTTCTCTTGTATACTAGGGATCCTACAATAAGTACACCTGACATAGCTCATCAATCCCATCAACTTCTAGCCATCTATGAACCTATAAAATAAGTGAAACAAGGTCGGTCATGCACATGAGGTGATGAGTGTAAGGATAAAGATACATATACATAAGCTTTGCCTAATTTGAAAATATTTGCAGAAGTAATGAATAAGAAGTAAACAAGTAAAGTATTTAGAAAAACGAGAGCCTATTTTTTATGTCATTTCACTCCAATTATATCATCATTTTGTGTATTCATCAATATCATGTATTCATAAGGCCTTTAATGGACAACTTATCACTAGAAGAGTCTATGAGGGTGCTCAAGATTAGCAAATCCTTTTTATCAATGATCAGCCATATCTTGATAAGTCAAGTTGGATTCCCATCCTCATGTCCTTGCCCTAAAACTTTAGGCAGGTGCATGAGCTTTGTATAATGGAGTTTCTATACTATGTTTCCAAGTTTCAAAACAACGATATGAGGCAAACATCAAGTACAATACTAGAATACTACATGGAAATATTTGAGTAAGTAAACAAGGATACTTATGTACCACAGTTCAAGAAACAAAGCCATAGTCATATAATTATTAAAGATTGTACCTAATTCATAGATTAACAACCTAACACATACTTTGTTACGACCCCACCTTCCGATAACCCCCAATTAAGGGAGACCGGGAGGTTGAAGCCGCACCCATAAAATTCCGGATCAAAGGTTCAACATATAACCAATAACAATTATTAAATTCTAACATACTATACTGAAAATGGTAATAAAATTTTTCTTAATCATACCTTTGAAAAGTTGGAAGTACTAGACTTCTAACCACAAGAGAACTACTCTAACTAACTCCTCCTTGTTCTTTAGTTCTTGAATTCACAATGTGTCACTTTACTGTTTTGTACTTTGGAATATGTACCTAAAACGCCGACAAACAAAACAACGGTCAGTCGGTATGTGGAGGATCCAATAATCAAGAAACTATACTAACAATGTAATCAAGCAATTAATCTTTTTAACAATCAAGATTACATTTTAATATAACATCAGCGATCCACAAGTTCCATAACCTCTGTGCTATCCCTGCAGTGGACCTGTATACCAAACTACAACCCCTCATGATCCACCAAAATGGTAAACCAGTTTCTAGGATTGAGTTACATGGTAAACCAAAGAGTCTCATGAATGCACAAGGCAATCCAGTTTCTAACTCTCGGTATGCTGAAGAGTCTCATGAACGCACAAGGCAATCCAGTTTCTGACTCACGGCAATCCTAGACCTTTCTCTAGGTATTACCCCCTTTTCAGCCTTTTTAAAACACCAGAGGTGAACAAGGATCTAGCCAGTTATATGCATACTTATGATGATAATCATAGTCACTTTATAGTTGCATGAAATAAATAAACACTCAACAGTTATTTCAAGCAACCGGTAAATCATTCGGGAATCGCCGGGAAAGTAAAGCGATTATTCATAAGCGTAACCACATACCTTTCAATTGCACTTTTCAAGATAGAAAGAGAAACCCAATCAACAAGCAAAACCTGAAATAAAAGGACAGTTTCCTTTTATTAATATTTATCCACTTCCATTATTCCAATTAGGATTCCAATTCCATAATTAGGGTTTCTTTTAGAAATTAGGGTTTTTCTTCTTCTTCCATCATTAACATTCTTAATTTATCAATCCTCATAAAACTCCTACTTTCTCATTAAATTTCCTTTATTAGACAATTGATTTCTTTATTTCATGGAAACATGGTTTTTATCTTTCTTTATCTCAAATTAGGGTTTCCATACAAAATAACCTTCTTTTGAACATTATAATTCCAAGTTAAGCATTTTTGCAATTAAATAACAAAATAAACTGCCATTAACATTATCAGGGTCAAACTTACCGATTTGACTTGCTAGATTACCAAAATACCCTTTCAACTTCCAATTAGGGTTTCTTATCCAATTTTAATAAGCTTTAGTAGCCAAATAAAGTACTTTTGTAAAACCAAGCGGAATTAGGTTCTGGAAATATTTTTATCGTGTTCCTTGCATTTTTCTAAGCAATTATCATGTATAAAGTTTTGTCATCTGAGTTTCCTATCAATTTCTATTAATTTCACAAAGAAAACCTATTTTTCTGAATATTCATCAGAGAGAGGGAATTACCGAAAACTAACGGTCGTTCGATCGATGCGCCCCCGTGGTCCGTACTCGATCCGACGCCCAAAGCTCACCGCTCCCACTCACATGCGCATTTCACTCTGGCCCGTTGGATGCGCCGCGGTCCACGGTGGTCCTCTTGATCAACGGCCCGCGCCGAGTGTCTCCACTCACCCTTCTGACTTACGTGCCTTGACGCCTAAGTCGTTGGATCCTCGCGGTCCACGGTGTACCACGATCTAACCGTCTTCACCTATCTCGGACCCGATCGTTCGATCACGATCGAACGGTCACTGCTCTTCGTCCTCTTCGTCCTCTAATCTGCTAAACACGAAGGATCCGCGGCGGCGCTCTCGCCGGAGCAGGATTGATCGAGAGGGAGGGCGATCAACTGGAAACGATACAAGGCTGTTCGAGTTCACGGGGTTCCCAGGGATCGAAGTACCCCTTTATATAGACCATGGGAGGTCCCCTCTGGGATTCCCAAACCAAGCCACGATCACAGTCCGACCCCAATTGGGCGTTTCTGAGATTCGCGACGAAACCCTATCATACCAGGGTCGGAACTCGAGCTCTCAGGCTTCCGGATTTGATGGTTTAATTTCCAAGGATGCTCATGCATCGGATCGAACAGGAACTCTCGGGGAAGATTCCCCCTAAGGTCGCGCTACAGTCCGAGTCGCTCTGGGACTCAGGACAACGTCCGCGCATCGTTGGATTCAGATCCAACGATCCAGGTTATCCGCGTTCAAACCAAAATAGGAAAACGTTTCCTAAATTATTCAATTAAGCTTATTTCCAATGGAAACTTAGAAATTCCATAACTCCCAATTGGATTGACATTTCCTTCCCAAATTTTGAGGGAAAAACGGATATTGCATTATACTTCACTCCTCCAAATTTGGTTTCATAATGATATTAATTCGATTCCTTTTCTTGTAATGCAAGTTATTATTATATTATTCACATTTCTCCATCTTTTCATTATTTCTTTCATTATTAATCCCTGATTTTGATTTCCTTGCTCTCCAAGGTATCAATCAACTCGAATTCTTATTTTTAGGGAAATATGTCATATTCTTTTCCTTATTTTAGGGGATTCTCCATGTATTTTATTGTTAATTTCAATTTGGGCTTCCAATAAAGCAAGGCCCAATAAGAACTATACAACCAATCATCTATGAAATACATTTCAATTAATCATGGAATCCATCACATCACTCAAGAAAATTCATTTATCTTTAAATGATATTTACAAAAGTCATTACATAGTTTGGAAAATTGAGGTTATAACATCCTCCCCTCCTTATAGAAATTTTGTCCTCAAAATTTACAATCAAACAAACAAGTCAGGATATGCTTTTTCCATGTCCGTCTTTAGCTCCCATGTGGCCTCATCCTCTCCATGGTGTTTCCAAAGAACCTTTACCATCTCTATATTCTTATTTCTGAGCTCTTTTACCTTAGTATCTATAATACGCACAGGTAACTCAGGATAAGACAGCTTTCCTTGAAGCTCAATAGGTTCAATACTCAACACATGGCTGGGATCTTGCACATATCGCTTCAGATTGGACACGTGAAAAACATCATGCATCATACTATATTGTGGGGGTAACGCCAAACGATAAGCCACCTCACCAATCCGTTCTAATACCTCAAACGGACCCACATATCGGGGACTCAGCTTTCCTCTATTCTTGGCTATAGCTCGGAGTGGTCGGATTTTCAGAAAAACATGTTCTCCCACAGTGAAATGCACATCAGTCCTCTTTGCATCAGCATACGACTTTTGTCGATCATGGGCTCTCTTTAGTCTTTGCTTGATCAAAGCAACTTTATCAGCATACACTTGGAGCTCATCTGACCTCAACAAGGTCCTCTCACCAACATCATCCCAGTGAAGTGGTGACCGACACAGTCTCCCATAAAGAGCTTCATATGGAGGCATCCCGATACTGGCTTGGTAACTGTTGTTATAAGCAAACTCTGCTAAAGGCAAGTACTGCTCCCATGATCCACCCCAATCGAGCACACAAGCTCTCAAAAGATCCTCTAAGGTCTGGATTGTCCTTTCTGACTGTCCATCTGTCTGGGGGTGATAAGTTGTATTGAACTTTAACCTTGTACCAAGTTCCTCTTGAACCTGCTTCCACAGTTTGGAAGTGAACTTTGGATCTCTATCAGAAATGATGGAACTAGGTACTCCATGCAAACGTACTATCTCTCGGATGTATAACTCAGCTAAATCTGTCACCTTAGCAGTGGTTTTCAGTGCAAGGAAATGTGCTGACTTGGTAAGGCGATCCACTACAACCCATATTGCATCATGACCTCTCTTGGTCCGGGGTAAACCCACAACAAAATCCATGGTGATCTGTTCCCATTTCCATTCTGGAATCTCTATAGACTACAAAAGTCCATCGGGTCGTTGATGTTCAGCCTTTACCATTTGGCACGTAAGACAACTGGCCACATAAGCTGCAATGTCTCTCTTCATTCCTGGCCACCAGAAAAACCTCTGCATGTCCTTAAACATCTTAGTAGTTCCTGGGTGTACTGTATACTTGGAACCATGAGCCTCTTGCAAGATACGTTCTTTCAGTGGTGAGTCTTCAGGAACCCATATACGATTCTCAAACCTGATTCCTCCATCTACTCCCACAGAAAGACGAGTCTGCGGTTTACTCATCAAACCTCTCATCTTGTCAAGTTCCCCACTGACCAACTGTGCTGCAACAATCTCACTTAACAAATCAGACTGTATCTGAATGTTGGCCAATCGAACTCGATCACTTAACGGTTGAGGAGACCATTCCACCAACTCTTCTAAGCTCTTCCACTGGCTAGACAAGACAGCTGCACACCTGAGTTGTTTCCTACTCAAAGCATCAGCTACCACATTTGCTTTTCCTGGATGATAAGCTATGGTGAAGTCATAGTCCTTCATGTACTCCATCCATCTTCGTTGCCGTAGGTTTAAGTCTTTCTGTGTCAGAAGGTACTTCAAGCTCTTATGGTCGGTGAAGATCTCAAAAGTAGCACCATATAGGTAATGTCGCCAAATCTTCAATGCATGAATAATGGCTGCCAACTCTAAATCATGAGTAGGGTAATTCACTTCATTGGGCTTGAGTTGTCGGGAGGCATATGCAACCACATGTTGATTCTGCTCCAACACACAACCAAGTCCCATTTTTGATGCATCGGTGAAGATCATGAAACCCTCATTTCCTGATGGTAAAGTCAACACTGGTGCTGTGGTCAACTTCTCCTTCAACTCTTGAAAACGAGCTTCACAAACATCAGACCACACAAACTTTGTATCCTTTCGAGTCAACATGGTCAAAGGCAAGGCAGTCTTGGAGAAGTCTGAAATGAAACGTCGGTAGTATCCTGCTAACCCCAAGAAGCTACGGATCTCGGAGGGGTTCTTCGGTGTAGGCCAGTCTCGAACTGCCGACACTTTAGCTGGATCCACGGCGATCGTTCCTCCTGAGATGATATGTCCAAGGAACATGACCTGATCTATCCAAAACTCACATTTTGAGAATTTTCCATAGAACTTCTGCTTTCTCAGGATATCAAGGACTATCCTTAGGTGGTCTCGGTGTTGCTCTAGGTCATTGGAATAAACCAAAATGTCATCTATGAACACAATGACAAAAGAGTCAAGGTAGGGTTGGAACACACTATTCATAAGGTTCATGAATACACTAGGTGCATTGGACAACCCAAAAGGCATAACCATAAACTCATAATGACCATATCGTGTTCGAAAAGCTGTCTTTGGAATGTCCTCACTCTTGACCCTCAACTGATGGTAACCTGATCTTAAGTCAATCTTGGAAAAGACTCGGGCAGACCTCAACTGGTCAAACAGGTCATCTATACGGGGTAAAGGGTATTTGTTCTTAATGGTCGCTTGGTTGATCATCCGGTAGTCTATGCACATTCGAAGTGACCCATCCTTTTTCTTTACAAAAAGAACTGGTGCTCCCCATGGTGATGTGCTAGGACGGATAAAACCCTTGTCTAGCAATTCTTGCAATTGTTTCTTCAACTCAAGCAACTCTGCAGGGGCCATTCTATAAGGTGCTCGGGAAATAGGGCTTGTTCCTGGAGCTAGCTCTATGGAAAAGTCCACCTCTCTTTCAGGAGGAATCCCAGGTAGATCATCCGGAAAAACATCAGCATAGCCCTTTACAACCTCTATCTCCTCTAAGGGTTGCACCTTGGTCTCGGGTTCGGTAACAACTGCTAGGAAAGCATGACAACCTTTACTTATCATCTTTTCTGCTTTTAAGGATGACACATATAGGCTGGTGGTGGCATCTTTTCTACCTCTAATGACAAAAGGTGGGTGACCTGGTTCTTTAATGATCACTTTCTTTTCCCTACAGTCAATATGGGCTCTATAGGTATAAAGCCAATCCATTCCAATGATCACATCAAAATCATTCATGTCAAGAAGGATAAAATCGGTAGGAAACTCATGATCTCTATATTTCACAGGTAACACCAGAGTTTTCAAAAGAGAAGTAAAGATACGGCCACTCGGGGTTGTTGAAAACCTCTAGAGGGGGGGGGTGAATAGAGTTTTATAGAGATTTTAAAATAATTTAAACTCAAGCAACCACAAAGAAAGATTAGACAAAGAGACACAAGGGTTTAGAGTGGTTCCTAGCCTTAGCAAATACTAAGGTAGTCAGTCCACTACCCGGTTGCTTACCCAACCGGGATTTGAAAAGAAATTATTTTATTACCTCGCAAGGATTTTACATAAAATACATTTCTTTTCCCTAAACCCTTCAAGCAGCCTTCACCTAGAAGTAATCGCCCAACTCGAAGCAGCCTTCCCTTGAAGTAGATGCACCAACACCCGTTGCACCAGCCTTCTGAAGTAGCTTCCCGTGCGATAGCCTTCTTGAAGTAGCTTGAAGTCCCCTTCTCCACCTGAGAAGTCCACCCTCTCCAATCCGCAGCCTCCAACCCTAGGAGTAGCAAGGAGAGTACAAGGAATAAATAGGAACAAGAAAGAAATACAGAAATTACAATACCGTTGTAAGCACAAGGCTTGATTTTCCTATATCAAGCGTTTGGATCTCCCAACCAAGATATATAGCAATGTGATTATTATGTGTAGGAGATCCTAGTCTATAGGACACGAAACGGTAGCAATATGAATGTATAACAAGTGTGGGAATTGCACTATTGCTCTAAACAGATTGCCAATGTAGTGTATGCTCAAAGATTGCACAATTGAGTATGTAAGTGTATGCTAGTGTCCTATGGCTTGTCCTATTTATAGGAATGGCCTAAGTATGCTTAAGGACGTTCTAGACAACTTCTAGGGGGTTCCTAGTGCTTAACTAGCCGTTAGGAATAAGTTAGGCGCATTAGCAACGGCTAGTTAATTAATTCTGCAGTTGCTGTCAGAAACCATCTCGGTCGAGGACTTGTCGACCGAGATGCCCGGTCGGTCGAGGATTTTTCGACCGACAGGCTCTCTGGATTAACGTTTATTTGCAACTGTCAACTGCTGTATCTAACTGCTACTTTTGGTCAATCTCGGTCGAGAAGTTTGTCGACCGAGAGTGTCTCAGTCGAGGAGTGTGGTCGACCGAGATTGACTCTGTTTTCAATCTTTCAATTAAGATACTAAGTGAGTGCATGAGTGTGCATTATGTGATCCTATTAAAAGGAGATGTCCTAACTAAGTGTAGTGTTTAGTTAGGGAGATCTAACGCTTGATTTACATGAAGTCTAAGTACTTGTACATTATATGTTTGTACAAGTTTACATATGATTACATTGCATGACATTTATAAACATTCAAGCGTAAGGATTCCCTAGAACTTTGTCATCACCTTGTTCCTGCACACTTAAGTAGCTCGTTAGATTAATAAGAATGAAATGTTTGTCATCATCGAAACAAAGGGATTTATCATAATATCCAATTTATCCAACAGTTGTAACATCTAAGACATATCCTAAGTCCTTGATATCCAAACAAAGCATTGTTGCAAGATTTCTCGAAATGAAAGTATTAGTAGATCCAGAGTCAAACAAAGCTTTTACATTATGTCCCATGACTTCAAACATGCCTACATCATGTTCATCATACATTAGATCATTACATGCTTGACTTTCAAACATAAAGAAAAACTCTAAGGGTTATTACCCTCAATCAACCGGTTAGCATTCGCTTGAGCTTCTTCATTGTCAATGGCGAACACTCGAGCTTGTCTTCTGTCTCCTGCAGGTGGTGCCACAGCTACAGGTGGGGCTGCTACTGGTGGTGTTGCAACTGGACCTGGTCCTCTGGGAGTAGGTAAAGGACAAGCAGCTTGGACATGTCCCTCTTGGTTACAGCGGTAACAGACCTTCTTCTTGTGGCGACACTCACCAGGATGCCATCTTCCACAAGAGCGGCATCGGGGTCGGTTGCTATCTGGTTGGGGTTTCCCTTTTCCTCCATACTTTCCTTTGGCTTGATGACGTCCTTGTCCCTTCTTGTGATGGTTCTTCTGACTCTGAGTTCCTTCAGTGAAACCCAAATACCCCTTAGGTGGAGGTTGAACATGCATCACAGTCCTCTCCATATCCAAAGCTGTATTGTAAGCTTCTGCAAAGGTCTTGGGCTTGCTTGCCATGACATGAGGCTTGATGGCAGGATGAATTCGCTCTATGAAGTGATCCACCCTCCTTTCCTCATCCATCTTGTACCCAAAACGTTCGAGGATGCGAAACTTCCGCCCAAAATCCGCCACAGAGGAATTTCCTTGAGTCAGATTGGTGAACTCTCTTTCCTTTTCCTTTTTAGCAGCAACAGGGACAAATCTGGCATTAAAGGTGGTCTTGAAATCAGCCCATGCCATAGGTTCTTCTGTCAGGTCTCTTCCAGAGATGTGAGTCTCCCACCATATCTTAGCTGCTCCTTCCAGGAGGTGAGCAGCAAAGAGAACCTTCTTACAGGGTTGCACTTCAAGCATGCGGAATCCATTCTCTATTGCAAGCACCCATGCTTCCGCCTTGTCAACTACCTCAGATTTGTCTTCACCCCAGAACTTCTCTATGTTCAGCTTGACAAAGTCTAGAATGGTGGCTCCAACACGGGGACGAACATGATGTGTTTCACCATTCTCAGCTCTAGCTAAGTCTCGAAGGGCCAAAGCATTTATAGCTTCTGTCAACTTCTTTTGTTTCTCAATCCACATGACCTCAGGTGTAGGGATCATCATGGTTGGTTCATCAACCTGGTCTTCTTCCATCCTGGCTTCTTCCTCAAACACATGTTGTTCCTCATATCCTTGGTCCTCTTCCTGGTCAAGGTTGCTAAATGGAACTGGGTTAGGGTTAGGGACCTCATGAGTGGTTTCTTCAGATCTCTTCCTCTTCTTAGATGACCCACCCTCATGGTTCCTCTTCCTCTTCTCAGAAGATTCCTTAATCTTCCGGGGAGGCCAAACACTCCCAGATTGGTTCCCAGAACCCACCGGAATAGCAACAGTCTTGGTCCGAGCCATCTACATAAGCATAACAAACAAATCTTTAGTTTATCATTTAAACTAGTTATACTTATGTTCCATGATATCTCATTACATATCTTTTATTCATTTGATGGAGGACCCTTAATCCTTATCTTATATGCCCATACCACATGAGTGTGGAGAAGAGAGAGAAAATCCTACTCTTAAAACCTTAATAGAATATGAGATGAGGAGTGATGAAATAAGATGAGAGAGTCCTAAAGGTATCTTATTTCGATTCGTACCCTAAGACTTTGGCCAGGCGGTCACACGGGTCCGGGAGTCCTCATATTCCGACTAGCGGTGCGGAGGAAAATCTTGCCAGCCCCCGGTCGTGATCCCTTTCTAGACACCTCCATCTTTCGGATACTCCTCTAATAACTCCCTTGGGTTCTATGGAGTTTAAAAAATTTAATAATTATTAATGGTTAAATGAGGAACCCAGGCTCTGATACCAAATGTTACGACCCCACCTTCCGATAACCCCCAATTAAGGGAGACCGGGAGATTGAAGCCGCACCCATAAAATTCCGGATCAAAGGTTCAACATATAACCAATAACAATTATTAAATTCTAACATACTATACTGAAAATGGTAATAAAATTTTTCTTAATCATACCTTTGAAAAGTTGGAAGTACTAGACTTCTAACCACAAGAGAACTACTCTAACTAACTCCTCCTTGTTCTTTAGTTCTTGAATTCACAATGTGTCACTTTACTGTTTTGTACTTTGGAATATGTACCTAAAACGCCGACAAACAAAACAACGGTCAGTCGGTATGTGGAGGATCCAATAATCAAGAAACTATACTAACAATGTAATCAAGCAATTAATCTTTTTAACAATCAAGATTACATTTTAATATAACATCAGCGATCCACAAGTTCCATAACCTCTATGCTATCCCTGCAGTGGACCTGTATACCAAACTACAACCCCTCATGATCCACCAAAATGGTAAACCAGTTTCTAGGATTGAGTTACATGGTAAACCGAAGAGTCTCATGAATGCACAAGGCAATCCAGTTTCTAACTCTCGGTATGCTGAAGAGTCTCATGAACGCACAAGGCAATCCAGTTTCTGACTCACGGCAATCCTAGACCTTTCTCTAGGTATTACCCCCTTTTCAGCCTTTTTAAAACACCAGAGGTGAACAAGGATCTAGCCAGTTATATGCATACTTATGATGATAATCATAGTCACTTTATAGTTGCATGAAATAAATAAACACTCAACAGTTATTTCAAGCAACCGGTAAATCATTCGGGAATCGCCGGGAAAGTAAAGCGATTATTCATAAGCGTAACCACATACCTTTCAATTGCACTTTTCAAGATAGAAAGAGAAACCCAATCAACAAGCAAAACCTGAAATAAAAGGACAGTTTCCTTTTATTAATATTTATCCACTTCCATTATTCCAATTAGGATTCCAATTCCATAATTAGGGTTTCTTTTAGAAATTAGGGTTTTTCTTCTTCTTCCATCATTAACATTCTTAATTTATCAATCCTCATAAAACTCCTACTTTCTCATTAAATTTCCTTTATTAGACAATTGATTTCTTTATTTCATGGAAACATGGTTTTTATCTTTCTTTATCTCAAATTAGGGTTTCCATACAAAATAACCTTCTTTTGAACATTATAATTCCAAGTTAAGCATTTTTTCAATTAAATAACAAAATAAACTGCCATTAACATTATCAGGGTCAAACTTACCGATTTGACTTGCTAGATTACCAAAATACCCTTTCAACTTCCAATTAGGGTTTCTTATCCAATTTTAATAAGCTTTAGTAGCCAAATAAAGTACTTTTGTAAAACCAAGCGGAATTAGGTTCTGGAAATATTTTTATCGTGTTCCTTGCATTTTTCTAAGCAATTATCATGTATAAAGTTTTGTCATCTGAGTTTCCTATCAATTTCTATTAATTTCACAAAGAAAACCTATTTTTCTGAATATTCATCAGAGAGAGGGAATTACCGAAAACTAACGGCCGTTCGATCGATGCGCCCCCGTGGTCCGTACTCGATCCGACGCCCAAAGCTCGCCGCTCCCACTCACATGCGCGTTTCACTCTGGCCCGTTGGATGCGCCGCAGTCCACGGTGGTCCTCTTGATCAACGGCCCGCGCCGAGTGTCTCCACTCACCCTTCTGACTTACGTGCCTTGACGCCTAAGTCGTTGGATCCTCGCGGTCCACGGTGTACCACGATCTAACCGTCTTCACCTATCTCGGACCCGATCGTTCGATCACGATCGAACGGTCACTGCTCTTCGTCCTCTTCGTCCTCTAATCTGCTAAACACGAAGGATCCGCGGCGGCGCTCTCGCCGGAGCAGGATTGATCGAGAGGGAGGGCGATCAACTGGAAACGATACAAGGCCGTTCGAGTTCGCGGGGTTCCCAGGGATCGAAGTACCCCTTTATATAGACCATGGGAGGTCCCCTCTGGGATTCCCAAACCAAGCCACGATCACAGTCCGACCCCAATTGGGCGTTTCTGAGATTCGCGACGAAACCCTATCATACCAGGGTCGGAACTCGAGCTCTCAGGCTTCCGGATTTGATGGTTTAATTTCCAAGGATGCTCATGCATCGGATCGAACAGGAACTCTCGGGGAAGATTCCCCCTAAGGTCGCGCTACAGTCCGAGTCACTCTGGGACTCAGGACAACGTCCGCGCATCGTTGGATTCAGATCCAACGATCCAGGTTATCCGCGTTCAAACCAAAATAGGAAAATGTTTCCTAAATTATTCAATTAAGCTTATTTCCAATGGAAACTTAGAAATTCCATAACTCCCAATTGGATTGACATTTCCTTCCCAAATTTTGAGGGAAAAACGGATATTGCATTATACTTCACTCCTCCAAATTTGGTTTCATAATGATATTAATTCGATTCCTTTTCTTGTAATGTAAGTTATTATTATATTATTCACATTTCTCCATCTTTTCATTATTTCTTTCATTATTAATCCCTGATTTTGATTTCCTTGCTCTCCAAGGTATCAATCAACTCGAATTCTTATTTTTAGGGAAATATGTCATATTCTTTTCCTTATTTTAGGGGATTCTCCATGTATTTTATTGTTAATTTCAATTTGGGCTTCCAATAAAGCAAGGCCCAATAAGAACTATACAACCAATCATCTATGAAATACATTTCAATTAATCATGGAATCCATCACATCACTCAAGAAAATTCATTTATCTTTAAATGATATTTACAAAAGTCATTACATAGTTTGGAAAATTGAGGTTATAACATACTTGATCATCTAGCCACACGCTACACTTGATTAACAACAAGATTATATGTATGCATTAGATTCTCATCATTAACCCTAGCTAGCTTCATTTTAGGGTTTTGGTTGAAATAGGCTCATAGTTGGTTGCTAGTTCATTATATGATCTTTTACTTATTTAGAGGTCATCATCAATATGGGGTTCAAGTTTCAGTTCATTTCAAGGTTTCATTCATATATATGATTATTTCAAGGTTTGAGTCACTAATACACATTATAGGGTTAAAGACTCATAGTAGAGAAATCATGAACATAATCCATCAAGATATGATTAGGTGTGACCCCTAGGGTATGGGCATCATTGTCCCAACTTGGTATCAACACCTCAACTTTCAAGCAAACATAAACATAGTTCATATGCCAATAAGGTTCAACATGTGAATTAGGTGGACATCCACATAAAGGGAGATAATTATGAATAGAGACAACTCAGATATAGAGCGGGGAGTTCATAATAACAAGGTCCACATTAGATTAGGGCACAAGGTCCCCATGCCAAGGCACAATGGAGACATTAGGAAAACTAGGGTTACAAACCTCACCATAGAGTAAGATAGTTGATCATTGACTTTAAGGACACCAATCACCACAAGGTTACAGATTAAAAAGATATAAAATCATTTGATGCATCAAGTAGGTCTTACATGGCATCTGAATCAAGTATAACAATTCATTCATCTACATAGGTCACCTTCATGCAATAAGTGCCATATGTACTAGACATAGCACAAGGGGATTGTGGAAAATTAGTTTGGAGTATGGAATAGCAGGAGATACTAATTTTAGGACATATAAATATTGGATGTCATTAGGAAGCAATATTAGTCATCATAACCATAAGGTACATCATTATAGTCCAATCTAGATGCATAAGTACAAAATGAGTCATTCATGAACAACAGGGATGTTTAGTAGTTCAAACACGTTAAAAGGACTTCTAAGTTACTAATTAGATGAAAAAGAGGGTAAAAGTGCATCAAGAGTTCAAGATTCATCAATATTCTCCATTAGTTGTAGCCAAACATAGTCCAAGATTGTATTTTTAGTAAAATAGAGAAAGGGAAAGGATTTTAGGGTTTGAAACTATTCCCAAATAGTACGAGCTATTCAATTTGGTATATTTATTTGTCTAGTTTGGCCAAGGGATAAGAAAGATATAAATTTTAGAAGATTTTCAAGAGAACTATATGGAATCCATCTTAAGTGTTACCTTGATTAATGTATAGGGTGAAACATGTCACTGATGTGCCACCCAGTGGCCAAGATCCTATGCCACAAGTTCCAATGTGATGCAAAGAACATGCATGCATCGACCATCCATTTCTAGACCATCGTGACCCTTCCTTAGATCATGTTGTTGGCATCCAATCCATCAGGGTCGTCATTGTGATCACCCGTTATCTAAAGGTCGTTGGCCTTCACTCCTGCCTCGCGTGACCCTACATGGTGCTAGTCTGTTATGGTGGTTGGGTTAGAGGTGTCAAAGGGTTGAGGGGCCAGAGGCCACCAAATCACCGGCAAAGAAGCCGCTAGCATGCCCTTGGTGACAACGGGCCTCGATCCCATGTCAATTATATTTGTGAGGAGAAAGTGGATGAATCCCTAACTCCACACTTCATGGTGGCACCCATGGAGCTTTAGGAGGACAAAGGTGTTTTTTTGGGTGAGAAGAAGAGGGGAAAATGTGGAAACAATGGGGAATGAAAAGGCAATATGGAATGAGTGTTCAATTGGAGAGAATGGGAGAGATAGAGGGGTGATTGGATGCATCCAAAATGGGGTAGGTGGTCATAGTGCTAACTGTACCGGCCTCCTGTACGAAGGTAGGGGATGATGGCATGGCCATTGGATCTAGGGTTACTCAAACTAAGCCGACTATCCAATGGTCCATAGGGACATCATTCACAATAGACTCGGATAACCGCAACCAAGCCATCTATTGAGCCTTACAGTTAGTCCATTGCCAACCTCAAGACATAAAAGAAAGAGGTAAAAATGAGGGTAAAAAAAGTGAAATTCACAATTTCATAACTTCTGCCTCAGAGGTCTGATTGAGGAAATATTTGGATCGCCAGAAAGGTAATTGAACCCTCACCAATATTAAATCATTAGAAATCCAGGTAAATGCAAACATGAGTTCCAATTTCACTTACAAGATGGGTACATATTAAGGAAGGATGTATAACTCAATTATGCATATCAATCTCACACATTATCAAATGATCATTGTAATGGCCAAATTCAAAAGTCACAAGTCTCCAATTATGAAAATAAGATTAAATTGAGTAATAGGCCACTTGATGAGAGAGACACTAAACAAGATATAAGAGAGAAAAGTCAGGTTGTCACATGACGCTCCTTGAATTGTTATTTGTGTACATGAAAAGTATGACACTTATTTTGATATAAAACCAAAGTTGCACTTAGTTTATACATCCACTTTTGATACTATATATGGGTCACTCTTTTCCCTCAAAATTTTTTTATGTAGAGGATAGTCACATGTTTCCAAATCATACAATTTGACTAAATTCTGATCTAGGATGAGAGAGATATGCTCATCTAAATTACCATTGATTTAACTTGATTTCTAGCTCTTTTTTAAACAAATATAGCCATATTTGGCTAAAATTCTAGGTGTGCAACCTATTTTTCCCCTTCCCCTTTTCTTTAATATCTGAAACATTCTCCATTGACCAGTCATGGGCTATGTAGACATGGCATGACTTTTTGTTGTTAGATCCTATTGTCTCAGGTCCTATCCCCAATCCAACTACTAGAGTGTCATCCTCCACCTCTATAATCCATGGCCTACAACTTTGGTGTTGAAGGTTACCTAACCCCCTTTTTTATTATTTCATGTTCATTTGAATACTAATCTCATTTAATTTCTTCTTCTTCATATTTTCCCCACTTCTTGTTGGGTTTTTGTACCTAGCATCATGATTTCTTCTTTTTCATTCTTGGCCAGCCATGGCGGAAACCCCTGGTGTGGCTTTGGGGGTTTCTTCCCCAGCTTTCTATTGGCATGTCCAAGACTATCCAAGCATTTATAGGAACACGAAGAGTCTAGAAGGCACCTTTGCAACTTCTCTTTTGGACTCCTCCTTCATGATCTATGCAACACCAACGTATAATTTCACCTTAGAGGGGTGCAATAGTGCGCTCGTAGCCGGGTCAAGGAAGAAGAAGCATTGACCACTAGATCATACAACAATGGCCATGGTCGACCTCTCTCCTCCATATCCTTTCTCTCACTCCCAGTCGGTCTACAAGTCAACATGTGTGAATCATGTGTCCTCACCTCAGCATGAACACCTACCACTCAAACCCCCTCCAACTTGTCTCTCATTCACAGTGCCTAGAAGGGCACAGATGCATTAGGCCACCGATCATTGTCGACCGGGGATCTAAGAACACATCACATGATTTTATCTATGAAAAGTCTTAACGCGCTAGCATGGATCCTTGATCCAACAAACACGACTGATTGAAGACCCTGTTTATCACACTAGTTTTACTATAAAAGCATTGATCTTGAAAACAATTATTAAAAATTGATCCTTTGGTCAAATATGGTCATATAATATATCATTTGGATCTCTAAAAGATGAACTATCTATTAAAAATACTCCCAGGACCTTGTATTACTTGGTCTTTCAGTAATATCCCTTAATGCATGATTTCTATGTCTTTTTTAAGCGGTTTATGTTATTTATTGTACAAACCTACTCCATTATGCCTCAAAATCCTACCTGGACCTAATACCATTACCTTAAACATCTTGATGCGATAAGTATTGACATTTTTATAATCATGTGCACCCCATTATGATCTATCTTGAGTAAATGACCTAATATGGGCATATATGCAAAAGATCCATTCTTTTATGTTATAACTTGTTCATGTATGCTTGTAAGGTCCATTCATGCTCTAGATCAATAAATCATACCCTCTAATGAACTCATATTTTCTAATTGTACTTCCTGAATGTTAGTGTTGTCCTTGTGACACTTATGATGTCTTACTATGCGTTTAAGTGAAATAGTGATGTTAAATGTTGAACCTTTTACCAATGTTAACCAAATGCTACTCGAATCCCTTATGTGAACTATAAACAGTAATCCTACATTTATGTGACTAAATTCCCCAATCCTTCCTTGAATGGGATCTGGTATGCATGTTGATAACTAAGACTCTAATCATATGAAAATGTTACCCTAATGATCATTTGTATTATATAGTGCTCTTAAATTGGTAGCTTGGTTATGTTTATTACATGTATTCCATGTAGATCTCATGTATACTCTAATGATGACTAACATGCATGGAAATGACCCTATATGACTAGTTATCATAATGTAGATGACTATGTTTGTTACCTTACTCCAATCTCATTTTTTTCCAACTAAGATCTTAAACCCTGATGTTAGATATTTGAGTTGGTAGTGATGTGTCACCCTAAGATCTAAATAAACCCATGTTGTATGCTTTATATTGATTATGAAAAGGCATGACCTAGTTTGATATTTAGAAATTAATGTTGAAGATTTTTACCAAGATTTAGATGACACATCCAACCATAATGATAATTATTAGATCCTCAAATTTCATACATTTAAATTGTATGAATATAATGATTGATTTGATATGAAAATTTCTAATTATAATTGACCGAACAATCAAACTATTCACTTTGTAGCATGGGATAAATGTGCAGCCCAAATGAGTCCCCTGAGATTATATGCTTTGCAAACAGGTCCTTGTGGTAAAAGTTTAAGAAATAAAAAGAAATTCATGCATAAATAAAGGATAATGGCCTTATGATTTGTTAGAATATGGAAATATGAAATAATTGAATAGTTTCTGAACAATTCTAAGATACTTTGTTATAGAGATAATTAATTGAAGCAATTTACTAACCATGTCTTACAACACGTGTTTGTGGCATCAAAAAAGGATAGATGGGTATGATTTTTAGAACACGTAAAGATGATGAGGAAACTACGACAATTCTATAATTTGAGACAAAAAAGAATTTTCCATATGATGTGGGTAATTGTTTTAAAGAATTAAATAAAGGACAAGTTTGGCATGCAAAATTTATACCTATAAATCCCAAAAAATAGGTATAAGTTTATAAATATATTAATGATGTTACCTCAAATTTTTATAGTGAAAGGATGCTCCTAATATCCTACAGAAATCCGAGAAGGAAGAGGGACTTGCTTGTAATAATTAAATGTTGTTTCCCTTTTCTAAAGAAAGAGAAAATGATATCTAGAAACATCCCTTTTTTAAGAAACTTTGCTTAATATGAGATTCTAGTATAATAAAGGAAGTAACCTATATTCAAACTAATTTGAGTGAAGATGAGAGACATATGAATTTCTTAATTTCCACAATCAAGGTTTACAAAGGGGTCCTGATAACACCAATTTTTGTGATTTTTTTCCCTTTATTCTGTTATCAAAACTGCCCTTTTCTGCTATTTTCCTCTCTTTTATAAGTACTTTTGCAATAATTGGCCAAATCACGCTCTTAATCCAATATTTCCATCTTTTGCATAGTTTTTCCTCATTTGGGTACAATAAAGCTGTCCTGGCCCACAAATAAGTTCAAGACTGCGTCGGCCTTCCTGACGCCTGATACGGCCTCTGCCCGACAGGGTGGAGCGACACAACAACGCATGACAACGGGATGCCGTGCAAGAAGGGATTGATGGACGACACGTCTTCTACCCGATAGGGAGCCGAATTCGCCATGACAACCCAAGCTTGTTGCGCGACATAGCCACCCACCGGCAGGCGCCGCCCATCACGTGACCGATAGCCGATACCCCTGTACCGAGCGATACCATTATCGGCCGCCCACCGACCCGCGAATAAGGAGGACATGTGACGCTTCGAGCACCATAACTTCCCCCAACCGCTACCTATAAATAACAGCTATAGGAAGCCGAAAAGACAGTTCGGACAGTTGAGAAGTTTGAGCGATCTTCGGAGGAAAACTGCGAGAGCAACGGTATCGCGCCCCAGTGCTCGTGTCGGGCAACTCTAGGTGAGCTCTTCCTCATCTCGAGAGGGAGGGGATGGTTCACTTAGGATCGTCCCGGGCGATACTACGGGCCGATATCGGCCGACGTAGATGAGTGACACAAGTTCCCGACAAGAGAACGTGTCGCTCCATGCCCGACACGATATCGAACCCGATACGCTTCACCTGTCATGCGTGCCGCCCGAGAGGGTGCGCCGCCCGACATGAGCGTATCGGCCAGGGTCCTTGAGTGATACAGTCGGACGTCATAGTGTGCTGCCCGAGAGGGTGTGCCGCCCGACACTACTGTATTGGGCTAGGCCCCTGATCGGTATCGGGATGGAGAGTCGTTGTAGCCTGTCGTCCTTCTACATCAAGAAAGCGACATCTATCTTAAATTCTGTTATTTAATTCCTTACTTATGCAATGTATTAAGACCTATAATGTTTATGGGAATGGAAAAGCTTAATTACTTGCTCCTCTATGCTTGGTGCAAATGTTGGATGATGGCTATGTTTGATATCTGAACTCTAGCTTGCATATTTGGATCGTGTTTCGCTTAGCTACCGAATTGTGTTTTCCCGTCGCAACAACTTCGAGAGTTGTGTTGTGGCTCTAGTATTTGGTCCGATTCTGGAGTACGAGAGTGCCTGGGATGGAGTTGTTTCAGTAACATTCTACTCTAACTTAAGTCCAGCAACCTCGAGAGGGGTGTTGATGCTTGGTTAGAGGTACCCGCTCTGAGAGGAGGGGTGCAGGATGTTACTGCTACCACTTGTTTTACTGAAGTCTTATCCTTCGTACCTTGCTCTAGCTCTAGTTTTATCTTTCTGTTTCTATTGCATGAAAACCCCTAAAAACTGCTAAATGACTAAAACCTTAAATCTTTCTTATAGCTCCAGTTGGAGATAGTTTTCTTTGTTTTGTTTGTGACATCTTGTTGTTTCCCCTTGGGGAATTTACTATCTCTTCATACCTGCCGGAGTGTAGCGTGTCGATTCTGGGTTCTCAACACTACCACCCTTGTCCCTGTGTTCGACCCTGTATATCTACTTCGACCTCATAAACAAAGTTGCGGGGGCCTAGAAGGATTCAGGTTATAAATGTAAAAGCTCGACTACCTCAAATCCGCCTCCAATTTTAGGACGTGCGATTTAGGCCGGTCAACTTTTTGGCGTTGTTGCCGGGGACATGGGCACTGTTGATGAATCCGAATCCACTAACTACACTCTCATGCCTCAAGCTTAGAAATGAGCTTGACAACACTCTTTGCTTTTGTTATTTTATTATCATTACTCTTTGCACAAAATAAATAATTCTATTTTCTAAAGTTGATTTTTCATGCCGTTTCAGGAACTCTGAAGTATGGTGATCTAGTCCGCCAAACACCAACACCAATATGCCTCCTCGCGTCGAACCCCAACATTCTGGAGGTGAACGCCAAGGGAGGAGGCCTGACTCGCCGCCACCTGAAGGAGACAACTGGTACGACGGTAACGCTCAACAGGAAGATCCAGAATCAGGAGAGCACGAGGAAATACAGCACCGCGAAAGACGTCATCGCCACCGAAGACACAGAAGGAATCACGACAATCAGGAACGACGGCATGACGCCAGTGACAGCGACGACTCGGAGGAAGAAGAGAAAACGTTGAGGGAGTTAGCGTCCACGAAGGCCAACAACTCCCGATGCCCCGTCATTGTCCCCCGTTTCAATGCGGCAAATTTTGAGCTCAAGTCGTCAGTTATCTCAATGATCCAAAATAAGAGCTTTAGGGGAAGTTCTAAGAATGACAACATGTACCACCATCTGGACGCTTTCAAAAATATATGCGATACCATAAAGATGAGGGGGGTCCCCCAAGAGGTCATATATTGTAAGGGCTTGATTTTCTCCTTGGAAGACAAAGCTCTGTCATGGTATCTTGGGTTGCGTCACCAATCTCTGAACGGATGGGGAGCACTGGCTGACGCATTCATGAACAAGTTCTACCCGACTGAAAGAACTGTCAGAAACAGGCAGAAAATAACCTCTTTTATGCAAAAGCCGAATGAAAGCCTCCATGACGCCTGGGAGCGATTCTAGGAATACCAGAGGGATTGCCCCCATCATAATTATAAGAAAGGCTTCCTCATCACCACCTTCTACAATGGTCTAACTCCCGATGAAATGGTGTCACTAAATGCGGAGGCAGGCAGTGACTTCCTTGGGAAGAAACTAAGCAAGTCCGAAAAGATCATCAAAAATATGGCCGAGCTGCTAGCCGACACTGATTACGATAGGTCCGACAGAGGACAGGTCAAAAAGGTCGGTGAGGGACCCTCTCTTGAGTCCAAAGCGCTGGACTCCATT
The DNA here is from genome assembly GCA_963693085.1 of Alisma plantago-aquatica. Lineage (NCBI taxonomy): Eukaryota > Viridiplantae > Streptophyta > Magnoliopsida > Alismatales > Alismataceae > Alisma > Alisma plantago-aquatica. The sequence continues at coordinate 803,182,644 of OY856413.1, read as the reverse complement.
ACCTCGCAGATACAAAGAATCGCCACTGATGTTAAACAACTGCGGGAAGCAGGCAGGAAAGGCAAGAAGCCAGTTGAGAAGGTGATGAAATGCGTAACTTGCGGTGAAGGAGGACACGGGGTAGACAATTGCGTCTACACCCGACCAGACGCGGACGGTGATTCTGACTCGGAAGACGGAAGGACTGAAAATGTCTCTTTCGTGAACTACAAAAGGCCAGACTACCCCGACTTTAACTACGGCAACAAGGATGCAGCTGAAAACTCTCATCAGCTGCATAACTCGACCAAGCCGACACAAGCTTTTGAGAAGAGAGGGGGCCTGGTCAATACACCAAGAACAACCAGTTCTAGTCGGCGAAAGGCAATTTCCAAGAACCGGGAAAGTACCAGGGCCCGAACCGAGAACAGGACAAAGGAGCAAGCCAATATGATGTGATTGGCCAGTTGTTTGATTTCGTTAAGAAACAGGATACCATCAATAACCAACTAGCGCAAAGTGTGTTGTCCAATTCTGCTGTTTTGAACTCGTTGCAGGTACAGTTGGCAGACATGCAGACACATGAACACCAAATCGACCAGCAGCTAGCTCAGCTCGCCGAGATCGTAAAGAACCCATCAGGAAAGATACCATCGAATACCGAGACTACCAAGAAGGCAGGTCGGTGACCACAGAGGCAAAGATGAAGATGCAGGAAGAAGAAGCTGAATGCGTCCATCTGAAGACGGAAAATGCAACTCTCCTCGGGAGGCAGCTCGATTTTTTCTTTGTTTCCTAGAGTAGGATGTATTTTTTCTTATTACTTGTAAAAACAAACTTTATAGATTGTAATAAGTCCTGAGTCAGCACACGCACTGAGCGTACCGACTCTTCTGTTTTATGGGCCATCGCTGCGTTTTACAAAACATTGAGGAGTAATCCTGTCTGAGGTCAGGGACTCTACCCTAAACCAATGATGTTTTGCCCGTCAATTACTTTTTATCCGCCTTGCTTTAGTTTCAGCCGCCTTCTTTTATGTCGTGTCGAGCAGCAGCTCAGCTGGCGCGCGGTCACGCTTGTGTCGGGCTGCAGTTTCTTGGGCACCACAAGAGCTGTGACGGATGGTATTCCTGAGCGACAACCGTATCGTGCATGGGAATAAATGCCCTTATTTAGACTGATGGGACCGTTGTCTCGGGAACGGCATGTCTCAAACGGCCGATGCGCACCCCAGAACTGCCCGATTTACCCCCAGCTGAGTTTGCTATATATAGTAAGGTGGATTTACCGTGTCGGGCTATCACTCTTATTCTTTTTAGCCACCCGCATCTTTCAGTAATCTGCTTTTGCTCGCGTATCGGCCATCTTGCCTTCACCCTTGTATCGGGCGATGGCTCCTATGAGTAAGGGTATAGCCCGACAGACTTATCGCCCGACACGAGTTTTCATATCACACGCTGCTTATCGGGTTTACGAGCTTAGTCGATTTTTGTGTATCGCCCGACACAGTTAGGCACGACACAACGACCGATAGTGTTTGCCCGATACGCCATATCGGGAAGCACATTTTTCTTCTGAGACGTCCTATCGGGCGGATGCCTTTGGCGACCTTATCGCCCGACATACCCGTGTCGGGCAGTGTGTTGTGCCGCGCAGCTCTCTTTGTATCATCCTATCCTGTATCGTCTCGAGCTTTCTTTTGATGGACGATACCCGGATTTTGAAATAAGTCAAGTTTTATCGAGTTTCTTTTGTTTTTCCTACCTAACATGGTTAATGAACTTGATAACAGGTATGGATCATACAAGGCAAACCTCCGGCCGAGCTGACAAATGAGGCACAAGAATAAGAATTGCGGCCGCAGATGAAGCAACAACTGTCGGACAAAAACGTCAGAACCCTGAAAAGGATCTCTTCCTTATCATAGTCTGCCTTCTGTGGTGGTTTAGGACCATCTCCAAAGACAACACAAGTCTTGCCCCGATGGCCTCCGAATTAAGTCTGGGCATTCCGGTTCCATCCTCTTAAAAAGGGGGGAAGCATCCACAAGTGTTTTCAAGAGCTCTCTATCTATCATGCACAAGCTTTGAGCCTCCTTCTTGAGAGCTTTGCACTTGTTCCGGTTGCTTCCAACTGGGGAAATAAAATGGCTGCAGCAAAGAAGCATATTGCAGCTTCTACAAGGCACAAGCAAACCCACTAGATAACCTTCACTGGGCTAACATGACCTCACCCTATATTATTCGCTACTCTGGGACAGAGTGCGGAGAAAATTTGGGGGGGGTACCCATGTACCAGTGAAGGAGGTATAAAATTTTTCTTCACCTCCACCCTTTGTGCCATTTTGTTCTTGCTCTTTATCATGTGTATGTACCCATGATCGTATAAAATGTCAAGATCATATAAAAATTTTTGAAAAATTTTGCTTTTATTCCCATGCATATGTACAAAGTTGCTATAATAGTGAAAACTTGTTGTGACTTCTTGCGAAGTTTGTTTTCTATGTGCTTAACGAGATACAAGTTCTATTATATCTTTTTGATAATGTTGCCTCAAACGAATAAAAGATGATTATGTTTTTCCATGCCAAAAATTTTGAAAAATATAATAATCTCACAAACAGCTAAGACACGAGTATGGAGAAGGAAAAAGCTGCCCAAACAGTAGAAATCTCTTTGTTTTCCCCTCACCCAACGAAAATCCCAAAAAGAGAAAGAAGCCTTACGAGTGTGAATAAAAGCATGAGAGTTGTGCCCAATAAAAGAAAAGAAAATATATATATATACACACTTGTTTTCCAAAAGTACTCATCTTTAGGCATGGTAGATCCGGGGCAGTGGTACGTAGGATGTGAAATCACTGCTCTAAAGCCAACTGGCTTGGACTGCAGGGACCACTTGCCCGCTAACGGACCCTTACCTGGATGGACTGATGGGAAATAAGAAAAACCCCAAGAAGCCTTAGCCTACCCTATACACAACTTTCTGCCCCAAAAATAAAGTTGTTTGGTGTGTAAGCTAACTTCAGAATCATACAACAAAGTCTCGCCGAAGCTGTAGAGAAGAATCTTACTTAAACAATAAGGCAGGAAAAACAAAGTCTTTTGTTCGTAGTGAGACAGTATTATCTCTAAGGCATTGCGATTCTTGTTTCACCTTTTGAACAGAAAGCTACTCCGAGCAGAAGAAGCATCACTAAATAAAGTTTAAATATTAATTGAGGACAATCAAAACGCTAAGTTTGGGGGAGTTGATAACACCAATTTTTGTGATGTTTTTACCCTTTATTCTGTTATCAAAACTGCCCTTTTCTGCTATTTTCCTCTCTTTTATAAGTACTTTTGCAATAATTGGCCAAATCACGCTCTTAATCCAATATTTCCATCTTTTGCAGAGTTTTTCCTCATTTTGGTACAATAAATCCATCCCCGCCCACAAATAAGTTCAAGACTGCGTCGGCCTTCCTGATGCCCGATACGGCCTCTTCCCGACAGGGTGGAGCGACACAACAACGCATGATAAGGGGATGTCGCGTAACAAGGGACTGACGGACGACACGTCTTCTACCCGATAGGGAGCCGAATTCGCCACGACAACCCAAGTTTGTCGCGCGACATAGCCACCCACCAGCAGGCGCCGCCCGTCACGTGACCGACAGCCGATACCCATGTGCCGAGCGATACCAGTATCGGCCGCCCACCGACCCACGAATAAGGAGGACATGTGGCGCTTTGAGCACCATAACTTCCCCCAACCGCTGCCTATAAAGCAGCTACAGGAAGCCAAAAAGACAGTTCGGACAGTTGAGAACTTTGAGCGATCTTCAGAGGAAAACTGCGAGAGCAACGGTATCGCGCCCCAGTGCTCGTGCCGGGCAACTCTAGGTGAGCTCTTCCTCATCCCGAGAGGGAGGGGATGGTTCACTTAGGATCGTCCCGGGCGACACTGCGGGCCGATATCGGCCGACGTAGACGAGCGACACAAGTGCCCGACAGTAGAACGCGTCGTTCCATGCCCGACATGATATCGAACCCGATACGCTTCACCCGTCATGCGTGCCGCCCGAGAGGGTGCGCCGCTCGACATGAGCGTATCGGCCAGGATCCTTGAGCGATACAGTCGGCCGTCATAGTGTGCCACCCGAGAGGGTGTGCCGCCCGACACTGATGTATCGGGCTAGGCCCCTGACCGGTATCGGGCTGGAGAGCCACTGTATCCTGTCGTCCTTCTACATTAAGAAAGTGACATCTATCTTCAATTCTGTTATTTAATTCCTTACTTATGCAATGTATTAATACCTTTAATGTTTATGGGAATGGAAAAGCTTAATTACTTGCTCCTCTATGCTTGGTGCAAATGTTGGATGACTGCTATGTTTGATATCTGAACTCTAGCTTGCATGTTTGGATCACGTTTCGCTTAGCTACCGAATCATGTTTTCCCGTCGCAACAACTTCGAGAGTTGTGTTGTGGCTCTAGTGTTTGGTTCGATTCTAGAATACGAGAGTGTCTGGGACGGAGTTGTTTCAGTAACATTCTACTCTAACTTAAGTCCAGCAACCTCGAGAGGGGTGTTGATGCTTGGTTAGAGGTACCCGCTCTGAGAGGAGGGGTGCAGGATGTTACTGCTACCGCTTGTTTTACTGAAGTCTTATCCTCCGTACCTTGCTCTAGCTCTAGTTTTATCTTTCCGTTTCTGTTGCATGAAAACCCCTAAAAACTGCTAAATGACTAAAACCTTAAATCTTTCTTATAGCTCCAGTTGGAGATAGTTTTCTTTATTTTGTTTGTGACATCTTGTTATTTCCCCTTGGGGAATTTACTATCTCTTCATACCTGCCGGAGTGTAGCGTGTCGATTCTGGGTTCTCAACACTACCACCCTTGTCCCTGTGTTCGGCCCCGTATATCTACTTCGACCCCGTAAACAAAGTTGCGGGGGCCTAGAAGGATTCGAGTTATAAATGTAAAAGCTCGACTACCTCAAATCCGCCTCCAATTTTAGGATGCGTTATTTAGGTCGGTCAGGTCCTTGGGATACCAAATAGGGAAATAAGTATTTTGTGCCCATGAAAAATACTCCAGATAATTTATATGATTGATACTCAAATATACAATGATGGAATAAATCAAGTTCAAAGATATTTTTTGGCCAAGGTAATTTATTTGGTAATTATGTATATTTTCCTTTAAAGAACAAGTTTCATTTAACTAAAGGAATAGTGAAGGAATTTTCCTTTTACCAATGGAAGTTAATAGTATGAATAGAGGGTTTTTTTCAAAATAATGATAGGAGGGATGGTTTCCTTTAAGTGACCTTTGGGTCAATGATGTAAAAGATATTAGATTGTTATTGTAAGGACAAGAGGAAGGAATACATTTATTACTTTCCTAGCATGATGCCTTGCCAATTGCATAAGGGAACTTGTAGAAACTATACCCATAAATCTTTGACCCTTGTTCTATATAATAAGTGATACAAAAAGAAGATGGACTACCCCAATCCCCTCCATCCTTGATGTGCATCCTTCAACAACATTGCAGTAGAAAATCTCTCTCCCTTCATCATGGAAATGCTCTTCCTCATTCATGATGGTCTCATTGTAACTCGTGACATGGTGGTTGCCACAATGACAAGGAAGTCTAGGATCTTCCATAACATTTAATATGAAGTAGGGTTCTTGAGTCATTATATCAATGAATATGGGAATTAGGATACTAAGGAAATCTAAACCCTAGACTAAATTATGATCAGTAACTTTAATATGATTGGTGACACTTTAAACTATACATATATGCAAATAATTTTGGTTCATTATGTTGAATGTTTTGATATTTGGATATATGCGTTAGACACACGTTGCATGGTTTCTACATGGAAACAAAGGTTCGTGGTGATGCCTATGAGTACTCTCCTTATCGACTTTTTTAGGTTTTCAAAAGTTTCTCGACTAGATTGTAATTTAACTACTTTGTTGTTTATTTACTTCTACAATCTATAAGGAAAATATGAGTATCACATTATATAAATATAACTTGCTTGAACCCCCCATGCTATCTCGGAAGGCCTGGATATAGAAAAAATTCATTGATATGACTATGACCAATCCCATGATTGTGAAGGTCATAAAATGTCAAGCTCATGGTTGGGAAGGTCGACATGGAACCAAGCCCATGATTGGGAAGGTGGCCTAAGTCCACTACAGGGATAAAACCCCAGGAGAGGGTACTCTGAGAGATTGAGTAAAGATGTTTTGAGTAGTTATAATGAAAATTCAAGTTCGATTATGTATTAATAATTGCTTTTATTTTTTTTATGTTGTTACACCTAAATGCACACATTTTACTTGTATCCAACGTACACAATATAGTAATATACTTATCTGCATTTTGTTTCAAGCCATTTTAGTTAAATATCATATATGAAGATATCAAGACATGATGAAGCAAATGAAATTTTCTAGACATTAAATCTAAGTAAAGGAGTATTAATTAGATACTTCCTCTCATATGTATTAGACCCATGATGAAAAATTCATGTAACTCCTTAGAGGAGCATCATTGTGTACCTTGTAAATAATATTTGTGAAATAATGGAAATTATTTGCTATTATTTGTTATATGTTAAAATGTGGATCTTTGTAATTTTATGTAATGTCTCTTAACATTAAGTCCCTTCCTTAATTGGGGGATGCTGAAAGGTGAGGTTGTTACAATAATGGTTAATGAGACCTAATCTTGATGATGTTAATCTAATTATATTTATTTGTAAACTTGGTATTAATTGATTGACTCTTTTTCCAAGATGTAGTCAAGCTTGATCTATATGGTTTTCAGAATAAAATGGTTAATCTTATGCAATAATCAAGGTATAGTTATCCTCCTATTAGCCAGACCAATGGTATTAAAATTGCTTGTATGTATGTATGTATGCTTAAACTACTCAGATTTATATACTTTTCTTGAGATGGTTGTTCCCTATGATTAGTACGTTCATTTTGCTTGAAATATGTTGAACAAACCTTGAACATAATCGAAATTGTTCATTATATAAATCTTGTGCACTTCCCTAATTTCTTCGGTCAAGGGCACAAGAAATATTTTAATAGGGACATTTAGGTTGGAGCCTAAAAAACCCTCATTGACCATTCTATTGGGAAGCTTGTCAAATGGTCATAAAATGTTGTTTCATATATTCAAAATGCATCTACAACATGCTTGATTGTTAATAAGGAAAGTATTTTATGTTGTTTCTTTCTTTGCTATTATTATATCAAGTTTTTCCAAGCATATATGCTTTCTTAAACATGTCAATTTATGTTTTATACTAATGTGGATCCATTTTATGCTTTTAGGTAACATGCATACTAAGACCCTTGTGATGGAGTGGACTTTTTGAATCCTTAAATGTCCAACGACATAAGTATTTCATGTGTTTGAGTTATACAGGAGATCTCCAAATATTTTGGTGAAGTTTGAAATGTTGATTGATGTCAATTTCTTGATTAAGATCCTTACATTTATACTTTTTTGAAGTATTTAATTGAATGGTCAAATAGTTGAGTTTTGGCATCAAAATTGAATGGATTGTACCTTGAGGTATTATAAAGCTATGGTAAAAATATCAGAGCAACTAGATTATCCTAGAAGAAGTTATTAATGTTTGAAATTCAGGAAATAATGTGCATTGTTGGTGAATAATAGACCTAAGTTTGATAGTCATAGCCTAAGTTCTAATATTGGGCAGTGACACACGCTCACCAGGCTGAGGAGCCAGGGTTTCACATCATGGCCTCCTGGGCACCGTTAGATGAGTCAGATCCAATGACCATAACCTTGCCTTCTATACCAGTTAGACAGAAAATCATGGGTGAGTGGAGCTGGAAACGTTGACCGCCGATTTCGTGGGTGATCGTGGATCTAGAGTGGAAAATGAATGGGAAGTGGATCGACTCCTTGATAGCATCCATTCAAATAAAATGTTGTGGCTTTTGGAGGAAAATATAGTGATTCCAGTTCCCCCTTTCCACTGTCTCTCCGCCATGACTTGCAGGTGTGAAACAGAGGTAAGAGAAGGACAAGGAGAGGGCCTGTGATGGGGTTTAGCAAGATCTAATATAGGGAAAAGAAGGTTGAAGGTCTTTGGACCTCATCCAACTCCTTTCCGTTCCCCTCCATGGAGGCCTTGTTGGGCGACAAACTCCACCAAGACGGAAGGAGAAAATAGAGCTCATGAAGGAGTCATTGGCCTTCTCATACCTTTCTAAATGTGGAGACTAGTTTCCCTTGCCCTTGCAGCGCTTACAAAAGAAAATCTGAGGCATGGGCGTGCGAAGGGGGTTTCCCCTATCTAACCATCACAACTGAATTTGGTTCCGGTGGGTTCGGCATGGAGGAGATTTGGAGTCATGGTTGTATAATAGAGAAGCCGATGATCCAGAGAAGAGGTTTATAAGCGTGGGAAAGCGCCAGGAGAAGACGATCGGTGTCGATGATCTTGATCTTCCTCTTCAGAGAACGAGGATGTGAGACAACCCACATCGCGCCTGGCGGAGAACGAGTGAGGCGGGTGTCAGTCTCGCATGGGCCAAACAAAGAGAGGAGAAGACGGACCGGGTTCAAAATCCCGAATTGAACTGGCCCATCCCACACTAGCCCCGCCGACTCAGCGTAGGACAGGGAAGAAGAAGAAGCACGCCCTTGGATGGACATGTGGCGCCATTCAATTGGCCGACAAAAGTAAAATCCCAAAAAATGCTCAAATCTTAGTTGATATGTAATAATTAGACCGATTCTCAGAAAAATACAAACAAAGTACCAAAATTTTCAGAAAAATGACTAGAAAAAGATGGAACCATAATATTAGCCTTTTTATGCTTAAAACATAGTGATATTATGTATAATATGTTACATTTATTTTATGAATTATAAATGTCAAATGAAGACCTAAAATTATGAGAATGTTCCAGTAACTCCTAAAGATGACTTAGAATCCATCTGATGTCAGCAATTATGATGTTGATGTACGAAATCATGTAATCTTCTTAATATGGCTAATTAGGACTAATATCCCAAATTCATATGAAGTAATTACAAGTGTGCTCAATATATCTTGGAAATTGAAGAATATATTCATAACAGTATATGGAACACTATGTGAAACTGACATATCAGTTAGATGCATAGAACTCAAGTTATATGAAGTTGACCCTTAATATATGGTTTGAAACCATAATTTAGGTTAATGCATGTAACCTAAGGTTAATCTATTCACATAATAATGTGAAACACAACTGGAAGAAAATGAATATAATACATGATATGATATCACTAAGATAACTCCAAGATGAGAAAATAAGTAATGATGGGAATATCCTAATGAACCAAGCAAACCCTAAAATGGACATAACTAGGGTATTGATAATGAGAACGTGATGGTATATGTATAATGATCTCAAACTCTTTGGTAGTAGATCACATGTATAATGATATCAAACTATTTGGTAGTAGATCATAAGGCCTTCCATCTTGAGCTCTTAATGGCCAAGATGCATTATTCCCTTTGGTGGTAAATGCATGGATAATATGATGGAAAATGTGCCTAAAATAAGTGTTCTCTTTTGTTGATAAACATTCTTTGTTCAAGTATGCTTTTGTTATATTTATTTTGTTACTGACAAGTATTAGTTTTATCTTATTGCCAATCTTAGTAATTAGAGGTATATGAAAAGACACGAAGGCGTACTTCGTACAATATTCTTGAATATTGTGCTGACGTGTACCACATGTAATCTTTTGTTTAGGTTGTGGCTATATGATCTTAAAGAACTAGGATAGTTGGGAGTTGTGTTGTGAGTTGATTTATAGGTGGACATGTTGTCTTAAGATCATGTTGTTTAGTGGTAGTACATGTATATGTAAAAGTTTGTTGTTCAATGTGTAATATCAAATATTATAACTATTGATGTTGTAAGTATATGTTGAATGGTGAATATGTGTTGTATGGTATTATTATTGTTCATGTCCATGTGCTACTGTTGTTTCGTTATGACTTCCTCTGATTTTCTTCTTGTTATCCTAGTGTGTGGTGTTTAAATTGGTATTTTCTCTGAGGTGAGAGTTTCAATTTAGATGTCACACATTAGATTAAGTTTTAGAAAATCCAGGGACGTCATTGGTGGTATCATAGAATGAACAATAGCAAAGCCTAACATTTTCTCATTATACAACTCAAACTCAAATACCTTGAACTTTAAAAATCTATTAGGGTTAGATTAGTCATCTTTTAGAGACTAGATCTGACCTATCCTCTAGGTTAGCATCTAGATATCTGAGAACTAGGTCTAGATTGGTGCATGTTGTATGGCAGGTCCCTAAATGTCATTCTTTCCTTATAGTGTAGTGGTATGGGACGTTGCATTATTTGGAAATGACGTACATCATGGGAAGAGAAACATTTGCATATGATGCATCCATGCCTTGGGTAGCTACACCAGTCTACACCCTGTTCTCACCCTTGTCACTAGGTTTCATGGCACTATACTCTCTACTATGTGTGGGACACTCATTTTCTGGATTTAGTTTTTGATTCCAATCAGATCGAACCTCGATAGTTTTATATGATGCTTGTTTTATCAGAGAAAAACTATATAATATTTTATTATATATGTAAGAATTACAAAATGTTTCCCCACACATGTATGTGTAGGAGGTAGTCATGCAAAGTGAAAGTGTATGACATCAGTCTAGAAGAGAGACTAGTTCTTGATTAGATGTCTAGAGCCTTGTTGGAATATGTTATAGATGAAATAGATGGAATAAGATTAGATGAAAATCTAAGATGTATATAGATGATATAAGATAGTTTATGATGGTATATGTTTGTCTTTGAGGACTTAAGTTCAGTTTTTAGGATGTAAGATGAGTCTTGATGATGCAAGTAACTAGGCTTTTATGAGATAAGATATGTTAAGTTAAGAAAAAGTTTTGAATCAGCATGAGCCTCAAGATCTTTTACGAAGGATGACCTCTAGTGTTAGGACCAGTTATGGGGTCAACTCCAGAGAGAATGAGACCCATAGGGAGTAGGTCAGAGAACCGAAACTCCATGATATGAGAATTATGAGAAATATGTTATATGATATGTCCTAAACTAGACTACTCCTAAGTGAATTAGTTGAGTTGCTTAATGCACGATTCCTATAGATATCTTGAACCCTAGATGTCCTTGGGAGGACCAAACACTAGAGACAAAGAAGGGTTGGTTATATGTGCATATGTGAATAAGGAATTATGAGAACCTACCATCTGGGTGAGGGAGAGAGAGTCCCAAGACCCTAGAGGAGGTAAAATATGTTAGTTTTTGAAAATCCTCATGATCGGGTTGGTGGTTCCCCATGTAGGATTCTAGTGGTATATATAGAGAGTTTTGGGTAAGCATGTCTCATGGGTAAAGACCTATGAAGAGAATGTCATACCATGTGTTGGTTTGTGCTCATGTGGCTAGAGTTACTAAAGAAATCAACTAGTGCCAATGAGGTATACCTAATAACCCTAGATTAGAGAGGAAGGATAAAGTATATGCATATGAGATACACACAGAGTTGAGTTAGCTCAAAGAGACTGGGCATGGAACTACCCTCATGATATGGGCCAGGAGAACCTCAGTTGGACTAGATGAAGTTTTGATATACATTTAACAAGACACTCATATAAGTTGGTTTAGTACAACCATGATATAACATAGATAAGAATGTGATCTAAAATTGAGTTTTGACATATGGACATGACATGAAGGAAATCTAAAAATGGTTTAATAGATATCAATGCATAAATGGTTAACCATATACATGAATATTGATGGTAATATGAATAGTTGGCTAATCTCGTGATGGTACTCTAATAGAGTTCACAACCTAATATGAGAAAGTACAATGAGATGACATTAGTGATAAGTGTTACATGAATAGTGATGACATAATATGGTTGGTGAATCTAGTGATGAATTCACTAATAAACTTGTAACTTAATATTAAAGTGAAATGAGACTATTTTAATGATATATTCCAAATAGTGATAGCGTTAGTGCTTAATAAATATGTTGAATATAGGCTGAAAATTTTGCGCAACATAATGATGATGGCACCTTGTTATGATCTATACTAATAAAATTGAGTTAATTATAAATAACTCTTCTCAAAATTAGGACATAATGTTAGAACCTAATGTTTGGAAAAAATGAGGATGTCAATCCTAAAATGTGAAAAACGTCATGTATAATCTATTATTTGAATATTATGCTTGGGTGAAGTTAGTACAAAAATCCTAATTGGAAATGTGACACAGCCTAAGCATCTACATCATGTTATTGAGGGGTTCACCTTAAATGCTTTTAAAATCTCTTAGAAGTTCTTTGGATATATGGTTCTAGGTATCCTTTGAGGATATGTTGGACATAGAGTAGTGTCCTACATATGGATGAAACTCCTTGAAGTAAGAGGATGGCTTAATTTTGAGGAAGAAATTTCTTTTAAGATGTATATGATGTGATAGAGTGGATTTTGTTTTAATTTTGAGGACAAAATTTCTCTTAAGGTGTGTAGGATGTGATGGACTGGATTTTTAGAATCCTTAAATGTCCAATGACATAAGTATTTCATGTGTTTGAGTTATACATGAGATTTTCAAATATTTTTCTAAAGTTTGAAATATTGATTGATGTCAATTTCTTGATTAAGTCCTTACATTTATACCTTTGTGAAGTATTTAATTAAATGATCAAATAGTTGATTTTTGACACAAAAATTGAATCGATTGTACCTTGAGGTATGTTAAAGCTATGATTAAAATCTCAGAGCAACCGGGTTATCCTAGAGGAGGTTTTTAAGGTTTGAAATTTCGGAAATAATGTGCATTATTGGTGGATAATAGACCAAAGTTTAATAGTCTTAGCCTAAGTTCTAATATTGGGCAGTGTCACACGCTCACCAGGATGAGGAGCCACGGAATCACATCATGGCCTCCTGGGCACCGTTAGATGAGTCGGATCCAATGGCCAGAACCTTGCCATCTAGACCAGTTATACAGAAAATTGTGGGCAAGTGGAGCTGGAAACGTTGATCACCGATTTCGTGGGTGATCCTGGATCTAGAGTGGAAAATGAGTGGGCAGTGGCGTCGACTTCTTGATAGCATCCATTCAAACCAGACGTTGTGTCTTTTGGAGGAAAAAAGAGGGAGTTCCAGTTCCCCCTTTCTACTGTCTCTCTACAATGACTTGCAGGTATGAAACAGAGGTAAGAGAAGGAGAAAGAGAGGGTCTGTGATGGGGTTTAGCGAGATCTACAATAGGTAAAAGATAGTTGAAGGTCTTAGGACATCATCCCACTCCTTTTCGTTCCCCTCCATGGAGGCCTTGCTGGGCGACGAACTCCACCTAGACGGAACGAGAAACTAGAGCTCATGAAGAGTCGTCGGCCTTCTCATTCCTTTCTGAATGTGGAGACTAGTTTCCCTTGCCCTTGCTGTGCTTAAAGAAGAAGATCCATGAGGCTTGGGCGTGCGAAGGGGGTTTCCCCCTATCCAACAATCACATCTAATTCTGGTTCTGGCGGGTGTAGCGAGGAGAAGATTTGCAGCCATCGTTGTATAACAGAGAAGCTGACGGCTGCAAAGAGGAGGTTTATAAGCTTGGGGAAGCACCAGGAGAAGAATGATTAGTGCCAAGGATCTTGCTCTTCCTCTCCGGAGAAATCTCCATCACGACGGCGGCTGCGAGACAACCCACATCGCGCCTAGAGGAGAACGAGCGAGGCGGGGGTCAGTCTTGTGTGGGCCAAAGAAAGAGAGGAGAAGATGGACCGAGTTCAACCCAGATTGAACCATCCCATCCCACACCAGACCCACTGGCTCAGCGCATTCCAGGGAAGAAGCAGCAGCTGCCCATGTATGGACACGTGGCGCCATTTAATTGGCCGAAAAAGGTAGAATACCAGAAAATGTCCAAATCTTTGATAATTTGTAATAATTAGTCCGATTCTTAGAAAAATACAAACAAAGTACCAAAATATTCAGAAAAAAATGAGTAGAACAAGATGGAAACATACTATTAGCCTTTTTATGCTTAAAATACAGTGATATCATGTATGATATGTTACACTTTTTTATGAGTTATAAATGTCAAATGAAGACCTAAAATTATGACAATGTTCTTGATACTGCCAAAGGTGACTTAGAATCCATTTGATGTCAGTAATTATAATGTTGATGTACAAAATCAAGTAATCTTCTCCATATGGCTAATTAGTGCTAATAACCATAATTAATATATATGCAATAATTACAAGGGTGCTCAATAAATCTTAGAAATTCCAGAATATATTCATAACAGTATATGGAACACAATGTACAACTAACATATAAGTTAGATGCATAGAATTCATGTTATATGAAGTTGACCAATAATACATGGTTTGAAACACTAATTTAGGTTAATTCATGTAACCTAAGGTTAATCTATTCACATAATAATGTGAAATGCAGTTAGTAGTAAATGAACTATAATACGGAATATGATATCAGTAAGATAACTCCAAGATGAGAATACAAGTAATGATGGGAATATCCTGATGAACCTAGCAAACCCTAAAATGGACATAACTAGGGTTAATGATGATGAGAACCTAATGGTATATGTATGGTCTTGTCTTTATTACGGTTCGACCAAGGATATAGTTGATTCAGGAATATATGGTGATTAGGTTTGTCCTTCTAAAAGGTACATCATTACCTCTTACTTGGCTTATTATACAATATGCTTGCATTATATGTGTAGTAAACACTTGGCATATGATATTAGATGTAATGATTTTTCTTGTATGATATGTTGCTTGAATTTCCATACTTATTTTTATGAACACATGAAACATAATATATTTCATCCATCATAGAAATCACTAATTCTCTTTGGTAGCATAGTGCTGGAAAGTGATCTCAAACTCTTTGGTAGTAGATCACATGTATAATGATCTCAAACTCATTGGTAGTAGATCATATGTATAATGATCTCAAATGCTTTGGTAGTAGATCATAAGTCCTTCCATCTTGAGCTCTTAATGGACAAGATGACACATTATTCCCTTTGTTGGTTGATGCATGGATAATACGATGGAAAATGTGACTAAAATAAGTGTTCTCTTTTGTTGATGAACAGTCTTTATCCAAGTATGATTTTGTTATATTTCTTTTATTACTACTAAGTATCAGTTTTATCTTATTCCCAAGCTTAGTAATGAGAGGTATATAAAAAGACATGTAGGTGTATTCAATACAATATTCTTGAATATTGTGCTGACGTGTACCACAAGTAATCTTTTGTTTAGGTTGTGGCTATATGATCTTGAAGAACCAGGATAGTTAAGAGTTATGTTGTGAGCTGATGTACAGGTTGACATGTTGTCTTAAGATCCTGTTATTTAGTGGTAATACATGTATATGTAAAAGTTTGTTGTTCAGTGTGTAATATCAAATATTGTAACAATTCATGTTGTAATTATGTGTTATATGGTGAACATGTGTTGTATGGTTTTATTATTGTTCATGTGCATGTGCTACTATTGTTTCCTTCTAACTTCCTCTGATTTTCTTCTTCTTAGCCTAGTGTGTGGTATTTAAATTGAGATCGGTTAGGTGAGGGTTTCAATTCAGATATCACACATTAGATTAAGTTTTAGAAAATCCTAGGATGTCACAACTCTTTCGTACCATGATGTTTGCTTATACTATTATCTGATAATCTAATACTCTTACTCTGAGGGTATCTAATGACATGCAAAAGTAATTATTATGGGTTGACATATGAGACTAAGATCTGGTGTCAGAAACTAGTTCAGTTTCCTTTTATACCTTGTTTTCTCTTATATTTTTCTTATTTTTCATCATATTTTAGCATATTTTGTGTGATCCATTGTAGAGATAGATGTATACATCCACTCACCAATTTTGTTTAGCCATTAGGAGTGTGGAAGTAGGTAATAAAAAATTCTATCTACATTAATATGGGTTTTAATCTATTGATTTATCCTAGTATTTTTTGGATCTGTAAATAGAAATGTGTTCCTCATTGTGTGGTATTGAAGAATAAGTTACATGAATATACATGGACTACAAGAACTACTAATAAATAATAAGCCAAGTGACAAACATAAAATGAGCATGTTCATACTATTTGAACTTAATATTTGAACGCCATGTTTAGAAATGTAAGGTAGTTTTAAAATTCTTGGCCAAGCAATCAACTAGAGTAAATCCAATGTCATAAATAAATCTAAACATATTATATAAAAAAAAACATGATTAGTTATATGTCCCATGACCTTAATTTAAATATATCTTGCAAATTTGTTCATCATATCCATTAAAATTATGTTTGCATTGACTAGCCCAAATGACATTAACAAACTCATATTGACTATGTCTAGTCCTTAAGGTTGTATTATGTATGTTATCCACCTTTATTCTTAGATGATGGTTCCCTAATCCTTAATGTAGCTTAGAAAACATTATTCATCCATTCAAATGGTAAAACATGTCACTTATCCTTAACCAAGGGTGCTTACTCTGCTTTGATAACCTATTCAATTAATAAAAATGTACACATTACCTCACATCACAATCCTTATTCTTAAATAAAAAAACACCAGAGAACCCCAAGGAGACGTGCTAATTTATATGAAAATATTTTCTAATGAGTTATAAGCTCCCTCATCCTCGTTTGTTCCATTCTATATAGTGTTTGAGCTATTGATGAGTACTAAGTACTAGTTGATTTCAAATTTAATCACTCAAGCTGATGGAAGACCTAGAAACTCCTAATGAACACCATTCTCAAAATTATAAAGTATAAGAAATTTTTCTTTCTTAGGACTACTCAAATCAATATCCATTACATGTTCCTAAAAATCTACACATCCAACCTCAACATGTTCTACGGTATGGATATAAACACTAGCACATAATACGTATTGTCCAATCTCTTTGGAATTACCAAGTTATAACACTACAAAGAAACTTGGAAACCTAGGACCCACATTACAACACACCTTATACTTATCTATGCTATACATCCTAACGATAACATAAAATACACACATATCAAGGGGTAAAAGATCTACTTCAATAATGTTCCAAAAGAAACAAAGGACTCAATATTGACACACCTCCCAACATTGTTGTACTTGCCAACAATGTTCCCTAAATCAGAACACCAGAAATATTACTAGCATAAGTAACATGAAAGGATATGACCTCTTTGATGAGAAATGAGTGTTTCACACATTGCTCAACTAAAATGAATACAACAAATGAACTTGTAAGTGATATATTATGAATGTTATTGGAAAGTTTAATCTGACACATTATGCCATATGAGGAGATGACTCCTTCATAATGAGTCATATCATAGAGTTGAGTAGCAGGAGGATAGTACCTTGATTCTTGACATCTAGTATAGAAGGCCCTACTTGAGATGATTGATCTTTCCTTCTCCTAGATTGGCCTTACTACACCAATGATAAAATCTTCCTCTATTGTGTTAGTCCTTGGTGGAACTGGGTGAAAATGACCACATGTTCCTAAGCTATCAATAGTAGTAACATTGATAGTTCTCAAATTGAAAAATCAAGTGTGGTTGGTGTTGCAAACTCTGCACTATCTGCCATACTATTGCTTAGATGTCCCGATAACTACTATGGAACCCGAAGTCATAGCTCTAATAGGTGGAAAACGTCTACCTATACCCACTTGAGTTTTCAAGAGCATAAGATGTTGCGGAAACAATGTTACTTCAATAACCCCTCAAGAAGGATCCATAGAAAGAAACAATTTCATATTTAGGGTTACAAGTTTATACCCTATCTTGGATGAAGTTTCACTAAATAAAATTTATTTTACCAATGTAGATATGAAATTTTTGCTCTCTATCACAATGTTGTCTCACTAAAACAACAATTAGAACATATTTTTGGAGTTTCTAAAACCTAGGACATGCCTTGAGATGTCTCATCAATCAAAATTATATGTGATAGGATGATGCCTTTTGGAGTAGAGTGACATGGATCCTAAGGTGATAGAGATGACTATATTGATCCTAGACCTAATATAGAGTTGATTCTTTAAGAAAACATCATTCCATTAAAGAAATCTATTTGGATCATACTTTCATGAAGATGACACTCCCTGTGGAACACACCATTTCACAGTGGAGACCTTTCCTCAAAATGCATGGTTTCAATGAAGTTGCTCATCGAATATGAAATTTATGTGAGATCATCCTCACAGTATCCAAGCAAGGGCCTAAATAAAAAGTTTATAGATGCTCTAGTCTTTTACATCTCTCTCTCCATATTTCTCTTATTAACTCTTAGGGTTTCTCAAATCCTTAGAGGAAACAATGAGAAAATTTGACATTTTATCCAAAGATCCTTCTCTCAATTTATATGTGTTGGGGAGTGGATAGGGTACTATTTACATACCCTAATAGGATCTCAACTCCTTCATAAAAGGGGGATTCTACGATGCACCAAGCCCCACAAAGCATAATGTCCCATAAGTCCATGTGTGATGTAGACTTGCCTCTTTCCTTAATGGGCAAGTCCCTAACTTCTAGAAGCAAATTTCCAACATTTGGATCCATACTTAATTCCAGGTCACCAAAACAACATTCATGCCCCTAGATTTGTAACAATTACAACTGAGTCAAAATCAACCTTTTTATAAGCTATGTCTATGTGTGTGAACATGTAGACACCATACTACATTGGCAATTTATTCAATAATTAGTATTACAACCCAAAAGTGATGAGTAGTATTTAGCTTGACATCTATGCTACCCATGTAGTATGATTAGTTAGACAAGAATAAACCATCAATAACAAAAATTATTGTGTTTCATAGGTTTTTTTTCATTGATATATGTATTGAACTAGTTGTATGGAATGATGCCCTTGTCATATTAAATCTAGTTTCCTTGATCTTTAAGTACACTAGTAAGATACATATGAGGTTAATATCACATATTCACTCACATGAGCATGTCCATGCATATATCTAGTCTAACTTGTCAAGAGCCCTAGGATATCATTCTGACTATATCAGAGGGAAAACTCCATTGACATCACTCAATATGCACATCATGATTCTTGTCACACCCAAACACCACATTTATGAAAACATTCTTTAAGATCACATTGGGCAGTGTCAAAGCATGAGAGTTACCATGTCATCATTATAATGACTTTAGGTTGAAGGACCACATCACTACTATCTCTTTAAGTTATGATTATGACTATCGTATAGTGGCCCATGAATCACTCCTAAGGTTGGTCTTTCCAAAATAATTGTTCTCTAATGAGTACCAATGTGTTAGACTTGGTATCATGTACCCATGAGACATTGTCATCAATCATAATACATACTAGTCTTTCATGCATTATAGTTGTCCAATCCAAGATAATACCTTTCTAGGATATTTTTTTAGTATCCAATATTACCTCATGTTCAATTCACCTACTTAAAGTCTTGTGGATTTGAAAGCAACAATTTTAAGGACATTTATTATGTACAAATAATATCATGTTATTTAAATGTGCATCAATAAATAAAATTTTGTTTATTAACCAAATAAAAAGTAAAAAATATCCATGTATACATCATCTAATGATTATCTTCTAGAGAATTTCATGAACATACCAATTAAGGTCAAATATTATGACTATGTATGAGTCCCTTGCTTTGATGTTGCTTGCAATTTCTGAGATTGATTTGTTGTTTTTGTTGTGGGGCTGAATACTTTATCCTCAAAAAATACCCAACCACCTTTTATTAGGTTGATTATATTTCTTCTTTGGATCATAATCAGAATGAATTTTTTTTTATTTTCTAGATCTCATTTCTTTAAAAATCAACCTCTGTTCTAGCTGTACATTCTAATTTACTCAAATTGGTAGATACTCCCATTAAAATGGGTTCTAAATGTGGACAAACCTTAACAACTTGCTAAACTAACAATCATAATAGTTCAATGACATCATACTCTATTATATATTCTCAAAGGAGACCATCAACTTATTTAAATATGATGTTGGAAAGTACCTTCACTCAAACTCCTTCCTTTGGTATGCCCAAGATATCACCTCTCTAGGTCTCTTTTCCTCCACCATGGCTCATTGATGGTCATGACTACCATTCAAAAGGTACATATTAATCCTCTATATTTCTTATATATTTAGGATCGTTAAAGATGTATCCAACTCAGACAACCAAAAATCTATATCCTCCCCGATTTATTGGACCGACATTTCATTGATCCAAATCTCCTCAAACACTCAAAGGTCTTTCCTAAAACATAAGAACACTCATCATGTGGCAACAAAACCTAGGGGAAGGGATTTACTTCCCATTTGTCTTATGAATAAATGCATACCACAATTTCCTAACATAGGTTTGATATTTGTGTCATTGGTGTTGACATGTTCAAAGGAGGCGATGGAGGTTGTAAAGGACCCCACCTTTCCCACTATATAATTGGAATCCCTTTATCATTTTTTGAACTTAGATCATGCAAAACTATTCTCCTTATTATCTCAGGTCATTGAACCACATGTTTATAACCATAATGGTTGATTAGATATGTACAACTCATAAAAAGAGACATGTCACCATGTGTCCTTATAATTCTAGTTAATTTTGGTTATATTACCACAAAGAGTGGTGTGCTAATTATGGCATGATATTTGAAGTGGGATAAACTAGTAAAATAAGCTAAATGATTTTACTTAACATCATAACCAAGATGCAAGGAAATATCTAAATAGATTTCTTGTACACATTTGCATGTACATCACAACATAAGGCAAAAAAAAATCATTAATATGAACGTAACTATATAACATCATTTATAGGTGAAAAAGGTCTAAATCTAGTTATACAAAATATCTAAAAATTTCTATTTATTATTTGAGATATTTACATAGATTCAGCCAAAAAAATGAGTCATAGATATATCAATGAATAAAACATGCTTCCCTAAACCAAATAAAATGGGTGACTCTTGACATAACCCAGAAGCGATATGTTCAACTTCTGCTATTGTCTCCATCAAGAAGGTGTCTCCTCACTTACAAAACCCTATGATGGGAGTTAGTGACCCAAAAATGATGGAGAACAACAAGTTTGATACCATGGTCCAAATAAGAGATAAAGATTATGTATACAACATGTGCTTATATACTAAATTAAGAAATTATGTAACAACTTAAGAAAAATATGTATTTGCAAAGAAGAGAATAAAGGGAAAAGGAAAGTATTTAGTAGTAGGAATGTTGGAGTACTAAATCAATATAATACAAGAAAATCACATTTTATGTCCTTTATAAAATGCATTTATCACAAGAAAAAACTTTGAAAATCACATCTGTGTCCTTTATAACATGCTTTGATATGATATTAGGTGACTATATGTAAAATTTCCATGCAAATAATACTAAATAGAGGCTAAATCACTCACATTTTGGAATAACACAATCTCAAGCAATAAAAAACAAGCCTTATCACTTCACAAAACCCTCCAAAAGTGTCATACCTTCTTAGTGAAAGCTACAATTAGGTCCAAGAAGGTGAAAATTATAGACCTTTAGGAATACAAAAGGAATTCCACCATTGAAAACAAAGAACCATGGAGAAGAGTGTAGAGGAGATATAAAAAATATACTTTGGTCAGAGATGGAGCAGTGACATGGTTTTGTGATAAAAATATTGGAAAGATGATTCAAGGCTTTAAATTCCACAATCAAGTAAAATAACCAATATGCACGATCTATACCCTTAGGATCACCTACCTTCCTTTTCAACAATGTTTCACCTGATTAAGGAAATTAAAATGACCACATAGATTGATTGTGTAATGACCCCCTCCCCAAGTTATACCCTATTCTGGAGGACCAAGAGGGAAAGGGCCGTTACCAGAAAAATAGGATCAATGTTTATCAAATAAACAGATAAATAATAAATTTCACAAAAATGCAATGAGTTTGATACACGATAAACTTTTTTTTTGGTCGGTAAAAACTCTGTTGCTATAATATTGCCAAAAAACCTTGGGTACAAAGTCTTCCGCCCCATATTACAAACCAGGGTGAAAAAATCACCAACCAGGAAAACCAAAAAACAAAGCACAATCAATCTAGGTATCTGGGTCTATGAAAAGGAAGGGAAAAGAAACTACATAACGAACAGGTTCCCAGGAAACCGAAAGAGATAGGCCTAACTAGCCAAAGCAGCACTAGCATAAAACCAACTCTCTGAAAGTGTGCAGCCATGGCAGAAAGGCTAAAACACCAGTTGCCTGAGCCTCCAGTACGCCAAGCAGATCCAAGCCCGACTAAATCAAGGAACCAGAACAGAGGCTTCCATCTCGTAAGATATAAAACACCAGGTTATCGAATCCTGAATCCTGAATCAGGTCCAAGCCCTACAAGAAGCCAATCAAACACTGCAATAAATCCATATCTCTGAAAGTGTGCTGACTAACCACCAGAAGAAGCTCAAATTGACCATGGGACAGAAAGGATTTCCTGACGAAGATAGGATACAAGCATGAAACCTTGCCAACTAGGGAGAGACAAAGGAGAGAATTAACCATCCTCTCTTTTTTTCCTAGTTGTTTTCTGATTTCTCTTAGACCATGATTCCTCATACTCTAGAGAAACATCTCTCAGGTGATCCGAACCAACATCAGAGTTGGACTCTCCAACGGATTCTTCATCATCCATGAACATCTTTTCTTTGCTCTGCTGGTAATCAACCGAGAACCCACAACTCTCCCAAATCTTTTTTATCTTCCAAGAGTCGGATACGCTTCTATTAACCTCGAGCTCCCAATCCAAATTGATGTTGCTCACGTTGCAAATTGGAGAAGAGCCAAACATATCTGGCTCAACCAATGAGATATGGGCCGCATTGGTCTGAACTGGAGGATCTAAACCAATCCCTATGAGGACTATCTCTTCAACCTACTGCTCGATGACCTTCAATAGATTATCTTCAGCAATGGTATGGGAGACAACCTCCCCAGCTTTCAATTGAGTAGCCTTGTCCTGATCGGAATAAGCTACATTGCTGCTCTTTTGTGGCATTCTTACGAACACCTATGATCTTGCCGAATCTCACCTGCAGATCCTTGTCTGGGGGAGGCTTGCTTGCTTTTTGACGGCAAGATGGTAGACGATGACCAAACCTCTTGCAACACGGGAAGACCAGAGGCTTCGAGATGACTTCAACCTTCAGCTGCTTGACAACGGAATCCACCATTGCATTTGTGAATCTGGGCAAGATGGACTCACACCTAACCTCAACACAGACGAGGGCAGGGCCAAGGCATCTCACTGAGACAGAGGCGTCATCAATATCAACAGGTCTCCCGAGAGTGCTGGCAACTTTGGCGATGTGGTCGCGTGACCAAGGGAGCCCCAGATTTTCAATCTTCACCCAGATGGGAACCTGCGAGAAAGATAGAGGTAGAAGAGAAGCTCCCGGCCTCCATGAATGTGCCACCATTAGCGAACCATCCATAAACCAAGGTGCCTCGTCTAAAACTCGATCCCGCTCGCTAGACGATGGGAGCTTGACGATGTAACCTTCTCTTTCCTCTGAGAAGATCTCAATAGGTCCACTCGGCCGCCAGTGTCTCCGGATCCAACCAGCAAGCTACTCGCGAAAGGGCTTTCTTCCCACGAACCTGATCGAGACGAACTCGCCCCAATCAGGGATGGAGGAGTCTTGGCTAGAAATCGAGGCACACTTCTCTCCATCTACCTCGATGGGCTCAATGAAGTCGATGGCTGTGACTCCCTCAATGCCTCGACCTAGTCTACTAGACAAGAGCCAGTCGGCAATCGTTGAAGACGAAGAGGATGCGCCACCATCAGACTGATTCCTTGGGGGAGCTTTCGGAGAGCCCAGACCATCTCTTTGGGAGGCATTATCCGAATCCACTAGTTCCTTCCCTTCGTGGCACACTACCTTTTCTGGACCAGGGGGTTGGGCAGGGGTACCTCCATCTCCAGTCCTCGCCAATTGAGAAGCAAGAGGAATCAAAGATGACTCTGCGACACCACAATCCTTCTCCCCGCCAACACTAGGGTTGCGCCCACAGCCGCGCCCTCTTCCGCCCTTCCCTCGAGCCATCGTGTGATGATTTTCCAAAATTTGATACACGATAAACTTAAAATTAAGGAATTACATTATTTTTGAAAGTTTGCAACATGATGTAAAAACTATATAAATAAATCCTCCATTATTAACTTACTTCTTTTCTTTTGGTGCATTCTTCTTTGGATGTCCATTTTCCATTATACTTGCAAGAATGATAGCAGATTACTTTAAAATGTTGAGAAAACAACTCGGTCAATATAACACGCTATACTGGTATGTGAGGGAAAAAACGTTGGCATGTAATTGTAACAACATATTCACAACAATTATGGTTATAGAATCAAAATTCACATTTTCAAAATAACTATTGAACCCTGATCTATCCACCCTCTGTTAACCAATACAAGGTATTGTCCCTACTATGGACGTAGGCCACCTTCTCTCCTTGGGTGCTAAGGTTCCATATTAGTCTTCCCCTATTCATGCGATTGACCTTTGATGATCCTCTATCGCATGGGTTTAATCATCATTTTCCTTATATATCGTACATCTAGAGGTGCAATAGGATTTGAGCTAGTCATGTCCATATAATGTGACATCCATAGTGACTTTATAATTTACAGCAAATAAATATACATGCAAGCATTTATCTTCAATCCATTTTGACAATTCTCAAAAAACGTTGGAAAACAAATATGGTTAGTCATAGGCATAAACACATACCTTTCTCAAAAGTACTTGATGTCCAAGAAAAAGACAACAAGAGAAACCAATCAATCAATTATCCTAAAATTAAAGCATAATACTTATGTATAATTAGTTTATCCAAATTCTCCATTAAAATTGACTTGGGTTCCAAGATAGGTTTTGGGGGTCAACATTAGGGTTTCATTATGGTTTTAACTTTAAAAATCCTAATCATCATTTTTTATGATCTTTCGGTTCACAAACCCCAATCTTAATATTATTTGTGCTTTTAACATCAAGGAAACCCTAATCCATCGATCAATGGGTTATTAATCTCAAATTAGGTATAGGTTGTCCTTGTTATTGTAAAAGACCAGTCTTTGATTGTCAACATCAATTGAACATATTAAGATCATCAAAAGTTGATAATAGGATTTTCATTCATTCAACATTTTAAAGATAGCATTACTGGGTTCTTCTTGAATTGGAGGTAGATCTAAGTCTTCATTATATTTTATTGCATTCCTAGTATTTTCCTGATCATTTTTCATGTATAATTTGTCTTGATCAGAGTTACTAATAATTAATATGGATTTTGCAAGATAAATTACCTTTGCTAATGAGGTGTAGTCGTATCATCCTTTTGGTCCTTTTTTCCTTTTACATGTGGGTCCGGGCTCTACAAATGAGCTTGGGCCACGTACCCCACTCACTCCATGAGAGAAGTCCTTCAAACCAAGGCAGAAGGATGCCCTTACCCTTGTAACCTGGGGCTAAAGTATTGCAAGTCTAGGGATAAGATGGTACTTATCTGCTTCTTCATATTCTACCTCACGAGTTCTTTCTTTTGCAAGCAACCTTCCAGAACGAGTCAACTCAGGTGTTGACTCCTTACTACAGAGCACGGCGAATCGAGGGAAAATTGTCAGCCCCTTCGATGACCATAGTCGAGCACAATGGAAGTCTTGGATTGATTGGAAGTGGCCTAAGTAGAGAGAGAGGAATGTGACCTACTCAGCAGGGTGTTGTGGAAAGAACGAGGAAGAGGACCGACGAAGCTATGGAATTGAAGGTAGGGGTGTAAACTTTGGGTCACGTAGAACCTTGTTGACGAAGGGGAGTTTTCTACCCCTTTTAGGTGGGGCTCCAGAGGTTTGGGTGTCAACTGTCTTTTAGATTGGGGAAAGTCATTATAGCTTGTCAAAGTGGGTCAAACTCGAGATGAACTAGATTGTCTCCTCTCTGATCCCAATGAGAGTGTTTCTAGGAGTTTTCATTACTAAGAGAGGGAGACCTGTTTGAAATGAGATCTAGATTTACTGTTCTTGTTTCCAAATCTAATCGAGGTAGGTGACAACACCATAACTATTGGATATGGGATTTGATGGTCCATAAAATGTGAGAAAATAAAAAGGGTCAGGTTTATTTACAAAATATGTGTGACATTAAATACATTGCCTTATAAATCCTTTCACTTTATGAAAATTTGTTAGGATCATATCTCTATCTCTTTGTTTGTCTTTTTAATTCCAAATTTTAATGGAAAGTACACAATGACTTTGTCTAACCATGGCAGAGCATGAGTCTAAAACTTAAAAAGAAAATATACCTTTCTTAACATGCAAGTATTCCTCTTATTTCATGTATTCAAAGCATACAAACTAATCCTTTTCTCTTTCTGTCTTTTTCATATATTTTATTTTAATTACTTTTCTTATTAGGAACCATGTGAAACCGAAATCTAACCATTAGTGGTCACCCATACCACATTCTAGAGAATTCTATATGATTCTCACAAGTACATTACTTATTCTGCATTATCTTTTGCCTTTTTCTTAATATCATATTTTCCTTTGTTCCTTTTTCCCTGATATTTATTATTATACTAACAAAACAATATAAACCAAAAAGATTCACAACAAAGGGAATTTGGAAAAGAAATCCATACTTTAAAAAAAAGCAAAAAAAATTCCAATATGCCCTTTTTATTTAAATAATTGCATTTCACTGATATAATTACATGTGAAAAATTAGGTTATAACATCCTTTCCCTCTTATAGGAATTTTGTCCTCAAAATTAGACTAATCATATAAACAAATCAGGATAGGACTTTTCCATGTATGCCTTTAGCTCCCATGTGGCTCCATCCTCTCCATGATGCTTCTAGAGAACCTTTACCATCTCTATATTTTATTCATGAGCTCTCTCACCTTGGTATCCACTACCCCCACTGGTCATTTAGGGTATGTTAGCCTCCCTTGAAGTGCAACAGGCTAAGTGTTCAACACATGGCTAGGATCCTTCACATAGAGCTTCATATGGGACACATGAAACAAATCATGCACTATACTATGTTGTCAGGGTAAAGCTAAAAAAATAAGTCACTTCACCAATATGTTCTAGAACCTGAAACGGATCCTCATATTAGGGGCTCAAATTTATTCTATTCTTATCTATAGCTCATAGGGATCAAATTTTCAAAAACACAGTCCCCTACAATGAAGTACAAATATGTCCACTTTTGGATCAACAAATGACTTATATCGATCCTAGACTCTATACATCCCCTGCTCGATCAAAGCGACCATGTTCACATATAACTAAAATTCCTATAACCTCAACAAGGTCCTCTCACCGACATCATCCCACTGAAGTAGTGACAAACACGACCTCCTATAAAGAGATTCACATGGATGCATGTAGATGTTGGCTTGGTATCTATTATCATAGCAAAACTTAGCTAAAGGCAACTACTTGTCCGATGATCCACCTCAATCGAGCACACATGCTGTAAAAATGTCTTTCTAATGTATGAAATGTTCTTTCTGACTATTCATCAGTCTAGGGGTGATAGGTTATTCTGAACGTCAATCTCATACCAAATTTTTTGCATACTTGCTCCCATAATTTTGAAGTGAACTTAGGGCCACGGGCATATATAATTGAACTTGGAACACCATGCAGGGGAACTATTTCTCTAACATATAGTTCACCTAGGTCTGACACCTTGGAAATAATCTTTAAGGTGAGGAAACATGATGACTTGGTTAGGCGGTCCACCATAACCCATATTGCATCATGGTCTTTCTTTGTCTTAGGGAGACCACCACAAAATCTCTAGTGTTAGGGTCTCATTTCCTATTAGGAATCTCAATTGGTTGTAGTAACTCACTGGGTCATTGTTGTCGACCTTCATCATCTAGAACGGTAGACAACTGACCACCTATGTTGGTTTGTCTCTTTTTATTTGAGGCAACCAGAAATATTATTGTAAGTCTTTAAACATCTTTATGGTGTTAAGTGTGTATCATATACTTAGAACCATGATCATCTTGCAATATATAACTCTTCAACGAGGGATCCACATGAACTCAAATACAACTTTTGTTCTGGATTCTGACATCCACTCCCACTGAGAGATGTGTCTATGCCCTTTCCATCAAACTTTGATCACATTTGTCTCTAGGTCGTCTAATTGGGTTGCTACAAGCTTGGTCAGCAAGTCAGGCTTGGTTTACCTTTATTTAGTACTTCAACTCTAGTATTTATTATTTTGATCACCTGATTCAATATTACACCAATTGAATTCGAATTTCCACTGGATAATTCTATTTTCATTTGAAAATTTATTTTTTCAATTACCTTGTTCACCTAGGTTTCCAAATCATTTATTCAATATCCCCTCATTAGGGTGTGGTAATACCTCAAATCCTCGATAATCCTAAAAGGATTTCAAATAATTATTTAATTCTCATATCATTTCCATTATTAATATGGCATGTTTTTGTCTTATCTCTCTCACTCATAACAAGATGAAATAAGCATTTGGCTGCAACCCAAATAAAAAGCTCATCCATTCCAAGAGTAGAGATTGTGCATCACACATTACAATTTTATTCCAAATCCAGGTTGAATCATTCTCCACATGACTTGAAACCATTAATACCACTATTTTTGTAATTCTAAGAAGACCCATAGAAAAAGTTATCCTCATAGGTTTTGAGCCTTAAGAATAACTCCCTTTTAAGTTTCGTATTCAATCATCAACACATGACTCCTTATACACATCTTATATATCATCAGCCTTAGTCATTCCCTCACGAGTTCTAGGGAATAGGTGCCTTTGGAATGATCCCATCTTGACTCCTAAGAACCTTATGTACTTAGTACATGCTATTTCCTCATTCTCATAAATTTCATATACTTATAATCATCCTACAATACCTTATGGTTGATTTGTGATTCTATCCTTTTCATTGAGATGTCATAACTTTATCCTATCTAATCACACATTTTTCTTTAGGTTTCTCTAATAATATCCAACCACATTATATTCTTT
This sequence comes from Alisma plantago-aquatica, assembly GCA_963693085.1. Lineage (NCBI taxonomy): Eukaryota > Viridiplantae > Streptophyta > Magnoliopsida > Alismatales > Alismataceae > Alisma > Alisma plantago-aquatica. Next base: position 803,153,434 of record OY856413.1, on the reverse strand, counting down.
ATAATTCTTCCTCCCGAATTTCCTTCATCTCTTAGGGTACCCATAGTTTTCTTTATGAACCTTTTATTGAGAGATGGCGACCTACCCAAGTGGGCCTGGTCCCGTTCTATTGGTCACTTCCCTAGTGACTTTTGTTCAAGTACATTATAGATGGATCACATGGGTGCAAAGAATCAGACTTAGTACATGTGATGTGTTTCATGCTCTTAATATATGAAGTTTTAAGTGACCTTTAATGTTATCACAGTTCTTCAACTAACGAACTCACTCCTTTATGAAGGGTCCTATCCCAGGACAAGACAATACTCATACTTGGTTGTACCAAGGATGACAAAAACATACTCAAATCCAAAGTTTTATTAGAAGAGGATACGTCCCTTAGGCATATTTCCTAGTATTCCATTCATGCATTTTCTACCTAAGAGTTATTACATTATATCTCGTGATCTACCACTAAAGAGTTAGATCACTAATGGTACCTTACTACCATGAATTGAAGTGTTTGGATATAATGAGGTCGATGTATTATATCTCAAGTTCAGGTCACTAGGAACACTATCTACTGTCATAGGACAAGTACATTATTCTATCCATACCATATAGTAATCTGAAACAAATGAAGAGTACTCAGAAGAAGGCAAATTTATTCAACACATATCCCTCACATCAACGAAAACTATATTGAATATTTCATGATTATTATCCCATTTTTACTTTCTCATATTAGGTTGTATTCCATATCAAATGTTTATCTAGAAGTTAGCTTGTCACTTTCCTTTATCATATTTCATGCATGTGTCAACCCAATAGCAAGTAGAGAACTTATTAAACTATTTCTAATTTTTTCATTATGTCATATCCATTCATCATTTCTCATGGTTGGACCAGTTTCATACGTACATATGATAGCATGGTAGTTCTAAAAGAACTTGTTTGAGTGGTTCACCAGCATGGTAGTTCTAAACACTACTACAGAAACAACATTCAATGTCACTTTTCTGGGTGTCGGTTCTTTAGGAAAACTGACGCCTACACTATTAGACGTCGGTTATTTAGGCAAACCGACGTCTATATTCGAAGACCATCAGACACGGGTACCGCTTTGAATACAACGTCAGTTGTTAATAACAAACCGACGCCTAAAGTCGCCCGTGAAATCCAATTTTCGAGCAAAAAAAATAGTGTCACTTTCAGCGTCGGTTATGTAGATAGAAACCGACGCCTATGCACGATGAAAATTTGTGCGAAAAGTGTCACTTTCAGCGTCGGTTAACCTTTTATAACCGACACTGAAAGTGGTTCCCGCCAAACAATTTCGTGAAAATATCGTCCAATTAGACGTCGGTTGGTTCAAACAACCGACACTAAAGAGGTTTAGGCGTCGGTTGTTTGAAACAACCGACGCTATTTGGGAACTTAATATCCCGCGATCGCCCGACTCTTCCCCTTTCTTCTGTTTCATTGCAAGCCGATATCCCTTTTCTTCTCTGCTGTCGCCCGACCACGCCACCAATTTCTCCTCCACGAAAGCTCCTTCTTCCTCCACGACAGCGCCGCCGCGCCCCCTTCTCCGCCGCCACTGCTACTGCCTTCTTCCCCTTCTCCGCGCCCCCTTCTCCGCCGCGCCCCCTTCTCTGCAGCCACTACTGCTCCTTGGTTTGCCTTCCCTACCGCCTGGAGCTCGCCTCCACGCTGCCTTCCTCCTTGCCGCCGCCCGCCGACGCCGCTGCTCCTTGCCGCCGACGCCGCTGCTCCTTAGTCTGTCTGCCCTACCGCCTGGAGCTCGCCGGCCACCGCTGCACCTGCCGCCTGGAGCTCTCCGGTCACTGCCACCACTGCTGGGAGGTAAGTTGTTGTTGCTCGCCTAATATTGCATCTAAATCTAGGTTTCACCACTTCTTTCACTGAGAACTGAGAAGAATGTCCTACCACGGCCGTGCTGGGAAGCACGACCATTCTGGACAGCACGGCCGTGTTGCCCAACACGGCCGTGGTAGGCCAACACAGCCACGACCGTGTTTGATTTGATTTAAACCCTAATTTGATTTAAATCCATTCTAGCATCCTAATTTGATTTGATTAAACCCTAACATTGATGAAACCCTAACATCAATTGTGATGAAACCCTAACATATACATATCTATTATTGTGTTTGTTGGCCTAGAAACCCGTCCAAGATTGACTCATTAGGAGTAAATCTTGGATAGTCCCCGGTTTGGGACTGTTCTTGAATACCTAATGTCACTTAGGATGTAAGTGTATAATGTGTATTGGGTTTTTGAGAAAATTTCGGTAGCATTTCCCCGTTTGTTCTCTAAGTACAAATGTACTTAGAGAACAGTGGGGAAATGCTGCTGAAATTTTCTTGAAAACCCAATACACATTATACACTTACTAGTGAGATTAGGTGTTCAAGGATGGGATAGGTGGTACACATTTATTATATATAAGAATGACATCACATGTGTTTGTTGGCCTAGAAAGTGAACAATCATTGTTCTTTATATTACTTGTACATTGGTATAAATTAGAATGAACAATCACTAAATTAAATACTGTTTGTATGAAGTCCGACTTCATTGTACATATCTATTATTGTGTTTGTTGGCCTAGAAACCCGTCCAAGATTGACTCATTAGGAGTAAATCTTGGATAGTCCCCGGTTTGGGACTGTTCTTGAACACCTAATCTCACTTAGGATGTAAGTGTATAATGTGTATTGGGTTTTCGAGAAAATTTCGGTAGCATTTCCCCACTGTTCTCTAAGTACATATGTACTTAGAGAATAGCGGGGAAATGCTGCCGAAATTTTCTTGAAAACCCAATACACATTATACACTTACTAGTGATATTAGGTGTTCAAGGATGGGATAGGTGGTACACATTTATTATATATAAGAATGACATCAAATGTGTTTGTTGGCCTAGAAACCCGTCCAAGATTGACTCATTAGGAGTAAATCTTGGATAGTCCCCGGTTTGGGACTGTTCTTGAACACCTAATCTCACTTAGGATGTAAGTGTATAACGTGTATTGGGTTTTTGAGAAAATTTCGGCAGCATTTCCCCGTTTGTTCTCTAAGTACATATGTACTTAGAGAACAACGGGGAAATGCTGCCGAAATTTTCTCGAAAACCCAATACACATTATACACTTACTAGTGAGATTAGGTGTTCAAGGATGGGATAGGTGGTACACATTTATTATATATAAGAATGACATCACATTATACACTTAGGATGTAAGTGTATACCCTAATCTTTTCCTAATATATACTTATTTCCTAATATATACTTGTTTTCTCTGATCATAGAATGGATAGATCATGGATGTCCATTCGTAATCGTTGCACCCCAGAGTTTATATCTAGTCTTGACCAGTTTATTAGATTTGCCGAGGAACATAGGAAAAAACCTACAGATAGGTTCTACTGTCCATGTAGGCATTGCGGTAACAACTTGAAAGTCAACACTGGTGAGGAAATCAAAAGTCATGTCATGTGCAACGGGATTGTATAAGGCTATACAGAATGGCACTGGCATGGAGAGATTTCAAAATCAAAACCAGTAGATGTCGATAGCAGTGCTTGGGTGGAAGAAGAAATTGCCTCCGATGATGTAAATGTGAACGAACCAGTTCCAGCAGACATCGTTGATGCGATGCTGGATAGTTGTAGGGTAGAGCACACCGATCCACCTCCTATCTTTAGAAACATTGTGCATGATGCTGAGATACCGTTATACACAATCTGTGCTAAGTTTACGAAGCTTAGCGCTGTGTTGAGATTGTATGAGTTGAAAGCTAACAATAGATGGAGCGACAAAAGCTTCACTTCATTGTTGACTCAGTGGTAATGACACTCCTGATAATGACAAGAATATTGAGGAGGGCAAAGGAATTTTGGGATCACGGGTGAAAGTAATCAGCCGTGAGCAGTTGGAACAAGCTCACTTGTATATTTTACACAATATGGACAAAGTGAGTGTTTATATCGAGGAACATACCAATTTCATAAAGAGACAACATCCTCGAGCAAGTTCAATGTGGCTTGCTAGAGAGCATAATAAGACTTTTACTAAGTGGTTTGAAGATAAAGTATTACATCAACTATCTCAAACACCAAATGATATTACAGAAACTATCAAATGCCTCGCCTTTAAACCAAAACCGAATGTTATGTCTTATGAAGGGTTTGACATTAATGGATTCACATATTACACAAAGTTCCAAGATGATAAGAGTGTCGTCCAAAATAGTGGGGTCACTCTTCAAGCGTCGACTATGTACTTTGCAAGTGCAAATGATAAGAGTCCACGTGAAGCTAAAATGTCATATTACGGTGTCATTGAAGACATTTGGGAGTTTGACTACATAGATTTCAAAATTCTGCTCTTTAAATGTAATTGGGTTGATAACACCAAAGGAGTTATAGTGGATGAATTGGGTTTCATCTTGGTGAACTTTGAAAAGATTGGCGAGAAGGGTGAACCATTCATATTGGCATCACAGGCGAAACAAATATTCTATATCGATGATCCTGCAAATGATAAATGGTCGGTTGTTCTTCATGGTAAAAGACAGTTCATTGAAGATCCTATAGATGAAGAAGAGTACTATGATTAGTATGATGACTCCAGTCCATTCTCAGTTGGGTTTCCAACTCCACAAAATATTGAAGCTAATGATGACTTATATGTGTGCGGAGATCACAATGAAGGATTGTTAATTGATAAAAGATCACAATTTTAGAGACATGTATGTTTATACAAATGCTAAATGTTTGCCTTTTTCTAGTTTATACAAATGCTAAATGTTTGCCTTTTTCTAGTTAATACAAATGCTTAATGTTTGCCTTTTTCTAGTTAATACAAATGCTAAATGATTGCCTTTTTAATGACATTTTCAGATGGCTGACCATGATGTGCATGATGTCCATGATGAGCATGAAGTCCATGATGAGCATGCAGTCCATGACGAGCATGGCGAGGATACCAATGTAAGTTCTAAAAACATATCCTGTATTTCTATAAAATTCATTATCTTCTAGTTATGTCATATATCCTATATTTCTATATTAGGCTAATTCAGTGTGTTTATTTTTGTCAAATTTTAGGTTGATGATGCACATGTACCCACTGAAGCACTGGAGTAACTTGATGTGTAGCACCAAACACTTAACAAGAAAAGGGGCATCACTCTGTTGAAGAAGTTAATAGCGCTAAGTGGCAGTGGATCCAAATTGGTTGTGGAGTTTGATAATGGAGGAAATGCAATTGGAGTGAACCGCAATAATTTTGTAAACTATCTATGGTGTACCACTCGGAGCCATTGTGGTGTTAAGTATGATAATTGGCATAAAGTTCCTCAGGGGAAAAAAGACTTGATATGGAAGGATTTATGCGTGAGTTATTATTATTTGCAATTCTATTTTGTAGATTACAAATTCTATTATTTGCAATTCTATTTTGGATACTAGTTAATAACATTTCTATTTTACAGAATCTATTTGCATTGGATGAGAAGTTGCATCGTAAAAGTGTGATGCAACGTGCTGGAAAGATGCTTAGGAATTATAGGACAAATCTGAATAGAGAATACATAAAAGAGGGTGATAAGAAGAAGAAGTCAGCCCTTGAACAATGGAACTTCTTGGACAAAGAAGATTGGGACAATTTTGTTGCTTCAAGAAAATCTGAAGAATTCAAGGTATTATGCGTCACTCCCAATTTAATTAATATACATTGTATTCACCTATTCAAGATTAACATTTCATGCTACTAACCAAATCATTAATGTGCATACTAACTAGGCCCTCAGTGATGCACAAAAAGCAAGGCGTGCACTGAATGTGCATGACCACACTATGGGTCCAAAAGGCTATGCAAGCGTGAACAATGGAACTTCTTGGACAAAGAAGATTGGGACAATTTTGTTGCTTCAAGAAAATCTGAAGAATTCAAGGTATTATGCGTCACTCCCAATTTAATTAATATACATTGTATTCACCTATTCAAGATTAACATTTCATGCTACTAACCAAATCATTAATGTGCATACTAACTAGGCCCTCAGTGATGCACAAAAAGCAAGGCGTGCACTGAATGTGCATGACCACACTATGGGTCCAAAAGGCTATGCAAGCGTTCGCCAAAGACTACAGGCGGAGTCTGCGGCTACTAAGGAGTCTGCTCCTACTCAAGAGTCTGCCACACCCATGCCTCGCCATGATATCTGGATAGCTGGGAGGCAAAACAAGAAGGGTGAAATAAAGAAGCCCGTAACTGCTGAGGCGGCTGCGAAAATGGTAAAATACAACTCTTAGAGCAATCGTTTGAATATTGATTATTTGTGGTGTTAACTTACCAATTTCTATTGATGGTGATTAGCGGGAGCTGCACGAGCAGAGGAAACAAGGCACGTTCATCCCTTAGGGCACAAGGGATGAATTGACAGTTGCTCTGGGTAACCCAGAGCATCCTGGACGTGTTAGGGGTATAGGCACTGGTGTGGGCATCAAAGCATTCTTTGGGCCATCCCAGCGCAAACCCAGAGCGGGACTTTCTCAAGAAGAGGTAACCTATTCTTTTTTTAGAATGTTACTGCAAAAGGAAATTCAATAATAAGAAGCTAATGTTTCTTTTATCCATGTATAGGAGAATAAGAGAGTTGAGGATATAGTTGCTAAGAAGGTCAATGATGTAGTTGCTGAGAAGGTCAAGGAAGAATTGCTGTGGTGGCAGGCATCTCAGGCTTCCAATCAGCCTATGGCGACCCACTCTTCTCCTGATGCACAGACTGCGAGTAATCCTGGAGACCCATCGCCTAACACGTCTGCTGTAAGTATTGTTTATGACATTGTAGCTAGTCTTTTCAAGATGATATGTTTTCAAGATGATATGTATATATGTATAACATTCTTTACGTAAATTTGTAGGCATTGAAGCCATGCCGCTTAAGAATACAAGACTATGTTGTTGCAGAGGCGCAGGCTTACCCGTCCCTTCCTGGGGAAAGGTTTCACGGGACTCCAATGCCACAGGGATACGTTCGTGTGGGCCCATTACGTGTGTTACCCGATTGGAGGGAAGCTACATTGCCATATCCCCACCCAGATATTGATACACTTGCTGAGGTAGAAGGCGGGGTCATATTGTGGCCCAAAGCAGATGTCGTCTACACTACTAAAATTGTAAGATAAATTTACATTGATTTAGACTGTTAATGTGTATATATGATGTCAACTGATCTGAAATTATATATACAGGTTAAAAAGAAGACACCAGGAGAACCTAGGCCTCCACCTCCACTTCCCGCATTACCAACTTGGGTTCCAACTGACCTAACATACCCGTTAGGTCCTGCTTGTAGGGGAATGGCATGTTGGCTATGGGCACATAATATACATTGCTCGATAATTATTTCTTTAGATGCAGATTATGCAGGTCAATCATACGATAGCTCTTTATTTATACAAGATATTATTGAGCTGTTTATGTATGATTGGCTGAATACATCAATGATAGAGACATGGATAAGGTGAGATCTTGTTTATACATCCATATACCTTGTGTAAGATCCGGTGATCTGGTTTCTTATATATTAATGCATACGTAATACATGTTTTGCAGCTACTTAGTCGAAGATCATTGCAAACAATTTGCATTTGATCATGTGGGATTTTTGATTCCATCATTGATTAGTATGGTAGCTAAAGACCCTGATAGTGTTCAACAATACTGTTTAGATGCTTTTAAAATTTTCGGTCAGCAAAACAAGAAGATAATAATAGCTCCATTCAATGTCAAGTAAGTTTACTTTATTTATAATTTGGACTTAAGAAAATTCCATTTTTATTATGCATTTTGAGTTATTAATTGTTAACTTTTTACCTCTAGCTGTAGACATTGGGAGTTACTAGTTATTGTCACCGGGACGTTAACTATTTATTATCTAGATCCCGCGGGAAGTACATTAAACACTAAAATTGGACACGTAATGAGAATGCCATTATTCTGGTGAGAAATATTTCATTTTTGTATCTGTTAACATATGTTATTACATTACTATTTACTTATGTAATTTACTGTGTTATATTAACATGTAGGGGTTTAGATGCATTCAAAAAGGCTGGAGGAACGGTCCCAAGGAAAAAGAACCAGCCAATAAATTGGCAGAACGTACAAGTAAGTTCCCGACTCCAATGTATATATTATTGATGTGAATTGTGCTTAGTTGTATTATTTTGTATGTTTCAATTTATAGTACGCTACACAAGACAATGGCTGGGCATGCGCATACTATGTGATGCGATTTATGCAGATGATTATCAAACATGCCGCATTGGACATCGATACCATACATGAGGTATTATATATAGTCTCATTAGTTAGTATGAAATATATCAATCTTATTTTTATATTATTACTTATATATATACATCATTCTCTTTGCAGGTGTTTAAAACTGACAACACTATAGGTAAACGCTTAAAAAATATACATGCTCCATATACGATGGAAGCATTAAATGAAATAAGAGAAGAATGGGCAAAAACCATACAAGCAGTGGCAACTGTAAGATATAATTGGGATGTTGATAGCGATAATGAATGATACTTTGTAAATGAATATTTCTAAATGTTAATACATGTATTTGAATGTTTCTATATGTGTGAATGTGAGAATTGAATTGATGTCTGAATGTATCTACTTGTGTGATATTTTCCTTGGGACTTTTGCAGGTTTGTGGCCTGTTTGTAGGCTGATATCAATGGATGTCGTAAACCTGCAGTTCAGAAAACTGAACTGCAGGTTCTCATCCTGCTGACCAGCCATAGCAGGCCTGCAAACTGATATGAAAAAAAAAGATATAGGCGTCGGTTATTTACAGAAAACCGTCAGCAAAGACCTACATCGTCGGTTATTGGATAAAAACCGACGCCTAATATTACAAACAACCCAACCGTGTAAGAAAGCACGGCTGTGGTGGAAAAGGCGTCGCTTATTCATATAAAACCGACGCCTATAGTACTAAACACGGCCGTGCAGGGAAGCACGACCGTGTCGTCTTGAAGTATGTCGTCGGTTGTTTAGTTGATCACCGACGCCAAACGAGTTTGCGCCACAGAAAACAACGTCATCTAAGACACTTTTTGCGTCGGTTACCAATTAAACACCGACGCAGAATGTGTCCTAGATGATGCCGTTTTCTGTGGTGCGAACCCTTTTGACATCGGTTTTCTATAAACAACCGACGTCTCTAAGTTAAATAGGCGTCAGTTAAAAAAACGACGCCGAAGTGTTAGACCTTTAGCGGCGCCCACATAGGCGTCGCTCGGAAACCGACGCCAAAGCGGGTTAAACAATCGACGCTAAAAGGCATTTCTGTAGTAGTGAAACAAACTTGTTTGAGTGGTTCACAAACTATATATCATAGTCCAAGTGGGGTTTCCTTCAACCCAAGACTTGAGGGAAGTGCCATAATTAATCTCTATGAACGCACTCAACCTTGTGAGCATTATATGTTGGGAAATACAAGCACATAGTATAGCAGTGGAATTTTTTTTATCTATCTGTATTCCCATAACCGCAAGATCGCATCAACTACTATGAAATAGGAATGATAGTTTAACGAGTTATCCCTATTCCTGGAGCAAGTACAATGACAATAACTCACTTCAATGCAACTTTCAACTAGTTTCTCTTGGATGGTGGTTGTGCAACTCCTAGTCTTCACCACGAACAACAAACAAAACAACTTCTACCGTGACTCTTGTGGTCTAGCCACAGATTGCAGGTTGACTTTGCTCTCTTATAAGAAGCGAAAGGAGTCCTTCCTCTACAATAGTCCACACAAACCAACTAGAACTCATGTCATCCTGTCAGGACAGACAATATGGAGTTGTCCCTCCCTTTGGTGTACTAGTCACCAACTTGCTCTTCCACAACAATGATTCTCAAGTGTTCTCTCCTATCGCTATCCATCCCTTGTCAGGTAGGACTTGCTAGGGCTCTCTCGGTTACCACAACTAGAGAGGACAACAATTTTCCAAGCAACTGATTCTCAATTGATGTTGTTGTGTTTTGGGAAGCCCCCGGTACCCCTCTATTTATAGGCGGAGTTTGGGCTAGGGTTCCCAGACTGTTCGAGATTTATATGGGAGTAGAAGAGATCGGAAGCTATTGAATTTGCACAACCTGTAATAGCCAAAATGGATGTCTGGTGACCCATACAGTCATCTCACACTGCCAAAGAGCCATTTGGTAGTTTCCCAATCGCATACAAATTTGCAGTTTTGATTCTAATTAATGTTACATATTAATTCCTTGCACCACAAGAGAAGTGCAACTTAAACAATTCGAGAAACATCTAGAATCTTCATTTAGTCCAATAGAACCATCTCACACATGTGAGACACCCGTCTTAATCACCCAGAGAATTGTCTGGTGAGCCTGAGTCGAGTCAGTCGATTCAACAGCTTGAACCGGACGATTCACAGGGTAGAACTTAGACAATTCGAACTCTAATCAGCCTGACAACCCAAACGACCGTCTCAACACTTGAGACATTGGTCTTGCTAAACAAATGGTCACCTCACCTAGTGAGATGGTAGTTTGGTAGTTGAATCAGCCAATCAATTGATATGTTGTGTGAATTGAATACCTAAACACTTTAGTAACCAATCCAATCATCATGCAAGATAAAATCCTCTTCTAGACGAGTTCCTATGTGTGTGACCCTATAGGTCCCATATTACATTGGCAATGAATGTCTATAACTAGCTTATGACATCCCAATCATGGAGTGGTGCCTAGTCTCACATCAGTGCTACCCAAGTGAATGAAAAGCTGGAAATACAACTTCAACCTACAATATGTGCAAGGTGTTGCAGTGATTGTATAATTCCTTTGTCACTGATATCTAAAATGAACTCGAGGCATGAAATCATCATCCTCTCAACATTCAATCCTATTTCTTGAACCAAGACCAATGTGACGCCCCGTGCCACACCAAGAAAGATTACTCGAAACACAATTGTAGAAGAAAGATTAGCAAGCGTATTATCAGAAAACACTATAAATTAAAACCATTTTCATAAAAATGTCAAGCAATAAGAACCTTCACATATAAGTCCTTTCATGCCTCAAAGCATATACAAGACATGTTGTGAACCTGTAACCAAAGAACTATTCTAGAACATATATACATGTTTCCACCACATCTGTACATAATAGGTATACAGGCCAGCCACACAAAGGAAACATGTTTGCAAAACATCTACAAAATGTTCCCAAAGACCTGAGTGTATAGGGATGACTCTAGGACTCTATCAGCAAAATACATCTAGCAGCACTTCCAACCTTGTTAGGTACTGGTCCTCCTACTACTCCTCAACCTCTGATGAACGATCTCTACCTCCTCATGATCGTCCACCTAAAAAGGGTGTGGGAAACCCAAGGGGTGATATTCCAAATCTCAGCGGGAGATATAACTCACCACCATCTCTATTATTATCAAAAGTAAGCTAAACTAAGTAGCAGTATAATTACAATTATGTGAACAAGTTAATGATTATTAGTAGGAAAAACATTTATTGTCTAATTTATGAAACATCTTAATAATTTAAAAGGAATATGAAGAACATGCATATTTCCTATCAACAACATTGTATAAAGATCAAGCAAGGCCTCATCCAATGTTTTTGTAATTTGATCCTATACAAGTATACTACACATTTGATTACATACATTATTATGCCCTGTGGTTTTGATTCATACCACCCAAATCCAACCGACCACTTGAAAAGTTGAAATTGTTGTCACATAAGGCTTAATGGAAGAGCTGGCATCCACGACCTCACCACACCTCTTGGTTAGCACAAGAGAAAACACCACATAGACATATCAATCAACTGCAACAATGACATATAGTTGAGATTTGGGATTAGCTCACACATGGTCGTCCACATATATAATCATAACTAGCCCAACTTGGTAAAGGTACGATGCTAGAACAACAAGCTCACTCATGTCCGTTCTAACAAAGGAGGATCTCACACATGGAAATTCACACCACAATGAGATCAACTCACACACAATCATCTCACACATCATGTATTTAAGGAAACAAGGAATAACTTGACTTGTACCATTCATATTCAAAAATATTCCCTCCAAGTTAAACTTGTTTCACCATTCAACAATTTGCTGACACTGAATGGATCTATGGCACAGGGAAAACTACACTATTAGATTTCATGTGATTAATTAGACCAATTTAAACATCTTTAGCATCAATCAAGTTACAACGCACAACCTCTGAACAAGATCTACATAAATAAGGTATAACTCCTATCTAGAACATATTGAAACATATTAGGTGTGATCTCATCACATCATCACTTTATGCTTGTTATTCATCATATGTCCATCACAAGGACCAATGTCATTACAAGGACCACATATCTTGGGGTAACAACCCCTCATCTCATAACTAAGGAACCCATCAGCTCATATAAGGCAATAAGACATCATTAGGTCATAAGAACATTTCCCTCCTCTTTTTGAGTCACCATCTCACATGTTCCTCACATGGATTATTCAAATAGATCATAACCACCATGGATCATACCTGGCTATGTACTTCAATTGGTGTTTCCTGCATGGTTAAAAATTGATAACAAGAAAGCAATACATCATCAAAACCAATATCTCATAAGATTCATGCCATACATTTTACATCATATCTTTAGGTTTATGGTTTCCTCTTTACTTGATTAGTTTTAAAAGTTTGGATCAACAATTACCCTTAGATTATCACTTTAATCATCATTATCATATGTGTTATGAGACATAGCAACATGTTTCTCATTGTCATTATAAAACATGTTATGAGGTATAGAAACATAGCTCTCACATCATATGTACGACTACTTCAAAGGGTATCACATCATACCATTTGACCCTAGAATCAACATGGTGTATCTCAAACACCACCACAAGGTATCATCTAGATTTCAACATAGGGTATCGATTAACCCTAAGTGTGATGGGAAATCACTCCAAGGGGGTTATGGATCTACCTACTCAAGGTGTATATTTGTTTAGGCATCACTATCTGTGTATCAGGCACAACACCTCTAAGAGAGGGTGTCGGCCAACCCCCTTCTATCGGGAAACACCATCACATGGGTGACAAGAGTCGAGGGGATAACGGGCATCTCTAGTGTATCGGGTAACACTCAAGTTGACGAGATGTTTGAGTAACATATCGGGCTCTCCTCATGCCATGCCACACATCACATATCGGTAATGCTTCTGAACAATGTGACGACTGCAAGAGTGTCAGGATGAAATGCCCCCAATCAAAGGGCTAGCAACACATCAAGCCATGATGGGCATCAATGCTATCACCAAGATGTGTCAGCCTCTGCACCAGCGAGACATCGCAAAATGTGACAACCAAACCAAAACAACCAGCGTAGTAGGAATCATGATTAAACTCCATATCAGTTTAACAACCACCAAACCAACTAGCACCCTCGACTCATACCGGCATAATCCTACCTAAGACATGACAATATAGGCAACATCTAATCGTGTTGACATAGACCTAAACAAGGCCGTGATGACCTGCCACAAAGGTATGTTCAGGGGCATCATAGGTTGTGACGACCACCCAAAGCCCAACGGTCTAACCTATGTGTCAACCTCCACATGCATAACCTACACAAGCATATTGGCCATAAAAGCATATCGACTACCTCATCTTCAACCTCCAGATGACATTAGTATCAAGGAAAAAGAAAGGTGCAACACATAGGCTTCAACTAAGAAAGGCTCATTTTCCAAAACAGAACATTATACTACGCAAAAGAGTTACTATAAAGCAAGCAATAACAAGCCAAGGATAAAGAGAAAAGATAACAAGTAAAGAGGTGATATTAATAAAGTTGGTTTAGAGTTATATAACCCACCTCAAGGATCACCACCAAGCTCTAAGCTCCAAGGTAGAAGAAGATCATCCAAGCTCGATCACCACAACACCTCCAAGAGAGAAGATGGAACCATGGTTAAGAGAGCATGAGAGAGAAAGGAGATAACCAAGGTCCATGGCCGAGAAGAAGAAAGAAGGAGAGAAAGAAGAGCTAGGGATCATGGCTTACTAAGGAAGAATATGAAAAAATAACACCACAATCTTAGGCTCATCCACCAATCTCTAAGGCAGAGCACTCCTCAAGTAAAAGATCGACCACCAAAGAAAAGGAAAGCAAAGAAGGCAAAAAGAATTCTCTTGCATGGAGAGAAAGAGATATATATACAAGAGAGATGAAAGAGATATCAAGGGGATAAGATCCTTTCCTCTCCCTCTAGGTCACTTAAGATGTTCAAGGCCGATACACACACCAAATCCCTTCCCAAACTGAGAGGGATGAAACCGTAGAGCCACAAAATGATATGGTGCATCATTAATCACCCCAATACGATAGGAGGTCTCCTCAAGACATCCCAAAACCGATACAAGGCCTCTCCAAGGCTCTCAAGCCTAAGACAATACTCCTAGGTGCGAAACACACCCCAAACAAGAGTGTAAAACATCACCAAGGTTGTCATCACTCAACCAAGTCTCAACCAAGGTGCCCATCTCTCTCTTACTACTCTAGATGATTCCAAGAGAGAGAAGGAACACACTAGAGGTGGAAAACTTGCACATCAACCCCTATCCTGGGTAAATTGCAATTTTCACCAATCCTCTCCACAAAACACAAGCATCAACCAAGAAAGATCAAACAAGGAACTCAAGCCTCCAACATGCCCTAATTACATCTCAGATGATTAGAGCAAGGAGCTAAGCAACATACTTAAGGAAAACAAATTGGGTTATACCAAATCGTGGGTCAAGGTCCTTACAAGTAGACTATCTGAGATAATATACCTCAATATCATATATTGATTCTCATGTGCATGTGCATGTCTTTCTTAGTCTCACTTATCAAGTGGACATGATATCATACCCTAGTAGGAAGGACAAATCACATATATATCACTCACAGTCTATCCCCATGTGTTGAAGTAACCCAATCATCACATTTATAACAACCCATATTCTAGGACTGCATTTGATGATGTCAAAGAATACCTAATGACATGTGACGAGTATAGTGATTTCATGTCTAATAATCACAATCACCCCCTTCACTATAGATCTGACTATGACTTAACATATGATGGTTTCTATGTGTTACTCTCAAGGTGGGTCTGTCAGATACATTGTTCCCTAACATGTATCTGTGTGCTTGGTTTGATATTGCCATATCATGCCTGATGAGATTCTTTCATCAACCAACCAACACTCTAGTCTTAAGTGTTACTAGTGTCCATCCACCTTCCACAGTAACAACCGAATAGGGACATAATAAGAATGTAAATACTCTTAACATCTGTATGATCTCACTCTTCCAAGTCATGTACCTGAAGGCATACCTTATTGTGTATTGTCATTCATTAGACATTCATAATATTTCCTCATTATCTCATAACTAAGAAAAATAGAATGAATTGGAAACTTGCCTTTATGAGTATTAATCAAATCCTTTATGGTATATGCCATGTCAATCATCATAGGATTTCTCTATGGACATATCTTAGAGAAGGTCATCTGGTCACATGAGACAGTCATCTCACACTGCCTAACGGTTGTTTGGTAGTTTTGCAATCAAATACAAAATTGGCAATTTTGATTCCAATTAATATCACATATTAATTCCTTGCAACACAAGAAAAGTGCAATCAAAACAATTCGTGAAACATCCAAAATCTTAGGTCAGCCAACATAGCCATCTCACACAAGCGAGATGCCCATCTAAATCACCCAGATGGCTATCTGGTGATCTTGAGTTGAGCCGACCGACATGTTCACAGGGCATAAGTTAGCTAATTCGACCTCGAATCATCGTGACAACCCATACGACCGTATCAACACATGAGACGATCATATGGCTACCCAAACGATCATATCACTAGTGAGATGGTCATTTGGAAATACAGTCAGCCAATCCATTGATTTGCTATGTAAATTGAATACCTAAGCACTTTGGTAATCAATCCAATCATCATTTAAGATAAACTCCTCTTCTAGATGAGTTCCTATGTGTGTGACCCTATAGGACCCATATCACATAGGTAGTGAATGTCCATAACTTGCTTATGGCATCAGAAGAAAGGAGTAGTGCCTAGTCATACATCAGGGCTACCCAAGTTAATGAAAAGTTGGAGAACAGCTTCAACCGACATTCCGTGTAAGGTGTTGCAAAGATTGTATAATTCTTTTGTCACTGATATCCAGGATGAACTTGAGGCATGGAATTGTCATTCTATCAATGTTCAATTCATGTTTCTTGAACCAAGAGCAGACTATTTGAGATAAATGTGTTATTAATACCATATATTGATTCACATGTGAATGCACATGCATTTCTCAGTCTCACTTATCAAGTGGCCAGGATATCATACTCCAGTAGGAGGGAAAAATTCCATATCTATCACTCACAGTCTATCCCCGTGTATCAAAGTCACCCAATCGTCACCTTTATAACAACCCATGTTTTTGGATTGTGTTTGATGATGTCAAAGTATACCCAACAACATGTGACTAGTACAGTGATTTGAGGTCTAAGAATCACAATCTCCACCTTCACTATGAGAGTTTACTATGACTTAGAATATGATGGTTTCCATGTGTCATTCTCAAAGTGGGTTTGTCCGATACATTGTTCACTAAGATGTATCTGTGTGCTTGGCTTGATATTGCCATATAATGACTAATGAGATTATGTTATCAACCAACCCACACTCTAGTCTTATATGTTACTCATGTCTATCCATCTTCCATAATAACAACTGAATAGGGACATAATTAGAATGTACATACACTCTTAAAATTAGTATGATCTCATTCTTCCAAGTCATGTACTTGAAGACATATTTCATTGAACATTGTCATTCTTTAGATAATCATAATATTTCATCATGATCTCATAACCGAGTGAAACATAATGAATTGGAAGATTGCCTTTATGACTATTTATCAAATCCTTTATGGTGTATTCTATCTCAATCATTACATGATTTTCTCTATGGGAATATCTTACCAACATTATATGTACTAGATTCCACCACTTCCACTCTTTGGTGTAGGAACCTCGGGTTTACCTCTTAGCATTGGTCATCTAAACTACATGACTTAGCCACTAAAGTACGTACTACACCAAAACATGATATGACATTTTCGTCTTAGATTCCTACTCAAAAAATATTCTTACCCAACTCTCTCTTTCATGTAGACAACCCTTAGAGTCCTTAAAAAGGGAATACCAATATGAGTATGAGACTTCACAACATATTACCGTTACATACCTCTCTAGGATCTAGGGACTCTCTTTCCCTCATATAGATGGTAGGTACTCATATCATCTACACATCTTTATAAGAATCCTCCTTCTCTTTTCATTAGGGTTTGGTCCTTCTAAGGACATCTAGGGCACAACAAGCCTCTAGGGATCTTTCTTACAGTAACATAACTTATTCACTCAGGGAAGTCTAGTTTAGGACCTATGATATGAATATTTCTCATCATTCCACTTGACTTGGAGTCTAGGTTCCCAACCTTCTCTTTTTGGGTCCCACTGTCTTAGGAGTTAACCCTATAACTTGTCCTAGAACTAGAGATCCCCCTTTGTAGAAGACATTGAGGCTCTTGTAGATTCACATCTTATCCTTATCTATTTTATATTATCTAGAGAAGCACACACACACTTGTATTATCAAATCTTATTGTCCAAAAATTCAAAAGCTAAATTATCAAATCTGACTGAGGTCATCATAAACCATATTACCTCATTGTCAAACTCCTTGTCCATTCCATATAGTATGCCTATCTCATAAGCCAATAGAAATTAACCCTCTAACTTAGAACTAATCACGTAGATTCATGTCTACCTTCTACATGTATCTATGCGGGGACGTAATTCCTATTAGGGTTCCTACCAGAAGGAGTTTAGACTCTCTGGTCATGACCCAATATTAGGGTTTAACTCCCTCATAGATCTTTTCCATGCTCTGGGTTGACCCACCCTAGGTTGAGACACCAATCCTAAAAGTTGCACTAAGGGTTTTTCATATTTCCTCGTTATGTAACCAACTATTTCCAATTCTTGGTAGGTTTGCTTGACCTACATCCATACCCTGCATGCCTTACTTGACATACCTACATGCACCGATGAACTCCTTATATTTGTATCCTTTCTCTCTCCATTGTTTAATATTAGGATTTAAGTTTAGGGTTAGGAACCATACCCCAACACATTTAGGGTTTTTCTAAACACTATAAAATTATGTCCCTAACATCTTATTTACATGCATTTTATTATTTGGCAAAGGATTCCTTAATTATTAATACCCCTCACCCTAGTTTTAAGAAGGAGATCACGAGAGTAGTTACATGTACCTAGGGTTTATTTAGTAAAGGAGGTCAAGATGACTAGTGGTATGGAGGAAAGTATTTCCAGCCCCTAGATCGTGGTCCTTTATAGACACCATCGTCATTGGAAAACACTCTAATAATTATGTTGGGCTCTAAAATTTAATAATTATTAGAGGTTAAATGGTAAATGAGGCACTGATACCAAATGTAACAACCCCCTCACCTGTTATCCCCTATTCAGGCAGACTGAGAGGGTAAGGGCCATTACCATAAATATATGATCAAGGTTTATCAAATAACTAGAATTAATTAATGAATCTAACTAAATTGAAATGATTTTGAAATAAGATAAATTTTCCATTGATGAATTATATGATTTTCTAAAGTTTGTAACATGATGCAAAAACTTACTAACTAAATCCTCTAGAATTAAATTACTTATTATTTTTTTTAAGGAAGTCGGGAAGCTATTTATTCATCTTGCCTTCCCCCTGCAAGCAAATTTGAAAAAGGAGTACATGCACTAATAGCAGAATTAAACCTGGTAGTACTACTACCATTATATAACTGGGCCTCATTATTTATTATACTACTAAGCATAGCAGGAGGATTACTGTAAGTGAAGGTACCCTCTTTGTTTTTGAGATGGTGTTTAGCGAGCAGATCAGGAGCTGCATTGCATTTTGTTCTGACATAATTGACACAATAGTCTTTCTCATCCATCAGTTTATTTATTCTTGCAACTTCATTAGCAAAGGATGGGCAGTTCATACCATCTTCCTGGATCATTTTGGTAGCACTAAGGCTGTCTGTCTGAAACTCAATATTCCCTGGGAAATTGATGCTGGCATGTTCCATGGGCGTGAGAATACCAGTAAGTTCTACATGGAGGACATTAATAGTTGCAACGGTTTCACCATAACCCCCAATCCATTGCCCGAGCTGGTTTCTAACAACACATGCAACTGCAGATTTGGAATTAACTATAGCAGAATCCGTGTTGATAGTAAACTACCTGGTGCTAGCCGGAACCCAATGCTTATTGTCTGAGGTCCCTATGCTGGTGTGGGAACTTTCAATGGCTAACTCATTCATTTTAAACTGGTGTGTTATACGGTTTATGATCCCTTCCACAGTTCCTTTGGAATTGTTGAAAACTTCATCGTATCTATTGTGCCATAGCGTATTGCATGTGATAGCATAAAGTCTGGCCTGGTAGTTGCTTTTGCTGATACATTTGAACATCCAACAGCTACCTTATTCATCATTCCAAAAATCTTTGTTAAAGTTGCTATCCAGAACCTTTCTCCAGATCGATTTGTTCTGTCTACAGTCCCTAAGAGCATGCAAAATAGTTTCAGTTTCAAGATGGCACCTAGGGCAGAGGCTGTCAGTAGTCATGTGTCTCTCCTGTCGTCGTGCATTAGTAAGGATGGCATCATGCCCCCTAGTCCATAGCAACAATTGGATAGAAGGCGAGACATTTAGTTTCCAGATTGAATCCCATTTACCCTGCACCGGCGGGGCTTGGTTGGAGCGACACAATGCGTAAGAAGAAGCAGTGGTGAATAGGCCATTGTCATTGAGTAACCAAGCATGAGTATTAGGTTTGGTGGTGTTGAGCGACACTTTTATTTTCAGAATATCTTGGACAACAGTGTTGGGTAACCAGTGTTCAAGGAAGCTACGGTCCCATTCACCATTTAAATTTACTACACATCCAACCTTCAGATCAGCCAGTTCTATTGGGATCACATTGATCGCTAAGTCCCTTAGGCTGCAATCATGGTTTGTCCTTTTCTCATCCCAGAAATTAATGCTCATTCCATTAACAGGTATCATTCTAGAATTCTTAAGGATGATGTCTTTCATTCTGAAGGCGTCAATAGCCATCCGAGAAGCACTGGTCGTATGCTTATCCTCAAAGTTTTGGTACTATTTCTGCAAGACAGTGCACCATTGTGATTTTTTGTTATTAGCTAAGTCCCATGTGTTCTTGAGGGTAAGCGCTGTGTTCCATTCTCTCATGGATTTAACCCCTAGACCGCCGACATCCTTGGGGCTAGTAAGTTTCTTCCAGCCAACTAGGGAAACATGATTGCATTTGAGTTCGCCTCCCCAAATGAACTTTCTCACACTGCTATCGATATTATCACATAGCTTGAGCGGCAATCTTGCTGTTTGCATGAAATAGGTGGGCAGTGCGGTAAGCGTTGTTTGGGCAAGGCACACACTTCCAGCCCTGGATAGGCATATTTAGATGACCATGCGTTAACACGACTGTTAACCTTTTTGAGTATAGAAGAATAGGTGTTCTTGTTAATTTTATTGTGGACGATGGGAACACCCAAATAAATCCCCAAGTTGGAAGTAACTTGGAACTTGCTGATCCTACTGATGCTTCTTCTGACCCGGGGATCAACAGAGGCAGAGAAAAAGATGCGAGTTTTGGCAGACGAAATGGATTGACCAGAGGCAGTGCCGAATTCGTCGAAGCATTTTAGAATAATTTTAATCTGGTCTACTTTGGCTTCAGCAAATAAAATGATATCATCTGCAAAGCAGACATGAGCGATCCTGGGACCAGAGTGGCTAATTTTGAGCGGTTTCCATTCACCATTGTTGACACTATTTTGTATCATCTAGCTTAGTCTTTTGAGGCATAAGATGAAAATATATGGCGAGAGAGGGTCACCTTGTCTAAGACCTCTGCTGGCTTTGAAAGGTTCTGAGCTGCAACCATTCCAAATGATGGTGCTAGATCCTCCAATGATGGAATTCATTATGAAATTTCTTATGTTGGACAGAACAATAGTTTTCTGTATGGTTTCTTCAATAAAGGACCAATCCATCAGATCAAAGGCTTTAGTGAGATCGATTTTGATAGCCATTGCTGGTTTGCTATTTTTGGACTTCATTCTTCTGATGAGTTCTTATACCACAGTGATGCTATCTGTGATTCGACGGCCATGGACAAAGCTACTTTGTTCGGGTGATATCCATCCTACGATGAGTGGTTTTATTCTGTTAACCACCACTCTAGCTGCGAGTTTCAACATGATGTTGTTCAAAGAAATAGGATGAAATTTCTCACACCTTTCTGGGTGAGGGATTTTTGGGATAAGAATGATTGTAGCATTGCACATATCTTCATTGAGAGGTAGACCTGCAACAATGTGTGAAATCGTTTTAGTGACTGCATTCTTGAGTACAGACCAGTTATTTTGGACAAACCCGACGTTTATGCCATCGGGTCCAACAACCTTTGTTGGATTCATCATTTTTAGTGAGCCTTGGATCTCCTCGCTGGTTGGTATGCTGGCCAAAATCCTTGAATGCTTCATGGATGGCCTGCTGAACCTACCCGACACAGCAATGTGAGTATCATGCCCTTGGGTAACATGTTTAGATAAGATTTTCTTGAAATGATCCGAAACCATAGTCTGTAGTTCATTGGGGTCTGTGATCCAAATGTTGTCATTGTTTTTTAGAGTCATAATGGTGTTCTTCCTTTTTCTTTGATTGACCCATGCGTGATAGAATTTGGTGCATGAATCACCATTCTTCAGCCAGTTGATATGAGCTTTTTGCCTCATGTCTACCTCCTCTTTATGTAGAAGCGATAGAAGTTCCTCCTCCATTTTGATACACATATTGTCTGAAACAATATCATAGTTTTCCACCATTGCGCTTTGCAACATGGAGATGTTTCTGGTGAGACGTTCCTTTTGGGCGTTCCTTTGCTTGTGTATGTTTTTGCTCCAGGTATTGATTTTGTTCTGAATCTGAAGAAAGCTAGATCTGAAGTCCCTGTCTTGGTTCCAATTTTTGGCTATAAGCTTTGTGAAGGTGGCTTCCCCTTGCCAGGACTCTCTCGTTATGAAGCGGGCTTTGCCGCATTTCCTGTTGTTCATCTTTAGTAGAATAGGGCAATGGTCAGAAGATAGGCGTGGAAGGTGTTCTAGCGAAACGTCCCCCCACTTTAAGATGAAGTAGTCATTAGAAACTTCTCGATCAAGCCTTTCATGCAGCATACCATGCTTGTAAGTGTAGTTCATGCCGGTATATCCTATGTCAGTAAGGCCAACCTCCGTCAGTGCATCACAGAAGAGATGGGACTCGGTTTCAACAAACCTATTGCTTCCAAACTTCTCGGAAGGATGTGTCAAAGCATTAAAATCCCCCAGAACAACCCAAGGTTCTTTGTAGGTCAGATTAAGCTCAGCTAACCTTCTCCATAGGATCTTTTTCAGATTTAGGTGAGTGCTAGCATATACAAACGTGATAATGATGGTATTATTGACTCTACAACTGATGAATTGACGATGGATGGATAGAATCTCCACACCACACTCATTTTGATTCCAATAGATCCAAATACCTCCAGAGAATCCATGCGCCTCAACACGGTGAGAGTTAGAGAAACCCAACATTTTGATGGTGTGTGTGGCATGAAGATTGCTGATTCTAGGCTCAAGAATTCCAACGAATTTGGGTTTAAGGCTTCTCACAATTTCTTTGAGTACCGTGCAAGTGTCATCATTTCCGATACCCCTGAAATTCCAACAGAGTGCATCAAACATATCTAAGGTTTTTATTAGGACAACAAGTAAGTGGGTCTTAGACAACTGTAGATGTCTCTCTCCCCTTTTCTACGATGTCCGTATCAATTTCATTCACATCCTCTTTGATGGTTTCTAGAGTGTGGACATTCTTTTCACTGCTGCAATCAACTATCCTCAAGCTTCTACATCTATTTTCTGGATGAGTTGGCCCGCGTGTGTTGGATTTTCTTTTCATTTTTGATCCGCTGCCTCTCAGTCTTCTACCAATATTGAAGTTATGGTCCGGTCTTGGTCCCATGCCCAACGGAGGTACTAGAATATTGGGAGGTGGTGGAATGATGATCGTATTGTCAATGCTTGTAGAGACGGTAGTTGTAGAGTTTTGGGCCGTTGGAGTATTAGAGATTCCCATGATGATCTCATCCACTTCCAGATTGAAAATAGTGTGAGGTTCTTTGTCACTGATGGTTATGTTCGTGTTATTCATTGATTTTGTAGATGCCTGCCCTTCCTTGCCTTTTTCTTGTATCTTATTTGTCTTGTGTTTTTCCTTCCATACCTTCGCACCTCTTAGATCTCTGTTTTGTCTCTGTTTGTCCATATTGATGCTAGTAGCAGTGTTGCCGTCCAGTTGTTCCTCGTCTTGCATGTCTTCATTATTCAGTGAACTGAACCTATTGTTTTGATTCAGATCTGGGGGTTTTTCTGTGTGCGGTGTCTTACGCCTTCTGTTGCCGCTCCTTTTCTTCTGTGTTTGCCAAGTTTCGGGCACTTGGTGGATGGGGATATTTTCCGTCTGGTTATTTTGCTGATTGCTTTCTTGTGACCCTTGGTCCTCACTTCTGTCGTTTCGAACAGGCTTGCGACAATGCTTTGAGATATGTCCTTCCTCACCGCATGCTAGGCACAATTATGGGAAGCCTTCATATTCGACCTCGAACTCCACTCCGTTTATAAGGATAGTTGGTGTGAATGGTTTCACTGTACTGACCTGGATGGCCAATCTGGAAAAACGGCTGCGGGTTCTCTTCATAGTATGATCATCAACTTTCACAAGGCGCCCTAAGGCCAATCCCAGATAATCAAACATGGTAGGTACATAGAGATGTAGGGACAAGTTCAGTATCTGAACCCATGTTACCATAAACTCAGGAAAATCTTCTGATGGAGTGAAGTTTTCGCTCCATTCCCAAACCATTATGTTGTTTCCAAATAGTTTCCAAGGCCCTCCAAACATGGCTATTTCATAATCTTTTCTGCTAGAGAATTGCAGAACAAAGTGGCCCATATCTAGTTCATACATATTGAAGCGACCAGAGATACCCCAAAGTTGTTTCAATCTGTCCCTTAGAGTTAGATAGCCGATGGTAGTTCCAACCATGCGGACAATAACCGTGAATTTCCATGTTTTGGCAAGGTTCTCCATGATAGTAGGACATATGTTAAGTGCCAGCTTTCCATCCGTAGCCCCCAGGGAAATGTCTTCCACCGCAAGGTGATTCTCGAACAACTTATCCACAAAAAACTTAGTTGATTGATCTTCATCGCCTACCGAGCCCTCCAGACCTGCACGGTTCCCAGTCTGTTCTCCACTGACAGGAGGGTCATTCGTTTGTTCGTTGCCTTGTCCCCCACAAGTCGGGGGGAAGTCACCTGTGTATAGATTGAATTCTGTCTCATCTTTCGAGAATGTTTCCACAGCAGTACTGGATCCTCGCATCCCAGCATATGTGAATTCCAGACCAACACCTAGGATGCCGAATACAGTGGTGTTCTCTGCATCACTTCTAGGTGATCTGGATCTCCCTCTTCTTCCATCTTCATTGCAGAACCCATCGGGTCGCTTCTTCCCTGACGTCGAAGCTTCCACCTTGGTTAAGACTCCGTTCCAGTCGATCGCCCCTCCAGTCACCTCTCCCGCCCCTTCCTCTCCCACGTGACATTTTACCCATCATATGTATTACTTATTGTATTTTGGTGTCTTCTTCTATGGATGTCCATTTTCTATTATACTTACACGAATGATAGAAAATTATCCTAAAACACTGAGAAATTCACTCGGCCAGTCATTACGAAAAATATGGTCTGTAACTACAAAAAAAATTATAGCGAAAACCCCAAAATTTGTAGCTAAAAGCTTTGGCTACATTTATCCTTACATTTAAAATATGAAGCTAATACCCATGTAGCTAATTATTTAGGCTACATTTTTCAAAGTTATAGTTATTTATTCCTCTGGCTACAAATTCATATGTAACCCTAATTGTAGGTAAAAAATGTCCTTACACATAAAAATGTAATTTCCATTGTAGCTAAATATATGACTACAATTCAATTTGTAGATATGATATGTAGGGAGAGATGACATTGGTTACAAATTCTATGGATGACATTGGTTCATGTATAGAAAAAATGAGCACTTACTACACATGTAATTATAGCTAGTGTGTAGTGAAAGACACCATGCACTACACATACATATGTAGTAAGAGACATTATGTATCCTGTCAGTCGCTTGCCAATATAGAGGGGTTTTCAAAAAGAAAAATGATGAATGTTAATCAAGATCGAGTTGTGCTTACAATGTCAACAATGATATCTTTATTTATATTTGAATAATGAGTACATATGGGGAGGACATTAACCTGGCCCCGATTTTACAATATGCATGGAAAAAAGATACATGCATGTATACAATATCTTCTTCTGACTACCTCTATCCACTGCAGACTCTATATGCCACATGATCGTGGGCATCTTCTTCTATCTTGATTTTTCTTTTGTATTAATTCTTCCACTTGTATCATCAATGAATATGATAACATTGATAAACTCATACAAAGAGAAAGACTGCTAAGGTATTGCTCTTCTTGATTGAAAATAGAGAACTTCTCTATGCTCTACTTTTGATTGGCCATAGGAAGCTCCTGTAGTTGATATTGATATTCATGAAGATTCTTGAAAGACAAATCATTCTCATAAAAAACTGGCAGTTCCAACTGGTCCCCAAGTTTAAGGTTTCCATATATCTCAACACATATTTTGTGAATCTAAGACTATATATTGGATAATTCCTTTGTCCTCTCTTCCTTTTTTGTGGCAGTTGTTCCTGTACAGGAGATTTGAAAACCAACTATATCTTAACCTACAGTAACATAATTTGTGTTATCCGGGTGAAAGTAAGAGATTATGACACTATTTTTTAGAAAATGATGTGTACTGGAACAAACCAATGAAATTATTGCATAGTTAACCTTTCACATGTATATGAACCCCAGTTTATGATACTACAATCAAGGTTATGCAATGGGTTATTTTGTCTAGGATTAAGATGTGATACAAAGGCCTTCTCTACAATCATTCTTGGCATCAAATAACCTGACCTGCAAAAAAGGTCATAACAAATGATCAAGTTGCCTTGCCAAAAGTTATACATATCAAAATATATACAAAACATAGCTATATATGAGTTATAATGGCATCATTGTTTACCAACACCTACTGTGTCAATGTGGTAGTCAGATCTGAACAAAATTTGTAGCATATAAAATAATAGCTGATGTCGGAGCAGGTGTGGTCCCCAAACCAATTTCCTTTTTACTAGGGGCCTTTTTCTCAGGAAGAGGATGAGATTTCACCTCCTTTGGTACTTAATAAATATAAAATAGCTCATCAGATGGTACCTGTAATCAATCATTCATCAGGTCATAATCTAGGAAACCCAGAACCTTCAAATTAATGTAACATATCACTCACGTGAAGAAAAAAATTAGAATAGAACATTATCTCCCCCTAGAAGATCAGACAAAAGGATGTTAGAAAACATCAGGCAAAGATTCATGGAGGCACTCTTTTCCACTAAGCCATGCTCCACAACTTGATCTCAAAGCTCACAGTGATTGACTGTAGTAGCATTGCCATAGCATGAGCTGTAGCTTGAGAAAAGTAGTGAAAAATAAAGAGGTTGACATCACATTTGAACAACTACAATCCCTATTAATGACAAGAATTCTAGTTCAATTTGATCCAACAACACGAGCGTTGTCTTGGGCATTTTTAGCAAAACAAATCTATGATCAGTGTTAACATGTGTATGATAAGTGCTCAAACTAATACCAGCTTCTCAGAGATAAAATTTTATGCATCTTAGATAAACTATGTAGACTATGTTAATGTAACTAGTCATAAACATGTCATAAAACCTACCAATATTTCAAGGGAGCCTTGCGGAAATTAAAAATTACATCAAGCATATTACTTGATGGAATACATGTAGGTCCCTTGTACTTTGGTGGATAGTGTTGCACACAAGTAGTAAAATTGGCATTAATCTATGTGAAGCTAGTTACTAAGAATGATTTGAACCGTACAACTCATGTATTTTTCTCGTAAAATATTCAATAGTGTGCCCCTTCTCTTAAAGGACTCTATAATTCTACATATTCACAAAAAAAATTCCCAACGGCACCAACAAATCATGTTCCCATGCCATTCTAGACAACAATGTGTACTCATTGTAAAAATATACATAATCAAATCATACAATAATCCATGTGATCTTGTTATCCATCCATGTTTTAGTAGACAAATCAACATTGTGGAGTAATTCATGTTCTACAAATACTTATTGATTCACCTATATAAAATAACCTCAAAAGGGAAAATATTCTATATTTTCCTCCAAAGTGGTGAAATACAAGCTGCAAAGTTTGTAATTATTGATCGTCATCAACAAAACACCTTCCAATCCTGCATTTCATTCTTTCGAACCAAACACAAATGGATGAACATGTATATATCTCCCAAGACGCTTTCAATAAGAAGGCTGAGTTGGTGAGGGATAAATCAGGTGCTGAAGATAATAGATAAGGACATGCAAAGGAAAAAAAATCTTACATTGCACATTCACCCTCACAACGTATACAAAGGAACATAATATATCAACTGACAAAAGCTTGATTATAAAAGAACATCATTAGGGGAGAAAGAATGTCAAACCCATGAGATGATAATTGCAGGCACTACATGATCACATTGGCAATCCCTTGACCAATAAGACCACATGGAAATCAATAATTTCATACATGCCCCCCTAGGCAAGTAATCCACATATCAGTAAGGTCACTCAATTATGTCAATGACAAGAAAGTTGAAGATAATAATGGTGACATTTCTAAACATGAACAATGCAAACAAGAGGATAACAATGGTATGGTCCAGTTCAAATACAGAAAATATTTAAAAAGAAGTTGTTGAAACATGTAGATATATACAAAAACCTATACATATGTGATAACCTCAGTGAAAAGATACATATCAACAAGTAACCACTACTTAATCGCCATAACAAAATGCACCAAGTGTCTGACTTTATCAATTGATTGAACAAGTATGCATCAATAACTCACTAAGTAACCAACACTAATCACAATCAACTGGTTGATACCGTCCTATGTCATGGGAAACTCTTTTTGAAATTGATTTGTAGAACAACACTCATACTGCATTGAACTAGAAATAGTGCACTGTTAGCACATGGTCTTAAGCAATTTCAGGTAGGGAGCTTACCATGACAACTATAAAGGCGCACACAAGTCATCCCTGGAGCCTGTGATCAACACCATGTTTAGTTTTGGCTGGAGGATCCTCTAGGTCAGAACATAGATTGAAATTCTTATTAGATATTCCATATCACCTCATGGTCGTGAGGGAATGACAACCTCTTTCACAAGTTTAGGAATCATCCAATCTGCCAGTACCTTTCTCGTTATCATTCAGCTAAAGAACACTCTATTTTCCCCCACTACTATTCATAGGTTCAGAAGGATGCATACTGAAGAAGGAAAACCGGTCCAGAAAAATAGGTACAAAGAAGGAAAAAAATGATGACAACTATAAAAAAATCTAAATTGTGGTGATGGATTTGGATCACCTAACTGTCCTACCAATAGAATAATGCTTTTACTTTTTTATTTTAAGGCTTTCCTGATTCATCATCACCCTTGTCAATTTTCCATACAATAATTCTACCATCTACATTGGAACTACAAGACAATAAAATAACCCATGTCAAAGTATCGAGGATGGAAATTTACCAAGAGTAGTGTCGATTGAAAATAAGTATGACTATATACCTAGCTAACAGGTGAACATCTTTGGCAAAGAATGATCTCTGCATAAATTAGATAATAGTTTGCCCATCCTACAAGATAAATATGTGCAAGATATGCAATACATATTGCACATGTACAATCCAGCTCATTCTCCTAACTCTAAATATATCTTTGGATTAGAAAATATAATATAAATTTATAAAAGCAAACAAAAAATATGGTGTGGTTGGCAATTAATTACTTCAAGCCCAGTTTGAAGAAGAATGAGTTTATATATCCTTGACATTCCTATTATAGATCCAACAATAGGGCATGACGAATGGGTTTGTATAGAAGATCCTAAAGGTACGTTTTTGCCTAAGGCAGCTTACCAACAAATCATCGTGTATACTAGAACTCCGTCACAAGCTTGTTGGTCCAAGATATGAAACTATAACTTGTTCTAGTGACTAATTTTTATGGCAGTTCCTACATAATGGACTAATGACCAATAGTAACTTAGTTGAGAGACAATTCACATCAATTAAACAATGTTCAAGGTGCTAAGCAGCAGAAGAAACCTACTTACGTGCCACACAAGACTGCCCCTTAGTAATGCCAATGTGGGAGGAGATTATATTATTAATGGAGTGCAAATCATTGTGGAGAATGACATAAAGGAATGTGTTTCCAAGAATCTGAAGAAAAACCACAAAAGATGTGATTGGTCAATCTAGTTTGCCAACAATATTTGGTACATGTGGGAAGTAAAAACTAGCATCTATTCTAGAATTTACAGTAGACATACAAGCAAGCTTGCCTGAACATCCAACATCATGTGCAAATATATATATGTCTTTAAGATCACATACAATATTGGTCCATTATCTAGAGGGTTATCATGAAGTGACGTATTATTTCATACATCACCACATTGACATCTAAAAGATGTTCCTTTTTCCTTATATTTCTACCAAGAAATTTGATGCCACCATGGTGTAGAAGGAAAAAAAGGTATAAAATATTACAAAGAAATAGAAGGCATAAAATCTTGTGTAATACTGATCCAAAATATACCAACAAAAAACATAGTAACATATAGGGTGGTGCCTCACCTAGAGTGGCATCCAACTTATAAAAATGAGATTTACTTAAGCGGAAGCGAATCATTTGCAGCGGATTACTTAAAATCACTAAAATTCAAACTTTTTGTAAAGAGATCCAAACATAAGAAATCTCTTACATCAAGAACCATTGTATAACATTATATACATCCTAATTTAAAGGTACATGACTTGTACTATCTCTTCTCGAGGATTACAACATTAGCTGTCCTATAACATTATATACAGACAACACAAAAACCTTGAGGCATCAAGCCAAAATCTCGAGTCGATGATGAAAGCACTATCTATAAATCCCAAGGACCTGAGAGTACAGAGATGACACATAGGACTACTATCTATACAATTGGACATGTAGTATCTCCACCTGAGATATTACTGCTACCCTCGATGCTACTGCTGTTCCTTCTCTACCAAAGGTTTCCTGCCTCTTTGTCCACGTCCACCTAAAAACATTGGATCCCACGGGGGTGAGACAATTGTAAATTGCCCCAGCGGGAGATATAACTCTCCACCAAAACATTGTATTGCAATTTAAAGATATGAAACTGAGCAGAGGTTAAGCAGTTTAAAGCATCCTCAACTTTGTATGCATTGCAACTATTTATGATAGAGAAATATATCATTTGTTCTTTTAATAAGGAATAGGAATGACATTTATATCATTTATCCAACATATTATACCATCATATCAAACTTTTCTTGTGACACTCATCATCTTGTTATGTCACCCATGAAACATTCTTATTTCATTCTGTTGGCCTTAGCCAAAATGTTAAACTGATAAAGAGATATATCTACCATGTACTCATTTATCATCAACACAAGAATTGGGTTAATACCAATTCTAAATCATCATTACAGGCATTGGGTTATTACCAATCCTGTGTTATCACTACAGGCATTTAGCCTCTGCCAGGTATTATACTCTTCCAAACCTGATTACACTGCCAGGCATTGGACACTACCAATCTTGATTTCACAGCCATGCATTGGACTTTAGCCAACCCTGATTATAGGCATTACACCTCTGCAAGGTATTGGGCTTTAACCAAACTTGATTACAAAGCTAGACATTGGACTTTAACCAATCCTGATTTCACAGCCAGGCATTGGACTCTAACCAATCCTGATTTCACAGCCAGGCATTAGACTTTAACCAATCCTGATTTCACAGCCAGACATTGGACTTTAACCAATCCTGATTACATGCATTACACCCCTGCTAGGTATTGGACTTTAACCAAACCTAATTTCATAGCCAGGCATTGGACTTTAACCAATCCTGATTTCACAGCCAGGCATTGGACTCTAACCAATCCTGATTTCACAGCCAGGCATTGGACTTTAACCAATCCTGATTTCACAGCCAGACATTGGACTTTAACCAATCCTGATTACAGGCATTACACCTCTGCCAGGTATTGGACTTTAACCAAACCTGATTTCACAGCCAGACGCTGGACTCTAACCAATCCTGATTTCATAGCTAGGCATTGGACTCTAACCAATCCTGATTACATAGTTCATGGAATTTAATTCCATTAACTTATCATTGATCATCACATACTACTTTAGGCTCTGGACCCTGAAGTTAGCCTGCATAGCTTTACACATTCTTTATTGAATACAGTTGTTCCTCTTATTAAGTTTATTAAAACATTATCCTTTCTTATAATAAACTTTTATAATCATATTGGTACCTCTCCCTATGCCATAATTTCTCTCATGGCTCATAAGGCCCATAAAGCATCTTGTCACCTCTCACTAGGCAACATTTAACCATATGGCTCACAAGGCCATTAAACATCTTGTCACCACTCACTAGGCAACGATAACATATTACTTCATGTAATACAATAGTAACACCTCTATTCCCTCAATAGGGTTAGGGCTTACTATTCATATCATATTATGATTTCTCATGTCCCATTACCCAATTTAGGGTTAAGGTTTCCCATCTCACATTAGGATTTCATAGTTATAAAAGTATATCAACTTTGAGATGCTAACTGTGAAGTCTTTCATATCTTGATGTATCACTTACCTCATTACTTCCAACTTTCTTAAGTTATCAGCTTATCTTGGATTAAGGTATTTTCCATCTTAATCCTTTCATCCACTAACCTATCACTCTTACCATGAAGTGCATAGGTTACACCTAAGAATGATCCAATTTTCTTTAATGATACGAACTCATCTCAGGTTAAGGCATTGCATACAATAAGCTTGCCTATAATCAACCATTTATGATATTTCACCCTTATAAGGTTTTACCCACTGTTTTATTATTAGGGTTCTGCGTTGTCATCATGTTGTCTAAGATTAAGGCTTCATGTATTATAACTTCAATTAGGGTTTCACATACCTTTACCCTTTATTAGGGCTTTGGGATTTCACATGCTATCATACTTCATTAGAGTTAGGATTGCATATAGCATCACCCTTCATTAGGCTTTCACATCTCATTGCCTATACTTAATGTTTACTATTCATCCCAACTAGGGATTTCTCATGGAATCACCCTCAATTAGGATTTCTCATGGAATCAACCTCAATTAGGGATTCATATTGAATCATCCTAAATTAGGGATTCACATGGAATCAACCTCAATTAGGGATTCACATTTTATTATCTTTGTTTAGAGTCACAACATTACCCTGGATTTGGGTTACATCTGATATTGCTCTAAATTAGGGTTAGGGCTCAACAACCTTCTTGATTAGGGTTTCATGATATCTTTATTAAGGATCATACCCAATTCATCACATGATCAATACTCATGTATGAATTCCTTTGCATCATCCTCTCAACTTGATTAGGTTACATCAACCCTTCAATCAAGTACATACAATTATGATTAACATAATGTACCAAGTCATTGTTCTTATAAGGAATTAGGGTTTATCCCTTAATTGGCACTAATCACTTAGGTACTATTAGGGTTTCAACCTTTGTACCTTCATTGATTATCATTACTAATCATCATTGGATCAATGGATCATTCATCATCTTAATTCTCAAGAGATTCAATCACATTGGACCTCCATTACATAAGGTATCCAATTGATTTGATCAATTGAATCTTCAATTACAATAGGTGTCCAAGTGGATTAACCAATTGAGTCCTCAATTACTTTTGACTACTTGAGCCCCAAGCATCTTGGTCTTTCAAAGTTCAATCGGTTTGAAACCGTTTGCTAAAGGTGGTCACTTGAAATCATTTGCTAAAGCACTCTTGAGATCGATTGGGCCTCAAACGGTTTGGGATCGTTTGGTCCCAAACGTTCTTGAGACCGTTTGGTCCCAAATGGTCTTGAGACCATTTGGACTCAAACAGTCTTGAGACTATTTGGTCCGAACCTCCTCAAAACCACATGGACCAAAGATGGTCTCAACCTATCAAGTCGATTTGGGGTTCTCAATGTTGATTCCTTCAATCATTGAATTCATGTAACCAATTTTCAATTGGACCCATCACCATACTTAAATTGAGTTAATTAGGTCATCCTTCAACTGATTTGACCCTCAATTAACCCTAAATTGATCATCAATTAGGGTTTGAATCAGTTGGATTAGGGTTTGGAATCGATGGTCCTTCAACATTAACCAATGTCAACCTAGTTGCTTTAACACTATTGGACCATCATCCAAATTTGAACATATCCTGACCCCAAACGGCCTTGAGGTCGTTTGGATGACCTCCAAATGGTCTTGAGACCGTTTTCCCATGTCAACATCAAAATCCAAGACAATCAATCAAAGTTTGGATCATTGGGTTGATCACCAAATCAGCATTTGATTGCACTTCAACTTAGTACCTTTAGATCTTCAAACACCTAACCATAGTCAACCCTAGACCTCCAAACGGTCTTGGGTGACCCCTAAGCAGTCTTGGGATCGTTTGGATGACCTCCAAACGGTCTTGAGACTGTTTTCCCATCATATCATCATTAACCATGTCATTCAATTAGGGTTTGGATCCTAGGATTGGTCACCAAATCATCACTTAATTGTATTTCAATTTGGTATCTTTGAACCTTCAAACACTTGACCAAACTTAACCCTAGACCTCCAAACGGTCTTGGGTGACCCCCAAACGGTCTTGAGACCATTTGGGTGATCCCCAAATGGTTTGGAAACCGTTTGGGTCAATCAACCCAAAACATCAATTCATTCAATTACAAAATCAGTACTTAGCTGATTAGGGTTTATACCATATGTTTGAATCTTCAAATACCTAACCATACTCAACCCTAGACCTACAAACAGTCTTGGTTGACCTCCAAACGGTCTTGATACCATTTGGGTGATTCCCAAACAGTTTTGAAACCGTTTGGGTCAATCAACCCAAATTTCAAACTCAATCACTTATGAAATCAGCACTCGACCCGATTACGGTTTAGGTGATTGATGGACCTTCAACTCATGAACCAATTGGAGTTAATCAATAATAATTGGTGGGTCATTAACCTAGATCATTATGAACAAGTCCCTAAATGGTCAACCCTGTTCAACATCACCAAACGGTCTTAAACTGATTGCTTCTATGCGGTTTAGTGAAACTGTTTCATTCCAAACGGTTTGAAACCGTTTGCTTCCAAAACACAAATCGTTTGGACATTTGATTGAAACCATTTGGTCTAGATATTTGGGGAGGTTTGTGCTTATGATGATGTAATCATCATCAAGATCTAAACCCACGAAACCTACTGTGATTTCCATGGAGATTGCATCAATCAACCGAATCAATAATTGTAAATAGAGAAATGATTATTATTTGATGGGGAATTGAATGCAATAACAAAGTTAGGATTTCAAGTTATAAAACCCGCCTCCAATTGAGCTCCAAAGCTCCAAGATCACGGAAACAATGGTGGATGAAGCTTTTGCAACTCCTCCTAAGCTCGTCCTCAAGCTTTTGGTTGAAAAGATTGGCTAGGGTTGATGAGGAGATCGAAATAAGAAGAAATCAATGATTTATTTTCGATTTCCACCATGGAATCAAGGAGAACGAAGGTCAAGGACTTACCAACAGGTTGGGGGTCGTCCTCCTGACCCTTCCAAGCTCCCTTGGTCGTTTCCCAAGAAAGGAGAAGAAGTGGGGTCGAAAACGCCTTTCATTTGGCTTGGAAAAGGTCTTTTTATAAAAATTCAATGAGAGAGAATATGCTTTGTAAAAATCCATTTAATCCCAAAAATATGGCCACCTCTTCCCACTAAACTTCCTTAGGGACGAGGATATCTTGTTTGCCTCTTATTCCTCTCAATTATCAATGATTTAAAGAAAAGCAAATTAAGCACCTTAAATCATATTATACTAATATCCATATGTGAGTGAATATTTCTTTTTCTTATAAAATTGTGAGTGAGTTATCCATTCCCTTGGATATTTTCGAGGTCCTTGAAAGGCTCAAGGATATCCACACACATATGAATCCAACCATTTTAATTTTGGTTGAAGGCCCTTTAATTAATACATTTATTTTTGCCCTAAATCGAATTAGGGTTTCAATTAGGATTAAATCTTGATTATTTTAATATCAAGATTCTCTCTCCTCCAACTTAATTCAAATGAGGCCCCCCTCTCATTTTCTTTACTTTACATGATTCCAAGAAACATTAGGGACCTTATTGAAGTGGTAATTTGCATATTGAACCATAGGTTTTGGGTAAATTGCACTTTACACCAAAACTAGGTTTTAATGCATAAACATTGCTTTATCAGCTCTTCCTTGGTACTCAGGCTACCACAAGCCATACCTTTGCATCATATTCATTCTCGTGATGCTTCAACACATGAGGAACATCTTATCATTCAAAATTTGCAATTTAACCCCTCAACTTGGGTAATTTGCACTTTAGTCCAAAATAAGCAAACATTGCTTCAACATTGTTTAAACAGTACCAAAATTGGAACATAAGTTTCTCAAGAGCCCTAATTACTTTTCACAAGATAATATTAAGCATATTATCATCTTTCTTAATCAAAACACCTAGGGTTAAGTATAACCCAGGTCAGGGATGCTACAAATTATAAACCGTTAACAAGGATTTGGTCCCCGAAATCCCTAATAAAGAGAAACATATATTATCCATGCATCATATCATCATGTCCTCACATAACACCTCATTATTATGGAGACACCATAGAGTTTTGATCAACAAAAAGTTATTTCACACAAATTTATCATGGAATGGTTCACATGGAACACATACTCCCATGTTTCTTAGTTGGTTCAATATTTCTCTTTCAAGATCACCATTATATTCTGTCATTCACTTGAGACTATAAGTCTTTTCATACCATGATTGTGTCATATCACCTGATAACACCATACTATATTTCCTTATTACCTGCACTAACTATCTCATTAGTTGTACATTCTCTTATCATAAGGAAAGGTTACTTATCAATTAAGAACTTATCTAAAAGATATCTTCAATTGTTATGTTTATGCAAAACATAAACCCCTAACATGTGATGTTCATATTATTTTACATGATTAACTTGATTTCATAATTGACCATTTCACATATTCAACATAAACCATCTATTATTTCTTAGATACCAGAATCTCTTACCTTGTTATCTATCACATGTATTAAAAACACATCACTTATTTATCTTCCTTTCATCTTGGGACATTACTTGTTACATATATCTTTATCTTGGAGCCAATGTCCAAGATAAACTGATACCTTTCTAAGTATCCATCACATAAACATCTTTATATTATGCACATCAAGTGTCCTATGACCCACTTGATTTCCATGTCCCTGAGAGAAAAGAAAACAAGGAATCATATTCCTCATTCTAATCTTATGAGGATTATGCTTTTAATTCCTCATACAAACATGCTCATATGAGGTTATCTTAGATTTCTCTTTCTTATGCTTAGAACAGGACACATTTATTCATTCCATGCTTCTTATTTCATGATACTCATTAGATTGTATCAGAATGACTGCTTGATCAGGGCAATCAAAAAGATTACAATCTAATAGTTTCCATACTCACTTTATCATCAATAGTTGTATACTTGGCCAGGGCATATAAATACTGAGATTAAGTAGTATGCACTTTTTATGCTATTATATTCTTTCTTTTTCATATTATCACAAATATAAGATTTAACATCACTGGATTTTATCCAGGCATCTCTTCAATACCTCATCTTCTTCTCATAGAGGTAAGAACAACATGAAACATCTATAATGTTTATTATGCAAACTGTAAGTCCTCACTGGATTAATCAAAGAAAGTTCAATCAATTACCTTCCCAATTAACTCAGGAAACCATAAAAGACATTTTAGAATGACATTATTTTGTCTAACCTGTCATGATTCATGGATTATTCACTGCCTCAGGCTGATTCTGCCTCAGAGGTTGATTCACCATAACATTTCTGGCTGAGCAATCTCTTGCCAGATGTCCAACCTGTCTACACATGTAGCAAATTCTGGCTGCTAGGTATGGTCTAGAGGGTTGTTTACCCTTTCTAGATGACCATTGCCTTGGTGCACTAGGTCCTGGTTGTACTAGTGGTACCAAAATCTTTCTCTTTTTGGAACTATTAGGCCTCTGTCTCTGGATTTGGATAGGCCTTTTCTCAATTCTCTCTTCCTTGTTCTTTGTTGGACAATTCTTTACAATATGTCCATGCTTTCTACACCTATAGCAAATTCTACTTTTGGGTTGAAACCTATTCCTTCCTTCACTATTTATTGATTCAACAGGCTGAGGTTGAGCAAAGACTTGTTCTAAGTCCAGAACTTCATCAATTCCCATTGCTTCCACCTGCTGACGTGGATTACATATCCTATTGATGTCCAAAACATCATCATTAGGGGTTGGTAATCTAGGTTGCACTGCTAGTACTCGATCCACTAAATACATCATTGTTGCCCTAAATTCCCCAACAGTGAATCCTAAGGAAGGATTTCTTATCACAATTGGATTAGCTAGGGGTTTCTCAGGCAATTTTCCCTCTCTTGCCTGCCTCCCTGCACCTCTTCTTGGTGTAGCATTGCTGCTTTCTACAACAAACTCCTCATGTGACCCAGTCATCTTCAAGTTCTTCTTCTCCTATATGAGCAGAAGACACTATCATATACACTGGATGACACTAGAACAGACTCTACTACCTTAGTCCTATGTCTCTGTAGACTCAGCAAACTTAGAGCTCTGATACCACTAAATTGTGGCATCCAACTTATAAAAAAATGATTTACTTAAGCGGAAGCGAATCATTTGCAGCAGATTACTGAAAATCACTAAAAATTAAAACTTTTTGCAAAGAGATCCAAACATAAGAAATCTCTTACATCAAGAACCATCGTATAACATTATATGCATCCCGATTTAAAGGTACATGACTTGTAGTATCTCTTCTCGAGGATTACAACATTATCTGTCCTATACCATTATATACAGACAACACAAAAACCTTGAGGCATCAAGCCAAAATCTCGAGTCGATGATGAAAGCACTATCTATAAATCTCGAGGACCTGAGAGTATAGAGACAACACATAGGACTACTATCTATACAATTGGACAGGCAGTATCTCCACCTGAGATATTACTACTGTCCTTGATGCTGCTGCTGTTCCTTCTCTACCAAAGGTTTCCTGCCTCTTTGTCCGCATCCACCTAAAAACATTGGATCCCACAGGGGTGAGACAATTGTAAATTTCCTCAGCGGGAGATATAACTCTCCGCCAAAACATTGTATTGCAATTTAAAGATATGAAATTGAGCAGAGGTTAAGCAGTTTAAAGCATCCTCAACTTTGTAAGTATTGCAACTATTTATGATAGAGCAATATATCATCTATTCTTTTAATAAGGAATAGGAATGACATTTATATCATTTATCCAACATATTATACCATCATATCAAACTTTTCTTGTGACACTCATCGTCTTGTTATGTTACCCATGAAACATTCTTATTTCATTTTGTTGGCCTTAGCCAACCTGTTAAACAGATAAAGAGATATATCTACCATGTACTCATTTATCATCAATACAGGAATTGGGCTAATACCAATTCTAAATCATCATTATAGGCATTGGATTATTACCAATCCTGTGTTATCACTACAGGAATTTAGCCTCTTCCAGGTATTGGACTCTTCCAAACCTGATTACACTGCCAGACATTGGACACTACCAATCCTGATTTCACAGCCAGGCATTGGACTTTAGCCAACCCTGATTACAGGCATTACACCTCTTCCAGGTATTGGACTTTAACCAAACCTGATTACACAACCAGGCATTGGACTTTAACCAATCCTGATTTCACAGCCAGGCATTGGACTCTAACCAATCTTGATTTCACAGCCAGGCATTGGACTTTAACCAATCCTGATTTCACAGCCAGGCATTGGACTTTAACCAATCCTGATTATAGGCATTACACCTCTGCCAGGTATTGGACTTTAACCAAACCTGATTTCATAGCCAGGCATTGGACTTTAACCAATCCTGATTTCACAACCAGGCATTGGACTCTAACCAATCCCGATTTCATAGCTAGGCATTAGACTTTAACTAATCCTGATTTCATAGCCAGGCATTGGACTTTAACCAATCCTGATTACATGCATTACACCTCTTCCAGGTATTGGACTTTAACCAAACCTGATTTCATAGCCAGACATTGGACTCTAACCAATCCTGATTTTATAGCCAGGCATTGGACTCTAACCAATCCTAATTACATAGTTCATGGAATTTAATTCCTTTAACTCAACATTGATCATCACATACTACTTTAGGCTCTAAACCCTGAAGTTAGCCTTCATAGCTTTACACATTCATTGTTGAATACAATTGTTCCTCTTATTAAGTTTATTAAAACATTATCCTTTCTTATAATAAACTTTTATAACCATTTTGGTACCTCTCACTATGCCATAATTGCATTCATGGCTCATAAGGCCCATAACTCATCTTTTCACCTCTCACTAGGCAACATTTAACCATATGGCTCACAATGCCATTAAACATCTTATCACCTCTCACTAGGGAATGATAACATATTACTTCATGTAATACAGTAGTAACACCTCTATTCCCTCAATAGGGTTAGGGCTTACTATTCATATCATATTATGATTTCTCATGTCCCATTACCCAATTTAGGGCTAAGGTTTCTCATCTCACATTAGGATTTCATAGTTATCAAAGTATATCAACTTTGAGATGCTAACTGTGAAGTCTTTCATATCTTGATGTATCACTTACCTCATTACTTCCAACTTTCTTAAGTTATCAGCTTATCTTGGATTAAGGTATTTCCCATCTTAATCCTTTCATCCACTAACCTATCAATCTTACCATGAAGTGCATAGGTTACACATAAGAACGGTCCAATTATCTTTAATGATATGAACTCATCTCAGGTTAAGGCATTTCTTACAATAAGCTTGCCTATAATCAACCATTTATGATATTTCACCCATATAAGGTTTTACCCACTGTTTTATTATTAGGGTTCTGGGTTGTCATCATGTTGTCCAAGATTAAGGCTTCATGTATTATAACTTCAATTAGGGTTTCACATACCTTTACCCTTTATTAGGGCTTTGGGATTTCACATGCTATCATACTTCATTAGAGTTAGGATTTCATATAGCATCACCCTTCATTAGGCTTTCACATCTCATTGCCTATACTTAATGTTTACTATTCATCCCAACTAGGGATTTCTAATTGCATCACCCTTAATTAGGGTTTCTCATGGAATCAACCTCAATTAGGGATTCACATTGAATCATCCTCAATTAGGGATTCACATGGAATCAACCTCAATTAGGGATTCACATTTTATTATCTTGGTTTAGAGTCACAACAGTACCCTGGGTTTGGGTTACATCTGATATTGCTCTAAATTAGGGTTAGGGCTCAACAACCTTCTTGATTAGGGTTTCATGATCTCTTTATTAAGGATCATACCATATTAATCACATGATCAATGCTCATGTATGCATTCCTTTCCATCATCCTCTCAATTTGATTAGGTTACATCAACCCTTCAATCAAGTACATACAATTATGATTAACATAATGTACCAAGTCATTATTCTTATAAGCAATTAGGGTTTATCCCTTAATTGGCACTAATCACTTAGGTACTATTAGGGTGTCAACCTTTGTACCTTCATTGATTATCATTACTAATCATCATTGGATCAATGGATCATTCATCATCTTAATTCTCAAGAGATTCAATCACATTGGACCTCCATTACATAAGGTATCCAATTGATTTGATCAATTGAATCTTCAATTACAATAGGTGTCCAAGTGGATTAACCAATTGAGTCCTCAATTAATTTTGACTACTTGAGCCCCAAACGGTCTTGGTCTTTCAAAGTTTAAACGGTTTGAAACCGTTTGGTAAAGATGGTCACTTGAAACCGTTTGCTAAAGCACTCTTGAGATCGATTGGGCCTCAAACGGTTTGGGATCGTTTGGTCCCAAATGGTCTTGAGACCATTTGGACTCAAACGGTCTTGAGACCGTTTGGTCCAAACCTCCTCAAAACCGCATGGACCAAAGATGGTCTCAACCTATCAAGTCGATTTGGGGTTCTCAATGTTGATTCCTTCAATCATTGAATTCATGTAACCAATCTTCAATT
This sequence comes from Alisma plantago-aquatica, assembly GCA_963693085.1. Classification (NCBI taxonomy): domain Eukaryota; kingdom Viridiplantae; phylum Streptophyta; class Magnoliopsida; order Alismatales; family Alismataceae; genus Alisma; species Alisma plantago-aquatica. The sequence goes on along the minus strand of OY856413.1, from coordinate 803,111,514 downwards.
GGACCCATCACCATACTTCAATTGAGTTAATTAGGTCATCCTTCAACTGATTTGACCCTCAATTGATCATCAATTAGGGTTTGAATCAATTGGATTAGTGTTTGGAATCGATGATCCTTCAACATTAACCAATGTCAGTCTAGTTGCTTTAAAACTATTGGACCATCATCCAAATTTGAACATATCCTGACCCCAAACGGCCTTGAGGTCGTTTGGATGACCTCCAAACGGTCTTGAGACCGTTTGACCATGTAAACATCAAAATCCAAGTCAATCAATCAAAGTTTGGATCATTGGGTTGATCACCAAATCATCATTTGATTGCACTTCAACGTAGTACCTTTAGATCTTCAAACACCTAACCATAGTCAACCCTAGACCTCCAAACGGTCTTGGGTGACCCCCAAACGGTCTTGGGATCATTTGGATTACCTACAAACGGTCTTGACACCGTTTTCCCATCATATCATCATTAACCATGTCATTCAATTAGGGTTCGGATCCTAGGATTGGTCACCAAATCAGCACTTAATTATATTTCAATTTGGTATCTTTGGACCTTCAAACACTTGACAAAACTTAACCCTAGACCTCCAAAAGGTCTTGGGTGACCCCCAAACGGTCTTCAGACCATTTGGGTGATCCCCAAATGGTTTTGAAGCCGTTTGGGTCAATCAACCCAAATCACAACTCATTCAATTACAAAATCAATACTTAGCCGATTAGGGTTTATACCATATGTTTGAATCTTCAAATACCTAAACATACTCAACACTAGACCTCCAAACGGTCTTGTTTGACCTCCAAACGGTCTTGATACCGTTTGGGTGATTCCCAAATGGTTTTGAAACCGTTTGGGTCAATCAACCCAAATTTCAAACTCAATCACTTATGAAATCAGCACTCAACCTGATTAGGGTTTAGGTGATTGATGGACCTTCAACTCATGAAAAAATTGGAGTTAATCAATAATAATTGGTGGGTCATTAACCTAGATCATTATTAACAAGTCCCCAAACGGTCAACCCTGGTCAAAATCACCAAACGGTCTTAAACCGTTTGCTTCTATGCGGTTTAGTGAAACTGTTTCATTCTAAACAGTTTGAAACGGTTTGCTTCCAAAACACAAACCGTTTGGACATTTGATTGAATCTGTTTGGTCTAGATATTTGGGGAGGTGTGTTCTTATGATGATTTCATCATCATCAAGATCTAGACCCACGAAACCTGCTGTGATTTCCATGGAGATTGCATCAATCAACCAAATCAATAATTGTAAATAGAGAAATGATCATTATTTGATGGGGAATTGAATGCAATAACAAAGTTAGGGTTTCAAGTTATAAAACCCTCCTCCAATTGAGCTACAAAGCTCCACGATCACAGAAAAAATTGTGGATGAAGCTTTTGCAACTCCTCCTAAGCTCGTCCTCAAGCTTTTGGTTGAAAAGATTGGCTAGGGTTGATGAGGAGATCGAAATAAGAAGAAATCAATGATTTATTTTCGATTTCCACCATGGAATCAAGGATAACGAAGGTCAAGGACTTAACAACAGGTTGGGGGTAGTACTCCTGACCCTCCCAAGCTCCCTTGGTCGTTTCCCAAGCAAGGAGAAGAAGTGGGGTCGAAAAAGCCTTTCATTTGGCTTGTAAAAGGTCTTTTTATAAAAATTCAACGAGAGAGAATATGCTTTGTAAAAATACATTTAATCCCAAAAATATGGCCGCCTCTTCCCCCTCAACTTCCTTAGGGACGAGGATATCTTGTTTTCCTCTTATTCCTCTCAATTATCCATGATTTAAAGAAAAGCAAATTAAGCACCTTAAATCATATTATACTAATATCCATATGTGAGTGGATATTTCTTTTTCTTATAAAATTGTGAGTGAGTTATCCATTCCCTTGGATATTTTCGTGGTCCTTGCAAGGCTAAAGGATATCAACGCACATATGAATCCAACCATTTTAATTTTGGTAGAAGGCCTTTTAATTAATACATTTATTTTTGCCCTAAATCGAATTAGGGTTTCAATTAGGATTAAATCTTGATTATTTTAATATCAAGATTATCTCTCCTCCAACTTAATTCAAATGAGGCACCCCTCTCATTTTATTTACTCTACATGATCCCAAGAAACATTAGGGACCCTATTGAAGTGGTAATTTGCATATTGAACCCTAGGTTTTGGGTAAATTGCACTTTACACCAAAACTAGGTTTTAATGCATAAACATTGCTTTATCAGCTCTTCCTTGGTACTCAGGCTACCACAAGCCATACCTTTGCATCATATTCATTCTCATGATGCTTCAACACATGAGGAACATCTTATAATGCAACATTTGCAATTTAACCCCTCAACTTGGGTAATTTGCACTTTAGTCCAAAATAAGCAAACATTGCTTCAACATTGTTTAAACATGACCAAAATTGAAACATACGTTTTTCAAGAGCCCTAATTACTTTTCACAAGATAAGATTAAGCATATAATCATCTTTCTTAATCAAAACACCTAGGGTTATGTATAACCGAGGTCAGGGATGTTACACCTAGCCTTTCATGCATGTCTAACACCTTAAGTGTTTCTGTTTTTACGTAGGATGAAAATAGTCAATATGATAGATTGGATGAAAGTAGAAATACACACCAATGTTGTATAATGATACATTTATATATTACCAAGCACACTAAAGCCTTCTTTTCCTTTACCATTAATAGTCACTAGTCGGATAAAGGGATTCATTATGAAACATTCAAGACCAAATCTTTTATATAACTGATTTCATTAATATTCAACAATAGTACATTTTATGCTATAGGCCATCCTATAGTGCAATAAATTTTTAGACAAAAAGTATGCATGCTAAATCTTCAGACCATAAGATAAAGAACCAAGTCAATTCAGAATAATAGAAATTAAAAAACATGTATTTGTCATCGATCATCTAAGAGTTAGTCCAAACAATGTCTAGCTTGTTATTGGATATGCCATTCTTGGTTCTATTCATTTACATCCTGCTCATGGATGTAGTGACGGTTAATTTTGAGTTTCAAAGAGGATGTGAACTTGAGTTGTGAAGCTTTATATGGTTTTGATGTATTGTATGAGTCAGTTCTTATTTCTCTCTCTAGTTGTTGGGTTTATTATTATCACCAAACTCAATTCAATTTAACATCATCTAGTTCTTAACTAACAATTTAATGATATTTAGTGAGCTCTGGATAATAATTTAACTGAATTACTTCTAAATAGCCCAGTTACTGTACACATAGTAGCTCGAGTCAAGTTATTAGCACTATCCCAAAGTCACATGTTGTTCAGATGTTGATTTGAAGCTAGTTATTTATAAAACCTATTGAGATCTAGACAACATTGTTGAATGAAGTAGTAGTTCTGCATAAATCTATAACATAATTAATTTTCTTATTTTCTATAGTTTTTACTGAAAATAACACAACAAATTTCTCTTTTATCTCAATCTGTAATAGAGATGTCGATGAGGTAACTGAGAACATATTTCAAAGTTTCTTTTCTATACATTATATACACAAACATGGATTGGTTATGCAATATGTTATATCAATACACATGATTAATTACTCCAATAAAATATACATTATGATTTTCTAGATTATGTTGACATACATCCTGATCCAAAGGGGAATCCATTGGTAGGAGATTGGATAGTGGAGCCTAATTTGCAAGCCTGAAATCCCCATTTAAATAATTACAGATTTCTAAAGAAAATCCATGTTGCACAAGAAAAGCTTAGTTATTGGTGATATCCAAATCCGTTAGTTGAATGGATGTAATACTTTCATGAGTTTAGAACATGATTTTTGGGTTATAGAGACTATTCTGATCTATACGCTAAGATATATCTCAATGTGTTGGTCCTTATACAATGGTTAGAAAAGTATGCCACCATCAAACACATCAATATCTGTATCGCCTGTATGAATATTGTGAGTAAATGCATAACAACAGAGCATTCACCTACATTCATTTCATATTTCATAATTATATACTAATAATATATTTCTAACAAACATGATATTGAACTTGCTTTAAGGAAAACATTGCACTAAACAGACCAATCACAAAGATTGCCAAGCACCTTGGAAGCTGTCCAAGTTTGGTGCAATTACTGCATTCATAAATGGATAGGTACATGTGTGTTCTATCTATGTTAAGTCCTATAGTTGTCCCACATTATTTCTACTTCAAATAGTATTAAAAGATCCTAGAGTGATTTCTATTTTCGGTTAATGTGTAATTTAGATTGTTTGGTTGTAAATGGTACTCCAGTGGAAAAAATGCATGCCAAACTTGCAACTTTTTTTATATGTCACATGGGACGATAGAACTTCCAAACAAAACAAAATAAAGGAATAAGTTAAAACATACATCAAAAATAATATTTCTAGCTTCTATACCTCATGTATTGCTCCTATAAGACATGGACCCAATAAAAGTACATCAGATACCAAGCCTGACTTTCAATTTCACCTCTTAATTTGTTTTGAGTTTGTCTAGTCTTTTCTAAATATGTTGTTCTTGCAGACATGAAAAGTTAGTTATTAAGGTCACCATCTCAGGGTAATCTACTATACAGTTATCCTTTAGTGTTTGGTCAAAGAATGCAACATATACCTTTTCTTCTAAAGTACGATATCAATGACCACATAAATTAAATGTGTTAGCATAGCAATTAAGAAATAAACCTGATCGAGATTTATGAATACCAATTCTAAGTGTATGACTTCGATATCATATTTCAGATCAACTCTTCCATTAACATCAACAATGTTATGGTCGCTAAAACAACATACTACCTGCAAATTGCACCAGAAAATATAATTTTCCAAAGAGTTAAATCCTGTTAAACTCCCAATTAGAATTTGGCTATTGAAAAATATTAAGAGCATGTTCAAGAAACAAATGTGTATGTAATGGAAAGCACTGTTACTCAATGAGAAAAATCAATTGGTGCTTGATTATGTATAATTATAATTGGAAACATATTAAACTAAAGAGAAACTCTTGATAGGTACCACCTTTTCATACACATCCCATGCTCACCTCAGATCGTGGAAAAGATATCAAATATAGAATTTTGAATGTATAAGGTTGTTGATCAGTATTAAAGCCACAAAAAACTGATCCACATCTTAGACTGTCGACCTTGAATCCTTAATAATTCCCTTTAATATTACCATATACGATTCACATTGGGCTCATCTACTCAAAATAGGAGCCAAAACACTACGTCTATAAAATAAGACAAATCCGTACAACAATAAAATAAGAGTGGGGGCAGACAAATCACTTTTACTGCTAAACATGCGAAGTGTGTAGGAAACACTTGCATCCAGGTGAGAACTTGAGGGTTTTCAGCAATACAAATGTCAATAAGGTATAGGACATTCACTAAATGGGGCCTGGGAATGTTACCTCATTGTGAGTGCGAGAAGAAGGCACCAAATTAGTATACTCTAACCTTGAACTTGACTGTCCACACTCCAACTTAGCCATCTCATTTTTCTATTTCCTTGTTGATCGTCCTTTAGCGCCTGCTCTCTGGTAGTCTAGAGATTAGTTTCAAACATATGGGAAAAATTTAAGAGAAGAGGGCGGAGCATGATCAAAGCGGGGGTTGTGGTGGGAGGAGAATATGTTGAAAGGAAGCAAGTGCGGTGGTGGGTGGGTTTGCTGTGGGGGAAGAATTACTGAAGTGGACAACGGGTAACGAGAGTGTCACATGTGAATGGGTAAGAGATCAAATTAACTTATGTCACTAGCATTAAGAGTGATTTATATAGTGTAATAGAGTCACAGTGCCTGGAATCCATATAACATAAGGATAGAAATAAATATACACCTTGAAATGGTTGACATGACATAGAAACCAACTCAAATAAACAACAAAGAAACAATCTTACTTGTTTTATTTCCCTTTAAATTGATTTCACAAAACCAGGAGACTTTCAACCCCAAGTGTAATATCCTTCTTTGTATAGATACTCTTGATACTATCATTTATCTCAAATTCTAATAAGTCCCCATGTCACTATCGTTCTATCATGTTGAAAGTAATGGGCAACATATGTTGATTTTGAGGGAATCCTAAATAAAGTAACTATTCTTCCAGTCCTTCTATTCTTACTGAACAATATTAAATAAAATGTTAGAGGAACAATATGAATAGGGAATGAACAACAATTGAGGCTCATCTTGCAACTTATCTGAAATTGAAAGGGATAGAAGTTTTCCGATTGTTGTTATACAGATGGAGGACAAAATTTGTAGTGTTGTGCAGAAATTATAATCATATTGAAGAATAATAATTAGAACAATATAAAAAAATAATGACATTAGTCACAAATTTGGTTTCTCACATGCAAGGATCTCCTGTATTTTTTGCTGGAGGACTTTGTCCAATGTTACCAATGCTTCCTATCATACGACATACCTCTAATGCTGTCACATATTCCACAAGTAGTGAAGGGGGATCTCTACTATCCTAAATCAGAGTGTTATGTGATTTCAACATTTAGATGTCAGATATCTAAGCATGGAATACAAGAAAATAATGAATCTCACAAGTAATTCAAAATTCATTGTTGGTTCAAATATGCGCTTTTGAAAAATCAATGTCTACTCTAGCTGAGGATAAAATGATGATTATAAGACACTAATAGATACTAGTTCAACATATCTTGATTTTTGTTTGAATCTAACTAATAGAAGAAGAAGAAGAAGAAACTAACTAGGACGTTGTTGGTTCAAACTGGGATTTGGTAACCATTCATGACTACTAGCTAGGCATACATTGGTTCTGGCCTACTATTAGTATAAAGTAATAACTAAACCAACATATTCTTGGTTTAAATTAACCAAGAGTTACCCAAAAAAGTCAAAAAGTTCAACATATGTTTCCACTATAAAACAAATCCATTGCCTAGCACATTAAAAACGGAGCATCGTCTAACTTTTACCTGGTTGATCCCAAGATGTCGGATGATAAATGATTTACATGAAAACATTTTTATATTAATAAATAAGCATCAAAACAGAGTCAATATTGTATTCAAAGTAGTTTATTATTGAGTTCAGAAAGAAGTAGTAAACAATATACGACCAAGACGCCCATTATTCTTAGTATAAGTAGTAAGAATGTACCAAATAGACTAATTACAGCTACAAATTTGTGAAAACTTATTGTTTTACCAATTAATAAAGCTAGCACCTTTTTTCTGGGTGTTGATTAAACATGGGTTACAAATTTCTGGCTTTCAATTATATTTATAAAATTTCAAGTTAATAGAACATGTGAAGACATCACAATGAAAATAGACACTAGAAAATAAAAATTGTGTTGCTCATTGGTAGTTTGGTGTCATTGAGACTGAAGTTCCAATTGTTTGGTTTTAGTAGGTAATTATTTTTGTATCAAATTTCAAATTTGTCTACTATTATTGATCCTCATCATAATATATATGAGTAATAGATCCTACTGGTTTGAGGACCATATATTTTGTGGTCCAATGGTAGAAACAAAGACCCATGTTCAACATCATAGATAAAGCTATTGTTGGCCAAGTAAAAAAATGGGACATGGATGAGTGCAATAATTTCATGAAATTTATTACATCAAGAACAAGATCTCAAATTAGTAGAGAGAATGAATTTTCAAAATTGTTCACAAATTGTTGATTTTGAAAAGTATGTATTTAGGCCAGTTATACATCTGCAAGGACTAAGGGTTTCCATGGAGAAGTCTCAAATTGTTTATAACTTCATAAGAGGTTGTCTTATATCACTTTGATTTAACATTAACAAATCTACAAAAAGAAAATGAAACCATATGTTTTCATCACTGCATAATGCAATATGATTATACATACAAAAAAATGAATGATGCAACATCTAAGCAGTCACTGATTGGAAATGAATTTTCAAAACTAGTTGAGAGCAAAGAAGTTAAGAAAAAAGAATCTTGATGAGTGATTCTTTACCTCTTGGTGGGGAACATAGTGTTGTTAATTGAACAAACATATGTTGGGTGATAATTTCTATTCTTGAAGTGTGTGTGGAGGTTAATGTTGCTATTTCTTAGGTCACAACATAGTTCACTTTCTGACCCTAAATTATGGACCAACAATTATAGACCTAAAAAAGGATCAGAGCTTCTATTATGCCCCCATCCTCTACCATTGATGACATGATCATTTGCTTAGTTATCATTTTTCTTAGCTTCTGATCTTATGTGTTTATGCATGTGTGTGACAATGCTGCAGCTATAAAATTCCTTAGTAAATGGTTATCGTCTTGGCAAGGTAGACACATTGCTACTGAAAGTAACAATATGATGAAAACTTCGATATAAGTGACTCAAATGCTAAATTGGAAGCGGACGTGAGTGAATTAGAAACTATGCTTATGGTCACTAGACCTGTAGGAGTTTTCCCATGGAACTCTTAGCTCATTTTAAGTTTTGTTTGAATTCTTCTAAGATTGATTCTTGTTAGTTGCATTTGGGTGTTTATGAATTTCCTTTATTAGTATCCATATGCTCCTGACATATAAGCTTCTCAGTTTGTCCAAGATCAATTATTATGTTGTATTGGTACAAATATTTAAAATTCTAGGCATGTTGTAAATGTTTCCAATGAGATAAAAAGGGAAAAGTCCCAAACATTCCACAAAGGATTATCTTCGTAACCCACTCTAAAAGAATACTTTGATTAAAGAAGGAAGAACAATTGGATCTCAAAAAGCAAAAATTCAAATCCCAGCTTGGAATTGATTCCAACGCAAATTCCCCATGAACAATGTTATAAATTTCCTAGATTTTGAAGCTTCAAAATTGGATTTTGTGAGGAAATGAAACAAGGAGCATGTGTGTCTCCATTATGGGAGTTAACAAACTGGAACAATATGGAATTAAGAAATGCCAGATGGTTTTTGTGCCATGTTATGCAACAATTTATGACCATGTTAGTCGGAATTGAAATTTCTAAAGCACTTTATTGGAGTCCCCAACCTAGGACCCAAAGACATATGGGCATATAAAAAAGTGCCAAAAGAAATACTCAAAAGACATATGAGGTTGGTACCCTAAAAAAGGAGAATGATGCTTGTATGAAATAGGAAAGGACCCAGGATAAGGGGAGATTCCAAGATTACATTGTGTTGCCACTTATTTCTTCCAAGGCATCAACGAATTTATCTCTAATGAGTATATTACATCCATCCTCCAGAACAATCTCATGGATGAACAAAAACCTTTTAAATTCATTCATTTTTACTTTGCCAAAGCAGACTCGATCTAGCACATAGTAGAAAAGCTTCACCTTGCATTGATAAGAGTTGACAAAGGAATCAAACTGTAGAGACACCCCTAACTTCCTACATTAAGGATAAATACACCTAAGAGATATTCAATAGCTTCATTGATAAAACAATTAAAATGGATCATAATACATATTTCATCATCTATATGATAGAATTGGTTTGGACCAAGACATATTTTTTTTTCTCTTACAAGGTCTACCAGGTAGTTTCTGACACTGCTATATCTCATTCTCTTACCTCTATACTACAACGAGATGATATGCTACTATGGAGATAGTATACCATAGTGGAGATAGTGCCGCACACGATCGTGGGTTTCAAGGAGCATCTTCAAATACAAGTAACATGATTAGGGGTTGGGGAAGGAGAAAATGCCACATAGGGGGAGTCGAGAGGAGAAGGAAGCACACTAGAGGGGATGGATCGAGACCACACGATTGATAGGAGAGGAGTATAGGTCCAATTTTTAGAATGACATGGGTGAGTCAGGAAGGAAGAGGGGGTCGTGTTGGTGTTGAACAGAAAGATCATTGTTCCAGCGAAAGGGGAGAGGTGCAATGGGGCAACGTGTGTGAAATCATGCCAAAAGGGGGAGAGTAGCGCGCAAAAAATTCAAAATTTGAGTGTTTCCTTTATTTTGGGAGGTAAATGGAGGGAGAGGAGAGGAGTTGAAAAGATTATGATATTGTAGTCAACTAGATATGTAGCTAAATTTGTAGCTTTTACATTTAACTACATGTGTTTTATTTACATTTTGTAATTTTGTAACATAATATAATTTTAACTACAAACATAATATATGTAGTTAGAATGAATGTAGTTTAATCATCTTTTTTTTGTAGTGAGTATAACAAGTTATACTGATATGTGGGGAAACAAAATGTTCACATATATTTGTAACAACATATTCACAACAATTATGGCTACAGAATCAAAATTAACATTTTCAACATAACTACTCAACCTTGATATATCCAACCTCTACGAACCAATACAAGGTATTGTCCCTATTGTGGACATAGGCCACCTTCTATCCTTGGGTGCTAAGGTTACATTTTAGTCTTCACCTATTTAGGCAGTTCACCTTTGATGATCCTATGTCGCATGGCCTTAATAATCATTTTCCTTATATATCATACATCCAGAGGTGCAATAGGATTCAAGCTAGTCATGTCCATATAATGTGATATCCATAGTGACTTTATAATTTGCAGGAAGTATATAAAAAAGAAAGCAATTATTTGCAATGCATTTCAACAATTCCTCAGAAAATGTCAGAAAACTAATGTGGTTAGTCATAGGTGTAACCAAATACCTTTATCAATAGTACTTGATGTCTGGTAAAAGATAATAGGAGCAACCAATCAAGCAATTATCCTAAAATTAAAACATAATACCCATGCATTATTTGTTTATCCAAAATCTTCATCAAAATTCACTTGGGTTCCAAGATAGGATTTTGGGGTAAACATTAGGGTTTCAATATGGTTTTATCTTTCCAAATCCTAATTATCACTTTTTATGCTCTTTCGGTTCACAAACCCCCATCTTAACATTATTTGTGATTTTAACCTCAATGAAACCATAATCCATCAATCAATGGGTTATTAATATCAAATTAGGGTATGTCATCCTCCCTTGGAGTACCCTAACCCATATATGGGTATTGTCCCTATAGTGGACATAGGCCACCTTCTCCCCTTGGGTGCTAAGTTGACATAGTAGTCTTCCCCTATTCAGGCGGTTCACCTTTGATGATATTTTGCCCCAGGGGTTTAATCATCATTTTCCTTATATTTAATACATCCATAGGTGGCATAGGATTTGAAATAGTCATGTCCATATAATGTGATATCCATAGTTACTTTATAGTTTATAGGAAATAAATCAAAAAGAAAGCATTTATTTGCAATCCATTTTGACAATTCTTGGAAAACCTCGGCAAACTGATGTGGTTCGTCATAGGTGTAACCACATACCTTTCTCAGAATTACTTGATGTCGAAGGAAAAGATAACAAGAGAAACCAATCAAGAAATTATCCCAAAATTAATAATAATACCCATGTGTTATTATTTTATCCGAAATCTACCATTAAAATTGACTTGGGTTCCAAGATAGGGTTTTGGGGTCAAATTTAGGGTTTGAATATGATTTTGGCTTTCCAAATCCGAATTATCACTTTTAATGCTATGTTGGTTCACAAACCCCAATATTAACATTATATGCACTTTTAACCTCAAGGAAACCCTAATCCACCAATCAATGGGTTACTAATAGCAAATTAGGTCTAAATTGTCCTTTTTATACAAAAAGGTCAATCTTTGATTATTAAGATCAATTGAACATATTAAGATCATCAAAACCTAGAAATTAGGGTTTTCATTCATGAAACCTATTAAAGATAGAAATGTTGGGTACTTTTTGAATTGAAGGGAGATATAAGTCTTAATTATATTTCTATTGCATTCGTCATATTTTCTTGATCATTTTTCATGTATGATTTGTCTTGGTCTGAGTTACCAATAATAAACCAGAAATTTTGCAAGATAAATTACCTTTGGCCAATGAGGTGTAGACACATCATCATTTTGGTCCCTTTTTCCTTTTCCATTTGGGTCATGGCTCCATGAATGAGCTTTGGCCATGTATGTTGCTCACTCTATGTGAGCAGGGTGTCAAACCAAGGCAGAAGGATGCCGTTGCCCTTGTAACTTGGGGCTAAAATCCTGTGAGTCTAGGGGTAACAAGGTACTTCTACCCTTCTTCATCTTCTACCCTGTGAGTTCCTTCTTACGTAATAAGCCTTCCCAAATGAGTCAACTCAAGTGTTGACTCCTTATTGCAGAGCATGATGAGTCGAGGGATAAGTTCCAGCACCTTCGATGGACATAGTCAGACTCAATGGCAGTCTTGGATTGACCAGAAGTGGCCAAAGTAGAGAGAGAGGAAGGTGTCCTATTAGGCAGGGTGTTGATGAAAGAATGAAGATGAGGAATGACAAAACTATGGAATTTAAGGCATTGTTGTACACTTTGGGTCATGAACACCCTTGCGGATGAGTTTGCGATCTCGAAAGGGAGTTAGCTACCCCTTTTATAGGGGGGTTCGAAAGGTTTGGGCGTCGACCTGCACTTCAATTAGGGAACGTCATTATAGATTTCCAAAGTGGGTCAAACTCGGGATGAAATGGATCGTATCTTCTCTCTGATTCCAATAAGATAGTTTCTAGAAGTTATTGTTGCTGAAAGAGGGAGATCTCTATCAAACAAGACCTAGCTTTATTATTCTTATTTCCAATTTTGACCGAGGTAGGTGGAAACCCCATCACTGTTGGATTTGGAATATGACGGTCCATAAAATACACACAATTAAAAAGGGTCAAGTTTATTCTAAAAATAAGTGTGACATTAAATACATTGCCTTATAAATCCTTTCACTTTATGAAATTTTTTTAAAATCGGATCTCTCTCTATTTATCTTTTTAATTCCAAATTTTGAGTGAAAGTCCATAACGAATTTATCTAACCATGGGCAGAGTTTGAGTTCAAAACTCAAAAAGAAAATATACCATTTTAACATTCAAGTCTTCTACTTATTTCATGTACTTAAGCATCAAAACTAATACTTTTCTCTCTCTATCTTTTCCATATTTTACTTTAATTACTTTTCTTATTAGGAACCACATGAAACCAAAATCTAACCATTAGCGGACATCCATACAACTTTCTAGAGAATCCCACATGATTCTCACAAGTACATTGCTTATTATCCATTATCTTCTACCTTTTCTTAATATTAGATTTCCGTTTCTTCCTTTTTCCCTTATAGGCATCATTGGACTAACAAAACAATTGGAGCAACAAAATTCACAAGAAAGGGAAGTTTGTAAAAAAAAGCCATACTTTTAAAACAAAGCACACCAAAATTTTCCCTTTTTATTTGAATAATTGCATTTCACTTATATAATTACATGTGAAAACCAGGTTATAATAGATTGGATAGGTATTTATGATACAATGTAGGAGAAGATTACACAACAACCATAAATATTGCCCATTGGGCTTCTCCATTGGCCAAATAGGCCAAAACATGACATGATCTACCTACACCGCTCACTAGAGATGTGTGTCTGGGAAGTACTTGATACCCTTTGGGGAACCAAAACCTGACCGTAGTACTTGCGCCAGGTATCCCTTAGCACACATCAGACAGTCCAGGTACTAGGGACACCCTCATCGGGTGGCCCCAACATCAAGAACGTCATTTCAAGGCCCAACCTAATGTGACTCCATGGCTCAGACCTCTATCGGATGCACCACATCAATTAGTAATCTCATTGCATTGATCATTCCCATCAAGTGATGCAAACATACTAAGTAGAATTACTTTATAAGGTCCATGATGTCAAAAAGATTCAATAATCAAAATATACTAATATTGGTTTCTCAGCATCCATAACAAGTAGGTCATATGCTAAAGAGTGGACGCATAATAGCCAAACTACAAGTAGTTCAGTGTGCATTCATTTTAGAGAAACCATCGACGTGAAGTAATGAAGTATTTTTATTTACTCATAATGAGTGGGAAATATAAAGTAACATCACCTAAAAGTTTAAAATATGTCATGTTTCCATTTTTAGTCCCATTATTTGACCACCTCAATTTCATGTGAAAATACCACACTTTTGGGGGTGGTGTGTCCTAGTTTGAGACACATCTGATCCTGAAATGATGCAAACAACTACTCCTATCATCAATAGTGAGAGTTCTTTTCTCTGTAAGGATTATTTTCCCTAAAAGATATCACGATACCCTTAATTATGTTATGTTATTTGTTCCTATTTTTAAATCCCAATTTATTTGATTTTAATTTACTCTCTGTATTATATTTATATTTTACTAAATGAATATTTAAACAATTTCAAGAATTTGTGTAGGAAAAAGATTAAAATGATTATTGCACTTCAAATCCTATGCAATTTGATCATTTACTAATTGATTTGGTCATGTATTTTGATATACACTTATTTTAGTCAGAATGTCAAATATTAACCTCAATTTTATGTGATTTGTTCATTGAAATATTGCAAAATTGGGGACTATAGTAATATTGAGGGAAAGGCCCTCAGGGATCAATGTGCATATATATATTTTCATGATCGCTTGTGAAAAACATTCTATTATAAATATATGTGAAAATTTGTTTGGAAAATGATAGAATTAGTAATGATCAAAATAAGTAATATCATTGTAATTCCTTTTTACATATATGTTCTTTAATTTACTAGTAGTTGAGCTATTGAATATTTATTCACTCATTTGGTTTAATATATAACTATAATGGAGAGAGTTATATGGTTATATTTAGATGAAGTGACCATTTGTGAGCAGATTGTAATGATACTATCAGGCTAACTTTAATAATTGAAGCAACACAAACTACAACCATTAGGATGTTTCAATGTTAAATGCAGTGGAGGATCTTGGAGAGAAATATTGAGGAGGGCATAATGTACGAGTCAAGTGTATTCATCTCAAAATTTCAAAAAACTAAGAGTCTAAATATTTTTTTTGACAACAAGGGTGTGTAGTGTATATAATTAAATATCTTCAAACTAAGAATATGATGATCCAAATAGTGTCTTGAGTACAAAATGAATTATGTAGTTTGTATTAGGAAGTATGATACTGTGATACAAAGTAAATATAAACAAATTTTCAACAATTATAGAGGCAAATAAGTAAGTTATATAAAACCACATATATGATGAATAAATAAAATTAATGACAAGATGACTTACAAAATATTTCTGTCACTCCATAATACATGGACGGTGAATAATGAAAAAGATCAATCAAGAGTTGGGCATAAGAGTCAACTTTGTTTCTCATTGATTTGTGTTGTTGTACATATAAATCCACATGTATGATATATAAATAAAATTAATGACAAGATGACTTAGAAAATGTATTCCTCACTCCACAATACATGAACAACAAATAATGGGAAAAAAATCAGCCAAGAACTTGGCATAAGAATCAACATTGTTTCCCTTTGATTTGTGTTGTTGTGCCCACCTATGTGTGTTCAAAAAATTTAGAGGCAACCCATTTTTAATGGTTGTGTTGGTCACTTAAACAATATTGAAAGTGGCATTTGTGCAATGATGTGAAACTCTATCAGAAAATATCCATGCGACCAATATCTAACATGTCATGTTGACGTCTGTTTGATGAAACATAGAGTTTGACACGTTCAATGCCAAAAGTTTATGAATAGATTTATAAAGGTAAATTGTTTCCTTTATTTACATTTACATAATATTATTATGAAACAGTTAAGGATATAATTATAATGAAATAGAAAGCAGACAGGAAGCAAGTAGCACCACTAGCCCCTTTTGGACAGTAAAACCAATCCTTCTAAATACTATATCCATGGACCTAGTGGTCATAACATTGTTATACACACTATTCGAGAAATCGATATGCACAACAACATATACTCTCGCATATATATATTCAGTCACCCTACCATACCGCATATTGCTAATCAACCCACTAAGCAGTCATGAGCCGCACATACTCCCGCTTGGCCGATTAAGCGGCCGATTAAACTCCATTTTTTTAAAAGCCCACAACTTATGTCCATGCATTTCATGCATACATGCATACATATATACACATTTCATTATATATTTAAATCTAATATATAGTCATTGATTTTTATATATACATTGTAATATATATAAAAACTTCTACACACATTTGTACATTTATATGCATACCTTTTGATATATAAACATGTATACATCCATATACAATAAATATACAATCACATTTTTATACATGCATATATACATTTTGATTTATCCACATTTATACATAAGCTCTACACATATGTGTACATTGATTAACATACATTTTAGTATTTGTACATATATTACAAACACATTGCATATATAAACATATATACATATATAAGCATATCATACATCATATGTACATGCATATTAATGTTTATATGCAAATGTATATACATGCCTACTATATATATATTAATTTATTATCTCAACATATCATTTTATATATAATTAATTTATTGAAATAAAAAAATCTAAAACTCGCATATACTCCCATATATACTCCCACATACCGCATATACTCTATGTAGTACCCTCGCCGCCTGTACACCACATACCACTTTTTTGAACAATGGTTATGCATAACTTCTAGATTCTTTTGAGAAGCTCCAGTGCCTCTGGATTCTTATGATTATTTTTTTAGATAATAATGATTATAAAAAAAATGGAGGAGTGATAGAAAATTTGCACTGCAAAATCAAAATGAATAGGAATTGTAACAAGAAGTATAAAAAATCATTCACAATTGTGAAAGCAACCCAAACTAAAAAGGAATCTATGAAGGTATTAATTTAGAGAGTAACTGTTGGAGATGAGTCAAAATAATTGAGATTTTTATTGTATTAGTTAACTTGAAAAGTATAAAGGAACCATCAATGGAGAACTCTTGGAGGCCTTATCAAATAAGAAATTCTCAACAGAATAAACGAGATTAAATGATAGCTTTCAATCCAACCATATTCATTGATTTTTAAATTTTAAAACGGAATACAAATTGTAATAGTCATTAGCATAAGAATTCCTCTTCACAATTGTAAAAGAAATACACACTATAAAAATTTAAGGATTCATTAGTTTAGCGGGTAAATGTCAGAAAGGAGTTAATACAATAGATATTTTTTATTGTATTGTTTAATTTAGAAAGTATAAAGAAACTATCCATGGAAAACTCATGGGGGCATATCAAATTAGAAATGATCAACACAATAAAGCTGATTAATTAATAACTTTCAACACAACCATATTCATTAACTTTTAAAAATCTTGAGGGGGTCGTGCCCCCCCCCCCCCCCAGTCTTACAGGAGAACAACCACTGGATAAATATATCACGAACTGGGCACACTTTGCCTCGGATTGGCAATACAAGCATTATAGCAGTGCATTATCCCAAAAACGTACTATTTCAATGAATAGTTTTATTGTGGTTCTAAAATAGGATAAAAATATAAATTTGTGCTATTTTTAGCCATTAACAACTGCACAACTAATATTGATAAAATCATGTTCATTACTTTGAGACATTACTTTTTCCAAAAATATATATGAATCTTGGACAAGGAACAATGCAACAAACCCTAACCATATTAACATTGAGGTCAGATGACAAACTACGACAATGATGAAAGAGGAAGCATCCCTTCTTTTGTACATGACCTAGCACGAGTTGTTTGTTTGAAAATGAACTTCCTTTTAATGTCATTTTCAATGGTTGGGAACTTATTCAAATTGTTCTAATTGCATGGAATTTTCTCAGTTCTCATATCAACTATTAGGATCCTTCTAATCGATACCCTTCCAATCTCTTTATGGTTGGGTATGTTGAACAAGCGTTGTCCTTGTTGTGCACCCCACATATAATATGGTTGAAAAAGATCTAGTACTGATAGGATTTCTATCAGCACGTGTTGAACCCAATCACAATCACAAAAATGGTATCGTCTGGGCGTCTTTGGGGTACATTCTTACAATAGTCCAGATTTACGCGCGGACATTGTTGGAAACATAAAAAGTATGTTCGAGTTGGATCGCACTAGAATATAGTGTGTTCCAACTAGACGCGACAATACAACTGAAACATATGATTATGATTATTAATATTAATATTAATATTAATAATAATAATATTATTATTATTATTATTTCCGAACTTTGAAAATATTATTAATATTAATAATAATAATAATAATAATATTATTATTATTATTATTATTATTATTTCCGAACTTTGAAAATATCTGCAAATGAACCTAAGACCTCTCATTAGAGGACTGAATAGTATTACCATTAAGCTACAACTACTTCTTTATCTAGCAATGTGAGGATATATATATATATATATATATATATATATATATATAATGGTAATACTATTCATTCCTCTAATGAGAGGTCTTAGGTTCATTTGCAGACATTTTCAAAGTTTGGAAAAAATAGGAAGACAATAGATGAGGAGAAAAGAAGTAAAGAAGCAGGGAGAAAAAGAACGAGGAGGACAATAGATGAGGAGAAAAGGAACAAAGAAAGAGGAAGAAAGGAAACAATAAGGAAAGAGAGAAGGAACAAAGAGGTAAAAAAAGCAATTGAAATCGGGGGAGAGAAGGAACATCGAGGGAAAGAAAAGGTGTTGTTAATATATGTTGTTGTCGATCATGCAACAGCGTCAGGTGCAAATTAATTAACAGTGCAGGCAGATCCAAAATAAGATTCGAAGAACAAGCAATGCAGGAGAATAGAAAAACAGGAGTTAGATTCGCAAACCAGATCGTTCGTTGAGAAACGAACGTGTTACTTAAAGAAACCAGTGCCCGGCAATCCTCTCGGATAGGCACCGTTCTCCCAGTCTCGATCCGGCACGAACCTGGAAATAGCACGTCTTGATCGCGCACGTCGCACTGCTACCAGTGCAGCACAGCCACCGCAGGTACCACCGCCTGACAGCTGCGTCTGAAGGAAAGGACGAGTCTTGCTTCGCACAGTAGGACAACTCCGCAAAGCAACTCCGGGGACGACGACTCTCACACTCGGGATTAGGGTTCACAAAACACACGGCGGCAGAAAACTGTTTTCAGTGTGTTTAACCCTAATGACCGGAGTCATATAAATAGTCATGCACGTCCCTAATCCTATTCCCAGTTAGACGCAACACTCGGTTGCTCTCGTACACAATACGGGAATAAGAAAGCACTTTCTAATTATGATTTAAGAAATCCGAATAAGAAAGCAACAATTAATTATACGAGTAATTAATTACGCAGTTGTATCCTAGTGCAAAAAGAAGACGGAAGACATTCTCCACAATCCACAAGCCCGAGCCCGAGCCCGAGCGAGCCCGAGCCCGAGCCCGAGCCCGAGGCGAGGCGTGGCGCGCGCGCGTGCGTGCGTTGTGATGTGGTAACCCCACCCACCAAGGAGGTGAGCATACCTCCTTCCTAGGACTCTTTTGGACACTAGTGCCCCATGTGATCCTACATATGAAGACCACAAAAGTTCTAGGTGTGAGCAATATGGGATAAAACTTCTTTGCCATTTGCACTAGAAACAACACTACATTCTCACATGTACTTGCTGTACTACATTGGGCTTAACCCATGCTAAATAAGTGATTACCACAATAGCCTAGCTACATTAATTAGCTGCTACAGTAACTAGCTAATAGCTACAGCAGTTACATAACTAATAACTACCGTAATCAATTATCTAACAAAAGGAACATGAATGGAGAGAAAAGGTTTCCCCTCCCCTTGATTCGGACATGGGATCCGATCGAGTGCATGTATGGATTGGCCCACCCTGGCAGGACTGATGGATAGTGGAGGGTTCGCTGCATTCTCTGTGATCCAAGCCAGCAACAACCACAGTGGCAACCCGTATGAAGATTAGTGTTTTTATCTCATATGAACACTACACAGAAAGCGAGTGAGACAAACAGTATCGTCGTTGGGCTGATTATTGGGGATGAGGAGAACTCAGGCCCATGCTCACTCTGTTCGTTTGCTTCGTGGTGGTCGGCAGCTGCCAGTGTTACTAGCAGAGCTCCTCTTCATACAACTCCTTGGAGCTATACCAAGCTAGGTCTCCTTGTCGACCTAAATATTTTAGCAGAGAGATCCAACACTCATTTATCTCGCTTTCAGCTGTCGTTTCTTTCTAACTTCAGATCCTGGCGACAGATGTACATAATACTTTTAATGGACTCTTACACCAACCCATAAAGCAAAAATTATAGAAGGTACGACAAACCGATCCAGTTGCCGACTTCAAACTGGGCCCAATTGACAGAGGTATGTTTGCCTATCATATGTTCCAGGATCTGCCGAGAAGGTGAAACTGTTCATCCTTGAATGGATTGCATACACAGCGTCCTACTGTCCGTGCTAGCTTGCTCGCCTTTGTTCCCAGCCCAGGATCGCGAGATATAGTTCTGCAGGGAGTCACATCTCTTGTAACTCGTGTTGCTATGTTGCCAAATACTATTCCAACACCTATGACGAGTTGAATCCATACCCGCGGTGCAAAGAGCAGGATAACTAACAGCTGCAGCTAGCTATGGTCCATTGGGCGAAAAAGATAGTGTTGATAGGGTTTTTCGTCAGCACATGCTGACAGCAATCTCAACCGTAAAAAAAAAATCTTACGGGCATCTTCAGAGCATATCACAACGAGTGGCTCAGATTTATGTAAAGATATTTTCAGAAATAAAAAAAATATGTTTCAGTTGACCGCACCACAACTGCAAAGCATAATTATTATAATATATATATATATATATATATATATATATATATATATATATATATATATATATATATATATATATATATAAGTTGGTAAATAAAGAAGTGTTGATAGCTTAGTAACAAAAGTGTTCGGACTCATAATGAGAAGTTTAGGTTTGAACTCAACTAACGACATTACTGTTTTGATTTTTACACAAAAAGTGTCAAAAAATTATATATGTATAGTTGGAATTGTAGTCAAGACATCTTGAGAAAATGTTGTCTACATTTCAGAATAAAATAATATCAGAACACCCCTACTCTCTAAACAAATATAACTTTTTCTTTTCCCGAGCAACCCTTTCTCTCTAAATTAGTGTAAGCTCTCTTCCCATCCAAACCCCTTTCTTTCTTTTATATCAAAATTTATCTATGTTAGTCTCTTGCCGAAGCTATTGTTTTCATCTAAAGCTAGCTAAAGCTTTGATTTTTAGAGCTTTATGTCTTCCGGCGAAAAGATCTTCTCTGTGAGAATATTTGGATCGAGTTTCTAAAGCTTTTTGTAGTCCCATGAGAAATCTCCAACTAGAAAATTCTTCTCCCACTACTTTCTAAATCAAAGATAATCACAACTCAAAATCTACTAGAGTTCTGGTAGGAAAAAGATCTCTCGTACTAATCAACTCAAAGATTATCACTTTTCAAACTTCTAAAGTGCTAGCATGGGAAAGATCTCCGGCAAAAAATTATCATCCCACCTTCTCTCCAAGTAGCGCAAAAAGAGGTGTACATTTATTTCACACTCACGTATCTTTTACAATTTACAAATAGATGCCACGCTCCATTATTTCTGTAAAGGAGCATTTTTTTTTTGCTAAAATGACCTTTTTTTAGTTTTTGTCTTCTCTATCGCTAGCTAGCGTAGTTGACATCTTCTCCATTTTGTGGTCCATTCCTTTGCAACACACCATGAGACACTAATTAAATGAACGGTGATGAGTGGCTGGAAGAACTTGATATTGGTTTTGAGTACCTTTGATGTGGTTTCATTCAATATTTGAAGTTTGCTAATATGTGGATTCATCTAGGACTTTTGATTTAGTTGTAGGATCTCAAAGTTAGGGTTGGTATAATGTGATTCATATATAAATGCGAGCATATGTGAAGAGTTCTATCAAGTGCATTCATCGTCACAAAAAGATATTTCTAGAAATGCACACCCACTTTACTTCAACATAGATATTAATTAGATTTGGGTAGGACACAAAGAAGCAACTAAAATAAATGTCAACATTTATGATTTGGGAAGCTACAATGGAATGATAGATTCAATGGCTTCTAATGATTAGAGTATATACGTTAAACAAGAACTAAATCAAGAAAATTGTATTATTGATTTTCTAGGATTCAAATTCATTGTAAACTATTACTGGGATAATAATTGAACTCAGATTTTGACTTGTGGGTAACAAGGGTTTTAGCTTGTTGATAACTAGGATTTAGGATAACCACTATTTAGTTGATCATCAATTCATTATTTTGGTACTCTATTTTTATTTGTGATTCAAGATTTAAGTAACTTGTTGTTACAACCCCAATTTTTGAGTTCTTTTAGTTGAAAATGCAATTTCCCCAATACAAGTATGATTATGGGAATTATATGATTTGTGTGTATTGAATGGATTCCCTTTGTCATATTTTATTTGTGAATGTGATTTCATGGATCATAATATGATAATGAGTCCAATATGATTAAAAGAAAAAGGAGAAGTCAAATAATGCATTATTAAGAAGGAAATTTGAGATAATAATGAAAATATGAAAAATATGTGGAAATATGGTTAATGGAATCATCTTGGATGAGGTTTAAAACTCTACATGGTTTCTTGGGATATAAGGAATCCAAATAAAGAGAATAAAATAATAAGAGAGAGAAAATATGTATAAATATACTTTAATAAGTGATAATTTGCATATGAAGAAAAGTCACTCATACTTTCGAGTTTGAGTACCAAACTTGGCACGCAAGTAGTTTAAGTCCTTATGGATTTTCTCTTAAAATATGGTATTAATTGGATGTGTGGTTTGGGAGATGATTTTTGGAAGATTTCCTAAAGTGAATGGAATACATTAAATGTCACATTTTCTGAAATATTAAACGGTTTAAGAGCGAGTGAGGATCTTGATCCAACGACAGTTGTGCGTCGTCTAGTTCTAGCCAAACTGGGAAACAGGCCGCCGGTAGGTGTTTTCCCTATCTGTTTTTTCTTGCGTTTTACTCCATGTGCGGTCGAGGAAGGCACTTATTTGAGTTCGAGAGGGAGTTTCACACCAGATAGACCTAGATCTTGCTAGGTTTTGTCGCCATTTAGGGAAACACCCAATTCCACTTGGATGAGGATTCGACGGTGAGGTTGGGAGCCAACCCTAGCCACCCATGCTTATATATATGGCCACCCTCGACTTTGGTCGGCCCTCACAAAACCAAACGTCCACTTTTCGTGCCTCCTAATGCCCTGGTTGGTCCAATTGATAGCACGCCGGTGAGGAAACCGTCGTGGTGCCACCGCAGGCCTAGCCATTGGGGAAGAAGGATGGGGAGCAGCAGTAGCCATCCGATCATGGGCTAGCGTGGACTCGCAAGGAGATCCAACAGCTCGATATTTTCAGCTCGTGCGCGAGCAGTCCAGTGGGCGCAAGCACTGAGGACCGCATGATCTTGCTCAGTCAATGAAGACCTGAGATCCAACGGCTAGAGATTTTCCGAAAAGAGAAGGGCTGAAGGGATGACGTGGCACTCTGCCATTGGTCCAGAGGTATTTATCTTGCAAAAATCATAACTAAATATTGGTAACTCAGATTGCAACAAGTTATATATGAAAATTGATCGGGAGAATGCAAGGAGTGAAATAAAAATATAATGGAAGAATGATTCTGCTTGACATTAAAAAAGTGCTTAAAGATATCATCTTGAATAGTTTTATTAGTGAAAACCCTAATCTTTGATGATTAATGAATTGGGAAGAGTTATATGGATGTTTAAATTGGAAATTAACTTGTTGTTAATAAAAGCGAGAATTAGATCTAAAAAATGATCTTTATGAATAATTGGCTTAATTTAGGGTTCTATGTACATGAATATGTAATAATGGGCTTAGAAATCCTAATTGTGGTAATTATGACTTTTAATGGTGAAACTCCATGAATAAGACAGAGATATGATGTTGCAAAGTTAATTTGAGTATAAAAGATCCTTAATGTGGATAATTTGAGTAATTAGGGTTTTCATGAGTAGAAAAGTTGTTTTAGGGTTTGTTGACCTAGAAAGGATAAGTTTGAAAAATTGATCTAAGAAACCCTAATGAATATTAATGAGACTTAGAAACCTTAGAAGGTGTCCCAAGTTGATAACCTCCATTTTTGTGATGTTATCTTAGTATTTTTCTTCTGTTTTCCACGCTCTTTCTCAGATAAAATTAGACAAATTCCCTAACTATCTTCTCTTATTGAAAATATACTGTTAGATTAACTTTTCTCCTTTTTACTTACAGAAAAAGACACAAAAATATCATAAAAGACTCAACCGGTCCCTAGACCGCATGGAATCACATGGTCCAAAGACCGCATGAAGCCAAACGGTCCCCAGACCGCATGGACTCACATGGCCCCAAGACCGCATGAAGCCAATCGGTCCCAAGACCGCATGAAGCCCATCGGTCCTAAGACCGCATGAAGCCAATCGGTCCCAAGACCGCATGAGGTCGAACGGTCCCCAGACCACATGGACTCACACGGTCCCAAGACCGCATGAAGCCAAACGGTCCCCAGACCGCATGGACTCACACGGTCCCAAGACCGCATGAAGCCAATCGATCCCACGACCGCATGAAGCCAATCGGTCCCAAGACCGCATGGAGTCAACCGGTCCCAAGACTGCATGGAGTCAATTGGTCCCAAGACCGCATGGAGTCAACCGGTCCCAAGACCGCATGAAGACAAACAATTTCAGAGTCCAAACGGTCTCGGAGTCCAAATGGTTTCAGAGTCCAAATGATCTCGGGGTCCAAACGGTTTCAGAATCCAAACAGTTTCGGGGTCCAAACGGTTTCAGAATCCAAACGGTCTTCAAAACCGTTTGGATCCAAAACTGTCCAAACCTTTTGGACTTCACTTAAGGCCTATAAATAAGACCCAAGGGGTCCTCCCAAGGAATTAAGTTTCAGACGCCCATAGGCTGCCTCCACGACTCTAGAGCTATTCCAACTTCCATCCTCCGCCCAAGGGCTGCCGGTCTGAGATCCACGTTCCATCCTGAAGTTGCTTTCTCTCTCTTTGCCAAAGAAGGTGGGAAGAGGAGACCTCATCATCGAGCAACCTATGAAGATTGAAGATCATCTCTCTCTCCCTCTCTCCAAGGGGTTGACTTTCCTCTCTCCTTTGTGGGGATGATGCTCTCTCTCTCTTCTCGCCTCCTTCTTTGTCCTAGCTATGAGCGAGTAGTCTCTTTCACTAGGGTGCGGGGAGTATCCCTGCTACCCATGCTTTCATTTCATGTAATGTAATCCATAGTTTGCAATATAGAGATGCTTTAGTAACAGTTCAACATCAATCATTTCATGAATACTTGTTGCTTGATCACCAACTTGTGTTATCTTTTATCTTTTAGTATGAATTGTCTATGTTTGTACTATTAGATTCGAAACTCATTTGAATGTTGGTTCTTGGTGCATGTATCCACCATGCGCCTGGTTCGATATCTAGGAGTGATTTCAAGAAGTGGAGTAAACTCACTTCCAAATGTTGTACTTTCATACTATGAAATGGAATTAGTTGACGTATGAAAGTTCAACCTTGGTAAGTCGAGGAACACACTTTGTGAAGGGAATGATGCAAAGCAGGTGACCATTCGGTTGGGGATGGCTGGCGTTGCATCATTCCCACACTTCTCATAGTTAGTTCTCTGAAAGGAAACTAAATCTACAAAGATACTAACTGTTTAGACTCTTGTTGCTGGTTATGCTTTATATTGGATGTTTTGATCC
Source organism: Alisma plantago-aquatica (assembly GCA_963693085.1). NCBI lineage: Eukaryota > Viridiplantae > Streptophyta > Magnoliopsida > Alismatales > Alismataceae > Alisma > Alisma plantago-aquatica. The sequence continues at coordinate 803,085,750 of OY856413.1, read as the reverse complement.
ATGTGTAGTGGCGGTGAAAGCCGATCACATCCTAGTGATCCCTTATCATTGTTGCATACCCTTGAATTTACTTCTTTGCTTTACTTTACTTGCTCTTAGTTTAAAAACAACCAAACCAACCTTTTTGATTTAAATACCAACTAATAAGAGATTAAGTGAAATTCCAACATTTTCCATCTTGTTGCTCCCAACAAGTACGTTGTCCCATGGATTCGACCCTTAACTATACTACGATAAGACTTCCACGTATCATAGCATACGTTGGTGGAGTTCTCGATCTAGTATAAGCAAGGCTAAACCTAAAGACTTACCATCTTTAGGATTTTTAGTGGTACACACAATTCCACATAAGTGGAAGCTCCATCAAAAATTGGCGCCGTTGCCAGGGACAATGAAATGTTTTGATTTCATTTACCATCTTGCTAGTCGGTTAGGGTTTTTCACTTTTCTTTAAACATTACTCCATATCTTCTTGATTTTATCACACCTTCCACATTATCTAACAAGTGTGTTTCTTCCTCTACTTAGGTAGAAGATGTGTATGCAACCATCACATAACCTTGGATTCTCCCTTGATCCAGAGTACGACTCTGAGGTAGAGAGAAGCTTCCACTTCCGCATTAGACTCAACCGCCAAAGAGCTAGGCAAATGCCTGAAGATCAACGACAAGCTGCGCTAGTTATGGAAAGGGTCAACGCCGCCATAGCCGCTCAGAGAGCACAACTCATTGCTGACACTCGTGCTCAGATTCAAGCAGATATCCGAGCTGAAGAACAAGCTCGCATCCGAGCTGAAAATGAAGCTGCCCAGTTAGAGCTTAGGAGCAAGCAACTGCGAGACTATGCCGTTCCAAAGAACTATGAGGATAAACACCCAGTTAGGCCACCCATCATCAACATACCCCATTTTGAGATCCGGACGCAATGGATTCAAATCATGCAGGGTATTTCATTCTCTGGTAGTCCTGGAGACGACTGCATGGATGACTTGAAGAGATTCAAGGCACTTTGCTGACTTGTCCCGCAAGCTGGAGTTACCTTCGACACAATAATGGTACATCTTTTTCACTTCACTCTATCTGGAAGGGCCTTGAGTTGGTACAACTCTCTTTATAGGGAGCCAATCATCACCACCTGGCCTCCCTTGGAAGAAAATTTCTTGGAGAAGTTCTTCCCTCCTTCGTTGACTTACGAAATTAGGGGATAGATTAACCACTTCGCCCAACTTCCCAGAGAAACACTCGCAGAAGCATGGGAAAGATTCAAGGAGATTTTAAGAAAGTGCCCCCATCACGGTATCTCCCAGAATCAATTGATAGAAACATTCTATAGAGGGGTAAGTGATGACATCAAACAATTTCTGGATTCCTCATCTGGAGGAAATTTTATGAGGAAGAACTACAAAGATGCTTGGAAGATCGTCACTCTTGGAGCTGAGAATCAATCCAATTGGGGACGATCATCTGGTAAAGGAGTCCTCAAGGTTTATAAAGCTGAGGAATCAATGGAAATGAAGGCTATTACTGAAGCTTTAAAGACTTTCGCTCACAAACAACAGGCACTTGAAGCTTCATTTGGGGAATATGATAAGAAGAAAAACCCTCAAATTCAATAAGTTAAAGCTGCTACGGGAACCTGTGAAAGCTTGCCACGCATCTGATCACCCCACGCTATCATGTGGGTTGCTTTACAATGTAATTATGGATATGCAACCACCGCAACATCAGTATGAACCAATTATCGAACAACCTAAAGAACAGATACCCGAACAAGTTAATTCCATCCATTCCATACCGGGACAAGCTTACTATAACCCAAGACAACCAAGAAACCACCCCGGGTTTCAATATGGAAATCCTGTGGGGACTGCCAATCCACAACACCAAACGCAAGGGGGATCTTCTAATAGACTGCCACCAGGATTTCAAAGCAACTTTAACTAGAATCAAGGGAACCTTAGAAATAACCTACCAAGATCCAACTATCAAAGGAATCCCTCCACTTACTACCAATAAACCCATCCTCCTCTGCACCCACAACTACCCCCTCAGCTGCAACAATCACAGCAGCCTCAGTTAGCACCACCTCCACAACAGCCACATCAAGGACAACAACAATTTCAACATAAAAATATTCCTTCCCAACCGACTGATGAGATAACTATGATAAGGCAAATGCTACAATCGCAACAAACTATGCTCACTAATCAGCAAGCTCAACAGAAGGTTGTAGAGGCTCAACTAGCACAAATTGCTGCCCAGTTGAAACCTCCAACAGGCACTTTTGTTGGCCAACCAGAGTCGAACCCAAGACATGACCAAAATAGACCGGAGCAACTGAATGCTATTACTACCAGATCAAGTCATGTATTTCATGAAGCTACAAGGATCACTCATGATAATGATGATACATCTGTCTTTGTTCCAAATGCAAGCCCAAATATAGCAACTGAGAATTTTGTAGAGATTGAAAAATGCAAGGAAAAGGAACAAGCCCCCAAGGAGTCATAGGTCCCGTAATATAAACCTAGGATACCATATCCAGGTAGATTGAAAGAGACTAAGATGGACACTAGATTCCAAAAGTTCAAGGAGGCGATGAAGAAACTCTATATCGACATCCCTCTCCTCGATGCCCTCTCCGAAGTACCAGCCTGGGCTAAATACCTAAAAACTTTGCTATCAAGGAAGTACATTACTGAGGAGCAAGAGACCATTAATCTAGCTCAGACCACCTCTGATATCATTCTTAACAAGATGCCAAAAAAATAGAAGGACCCTGATTCCTTCAGTATTCAGTGCTGTATTGGAAATGCCTCAAGCAAAAAGGGATTAGCTGACTTAGGGGCTAGCATATCAATTATGCCGTACTCCATGTGTAAACGATTAGGGTTTACTGACTTGCTACCCACAACGATGACAATTCAGTTAGCTGACTCCACTATCACTGCACCTCTAGGAATTATCGAGGATATTCCAGTCAGAATAGGCAAAGATGCCTATGTCCCGTGCAATTTTGTTATAATGGATATCAAGGAGGATCTGAGATACCCAATAATATTTGGCAGACCTTTCCTTGCCACATCTAGGGCGCTTATTGATGTTGAATCTGACACGCTTATTCTAAGATTTGGAAAAGAAGCAATTCAATTCTGAGTTCTCAACAGCATGAAAGGTCCCAGCATTCAAGAGGAGGTTTTTCTCTTAGATGCAATACACCAAATGTCCCAATTGGAAATATCCGAGCCAGGTGATGAGTTGGAGAATGTTCTGACAAATCCAGAAGTCAAATTTTCAGCAAATGAATTGGTTCAACAATGTTTGCAACACTTAGAGAAAACTGAAGAAGCACCGACAACCACCTTTGAGGCATTCAAATCCGTCACTATTTTAGAAACAACAGAAGAGCCCAAGGCTCTCGAGATGAAGACTCTACCCATGGGACTTAAACACGTCTTCTTAGACAAAGAAAAATTATGTCCAGTTATCATCAGTTCCACTCTGACAGGAGACCAAGAAGAAAGGCTTCTCGACAAATTAAAGAAGCACAAGAAGGCCATGGGGTACAAAATAACTGACTTGACAGGTATAAACCCTGTCTTATGCATGCATAGACTACCCATGGTCAAGGAATTCAAGCCTTCAAGAGAACACCAGAGGAAGGTGAACCCCAATCTTAAAGAAGTGGTTCGCCATGAAGTCCTCAAATTACTAAAAGCCGACATAATTTACCCAATTTCAGACTCCCAATGGGTCATCCCCGTCCAAGTGATCCCCAAAAAGGGAGGAACCACTGTCGTGCTAAATGACAAAAATGAGTTAGTTCCCACAAGGACTGTGATGGGGTGGAGGATGTGTATTGACTATAGGAAACTAAACAAATCAACGTGAAAAGATCACTACCCTCTACCCTTTCTTGACGAAGTCCTAGAACGCTTAGCCCACTAAAAATACTTATGCTATCTCGACGGTTATTCTGGGTTCTACCAAATCCCTATACACCCAGAAGACCAAGAAAAAACTACCTTTACCTGCCCCTTTGGGACCTATGCTTTCAGAAGAATGCCATTCGGGCTGTGTAACGCACCTGCTACATTCCAAAGGTGTATGTCCGCCATTTTTGTAGGATTAACAAAATCTATAATGGAAGTTTTTATGGATGATTTTTTAGTTTTTGGAGATTCCTTCGATAACTGTCTGCTCAACCTTGGACAAGTCTTACAACAATGCGAGGAAACGAACCTCATCCTGAATTGGGAAAAATGCCATTTTATGGTAACTGAAGGTGTCATCCTCGGGCATAGAGTGGCTGACAGAGGGATTGAGGTCGACAAGGCAAAAATTGACGTGATCTCGAAGTTGTCTCCACCAAAAGATATAAAAGGAGTATGAGCATTCTTGGGTCATGCTGGGTTTTATAGAAGATTTATCAAAGATCTCTCAAGAATAGCAAAACCCATGACCCAACTTCTTACCAAAGACACTGAGTTCAATTTTAATCAAGAATGCTTACAAAGTTTCTCAACTCTGAAAAATGCATTAATCTCTACACCCATACTAAGAGCCCCAGATTGGTCACAACCTTTTGAAATCATGTGTGACGCCAGCTATTACGCCATAGGGGCCGTATTAGGACAAAGAATCAACAAGAAACCTTATGCAATCTACTACACATCTAAAACGCTTGATGAAGCACAGAAAAACTACACTACTACAGAGAAGGAGTTCTTAGCTGTCATCTATGCATTCGAGAAATTCCTCTCTTACTTGATTGGATCCAAGGTCATCGTCTACACTGACCACTCCTCCATACGATATCTAATTCAGAAGCAAGATGCAAAACCCAGACTTATTCGCTGGGTATTGATGCTTTAGGAATTCAATTTGGAAATCAAAGACAAAAGCGGAGTGGAAAACGTCGTAGCCGATCATCTCATCCGCATTGAAGTCGAGGATGAAGATAAAGTACCGATCCAAGACTCTCTTCCAGATGACCAACTAATGAAAGTTACCAATGGATTCCCCTGGTATGCCGACATTGTTAATTATCTGGCTACTGGAATCATTCACCCTTCCACCTCCCATCACGACAAAAAGAAATTCCTCCACGATGTAAAGCAATTCTACTGGGATGAACCCTATCTTTTCTGCCTTTGCACAGACAGACTTTTCCGTCGCTGCTTACCTGAAGAAGAGATCACCCCCGTCTTAGAGCATTGCCATTTCAGTCCCACTGGGGGACACATGAGTGCGAAGAAAACTGCCATGAAAGTTCTTCAATCAAGTTTCTTTTGGCCAACCATAGCAAAATATTCTCATGATTTTGTTAAATCTTGCAACAAATGTCAACTTTCTAGTGGCATTTCTAAAAGGGATGAAATGCCCCTCCCCTTGTGGCAAGAGATCGAACTTCTCGACGTGTGGGGGATAGACTACATGGGCCCCTTTCCTTCTTCATATGGTTTCTCCTACATTTTGGTTGCAGTAGACTATGTCTCAAAATGGGTCGAAGCCATACCCACAACGTCCAATGATTCCAAACCAGTTATTAAGATGTTTAAAGATATCATTTTTCCCAGATTTGGAGTCCACTGAACTGTCATATCCGACAGAGGGACCCATTTTCTGGAACGAAGCTTTGAAACCCTCTTAAAGAAATATGGAGTTAACCATAAAGTTGCCACGCCTTACCACCCACAGACTAGTGGTCAGGTTGAAGTTTCAAATAGACAACTGAAGGCAATTTTAGAAAAAACAGTCAATAAACACCGCACTGACTGGTCCACCAAGCTTCTCGATGCCCTTTGGGCTTACCGAACAGCTTATAAAACACCAATCGGGGCAACCCCATTCCGTTTGGTATACGGGAAGTCATGTCATCTTCCAGTGGAACTGGAACATAAGGCTTGGTGGGCCATTAAACAACTGAATTTTGATTTCAAAAGTGTCAGAGAAAATAGACAACTCCAATTACAAGAGCTAGAGGAGCTACGAATGAGCACTTATCAAAGTGCTAGAATTTATAAAGAACAAACCAAGATGTGGCATGACGGTCATCTAAAAAGGAAGGACATCGCCATGGGCAACAAAGTCCTCCTTTTCAACTCCAAGCTAAAATTGTTTCCCGGAAAACTCCGCACGAAGTGGTCCGGGCCTTTCACCATCAAACATTTATACCTGACTGGAGCTGTCATAATTGTTGACGACAATGGTGGAGAAAGGACAGTCAATAGCCATCGATTAAAAAAATACTACACTCCAACAGATAAAATGTCGAGACAGACTATTGAAATCAGAGACGCCACAACATCATCATAACAACATCAAAACCTTGTCAGGCCAGCGACGTAAAACCCAGGCGCTACTTGGGAGGCAACCCAAGATCTGAGTATCACTTTTTATTTTTCTATTTCTTTCATTTAATTTAGGATTATAATCTTTAGTCTGAAAATATAAAAATTCACATAACCAAATCAAATATAAAAATATACAAAGCTTTAAACCCAAACGGTCTTCAAACCGTTTGGAGACAAACGGTCCTCAAACCATTTGGATCCAAACGGTCTTGAAACCGTTTGGATCCAAATGGTCTTAAAACCGTTTGGAGTCCATTCGGTCTCAGACCGTTTGACCTAGAGAATTTGTAGGGTCAACCCCCGATCCCTATAAATATAGCCCTAGCCCCCCTCTTTCTTCTTCTTCTTCTTCTTTCTTTCAACTCCTGAGCTTTCTAAAACCCTTGTGCAAGCACTATTCCATCGCCTCTGTCTTCCTATTCCCACACAGCTCAGGTTCCCTCTGCCACCATCGATCCAGTTCCCGTGTTTCTTCACGGCGACCTCACCACAGTGCCACCGCTTTTCGGTTCTCTATCGTCGTCTCCACCAACATCTACAAGGTAGTCGCGCCACCATCGCCGACGCCTGCAAACGCCGCCGCAGCTCTATCGCACCATTATTTTTTTCTTCTTTTGCCTCCGCAACCGTCTTTACCACCGTCGACATCTTCAGCGCCGTAGCAGCACCCCTCTTCCTCGCCGTCGTCGTCCTCTTTGTTGCCGACCACTCCTCGATGCTTCACCTACCAAACGGTCTTGAAACCATTTGGAACCATATGGTTTTAAAACCATTTGGGACCAAACGGTCTTCAAACCGTTTGGAAACAAATGGTCTCCAAAACCGTTTGGCTTTTCAAAACCTCCTATTTTTCGCTAAAACATAAAAACACATATCAACTCATACAAAATCAATCTTTATGCTAACACATGACTTTCCATTTTCAGAAATGGCATCACCAGCTAAGGAAACCACATGAATTGTTGACGCTCCATTTTGGACAAAGGAACAATTGATGGAAGAACGAGCCAAACTCCAAAAGATAATAGACACCTTCAAAAAGACTGGAAAAGCCCCACCAAAGGTCAACATCATAAAAGTCTTGTGTGAAATTGACCGCATAAACAACTGTCTAGCTGAGGCACCAGAAGAAGAAATCGAAGAAATCTCTTCCAGCGATGAGGGCTCAGAATATGAGCTGAATCCTGAGGCGGAATCCCCCACCACAACGAGCAAAGGGAAACGGAAGTCCCAGGAAGCCACCACAACTCAGCAACCAAAGAAGCGGGCAAGGAAGCATGTTCATCCTGTCACTGCAAGGGAGCAAACCCTGGCAGGAAACATTCCACCAACCACCACCTCCGCTGCCGCCCCCGCCATCATCACTGTTCCTTCTTTCCCTCCCATCACCACTACAACACCACCACCAGAAAACCTCTACATACACACCCTTCCCTCCATCGACAAAATCCTAAAACCTACAAAGTACGTCTACTGCAGCGTACTACTTAAGATGGGGATCTACGACAGAATTCTCACCATGCTAGACAACGCCAATCTTTCAAGGCTATGTTTGGTACCTGAGATCTCCTACACTGAACCTACAACTGAATTATTCACTTATCTTAATAAAGAACCTTTCGAAATTATGGATAGATCAAGGGATGGAGGTGACCGTAGGCTGGTCACCAGACTCTTTGGGAACAAGGTTGTCATAACAGAAAATATGCTGAATGAAATCTTTATAGACAACCAGGAGCCAAAGCTGTTGGAACAGAGAATACTAGTTTCAACAGACACAACTTTTGGAAATCCCTAACAGGGATCCCCACCTACGAGGCAAAGACCTACAAGGCCTCCAACATACAATCAGGATTAGTGTGCACTTTACATAAATTCTCACAGGCACACTCTTCCCCAGGACAGAAGGAGGGAATGTCATAATTTCGGATCTTTTCATTCTCTAGTCAATTCTACATGGGATGCCAGTCAACATTAGATGTCATATGATCCAGAAGCTATCCGCTTACGCCCTGGGGAAGGAGATTTGCATGGGAGGTCACATTACATCCATCATCAAATACCTCAAGATGGACAAACCTCTACTAAGATGTACGCAGATAAAGGGCGACATCCTAACAAATGAACAAACTTTGAAAAACTCCTACATCATCAAAAACAATGATGCAAAGTTATTTTACATCTTCTTCCCTACAGTCAAATCCTCTAGAACCCTGCTACCGCTCCCGGAGCTTGCAGATTACAACAAGGAAAAGCTCCTATTCACTGACGAGGAGCTTACAAAACTCATAGCTACGGTCAAAGCACAAGAGAAAAAAGTAAAGGCAGGGCAAACAGAACTTAGCATAACTGCCCCGAAAGCTAGGGTAACAAAAATTCCTGTGAAACGACCCTCCAAAAGACTTTCATAGAAGCAACATCTGTCGGGGACACCAACATCTAAACCGCATCCAGAAGCAGAAACCCCCCTCCCCGAAGAACAAATCACCACCTCATCTCTTGACTCCTTCATTATGAGTCTCAATGCTGAACTTACAACAACCACCTCACCACCCTCCACCTTTCCACAATCCACCACTCTTCCATCTTTCTCCACAACTACACCACCACCTACATCCTCCACTTTACCCATTTTCTCTTCGGGCATCCCTTTCTCTACCACTACGCCCGACTTCACCACCTTCGCCTCCATCCCCACAGTCTCTCCCCCACCACTATCAATCCCACCATTTTCACCAGCAACATCACCACCTTTCCCATCCACCCCCACCCCAACACCGCTAGTGACACCATCTATAGTCACCACGCAGTTCGCGGACCCATCAACAATGTCTCTTCCGTAAGACACAACACCCTTCCCATCCAGACCCCAACCATCCCACCCTTCCATAACTGGGGTCCCTTTCACAAATGTCGGCGAGGAATTCAGACGTCAATTTGACACCATCCGAAACCTCCTCACCGACCCTTCTAACATAATGCACTCCATTTTTTCTTGTGTGCAGGGACTCTCTAAATAGGTAGCCAAGATCGACAAACAGAACCACGCCTTGCCAAGCATCCTCCAAGGTCTTCAGCAACGACAGGATGTAGTGGCCAGGCAAGTTGATCACATCAACAACCACCTCAACAACTTGCCCGAGCTGATCCTTGGGGTAAAAAGCCAACAAGAAGCGATGGCCAAGCAAGTCAATGAGATCTCTATGCAGACTCAACCTCTGCCTAAGTCCCTCAACGAGCTCAAGCAACAACAAACATCTCTTAGCACGCGCTGGGATACCATCAGCAACACTCTTGTCCAACTCAACAATCGCCAAGAGGAGTCGACAAACAATGCCATCCAACAATTACAAGATACAGTAACAGATCTTACAGCGTGACTCCTCTCTGCCGAGGGCCGATATAAAGATCTCAAGGAAACACACAACGCACTGCTCGAAACACACGAGCATGTGCAAGTGGCATTTGACGAGTTACAAGACATCCATCGGCAATGCAAAAAGACAGCATACAAGAAGCAAACAAACAAAGCAGCAACTAACAAACAAGGCGATAATGAAGATGAAGATGACTCCGACTCCTCAGCCGATTCTAACGACGATACCACCTCCTCAGATGACAAATATGATTCCCCAGACTATGCTGGGGAGGGCCCAAGCCAAGGAGCAGAGCCTTCTCAGAAAGGATACGACAAAGACCACCAAGATGGTGGACATCATCCCAAGTCCCCCACCCACAACAAAAATGTAAATATATCATATGGGGACCAATTCCTCGATTACTCTACTTTGGGATCCATAGGGGAGTCTGCAAAAGACGCGACTTTTGCTGAGTTCCACCAATGTATTTTAGGAACCAGTGCAAGCCCACCAGTAGCTGCCACTCAGTATTTTTCCGTACTTGACCAATCAGTTCCCTTTCCGCCAGAATAGGAAGAATCAGAACGAGTACATTTAGATACAGATGAAGAACTCGATTCTGCTTCCGATTCATATGAAGATCTACAAGGCTATATAGAAGATTTGGAACAAACCTCTTCACCCCCTCTGCAGGAGCTTCCCCCGCCACCACCTCTACCGCATAAGATGCACGATTTAGATATGGCAGCCATCTCTACACTAGATGCTCAGGACATCTTTATCCGGAACACTATTTTCGACGATGCCAAAGAGGGGGTAGACATCATCTACCACAACACAAAGACTAAGCGCAAGTTGACACACGAAGATTTCCGTAACATCCTGCGACCACGGTCAACGATGTCAATGGCAATCTTTTGTGTCCTACTTGCCAACTGCATAGAAGTTTACAGAAGCTCTAAGAGGAAGCAGCCAGTTTTCAATGCCTCACCTGCTCTTTCTATCGGCTTGTTATACAAAGAAATATGAGCAAAGTCAATCGAGTGGCTGCATGCTGGTTTAGCACGGAGGGCATGATATCTTACCGTGCCATTTCAAGTTTCTGATCACTGGTTGTTTATGATTGTGGACACCGATGCTCGGGACGCCAAGGTGTACAATTTTTGCGCCACTGAGCTACCAGCCAGAACAATAAATTTTGTTGGAGAGGATGCAGGAGATGCAAGATGTATACCTTTCCGACTCCTTAAGCTAATTTGGGTTGCACGCCCGTCCCTCCGTCAGGACTGGAGCCAACCCTGGTTCCAAATAATAAACCCACAAGTCCAAACAACTGAGGGATCTGGGGATTGCACTTTTTGCACTATCTATCACATTTAAGCGCTAAACCAAGAAATCCCCTTTACAGAGATGATTGCCGAAGATTTTCACTCCCTACGAGGGCGTTACACCATGGAGCTTATTTGTGATAGAAGGTTCTTCAAGGACCCGACAATGGCACCAGACGACGTCCCCCGTTACCTCTTTTCAGCAATCCAATGTCCACAACGACAACCTTTTAGAAAAACTTTAAAAGAATTGGAGACAAACAAACAACTAGCCATAGTTCCCGAGCAAAGAAAATGGGACCCTTCCCACTTTGATCTGGCGCAGGATAAAGGGGACACAGATCTTTTGACTCGGGCAACCATTAGGAGATCACCATCACACATGGTGCCCCTATCTTCCATAGAACCCACTTTCCCAGATTTCGACCTCAACTTGCAAAAGTCTCTCTGACAATGAACTACGTCTCATCATGTCAAGGCTTTATGCCGAGAAAGATGACCTCATTTTCATGTCCGGTGACATTTTGGTCATGGCAGATGCATTACGAGAAACTATACAGTTCAAAGGGTCTCTATCCGTGAGCTTGATGGCTGCCTATCAATTTCTTCTTAGACGAAATCACCCTACAACCTATATGGCATCCACATATATGAAGGACAATCTCCTAAATTGAAAGAACTTCAAAACAACTGAAGCACTAATTTCCTTCTTACAACATACAACACCGAAGTTTATCATGCTACCCTTCCTTCACCATGAGCACTGGATGCTTCTGGCAACAAACTTACCCGAAGGAACAACTACCATATGCAACAGTTCCGAAAGCCAGTTCAATCCACGACAAAAGAAATATGTAGTGACACCAAAGACCTCCACAGAGGAAGTGGCGAAGGAATGTGCAAACAGACTAATCGATATTCTAAGTCAGCACACCAGGGCTTACGACAAAGAACACTTTCATCGTCCATCCTTCAACCACAAATGTCCCTAACAAATTTAGGAATCAAACGACTGTGGCTTCCACACTCTCTACTGGATGTACACCATCATGGTCCTTCAAAGACCAGTATAGGATATGACAGACGTGGATTACCACGCCCTACACAGGAAGTTTGCAGCTAATCTACTCAGAACACCAGGGGCAAACTCGGGATTAACAGAAGCCTGACGCCCTTGTCCTTATCCTTTTCCACCTATCACTTTGACACTCTGAGGACAGAGTGAGTGATAAGTTAGGTGGGGAGTACACCGACAAGGGAGAGGTATCATTTCCAAACCCTTCCTACATTTTCTTTCATTTCTTACAGTTTTCTTGGTGCATTTTTTTGTCTTCCCTGTTAAAATAAACTTCGCAAGAAGAACAACCCTTTTGGAACAAAGTCATCTCTAACCAACTTTAGAATCTGGCTAGTCCTCAAAAAGTAATAATAAGAATAGCACTTAGACATGTAATGGCGAATTAATAAAATATCCTCACTTTTGAATTCTCATGCTTTTGCTTCATTTCTACATCTGACTCCCCACAGGTTAGCATCAAGGCTGAAATAATCCAATCACTCTCAAGGATGGGAGGGATATCAGGTCAAATCCAAATCAAGAAGTCTCGCAAGTAAACCAAATAAGTGCATGTCGAGAAACTCTAAGAACAACTTTCTTCTCTTCAAATAAAAGAGGCTTGGCCGCCCAAACAATTTCCCTAAAAAAACCCATAACCTAAGCTTGTGAGTTTTTATGAATAAAAGCCAGAGTGCCGAATAAAACTATGAGAGTTGCACCGTGAACAAGGATCTATATAGAGAACCAATGAAGGTCTCGCCCGGCCGGTACATTCATCTACCCTCACAAAGGCAGATGTGTCGTGCCCGGTAGCAAGACCCTAAGGTATCTAAATATATGAAAGGCTGATAAAGGGCTCGCCTGATCGGTACATTCAACTGCCCTCAAGAAGGTCGATGTATCGTGCCCGGTAGTGAGATCCTAAAAGCATAGACAACCCCTGCCCCACTTGAAGGGGGAGTTACACTTTAAGCCTTTATCCAACCCTCATACCCACTCTAGCTTCCAGTAGTATTTTTAGAGAAAGTATAAAGCTGATTAGAGTCAACGACATGCACCGAACAAAAAGTGGTTCCAATGCAGACTTCGAGATATGGAAAGAACCTGAGATCCAAGAAACTCTCAATACCTGAAAGAGTTAAGGCAAGATAATGGCTCCGATATGACCTTAGGAGATCTCAGGTTTAGAACTGAAGCAAGAGTATGGAAACCTTAACTAAATAAAATCGCCTCGCCGCTACATGCCTTAGCTCTATCTAACTTGAGGACAAGCTAGACTCTAAGTTGGGGGGGGGTGATAACCTCCATTTTTGTGATGTTATCTTAGTATTTTTCTTCAGTTTTCCACGCTCTTTCTCAGATAAAATTAGACAAATTCCCTAACTATCCTCTCTTATTGAAAATATACTGTTAGATTAACTTTTCTCCTTTTTACTTACAGAAAAAGACACAAAAAAATCATAAAAGTCTCAACCGGTCCCCAGACCGCATGGACTCACACGGTCCCAAGACCGCATGAAGCCAAATGGTCCCCAGACCGCATGGACTCACACGGTCCCAAGACCGTATGAAGCCAATCGGTCCCAAGACCACATGAAGCCAATCGGTCCGAAGACCACATGAAGCGAAACGGTCCCGAGACCGCATGGACTCACACGGTCCCAAGACCGCATGAAGCCAAACGGTCCCCAGACTGCATGGACTCACAAGGTCCTAAGACCACATGAAGCCAATCGGTCCCAAGACCGCATGGAGTCAACCGGTCCCAAGACCGCATGGAGTCAACCGGTCCGAAGACCACATGGAGTCAACCGGTCCCAAGACCGCATGAAGCCAAATGGTTTCAGAGTCCAAACGGTTTCAGAGTCCAAATGGTCTCGGGGTCCAAACAGTTTCAGAGTCCAAATGGTTTCGGGGTCCAAACAGTTTCAGAATCCAAACGGTCTTCAAAACCATTTGGATCCAAAGCTGTCCAAACCGTTTGGACTTCACTTAAGGCCTATAAATAAGACCCAAGGGGTCCTCCCAAGGAATGAAGTTTCAGACATGCAGAGGCTGCCTCCACGACTCCAGAGCTATTCCAACTTCCATCCTCCTCCCAAGGGCTGTCGGTCTGAGATCCACATTCCATCCTGAAGTTGCTTTCTCTCTCTTTGCCAAAGAAGGTGGGAAGAGGAGACCTCATCATCGAGCAACCTATGAAGATGGAAGATCGTCTCTCTCTCTCCCTCTCTCCAAGGGGTTGACTTTTCTCTCTCCTTTGTGGGGATGACACACACTCTCTCTCTCTTCTCACCTCCTTCTTTGTCCTAGCTATGAGTGAGTAGTCTCTTTCACTAGGGTGTGGGGAGTAGCCCCGCTACCCATGCTTTCATTTCATGTAATGTAATCCATAGTTTGCAATATAGAGATGCTTTAGTAACAGTTCAACATCAATAGTTTAATGAGTACTTGTTGTTTGATCACCAACTTGTGTTATCTTCTATCTTTTAGTATGAATTGTCTATGTTTGTACTATTAGATTCGAAACTCGTTTGAATGTTGGTTCTTGGTGCATGTATCCACCATGCCCCTGGTTCGGTATCTAGGAGTGCTTTCAAGAAGCAGAGTAAACTCACTTCCAAATGTTTTACTTTCATACTATATGGACTTTCATTCCATCTACACAAAACACCCAATTGGGCTAAAGGTAGGATTAGCAGCAGGGTCAGAAACCCTAAGAGAATCCCCCATAGCTTATATATAGGACCCCCTACTGATCGCTCTCACCCTCACGAACCCTGGCGACAGCTCCCTAGGTCCTCACAACCTCTCCCTCTCTCGATTGCTAGTTCTCCGGCGAGACACCACAGCGGCACCGCCGCATTGTTCTGAGAAGAAAGAGAGGAAGATGAGAGTACATGTACCCTTGGATTAGGGCCCATCGTAGACCGAGAAGGATCTAGTGGATCGATAGAGAGGGGGGCACACACGATCGCGTGAGTAGGGGCGTGTCACGAGGGTCGTTTGATCTTGGATAGTCCCAGCGTACTATCAATCTGACGAACCAGGGCCGGCGTGCCTAAACTTACCCGCTCAGTGGAGCTGATCGATGCGGAGTGTCAGATCGGGTCAGTGGACCAGCGGCGTAGTGATCCAATGACTACAAATTTTCGTAATTATCTCTGTCTGATCAAAATTTTAGAAAATTGCTTTTCTTTGTAAAATTAATAGAGATCGCTAGGAATCTCCAATGAGGAAACTTTATATAAGAAAGTTGCTTAGAAAAATATGAGGAACATGATAAAAATATTTTGAGATTCTAGTTCTATCTCGTTTTGGAAAATTACTTTAATTTGGTAGAGAAGTGTATGAAAAAGTAATTAGAAACCCTAATTGTATATAAAGGATGCATCTTTGAAGATTAATAGGTTAATTTGAAAGGTATTAACTTGTTGATTAGTAATATAGAGTTTTCATCCATTTTGTATGCAAAGTTCGTAATTTTAGGGTTCTAACCCATAAATGAAGGATAATATATATGGAAACCCTAATTTGGGGTATAAGAAGAGAAAAACCTTATTGATTTCGAATTATGGAAAAAGGTTGCTAAATAATGATCCTAAGTATGATTAGGAATCACTACTATAGAAATAGCATTCAGTGTCACTTTTCTGGGCGTCAGTTATTAAGGAAAACCGACGCCTAACATATAAGGCGTCAGTTGTTTAAGCAAACCGACGTCTATATTCGAAGACCATCCAGACACGGGTACCGCTTTGTATTAAGCATCGGTTTTTTATAAAAAACCGACGCTTAAAGTCGCCCGCGAAATCCATATTTCGATCAAAAAAAATAGTGT
Source organism: Alisma plantago-aquatica (assembly GCA_963693085.1). NCBI lineage: Eukaryota > Viridiplantae > Streptophyta > Magnoliopsida > Alismatales > Alismataceae > Alisma > Alisma plantago-aquatica. Next base: position 803,069,810 of record OY856413.1, on the reverse strand, counting down.
CATTGTCAGCGTCGGTTATATACGTAGAAAACCGACGCCTATGTGCGATGAAAATTTGCGCAGAAAGTGTCACTTTCAGCGTCAGTTATACAAGGATAACCGACGCTGAAGGTGGTTCCCGCCAAACATTTTCATGAAAATATCGTCCAATTGGACGTCGGTTGTTGCAAACAACCGACGCTAAAGATGTTTAGGCGTCGGTTGTTTTAAACAACCGACGCTATTTTGGAACTTTATAACCCGCGATGCCCGACTCTTCCCCTTTCTTCTGTTTCATTGCAAGCCCTTTTTTCTTCTGTCGCCGTCGATTTCCCTTTTTCTCTACTCCTTCCTCTCCACGATAGCGCCGCCATGCCGCCACTGCTACTCTGGCGCCCCCTTCTCCGCCGCACCCCCTTCTCCTGTGCTGCTGCTCCTTCTCCTCCGCCTGCCTGCCCACCGCCGCCTGCCACCGCCGCCTGCCTGCCTGCCGCCGCCTGGCCGCCTGCCTCCGCCTGACGCTCCCTGCTCGTCGGAGTCGCTGCCGCTGGTTCTGGAGCTCACCGGCCGCCGCCCACGTACTCAACCAGCTCGACCTCGCCCTACTCTGCTTGCCCAGGTACCTGCCGACCTACCGAGGCGCGAAATTGGTTCTTTATGTGCCGACCTAATCTGCTTGCCTAATCTGCTTGCGCGAAATTGGCTCCCTACTCTGCTTGCTTAATGTGCCTAATCTGCTTTAAGTGGTCCTAATATCATAACATGATAGTTTTATAATCATGGCTAAACATAATATGAACTAGATCTTTTTATTTCATTAAATCAATGAACTTAGGAATTGGGGGTTCAAGAATAACCCTAATGATAACAGGATAATAAGGAAACCTAAACTCTAGATTAGGACTTGAGTAGCGTTTAATGTTATTATATGATTTGTGGCACTTTAGGATGTATATACATGCAACAAAAGTTAATTGCTTGGTTTTCTTATTTGCTTAGATAATATACTCAGTGAATTAATGTATGATTTGCATGGATCACCATCAAGGTACGTGGTTGTACTTATGATTACATGTATTTACTTCCTATGTTTGTCAAGGTTTCTTGAAGATTGAATAAGTGATAGATGCTAGATGTTTATTTATTTCATGCAAATTATAAAGTCCTTATGATTATCACATTAAGTAAATCATGATATTCTGAACCCTAGGTTACACAGATTGAAAGGTAACACACTTTGTCCTAAGTTGCTAATTTTTATTCTAATATGAACTCTAGTCTCATCTATCCATGTTGCCTATAGTTTATAACATTGCATTGTGAATTATTGCATGTTTGAAACTATTAAATTCTTGATTTATTATTTAATAATGCTCTATAGATTAGGTACTTATCATGTCTATTAAAATCCTACCAGTATAATTATGTGATCCCAACATATTAGGATTAACCATGTTGTTGGCCTAGAAACTCGTCCAAGATTGACTCATTAGGAGTAAATCTTGGATAGTCCCCGGTTTGGGACTGTTCTTGAAAACCTAATCTCACTTAGGATGTAAGTGTATAATGTGTATTGGGTTTTCGAGAAAATTTTGGTAGCATTTCCCCGTTTGTTCTCTAAGTACATATGTACTTAGAGAACAGCGGGGAAATGCTGCCAAAATTTTCTTGAAAACCCAATACACATTATACACTTACTAGTGAGATTAGGTGTTCAAGGATGGGATAGGTGGTACACATTTATTATATATAAGAATGACATCACATGTGTTTGTTGGCCTAGAATGTGAACAATCATTGTTCTTTATATTACTTGTACATTGGTATAAATTAGAATGAACAATCACTAAATTATATACTGTTTGTATGGAGTCCGACTTCATTGTAGATATCTATTATTGTGTTTGTTGGCCTAGAATCCCGTCCAAGATTTACTCATTAGGAGTAAATCTTAGATAGTCCCCGGTTTGGGACTGTTCTTGAACACCTAATCTCACTTACGATGTAAGTGTATAATGTGTATTGGGTTTTCGAGAAAATTTCGGTAGAATTTCCCCGTTTGTTCTCTAAGTACATATGTACTTAGAGAACAGCAGGGAAATGCTGCCGAAATTTTCTTGAAAACCAAATACACATTATACACTTACTAGTGAGATTAGGTGTTCAAGGATGGGATAGGTGGTACACATTTATTATATATAAGAATGACATCAAATGTGTTTGTTGGCATTTCCCCGTTTGTTCTCTAAGTACATATGTACTTAGAGAACAGCGGGGAAATGCTGCCTAATCTTTTCCTAATATATACTTGTTTCCTAATATATACTTGTTTTCTCTGATCATAGAATGGATAGATCATGGATGTCCATTCGTAATCATTGCACCCCAGAGTTTATATCTGGTCTTGATCAGTTTATTAGATTTGCCGAGGAACATAGGAAAAAACCTACAGATAGGTTCTACTGTCCATGTAGGCATTGCGGTAACAACTTGAAAGTCAACACTGGTGAGGAAATCAAAAGTCATGTCATGTGCAACGGGATTGTACAAGGCTATACAGAATGGCACTGGCATGGAGAGATTTCAAAATCAAAACCAGTAGATGTCGATAGCAGTGCTTGGGTGGAAGAAGAAATTGCCTCTGATGACGTAAATGTGAACGAACCAGTTCCAGCAGACATCGTTGATGCGATGCTGGATAGTTGTAGGGTAGAGCACACCGATCCACCTCCTATCTTTACAAACATTGTGCATGATGCTGAGATACCGTTATACACAGGCTGTGCTAAGTTTACGAAGCTTAGCGCTATGTTGAGATTGTATAAGTTGAAAGCTAACAATAGATGGAGCGACAAAAGCTTCACTTCATTGTTGACTTTGTTGAAAGAAATGCTTCCTGAAGGAAACGAGCTTCCAATCTCAACATACCAGGTAAAGAAAATGTTGTGCCCAATGGCAATGGAGGCCAAGAAGATACACGCATGCCCGAATGATTGTGTATTATTTCAAAAGGACTATGTAGATTTGAAAGATTGTCCAAAATGTCGTGCGTCACGGTATAAATTGACGACTTCGGGGGAGTCCAAAACTGGTTCTCCTGCCAAGGTGTTGTGGTATCTACCTATAATATCACGGTTTCAACGCTTGTTTGCAAATCCGAAAGATGCGAAGAATTTGAGGTGGCATGCATATGTTAAGAAAAATAATGATGGGATCCTACGACATGCGTCTGATTCCCCACAGTGGAAGAAGATTGATCTATTGTACCCTAAATTTGGTGAAGAAGATAGGAATCTAAGACTTGGGCTTTGTACAGATGGGATGAATCCGTATGGGACATTGAGCAGCCAACATAGCACTTGTCCAGTCATGCTTGTTATATACAATCTTCCTCCCTGGATGTGTATGAAAAATAAGTACGTTATGTTGTCATTGTTGATATCGGGCCCTAAACAACCCGGAAATGATATCGATGTTTATCTTGAACCTTTGATTGATGACTTAAAGAAACTTTGGGCTGAAGGTGTGATGACCTATGATGCTTCAGCAAGAGAGACATTTCGTTTCCACGCTATGTTGTTTTGCACTATTAATGACTTTCCAGCATATGGGAATTTGTCTGGATATAGTGTCAAAGGAGCTAAAGCGTGTCCTATATGTGAAGAAAACACTGATTCAATAAGACTAAAACATGGCGGCAAGACTGTATATCTTGGTCATCGAAGGTTTCTTTCAAAATTCCATACGTATCGTAGGAAGTGCAAAGCATTCAATGGATGGAATGATGAACAGAGTGCACCTAAACCTATACCAGGGGATGTTGTTTATGAAAGAGTAAAAGACATTGTCAATGAATTTGGTAAGAAATCACAATGTAGTATGGCCACACGGAGTGACAATTCTTCATTCAAGAAGAAGTCAATATTTTGGGATCTTCCTTATTGGAGTTCTTTGACAGTCAGGCATTGTATCGATGTAATGCACGTTGAGGAAAATGTCTGTGATAGCATCATTGATACTCTATTAAATATACCAGGTAAGACTAAAGATGGGATAAAATCCAGACTGGACCTACGTGAAATGGGAATAAGGTCAGAATTAACAGAATTATGTGAAATGGGTAATAAAAGAACATACTTACCTCCCGCTTGTTACACGTTGTCTAGAAAGGAGAAGAAAACTTTTTGTGAATGCTTGGTAAATGTTAAGGTGCCACATGGTTACTCATCCAACATCCGTAGATTGGTATCAATGAAAGATCTGAAGTTGATAGGTCTTAAATCTCATGATTGTCACACTCTAATGCAACAAATATTGCCCGTGGCAATTCGATCTATATTGCCGAAGCATGTAAGGTTTGCAATTACCAGACTTTGTTTCTTTTTCAACAGTCTATGCAGCAAAGTTATTGACCCTGATACTCTCGATAATTTGCAAAGAGAAGTGGTTGTTACCCTATGTCAGCTTGAGATGTATTTCCCTCCTTCATTCTTTGATATCATGGTACATCTTGTTGTCCACTTGACTAGGGAAATGAAAATGTTGGGACTAGTTTTCTTGCATTGGATGTATCCCTTTGAACGATACATGAGCGTTTTTAAAGGTGATGTTCGAAACCGTTATCGGCCTGAAGGGAGTATTATTGAAGGTAATGTGGCGAGAGAGGTTATGGATTTTTGCAATGACTTTCTCAGTGGTAATGACACTCCTGATAATGACAAGAATATTGAGGAGGGCAAAGGAATTTTGGGATCACGGGTGAAAGTAATCAGCCGTGAGCAGTTGGAACAAGCTCACTTGTATATTTTACACAATATGGACGAAGTGAGTGTTTATATCGAGGAACATACCAATTTCATAAAGAGACAACATCCTCGAGCAAGTTCAATGTGGCTTGCTAGAGAGCATAATAAGACTTTTACTAAGTGGTTTGAAGATAAAGTCTTACATCAACTATCTCAAACACCAAATGATATTACAGAAACTATCAAATGCCTCACCTTTAAACCAAAACCGAATGTTATGTCTTATGAAGGGTTTGACATTAATGGATTCACATATTACACAAAGCGCCAAGATGATAAGAGTGTCGTCCAAAATAGTGGGGTCACTCTTCAAGCGTCGACTATGTACTTTGCAAGTGCAAAGGATAAGAGTCCACGTGAAGCTAAAATGTCATATTACGGTGTCATTGAGGACATTTGGGAGTTTGACTACATAGATTTCAAAATTCCACTCTTTAAATGTAATTGGGTTGATAACACCAAAGGAGTTATAGTGGATGAATTGGGTTTCACTTTGGTGAACTTTGAAAAGATTGGCGAGAAGGGTGAACCATTCATATTGGCATCACAGGCAAAACAAATATTCTATATCGATGATCCTGCGGATGATAAATGGTCGGTTGTTCTTCATGGTAAAAGACAGTTCATTGAAGATCCTATAGATGAAGAAGAGTACTATGATAAGTATGATGACTCCAGTCCATTCTCAGTTGGGTTGCCCACTCCACAAAATATTGAAGCTAATGATGACTTATATGTGCACGGAGATCACAATGAAGGATTGTTAATTGATAAAAGATCACAATTTTAGAGACATGTATGTTTATACAAATGCTAAATGTTTGCCTTTTTCTAGTTAATACAAATGCTAAATGTTTGCCTTTTTCTAGTTAATACAAATGCTAAATGTTTGCCTTTTAAATGACATTTTCAGATGGCTGACCATGATGAGCATGATGTCCATGATGAGCATGAAGTCCATGATGAGCATGCTGTCCATGACGAGCATGGCGAGGATACTAATGTAAGTTCTAAAAACATATCTTGTATTTCTATAAAATTCATTATCTTCTAGTTATGTCATATATCCTATATTTCTATATTGGGCTAATTTAGTGTGTTTATTTTTGTCAAATTTTAGGTTGATGATGCACCTGTACCCACTGAAGCACTGGAGCAACTTGATGCGCAACACCAAACACTTAACAAGAAAAGGGGCATCACTCTGTTGAAGAAGTTATTAGCGCTAAGTGGTAGTGGATCCAAATTGGTGGTGGAGTTTGATAATGGAGGAAATCCAATTGGAGTGAACCGCAATAATTTTGTAAACTATCTTGGGTGTACCACTCGGAGCCATTGTGGTGTTAAGTATGATAATTGGCATAAAGTTCCTCAAGGGAAAAAAGACTTGATATGGAAGGATTTATGTGTGAGTTATTATTATTTGCAATTCTATTTTGTAGATTACAAATTCTATTATTTGCAATTCTATTTTGGATACTAGTTAATAACATTTCTATTTTACAGAATCTGTTTGCATTGGATGAGAAGTTGCATCGTAAAAATGTGATGCAACACACTGGAAAGATGCTTAGGAATTATAGGACAAATCTGAACAGAGAATACATAAAAGAGGGTGATAAGAAGAAGAAGTCAGCCCTTGAACAATGGAACTTCTTGGACAAAGAAGATTGGGACAATTTTGTTGCTTCAAGAAAATATGAAGAATTCAAGGTATTAGGCGTCACTCCCAATTTAATTAATATACATTGTATTCACCTATTCAAGATTAACATTTAGTGCTACTAACCAAATCATTAATGTGCATACTAACTAGGCCCTCAGTGACGCACAAAAAGCAAGGCGTGCACTGAATGGGCATGACCACACTATGGGTCCAAAAGGCTATGCAAGCGTTCGCCAAAGACTACAGGCGGAGTCTGCGGCTACTCAGCAGTCTGCTCAGGAGTCTGCTCCTACTCAGGAGTCTGCCACACCCATGCCTCGCCATGATATCTGGATAGCTGGCAGGCAAAACAAAAAGGGTGAAATAAAGAAGCCTGTAACTGCTGAGGCGGCTGCAAAAATGGTAAAATACAACTCTTAGAGAAATCGTTTGAATATTGATTATTTGTGGTGTTAACTTACCAATTTCTATTTATGGTGATTAGCGAGAGCTGCACGAGCAGAGGAAACAAGGCACGTTCATCCCTCAGGGCACAAGGGATGAATTGACAGTTGCTCTAGGTAACCCAGAGAATCCTGAACGTGTTAGAGGTGCCGGCGCTGGTGTTGGCATCAAAGCATTCTTTGGGCCATCCCAGCGCAAACCCAGAGCGAGACTTTCTCAAGAAGAGGTAACCTATTCTTTTTTTAGAATGTTACTGCAAAAGGAAATTCATTAATAAGAAGCTAATGTTTCTTTTATCCATGTATAGGAGAATAAGAGAGTTGAGGATTTAGTTGCTAAGAAGGTCAACAATGTAGTTGCTGAGAAGGTCAAGGAAGAATTGCTGCGGTGGCAGGCATCTCAAGCTTCCAATACGCCTATGGCGACCCACTCTTCTCCTGATGCACAGACTGCAAGTAATCCTGGAGACCCATCGCCTAGCACGTCTGCTGTAAGTATTGTTTATGACATTGTAGCTAGTCTTTTCAAGATGATATGTTTTCAAGATGATATGTATATATGTATAATATTATTTATGTAAATTTGTAGGCATTGAAGCCATGCCGCTTAAGAATGCAAGACTACATTGTTGCAGAGGCGCAGGCTTACCCGTCCCTTCTTGGGGCAATGTTTCACGGGACTCCAATGCCACAGGGCTATGTTCGTGTGAGCCCGATACGTGTGTTACCCGATTGGAGGGAAGTTGCGTTGCCATATGCCCACCCAGATATTGATACACTTGGTGAGGCAGAAGGCGGGGTCATATTGTGGCCCAAAGCAGATGTCGTCTACACGACTGAAATTGTAAGATAAATTTACATTGATTTAGACTGTTAATGTGTATATATGATGTCAACTGATCTGAAATTATATGTACAGGTTAAAAAGAAGACACCAGGAGCACCTAGGCCTCCACCTCCACTTCCCGCATTACCCGATTGGGTTCCAACTGACCTAACATACCCGTTAGGTCCTGCTTGTAGGGGAATGGCATGTTGCCTACGGGCACATAATATACATTACCCTATAATTATTTCTTTAGATGAAGATTATGCAGGTCAATCATACGATAGCTCTTTATTTATACAAGATATTATTGAGCTGTTTATGTATGATTGGCTGAATACATCAATGATAGAGACATGGATAAGGTGAGACTTGTTTATACATCCATATACCTTGTGTAAGATCCGGTGATCTGGTTTCTTATATATTAATGCATACACCTATATGTTTTGCAGCTACTTAGTCGAAGATCATTGCAAACAATTTGCATTTGATCATGTGGGATTTTCGATTCCATCATTGATTAGTTTGGTAGCTAAAGACCCTGACAATGTTCAACAATACTGTATAGATGCTTTTACAATTTTTGGTCAGCAAAAGAAGACGATAATAATAGCCCCATTCAATGTCAAGTAAGTTTACTTTATTTATAATTTGGACTTAAGAAAATTCCATTTTTATTTTGCATTTTGAGTTACTAATTGTTAACTTCTTACCTCTAGCGGTAGACATTGGGAGTTACTAGTTATTGTCCCCGGGACATTCACTGTTTATTATCTAGATCCTGCGGGGAGTACATTGAACCCTAAAATTGGACACGTAATGAGAATGCCATTATTCTGGTGAGAAATATTTCATTTTTATATCCGTTAACATCTTTTATTACATTACTATTTACTTATGCAATTTACTGTCTTATATTAACATGTAGGGGTTTAGATGCATTCAAAAAGGCTGGAGGAAAGGTCCCAAGGAAAAAGAACCAGCCAATAAATTGGGAGAACGTACAAGTAAGTTCCCGACTCCCCGACTCCAATGTATATATCATTGATGTGAATTGTGCTTAGTTGTATTATTTTGTATGTTTCAATTTATAGTGTGCTACACAAGACAATGGCTGGGCATGCACATACTATGTGATGCGATTTATGCAGATGATTATCAAACATGCCGCATTGGACATCGATAGCATACATGAGGTATTATATATAGTCTCATTAGTTAGTATGAAATATATCAATCTTATTTTTATATTATTACTTATATATATACATCATTCTCTTTGCAGGTGTTTAAAACTGACCACACTATAGGTAAACGCTTAAAAAATATACATGCTCCATATACGATGGAAGCATTAAATGAAGTAAGAGAAGAATGGGCAAAAGCCATACAAGCAGTGGCAACTGTAAGATATAATTGGGATGTTGATAGCGATAATGAATGATACTTTGTAAATGAATATTTCTGAATGTTAATACATGTATTTGAATGTTTCTATATGTGTGAATGTGAGAATTGAATTGATGTCTGAATGTATGTACTTGTGTAAAATTTTCCTTGTGACTTTTGCAGGTTTGCGGCCTATTTGTAGGCTGATATCAATGGATGTCGTAAACCTGCAGTTCAGAAAATGGAACTATAGGTTCTCATCCTGCTGACTAGCCACAACAGGCCTGCAAACTGATATGAAAAAAAATATATATAAATAGGCATTGGTTATTTATAGAAAACCGTCAGCAAAGACCTACAGCGTCGGTTATTTATAGATAACCGATGCCTGATGTGGCCAAAGCAGTCCTGGAAATGGCGTCGGATATTCGTATCGAACCGACGCCTATTTAAACAACCAGGCGTCGGTCTTTTGGTATATAACTGACACCAAAAGGGTTCGTGCCACAGAAAACGGCGTCATCTAGGACACTTTATGCGTCGGTTATCTACTAAAAGACCGACGCTACATGGAATATAGGCGTCAGTCTTTTAGTAAATCACCGACGCAGAAAGTGCCCTAGATGACGCCGTTTTCTGTGGCACGAACCCTTTTGGCGTCGGTTATCTACTAAAAGACCGACGCCTATAGGTTAAATAGGTGTCGGTTAAAAAACCGACGCCGAAGTGTTCGACCTTTAGCGGCGCCCACATAGGCGTCAGTCGGAAACCGACGCCAAATGGGGTTAAAAGACCGACGCCAAAGGCCGTTTCTGTAGTAGTGAATAGTAAGATGAGAAATTAAAGGTTTTATGTAGATTTGATGAATTAGGTTTCATAATATTAAAAGTGGAGGCAAAATCCTAATTTTCAAGAAACCCTAAAATTGGAATAGAAATCTGAAGGAATAAGATGAAATTGGATAAATTTTGATAAAAGGAAGTTGGAATATTTATTTCAGGATTTCTGTGCACTTTGCTTTCTTGATTGGATTTTCTCTCTCTACATAATTCTGTCTCCAAATCTACAGTACATGTATGTGGTTATGTTTATGATTAACTGACTTAGTTTCATGATGATTCTTGGAGATTTTATCAGTTGCTTGAAATAAACTACTTGGATGACTTTTATTTCCTGCAACTATAAAGTGGCTATGATTATCACTATTAATGAATATATAATTGGCTTAGATCCGAATCCTCCTCTGTGGCTTTGCAAATGCTAAAAATGGTAACCTAGAGTAAGGTCTAGGCTATCATGAGTTAGAAATTGGGCTACCCACATGTAGTGCCATGAGACTCTCTAGCACGCAATGAGTTAAGGAGTGGGCTACCTATGGGTAGTGCCATGTGACTCAGCCCTAGAAACTAATTCACCTGTTAGGTAGAATCATGAGGGGTATAATGGGGATATACCATAAGGAAGGTAGCATCCGGGTCCACTATAGGGACAACATAGAGGAAAGGATATGCATGGATCTCGCAGTTATATTTAAAACGTAAATTTGTTTGCTAAACTGTAATTGTCTGCATTAAGTTGTTATGATTAATTGCACATGTACTATTTTCCCCCACATACCAGCTTGATCCTGACCGACGTTTTGTTTGTCGGCGTTTTAGGTACAGAAACCAAAAAGGACAAACAGTAAAATTTCATATTGTGAAATACATAAATTAAAGTTCAAGGAGGATTAGTTAGAGTAGAAATCATATGTGGATAGAAGTTTAGAAATCCAATTTTTCAAAGGTATGCAAAATTTTATTTATTATAGCTTTTCAATATAGTCTGGTAAAGTTTAGTAATTATTAATGTTTATTTGTCGAACCTTGATCTGGAAATTAGAATAACAGATCTGACCTCCTAGTCTCCCTTAATTGGGGGTTACTGGAAGGCGGGGTCGTTACATTTGGTATCAAATCCAAGGTTCCTCATTTAACCATTAATAATTATTAAATGTTACAGACTCTATAGAACCCAAGGGAGTTATTAGAGGATTATCCGAAAGACCGAGGTGTCTAGAAAAGGATCACGACCGGGGGCTGACAATATTTTCCTCCGCACCGCTAGTCAGAATATGAGGACTCCCAGATCCGTGTGACTGCCTGGACAAAGTCTTAGGGTATGATTCAAAATAAGATACCTTTAGGACTTTCTCATCTTATTCATCCCTTCTCATCACACATTCTATTAAGGATTTTAAGAGTTATTTTTCTCTCTCTTCCCCACCCTCATGTGGTATGGGTAAGCAAGTTAAGGGTTAAGGAATCCTCCATTAAATTAATAAAAGATACGTAATGAGATATCATTGACATAAGTATAATGAGTTTATATATAAACTAAAGGTCTGTTTATTATGCTTGTGTAGATGGCTCGTACAAAGACTGTTGCTATTCCCGAGGGCACTAGAAACCTAGCTAGGAGTGGTTGGACTCCCCACAAGGGAAAGGGGTCTTCAGAGAAGAGAAAGAGGAACCATGATGGAGAATCCTCTAAGAAGAGGAAGAGACCCGAAGAAACCACTCATGAGGTCCCTAACCCTGACCCGATACCCTTCAGCAACCTTGACCAAGAAGAAGACCAAGGGTACGAGGAGCAACATGAGTATGAGGAGGTGGCCCGGATGGAAGAAGATCAAGTTGGTAGTCCCAAACCAACCATGATGATCCACAGCCCTGCTGCTTTGTGGATGGAACAACATAAGAAGTTGACTGAGGCCATTAGTGCTTTAGCCCTCTGAGACTTTGCTAGAGGTGAAAATGGCAAGCCGCTTCCTGTACATCCTCGACTAGGAGCCACAATCTTGGACTTCGTCAAGCTGAACATTGAGAAGTTATGGGGAGAAGACAAATCTGAGGTAGTCGACAAGGCGGAAGCTTGGCTGCTTGTAGTTGAGAATGGATTGCGCATGCTTCAGGTACAACCGAGCAAGAAGGTCCTCTTTGTTGCTCATCTCCTGGAAGGAGTAGCCAAGATATGGTGGGAGACCCACATCATAGGCCAAGACCTGACTGAGGAACCAATGTCATGGGTTGACTTCAAAATGATCTTCACCGCCAGATTCATCTCTGTCTCAGCTAAGAAGGAAAAGAAAAGGGAGTTCACAAACATGACTCAAGGAAACTCTTCAGTGGCAGACTTCAGGCGCAGGTTTAGAATCCTAGAGCATTTCGGGCATATGATGGATGAGGAGAGAAGGGTGGATCACTTCATAGAGCGCCTTCACCCTGCCAACAAGCCCCATGTGATGGCAAGTAAACCCAAAACCTTCGCCGAGGCTTACAACACTGCTTTAGACATGGAGAGGACTGTGATTCCTTCCCAGCTTCCACCCAAGGGGTATTTGGGTTTCACTAAAGGAACTCAAGGTCAGAAGAACCACCACAAGAAAGGTCCAGGACGTCATCATGTTAAAGGAAGACATGGAGTAAAAGGGAAACCCTGTCTAGAGAACAACCAACCGCTTTGCCACACCTGCGGAAAGGGGCATGCCGGTGAGTGCTGCTACAAGAAGAAAACATGTTTTCGATGCCATCAAGATGGACACCTATAGTCTGTTTGCCCTCTGCCAGATCCAAGAGGACCAGGATAGGTAGCAACCCCACCAGCAACAACTCCACCTGTGGCAGCTCCACATATAGCTACAACCCCACCTACTGGAGAGAGAAGACAAGCTCGGGTGTTTGCCATTGATAATGAGGAAGCTCAAGCTAATGCAAATCGGTTGATCGAGGGTAATAACCCTTAGAGTTTTCTTTTATGTTTTAAGTTTAAGCATGTAATGGTCTAATATATGGTGAAAACAATTGTAGGCATACTTGAAGTCATGAGACATAATGTAAAAGCTTTGTTTGACTCTAGATCTCCTAATACTTTCATTTCAAGAAATCTTACAACTATGCTTTGTTTGGATATCAAGGATTTAGGGTATGTCTTAGATGTTACAACCTTGAGTGGTCGGATCTTTACATCTCTTTTGAAAACTCTGGTGATACCTATGAAATATCGAGATCATGAGTTTCCTACAGACTTTATCCTTCTTTATATGAATAACTTTGATGTGATCATTGGAATGGATTGGCTTTATACTTATAGGGCCAATATTCACTGTAGGGAGAAGAAAGTGATGATTAAGAAACCAGGTCACCCACCTTTTGTCATTAGGGGTAGGAAAGATGCCACCACCAGCCTATATGTGTCAGCCTTGAAAGCAGAGCGAATGATGAGTAAAGGTTGTCGAGCTTTCTTGGAAGTAGTTACCGAGCCGGAACCCAGGGTGCAACCATTAGAGGAAATAGAGGTAGTTAGGAGCTATGCATATGTTTTTCATGATAATCTACATGGGATTCCTCAGAAGAGAGAGGTAGATTTTTCCATAGAGCTAGCTCCTGGGACAAGCCCTATTTCATGAGCACCGTATAGAATGGCCCCTACGAAGTTGCTCGAGTTGAAGAAACAATTGCAGGAATTGCTAGACAAGGGTTTTATCCTCCCTAGCACATCACCATGGGGAGCACCAGTTCTTTTTGTAAAGAAAAAGGATGGTTCACTCCGAATGTGAATAGACTATCAGATGATAAACCAGGCTACCATTAAGAACATATATCCTTTACCCCGAATAGATGACTTGTTTGACCAATTGAAGTCATCTTGAGTCTTTTCCAAGATCAACTTGAGGTTGGGTTACCACCAGTTGAGAGTCAAGAGTGAGGACTTCCTGAAAACAGCTTTTCAAACCCGTTATGGCCACTATGAGTTTGTAGTTATGCCTTTTGGGTTATCCAATGTACCCAGTGTTTTCATGAACCTTATGAATAGTGTGTTCCATCCCTTCCTTGACTCATTTGTCATAGTGTTCATAGATGACATACTAGTTTATTCGGATGACTTCGATCAACACCGAGACCACCTAAGTAAAGTCCTTGATATCTTGAGAAAGCAGAAGTTTTATGGGAAATTCTCTAAATGTGAGTTTTGGATAGACCGAGTCATGTTACTTGAACACATCATCTCAGGAGGAACGATCACCGTAGATCTAGCTAAAGTGTCGAAAGTACGAGACTGGCATGCACCGAAGAACCCCTTCGAGATCCGAAGCTTCTTGGGGTTAGCAGGATACTATCGACGTTTTATCAAGGATTTCTCAAAGACCGCCTTGCCTTTGACCATGTTGACTCAGAAAGATGTGAAGTTGGCATGATCCGATGTGTGTGAAGCTCGTTTCCAGGAGTTGAAGGAGAAACTAACCACTACACCAATTTTGACTCTACCATCAGGCAATGAGGGTTTCATGATTTTCACCTATGCATCAAAGATGGGACTTGGCTGTTGGAATAGAATTGGCATGTGGTTGCATATGCCTCTCGACAACTCATGCCCAATGAGGCGAATTACCCAATGCATGACTTAGAGCTGGCTGCTATCATTGATGCATTGAATATTTGGCGGCATTACCTGTATGGTGCTACTTTTGAAATCTTCACCGACCATAAGAGCCTAAAGTACCTTATGACACAGAAAGACATGAACCTACGACATCGACGATGGATGGAGTACATGAAGGATTATGACTTCACCATCGCTTATCATCTAGGAAAGGCGAATGTCGTAGCAGATGCTTTGAGTCAGAAATAGCTCAGGTGTGCGGCTGTTTTGTCCAGTCAGTGGAAGAGTTTAGAAGAGCTGGTAGAATGGTCACCTCAACCATTAGATGATCGAGTTCATTTGGCCAACATCCAGATACAGTCAGAATTGTTGAATGAGATTGTAGCAGCCCAGTTGACCAATGGAGAACTTAACCAGATGAAGGGCTTGATGAAGAAGCCACAGACCCGTCTTTCATTGGGAATAGACAGAAGGATCAGATTCGAGAATTGTATATGGGTCCCAAATGGCTCTCCGTTGAAGGAATGTATCCTACAAGAGGCTCATGGTTCTATGTACTCGGTGCATCTGGGAACTACTAAGATGTTTAAGGACCTGCAGAGGTTTTTCTGGTGGCCAGGAATGAAGAGAGATATTGCGGCGTATGTGGCCATCTGTCTTACTTGCCAAATGGTGAAGGCTGAACACCAATGACTCGATGGACTGTTATAGTCTATAGAGATTCCAAAATGGAAGTGGGAGCATATCACCATGGATTTTGTAGTGGGTCTACCTTGGACTAAGAAAGGTCATGATGCTATATGGGTTGTGGTAGATCACCTTACCAAGTCAGTACACTTCCTTGCCCTGAAGACCACTGCCAAGGTGTCAGATTTAGCTGAGTTGTATATCAGAGAAATAGTGTGTTTGCATGGCGTACCCGGTTCCATCATCTCCGATAGAGACCCAAAGTTTACTTCCAAGTTGTGGAAGCAAGTTCAAGAAGAACTAGGTACAAGGTTGAGGTTCAGTACCGCATATCACCCCCAGACAGATGGTCAGTTAGAAAGGACAATCCAGACCTTAGAGGATCTGCTGAGAGCTTGTGTGCTCGATTGGGGTGGATCATGGGAGAAGTACTTATTGTTAGCTGAGTTTTCCTACAAAAATAGTTACCAAGCCAGTATTTGGATGCCTCCATATGAAGATCTTTATGGGAGACCGTGTCGGTCACCACTTCACTGGGATGATGTTGGTGAAAGGACCTTGTTGAGGTCAGATGAACTCCAAGTGTATGTTGATAAAGTCGCTTTGATCAAGCAAAGGATAAAGAGAGCCTAAGATCGACAGAAGTCATATGCTGATGCGAAGCAGACTGATGTGCATTTCACTGTGGGAGACATGTTTTTCTGAAAATCCGACCACTCTGAGCTATAACTAAGAACATAGGAAAGTTGAGTCCCTGATACATGGGTCCATTTGAATTATTAGAATGGATTGGTGAAGCCGCATATAGATTGGCGTTACCCCCTCAATATAGTATGATGCATGATGTGTTCCACATGTCCAATCTGAAGCAATATGTGTAAGATCCGAGCCATGTGCTGAGCATTGAACCCATTGAGCTACAAGGAAAGCTAACTTATCCTGAGTTACCTTTGTGGATTCTAGATACCAAGGTAAAAGAGCTCAAAAATAAGAATTTAGAGATGGTAAAGGTTCTTTGGAAGTACCATGGAGAGGATGAAGCCACATGGATGCTGAAGACGGACATGGAAAAGGCATATCCTAATTTTTTTGCTTGATTGTTGAATTTTGAGGGAAAAATTCCTATAAGGAGGGGAGGATGTTATAACCCCATTTTCTAAAGTAAGTAATGAGATTTGTAAATCTCTTTTTAAAAGATAAATGAAGTAAATGGTTGATTTGATGGTTTGATTTGAATAAATTTTGTGTATGATAGCCTTGTGTGTTTTCTTAATGGGCCTTATTGGCTATTGAGCCCAATTGAAAGAAAAAGAAAAAGAAATGAAAAAGGAATTCAGTTGGATAAAGGAATAAATAAGAAAATAAATAAAAGAAGAATAAAATGCTAAGGAATATTTTCCAAAATAGATTTCAAATTATTAAGGTTCCTTGGGGTTCAAGGAACTCAGGATAATAATATAATGGCAAAGGAAATAGAAAAGATGTGGAAAATATGAATAATTAAAGGTTAACTTGCAACTTAAGAAAAGGAATCTTTTTCTTAAGATTATAATCCCAATTTTTGTAGGATGAAAAATAAAAGCATAAACAAGGTTCCCTTAAATTTTGAATTAAAAAGGAGTTCTAATTTGGGAGTTATTGCTTTTTCAAGTTATCCTCAAAATAGGAATTTTCTTGGAATTTAGGAAATCCTTTTCCTATTTGGTTTGAACGTAGAAAATGTCGACCGTTGGATCTCGATCCAACATGCGCCTTGCATCTTCAAGTTCCAGTGGAACTTGGACTGTAGCACGATTACAGGGGGACTTTCCCCATCGATTTCTCACGATTCAATGCATGTGCACTCGTGGGATTTGTCCCAATGGATCCGGGAGAGAGAGAGAGATGAAGCTTCTCGACCCAATATTTGTGGACTTTCATCGCATCTACACAAAACGCCCAATTGGGCTGAAGGTAGGATTAGCGACAGGGTTAGCAACCCTAAGAGAATCCCCCATAGCTTATATATAGCACCCCCTACCGGTCACTCTCACCCTCACGAACCCTGGCAGCAGCTCCCTAGGTCCTCGCAACCTCTCCCTCTCTCGATTGCTAGTTCTCCGGTGAGACACCACGGCGACACTGCCACATCATTCTGAGAAGAAAGAGAGGAAGACAAGAGTACATGGACCCTTGGATTAGGGCCCAACGTGGACCGAGAAGGATCCAGCAGATCGACAGAGTGGGGGGCACGCACGATCGCGTGAGTGGGGGCGTGTCACGAGGGTCGTTTGATCTTGGATAGTCCCAACGGACTATCGATTCGACGAACCAGGGCCGACGTGCCTAAACTTACCTGCTCAGTGGAGCTGGTGGACGTGGAGCGTTAGATCGGGTCAGTGGACCAGTGGTGCAGTGATCCAATGACTACAAATTTTGGTAATTATCTCTCTCTGATCAAAATTACAGAAAATTGATTTTCTTTGCAAAATTAATAGAGATCGTTAGGAATCTCCAATGAGGAAACTTTATATATGAAAGTTTCATAGAAAAATACGAGGAACATGATAAAAATATTTTGAGAATCTAGTTCTATCTATTTTTGCAAAATTACTTTAATTTGGTTGAAAAATGTATTAAAAAGTAATTAGAAACCCTAATTGTATATAAAGGATGCATCTTTGAAGATTAATAGGTTAATTTGAAAGGTATTAACTTGTTGATTAGTAATATAGAGTTTTCATCCATTTTGTATGCAAAGTTGGTAATTTTAGGGTTCTAATCCATAAATGAAGGATAATATATATGGAAACCCTAATTTGGGGTAAAAGAAGAGAAAAACCTTGTTGATTTCGAATTATGGAAAAAGGTTGCTAAATAATGATCCTAAGTATGATTAGGAATAGTAAGATGAGAAATTAAAGGTTTTATGTAGATTTGATGAATTAGGGTTCATAATATTAAAAGTGGAGGCAAAACCCTAATTTTCAAGAAACCCTAAAATTGGAATAGAAATCTTAAGGAATAAGATGAAATTTGATAAATTTTGATAAAAGGAAGTTGGAATGTTTATTTCAGAATTTTTGTGCACTTTGCTTGCTTGATTGGATTTTCTCTCTCTACATAATTCTGTCTCCAAATCTACAGTACATGTATGTGGTTACGTTTATGATTAACCGCCTTAGTTTCATGATGATTCTCGGAGATTTTATCGGTTGCTTGAAATAAATTGCTTGGATGACTTTTATTTCCTGCAACTATAAAGTGACTATGATTATCACTATTAATGAATATATAATTGGCTTAGATCCAGATCCTCCTCTGTGGCTTTGCAAATGCTAAAAAGGGTAACCTAGAGTAAGGTCTAGGCTATCATGAGTTAGAAATTGGGCTACCCACGTGTAGTGCTATGAGACTCTATAGCACACCATGAGTTAAGGAGTGGGCTACCTATGGGTAGTGCCATGTGACTCAGCCATAGAAACTAATTGACCTGTTAGGTGGGATCATGAGGGGTATAATGGGGATCTACCATAAGGAAGGTAGCATCCAGGTCCACTGCAGGGACAACGCAGAGGATAGGATATGCATGAATCACGCCGTTATATTTAAAATGTAAAATTGTTTGTTAAACTATAATTGTCTGCATTAAGCTTTTATGATTAATTGAAATTTACTATTTTCCCCCACATACCATCTTGGTGCTGACCGACATTTTGTTTGTTAGTGTTTTAGGTACAAAAACCAAAAAGGGCAAACAGTAAAATGCCATATTATGAAATACATGAATTAAAGTTTAAGGAGGATTAGTTGGAGTAGAAATCATATGTGGATAGAAGTTTAGAAATCCAAATTTTCAAAGGTATGCAAAATTTTATTTATTACAACTTTTCAGTATAGTCTAGTAAAGTTTAGTAATTATTAATGTTTATTTGTAAAACCTTGATCCTGAAATTAGAATCACAGCTCTGACCTCCTGGTCTCCCTTAATTGGGGGTTACTGGAAGGCGGGGTCGTTACACATGATGAGTGGATATTATGGTTGACCATACATGTATGTACGTGGGTTTGAAAAAAATGTTATACGTAAAAGGTTTTGAGTATCA
Organism: Alisma plantago-aquatica; assembly: GCA_963693085.1. Lineage (NCBI taxonomy): Eukaryota > Viridiplantae > Streptophyta > Magnoliopsida > Alismatales > Alismataceae > Alisma > Alisma plantago-aquatica. The sequence goes on along the minus strand of OY856413.1, from coordinate 803,050,506 downwards.
ACACAGGAACCACGAGCTATAATAGATCCTAAGTCAATACTGAAGTCAGGTAGGGATAAGACCGATGGAAGTAGGAGTTGTCTGTTCTTTATATGCACATGACCATTGGGTCGGGAGGTAACAACTACCCTTACCCGAGGCTCATGGGTTATGAGGCTAGCCACCTTCATGAGTTCATCGGGCCTAAGGGGTAAAAGTGAGAGGTACTCCCTAGATGCATCAAGGTCAGATCACCCCAAAAGTGCCGGCACCCTAGAGACTTTGAGGTAATGACTAAGGATCATACATAAGAGTGATTTTAACACCCAAGAGTGTTTGATAACAACCCTTTCATGGATGTAACCATAGTTTCGAGATATCCATAGTATGGAGTCATGAGAAGTAAGTTTCAACATAGATTGGAAAGTATACTGGCAATGTGTGATGCACCATCTCTACTCTTGGAATGGGACAAACTATGTATCTGGACCGCAACCAAATGCTTATTTCCTCCCGTTATGAGTCTGAGAGAAAAGACAAAATGCATGCCATATACTAAAGATAAAGGTGATGTGAGTTGAAACCCTTCTATGATGATTGAGGATAGAGGAAGTACCACACCCTTTTGGAAGTATCTTGGATAGATGGTATGAAAGCATGAGAAAAACAAAGTAATATGAGGATGTACCTCTATGAGTTATAAGTTTGGGTGTACAACTATCTTGTATAGCCAGTAGAGAGATTGGAAGAGGTTGCTCGGTGAACCATGTGATCGTTAGAGGATGTGACCTATGTGGCTAAAACCTAGATATAACCTGACCCATTGGTCAAGTGAGTGGTTACTCAGTTAGCCAGCCCAAAGCTTGAGGAGATAAAAGGGTTGTTTTAAGTACCTCAGATATACCTCTAAGAAGAAGAAGGTGGAGAAATCCTCTACTAGAGTGTTTTAAGGTTTCTGAAAGGTTACCCTTGAGGAATCATGTCATGTAAGAAGCTCATGATTTTAAGTACACCGTACACTGTGGTACTACCGAGATGGTTAAGGTTTGTATGTTGTCCTTGAGGACATGGGATGAAGAGGGATATAGTGTTGCATGTGCCCAGTTTCCATACATGCCCCAGGGTGAAGGCCGAACACTAGTAACCCAGTGAGTTGCTACAGATAATGAGAAGTCCATGAGAGAGAATGGGAGTGGATCACCATGGACAGTGTAGTGGGTCTCCCCTGGACCAAGAGAAGTCATGATGCAATATGGGTTATGGTAGATCACCTTACCAAGTTGACCTAATCCCTTACCTAAGAGAGAGAGAACTATTAGTGTGACAAATCTGATTGAACTATATATATAAGATAGAGAGATAGTTCAACTACACCGTGCTCCGAGTTCAAAGGTTCTTGAGTATGAACTCAAGTTCAGTTCAATGTTAAGGAAGTAGGTACAAGAAGAACTAAATGCTAGATTGAGGTTGAGTATAGTATATCACCCCTGACTGATGGATAATCGAGAGAGTATGATCCAAAATTTAGAGGGTCTGATGAGAGCATGTGTGCTCATTCAAGGTGATACTTGGGAGAAGTTCCTCCCCCTAGTAAAGTTTGCTTGTGATGATACCCACCATAGCCAGTATCAGGATGTATGAAGCTTTGTAAGGGAGGATGTGTCGGTCACCACTTCACTTCGATGGTGTCAGTAACAGGACCTTTTGAAGGTCAGAGAAACCACAAGTGTATGTATGTGATGTCACTTTGATCAAGCAATGGCTGAGGAAGCTCAAGATCGACATGAGTCATAAGCTGATGCGAAGCAGACTGACATACAGTTCACCATGGGTGAACATGTGTTATGAAAACCTGACCCCTCTGAGCTATAGCTAAGAAAGCTGTGTCCCCGATATATGGGTCCATTTGAGATGGATTGGTGGAGATGCTTATGTTTATCCTTACCCCTCAGGATAATATCATGTATGATGTGTTCCATGTGTCTGATCTAGATCACTATGTGAGGTACCTGAGACATGTGTTGAGCATTGAACCTATTGAACTCCAAGGGAGGCTAACTGACCCTGAGTCACCTATGAGGGTACAAGATACCAAGGTGAGAAGAGCTCAGGATGTAAAGAATATAAGATGATAAAGGTTCCTTGGAAGCACCATGGAGAGGATGAAGCCACATGGGAACCAATGATGGACATGGGAAATTCTTATCTTGATTGTTTGTATGTTTGGTGGAATTTTGAGGGCAAAATTCCTATAAGAGGGGAAGGATGTTACAATCCCAATTTTTGGGTTCTTTTAGATGGAAATGCAATTTCCCCAATAAAAGTATGATTATGGGAATTATATGATTTGTGTGTATTGAATGGATTACTTTGCAATATTTTATTTGTGCATGTGATTTCATGGATCATAATATGATAATGAGTCCAAAATGATTAAAAGAAAAAGAAGAAGTCAAATAATACATTATTAAGAAGGAAATATGAGATAATTATGAAAATATGAGAAATATGTGGAAATATGGTTAATAGAATCATCTTGGATGAAGTTTTGAACTCCACATGGTTTCTTGGGATATAAGGAATCCAAATAAATAGAATAAAATAATAGGAGAGAGAAAATATGCATAAAATATGTTTTAATAATTGATAACTTGCATATGAATAAAATTCCCTCATACTTTCAAGTTTGAGTCCCAAACTTGGCATGCAAGTAGTTTAATTCCTTATGGACTTTCCCTTAAAATTTGGTATCAATTGGACTTGTGGTTTGGGAGATATGATTTTTGTAAGATTTCCTAAAGTGAATGGAATACATTAAATGTCACATTTTCTAAAATATTAAATGGTTTTAGAGAAAGTGATGTGGATCATTGGATCTTGATCCAATGACAGCTGTGCATCATCTAGTTCTAGCTGAACTGGGAAATAGGCTGCCGATAGGTGTTTTCCCAATATATTTTTTCTTGCATTTTACTCCATGTGTCGTCGATGAAGGCACTTGGTTGAGTTCAGGAGGGAGTTCTGCACCAGATAGACCTAGATCTTGCTAGGTTTTGTCATTGTTTTAGGAAACGCCCAATTCTACTTGGATGAGGATTCAACAGTGAGGTTGGGAGCCAACCCTAGCCACCCATGCCTATATATATGGCCACCCTCGACTTCGGTCGGCCCTCACGAAACCAAACAGCCACTTTTCGTGCCTCCTATTGCCCTAGTTAGTCGAATTGATAGTACGCCAATGAGGAATCTGCCCCGACACCACTGTGGGATGAGTCGCTAGGGAAAAAGGAGGGGGAGCAGCAGTAGCCGTCTGATTGTGGGCTAGCGTGGACTCACGAGAAGATCCAACAACTCGAGATTTTCAGCTCATGCACGAGCGGTCCAGTGGGTGCAAGCACCGAGGACCATGTGATCTCACTCGGTCAACGAAGACCCGAGATCAGCCGGCTACAGATTTTCAGAAAAGAAAAGGGCTGAAAGGATGACGTGGCACTCTGCCATTGGTCTAGAGGTATTTATCTTGCAAAAATCATAACTAAATATTGGTAACTCAGATTGCAACAAGTTATATATAAAATTGATCAGGAGAATATAGGGATTGGAATAAAAATATAATGGAATCATGATTCTACTTGAAATTCAAAAAGTTCTTAAAGATATCATCTTTAATAGTTTTATTAATGAAAACCCTAATCTTTGATGATTAATGAATTGGAAAGAGTTATATGCATGTTTAAATTGGAAATTAACTTGTTGTTAATAAAAGAGAGAATTAGATCTAAAAAGATGATCTTTATGCATAATTGGATTAATTTAGGGTTCCTTGTACATGAATATGTAATAATGGGCTTAGAAACCCTAATTGTGGTAATTATGACTTTTAATGGTTTTAATCGTCAAAATCCATGAATAAGACAGAGATATGATGTTCTAAAGTTAATTTGAATATAAAAGATCCTTAATGTGGATAATTTGAGTAATTAGGGTTTTTTATGAGTAGAAAAGTTGTTTTAGGGTTTGTTGACCTAAAAAGGATAAGTTTGAGAAATTGATCTAGGAAACCCTAATGAATACTAATTAGACTTAGAAACCTTAGAAAGGTGTCCCAAGTTAATAAAGAGTTGTTTGGATGTGATGGTAACAACTAGGTGTTATACATGTTTTTAAGATCAATGTTTGCTTGATAGATTGATTGGCTTGCTTGATTGGACATCTAGTTGTATTTTGATATATTGATTCTTTGAGACTCCAAATCAGGTATGTGGTTACGCTTATGGTTAAATCACTTTAGTTTCACAAAAATTCCCGAAGTTTTGTCAGTTTCTTGGAAATAACTGCTTGGATGACTTTTATTTCATGCAACCATAAAGTGACTATTGCTATCACCATAAGTATATATGCATGACTAGCTCAGATCCTAGTCGTCCTTTGTAGCTTTAATGATGATGAGAAAGATGACCTAGTACATGGTCTACCCGCGAGGTAGGATCATCAGGTTATCATGAGTCGATGCTTTGGTCTACCCTTGGGTAGGGCCATGCGACTCTTCGACCCTATGTATTGATCTAACTGTTAGGTAGGATCATGGGGGTTAGTTGAGATCTACCATATGAGAGGTAGTATCCATGTCCACTATAGGGACAACAAGAGGCTAGGGTATGTAAGGATTGAGTAGTTATGTTCAAAATGTAAATTTGGTTTTGTTAAATCATAATTGCTTACAATATGTTATTACATTTAAATGCAAGTTTTTGGTTCCCCCACATACCAGTGTAATGCATTATACTGACTGACCTTTATTTGTCGGCGTTTTAGGTTTATCAGAATATGGATATTCCTTTAAAGAGACATTATCGAATAAAGCTTAATAAAGAATTGGAGGATTGCAGATAGATAGTCCTCATCTGGGTAAAGTCCCTCAAATCCTATATTTTGCATGGTATGATAAAAGAGAATTTTTATCCTATTTCAAGCTTAGTTGTGGTAGAATTTATTAATTATTATTGTTTATTTGAAAAACCAATGATCCTATTTTGGGATAACGACTCTGACTTCTTGGTCTTTGATAACACCAAATTTTGTGATATTTTAGAATGTTTTTCTATTATCAAAACTGCCATTTTTAGCTATTTTCCTCTCTTTTGTATGCACTTTCGCAACAATTGGCCAAGCAATGCTCTTAATCCTATATTTCCATCTTTTACAGAGTTTCTCCTCGTTTTGGTGCAATAAGGCTGTCCCAGCCCACATAATAAGTCCAAGTCTACACCGGCCTTCCTGACGCCCGATACACGCCTGCCCGGTAGGGTGGAACGACACCACGACGCACGGAACGGGGGTGCCGCGCAAGGAGGAACTGACGGTCGACACACCTCGTACCCAACAGGGAGCCATAGTCGCCATGACAACCCAAGTATGTCGGGCGACACAGCCACCCACCGACAGGCACATTTTCCCATCACGTGACCAACAACCGACAACCCTGCGCCGAGCGATACGGGTATCGCCCGTCCACCGACCCGCATATAAGGAGGACATGTGGCGCTTCGAGCACTATAAGTTCCCCCACTCGCCGGCTATAAATAAGAGCTACAGGAAGCCGAAAAGAAAGTTCGGACAGGGTCGGACAGTTGGGAACTTGAGCTATCTTCGAGGAGAATCACCAGAGCAGACGTATCGTGCCCCAGTGCTCATACCGGGCGACACTAGGTGAGCTCTTCCTCATCCCGAGAGGGGGGGACTGGTTCACCTAGGGTTGTACCGGGTGACACCGAGGGCCGATATCGGCCGATGTAGATACGCGACACGAGTGCCTGACACCCATGCTCGACAGTAGAACTCGTAACTCCATGCCCGACATGATATCAAACCCGATACGCTTCGCCCGTCATGCATGCCGCCTGAGAGGGTCCACTGCCTGATGTGAGCGTATCGGCTAGGATCCTTAAGCGATATAGTTGCCCGTCAGGAGTGCCGCTCGAGAGGGTGTGCCGCCTGACATGGCTGTATCGGGCTAGGCCCCTGACCGATATCGGGCTGGAGAGCCGTAGTAATCTGTCGTCCTTCTACATCAAGAAGGCGACACCTATCTTTATTTTCTGTCATTTAATTCCTTACTTATGCATTGTAATAAAGACCCTTTATTTGTCTATGGAAATAGAAGATGCTTGATTACATGATGTTCTGTGTGTGGTACAATCTGTTGGATGACTGCTATGTTTGATATCCGAACTCTAGCTTGCATGCTTGGATCGCGTTTCGCTTAGCTACCGAATCGTGTTTTCCCGTCGCAACAACTTTGAGAGTTTTGTTGTGGCTCTAGTGTTTGGTCCAATTTTGGAGTACGAGAGTGCCTGGAATGGAGTCGTTTCAGTAACATTCAACTCTAACTTTGAGCCCAGCAACCTCGAGAGGGGTGCCGAGGCTTGGTTAGAGGTATCCGCTCTGAGAGGAGGGGTGCAGGATGTTACTGGTATCGCTTGTTATGCTGTAGTCTTTTCCTTCGTATCTTGCCCTAGCCCTAGTATTATCTTTCTGTTTCTGTTGCATGAAAACCCCTAAAAAACTGCTAAATGACTAAAACCTTAAATCTCTCTTGTAGCTCCAGTTGGAGATAGTTTTCTTTGTTTTATTTGTGACATCTTGCTGTTTCCCTTCCGGGGAATTTATCATCTCTTTATACCTGCCGGAGTGTAGCGTGTCGATTCTGGGTTCTCAACACTACCCCCTTGTCCCTGTGTTCGACCCCACATATCTACTTTGACCCCGTAAACAAAGTTGCGGGGGCCTAGAAGGAATCAGGTTTATAAATGTAAAAGCTTGACTACCTCAAATCCGCCTCCACTTTTGGACGAGCGATTTAGGCTGGTCAACTTTTTGGCACCATTGCCGGGGACAAGGCAAAATGGCATTGTTGATGAATCCGAATCCACTAACTACACTCTTGTGCCTCATGCTTAGCAATGAGTTTGACAACACTCTTTTTCTTTTTCTTTTTCCTTACTGTTATTCTTCGTTGGAAATTAATAAATCTATCTTCTAAACTTGATTTCTCGTGCCATGTCAGGAACTCTAAAGAGCGGTGACCTATTCCTTTGAGATCTGACGCCATGCCTCGTTGTGAGCAATCTCCGTTTGAAGGTGAACCTCAAGGCCGAGATGAGATTTCACACCAGCCCAGTCTGGTTGGCCAGTTGCATGCTTTCATAAAAAGGCAAGACTCTATCATCAACCGGTTGGTGCAGGGTGAACTTCCCAGCCCTGGAGCTCAGAATTCCATGCAACACTAGATTGCAAGTCTGCGGATGCACCAATGGGAAGTCGATCAATGATTGGCCCAGATGGTAGCTCTGATAAAGAACCCTGCGGGAAAGACACTCTCATATCCAGAAACTGCCAGAATGGCGGTACTGAGGTCTGGGAAGATGGTGGAGCGCACACCTAATGCCGAACCAGAACCTGTATCGAGGTCGGAGAGTATCATTCCAGCAGAGGGCGAAGGTGGACAAGCAGAAGCTCAAGAGCCTGCACGGAAGCCTTCCAATGAGCTACCTGGTGGTAGGAATCCTTACGCTCCAAGGCTGTCGTTTCTGCATAAGCTGATCAAGGCGAATCTGAAGAAGCATCATGAGAAGTTCATGGACTCAATCAGGAAACTACATCTTGAAGTCCCCTTCCTTGACGCATTGGAAGAGATGCCTACGTATGCCAAGTTCCTCAAGGACCTTATCACAAAGAGGAGAAGGGGAGGAAGGACAGAGACAACCTATCTAGCTTCCACCTCCTCCGCCTTCTTGAAGCCCAACACACCAAATAAGAGAAGGGATCCCAGAGCTTTCACAATCCCGTTCGCCATCAGAGACAACGTCGAGCGTAAGGGTCTAGCAGACTTGGGGGAAAGCATAAGCCTCATGCCCTAAGTTTCACACAAAGGGTGGGTTTGACCGACATGGTTCGAACCAACATGCAGATTGAACTAGCGGACCACACCTTTAAGAGACCCGTCGGCATTGTCGAAGATGTGCCGACCAGGGTTGGCGACTTCTTCATTCCTTGCGATATAGTCGTCATCGACACAGCTGTAGACCCCCGTTGCCCGATCATCTTTGGTCGCCCCTTCTTGGCGACCGGGAGGGCGCTGATTGATGTTTCCGAGGGGATGATCACCTTAAGGGTCGGAAATGACCATATCGACTTCAAGCTGAAAGAAATCATGAAGAGCCCGTTCCTATCTGAATCAGCATGTTTCGCAGATAGCTACAATAAATTATGCACGGAAGTAGAGGAAGATATACGGATAGTAGACCCCCTCTTGAGGCCTATAAACTATCAAGATCCCGACCTCAAAGATCCTGAGGTCACGAAGCACCTCAACCTTCTCAACCTTTCTGACGAAGATTTGCAAGAAGAGGATACAGTGGTGGAGTCTGCGAAGTATGCCTCTCTTGAGGAGGAGCCTCAGGAGAAGGCACCCAGACCAAAGCCAGAGTTAAAAGCGTTGCCTGAAGGCCTGAAGTATGAGTTCTTAGATGAAGAGCACAAAAAACCCGTCATCGTAAACGCCTATCTTTCAAGCAACCAGCTGGACCAACTCCTTGAGGAGTTAAGGCTCCACAGGAGGGCCATAGGATATTCAGTAGATGATATCAAAGGCCTTAGCCCCGCCCTGTGCATGCATCACATCAACTTGGATGAATATGCCAAGCCTCTGGTTCAACCCCAGAGGAAGCTGAACCAGATGCTCAAGGAGGTCGTCAAGAAAGAGGTAATAAAGCTTAGGGATGCAGGGATCATTTACTTAATCAGTGATAGCAATTGGGTAAGTCTGATCCATGTAGTTACCAAAAAGGGCAGAATGACGATGGTTAAGGGTGAGAAGGGCGATGAGGTGGCGGTAAGGACCGTCACCGGCTGGTGGATGTGCATAGATTACCGAAAGCTAAATCAGGCTACAACAAAGGATAATTTTCCACTACCTTTTATTGACCAAGTTCTCGAAAGGTTAGCGCATCACGATTTCTTTTGTTTTCTTGATGGCTTTTTAGGTTTTTACTAGGTACCCATCTTGCCCGACGATCAAGAGAAAACAACATTCACATGCCTTTACGAAACTTATGCCTTCCGAAGGATGCCCTTCGGACTCTGCAACGCCCCCGCCACCTTTCAATGATGCATGATATCGATGTTCTCAGATTTTGTAGAAGACATCATAGAAGTTTTCATGGACGACTTTTCTGTCTATGGGAAGGACTTTGATAGCTGTTTGAAGAAACTGTCATTGGTCCTTCAAAGGTGCGAGGAGAACAACCTAGTTCTAAACTGGGAGAAGTGCCATTTCATGGTGCGGGAGGGCATCGTTCTCGGGCATAAGATCTCGAAGCATGGGATCGAGGTGGATGCAAGAAAGGTTGAAGCAATATCCAAGCTTCCTCCGCCGAGATCTGTGACGGGGGTGCGAAGCTTCCTCGGGCACGCGGGATATTACCGAAGATTCATCGAGGACTTCTCAAATATTTCCAAACCGCTGTCCAATCTTCTGGTAAAGGACGCTGAATTTGTTTTCTCTAACGATTGTCTAAATGCTTTTCAGGCCCTGAAAAATGCTTTGATATCACCACCTATCCCTTAAGCGCCAGAATGGGGTTTGCCTTTTGAGCTGATGTGCGACACTAGCGACTACGCGGTTGGAGCAGTCCTGGGGCAAAAGAAAGACAAAAAGCACCATGTGATTTTCTACGCTAGTCGCACGTTGGATGAGGCTCAAGTAAACTACACAACAACTGAGAAGGAGATGCTCATGATCGTCTTCGCGTTTGATAAATTCAGGTCGTATCTCGTTGGAGCTAGTGTCAAGGTATACACAGATCATGGGGCAATAAAATACTTAATGCAAAAGAAAGACACAAAGCCCAGACTGTTGAGGTGGGCCTTGCTGCTCCTAGAATTCGACCACAAAATTATCGACAAGAAGGGCGCAGAGAATGTGGTCGGAGATCACCTATCAAGGATCATGAATGAGAGAAAGAGAGGGCCTCAAATCAATGACGACTACACCGATGAGGCTCTTATGTTGGCAGAAGCTCAAGAGGAAAGTTTACCCTGGTTTGCAGACATCTGCAATTATCTTTCCTGTAGAGAACTACCTCCTGACATCACGTACAATCAGGAAAAGAAGCTATTTGCGGATGTCAAAAACTACTACTGGGATGATCCTCTCCTGTTCAGAAGATGTGCTGACAACTTATACGGGTGGTGCATCCCAGAGGAAGAAACCGTAGACATCCTGAAAGAATGCCACGCCTCCCCCTACGGTGGATACCTGGGTAGCGAGAGAACAACTGCAAAAGTGTTACAGTCAGGTTTCTACTGGCCCACCTTGTTTAAAGGCATTGCACAATTTGTGAAGGTTTGCAAAGAGTGCCAGTTTACAGGAAACATAGGGAGGAGGAATGAAATGCCAATGGTAAGTTGGATCGAAGTAGAAATATTTGACGTGTGGGGGATCGACTACATGGGACCGTTTCCCCCATCTCGGGGGTATCAATACATACTAGTGGCAGTAGATTATGTATCGAAGTGGGTGGAAGCGGTAGCCACCCAAACCTGCGACACCAAGTCAGTTATCAAGCTCTTCGAGAAGACCGTCTTTCCTCGTTTTGGCGTACCACACACTGTGATAAGCGACGGAGGGTCGCACTTTGGAGAAAGACAGTTTGAAGCACTTCTGCGCAAGTACAGAGTGAGGCACAAGATTGCTACACCCTACCACCCACAGACGCCAGGGCAGGTAGAGGTTTCCAACAGGAAAATCAAGAAAATCTTGAAGAAAACTGTCAACTGAACGAGGAAAGACTAGTCCATGAAGCTTGACGACGCACTTTGGGCCTACCGTACTGCTTACAAAACACCCATTGGAACCACCCCCTACCGTCTCATCTACGGGAAATCCAGCCACTTGCCTTTGGAGTTGGAACACAAGGCCCTTTGGGCAATCAAGTTCCTAAATATGGACCTCGACAAAGCAGGAGAAAAAAGGTTTTTGCAGGTTCAAGAGCTCGAAGAGATGAGAATGGACGCCTACGAAAACACAAAAATCTACAAACAAAGGACAAAATTGTGGCACGATGCCCACCTTAGGAGAAAAGTTGTAAGCGAAGGGGATAAGGTCCTGTTATTCAAGTCCTCGATTCATTTTTTCCCTGGGAAGTTACAAACGAGGTGGTCTGGACCATTCATAGTGTCGAAAATATACCCATCAGGAATGATGGAGCTCTATGATAAAGACGATCTGACCAAGGACTTTCAAGTAAACGGACACAGGGTAAAAAGGTTCTATGAAGATGAAGTGTTTGTCAGGAGAGCAGAGATCAGTCTGCAAGATATGGGTACAGTCGAGAGCTGAACAAGATGATCCTACACCGTTCCAGCTGGAAACACAAACTTCAGCGCTCCTCGGGAGGCATCCCGAGCTCTCCTTTCTTTCGTAGAATAGGTCGCATTTTTCTTATAACAAGTAAAAACAAACTTTATGAGTTGTAATAAGGCCCGAGTCAGAGCATGCGCCGAGCGTGCCGACTCCTTTGTTTTATGGGTCATCGCTGGATTTTACGAGCTTTGAGGAGTAACACTTTCTGAGGTCGGGGAGTTAACCCTAAACCGATGATGGTTTTCGGACGCCTGTTTTAGGAAGTGTCGGGCAACAACTCAGCTAGCGCGCAGTCACGCTTGTATCGGGCTGGAGTTTCTTGGGCGCCGCAAGCACCACGATGGTTAGCATCCCCGAGCGACAGCCATTTCATGCATAGGGAGTAAATGTCCTTGATTTGACTGACGGGACCATCGTCTCGGAAACGACATGACGACGCGCGTGCCCTAATCTGCCCGATTTGCCCCCAGCTGAGTTTGCTATATATAGCAATGTGGGCTCAACGTGTCGGGGTGCCTCACTTCTCTTTTCAGCCACCTGTAACACATGCAATGATCCACCTTTGTTCGCGTGTCGGCCAGCTTTCTTTCACCCTTATATCGGGCGATGGATCCTATGAGCAAAGGTATCGCCCGACAAGCTTATCGCCCGACACGAGTTTTCATATCGCGCTGCTTATCGGGTTTTACGAGCCTTGCTGATTTTTGTGTCACCCAACGGAGTTAGGCACGAAGTAACAGCTGATAATGCTCGCCCGATACACCATATCGGGTGATACGTTTTCTTTTGTACAATCCTATCAGGAAGTTGCTTTTTGGCAGTATTATCGCCCGATGTACCCATATCAGACAGTCTGCCGTGCCGCGCATTCCTCGTGTCACCCAATTTTGTATCGACTTGAGTTTTCTTTTAACGGATGATATCCGGAGCTTAAAATAAGTTTATCGAGTTTCTATCTAACATATAAATGGTCAATGATCTTGATAAACAGGAAGAATGGCGGCCGCAGCTGAAGCAACAACTGTCGGGCAGAAACGTAGAAATCCCAAGGAAGCTAGCCATCGACTACAGCAGATAGAGAGCGGGAGAATTTTTCTTGATATGGTAGCTTCATAGGAAGGTCACCTTCTCATAATAGTCTGTCTTCTGCGATGGTTTAGGACCATCTACAGAGACATCACGAGTCTTTTGCAGGTGACTTCCGGATGGAATCTGGGCATTCTGGTTCCATCTTCTTGAGGAGGAAGCAGCCACAAGTGTTTTCAAGAGCTCTCAAACTTCCATCTTGAGAGCTTTGCACTTGTTCCAGCTGTTTCTAAATGAGAAAAGAAGGAGGCTGCAGTAAAGAAGCATATTGCAACTTCTCCAAGGCACAGGCGAACCTGCTAGTTAACCTTCACTGAGCTAACATGAACTCACCCTGTTTACTTCGCTACTCTGGGACAGAGTGCAGAGTAAGTTTGGGGGGGGGGTACCCATGTACCAGTGAAGGAGGTATAAAAATTTTCTTCACCTCCACCCTCTGTGCCATTTTGTTCTTACTCTTTATCATGTGTATGTATCCATTCTCGTATAAAATGTCATGATCATATAAAATTTTTGAAAATTTTGCTTATTTTATTCCCATGCATATGTACAAAGTCTATATTAGTAAAAACCTATTGCGACTTCTTGCAAAGTTTGTTTCCTGTGTGCTTAACGAGATACAAGTTCCGTTATATATTTCTGATAATGCTGCCTCAAACGAACAAAAGATTATGTTTTGCCATGTCAAAATTTTTGAAAAATATAACAATCTCGCAAACAACTAAGAGACGAGTATGGAGAAGGAAAAAGCTGCCCAAACAGCAGAAATCCCTTTTTTTTCCCTCACCCAACGCAAATCCCAAAAAGAGAGAGAAGCCTTATGAGTGCGAATAAAAGCATGAGAGTTGTGCCCAATAAAAGAAAAGAAAAAAACATATATATACATACTTGTTTTCCAAAAGTACCCATCTTTAGGCATGGTAGATCTGGGGCAGTGGTACGTAGGATGTGAAATCACTGCTCTAAAGCCAACTGGCTTGGACTGCAGGGACCACTTGCCCACTAACGGACCCTTACCTGGATGGACTGATGGGAAACAAGAAAAACCCCAAAAAGCCTTAGCCTACCCTATACACAACTTTCTACCCCAAAAATAAAGCTGTTTGGTGTGTAAGCTAACTTCGAAATCATACAACAAAGTCTCGCCGAAGCTGTAGAGAAGAATCTTACTTAAACAATAAGGCAGGAAAAACTAAATCTTTTGTTCATAGGGAGACAACATTATCTTTAAGGCTTTACGATTCTTGTTTCACCTTTTGAACAGAAAGCTACTCCGAGCAGAAGAAGAATCACTAAATATAGTTTAAATATTGATTGAGGTCAATCAAAATGCTAAGTTTGGGGGAGTTGATAACACCAAATTTTGTGATATTTTAGACTATTTTTCTGTTATCAAAATTGCAATTTTTAGCTATTTTCCTCTCTTTTGTATGCACTTTCGCAACAATTGGCCAAGTAATGCTCTTAATCCTATATTTCCATCTTTTGCAGAGTTTCTCCTCGTTTTGGTGCAATAAGACCGTCCCGGCCCACAGAATAAGTCCAAGTCTGCACCGGCCTTCCTGACGCCCGATACACGCCTGCCCGATAGGGTGGAACGACACCACGACGTATGGCATGGGGGTGCCGCGCAAGGAGGAACTGACAAACGACACACCTCTTACCCGACAGGGAGCCATAGTCGCCACGACAACCCAAGTATGTCGGGCGACATAGCCACCCACCGGCAGGCGCAGTTGCCCGTCACGTGACCAACGACCGACAACCCTACGCCGAGCGATACGAGTATCGCCCATCCACCGACCCGCAAATAAGGAGGACACATGGCACTTTGAGCACCCTAAATCCCCCTACTCACCATCTATAAATAAGAGCTAGAAGAAGCCGAAAAGACAGTTCGGACAGGGTCAGACAGTTGGGAACTTGAGCTATCTTCGAGGAGAATCACAAGAGCAGACGTATCATGCCCCAGTGCTCATACCGGGCGACACTAGGTGAGCTCTTCCTCATCCCGAGAGGGGGGGACTGGTTCACCTAGGGTTGTACCGGGCGACACCGAGGGCCGATATCGGCCAATGTAGATACGCGACACGAGTGCCCGACACCCATGCTCGACAGTAGAACTCGTAACTCCATGCCTGACATGATATCGAACCCGATACGCTTAGCCCGTCATGCGTGCCACCCGAGAGGGTCCACTGCCCGATGTGAGCGTATCGGCCAGGATCCTTGAGCGATACAGTTGCCCGTTAGGAGTGCCGCTCGAGAGGGTGTGCCGCCCGACATGGCTGTATCGGGCTAGGCCCCTGACCGATATCGGGCTGGAGAGCTGTAGTAATCTGTCGTCTTTCTACATCAAGAAGGTGACACGTATATTTATTTTCTATCATTTAATTCTTTACTTATGCATTGTAATAAAGACCCTTTATTTGTCTATGGAAATAGATGATGCTTGATTACTTGCTGTTCTGTGCGTGGTACAATCTGTTGGATGACTGCTATGTTTGATATCCAAACTCTAGCTTGCATGCTTGGATCGCGTTTTGCTTAGCTACCGAATCGTGTTTTCCCGTCGCAACAACTTCGAGAGTTGTGTTGTGGCTCTAGTGTTTGGTCCGATTCTGGAGTACGAGAGTGAGTGGAATGGAGTCGTTTCAGTAACATTTCACTCTAACTTTGAGCCCAGCAACCTCGAGAGGGGTGTCGAGGCTTGGTTAGTGGTATCCACACTGAGAGGAGGGGTGCAGGATGTTACTGGTACCGCTTGTTATGCTGTAGTCTTTTCCTTCGTATCTTGCCCTAGCCCTAGTATTATCTTTCTATTTCTGTTGCATGAAAACCCCTAAAAAATTGCTAAATGACTAAAACCTTAAATCTCTCTTATAGCTCCAGTTGGAGATAGTTTTCTTTGTTTTATTTGTGACATCTAGCTTTTTCCCTTCCGGGGAATTTATCATCTCTTTATACCTACTGGAGTTTAGCGTGTCGATTCTGGGTTCTCAACACTACCCCCTTGTCCCTGTGTTCAACCCCGCATATCTACTTCGACCCCGTAAACAAAGTTGCGGGGGACTAGAAGGAATCAGGTTTATAAATGTAAAAGCTCGACTACCTCAAATCCACCTCCACTTTTGGACGCACGATTTAGGCCGGTCAGTCTTCCTTAATTGGGGTTACCGAGGAGCACGGTCCTTACACTTTTCAATCATGTTTGGTATGCATTATTGAACAATGTAACATGTTACTTAGGTAATCAATATCCATATTAATCACAACACCATGAAACTCTATTGAGTGGATGGAAAATGTTGATACATAATTTAGAGTTTGTAGACATTATAGTATACTTCTATTTCAAGGTTAATTAAATTCTCTGATGTAGGTCATCAATATATGTCATTTTTTCAATATTGGCTTCTGTGAACCATTATTGACCCACTTAGTTTTACAACATATGTATTTTTAATTAGAATTCTCATTTGTCACAATGCGGGATTGGGATGTTTATTTGTGAACTAGTAGTAACCTTGATAGGTGAAAAACAATTAACTTGTTAACCAAGAATCCTCAAAGTGAACACTTAAGGGCATCATCCAACAATATTACATGCCATTTGTATCATTATCCATGATTCAACGATATTATGTACTACAATTGACAAAGTAGTATTTTTCTTCCTAGTTAACAAATGTCAAGTAAATTTATCATGATTCTAATTCATTATTATCATGGCTTCTACGATCTAAGAATACATGTTAATTTTCATAGGTCAATAATATATGGATTAACAATTACTCAATCAACAAAACTTTTGTCTTTCTATTAAAGAGACAAAATCAGGAATAGAAGATACCAAAAACTCCTTTTTACCTTTAGACTCCCACCAAGATATTAGGGAGACAATTTAGTTTCCTATCTACGTCGTTTCATACTTTTAGGTCTACTCCAATTAATGATCATTTGATATATCAATGTTAACTATCGACCATCAATTACACTAAAAAATCTATCAATATTAGCTTTAAAATAAGCTATACATAAACACACTTGAGATAGGAATAGACCACAACCATAAACCTGATATGCATCCCCCAAACAAAGCAATGTTTCATCATGACCTACCTTTTACCATTGGTCTAAAATGGCACTGGTGCGTTCCCGCTAATGGTGTTACACACTACTCAATTGGAGTTTTAATAGATGCAACTTCATGAATAGAAACACATAGTGGGATCACATTCAAAATTTATAAGGGCATACACAAACGTACTCACATACACCAAAACACTATACCCACAAGTGCACAGGGTCGTGTCGTAGTATAAGAGGGTGGCAACTATAGGGTCGATCCACAGGGAGAAAAGGGGGGGGGTACTAGATCTACGTTAGTTTTTGGGCTAGTTTCCTACTATGGAGTCTAGGGTTTAAGGGTTTGAAGGTTGTTTTGATTTATTACACTAAGTTGGGAAAGAAAGCAATTAAAGGAACGAAAACAAGATTAAAACCTAAGTTAACCCTAGACAGTTAATTCTAAAGAATAAGAAAAGACAAGACAATCAAGGAAAGGCAGTAAAAGAGCAATCTACACTAAGGTAAGCAAGAAGGAGTCTACTCTACTCTAAGCTACCAAAAAGGGCAAAACACCAATTAAGGACCTAAACTAGAAAGAGAAAAGCAAGAATAAGGCAATAATCTAACTAAGCAAGTAAAGAGCTAACTAAGCTAACATTAGCTAAGCAAGAAGGGAATTAGGATTTGAAATCAATGAAGAGAGGCGTGGGTTGATTGGGGGATGCACGTGTCAATTAGGTTTAACATTATGCTTTCATTTAGATTATCAATCCAACCAAAAAACTAGAGTCTAATGAATAATCCTAAACTACTAACTTGCCATGGATATGATAGGTTGTGTATAGGGGAACTAGTCCCTAACACCCCCTACTACCCTTGTGAGGCTCAACTAGGTTAGGGTTTAGGTGTAATTCAATTATAGTCTAAACAAATCTAGGCTTCTAGGTTAGATGCTCTTAGGATGATAAGGGGTTGAGGTTAGTAATGGGAGTGGAAGTGAGGTTTTAGGCCTCCCATCACCCACATTCTAACCTTGAGAAAACTCCATGCCAAGCACACCAAATTAATCTAATCTAGATACTTAGATATCTCAACTAGGGTTAGGAGAATTTCTTAGCATGTTTGAAGATGGGTAACTAGCAAGGGATCCATGAATTGGACCTAGGAGCAAATTCCAAAATTCACACATGTAAGAAATTTCCCTAAATTCCCAGGTGATTTCAAGCACAAACCAACAACCAAATCATGAGTAGTGAGAAAGAAATTGAAAATAACCATTAGAAAATGAAATTACAATGTTTACATATCATTTTCCCCCAAAATTGTATAAAAGTAAAATTTTTGGCCCCAAATAGCCCGGCTAAGGGGCGCAACTACTCATGGAAATGTAAATACAAAAAGAATGGAGAAAGAGGTAGAAGAAGACATTAAGCTTGGAATAGATGGAGAAATCCTCATCTTTAATTTCTACAAGACATCCTCCTCCTTCCTCCATGGTGCAAGGGGCATGGGATAATCATGGAATAGGGTCAAAAACTAGGAAACTAGGGTTTTGGCAGTGGAAATGGTGAAATGGAGTGGAATTGAGGTGGAAATGGAGTGGAATGGCTGAGGGGTGAAAATGAGGAGCTAGGAGGTGGTAGAAGGTAGCTAACCTCATGCTAGAGCTAACATCTAGGTATATGTAGGTATGGGGGAAGAAATAAACAAGTGGGGTAAAGTCATAAATGTAGTGCAAAAATAGATAGGTTTTTTTAGTAGCACGGCCGTGGTGGTCACCACGGACATGGTGGGAAGGGGTGAGAATGGTCGTGGTGGTGTGGGACAAACATACTATGAAATGGGGAAAATCATAGTAACTTGGTCAAACTTATACATGAAGTAGCACAGACGTGGCAGTCACGATGGCCAAGGTGGAACAAGGGTACCACAACCATGGTGGTTACCACGACCATGGTGGCTTGGATCACTCTACCCATTCTTGGATCCACTGTCATTCTACTCGGAATGTCACACGGTTGTGCTAGGTGGAACAACCGTTCTGGGTCATTCCACCATGGCATATTTGAGTGGCACGACCATGGTGATTCTTTCTTTGCTTCAATGTGACTCTGTTGGTTTTGGATGAGCCAGCACAGTTGTTCTAAGGTACCACAACAACGATAGTGTTTGTTGTGACACTTTGACTTGATCTTTTATTCATTCTTGGACACCTTTGATTCAATAGAGCTTTGGCTACTAGATATAGGGTGAGGGAGACTCAAACTTCACTTTAGTCCTCTCTAAGGGTAGAGAAACCCTAAGATCACTCCTCTCTCTCTTCCATCAAGCGTGGTCCAAATGCCTTAAAAACATGCAAATGATGTCCATAGGTGTGTTTTATACAAATATACATATTAGGGGAAATAACATGTAATCTAAAAGGTATAGATGAGATTGAAATGCAATATGACACAAGATGAACCCCTAAAATAGGGCTGAATCACCACCCCAAACTTAAAACATACTTGTCCTCAAGTATGCTCCAACTCAATCTCTCTAGAATTTTTTCACATCAAGAAACGAAAAATGCAATGAAATAGGAAAATATTGACTAAATGGGATCAAGGATGACTATGTACATGCATTCCACCTTTCTGCCCTCATTGTTCACAAAACAATCATTATTTGAGCACTGATCCTACAAACTTCAAATATAGAGAATAGAAAACATAATCAATCCATATGGATGTCATATCACTCTGGGTGAAACATTTCATGGTAGAAAAGGTCAAAAATGACTAATTTTGCTATTTTACATTCATGAGTTCAATCTCATATTTCCATACACAATAAGTAACCCACGTGGCTGTGAAAAAATGAAAAATGAGATTGGTTTGAAATTTCCTAGATCTATGGTCATCCTAAAGGAAGAAAGGATTACAGTAAGAGTTTGGAGTGCTTTTACACACTCATCTTTTCTTTATTTAGATGCTCTTAAACAAGAGCATCTTTATTTTTTCCTTTTGCATTTTTTTTGTTTTTCTTTGCCCTTGGTGTAGATAGTGCACATAATGATGAGGGTGAAGTGGGGGGACATGGTTATGGCCACCCCAAATTTTTGGAGGTGGCTAAGGCTAATTGTGTGTACTTTTCCATCCTTTCATGAGGCAGAGAGGTAAGAATATGGTAAAAGAAAAGTGAATCAAAGAGGGGTCTAATATGGACTTCAACATGAGATCGCCTGCATGAAAGGTACTCAAACAATTTCATCAAGAAATGATACATCACACGAATGAGCAATATCAAAACCACATTTTTTCATGGAATTCTACAAAACTCTAAGAGTTTGTGGCTTTCAATCACAATTCAACCAACAGTTCACCAGCATGAGAGAGGTGGTTCACATGCATAAAGTCAAGATTGAGGCCATTTAGCAATAAACCATGATAATTAACTTGCATTTGTCAAAGGTCATCGTTTTCAATCCAAAACATAGAGATTGGGTTAAAAAATACTTTTTAGGCAAGAAGTTCTAAATTTGGGAAAAATTGGCCAAAAAGTGCCAAGTTTCCTTCAATCACAGCTAGACCTACATTATGGAATATAAAGAAGAAAGCAAGAAAATCCTACTTAAAATTATGCAAAAATTACCAAAAATCTACATGATGTGCAATGCATGGAAAAAAGAGTTTATTTTGAAAATTATGCAAAAATTGATATAAAGTAAACTACATGACATGCAAGCATGTAAAGTAGGTAAAATCTAATCTAAATAGCAAGAGCAATGAAAGAAAATAAGAAAACAAAATGAAATGGTAGGTGAAATGCAAAAAAAATGAAATGGGAAAAATGGCATACCGACCTACCACCCCAAACTTTTGAATCATGTTATCTTCAGCATGACACTAACTTATAGGAGTGATAGTGTAGATGATCACTATGGTGGCTCTGATGGTGGTCGTCCCTGTTGTGGAGTATGTTGGTAGTAGGAACCTGAGTAGTCTGACTGTGGAGGTGAGTAGTTATCCTGAAATGTTGAAAGTGCACCAGACCAATATTCCCCCCAATGGGGTTCCTCTGGGCATGGGCATGCTAAAATTGATACATGTGGATGATATGATAATGCATCTGCTGATGATCTAACCACATAGCATCTATGTACACTGATAACCCTCATGGGTCCTAAGAATCTAGTCTTGTGTGCTTTGAATGCCTTCCAGTTGCGCATGTATAGTTGACATGTCATATGCATTCATTGAAGGTTGTTGTGTCTACTGTGATGTATCCACCTCATGTCCCCTCACCCTACATGTCTCTCTCTCCTCAGCTGTTCTTGTCCTCTCAACAACTACCTGTGACTCTCCAAGCCCTTTAGGTAGATCTCTGGGTTGTTGTAAGGCCCCTGAACTGGCTTAATGAGATAAATAAGATTAATTATCATACTTGAATCCTTATAAATATAATATAACCTTGTTATATGCTTTGAAATCATAATACAAGCTTAAGTTTCAAATTTTGTCCAATTTGGTCACTGTTTGAGCAAGTTATGCAATTTTATACACATTTTGGACTTTTCTGCAATTTACCTAATTGAGAGGTTTTATTTGCAATTTATCACTTGCATTATGTTCCTTGGACATTCTCTCATCATTCTTGAGCTTTTTGAGACATGGGTCACCTATTTAATCCTTGGTTTGTAGGTGTTTTATCTAAGGGTATTTTAGGGTTTACCCCTTCACGGATGAGCTACCTTTAGTAGCTATCAACTAATGAATTATGTGATTGGCTGGGAAATTCTACAAAGGAAAGCTAATAAGGTCTATAAGGATAGTGGGGGATCTTCTTGTATGTTTGCTTGTATATTATTAATAGTTTAAGGCCATAAAACATGGGGAAGCTACTTTTACACCTCATGCTTGCTCCCATCCTTATCCATGGGCTATATTTACCTCTTCCTTGCCCAAGTATGAAACTTTGCTTGCTTTCTCTTTCCTCTAACCTGGATAAATGACTCCACTCTATTTTTCTGTGGAACCAAGTGCTCTAAGGTAGAAGACAACCTCTTTTAGGAGAAGAAGGTCTCCTAGAGCTCCATTTAGCCCTACCAAGCTGAACATGGTAATGAGCTTCTTATAGGAAGGCCGTGGTCACCACGGACATGGTGGGAAGGGGTGAGAATGGTCTTGTTGGTGTGGAAAAAACATACTATGAAATTGGGAAAATCATAGTAACTTGGTCAAACTTGTACATGAAGTAGCGCAGACGTGGTGGTCACGACGGCCAAGGTGGGACAAGGGTACCACAACCATGGTGGCTTGGATCACTCTACCCATTCTTGGCTGCACTTTCATTCTACTCTGAATGTCACACAGTTGTTCTAGGTGGCACAACCATTCTGGGTCAGTCCACCATAGCCATATTGAATGACACGACCGTGGTGATTCTTTCTTTGCTTCAATGTGACTCTATTGGTTTTGGATGAGCTAGCACGGTTGTTTTGAGGTACCACAATAGCGGTGGTGTTTGTTGTAACACTCTGACTTGATATTTTATTCATTCTTGGACACCTTTTCTTCAATAGAGCTTTGGACACTAGATATAGGGTGAGGGAGACTCAAACTTCACTTTAGTCCTCTCTAAGGGTAGAGAAACCCTAAGATCACTTATTCTCTCTCTCTTCCATCAAGCGTGGTCCAAAGGCCTGAAAAACATGCAAATGATGTCCTTAGGTGTGTTTTATACAAATATACATATTAGGGGAAATAACATGAAATCTAACATGTATAGATGAGATTGAAATGCAATATGACACAAGATGAAGCCCTAAAATAGGGCTGAATCACCACCCCAAACTTAAATTATACTTGTCCTCAAGTATGCTCCAACTCAATCTCTCTACAATTTTTCCACATCAAGAAATGAAAAATGCAATGAAATAGGTAAATATTAACTAAATGGGATCAAGGATGACTATGTACTTGCATTCCACCTCTCTACCCTCCTTGTTCACAAAACAATCATGATTTGAGCACTGAGCCTACAAACTTCAAATACAGAGAATAGAAAACACAATCAATCCATATGGCTATCATATCACTCTGGGGAAAACATTTCATGGTATCAAAGGTTAAAAATGACTAATTTTGCAATTTTACATTCATGATTTCAATCTCATATTTCCATACACAATAAGTAACCCACGCGGCTGTGAAAAAATGAAAAATGAGATAGGTTTGAAATTTCCTAGATCTATGGACATGCTAAAGGAAGAAAGGGTTGCAGTAAGAGTTTGGAGTGCTTTTACACACTCATCTTTTCTTTATTTAGATTCTCTTAAACAGGAGCATATTTATTTTCTTTT
Organism: Alisma plantago-aquatica; assembly: GCA_963693085.1. Classification (NCBI taxonomy): domain Eukaryota; kingdom Viridiplantae; phylum Streptophyta; class Magnoliopsida; order Alismatales; family Alismataceae; genus Alisma; species Alisma plantago-aquatica. The sequence goes on along the minus strand of OY856413.1, from coordinate 803,027,602 downwards.
TGCATTTTTTTTCTTCTTTTCCCTTGGTGTAGATAGTGCACATAATGATGAGGGTGAAGCTGGGGGACATGGTTATGGCCATCCCAAATTTTCAGAGGTGGCTAAGATTGATTGTGTGTACTTTGCCATCCTTTCAAGAGGCAGAGAGGTAAGAGGATGGTAGAAGAAAAGTGAATCAAAGAGGGGTTACTAATATGGACTTCAACGTGAGATCTCCTGCATAAAATCTACTCAAACAATTTCATCAAGAAATGATACATCACACGAATGAGCAATATTAAAACCACATTTTTATCATGAAATTCTACAAAACTCTAAGAGTTTGTAGCTTTCAATCACAATTCAACCAAGCAGTTCACCTGCATGAGAGAGGTGGTTTACATGCAAAAAGTCAAGATTGAGGCCATTTAGCAATAAACCATGATAATTAACTTGCATTTGTCAAAGGTCATCGTTTTCAATCCAAAACGTAGAGATTGGGTCAAAAAAATACATTTTAGGCAAGAAGTTCTAAATTTGGGCAAAATTGGCCAAAAAGATGCCAAGTTGCTTCAATCACATCTAGACCTACATTATGGAATATAAAGAAGAAAGCAAGCAAATCCTACTTAAAATTATGCAAAAATTACCAAAAATCTACATGATGTGCAATGCATGGAAAAAAGAGATTTTTTAAAAAATTACACAAAAATTGATTGAAAGTAAACTACATGAAATGAAAGCATGTAAAGCAGGTAAAATCTAATCTAAATAGAAAGAGCAATGAAAGAAAACAAGAAAACAAAATGAAATGGTAGGTGAAATGCAAAAAGAGTGAAATGGGAAAAATGGCATACCGCCCTACCACCCCAAACTTGTGAATCATGTTATCTTCAAAATGACACTAACATATAGGAGTGATAGGGTAGTTGATCACTATGGTGGCTCCGATGGTGGTCCTCCCTATTGTGGAGGATGTTGGTAGTAGGAACCCCAGTAGTCTGACTGTGGAGGTGAGTAGTTATCCTGAAATGTTGAAAGTCCACCAGACCAATATTCCCCCCACTAGGGTTCGTCTGGGCATGTGCATGCTAAAATTGATACATGTGGTTGATATTATAATGCATCTTCTGATGATCTAACCACATTGCATCTATGTACACTGATAACCCTCATGGGCCCTACGAATCTAGTCTTGTGTTCTCTGAATGCCTTCAAGTTGTGCAAGTATAGTCGTCATGTCATATGCATTCACTAAAGGTTTTTGTGTCTACTATGATGTTTCCACCTCATGTCCCCTCACCCTACATGTATCTCTCTCCTCAACTGTCCTTGTCCTCTCGGCAACTTCCTGTGACTCTCCAACCCCTTCAGGTAGATCTCTGGGCTGTTGTAAGGCCCCTGAACTTGCTTAATGAGTTGAATAAGATTAATTATCATACTTGAATCCTTATAAACCTAATCTAACCTTTTTATATGCTTTTAAATCATAATAAGAGCTTTTGTTTCAAATTTGGTCCAATTTGGACACTGTTTGAGCAAGTTCTGCAATTTTATGCCCATTTTGGACTTTTATGAAATTTACCCAATTGAGAGGTTTTATTTGCAATTTTTCACTTGCATTATGTTCCTTGGATATTATCTCATCATTCTTGAGCTTGTTGAGCCATGGGGTATCTATTTAATCCTTGGTTTGTATGTGTTTTCTCTAAGGGTATTTTAGGGTTTACCCCTTCACAGATGAGCTACCTTTAGTAGCTATCAACTAATGAATTATGTGATTGGCTGGGAAATTAGACAAAGGAAATCTAATAAGGTCTATAAGGATGGTGGGGGAGCTACTTGTCTATGCTCTTGTATATTATTAATAGTTTAAGGCCATAAAAACATAGGGAAGCTACTTTTACACCTCATGCTTGCTCCCATCCTTATCCATGGGCTATATTTACCTCTTCCTTGCCCAAGTACAAAACGTTTCTTGATTTCTCTTTCCTCTAACTTGGAGAAACGACTCCACTATGTTTTTATATGGAACCAAGTGCTCTAAGGTAGAAGACAACCTCTTTTGGGAGAAGAAGGTCTCCTAGAGCTCCATTTAGCCCTACCTATGGTTTCCAAGGTCATCTTCTAGGGATTTTGACCAAGGCAAGTGATTTTATTCCCTCCTTCTCCATTTCTCTTGCTCTTATCCTTCCTTAGACCTTCCTCTCAGTCGAAACCTTGCTATTCTATGGTAGAAATTGCTTTAAAACTCTAAAACCCTACCTTTCTTGCTCCTTATGCTTAGGGTTTGCTCATTTGATGAAGAAAGGTGCTAGATGGACGAATTCATAAATTATTCTTGGATTTTATACCCTACCTACTCGAGTTTTCTTCTATTTGGGGTTTCATCTTCTCATTAGAGGCAAGTTTTATAACTTGCTCCACGTTTATTGATGTATGGGTTTTGATTTGCTTATTACATGCCTAGTTTACTGTTGTTTTGTGCATTTGTTAGTCAATTCGTTGATCATATCTGCATAAATTTGTATAATTGGCTTGTATAATTTGCTTGCATCAAACTATGCTTATTTAATCAAAATTATATTATTTTATATATTTCTCAACTTAATACATGGTCTTTGTAAAATTTTAGGAACTTCCATATATTTGAGGAGTTGGTGCCACCGACCATCCAGGTCGGTGCCACCGAGATGACATCAGAGACAAGGCCACAGTCGACCAAAAGAGTCAGTTCCACTGACCACCCAGGTCGGTGCCTCTGAGATAGCATCAGAGATGAAGGGAAAAATCTCGTATCAACTTGGTGCCACCAACATTCCAATCGATGGTACTGACCCAGCCAGGGACCGACCAGAGTCTGATACCATCAGTGCCACTGACCACTAGGTCGGTGCCATCGACTCTATCACAATTCAACAATCTAAACCGGCCGCCCAGATCCAATGGTCCACATTATTTGGTACCGTAAGTGACCTAGGACAAAAAGGGATGACGGCCAGACCTAAAGGGGAACGGTTTTTGCACCACACGACGACCAGAGAAGAGAGGGAGAGAGCACAGAGCTGAAGGACGACAACTGAACGATCAGAACACCTCCGACAGACGTTTCTACTATCAGAAAACTATAGAATGCACAGTTCTTGAGGAGGATCACCAGAGCACCGTCTTTCCAGGGGTTACACGAATCTCTTTCATGTTTCTCAAATTTTTCTTCTCTCCTTCCATATATTTTCAACTGAAAACTATGCCGGGCTAAACACCTCTTTTCCTTAGGACCCAGGAGTAGACCGTGGAATCATTGTATTAACTATTTACATGATTTAGTATAAGTTTCTCTTTATTCCTGGATATATAAGTGTGAATTTGAATGAGCACTGCTTGATCACCATCGATAAGGTATTAGACCAATAATCACTCCGAAAGGGGGAATTACAGTTAGAAAACCACAACCTGTACACTACCCTACGCGTTCCTTGGAATAGGTGACGTACGCGTAGTGGAAAGAACCTAGAGTTTTCATTAATGCCCCTAAACTAAGAATAAATTACCACCGACATGGAATTGGCTTAGATTTAGGTAGTGAATTGTACCCGGCAACGAGCAATTCGGGCTACAAGCTTTCTATCTAGGTTAAAAGTAAGAATTTATGTTAATTTGGTAGAGATAAAATACAACGAGACCCCGTGGTGAAACTGGTAACCCTAAGGAATTCAACCATTTTCGAATCAACCATTTTCATTTTCACTTAAATTTTTTTATTGGATTAAAACTCAATTCAACACTTTCAACTGAGTTAGCTGGTCGTACTGTAGTTAGTAGTAGTAACTGAGAATATGTCACCCTAAGTTCGACTCGGGCCTCACAAGGCCTATATTACTCGACGCGTACACTTGCATTTTTACACACGATTTTGGCGTGTCAAGTTTTTGACGCCGTTGCCGGGGAGACGGTGATGTCTCAGCACTATGAGTGCTACAGTCAGCCACTCTAAGACACTTTTAAATTTTGTGCAATTTAATTAAAAAAATATTAAAAAAAGATTTATTTCATATTCAAATATCAAATTTTCTCTTTAGGGAACTTGGCTAACTATTTTCAAATTTTTAGGTACTAGTGTATGGTGACAACGAGAACCACAGACTACAGAGAAGCTACACCTGAGGTTCCACTCGCTGTTTAGGCTCCTATCCAAACAACTTCATTAGAAGGCATACCAGTGTCATCCAGGTGACGATCGATGGGGGATATAAATCCAGGAGCAGAGAGGACCATCTGGGAGAGGACAAAGGCATCCTCTTCAGCTGCACAGACATGGCCGATAAAAAAAACATGTGAATGCAGCTCAGTACAAGACTGATTTGGGTTTGATCACACTCGTCAAGTCACAAGCGTTCCATGGGAACGCTCATGAAGATCCAATGATGCATATTAGCAATTTTGTGGAAATCAGTGACATGGTCAAAGTCGACACGTTTCCTCAAACCACCATCAATCTGAAGCTGTTTCCATCATCGCTGGCTGACAAAGCAAAGGAATGGCTACACAATCTGCCAAAAGAGTCAATCGAGACATGGGATGAAATGGTCGAAGCATTCTTTGAAAGATATTTCCCTCTATAGAAAACAAATGAGTTGATTAAGAATATCCACAACTTCAAGCAACATGCATATGAATCTTATTCTGAGGCGTGGGAGTGCTTTCAGATCATGCTCAGGAAGGTTCCACACCATGGGATAGATTTAGAAAATCAAGTGAAGATGTTCTATTTTGGGTTGCGAAAAAATGAATGGACTACTTTGGACAGTGCATGCTCAGGGTTCTTTCTCAATAACCCACCCTCAACATGTCAGGATATTTTAAAGAATATGGCAAAGAACTAGGCATGGGGCAATGAGAGAGACAATACAGAGAAGATCAAGAGCATAGGAGAATCCAAAGTCATAACATTCTTAAATGAAAAGCTGGACTTGATAGAAAAGAAGCTGCTTGAGAAGGACAACAATTCGTCGGATGAAGAAGGCCAAGTGAAGTATGTGTGACAACAAGGATACAGGAACAATGACTACACATGGAGGAAGGATCCCAAATTCTCATGGAAGGATCCAAACAACTTCCTATAGGACCCCGATCAACAACATCAGTAAAGGAATAACCAACAACAGCGACCTACGGCAGAGGAGACCACAAATGAAATTCTTAACCGCAAAGTGAAGCAAAATGAGTAACTGATAAATAATTTCCAGCATGATCTCCAGAACCAAGGGGCCTAGATGAGGATCTTTGAGACAACTTTGTCTCAAATAGTAGCAGATGTGGCGGCTTTGAAAAAGCCTTCTCAATAGGGGTTTCCAGGATATACTGACACTCCAGCGGGGAACCAGTAGGTCAAGGCCATACTACTGAGAAGTGGGAAGAAGACTTTGACCCCATAGCCTGAGAAGACTGAGGTGATCAAGCCCGTTGACAATGATGACTCATTGGCAGAGTAGGAGCAAGCAGAACCTGAGGCAGGAAATGCTAGGGAGGAGCAAACTCAAGAATCCGAGGTGGAAAAGAGGACGTCTGTAACGTCCCAAAATTTGAGGCCTCAGATATAATGATCTTATAAGGAATGATTGGACTACCCATATCACCAAGGTGCACCTCCTTTTCCGGGAGCCCATCACTAAAGGACTCCATAGTTAAGCGTGCTCAACTTGGAGTAGTACATGGATGGGTGACTTGTCAGGAAGTTGATCCTAGCATGCACATGAGTGAGGACAAAGCACATAGTTAAGGCTAGTGGTGGTCTGTGGGGCAGTCGTTATTCCTGAAACTCTACTAGAGCCTTAGGCAGTGGGCCCAGGCATTACAAATGGTATCAAAGCCAATTCCCCTCTAGTAGGTGGGGCCCACATGGGCATGGCATGCCAGTTTTGAGTCGTGTAGTCCAGACATGTAGGAAAGGATTGTCCATGGTTGACGTAGCCATCCTTGTGCTAGTATTCGGTAATCGGGAGTTGGGTGTCCATGGGCCATTGTGGGTCTACACTGAAATGGGGAAGAGATTATGAGGCCTTATAGTTGAGCCTTAACAAGGATGTCAAGAGCCTAAGTGGGGGAGATTGTAACATCCTAGGATTTGAGGCCTCAGATAAAATGATCTTAAAAGGAATGATTGGACTACCCATATCAACAAGGTGCACCTCCTTTTCAGGGAGCCCATCTCTAAAGAACTCCATAGTTAAGCGTGCTCAGCTTGGAGTAGTACTAGGATGGGTGACCAGTCAGGAAGTTTATCCTGGATTGAGCATGAGTGAGGAAAAAGTGCCTTGTTAAGGCTAGTGGTGGTCTGTGGGGCCATTCGTCATTCCTAAAACTCTGCTAGAGCCTTGGGGAGTGGGCCCAGACGTTACAAATATTGGGCGCAGGTGTTACAAATGGTATCAGAGCCAATTCCCCTCCAGTAGGTGGGGCCCACATGGGCATGGCATGCCAGTCTTGAGTTGTGCAGTCCAGGCATGTAGGAAAGGGCTATCCATGGTTGACGTAGCCATCCTTGCACTGGTATTCTGTGATCGGGAGATGGGTGTCCATGGGCCATTGTGGGTCTGCACTGAAATGGGGAAGAGATTATGAGGCCTTATAGTTGAGCCTTGATGAGGACATCAAGAGCCTAAGTGGGGGAGATTGTAACATCCCAGGATTTGAGGCCTCATATGAAATGATCTTAAAAGGAATGATTCGACTACCCATATTACCAAGGTGCACCTCATTTTCAGGGAGCCCATCTCTAAAGAACTCCATAGTTAAGCGTGCTCAGCTTGGAGTGGTACTAAGATGGGTGACCAGTCAGGAAGTTTATCCTGACTTGAGCATGAGTGAGGAAAAAGGAATCATTGGACTACCCATATTACAAGGGTGCACCTCCTTTTCAGGGAGCCCATCTCTAAAGAACTCCATAGTTAAGCGTGCTCAGCTTGGAGTGGTACTAAGATGGGTGATCAGTCAGGAAGTTTATCCTGACTTGAGCATGAGTGAGGAAAAAGTGCCTTGATAAGGCTAGTGGTGGTCTGTGGGGCCAGTCGTCATTCCTAAAACTCTGCTAGAGCCTTGGGTAGTGGGCCCATGCTTTACAAATGGTATCAGATCCATAACCCCTCTAGTAGGTGGGGCCCTCATGGGCATGTGACATGCCAGTCTTCAGACGTGCAGTCCAGGCATGTAGGAAAGGGCTCCATGGTTGACGTAGCCACCCTTGCGCTGGTATTCCGTGATCGGGAGCTGGGTGTCCATGGGCCATTCTGGGTCTACACTGAAATGGGGTGATATTATGAGGCCTTATAGTTGAACCTTGACGAGGACGTCAAGAGTCTAAGTGGGGAAGATTGTAACGTCCCAGGATTTGAGTCCTCGGATATAATGATCTTATAAGGAATGATTGGACTACCCATATCACCAAGGTGCACCCCTTTTTCCTGGAGCGCATCACTAAAGAACTCCATAGTTAAGCGTGCTCAGCTTGGAGTAGTACTAGGATGGGTGACCATTCGGGAAGTGGACAAAGTGTGTAGTTAAGGCTAGTGGTGGTCTGTGGGGCCAGTCGTCATTCCTGAAATTCTAATAGAGCCTTGGGCAGTGGGCCCGGGTGTTACAAAGGATCTCTCTCCCTCTTTTATCCTAACCGCTCCATGTGGAAACTCCTCTTCTATGATGAACAGTCCACTCCACCTAGATCTCAATTTCCCAGGGTGCAATTTCAATCTTGAGTTAAAGAGCAACACACTCTCTCCCAGTAAAAAGACTCTCCTAGCTATATGGCAGTCATGAATTTTCTTAGGTCTTTCCTTGTACAATCTGGATTTCTCATAAGCATTCATCTGAATTTCATCAAGATCATTCAACTCTAACATCCTTGTCTTTCCTGCTTCATCAAGATCAAAATTGAGCCTTCTCAACGCCCAATGAGCCTTATGTTCTAATGCCATAGGAAGATGACACGCTTGGCCATAGACTAACCTAAAGGGTGTGGTTCCTATGAGTGTCTTGTAGGCTGTCCTATAGGCCCATAGCGCATCAGCTAACAAATCACTCCAATTCTTTCTACTAGACGACACCATCTTTTCAAGGATCCTTTTAATCTCATGATTGGAAACCTCTACTTGTCCTTATGTTTGTGGGTGATATGGTGTACCCACATGGTGTGTCACTCCATACTTGGTTAAAAGTGCCCCAAATTTCTAATTAGTGAAATGGGTTCCTCCATCGCTTATGATCATCCTTGGCACTCCAAATCTACAGAAAATGTGATTCTTAACAAATTTGCATACGACATTTGCATCATTGGTTTAGGTTAGAATTGCTTCCACCCATTTTGATACATAATCTACAACCAACAAGATGTAAAGGTTGGAGTTAGAGGACACAAAGGGTCCCATGAAATCAATACCCCACAAATAAAAAACCTCTACTTCTCGAAACACATTCAAAGGCATCTCCTGCCTCTTTGATATGTTACCTGACCGTTGACACACATCACACCTACGCACAAAGTTGTATGCATCTTTGAAAAGGGTCAGCGAAAACAATACATTTTCCAACACCTTTGCAGCTGTCTTAGAACTAGCATGGTGTCCACCTGTAGGTATTGTGAGGCAATGCTTTAACACACTCTCATACTCACCCTCAGGTACACATCTCCTTAAAATTCCATCCCTGCACTATTTCAACAAAATAGGATCATCCCATAAGTAATAGCACAAATAATGAAAAAATATTTTCTTTTCTTGATAACCCCAATCTGCAGGAAAATCCTTACAAGCTAAATAATTCACAATATTAGCAAACCAATGATCTTTTTGCTTAAGGGTGAACAACTGCTCATCAGGGAAGGTCTCTAGAATGGGTATATTCATGCCCTTCTCATCTACCCTCTCCAAATGAGATAGGTGATCAACCAGCACATTCTCTACCCCTACTTTATCCTTGACCTCAATATCAAATTCCTACAATAAAAGGATCCATCTAATCAATCTTGGTTTAGCATCCTTCTTCTGCAGTAAGTACTCAATAGCCGCATGGTCCGTCCACACCACCACTTTTGCCCCCACAAGATATTTTCTAAATTTTTGAAAAGAAAAGACAACAACAAGTAATTCCTTTTCAGTTGTGTTGTAATTAAGTTGTGCGTCGTTAAGTGTTTTAGATGCATAGTATATGAACATAGGAACCTTGTCTAGGCATTGCCCCAATACCGCCCCCACAACATAGTCTGATGCATCACACATCAGCTCAAACGGTTGGCTCCAATCTGGAGCCTACACAACTGCTGCGGTTATGAGTTTTTCCTTCAAAATCTCAAAAGCCTTTAAACACCTCTCATCAAATTTGAATTCAACATCCTTTTCCAAAATCTCAGACAATGGTTTAGCAATTTTTGAAAAATATTTAATAATTCAGCGATAAAACCTGGTGTGGCCTAGAAAACTCCTAACTGCCTTCACTGATGTTGGTGGAGGGAGTTTTGAGATCACTTATATTTTAACCGGATCTACCTCCAATCCCTTGTTAGACACCTTGTGGCCTAACACTATGCCCTCGCCAACCATAATGTGACATTTTCCCCAATTAAGCACTAGATGAGTGTCTTCACATCTCTGCAAGTCCTTGTCCAAAATTTTCAAGAAATCATCAAAAGACGTCCCATAAACTAAAAAATCATCCATAAGAACCTCGAGGCATTTTTCTACCATATCCGAAAAAATCGCCAACATACACCTTTGAAAAGTCACGGGTGCATTGTATAACCCAAAAGGCATGCAGTGGTATGCAAAGGATCCATAAGGGCAGGTGAAGGAAGACTTCTCATGGTCCTTACACTCAATAGAAATCTAATTGTAGCCCAAATATCCATCGAGAAAACAAAAATGGGAGTGACTGGTGAGTCGTTCCAAAATCTGATCAATGAACAATAACGGAAAATGGTCCTTAAGTGTGGCATTGTTCAATCTGCGATAGTCAATGCAAACTCGCAATCTGATCACTAATCTAGTGGTGATTTGCTCATTAGATGAATTAGTAGTGGCAGTAATCCCCCCCTTTCTAGGCACTAATTGTGTCAGACTGACCCATAAAGAATCTAAAATAGCATAGATAATACCTACTGATAGTAGCTTTATTACCTCCTTCTTCACCACCTCTGACATGATTGGATTTAAGCGACACTGAGGTTGAATGATCGGCTTTGCTCCTTCTTCTAGCCAAATCTTGTGTTGGCACAAGGTGGGAGAAATTCCCTTGATGTCGGCCACAGACCACCCAAAAGAACTTCAGTGATTCTTTAACACAGTGATCAATTGTTCTTCATCCGAGATACTCAATGATGCTGATATGATGACGGGTAGCTTCTCTTCTGCTGCTAGAAAAACATACTTCAGATGAGGTAGCAACGACTTGAGATCTAACTCAGGCGGGTTTAGAAGTGAAGAAACCAATGGAAGTGGTAGTGGTCCTAAGTCCTCAAAATGCCTCGTATAATGACAAGGCAAAGCCTTCAGTAACCTTGCACACTCCTCCAGTGACTGATCCCGAACACAATTATCCATTATGTTCATTTGACAAGCCTCTAGGGGAAGCTGTGGATGATCCTGTAGTATGGAATCCTCTATGTCATCATCCACAGTAGATAACCTTTCTTCCTCTTCTCTATCATCCGGGTATCCTACTTCCTTGGCAAGAGAGACCACCATAGTGTTCTCCTTGATGTCCACCACAAGCGTACCATTGTCCACCTTTGTTATAACATGTGCCATGTCCAAAAATGGTTTTCCCAAGAACAAAGAAATATTGTTATTCATATGCTACATCATATTGCACTGCTCCTGAGAACTGGATGACCTGGAATTATCTGACATTTTTATCTCAAACCTATCATCTGTAATTCCCATGGTCAAGTGACCTCTTCCCATCTCCAAGATCATGTCAGCTGTTGCTCGGAAGGGCCTTCCTAGAAGAAGCTCATCACCATGTTCATCTTGCATTTACATCACTACAAAATCTACACGAAAAACAAACATGTCCACCTTCACAAGCACATCCTCACAAATGCCATACGGTGTCACCACCGAGTTGTCCGCTAACTGAATCATCATACTGCTCTTCCTTGATGTTTTTTTACCATGCTTCTTGAAAGTAGATAGGGGCATCAAGTTGATACTTGCCCCCAAAGCACAGAGTGCCTCACCAAACTTTTTATTCCCGATGTAACACGTGATGTTGAAATAACTGGGGTCTTGCCTCTTTGGTGGAAGTGTACCTAAGATGAAGGCACTGACTTGTTCTCTTCGTACAACCACCTCAAAATCTGGGATCTTCCTCTTCTTGTTGATGATATCTTTCAGAAACTTCCCATATGAGGGTATTTGTTCAATTGCTTCAATGAATGGCATATTTACAGAAAGCTTCCTAAAGCTATCCAGAAATTTCTTGAATTGTTGATCCATCTTTGTTGCCTTCAAGCTATTAGGATATGGAATTGGTATCGTCTGTGTCCTCTGATGTGGTGGCACATATGACGTTGTAACACATGGGCCCAATATTTGTAACGTCAGGGCCCACTGCCCAAGGCTCTAGTAGATTTTTAAAAATGACGACTGGCCCCACAGACCACCACTAGCCTTAACAAGGCACTTTTCCTCACTCAGGCTCAAGCCAGGATAAGCGTCCTGACTGGTCACCCATCCTAGTACTACTCCAAGCTGAGCACGCTTAACTGTGGAGTTATTTAGAGACGGGCTCCCTGAAAAGGAGGTGCACCTTGGTGATACGGGTAGTCCAATCATTCCTTTTAAGATCATTTTATTTGAGGCCTCAAATCCTGGGATGTTACAACCTCCCCCACTTAGGCTTTTGACATCCTCATCAAGGCTCAACTATAAGGCCTCATAATCTCTTCCCCATTTCAGTGCAGACCCACAATGGCCCATGGACACTGAGCTCCTGATGACAGAATACCAGCGCAAGGGTGGCTATGTCAACCATGGACAACCCTTTCCAACATGCCTGGACTGCACGGCTCAAGACTGGCATGCCATGCCCATGTGGGCCCCACCTACTATAGGGGAATTGGCTCTGATAGCATTTGTAATGCCTGGGCCCACTGCCCAAGGCTCTAGTAGAGTTTTAGGAATGACGACTGCCCCACGAACCACCACTAGCCTTAACAAGGCACTTTTTCCACACTCATGCTCAAGCCAGGATATACTTCTCGACTGGTCACCCATCCTAGTACTACTCCAAGCTAAGCATGATTAACTATGAAGTTCTTTAGAGATGGGCTCCCTGAAAGTAGGTGCGCTTGTTGGGAGGCAACCCAACCATTAGGATGTTTGTTTCTTTATTTTCCATTAAGTTGTTTTATTAGTACTTAATTTTTGAAAATGTTGTGTAAAAATGATACCCTGATTCGTTTGGTGAGTGTACAATATGTGTCTTAGTCAGTGCCATCGACTGGAATATCGGTGGCACTAAGACAAGATCAGAGAGACGGGAATTGCGGCTGATAAAATTCAGTGCCATCGACATCTACTTCGGTGCCATTGACATCTCTAAAGAAAGTGTAGAACTCAGATGTGGTTAACTGATGAGCCGAGTCGATACTACCGACACCCAAGTCAGTGGCACTGACTCAACATGAGGTCTCAGGCTCGGTGGGTTCGTTGATGCACTGATGAAAAAAAAGGGTTCGATCGTCATGTCGGTACCACTGACCACATCGTCGGTGCCACCGACCATAGAAAACATTGATCTATGGACAACACCGATTGATGGCTCAGATGCACCCACATGGACTATCCAAAGATTTGATTCTGCCCAAAGTCGATGCCACCAACACCCTGTCGGTGCCACCGACTCATCAGCAATCCGAAAAAGGAAGATCGCGCACCGACTGTCGTCGATGCACTGAAGGCATAGATTTGGCCCCATAAGTCGGTGCCACCGACTTCTAGATGGTGCTGCCAACTCTATCACAGTAGGTTGGCGTCAACCCTATAAAAGGGAGGGTATAGTTTGTTTTCTTTCTCGCAACATGAAGAACAACGACTCCCATGAGCACGAGCAGCTACTCCGAGCATCCAGAGGCTTCATCAGGCTCTTCCTTTCTTATTCTTCTTCTCCTCTCAATCCATCATCTTGGCCAGACGAGAAGGACCCCCTGGCACTCTTACGTCACGACCACGCCTCAGCCACCCCTTGACAGAGGTGAGGAAGGTCTATGAAGAGGTTGCAAAGCGGTCGTTTGCACCTACGCGATATGGCGATCTTCAACTACTGAAGGATATAGGCTTCTCTGACAACATGGTGTATGTCCTCGAGCGACAGGAGTTTGATCGAAGATCTATGAATCCAATCTTTGGTGGGTGGCCAGCATACAAAGAAATCATCATCAAGTTCAAGGCATCCCTGGAGATATTGGTCACCCCCGATCAAACATGCCCGTCAAGTGGTGAATGGAGAGAGGGAAAGGTGGATTTTCACCTCTACAACACCAAATACTCCCTTACTTTCTGCGCATTCAATGCCATTTACGGGTGGCCACACGCACCCTGCCTTCAGCCCGAGAACGTCGACTTGGATGCCAGCTGGAAGGATTTTGTGATAGTGCCGGAGGGTAAAAGACTTAACTTCCACCATAGTTTGTTGGCAGACTTTGAGCATCCCTTTGTTTGGGTGCTCCATCGGATGCTGACCAACACACTATTTGCAAAGTCAACCCAAGCGCAAGCAAAGGTATAAGTATTGGACTTGTATTTTCTATATCAACTTATGGAGGGAGAGGCGGTCAATTGGGGATCATTCTTTCTCCAACATATTATTACGGTGAGGAGCAATGTCAGGCGAGCTACACCCATTCTCTTTAGGGGACTTATCACCCCCATTGCTCTTCACTTGCGCCCTGATCTCTCTACTCTGGAGCCGCTCAACTCTAGGATATACATTGACCGCCTTCATTTCAAGCAGTCTAACCTCATCACTGTGGACAACGATGTCATCTATGCCACATGCTCAGTCGATGATACTTTCTACAAGCGTCAGCTTCATGATCCCATCTTCAACATCAGGGGAGTCAGGCACTATAAATGGCCAGCTCTGGGCGATGATGACAATGCTAGACAACAAGAAGCTCAGGCTGAGGAGGAAGACGTGGGAAGCGACAACGTGGAGGAAGTGGAGCCCACCATTCCTTTAAGACATAGAGTGGGTCCATGGAAGTGTCCTCGCCATTATGCTACCTCATCATCTTTTGCCCCGCCACCCTATCAAGAAGAAGAGGATGCTTACTCTATGGTGGGTATGTATACTATGCTACAAGAAATCCAGACGCATCAACAACAGCAAACCCAATCCCTGGCTGGCACTCAGGACGTTCAAGGTCGGCTGTATAGCAACCAACATGCGATCTATGAAAATGAATGCCTTCTCTTGGCCAACCAAGAGAATATGCATCAACATATTCAATGGATGGAGAATTATCACCAACCTTTCTTTGATCATTACTAGAGCTAGGGGTATTTTGGAGGTTATCCAATGCCGTCGGACATGCCCCCATCTGATCCTACCTTTTAGGGGATGTTTCCTCCCTAGGACCCCACACAGCCGCCTGCACCACCATTTTGAGCCGGGTATCACTGTTCCACCTCTTAAATTGGGATATTGACTATAAGGACATAGTCATATTCAAGCTTAGGGGGGTTGTTGTAACAGTTTCTATCTTAGTTTTTATTTTCTTTTATTTTAGCTTTTTGTCTGTTTTATTTTGAGTAGATTTTCTTGTTAGTTTTTCTGCTATGTAGGATCCACAATCTATCTAGTGTAATATGTGGAGAATTAAATGCGTTGTTTCAATTGAGAATATCAATCTCTGGGTTGGGTTCTTTATAAATAAAAACTAATAAATTTTTTGTATGAGCGTATCTTGCAAGTAATCGAGTCGCATAACTGAGGAAGTGCTTGAGTAAGTCATCTTTAGGACATTACAACATAAATGACCATCTAATTTGTCTAAGAAAGTGATTGACAAGGATTGTTGAGCCTAAACTGATCAAACACTAACGTGACCATAAATTAAAATTCAAGAAAGAAACCCCTCGATTACCCTGTACACATGTCATTAGAGAGGGACATATGGTTTTTTCTATAGGTTCTGTCTCTTAGTCGTGTGATCTCACCCACCGCATACCTTTGTCTCACATTCCACCATACGAGGATCGAGCACATACTGTCATTTTCTCTCTTGATTGCATACACTTTCCATAATAGGCTTTGCATAATAGTTGTTTATTTTTGCTTCCATTAGTGTAAAAAAAAATCATACATGCACAACGAAATCATTGTGCATGTCATATAGTTGTACAAGCATTACATTTCTTCTTGCATGAAAATTCTTGTCTAACTTCTTCTCTCTTAATAAAAAGGTAGTGATTGTGGCCATTTTGTGAAAAAAAAAGAGAAAGCACTTAAAAAAAAATTAAAGGTGTAGTGCAATTAGAAGCCCAAAGCAAGTTTATCATGAAAGAGGGGGCTTAAATGAAAAAAAGTACTTATATATTTCTGAAAGTTCAAGGGAACAATTCTAATCAATTATAAAGAAAAGTTAGCACATGATTTAGTTTTGTAGATATTTTTTTCTTAATTTTAGATGAAATAATAGTTGCATGCATCATTCCACCACAATGATTAGGCATTAGGAGCATTCTAAAAATCACATCATCATAGGTTCATCATGATTTTTGATTGCATGAATGATTGTATGTGCTCATGATTCTTCCGCAACCACCTATTTCAACCACTCGTTGCTCTTATTCATAGGCCACTCAGATGTTTTATCCTCATTCGTTATTCTATCAGGAGAACTGCTTCCATGTAGATGGTAGGTAGAGAAAGAACAACATAGATAGAAGATCACACGATGCATCAAGTATGAACCAGAAGAATTTATCATGTTAACTACTTTAACTAATATTGTCTCATTGATTTGAAGGTGGACAACTTGGATAGAGATTTTTGGTTGCCTATAGGGCAGTTAGTGTTCAGTGGTCAGTAAAGGCCGGAAGGAGGACAGAAAGGTGGAGACTTTTTAGATGTACCTTATGCATTTTGTCATCTAACCGACTTATCTCAATCAGATCCAAAGGTATTGTTAAGGTATTGTTGCTCGAGGATGAGCAAGATTTCAACTTAGGGGAGTTTGATGTACATGTTTTGAGTTTCTTATTACATGCCTAGTTTACCGTGGTTTTGTGCATTTGTTAGTTAATTCGTTGATCATATTTGAATAAATCTGTATAATTTGCTTGTATAATTTGCTTGCATCAAACTATGGTTATTTAATCGTAATTATATTATTTTATATATTTCTCAACTTAATACATGGTCTTTGTCAAATTTTTGGAACTTCCATATATTTGAGGAGTCAATGCCACTGACCACCTAGGTCGGTGCCACTGGGATGACATCAGAGACAAGGCCGCAGTTGACCAAAAGAGTCAGTGCCACCGAGATAGCATCAAAGAGGAAGGGAAAAATCTCACATCAGCTGGGTGCCACTGACACTCCAGTCAATGGTATCGACCCGTCTAGGGATCGACCAGAGCCCGATACCGTCGGTGCCACCGACTCTATCAGAATTCAGCAATCTAATTCGGCTACCCAGATCCAACGGTCCAAGTTATGTGGTACCATAAGTGACCTACAACAAAAAGGGAGGACATCCAGACCTAAAGGGGAACGGTTTTTGCACCGCACGATGGCCAGAAAAGAGAGGGAGAGAGCACCGAGCCGAAGGATGACAACCAAATGATTCGAGCACCTCCGATGGACGTTTCTGCTTCCAGAAGACTACAAAAATCACATTTCTCGAGGAGGATCATCCGGAACACCGTCTTTCTAGGGGTTACACGAATATCTTTCATGTTTCCTACATTTTTCTTTTCTCCTTCCATGTATTTTCAACTGAAAACCATGCGGGGCTAAACCCCTCTTTTCCGTAGGACCCGGGAGTAGCCCGGGGAATCGTTCTATTGACTATTTACATGATTTTGTATAAGTTTTTCTTTATTCCTGGATATATAAGTTTGGATTTGAATGACTTATTACTGCTTGATCACAATCGATAAGGTATTAGACTAATAATCACTCCGGAAGGGGGATTTACGGTTAGAAAACCATAACTTGTACACTACCCTATGCATTCCTTGGAATAGGTGACGTACAAGTAGTGGAAAGAACCCATAGTTTTCATTAATGCATCTAAACTAAGAATAAATTACCACCGACGTGGAATTGTCTTAGATTTAGGTAGTGAATTATACTGCGTGAGCGAGCAATTCGGGCTACAAGCTTTCTATCCAGGTTTAAAGTAGGAATTTATGTTAATTCAGTAGAGATAATATACAATGAGACCCCATGGTGAAACTGGTAACCCTAAGGAATTCAACCATTTTCATTTTCTCTTAATTTTCTTTTATTTGATTAAAACTCAATTCAACACTTTCAACCGGCTTAGTTGATCATATTATAGTTAGTAGTAGTCACTGAGACTACGTCTCCCTGAGTTCGACTCGGGCCTCACAAGGCCTATATTACTCAACACGTACACTTGCATTTTTACACACAGTTTTGGCGTGTCATTTATTGTTTACCATAAGCTTTCTCGATCATGTACTTACTTGAAAATGATGATCCATGCACTAAAAATCTATGCTTGACTTGGATTTCAAATTTTATATTGTTCCCTATTCTGATTTCAGTTATAGATGAACCTGTGATCATGTGTACGTTATTCCTAAGGTATAATATGACTTGGATCAGGTTGGTTTGACAACCTATGGTGCTAAGAACCTATCAACCAATGGTCAATTTTAATGTTTTAAGCTGATTTATTCTATAAACCCATGACCCGATGATGGTACCATTGCAACAACCCTATGTTGTTGTCTTCATGAAAATTGATGGTGGTAACCAAGGGTGTCAACTGATGTCTACCCCTTAGGTCATGTTTTGGCCTAATTATAAGCCTAGTGATTAACAACTAAGTACCCTAATGATGCTATCAATCAATGGTGATATTAGTTTGATATTTGATGTTGATTAACGAATATAGTGATGATCTTACAACCTATGGTGACTTAATGGTCACTAATGATGTTGGATTAGGTCTCCAAAAGCTATGGTGAGTTAATCATATAGTTGTAGCATCAATTAAGCCTTAGACCAATGGTTTCTTGGGTAACTTGATGCAATGGTCGGACCTATACTTTAATTGATGGTTTTAATATATGAACTTGACCCAATGGTCAACATATATTGTTTATTCCTCTAATAAAGTGGAATGATGGATAATGTAATATTTTGGTCCTAATAATGTGATTTAGATGGTTTCATTTATATGAATAACTTAAGGAGCTTACTTGTTGATAATGGATGGCTTGTTTTAGATGAACAATTGATTATGGGTTTTACCCTACTTTCAATGGAACATTTTATGTTGTTAATCAAGGGTTGCCTAGGGTTAGATGGTGACTCTTTATAGAGAAAAAATCAAGGATGTAATAGGTGGTTTATCCAATGTGTTTACTTATGTAAACAACCAATGGTCTTACCCTTTAAACATCCAATGGTTCTGGGAGACATTGTGGTATGGTGATATGGGTTGAATTATGATGAAACAAATGGAGGGTTACCCTTAATAAGGTAGTCTTACCTATTCACTTATATGAATAGAAGGGATGATAATCATATTGTGTTGATATGTAACCCTAATGAGGTATAACTTGTTATACCTAGCTTTAATATAACTAAATGATGGTAATTGGGTATGAATAGTCCTTGAATGACTAATATAATCATGAAGTACTATGTTAATGTTGTTGGAACCCTAGTATGCTATAACCCAATGGTTACACCTTGATTTATGTGTGGTTTCATACTTGAGAATTGTATGGAATGTGATGGTGATGCTTCACCTTATGCATCTATGATCCAATGGGGATGCCGTGAGTTAGGGTTTGGGTATAAGTGTTGATTAGTAACATTAATATAATTTATCTTGTTGAACCCAACTCTAATGCAAATAGATGAAGATGAGTATTCATGTTTAACATTCTTATATGATGTAATGATGGTGAAATAACCTCCTTAACATGATCATAACCTTAATGTGTTAATTGGTAGTTGTCATAGCCACATGGTTGATACTTTCTCATGCAAAACATGTGCATTATGAATATGATGAGGGTTAATCATATCTAGATTCCTTGCATGTTGATGTAATAAAGGAATGTTCTTAATATTAATATAACCCTGCTATGATTGTTTATGAATATCTCCTATCTTATTAATGCAATATTGTGCTGATCTAGTATATTATATGTAAGTGATGTTGTTGAGCCTTGTTATAAGGCATGCAAAGATAATGATGATCTTGTAGGGAATAGTATGATGGTCCTAATGACCTTTGGGCATGGTAAGGGTTAATACCCTGTGATAATATGAAAAGGATTTATATCTTCTGATAGTATGATGACTAGTGTGGTCTCATGAATGGCAAGTGAATAGTACCATGTGATGATGAGATGAGAAATTATGTTTCACACATTTTATATATTTTCAAAGTTGTGATATTTATATGCTTACTAGAAGTGAATTAGAGTTTGTATGTCCACTTGTTTGATGAAGCCTTAATTCACCCAATTGGCATAACTAATCAAGTGCAACTCTAGTCATGTAGTGCCCTGTGTCGTAGAACCATCTTTAGTATTAGAACTTGCTGGATGGTGAAACGAGTATTCCTAAGGGAAACTCAGAGTGCAAATTGTTGAGTATGTGGGGGTGGTAGGTTGAGGATATATCCTTATCATCCACAATGCAAATTGTGGAGGTCGGCTATGTTCATGCCTCATACATCTGATGTGACTGAGAATGGCTACGACCGTGTCTGGGTGATTATAACATGATGTGATTAGAGAACAACTGCAGTTGTACCTCAGTGATTGAGTTTATATACCCTGGTTCGTAGTGTCGTGACCTATACCAAGGGCGGATTAGTGGTTAGCAACTTGATTATATGTCGCTGTGGTGGAAGCTTTAACTGATATGTCACTGCCTTTTTACTTGTATTGATAGAGGGGAAGAAATCTTAGGATATTGGAACTTCTAGATCTTGTACGGAATTGAATAGCCCTTCCCAGGGTTCAGTTGGACTTTGAATGGTACGATTCAAATTCCCCAGGGCATAATAAAAGATTTAATACAGTCATATAGCATATCTGTTTAGGGTTATACACGACGCTTCACATTGGATGATCACCCTTGTTTGTTCTCTTTACATAAAGATGATGCTTAGTACAATTAAGAGATGGTAATTATAATAATGTTTTGGATATGCATAAGATTGTAAATGTGTACATACATTAGTCATGCTTATGTTGATATCTATATTACTACTACTGATTATAATTAGGATGCTAGCTATATCATGTTGTTAGTTATGTTTAGCATGCTAGCCATGCCTCTATAATTAGAAATCCATATACTGCTAATCATGCTTATGCAAATACTCGTGCTTATGTTGATAGCTCTTCTTATGATATTGATCTATTCAAATTGTTAGACATGCTAATTATGTTAGATATGCTTATGATGCTAGACTTATTCATGTTAATAGAGATAATATGCTACTAGACTTTCTTATGCTAGTTATGCATATGTTATTGAATCTCTTATATGGTTAATAAAGAAAATGATGATAGTCAGCTTGATGGTGATAATTGTTATCAGCTCCTTTATGCGTTTTGTTAATCATTAGTGTTGTTGAGCCTATTTGTTATATATGATTAAACTGGTTAAACTGTCTCATTACCTAAAATGTTGTAATCAATAAGAATTGTTGGAGGTTATATCTCTTGTTGGGACATGGGTCTCACCCTTGTGGTTTGCCACATTTTTTTAGGTAATCAGAAGTAATGAAAACAAACATGTGGAAGCAAAGAGGAGCTATAGTAATGAATCTTTGATAAAGTTGATTAGATGTCTAATGTGTCCTAGAGTCATCCTTGTACTCTCAAGTCCCGGAAGGAAAAGTTTGTATATGGTGTTTCAAATAAATCAGACTTTTGTTAGCATATTAATGCTTGTTTGTGTGGCATGTACGACTATTGTTCTCCTGTATATATATGTTGTGGCTAAGAGGATAGAAAAATTTGTATCAAATTCTTGGCATAGTATGGATACAAGAAAGATGTTGGGCTCTTATGTTTGAGTGGGTGTTGATGTTGAAATCAGTTTTAATTTACCCATATTTTTGGGTATGTGATTAATTAGTGATTGATTGTGTTTTATGTTTTGATTAATCTCATTTAGTGTAATGGGTTCTCACAGCTACTACTTCCATGTGTCTCTAGGGTTCTCCTCTTCCCACCTCCCCATGATATCCAAAAATGTGGAGATGGATCACATCCCTCTAGGAGAGGTGTGGCATGGTCGGGGAGCTCTAATGAAACCCCTGCATAAGGAGGGTTGACCTGGTATAAAATCTTCAAATCAATCATTGAAATCATATATGAGCGATTCAAGTAGTACAAGTCAATGAGCTTCCCTCCTTCTACCATGGTGTAGCCATCGTTCTCCAGGGTTAAAGCAATGGAAGTCACAATCCCTCCCATAATAAAGAATTCTTGATCTTAGACATGATTATCTTCATGTGATCAATGGTGAGCGACCCCAAGTTCACATGCTTTCCCTGTACCATCCATCCTTATACAAAGAGGTCTTTCTTGGTAAAACTACCTTGATTCTCATATCGAGCGAAGATGGTGTTCGCCAAGACCTTATGAATATATCTCAAGATAGAATTGTGAATCAAACTTGTGTTTGATTCTCCCACCGCAAAGCTTCTTTTCCCTGTAAGCCTCTTCCACATTGTTGTATAGTTCATATTGGTTTCTCTATCTGTACTCCCTTGATCAAGTAATTCTACTACCTCAAGGGTAAGAGAAAAAATGTCATTAAGAAAAGATGTAGTGATAAGGTAAGTGGAAGTCCCCAAAGTGTCACTAATGGTATCTTGTGAGACCTTCTCTAGGGTTGCAAACAATTATTGTTTCCATTCCACATAGGTCTCTTGAACTATGGTCAATACCTCAACTAGCCCAACCGACTCCAAGATATCATAAAAAATATCAAAGATACCCAAATTCTCCATTGTCTCCTGGAAAGCGTAGCAAGTGGCAATCACTCGACGTGTCATGCACTGAGGGTGCTTTGGATTCTTCATCTTCTTACTCTTACCCTCATGTGTTTCCTCATGATGTGCTTTCAGTGCATCCTCTTGTTGTGCATCTGGCATTATCTCATCTTCATCATCTACAAGTAGTCATCATCATGCTCTCAGTTGTGGTTGTAGCTGCGGTGCCATGGACGTCTAAGGTCGTGCCGCTGAAAATGACGGCTGAGTTACCAAAAATGATGGATGGGTTGTCATCCCACCTCTGCTAGGAAGTCTAGAGTACTCCTCCATCATGAGATCCACTGCCTCCTCTTGGGCCGACGTCTGTTGGAGATCACATCCTTGGTCCTACACATGGCTTTCTTAGCCATTTGTTTCATCTTGGATTGCATTTGGTGGAGAAACATGTGATTTTAAGTTTTCTTTGAAGAACTGGGCTATTAGCGCAGATTGAAGAGAAATAGGGGAAGTTTTGGATGAAAATGAGTGGAATCTAGATATTAAGGTAGTGGAAATGATGGGGGATTGATTGGAGATGGATTGGTGGTGATTTAGTGGTTATTCAATGGTGGAAGGATGGTGGGAGGTGCTTCATAACTGCCAGTTTGTGGAGAACGGTTGTGTTGTTTGTTGAGAAGTATTTATATCTGATTTGAAAATGTTGCAAATTGTTTACTTAAGTGCTAGAGTTGGGCTGCAACACGACCATGCTGCATGGCACGGACATGTGGGGGTGCTTATTACACGGTCGTGCTACCTTGCATGACCATTCTACCTTTATTCTTCACATGATCGTTATGCCTTCACATGTCCATTATAATTTGTAAGCTACACACACAGTCGTGCTGCCTTGCATGGTCATGCTGAGTCTGTTCTTCACTTTGTTAATTTTATTTGATTCTCCTCAATGTTGATTGTGAGTGTACCACCATATCCGTTCTATGTCTCGATGGCCGTGGTGATTCCTGTGATAGTTCATTTCAACTTGAATAACATCAAAACATCAAATATTTGATCCAAAATGGTTTTTCATGGATATTTTGTCAAAATTTCATCTAATTTTCCTCATGTCAACCTATTTTCACCTACACATCTTAAAACTAAACAAAAACTATTAAAAACCAGTGTTTGTCTGTGTGTGTTTTCTTTGAAAGGTGTAAAAATAGCCAAGAGTGTCAAATTTGGAAGGTTGGGTGAAAAATTCCCAAACCTAGGTGGGTTGCCTCCCACAAGAGCTGAGTTTCATGCCTTCAACTGGTCTTCTTGGTGATGTTTCACTCATTCATCCATTTGGATCCTCATGTGCTCATTCTTGAAATAAATGCATCTCTAATTTGCACTTAACCTATGTTCCTCACCCCTTTTATCACAAAAATCATCATCAATTGTTCCATCCTGACCTTCTTCTCTCAAATGACCAGTCAGACTCTTAAAGTATTCATGTCCAAAATCTCGGGCTCACTGGGTTGGGGGCTTGTACATGTTGATCTTGATGTTAATTTCCATGAATCAGACTATCATTGTGCCATTGTGCACATGTATCTCTACATCAGTTGTAGATAAGAACAGTCTTCCCAAGATAATGGGAATCTTCCTATCCTCTGACTCCATATCAATAACAATGAAATCTGTCGGGAACACAATGCCCATTTCTTTATCTATCATCACCAAAACGTCATCCACTCTTCCTCGAG
The DNA here is from genome assembly GCA_963693085.1 of Alisma plantago-aquatica. NCBI lineage: Eukaryota > Viridiplantae > Streptophyta > Magnoliopsida > Alismatales > Alismataceae > Alisma > Alisma plantago-aquatica. The sequence goes on along the minus strand of OY856413.1, from coordinate 803,003,665 downwards.
GCACTTTTATGGCACGATCTGCCAATTGAAGAGTGCAATGTGTCGGCTTCAACTTGCCCAATCCCAGTTCCACATAGACATTGTATGGCATCAAATTCACACTATACCCCAAATTAAGTAAGGATTTGTCTATGCGACATCCCCCTATGTAACTAGTTATGAGTGGGGCTCTAGGGTCTTTCCTCTTCATGAGAAGTGAGTTTTGAATGATAGAGCTTAGTTGTTCAATCAACTTCACTCTCTTTGGTATTCTCCCCGTTGACCTTCTCTTCATAGTGCATAAGTTCTTAAGAAACTTAGCATATGCTGGGATTTTTTTGATAGTATCCAATAATGGAATATTAAGCTTTACTTGGAGAAACACCTCAAGAATGTCACCATTGTGTTTTGTCTCCTCCTTACTTCCGATGGCTCATATAATTCTTCAATGAATGGTGGCTCTCTTGCTTTGGACTTACTGCATCAAGATTAGATTGAACACTATGGATGGTGGAACCTACAAATGGAGTGTTAGGTGGAGCACACAGTATCCCAGACTCAACATGCAGTGTCATAGAATCAGCTTCAGCAATCTCAATTACATTATCACCACTTGTGTTCCTTTGCTTTTCTTTATCAACATTTCTATGAATTGTAGGCTACTCAAGAGATTTCCCAATCCTTAGAACTGTCACAACACTTCCCTTCTCATGGTGAAGAGGGTGATCTAGTTGTGGCTGAGGAGGAGGTCGAGGTGGTAATTGGTATTAAAATTGAGGTGCAGCGGAGAATTGAGGTTGAAAGGTGAATTGTTGAGAAATTTGTGATGATGGAGGGGGAGATGTTGCATATGGATTGGGATTACCTTGGAAGTGGTATATGGGTTGCACTTGCATGGTAGGTGAACTATAAAAACTTGAGTGGAATGCATAGGTTCTCTTGCTTCATTGAAACTCAAGATAAGTTTTAAAGACAAATTTTCTTCTTCAAGAGGAATTATGGAAGAGAGTTTCTCTATCCTTTCCTCAAGCTTGGTCAGATTCATTTCTATGTCATCAAAGCTTTTCAACCTAGAGAGAACCTCTTCCTCAAACCTCAAACTATGTCCTGGACTCTGTGGTTCCTAGTAGACATAGGGGTGAGGTGTCTACTTTTCTTCACCATATAACTCAATAGAATTGACTGCGTGTCAAGGAGAATTTGTCACTTGGTTCTTCATGCAGCTCACCATGTCAGAAAGAATATTCATCACTTGTGGGCTTGAGTCATTATGAGTCATAGATGTCATAGTAAAGGAATGACCACCACCATTCATAATGATAGAAGCTCATATTCTTGAACCTTCTGCCAGCTGCTCATATAAGGGCCATATCTCCTCAGGTGGCCTAGCCATGAAAACTCCTCCACAAGAGGAATCTACTAAGTTTTGGCTCTTTGGACATAGATCGGAGTAAAAGGATCTAACTAGCTGCCATAAAGGGATCATGGTGTGGGCACTCTCTCAACATCTTCTTAAATCTCTCCCAAGTATTGTGAAAATGCTCACTGCCCATTTGACTAAAACTCACCTTTGTATGCAACATTGGTGTCAAACCCATCTATAGAGTAGAATTTCCTCAAGAAAACATTCTTCTTCTCTTCCCAACTCATGATGTCTCTTCTTGAATCATTCCAATCTTTGGCTTTATCCTTGACAAGGAACTCGAACAAGGTCAACCAGATTGTTTCATCACTAGCCGTTGGTGTCCCGAACGTGGAGCATACTTCAAGGAAGGAGTCCAAGTTATTGTAGGAGTTCTCACTCTCCAAGTCATAGAAGGCGGGTAGGATACCAAGAAGATATGGTGGTATGGAGAATTGTTCATCGAGCATTTGGTCAATTCTGCATGCAATTGGCGATTTATAGTTGCTAGGCATGAAGTAATCTTGAAGAGGCTTGGAAGGTGCATTTTGGCCTTCCATCTTGTCTTCCCCGAGTGTCTTATCACATCCACAAGGCACAATCAAACAAATGAGAACAAGTTAACAAACCAATATGCACAAAGAATACAAAGAACTAAGAATAAATGATAGCAAAGATGAGGGCAGTAGGAAAAGTCAAAGCAAAACTAACTAGCTAGCCTGAGCACCTTTCTCCCTAGTAACATCTTCAGAAAGCTTTGTGCGTTACTTCTAATGATGTTACACATTACTCAATTGGATTTTGAATAGATGCATCCCCAAGGACAAAAAAACATGATGGGATCACTTTCAAAATTTATAAGGACCTACACAAACATACTCACATACACCAAAACATTACACCCGCAAGTGTATAGGGTCGTATCATAGTATATGAGGGCGAAAAGTATAGGGTCAATCCACAGGGAGAAAAGGGGACACTAGAGCTACATTTGTTTTTGGGCTAGGTTCCTACTGTGGAGTCTAGGGTTTAAGGGTTTGAAGGTTGTTTGAATGGATTACACTAAGTTTAGGAAGAAACAAATTAAAGGAAAGCAAACAAGATTAAAACCTAAGTTAACCCTAGATAGTTAATTGTAATGAAAAAGAAAAGACAAGTTAAGCAAGGAAAGGCAATAAAAGAGAAATCTACACTAAGGTAAGCAAGGAGTCTACTCTACTCTAAGCTAGCAAATAGGGTAGAAGAGAAATTAAAGACCTAAACTACCAAGAGAAAAGCAAGAGCAAGGCAAGAAGGTAACTAAGCAAGTAAATAGCTAACTAAGTTAGCATTATCTAAGAAAGAAAGCAATTAGGGTTTTAAAGCAATAAGAGGGGTGTGGGATATTTATAGGATGCACTTATCAATTAGGTTGGAGGGTGACATGTGAACATTATGATTTCATTTATATTAATAATACAAACAACAAACTAGATTCTAATGAATTATCCTAAACTACTAATTGGCCATGTATATGTTATGTTGTGTACAGGGGAACTAGTCCCTAATAGCCCCTACTACCCTTGTGAGGTTCAATTGGGTTATAGTTTTGGTATAATTGAATTAGAGTCTAAACAATTCTAGGTTTCTAGGTTAGATGTTCTTAGGATGATTAGGGGTTGAGGTTAGTAATGGGAGTGGGAGGGTTTAGGCATCCCATCTCCCACATTATAACATTGAGATATCTCCATTCTAAGCACACAAAATTCATCTAACCTAGCTACTTAGATCTATCATCTAGGGTTAGGAGAATTTCTTAGCATGTAGTAAGATGTGTAGCTAGCTAGGGATCCATGAATTGGACCTAGGAGAAAATCCCAAAATTCACATATATAAGCAATTTCCCTAAATTCCTAGGTGATTTCAAGCACAAATCAATAAGAAATTAATGAAGAGTGAGATATAAATAGAACATATTCATCAAAAATGAAATTACAATGCTTACATATCATTTACCCCCCAACATGGTATCAAAGTAACATTTTTGGCCCCAAACAACCCACCTAAGGGGCTTAGCTACTCATGGAAATGTAAAATACAAATAGAATGGAGAAAGATGTAGAAGAAGCCATGGAGCTCGGTGTAGATGGAGCAATCCTCCTCTTCATATGCTACATGACTTCCTCATACTTCCTCAAAGGTAAAAGGGGCATGTGATGATCATGGAATAGGGTCAAAACACTACTAAACTAGGGTTTTGGTAGTGGAAATGGTGATATGGGGTGGAATGGAGGTGGAAATGGAGTGGAATTAATCATGGGCAACAATGGGGAGCTAGGAGGTCACATAAGGTAGCGAACCTCATGCTAGAGCCGCCACCTAGGTATATATAAGTTTGGGGGAAGAAATAAGTCAAGTGGGGGAAAATTGGGAAATGCAGTACAAAATTATCTTGGATTTTGTGAGTAGCACGGCCGTGGTCATCACCACGGATGAGGTGGGAAGGGGTGAGAATGGTCATGGTGGGGTGGAATGACCATACTGAGAAATGGGGAAAAATAATAGTAACTTCATCAAACTTGTACATGAAGTAGCACGACTGTGGTGGGATAAGGGTAGCACAGGCGTGGTGGTCACCACATCCGTGCTAGTTACCACGGTTGTGGTGGTTACCACAACCATTGTGGCTTGGATAACTCTACCTATTCTTGGCTCCATGGACGTTCTGCTATGAATGTCACATGATCGTGCTAGGTGGCACGACCGTTTTGGGTCAGTCCACCCTAACCATTCTGAGTTGCACGACTGTGGTGATTTTTACTTTGCTTCAATGTGACCCTGATTATTTTGGATGAGCCAACACGGTTGTTCTAAGGTACCACGGCTATGGTGGTCTCTATTGCAACACTTTGAATTGATCTTTTGTTCATTCTTGGACACCTTTTCTTCAATAGACCTTTAGCCACTAGGGGTAAATTGAGGGATCCTCACACTTCACTTTAGGCCTCTCTAAGGGTAGAGAAACCTTAGGATCACTCCTTCTCTCTCTCTATTTCATTAAGAATGGTCCAAATGCCTAAAAAACATGCAAATAATGTCCATAAGTGCATTTTATACAATTATGCATATTAGGGGAAATAAAATGTAATGTAATAGGTATAGATGTGATAGAAATGCAATGTGAGACAAGATTAAGCCCTAAAATAGGGTTGAATCAGGCACTAGAGATATTTTTTAACTTCTTGTCCTGTGGTGGATGTTGCACAATTAACAGTTCAAAGTTGGGCTCTCATCATTGTTGACAATGCCACAAGCATGTATTTCTCATTTGACACACTAACAAGATTCTAATATGTATCTGGGGTTGGAAACAACTAATTGAAGATCTAAATATGGAGGAGGAACTAATCCTTAACCTAAATTCAACGGATAGCAATAGACTCATGATGGAACTCTATGATAAAGATAGACTTGGTTGTAACCTTCCTTACAATCTTAACAATGATGCTATGGATATCATTCCACCACCTTCTTTTGGCGGTCCCAAACTCTAACTGTTATTGTAAGAGTTAGAGAGCGTAGGGTTCACGACTATAATTATGTTCTTTGACAAAGAAGTTGACAAGCCATATGAAGCACATATAACTCAACAACATGAATCTACAAAGACTGGGGATGATTTAAAAGGAATAATAAAAGTTGATGAAATCGAGAAAGCATCAATAGAATTAGGTGACACCTCCTCATCTATCTCCATAAACACAACCAACATACCCTAACTACATAGAATTCACCCCTTTTGAGATTTTAAGATTTGGAACTAATGTACTAGAAGACATGTTCCATAGGTGCCCCAACATTGCTGAAGGTATATATTGTACTTGTTGTAATGTGTGAGCCCACTGTCCAAGGTTCTACTAGAGTTTTAGGAATGACAACTGGCCCCACAGACCACCATTAGCCTTAACTGTACACTTTGTCCTCACTCACTCGCAAACCAGGATAAACTTCTCGACTGGTCACCCATCATAGTACTACTATGGCTTGAGCATGCTTAACCACATAATTATTTAGAGATGGGCTCCCTAAAAAGGAGGTGGACCATGGTGATATGGGTTGTCCAATCATTCCTTTTAAGATCATTTTATATGAGGCCTTAAATCTTGGGACGTTAAAATCTCCTCCACTTAGACTCTTGACTTCCTCGTTAAGGCTCAATCTTATGGCCCCATAATGTATCCCCAGTTCAATGCATACCCAAATAGCCCATGTACACCTTACTCCCGACCATAGATACCAATGCAAGGATGGCTCCATCAACTAGGATAGCCCTTTCCAACATGATTGAACCGCACAACTTAAAGACTGACATGTCATAGACTCAAGTGGGCCCTAGCCACTGAAGGGGAATTGTCTATGATACCATTTGTAATGCTCAAAACCACTGCCCAAGGCTCTAGTAGAGTTTCAAGAATGAAGAATGGCCCCACAAATCACCATTAGTCTTAACTATGCACTTTGTACTCACTCACGTGCAGGCCACGATAAAATTCCCAATTGGTTACCCATCCTAGTACTACTCTGGGAGATGTCATAGAACCATTCATACCCTAATCCCAATCCCACTTCCTAGACAATGGTAAAAGTATTAAAGTTCCTATCTGTGAGTGGACCAAAAGGATCTTACACATTGTCATATCAATATGAAATAATAATACATAAAATAAGAAATTTAAAGACTAACCAACCCAAAATATGATTTTGCAAATCTATCCTTATCATCGAAGTTTTCCAAGTGCAGAAGTGATGTTGTAAATCCTTGATAATGATCCATATAGTTTGCCTAAAATTAGTTAGATCGAGACGCAATAAATGCAAATGCATTGGTATGCTTTGAAAAGAATATATAATGAAAAATTGAAAACATTTATAGAAATATAGTACTTGGTAGGAATTATGTTCAAAATATAGTCAACAAGCAAATTTCAAAACCTCAAGTTTATTTAGGGAAATTTAATTTTATCATCATCATAATTTGGGCAGTTATATTGGGAAATGTCATTTATTTATTCATGTTTATTGCAAACTATAATATAGAAAACCAGAAGAGTACTCAGTAGGCAAAAATAGATCAAACAAATGCATAGACAATATTTTGAAGTGGTGCATACAAATATCATTCAATACCATAAGTCTATTAAAGGAGGATTTAATATAAAAGTGTACCTTTCACCAAAGCTTTATAGTACAAATCTCAACAAGTAATAGGTAAACTCTTCGAGTCAGATCCAAAATCAAAAATATCTGGATCAAGGGTCAAGATCATGATGTTTAGTAGATCATGATTCAATGTTCAAGATTAGGGTTAATCATTCCTATGCAACCTTGGTGTTAGGTCATCCACTTATGATTAACAATATTTCAAGATGTCCAACATTATTCAAGTGTTAAGATAATTTCTAGTATGAAGGACTCACCTAGGTATTTTTGGAATATGTGAGCTAACCCTAACTATAATCATGGTTCAAGTCATAATAAAGTCTCTAGATAATCATCATGGTGGATTAGCATCATTAGTTTTCAAGATTATATCATGTCTTGGTTGATGTAAAAGTAAAGTCATAGATCAGATATTAGGTCAAATGATACATGGTTTCACAAGATTTACAACAATATCAAGATTAATAATTATTCATAGAAATCATATTCAAGAATGAATCAGGTCAACAAATATAGATCAAGATTCTTCAATAATCAAGCACTGATTTTAGAGTCTCATGATAAACATCAGAGTCAAAAATTAGGATTTCCAAAGATTACTCATGATTATTGAGTCATTTGAAAAATTCAATGAGAAAGTTATAAAAATCTGGGGATATCAGTGAAATGCATAAAGAATTAGTGTGAACAAGTATTTTTAAATGAATCCATAGATTTTTATGATAAAAAGGACTATTTTTTCATGATTTTTGGAGCTAGGATGTATTTTCTATGACTTAATCAAGATATAGGGATTTTAGACAATTATATATGTGAGAGGACAAAAAAAATACCTGTAATGGAGAAAAGGGCAATCGTTCAATGTAAAAAGGATGGCCAAGATTGAGCCACATAGGTGTGCGACTTGTTGGTTCAGTGATCTGGTTCAATTGTTGATTTATTAGTTCAATTTGTGGTTTGTTGGGCCCCTTGGATCAGTTTGGTTTCTCTTCTGGACCGAATGGTTTAGGGACTTTCCTCTTCGTTCAATTCTTCCTTATGAGACCAGAAATAGGTTGGAGGGAGGCTCATCAGCTCTAGGGAGCTTGGGAGTAGGAGTCTTCAAAATAGGCAGTGGAGGTGCTGCTCAAATCTGTCGTGATCATGTGAAGTGGCGGCGAGTGGTGAATTGAGAAGAGGAGAAGGTAGGATGAGACACCCAAAACAAGAGGTCAGAGATACTACGTGGGTTGAGAGAAGATATCCTGGGTGATTAGGGTACGAGTGGATACGAGATCAAGGGGTTTTTGTGAGGGTTGGAGGTCGCTACCTCTAGGGGTCATATTATAGTGTTGAGGGGGAGATTTTAGGGATAAATAGGATCAGTGCCTGACCAAGGTTGTCTGAGTGAGAAGGAAAGTGAGGAAGATGTTGGAATGGAGTAAAGTCACAATAAATTGGACAAAAGTGGGGATAGTTCTATTCAAAATCATGATACAAGTTGTTCTACTTGCTCGAGGATTCAAATTAGGGTCATAGGCCGGTGATTGCAAGTCCCAGTCCTCATTCATTCCTCCCCACTGATTACAGGAGGTAGGAGATGATCTGATGGTTGTTAGATCATGTTGCGATGCACAAACAACTGATCCAAGCATTGAAGTTTGCCCCTCCCTTTGCAAACGGATCACTAACTTGGAAAAAGGGCCAAGAAAAGGCAAATAAAATGAATTTTTATCATATAACTTCAAGAATTCATGGAAATTAGTAGTAATGTCCAAATGGGATGCAATTTAGACTGTAGGTTAAAAAAAGTATATAACCTTTAGAAAAAGTTTGAGAACCAGGTGATAACGTTACATGGAAAATTTATATTTCTTTGAGTAGAGTGATAATTTAATCCAATTTGGGGTGTCATAATGTGTATAAAAACTACATTGATCACTATATTTTAAATTTGAGTATCAATATTGATCAAGTAGATAAGGAAAATAAATTGAGGAAATGAGTGAACATAATAAAGGCAAAAGAGTAAATAAGCCATACTTATGCCAAAAATGCACATTGTCACATCCTTCCCTCCTTAAGAGGTATTTTATCCTCAAAATTCAAAAACATCCTAAAAAATTGGGACTATCCAAACCAAGTTGTATCTTCAAATACTGGATCATCCTTACATGTATATTCAAAATCATGTACTCAGCATTATAACCACATCAATAGTCTCTCCTAAACTTGTATTCATCCATTACGAGGTGAAGAGATCACAACTCATTTATTGAGTTCACTTCAAGTCATGTCTCCATACTGAGTGACAACTGGGATCGAGAATCGAGATTATACATCATGAATCAATTAGGTCATGTACTAACAAGATCACGATTCAAGAGTCAAGATTCAAACATCCAAAATTTTGGGTTCCAAACATGAAAGCCTAGGGTTTGGTCCCTATCTAGACCACATGTGTGTTCATTCACCCGTAATTAACAATCAGTCAATATTTTGAAATTTCTACAACAGTTCAAGTATATTCGAGGTGGGTGAATGATTTAGACCTAGGTCATTTTAGGGAATTAACCCTATGCATACATTCAAAATTACCATACTAAAAAATCATTAGTAAGTCAACATCTTCAAGATCTAAGTCACTAGTCATATCATGGGTGATCTCAAGATTCACACGTGTGATTATAATAATGTTTCAAAATTTTGTAAATTAATATCGAGAGTTGAAGTTTAGACATAAAGATTGTAGGTCAAATCATTTCAAAGCTTGCGGTTTAGATTCCAACTTAAACCTTAGGGGAGATCATTCATCTATATTCAATACTGAGCAACAATTAAGCAATATACTAGCAACATTTGTGATATTAGTCACCAATTTTATTACCATGGTATCGAGATTTGATGAATGAATAAACTTAGGACTTTCTAGGAATCTAGCCCAAGCTATAGTCACATTGTATTTAAAATCCGGTTTCAAGATCTAGTATTAGTATCATCATGGATCTAACCTATTTGAGACTTAAGTCAAGAAATTGAAATCATATGGAAGGGGTTACCTTCCCAATTCTAAATAATCAACATGATGACAATTTATAAGTATACCTAAATAGGGATAAAATTTTAATCTTTAAGGATATGGTGAGTACAAGGTTTGTTTCAAAATTTACAATGGGTTTCATAATCAACATATCATATTATAGACCTCGTAATGATTTATTTGGCTCTTTCATTGCTAGATTTTGTGATTGAACATGTTCCACTTTGCAATTTTGACCTCTATATTTGTCTCTACCTCCATGACTACGGGCTTGGATGTAGGGGCAAAGGCATTCATGGGGATTTGGACTCCTCCAAGAATTATCAATGTTGTGTATCTTACCCATTTGGTCATAACATCCATCAATATTTTGTTTTGTACTTCCCAAGCATCATCCTTGGCACCTTACTCAGTTCATCCTCATTACCATCAAAATTATTGAGAATGGGTCTCTTTCCCTTGTCTACATCATTCTTTACTTCTTATTCAAGAGTTTTCTTAATCTCAATGGTCTTTTCCCTTTCTTCACATCTTTTCTTCTCAATATGCTTTTTATCAATCTTCCTTTCTCTATCATTATAGGGTCTTGCCCTTTGACTATGGGTTTGTGGGGCCATCTACAAGGTACATCCATTTATGAGTCCTTTAATCACAAAGGTCGAGTTAAGATATATCAGATAATAGAATGTTAATTATCTATATAGTTCCAAAATTCATTTCACAATTTTTTTGATTCCCATAATACCCAAATTTAGGGAGAGTGCATATCTAGTCATGATGCCTAGCAAGAGGAAGAGATGAGGAGTCACCCTACTTCAAACTAAGAGGTGGTCTCTGTGTAATCCTTATAGAGAAGATAAGATAACTGGAAGTCTCTCTAGGATTTCAATGGAGTACCTTTAGGTCCAATTCTGGATGAACTAAGGTTGGGTAGAACGGGGAACCTCAACCACCATGAAGATTGATAGGAGGAATTATGCCAGAATCCTGAGCCTAGACACCTCATTTTTCACCATTATGAACATTATGTTTTCCTGGGATCAGGGGACTCAGTGTTATTTACTTATAGTATATGGAAGTGTGTATTCTTTGATACATATTGTCACAGAACTATTTTTACCCCAATCCCAATCCCACTACCTAGATAGTGGTAAAAGGATTGAAGCACCCGTCTCTAAGTGGCCCAAAAGGATCTCAGACATTGGCATATACAATAAGAAATTATAACTCATTATATAGGATATTTAAAGACAAACCAACCAAAAATATGATTATGCAAATCTATCCTTGTCATCGGAGTTTGTCAAGTGCATAAGTGATGTAGTCAATCCTTCATAATTATCTATTTGGTTTGCCTAAAATCGATTAAATCAAGACGCAATCAATGCAAATGCATTAATACACTTTGAAAATAATATATATTGAACAATTGAAAAAATTTATAACAAAATATAGTACATGGCATGACTTATGTTTGATATGTAGTCAACAAGATATTTTCAAAACATCAAGTTTATTTTTTGCAATTCAATTTTATTACAAGTTTCCCATTATGTTGATATCGAAGAAGCATGCTTATATATTCTATAGGGTTCCATCACCCCAATGAGATGGGAGAGGTCACCAGGCTCCTTCTCTCCATATGAGGTAGGAGGTCATTCCACATGTATAAGTTCCACCCTCTGAATGAGGAGGGTTCTTGTATTCAATATCAACATTATCATTGTCATAATTTGGGCAGTCATAACGGCCAATGCCATTTATGTATTCAAGTTTATTACAAACTGTAATATAGAACATCAGAAGAATAATCAGTAGGGAACAACAGCTCAAACAAACACATAGCCAAGATTTTCAAGAGGTACATACGAATATCATCAATACCATTAGTCTATTCAAGGAGGATTTAATATAAAATCATACCTTTCATCGAAGATTTAGAGTATAGATCTCAATAAGTAATAGGTCAACAAATCTAGATTCAAATTGGCCAAAATCAAAGGACTGAACCCACGAATCAAGATTGAATTGGAAAAATGAGCAAGTGAGCTGCCTTGCCCATGTGGCTAAATCTAGACCCTTCTTTTGGCATCAAACGATTGAATATTTCTCCTATATTAAGGTATTTTCGCCCTCTCACATGAAAAATGGATTAAAACCCCCATATATTGTTTAAATCATTAAAAATGCATCCTAACTCCAAAAATTATGAATAAATAGTCCATTTTGATCAGAAAAGGCCAAGGATTTGTTTAAAAATACTTTTGAAACATTATTCCAAATTATTCTTACCAATAAAACAAGATTTTTATCTCTTTCTATATAATTTGTCAAATGACTCAATAATCATGATTAATCCTTAGAACTCTAATATTTGACTATAATGTTTATCTTGAGACACAAAGAGAATACTTCACCCATTTGTCATCTAGAAATATATTTGTTGACTTGATTCAATCTTGAATATGATATAAATGAATAAATGATTCATCTTAATATTATGTTCTAAATCTTGTGAAATACTTGATTGTTTGACCTAATAATTGATCTCTAACTTTACTCATTACATCAATTGAATGTTAATCTAATCTTGAATACCAATGATGATAATTCATCATGATGACCTAAAGACTTGACAATGACTTGAATGGTGATCATAATACTTAGGGTTAGCTCATATGTTCCTAAAATGTCTAAGTGGGTCATTCACACTTTAAATATTCTTGACACTTGAATAATTTTGGACATCTTGAAATATTTTTGATCATAAGTGGATGACCTAACCCTAAGGTTAATAGGAACGAATAACCCTAATCTTGAATATTGATCCATGATCTTTATGTATATCATGATCTTGACCCTTGATCCACATCTTGATTGAACTAGGATCTAATATGAACTCTTGGATTTAATACTCTTGTTTGGATGATTGATAACACTCTAATTTGACTCCAAATGGTACACTTTTATAATAATTCCTCCTTGAACAGACTAGTGGTATGGAATGATACTTGTATTTACCTCATGAAAATCTTGTCTATGTATTTGTTGGAGTTACTGTTCCCAACTAATTAGTCTTCCAATTTTCTATATTATAGCTTGCAACAAACTCAAAAACATAAATGATATCACCCATTATGACTGCTAGTAATATTTGTTGATATTGAATACAAGTGACCTCCTCATTCGAAGGGTGGAAATTGTACATGTTGAATGATCTTGAATCTTGTACAAGTCAATTGATCTCCTACCTCATATGGAGAGAAGGATCCTAGTGACCTACCCCATCTTGTTGGGGGTGATGGAACCACATAAAATATATAAGCATGCTTCTCGATATCAGCATAATGGGAACTAGTAATACAATTGAATTGTCTGAAATTAAAATCTTGTCGGATAAATGTTGGTTTGAAACTCACATGCTGACTATATTTTAAATATAAGTCCTACCAAGTACAATATTTTGCTATAAATGTTTTCAATTGTTCAATATTTGTTCTTTTCAAAGCGTATTGATGCATTTGCATTGATTGCGTCTTGATTTACCTAGTTTTAGGCAAACCGGTTGGATCTTTATAAAGTATTGACTAGATCTTTTCTATAGTTGACAAACTCTGATGAAAAGGATAAATTTTCAAAATCTCATATTTGGAGTGGTTAGTCTTTAAATCTCATGTCTATGAGTTATTATTTCCTATTGTATATGCCAGTGTGTGAGATCATTCTGGGCCACACAGAGATGGGCGTCTCAATCCTTTTTCCCACTCTCTAGGTAGTGAGATTGGGATTGGCATAAGAACGGTTCTGTGATAGTTGGTTTCAGAGCATACACACTCCCATTATCTTTAAGAAAATAACATCTCGAATCCCTTGAACCCAGGAAATCGTAAAGTGAATAATGGTGAAAATTAATGTGTCTAGGCTCGGGGTTCTGACATAGTCACCTCCTAGCTTCCTTCATAGTGGATGAGGTTCCCCTCTCTACCTAACCTTAATTGATCTGAAACTGGACCTAAAGGTTCTCTATTTAAACCCTAGAGAGTCATGTAGCATCTCATCTCTTCATTAAGGACTACCCTAAGCCAACCAATAGATGATTAGTTAGCCTCCTCATCTCCTCATGTGTTCTTTCTCTCATGACTATTTACCACATGATTTCTCAATTATGTGCAAGCTTATATGTGGGAAAAAATAAAAATTCATTTGAAATCATAAAATTTTATTAAGATGATGATCACATGATCTGACCATATTTTTAAAACTCAATTTTGATCAATGAATCTTGAAATAAAATACTCATGTATGACACCTAATATCATGTAAACTCAGTTTCACCAAAACTATACCACATGATCCCTATGTTTGAGGTCAATGCTAAAAAAATCTATTATGGTAAAATAAGGAGGCCTTATACATTATACATCATTATTGATGAGGTCTCTATTTGATTAATGTCCATGTTTCCCTATTGTTGATTAAACCTCAAACATAGTTAAGCCAACTTTTTCCCTATTTGATACACATCATGACTATGCCATCAAGTGACTAAGTCTAGGTCTCACAAAATCACGATGTAAGACTATGATGAAAAAGGTACTTTCCCTATTGACTATTGATGCCTTTTGTAATCTCAATTTTTATATAATGATTCTGGACCTAAATGTTGCACTCTTATGCTCTAATTATTTGAATGCCCAATTCAAATTCTCAATTTCCAAATTATATCACTACCTTGATCATGAAAGGAAAGGAATGCAAATATGACCCTAACTTCGCAAGATCTTGACATTATTGCCTATTATAATCTTGAATTTTTATCTTACAACCTTGTGGAATATGATTTGGTCATTGATTCTCTCCCTCTTTAAATAAGCTCAATTAAACATGAATAACTTAGATTAATGTTCTAGATTAGGTTGGTAGTTGACTCATGACTCCGCTAACCGAGGTCACATCCCGATTATGACTACCTCTAAATTTTCACCTTGTTGATTAATTAGAGTTTTGATAGGTATCCCCTTTCACCCGATCTAGATTGGTTGACCTAAGATTAATATGATAAATCCAAGATGATATTGATACTCAATCATGAATCTATATTTAATGACGATCTTGAAATATGATAACGTTGACTATAGCATGTGGTCGACTTCCTAGATAGACATAGGTCTAGATCATTCATCAACCTTGGATAACATGATAATAAAATCTTAATATGCTGGTTGAATGTTACTTGAATATTTTTGCTCACAATTGAATATAGATGAGTGATCTCCCCTAAGGTCTAAATAGGAATGTAAACCTAGCTTTAGAAATATTTATACATATGATCTTGATGTCTAAACTCCAACTCTCTATATTGATGTACAAAATCTTGAAACACGATTATAATCACCCATGTGGACCTTGTATCTCCCACCTCAAAGCTTGGATCTTCAAGATATTGAGTCAGTAATGATTTTTGAGGATGGTAATGTGGTATTATAGGCATAGGGTTGATTTCCTAAAAATGACATAGGTCTGAATCAGTCACCCAACTGAAATATACTTGATGAAGAAATTGATGTTGAAATATTACTAGATTCTTATTTGAAATATTGCTAGACTCTTATTTATGGGTAAAGGATTATAGATGTACCCGAATCAAACCCTAGACCTGAATGTTTAAAATTGAAAATTGGATATTTGTGTGATGTCCCCAAATTTGATAAAATTTAATCTAATGTGTGTCGTCCAAATTGAAACCTCACCTCAGTGAGAATTCCAATTTAAACACCACACACTAGGCTAAGAAGAATAAAATTAGAGGAAGTCAGAAGGAAACAATAGTAGCACATGCACATGAACAAAAAAGAAACCACAACAACACATGCTCACCATTCAACATATAATTATAAAATAAATTGTTACAACATTTGAATAATACATATTCAACAATAAACTTTTACATATGCATGTAAACCACTAAATTATAGGATCTTAAGACAATAGGTCCACCTATGCATCACCTTACCATACAACTCTCAACTATCTTGGATCTTCATGAGCATATGTTCACATCACCTAAACAAAAGATTACATCTGGTACATGTCAGCACAATATTCAAGAATATTGTACTGAATACACCTACTTGTCTTTTTATATACCTCTCATTACTAAGACTTGGAAATAAGATACAACTAATACTTGAAGCAATAAAAAAATATAATAGAAGGCATATGCATGAACACAAAATAGAACACATATTTTTAGCACATTTTCCATTATATCATCCATGCATTGACTGCTGAAGGTTCAATTGCACAGAAGTCCCTATGATCAACTACTAAAGAGTTGGATAATTTCATAATGTGATCAGACTACCAAAGAGTTGGATCACTTTCAAGTACTTGACAACCAAAGAGTTGAATTACATTATTTTCCAGCACTTGACTACCAAAGAGTTGAAGTTCTTGGATATAATGGAACATATATGTTATGTTATATGTGTTCATAGCCGTAAGTATGGAAAATCAAGCAACATATAATACAAGAACAATCATTTCATCCAATATCATATGCAAAGCATTTCTACACACATAATACAACCATACTAAGTAGTAAGTCAAGTAAGAGGTAAGGATGTATCTTGATCATGATAATATAATGAACACATGTTCCTCTGGTCAACTATATACTTGATCAAACCCTGATAAAGACAATATCATGTATATGTTGAATTAGATTTTCATCATCTTAACCCTAGTATGTCCATTTTAGGGTTTAGCTGAGCTCATTAGGACATTCCCATTTTGCTTGTATTCTTGTCTTGAGATTATCTTACTAATGTCACATTCCAGATTATAGTTCATTAATTGATAATAGTGTTTCACATTATTATGTGAACATATTAATCGTAGGTTACATGCATTAACCCAAGCTAGGATTTTCTCATCATTTTAGTGTCTCTTACATTTAACATGACTTATATGCACATTGTTGATCTCAAAGTTATATATATCTATCAATTGCTGATATGAGCTCACACTACAATTTCCAAGATTTCTTGAGAATATTTATAATTATTGGATATTTATTATGTTTATTAGATATAAATAGTGATATGAAGCATTTTATGTGATTTCATGCATCAACATTATAATTACTGACATCGGATGGATTATAAGTCACATTTAGGAGTTATTGGAATATTCTCATAATTTTAGGTCTTCATTTATAATTTATTAGACATGAAAATGAAATTTTACATATTACATGATAACTCTGATATTTAAGCATTGAATCACTAATATTATGGTTCCATCTTGTTCTACTCATTTTTCTAAGAATTTTGGTATCTTGTATTTTTCTGATAACTAGCTAATTTCTATGAATTATACAAGATTTAGGTATCTATTGAGGGTTTTACCTGTTTAGGCCATGCATGAGGCGACACGTGTCCACTAAGTGGCGTGGTTGTTATGCTTGAGTCGGCCGGTTCTATCCAGTTATGTGTGGCCTCCCTAGTGAGTCCGGCTTGGACCTACTGGTTCACTTATCTAGATTGCTCACTCTCCCTTTCCCCCTTCTCACGATCTATTCTTTTGTGAAAAGTTTTGTCGACGTGATGGGTCTCGTCAATTGCACAAAAGGTTGAGTCACAGTGCTCTCATTGGATCAAAATGCCACCAAAAGCTTTGGCAACTTCAAACAGACCTTCGAGGCTACTAGTCTTCTATGAGGTTGTGGGGCTCATTCTTCATGAGGTCACTGTCGTCTAGATTGGTTGTGGTGGACCAAAGGGGCAACCTATCTCTTCTCCTCCTAGAACCGGTCTGAAGCTTCCAAAAACTCCGCTGAATCTCTATATACTCCTTGAGGCCCTCCAGTCTTGACAAGAAACTCTCTCCAGATATCTCTAAGCTCCATCTTCATCATGAGCTGACATGAGTTGTTCTACTACCAAATCCAGAACGACAAGCCATGGGAACAATGGAGTTGGAATCTGTTGACCTCATATTTTCTTTCACCATTCTCCTTTTCCCCTTGGTCTCCCTTATTTTTGTACTTCACCCACTAGCCACAACCTGTGTGACGCAATGGAGAGGTATTGGGAAACATGAGATCGTTCACCCTCTAACAACATCCAAATGGATGGATATCTGGGCCAAAATACATCGTAGTGGGAGGCGCGTCCAACTGCCAGGGTCTTTCCCGGTCTCAAGCAACAACCAACAAGCACCTTGACGTCCACGATTGGCATGAAAATCTAGATGTAACTGCAAGGAGATTGAAAACCTTCTCGGCCCTTGATATCATATCCAAGGGTTAGGAATATCCCCTTCACTTACCAAATTCGTGGCATCACATTTTCAACCACCATGGCCACTGGATAAAAGATCTAAGGCCTAAAAATGTCCACACAGCCCAGTGTAGGATCCATGGGCATGACACAACCAAACTTAGGCTCAAGTTATTAAACTTAGATCTAATAATCACCAATAACACACATTATTTCGCAATTTCAAACCTTAATAACTTCCTTTAGGATACTCCAATATTCATGAAATTTTAACATTTGGTTTGCTACAACTTTAGGCACATTCCACTCGATTTTTGTCCCCAAATTCAATTGTATGACCAGTCGATTAAATACCTCAAAAAGGCATGAGCAGAGGGATTTTAATTATGATTTGAACATCAATCAACAATTAAAATTTACCAAAATGCTTGTAACTCTTGATAATATAAACCAAACACATTAATTCACTTATTTTCTTGATATTTAAGGTTTCTAAAAATTGACCCGATCTCATCCTACACCTTAAAATAAATTTCGTCGTCAAAACTAAGTCAAAATCTAGTCCTTCACAACATATATGTATTAAAAGAAAATTTTGTCCTTGAAATTAAGACATCTTCTAACTTTAAAAGAAAATAAAGACATTCATTCATATCTTGGACACCACTCTAGGTGCAACTTCTCCACAAACAAGATTTCTAAAGCATATTTAAACCCCTCCTAGGAGGTTTTAAAAGCATCTTGGGTGAAACAACCCTTCTTAAAAGATTGAAACAAGTTTTTCTTTAGAAGATAAAGTTATGTAACAACATATTTCATATTTTAGGTTTTATATCCTTGTTTTACCCAAGAATTAAGGATTCCATCAACCCTTTTTTTTCATGCTCAAAAGGAGTTAATTATAATTAACCAATTTTTTCCACATTGGTCGTATTAGTGTTCTATCATCATTCCATTGTGCTTATTTTCAAATTATCTCTAACATCTTTATCAAGCAAAAACATTAGTACCTCATGTATCATATGTCACAAATGTGATATCATTTCACTTTTAGATTAGTTCGTGACCTTTATTACTATTTTCACCACTAGATTTACCAACATTATATCACATTATCATCTTTGTTCATGCCTATGGTTTACCATTTATACATTGATATCACCATTACTAGGTTTTTCATTATGTCATATCTATGTATAACATCTCGAGATAAGAGCACATTCTTATATACATTTTACCATGGTTTTGCTATACTTACTTATATAAGTGGTTTGTCAAGCATGTATCAAAACTTTATCTAGCCCACTTGAGGTTCCCTTAATTCTTATCTTGAGGGTAATGCCATGCCCAGTTACTCTGAACTTACTCAACTCTAACAGTATCTCAAATACAAATATTATATCTTCCCTCTCAGTCTAGGATACTCAGTTCTACCTCATTGGCACTACTAATCAGCTTCATAAGATAGAGACACATAAACACAAACGAAAACATGATATTACATCCTCTTTACAGGACTATAGCCATGATATACCATTTCCTCAACTCTTTCTTTTATAGACCAATAGAGTCCTGTGTAGGGAAAAACCAACCCGAGCATGAGGCTTTACAAAACTAACATCATATCTACCTCCTCCAAGATCTTGGGACTCTCTCTCCTTCCCCAAATGACTGGTACTAATATTCATGTTCACATAGTCATATATGGACAACCTCTCTCTGACTCTAGGGTTTGGTCCTCTCAAGGACATCTACAGTTCGACAGGACTATAGGAATCATGCATAAAGTAGCTCAACTCATTCACTTAGGAGTAGTCTAGTTTAGGACATATCACAACAAATATTTCTCATAATTGTCATATATTAGAGTTTGGGTTCTCTGGCCTTCTCCCTCTGGGTCTCACTGTCTCTGGAGTTAACCCTATAACCGGTCCCAACACTAGAGGTACTCCTTTGTAAAGGAGCTTGAGGCTCATTCTGATTCACAACCTTGTATTAACTCAACATATCTTATCTCATAAAACCCTAATAACTTCCATCATCAAAACTTATCTTGCATCCTCAAAACTGAACTTAAGTCTTGAATGACAAACATATATCATCATAATTCATCTTATATCATCTATATAAGTCTTACATCATATCATATAAACATATTACATATACTCCATCTATCACATACATCTATCACATATTCTAACAACACTCTAGACATCTAATCTACAACTACTCTCTATTCTAGACTGATGTCATTGACTTTCACTTAGGTTCCATGAGCACCTCCTACTCGTACTTATGTGGGGACACATTTTTGTATTTACTTACAAATATAGTGAAATATTATATAGTTTTTCTCTGATAAAACATGCATCAGAGAAAACTATCGAGGTTCAATCTGATTGGAATCAAAAACCAAATCCACAAAACCAGTGTCCCACACATAGTAGAGAGTCTAGTTTCATGTCACCTAATGAAAGGGGCAAGAACAAAGTGTAGACCAGTGTAGCTACCCTAGACAATGAGCGCTATATGTCTAGGATTTCTCTTCCCTTGATGCCCATCATGTCCAAATAATATAACATCCCATATCGCTGCACTATAAAGAAGGAACGACATCTAAGGACCTACTATACAACAAGCACCAGTCTAGACTTAGGTCACAGGCATCTAGGTGCTAACCTAGAGGCTAGGTTAGATCTATTCCATTGACGATGACTAATCTAACCCTAAATATTTTCATGTTCAAGGTTTTCTTAAGTTTGATTTGCATAATGAGAAAATATCAGGCTTTGCTATTGTTCATGTTCTGATACCACCTGTGACGTCCCAAGATTTTCTAAAACTTAATCTTATGTGTGATGTTCAAATTGAAGCCTCACCTCTATGATCATACCAATTTAAACACCACACACTAGGCTCAGAAGAAGAAAATCAGAGGAAGTCAGAAGGAAACAATAGTAGCACATGCACATGAATAATAAACAAACCACAACAACACAAGGTCACCATTCAACATATAATTATATAATAAATTGTTAATACATGTGATATTTCATATTGAACAGTAAACTTATACATATGCATGTACCACCACTAAATAATAGGATCTTATGACAACATGTCCACATGTGCATCAACTCGCCATACAACTCTCAACTATCCTACATCTTTCAAGAGCATATGTTCACATCACCTAAACAAAAGATTACCTGTGGTACTCGTCAGCACAATATTCAAGAATATTGTACTGAGTATGCCTACATGTCTTTTTATATACCTCTCATTGCAAAGACTTGGCAATAAGATAAAACTAATACTTGAAAGAAATAAAAAAATATAACAAAAGGCATATAATTGAACAAATATGATTATTAATAAAAGAGAACACATATTTTTAGCACATTTTTTATTATATCATTCATGCATTGACTGTCAAAGGTTGGATAATTTCATAATCTGATTGGACTAACAAAGAGTTGGATCACTTTCATAATGTGATCGGACTACCAAAGAGTTGGATAATTTCATAATGTGATCAGACTACCAAAGTGTTGGATCACTTTCAAGTACTTCACTACCAAAGAGTTGAAAATACACTATTTTCTAGCACTTGACTACCAAAGAGTTGAAGTGCTTTGATATAATGGAACAAATATATTATGTTTCATGTGTTCATAGTTGTAAGTATGGAAAATCAAGAAAGATATCATACAAGAACAATAATTTCATCCAATATCATATGCCAAGTATTTGTACACACATAATACAACCGTACTAAGTAGTAAGCCAAGTAAGAGGTAAGGGTGTACCTTGATCAAGATAATCTAATCATCACATGTTCCTCAAGTTAACTATATCCTTCATTAAACCCTGATAAAGATAAGATCATGTATATCTTGCATTAGATTCTCATCATCTTAACCCTAGTATGTCCATTTTAGGGTTTATCTTAACTCATTAGCAAATTGCTATTTTACTTGCATTCTTGTCTTGAGATTATCTTACTGATGTCACATTCTAGATTATAATTCATTAACTGATAATTGTGTTTCACATTATTATGTGAACATATAAACATTAAGTTACATGCATTAACCCATGCTATGGTTTTCTTGTCATTTTAGGGTCTCTAACATGTAACACAACTTATATGCACATTGTTGATCTCAAAGTTATATATTATCTTCCAATTGTTGATATGAGTTCACACTGCAATTTCCAAGTTTTTTTTGAGAATATTTATAATTATTGCATATTAAATAGGTTTATTATCACTAAATAGGTACATGAAGCATTTTATGTGCTTTTTTGCATCAACATTATAATTACTGACATCAGATGGATTATAAGTCACATTTAGGATTTACTGGAACATTCTTATAATTTTAGGTCTTCATTTATTGTTTATTATATATGAAAATACCATTTTACTCCTTGCATGATAACTCTGATATTTAAGCATTGAATCACTAATATTATGGTCCCATCTTGTTCTACTCATTTCTTGGAATTTTGTGTATCTTACTTGTATTTTTTTTATAACTAATCTATTTTCTATGAATATACAAGATTTAGGTATTTATTGAGGGTTTTACCTATTTGGCTACTTCGGAGAAGACATGTGTCCACTAAGAGGCGTGGCTACTGTGCTTGAGCCACCTAGTTCTATTAAGTTGTGTTTGGCCTGCCTACTGACTCAGGCTTGGACTAGTTGTTTTACTTAATTGGACCGCCCACTCTCCCTCACCCTTCTCGCGATCTATTCTTTCGTGAAAAGGTGTCGCCACCATGATGGGTTTCCTCCGGAGTGCAAAAGGTTTAGTTACAATGCTCCTCATCAGATCACAACACCACTAGAAGCATCTGTGACTTCAAATAGATACTTCTAGTATGAGGTTGTGGAGCTCATTCTCCATGAGGTCCCCGCTGTCTCGATTGGTTGCAGAGGACGAAAGGGGAGACCTGTCTCTTTTTCTCCTAGAACTTGTCTAAAGATTCCAAAAGCTTTTTCGAACCTCTGTATACTCCTTGAGGCCCCTCTGTCTTGATAAGAAACTCTGTCCACATATCTGTGAGCTCCATCTTCATCGCCGACAGACCTGAGTTGGTCTACTACCAAATCCACCACCAGGGACCATGGGAACAATGGAGCTGAACTCTACTAAACTCATATTTTCTTTCACCATTCTCCTTTTCCCCTTGGTCTCCCTTCTTTCTATACTTCACCCTTTGGCCACCACCTGCGCGACGCAATGGAGAGGTATTGGGAAATGGGAAATCATTCTCCCTCTGACAGCATCCAAACGACACGATATCTGGGCCAAATAGATCATAGTGGGGAGGCAAGACCAACTACTAGGGTCTTTACCACTCTTGAGCCATGGCCAACAATCACCATGACGTCCATGATCACCATGGAAATCTGGCTGTAATTGTAAGGAGGGTGACAACTTGCTCGACCCTTGATATCATGTCCAATGGTTAGGAATATCGCCTTCACCTAGGAAATTAGTGGCATCATGTTATCAAGCACCACGACCACTGGATAAAATATCTAAGGCCTAAAAATGTCCATGGAGCCTAGTCTAGGATCCATGGGCATGGCATAACCAAACTTAGGCTCAAGCTATTAAACTTAGATCTAATAATCACCAATAATGCACATTATTTACCAATTTCAAACCTTAATAACTTCCTCTAGGATACTCTACTATTCATGAAATTTCAACCATTATTGTATCAAAACTCAAGGTACATTCCATTCTATTTTGGTCCCTAAATTCAACTATATGAACAGTCAATTAAATACCTCAAAAAGGTATGAACATTGGGATTTTATTTATGATATGAGCATAAATCAACAATTAAACTTTTCCAGAATGCTTGTAGCTCCTAATATTATAAATCAAACACAGTAATTCACTTATGTCCTTGATATTGAAGGATTCCAAAAGTTCACTCCATAACATCCTTCACACCTTCAAAGAAATTTCATCCTTGAAATTAAGTCAAAATCCAGTCCTTCACAGTTTGAATCTTGAATCTTGAATTATGATCTGGTTAGTACATGATCCAATTTAGTTCATGATGTATAATCTCCACTCTCAATCCCGATTCTCACTTAGTATGAAGACATCACTTGAAGGTAAATTCGATTAGAGAGATGTGATCTTTTGACCTTTTTATTGATCAATTTAAGTTTATGAGAGGATATTGATGTTGTTATAATGTTGATGAAATGATTTTTATTATATAATTGAGGATGTTTTAGTATTGAAGGGTATGACTTGGATTGGATAGTCTCAATTTTTGAAGGTATCGTTGATTTTGGGGACAAAATTGCTATTAAGGAGGGAAGGATGTGACAAAGTAAATTTTAGAATAAGTATGAATTAATTACTCTTTTTCCCTCATTATGTTTACTCATGACCTAAAAATATTTTTATTATCTACTTGATCACCATTTATACTCAAATTCGAAATATGATGACCAATGTAGCTTTTATACACATTATGACACTACAAATTATATTAAATTATCACTCTACTCAAAGAAATATATCTATACATGTAACATTATCATTTGATTGTCAAATCATTTACAAAGGTTCTTCTCATTGTTCTGATCCTATGGTCCAAATTTCATCCCATTTGGACATTGCTACAATTTTCTATGAATTATTGAAGTTAATGTGTTGAAAATCCCTTTATTTACCTTTTTAATTGACCTTTTCCAGGCCAACGATCCAAGGTGAGGCAACATGGAGGGCCTCAGCCCTTCAATCAAAATTCTTTTAGATCAGGACAAGATCACATGACCAAGAACTCATCTTGAAACTCCCACTGATTGTGGGGAGGAATTAGTGAGAACCACATGAGCAATCACTCGCTATTGACCCCAATTAGAATTTCCAATCAAGAAGAACTCTTCATCTTGCAAATTCGCACTCACTCATCCCTAATCTGACCCCATTCAATGATCTACCCAGACATCAAAATGTATTCATTGCCTTGCCTTCTAACTCCAGCAACCATGGCCACGTCCAAACCTTGATCTAACCCTAAAGACAACCTCTAGTGCTATAAATACGATCCTAAGGCTCGCCACCACCACACCATGCTCGGAGCTTGCTCTCGCATGCCATGTTAACCTTGAACACCCCCAATTTTCCTCCCTAATTTCTCCATTTCATGCATCACTGCTGCCTGGGGTAGTTTGAGCATCTAGCCCATGCACCTTCACCACATGAAGTAAGGCTTCCATCCCCTTCATGATGTCACTACGCACCCAACTAGCACCTTCACTACCAACATCGGATGCTCCTACTCTAGATTCCCCTCCACTTAGGTGAGCTCCTCTGCCACCTATGTTGCTCATGCATGAACACTGGAGCGGTAGAGAAAGGAGTACCAGATTGGCAGTCCAAGGAGGAATCAACTCGGTCCAAAGGGTTCATCAACTCCGAATTCAAACTGACCAAAATCAAAAGGACTGAACCCGCAAATGAAGAATGAACCAGACCACTAAGTAAGTGAGCTTCCTCACCCACGTGGCTAAATATGGACCCTTATTTTGGCATCAAACAATCAAAGATTTATCTTATTTTAAGGTATTCTCGCCCACTCACATGAAAATTGCATGAAAACCCCCAAATCTTGATTGAATTGTAGAAAATGCATCCTAACTCCAAAATTTATGTATAAATAATCCATTTTGATCATAAAAACCCAAGGATTCATTTAAAAATACTTTTGAGACCTGATTCTAAATTATTCTCACTAATCACTATTACCCTTAGATTATGATCTCTTCCTATATAATTTATCAAATGACTCAATAATCATGTGTAATCCTTAGAAGTCCTAATATTTGACTCTAATGTTTATCTTGAGACACAAAGAGCGTACTTGACCTATTGTGATATAGATATATATTTGTTGACTTCATTCAATCTTGAATATGATCTCTATTAATAAATGATTCATCTTGATATTATGTTCAAAATATGGTGAAATACTTGATCATTTTACCTAATACTTGAATCTGACTTTACTCATTATATCAATCAATAGTTGATCTAATCTTGAATACCAATGATGATAATTCATCATGATGACCTAAAGACTTGACAATGACTTCAATGATGATCGTAATAATTAAGGTTAGCTCATATATTCCTGAAATGCCTTAGTAAGTCATTCACACTTGAAATATTCTTGACACTTGAATAATATTGGGCATATTGAAATGTTGTTCATCATAAATGGATGACCTAACCCTAAGGTTAATAGGAATGAATAATTATAATCTTGAACATTGGTAGATGATCTTTGTGTATATCATGATCTTGACACTTGATCCACATATTGATTGATCTAGGATCTAATATGCACTCTGGGATTTAATACCCTTGTTTGGATGATTGATATTACTCTGATTTGACTCCAAAAGGTACACTTTTATAATAATTCCTCATTGAACACACTAGTGGTATTTAATGATACTTGTATGTACCTCTTGAAAATCTTAGTTATGTATTTGTTTGAGTTGTTGTTCTCTACTGATTAATCTTCTAATTTTATATATTATATCTTGCAACAAACTCTAAAACATAAATGATATCTCCCATTATGACTATCAGTAATACTTGTAGATATTGAGTACAAGTGACATCCTCATCTAGAGCGTAGAACTTGCACATGTTGAATGATCTTGAATCTTGTACATGTCAATTGACCTCCTATCTCATATGGAGAGTAGGAGCCCGGTGGCCTCCCCCATATCATTGGGGAGATGGAACCAGATAAAATATATAAGCATGCTTCTCGTGTCATCATAATGTGAACTTGTAATAAAATTCACTTGTATGAAATAAAAATCTTGTCAGATAAATGTTGGTTTAAAAATTGCTTGTTGACTATATTTGAAGTATAAGTCCTGCCAAGTACTATATTTTGCTATTAATGTTTTCAATTGTTCAATATTTTTTCTTTTCAAAGCATTCTGACACATTTGCATTGATGGTGTCTCAGTTTACCTAATTTTAGTCAAACTTGTTGGATCTTTATGAAGTATCGACTTGATGGATTCTGCACTTGACAAACTTTGATGACAAGATAAATTTGCAAAATCTCATATTTGGACTGGTTAGTCTTTAAATTTCATATTTTATGAGTTATTATTTCTTATTGTATATGACAGTGTGTAAGATCATTTTGGGACACTTAGATACGTGTATGTCAATCTTTTCACCACTGTCTAGACAGTGGGATTGGGACTAGGGTAAGAATGGTTCCATGACAGAGGTGTCACTCAAATCCGTTGTAATCCTGCGAATTGGCGGCGAGTGGCAAATTGAGAAGAGGAGAAGGTAGGACAAGAAGAACAAAATGATCGGTCGACGGTGTTGTATGGGATGAGAGAAGAAATCAGTGGTGATTAGGGTCTGAGTGCGCATGAAATCAAGGGGATTTTGTGAGGGTTGAAGGTTTCTACCTCTTTGGGTCATTGTATAGTGTCGAGGGTTAGATTTTAGGGCAATATAGGATCAGGTTGCTGACGGAGGTTGCCAGAGTGAGAAGGAAATTGAGGGAGACGTTAGAATGGTGTAAAATAACATTAAAACTGATCAAAAGTTGGGATAGTTCTATTTAGAATTGTGAGACCAGTGTTCCTACTCATTCAGAATTCAAATGGAGGTCATAGGCTGGTGGTTGTAAGTTTTTGTCTTCATTGACTCCTCCCCACTGATTGCGGGAGGTAGGAGATTACCTAATGATCATTCAATTGTGCCGTGATCTGTGCACAACTGATCTAAGGGATGGGGTTTGCCCCTCCCGTTGGAAATGAATCGCTGACTTGGAAAAAGGGCCAACAAAAGGCAAATAAAAGGATTTTTTACCATACAACTTCAAGAATTCATAGAAATTAGTAGGAATGTCCAACGGGATGAAATTTGGACCACATGTTCACAAAAAAGTATAGAACCTTTAGAAGAAGTTTGAGAACTAGAAGAAAAAGAGGGAATAGTGGGGTAAAAGAGAGGGTAAGAATAAAGGTATATTTTATGCTTTAGAATTTTACCCAAAAATGTCGAGAATAGATGGGATTGGGTGGTTATACAGAAATGCTAACCAAGGTAGGAGATGAATCCCATGTAGTCATATTCAGACTTAAATTCGTGGGATCAAGATGTAAAAACCAATAATGGCTAAAATACCAAGGAAAAAGATTGCAGACATGGTGCATGGATGGGAGGGTGTGACTAGGCTAGGTTTCCTAATTGGTCCCAAAACAAGGTCGGCCTAAGGATAAAAATAAGGAACAAAAGTCACCTAAATTGACTATTAAATAGGGATATTCAAAAGGCCATAACATGGGATTTATAGCTTTGATTGAGGCAATTTTGGTGCTATTGCAACCATAGTTGAATTCTATACAATAAGATATACATTAGGAAGCAATAATGACAATTTTGGGCTTTTGATTTCAGTTTCAATATGATGATATATTATAATCAAGGAACTTAAGACAACATTGATATTAAGTTCACATCTTGAAACATAAAAGAAATGTAACTACAGATAAGCATCAAAATCCTTCAAAGCATGAAATTATGCAACATGGATTGAAACTATAGAAAGGTAGATAGAGAGGGTGCATATTCAAAGAGAGATAGAGCTATACTATCACAAATGGTGTAACATACTAAATTTTAGGTGTGAAATCTATCATGCGGTATAATTCATGTTGTTTCCTAAAATTGAGTTCATTTAAAAAGTGATCCTTAATTGTAACTCTTATTCAATTATCTTGATCCTTATAATGTGACTGTACTAATTTCTTACCAATTAACTTTCTTATGTCACATTGAGTTCATTCTCCTTACTTGAAAAGTATTTACAAATTAGTCCTACCTTAATCTTAATGAACTAGCTTCATAACATTAGGTGAAATTTGAAACATTTGTTCTTTAGTAATTTGAAAGATATTTGTAATACAGTAATACACTTATTTTTTCAACTATTTTCTTGGAATCATTTACAAATATTGTTCAAATTGATATATATTTGTATTTCACGGATTACTGATAGAAAATTTACATGACTAGGTTAGAGACATAATGTGGAGAGTGGTATTTTTTATAATCTAGACCAATAGAAATTACACTTATGGTTGAAATCTCAATTGAATTGGAATATTTATTTAGAAGATGTAAATCATAGAAGTAATTAGGAACTATGGAGTATATAATATCAATATTAGATATTATGTGGGAGATGAAACTTTGTTCCTCCCTAAGTCTTAACATCCATCTATTACATCGAGAAACATCAATGTCATTCTCCACGGAGAGGAAATCTCAATTCATAAAAATAACTAGAGCCTCTTCATTGAAGTCTATCACCGATATGATCTCTCAAGAAACTCTTTCCATCCCTACAAATTGCCACCACATTCTCAAGAAACTACTCCCAACCCTGCAAATTGCCGCCACATTCTCTACTGGTAGAAAATGGCAATGTTGACACTATTGTCGTCACACTTTCTTGTAATCAACTGACATCCCTGATTGGTCACATTCCTTTGCTCCTTTCCAAAACCATAGTGCCTTCATCTACATAAGCCCCTACTTGTCACAATCCGGATGCAACTCAAGACCCGCAACACCACAACATCTACTACCTTTACACAACCACATCAGTACCTTATGGTGCTCTAAATTTGAAGCACATATTCCCTCACCCCTTTCCATATCAATGTGGAGACCAACTGTAGCTACATCCATGATCAAAATGTTCTCCTTCCTCATCCATGATGCTACATGATGCTACAAACATGAGGAGTCACAAGGCATATTTGACAATCAGTGTACCTACAACATTGTAAACAACTTCCACTGGAGCTTCGATGACTCTACCTACCTTCGATGAGGCTTACAACTGTCTGCATAGAGTTAAAACTAAATGAAGATTAAACCTACACTTGTCCATTTCCATCGAGATTGGATTTGAAGCATCAAATCTCAGCAAGAGCAGCTTGGGTTCAACAATCACTTTAGGCCATGACAACTTGGGCAACATATTAATGGTGCCTTTGCCACAATAACATGATCGGAAGGAGAGCATCACACATGGATTGGTCCTATAACTCTAGATACACATCTATATCTCAATTTGCACCCAATCAGAGTTACAACTTCAACTTCTTCACAATCCTGAGATGATTTGGGAAGGGAAGTAGGAAGCTCATGCCTTTGCAACCACCTAGAGGAACCCTGCTTCCTTCTTTGAAACAATTGAGACCAGAACGCCATCCATGGTCTATTTCTACTAAACTTGATGGTCTAGTAAGGAATTATCTCAAACCAAAAGAATTGATATATGGATTAGGATCCTAAGATAGATAGTGTCTCAATTTGTAGTAGGATATCCTCCATATTCTCTATTTGTCTAGTGTAATCTAAATAACTTAACATGATGAATAAAATCTATTAACCATATCATCTTAGTGTATATGAGTATAGGTTATCATATATGAGTATAGGTTATCATATAAATGATGATATGATACATGAATTTAGTAGTACTAATTGGTGTATGAATATTATATAGAAAAAAATATCCTAATTCCCATCACCAATAATAGTTTTGCATTTTTATATTTTAACCCTTGATATACACATAAGTTAGAAATTTTTCAAAATTATTTGTCCTTAATGATCTATTGTATTAACACATGTTTCATATGAATCACAACTGCATATGCACATATTTGTATATTTCATATTAAAAATGGAATATGAATTTGTGAAATCTAATTTTATCTATCAGTCTAATCTGAAGACATGGGTATATGATGGAATGATGTTATATATGGGATAAAGAGAGGTATTCTCTCCCCCTCTCCCACATCCATGAAGGAGGCCGAACATCCGGGAAGGTGATAAACCAAGGTGGCAGTTGAGATTTGAACTTGGGTCCCTTCATGAGGAGACACCGTGCTTGACCACTTGAGCCACTCCTTTTCAGTGGAATGAAGTTACATTGATATATATATATATATATATATATATATATATATATATATATATATATATATATATATATATATATATATATATATAGAGAGAGAGAGAGAGAGAGAGAGATGAACGTACTTGATACAAACATAGTTGAAATGATATGTTAATGGAACAATGTATGTGTTACTCTATTATCACTAATATAGATACAACTTGCATTTGGACATAAGTAAAATCTAAATATATGACTAGTGTATATTAATGCATGTTTGAAAACATAAAAGTTCCCACATTTTCATATATAATTTCTAATATTATGAACTAGTGATTTATATAATATGAGAAAGAGAATAAAATCTTAAGACCTAAAATATATAAAATAGTTGTGTTCTTGAGTATGAATCACGATGGAAATATAACAACTGCAACCATAGAGAGAACATGGAGTAGTAATTCCAAGAAAAAATCTAATCTTAAACAAGTCGAATTTAACAAGACTTGATTCTAAGACAACTAATAATTATATTGCTGAAATTTTGTAACTTTGTCTTCATCAATTCATGAAGTCAGTCAAATCTTTGTTTGTGCAAACATTGAAGTCTTGATGTGTTGAATTGACTATTTGAATTATTGTGAAATTTTGTCACTCTTCAATTGCATTCATTTAATCTTGTCAAGTGATGAACCCAATTTTTCTGAGTAGCCTGTCTTTCCTAATTAAAGGTCATCACAACTATTTTGAATCTTGAATATTGTTGAATAAATTTAGATTTTTGCATTTGCACAAAATTTAAATATTGGTTAGATCTATGACTCCTAATTTGAATGGTCATATCACCAACCTTGCAAAGTTGACTGTGTAGATAGATGTCTCTTAGTAATGGTTACCCCACATGTGGAAGGTGTTAACTAATGAGGGTACAACATTAGGCAGCTTGCCCTTGCATAGGAAAAATATTATATAGAATGTGCCAACGTATAATAATTAAATTTTGAATACGTTTACTACTTGATATTTACAATGACCAATAGTCTTCATTTCATCTTGTTTAGTGAATAATCTTAAAAATTTGGCATTTTGAATACTCTTGTGAAATCTATCTTACAAACTTGCATCCTTAAAATTCATAACTTGTTGACCTTAATCTATTAAATAATCCTTATCTATTTTCTAAATGCATCGAATCTCCTCATGTTGAATTTCTTTTAAGCAAATGAACAATAATGTGGTAGGACTAGCTTGGCTGACTTAGAACTTCTATTTTGGTCCATGTCTAGATTATTCCCTATGTGAATTCATGGACATGTGATACAAAGTAAACATGAAAGAGACATGAAAAACTTGTCTTCTATGGATTGAAGAGTAGTTAAGATTTATGTCTGTAATTGTAGTCTTTATGTATAGGCTTAAGTGAAATTCATGCGAATCAGTACTAAAAAATATATGTTTGTATATTTTGATATAATTTAATTAAACTTAATTGTAAGGATTGGGCCTTTACATGAGGTCTACGTGTGGCCTTGGTAGATACAATGCATAGATGGCAGATATGTGATAAGTATTTCCACTAGAAAAAGTTCTCTTACACATAATCCAAACATCCAAATTTTTAGTAATTACTATAACTTACCAAGATGGTTTAGGTTGTTCTCAAAATGCCCTTCTAGAAAAACAATTCAATATCAAATTGAAGTTGTGGATTTTGTAGTGGAGGATAATAAAGAACTGGAGAGTTGGAACATGGAGTCTCTTGTTGTGGGACCTATAAATGATCAAATACTTGGTTGGTGGCATATTAGAATGTTGGAGAATATTCAAATGGGAATGTATGATATGGTCCTTAGCTATAATGAGAATTGTTCATGTGAATTATGTCATCCATACATGTGGATTATAAACAAAATAGAATGGGTACTTTAGTTGAGAAAAAATGGAGGAGAGTCAGACATGAATTATCTAGTGAAAAAGAACATTAAGGAGGCCGACAAAGAGTTTTGTATACAATAAAAGTATATGAATTTTTCATTGTGAGGTTTATGTATGATATTGTGTTTGTTCTAATAATTGAAGTCAAACTAGTGCATATAAATAATACAACCAACATTGTGAATATATATGAAAAGGAGTTCTCTCAGCATACATACACTCATAAATTATGATTGAGACATTCTCTAGAAGAATAAGAAAAACAAATGCATCTTACACAAGATTAAACATTAAGGGGCACTCCAAGTTGATTATGTGAATGAATGATCACCAAGAAGTGTGGTGTGCCTTATGTATTTATATGAATATAAAAAACATGTAAAATTCTACAAATGAATGAAATATTGAAAAAATGTTTTGCTAATACCTCTCCTCAAGTCGAACTAGGGATTACAATACACTTGCAGTTTGTCCCCAAAGAATTCAAAAGGGTGATGTACAAGACCCTTGGAAAAAATGTCATGAAGGTGTATATCATAAGCAACAAATTGCATTAAGAGCTTGCCAGAGGAGATAAATTTATGCACCATAGAGATATTAAATATCAGTATGTTTGCATTTTGAATGAGATTCTAGGTTTTG
The DNA here is from genome assembly GCA_963693085.1 of Alisma plantago-aquatica. Lineage (NCBI taxonomy): Eukaryota > Viridiplantae > Streptophyta > Magnoliopsida > Alismatales > Alismataceae > Alisma > Alisma plantago-aquatica. The sequence continues at coordinate 802,970,190 of OY856413.1, read as the reverse complement.
TATTAGTAAAATTACACTTATTGTATCACAATATTGCAAAGATCATGTGAATAGGTGATCCTTTACATCATAAAGAAAATGAATCAACTAAAAAAATTCACCAACATCATTATAGTGTGGTATTTAAACTTGTACCTTGAGCAAGCCATTGCCATTTTCTTCTTTCCACCCAAAGAATTTTTTTTTCCATCTAGAATGATTGCATAGCTATGTTGAACCTAGGAGTATCAATATTGTGCCCATTATGCATCATACAAACATGATTTCCAAAAGTATAAGTTCAAAGTATTAGTGGATACACCGACATGAATCATACATGTAACATAGCAAAAAATGTACTTGACTATCAAAGTATTATTTTATGTAGAAGCTCATAGTAATTGATTAATTGAATCTACCACATAGTTGAGATCGGACTTGCTAATAGTCAAATGTTGTAGTGCCCAACAAGGGAATGATGTAAGTCATGATCTGGTAATGAAAAACTACTTGAATGAATCAATTTTTACCCAACAACCAATTGAGTGTGAAATACATTAGCTTTGAACATGTGATAAATCTCCGAAATGGAACGTGCATGTTTATTGTCCCCCCAAACATACCTCTAGGAATGGAAATGAATCCAAGGACTTTTACTATGTTATATATATTGATGGTTTTCTCATCTAACATGTGTCTAGGCATTGCATAGAAACCGAACTTCAATGATACTTTATGAAAATTTTAAAATTGGTTGGAAGATCAATTTTAATCCAAAATCAAAATATTTCAATGTGATGTGGTATACAGTTCAATAATGAGTAGTTTCATGGTCAATTTGCCCCTTCTGGAATTCATCACCAACTATGTTGTCCTTATAGCATTGTACAAAATGAAGGAGCTAAAAGAAAACAACATCATATCATATTGACATGGTTATGATTTTCTTTTTCATAATTCCATGATAAAGTTAGTTAGAGATGACCTTCATCTCCAATGGCATGGGAGTATTACTTGTATTGTAGATCATCTTCACTTATGATTTAGACAATTTCCTCTTTTGATTCAGCTATTTCATAGATTAATAATGAAAAGTAATGATTCCAAATGAGTATTCACTTTGCATTTATCATATAGGGAAATGTAGTATATCTTATGATTATTCCTTAATAGATGTTCTTGTTCTTCCTTATTTAGTTAAGAAATTCTATCTATTTTTTATTTGAAATTGTCACAAATTGGCAATCGTGGCAAGGAGCTTGTCTAATCTTGAACTTCATGTATTGTAATGTACTCAGATTCTTTCCTAGAGGCTCTTCAGACTACAAAGATGCACGCTTTGTTTAATATACATTATTCTTTCCTTGGCTACACCTCATTTGATCTTACTAGTTTGTAAAATAAGATGGGTCATTTATGTTTCACTGCTATTATACACAAACCTTCTTTATATTCTACTTGTCATTTGCCCAAGGCAACACATTTTTCCTATATTAGTGATGCAAAATTCTATATAAATATACCAGCTCAGTTCATTGTGATCGTTGAGGGCGAATGCCCATTTTCTAAAGTCTGGATATGTTACGATACAATGTGAACAAATGTCCACCCTAAAGTGAGGTGTGGATTGTATATTATGAAGTATATAGTCAGAATGTACAAGGGATTAAAGGTTTAATACAAGAATGGAATACTGTATAGATTATTACATGATAGATTATAACACACATAAAACAATATGGAAGTCACATATTTTAACACATATCCAAGAAAAAACAAGTAATTCAAATTATAGAAGGATCAAACACAAATAACTACTAGTCATACGTTGATATCACCAAAGTTTTATTTCCTTGATATATATTTCATGTTAAAACCCATATAGTAGTCCATAGGAACATTATTCATACCTCAATGACATGGAGATTGTCGAATAACAGAAGAGATGGGAGACAAGAAAGGGAATGTCACACATATTGCACAGAGTAATCAATAAGAGTATTCATTTTCAACGAATTTGAAGTGAATTAAGAGAGCCATGAATCATAGTTAGTGAGGTTACAATTTTATACTACTTGACATAAATAGTTGTTCTTACACACTCCACACATTTAAAATGAAGTAGAATTAACAATCAAATATGCTTAACCAAATAAATAGTTAATAAGATGTATAACATATTTGACTAAATGTATTGAGATACATTAATTACATTATGCACTCAAGCTATATTATTCTAGCTTACAATCCACATAAAAAGTTCTTGAACTTGTACATCATCATTAGACTACCATATGAATTGACATATGAAAGTGTAGTCTCATGACATACACGATCACATACTAGTCACACATAATAAGATACACAAGCAGTTACAGGAGCAATAGTATTAGTGGAACTTAGGGTGACACAGTTCTACACATTCGTGTTATCTCCATACTTTGTACTAGTTCATGTGCACAAGCGTATACTTAACCTTCCATTTATATAGATATTAACATGAAATTTTACAATATGGGACGGAACAATCTCACTATCCACATAACTAACACCATGACACTCTCACAACTGCTCATTATTTTAAACAAATTATCACCTAGGTCAAACACTATGATGTGTCAATTGTTCATGAAAAAAACTCTTCAAAAAATATTCTACATGTTCACCTGTTGAAGGGTAAAAAAATAAGCCACTACTAGGCCTCTAGAGCTAGTACATTTTTTACTTGTAGCATTAGATGTGATAACATTGATTATTTCTAAAAAACTAACATTATACATTTTTGTGTTTGTTTGTTAAAGACAATTGACATTGTATGTGGCTGTTTTCTTCCTATGAAAAAAATTGGTATCAATTGACATATAATGCCAATTTTGTGCATAAAAACTAACCCAAAAATTAACATGTGATATTATAATTTTCCACCAATTTTCTAGCAAAGATGTATAGTTTTGGCTTCCAAAATGCTAATTGTAGCACAAGGAATTATCTTTTCATTCCAAAATTATTTGTGCAATGAAAACTAGCATCGATTTTCTTATCAACTGACTCTATATGTCACTTAATTAAGAACTTGGGTAGTATTTATTGTTTTTTTATTTTTTGTTTTGAACAGATTCTATCTCTCAACTTGTGATGTGGGTTTTGTCAATAATAGACACAAATTTTCACTTGTTACCCTCAATATCAATACATTTCCTCATTCCTCCTCCAAATCATGATATTGCATTGTGGTTCTACAAAATTTCAAGCTAGAACTATAGTAAAAATATATATTTTTTTATCATACTATTGATTCAGTGGCTTTAGTATTTTCGTTGAACATATTTTTATAAGAAAGTTACATATACCTCTTTGTTTTTGTACATTACATACAATAAAATTATTTGTTATCACTATCTTTCAGAAATTTGAATTGGTATCTAAAAGTCTTGAAGGATCTCCAAGATCATTGTCGATGGCATGGAATCACCTGGGTCAATTTAATATTAAAGAAATGAACATTTTCCTCCCTAATATCTTTTTTTTTGAAGGAGGGATGGAGGGCCCTATGATTGGGACCCCCCATCATCTATTGAATTAGGCTAAATCAGCCAAAGCAAGGTTTACAAAGCATATTTACCCAATTTTCCAAAAAAAAGGTTTACAAAGCATGATGGGAAAGACTAGAAGAAAGAAAACCTATCTACTTGACCCCTCTGTGCTGTGGTGGAAACTTCATGGGCAAGTTTGTTACATGTATGGCTAACATAAGAAATGATGCAAAATGAAAAAAGATGTTTCAAGATCCTTATTTCTTCAGCAAGGACCCCCACATAGTCCCTCCATGTGGAGGTGGCGCTGCAAGCTTGGACAATTTCAAGAGAGTCCGTCTCCATCTCCACATGCCTGGTGCCATGGCTACTCGCCCATTGGAGTGTTGTCATCATGGCTATTTCTTCCGCCATTGTTATCCCTGTGCCGCTGCAAATCTTCTCACCCATAATCCCTATCAACACACCCTCACTGTCACGCATCACCATTCTGATTGCCGTCACCCCATCCTCCCCACATGTAGCATCCACATTGATTTTCATCCTTCCTTGCGCTGCCTTAACCCAACGTGGCATTGTGTTGTTGTCCCAATGGGCATTACTGCTCCTCGTTATGTGTTGCTCTCCCCCAACCTGCTTAACCCATGTCAGCACCGATCGAAATAGGTAACCATCGTGCACCTTTCCATCTTGGAAGATTCACATGTTGCGCTCCCTCCAAATATCCCACATGGCTACAACGATCACATCTTTGTCTTCCCTGTCCAATGCTGTCCCCATGGTGTTGTTGATGTCTTCAACCTCGTAATCTTCCACCCACTTTTGAATCCCCCCTCCAAATGTTCCCAAGCCTTGGTTGCGTTTGGACAACGGAATAGCATGTGTGGAATGGACTCCTTCTCTAACATGCACAGCTGACATGTATCGTCGGCAATGTAGAACCTTCCCTTGGTTGTTAGACCCTCCGTGCACACCCTCCAATGAAAGCGAGCAAATTTGGGAGCCCATCCCCCTCACCAAATGCGTTTCCACAACCTGTCACCTTGTTGTGATGTTTGCTTTTGGGCTTCCTCCTTCCCAAGCATGCCAAGCCAATATGCTGAACACACTGTAAAGATTCCTTTTTTTGCTGGCCACCAGGACCATTCGTCATCCTATTCACATAGACTAAGTGGGATAGCACTTATCCTCTCTATGTAAGCTGATGGGAAACAATCCTCCAGCCTTGCAGTGTCCCATTGCAAACCATTTAGTGTCATGAGGTCCTTTACTTTCACATCGGGTGTGTCATCTGAGTACTTCAAGTGTGTAAGGGTGTCCTCCTCTCCCGGAAGCCATGAATCCTCCCAAATATCAGCGTCCCTTCCATTCCCTATCCTCCACTCTATCCCTTCCTTGAGTAGTACCTTTTCTCCCCATAAGCTTCTCCATGTGTAGTTGGGATTATAGCCTCTTCTTGCTTCCCAAATAGATGTTCTAGGAAAATATCTAGCCTTCAACACCTTGTGCAGAAGGAAGTGGGGGTTCACACCTAATCTCCATAATTGTTTGTCTATAAGGGATTGGTTAAAGATGTGGAAATTTAAAAAACAAAGCCCTCCCAACCTTTTTTGTTTAATTTACACATATTATCCCAACTAGTCCATGCTAACTTCCTCTCATTTCCTTTTGCGCCCCAGCAAAACCTTGCTATAACACTTTGAATCTCATCAAGAGTGCCTCCCTAATATCTTATAAATCACCAATTACTCTTATTCAAAGTGGTGCATGTAATTCTTCTTCCATGGATCATCCTTGAGATTTGAATATGGTAATCCAAATATGAGTGACTCCAAAGATAAAGCTTGAGATTTGGGATTCATACATGGTGGAAGTGACACTTAAAATGCAAAGGTAGTTAGTATTATAAATTATTTACTACAACTAATGAGTTCAATAGAACTCTTGTTGAACTTCTTATATAATTTGGACAAAACTTGGTATTATTTTTGAAGGTAGTTAGCAAGTCAACAATACTAAAATCAATATTCCTTCTCCTAAACTACAAATGTATTCAAATAATAAATATGAATCAATTTCTAAAATTTACTCTATGTTAACTTTGATTATAAATATCTTGAAACTTCTTCACTAAAAAAAGAGGATATGGATCTTATTACTTAGATTTTACATTCTCTAATCACAAAGTATGAAAATAAAGTTACTGTTGTAAAATCATCATTCGATCTTTCTACTTTGCATATTGAAGACCAAATAGGCATCCTAGGGACACAAAAGGTAAAGTTGCAAGATATGGATATGAGATAGATGGGAAAACTCATACTAAGAAAAAGAGATTGGGTAATAAATAAAGGGATTCAAATTAATCATCTTCTTCTTCATGTGAATAAATAACTAGTAAAGAAGATAATAACAATGGAGGTAGAAAGTACAAAAGTTCTTCATTGGAAAAAAAATTAGATGCTTCTATAATAGGTGTTGTCATTTTAAAGAAGAGGGACATTTGAAAGATCAATGTTCAAAATTAATGAGGAAGGAGAAAAAGGGAAAATGTAAAGAAAAGAAGATCGCATATGCTCTTCTTGAAACTCATCTTCAACTTTGGAGTCAAATGATTAAGCATATGCTTTTCATCTTGTAACAAATGTATCCTAGATGAACATCATTTAAATATTAAACATGAAGAAGAAGCATAATAAAGTGTTTATAGTGAGGCATTTCTTTCAAATTGGACTTGTTGAACTTACTTTAGAAAAGCTTGAAAAAGATAAGAAAGAGATAGTGAATTTATTATTTACTATTAATTCCTCAAATGATGAACATATTCATTTCATTGATGATTATGATAATGATAAGAAAAGAATTACGATATTCTTTTTTGTAATAATTTATATTCGGTAGGATTCTTAATGAATTTAAAAGTAACCTTTATTTGACCCATCAACAACATTGTTTTCAAGATATACGTGAAAATAAGCGAACACCATTCAAATCAAATGAATTTGAATAATTGGAATGTTTTATCAGATTACAAAGTGTACTAACTAAATTTGTTCGAATGATGAGAGATATTTAGTGTTTATTATTTAAGATGATAATGTACATTTTCAATTACATTTTTTTGATGATATATGTATGATTGCATTAATAATAATTCAAAGTCCTTGAATTGTTTCATAAAAGGTGATTAAAACCTTTTTGTTTAAGTATCTATTATCTTTACATATAATTGATTGGGTTCCATTTACAACTACTATAGAAACAAAAAGAGTGAGAAAAATAATTATTCTTGAAATGTATAAAGCTAGTTGATAAAGATAAGTAAATATTCATTTGAATACAAAAATTTGTAAATGTATCAATACTATGATGTACTTTCAAAATAAATTCTATATAAACAATTGATCAAAAATTGAAAAATTGTAGATAAAATTAAATGAAAAATGGATTGCACCAAACAATCTGACATATTCATTTGAAATGCAGCAAATTCTATGACACAACGATAATGGAAGAAGGTTCTTGTAACAATGTGGTTTTCTCTCACTCTTAAAGTTATGCACTTTTTCTTTCATAAGATGTTATTTTCCCCTCAATTATGTTGATCCCCAAATTTTTATGACTATAGATCATATACTACTGGAATATCAATTTTTTTATGAAAAATTACCTTTCTGATACTCAATTAGATAATGTCTAGTGTATGAATAATATTTGAAATGTTTTTTTTATTTTTTAGGACCCTCAAAATCCTCAACTTATCTCAAACATGATATAAAAGAAGAGGGAGATGTTTGTGAGATAATGATGAAAAATGCACCTCAATTAGAGCTCAAATTAAAAACTTACTATTTTACCAAGTTTATCAAAGAAAAATATTTTTTGAAAATCTTTTTCAATTTTCACTTATTCAAATTAGTGATTCACCTCCTTTATTCTCAGTAATTCAGGTCCCTTATATCCTTTGACCATGGATCATGCTTTGATTAATCAACCAAAGCATCATCTTCTAACCATAGCCTCTTGAGGCATGGCAGTCGCAATGGTCAGCCACGCCATCCCTCTGTGGCTCAATGTCATGCCAAAATTATCCCCCTTTCTCTTTGCTAACTTCTTCTCTTCCTTTCACCTCACCTTTTTGTGTCTATCAAACCTCTAGCCCATATATATTCTTCTCATTACTCCCCAATAGTTGTGCTTCCATTTCCTTATCGTGTTTTGGGCATTTGCACCCTAGTCCCTTTCGTGCTAACATGAGCAAACCATTGACTTAATGAGACACTGCTAGGTCTAGCCGGCCTAAAGCCATGGTCTTCTCCCCTCTCTTTTCCTTTTTCTTCTTTCTCTAATGAGTCATGCAACTTAGGCACATCCACACCTTGTTCTCTTCTCACAGACTCATAGATGACTAGGATGAATACTCAGAACCGTCGATCCCATTCAAAGGTTAGCAAACTCTCACATTAGACGACCCTGATGTCACCCGCATACCTTCTAACAACTACTGCTTATGGGATGACCAAGAATAGGGGCCTAAGATGGCTCCTTCCTCGCATGTGCCCCATGAAGGAGGACCTGACCACGAATGTGCGATCTGACATCTACGTCTGATGTTTTCCCGAATAAAAGTAATATTTCTCCCTCTCTAGAAAATATTCCAAAAAGGCCTATTTTTTCATAAATCATTAAAAATGTCTTTTGTCTAAATATGTCATCCTATAAATCAAATCACTAAAAAAGTGAAATATAGAATTTTTAAATAGTTTCATACCCTAAATCTCAATATTATCCTACAAATATCCATAATATGCTGACTTTATTCATTTGAAAATACCATAATGCATTTTTATGCTCAACTTAGATAAATAATAATCAAATCCATCCAAATATTATGATATGTGACCCATGAGTAACTTGAACTAAATGAAGACCTAATTCACTCTCTTACACTTATGATTCCCCTTTACTCATAATGTGACATCCATACAAACATAAATTCTAGAACATTGATCAATTGCAAATCGTTGAAAAATTGATTTGAAATCTCTATAATGTTTTGGATTTTTTGTCTAGGTTTCATATAATCTCTAATACTCTATGAACTATGTTGATATGTTTTTGTAACGACCCCGCCTCGTGGTAACCCCCAATTAAGGGAGACCGAAAGGTCGGTGCCGTTATCCAATTAACAGGATCAAAGGTTCGACAAATAATCAATAATAATTAATAAACTCTACCAACTAAACTGAAAATAGGTATAAAAAAAACTTTTCTTACCTTGGAAAAACTGGGATTTCTAAACTTCTATCCATGAAGATGTTAATCTAACTAATCCTCCTGTGCATGCTATTTCTCATTCAATTCCACATATGTCACTTTACTATTTGTTCTTTCATTTGTACCTAAAACGCCGACAAACAAAACGTTGGTCAGTCGAAGCTGGTATGTGGGGGAAACAATAATTGTGCAACTATGTTAACATTGTAATCAACCAAATATCAGTTAACAACCAAGATTACGTTTTAAGCAATACTACTCAATCCTTGCCTATCCCCTTTCTCTGTAACGTCCCTGCAGTGGACATGGATACCACCTCTCTCATATGGTAGATCCTTACCCCCATGGCCCTACCACACAGGTAGCCAATACCTAGGGTTATGGAGTCGCATGGTCCTACCCAAACGTAGACAAATCCCTGACTCATGATGACTTGATGGACCTACCCCATTGGTAGCCATTTACTAAGTCATTTAATGACCTGATGGACCTACCCTCATTGGTAGCCATTTACTAGGTCAATCTATAAAGCTACAGAGGGGACAAGGATCTGAGCTAGTAGGCATATTTCTTATGTGATAGTCATATTCACATTATACTTTGCATGAATTAAATACATCCAACAGTTTAATTCAAGCCACGATGGAAACATCGATAAAATCCCGGAAAACTAATTCGGGTAGTCATAAGCGTAACCACATACCTGTACATGTAGAATTCAAGCAAGTATGAACAGGTTGAACCTAAAAAGACATCCAATATCTCTATCATTAAATATGTCATTACGATCCATTAATCCTAGTTGTTTCCTAGGGTTATTTGTCCTTTTTAGGGTTTCGGGCATAATTAGGGTTTCACTTTCTTTTTATTACTTTTACTTTACTTTTATCAAATATCCATAAAACCCTAATTATCTTGTCTTATTTCCATTAAGGTCCTTAAGATCAGGTTTGGACCACGAAAACCCTAGTTTTTCAGATTACTTTATCTTTTCCCTTCTTTTCCTCTAATTTAGGGTTTCTAAACTTGTTAATCAACATATTGAGTTAAAAACCCTAAACCATGCAATTCTATCATCAAAACAGGTTAAAACCATCTTACTCATTAATTAATTAATTCATGTTCGAATTAACTCCTTTTTAAGATCAAAACAATCTTTGATTAACAATTAGGGTTTTCTCTTTACAAATTAACTCTCTTTCCATCAAAATATGTACTTTTGTAAAAGTATACAGATTTAGATGTCCGAACCATTTTTAACATATTCCTCATATTTTTCTGATCAGTTTTCATGTATTAACTTCCCCCATCTGAGGTTCCTAGCTCAAGATACAATTTTTAACAAGAAAACTCTTTTATTGTCTATTTGTTATTTTCTAGAAAAACCAGGGCCGCCTGATCCATGGTCTGCGGATCCACTGAGGATCCAACGGCCTTCATTACGCGCGCCTGAACACTGCGATCAAAAGAATCAAAGGACAGGAATGTCCTTACCACCAAAGGAGGCACGGAGGGGCAACTTGGTAAAAGATCAAGGGGTCTTCGTCTTCCTCCTTGCGCCACGCACAGGAGACCCGATGGTCAACGTGGGAGTTGACTCTGGGCTGTCGTCCTCCCGCGAGCAAATCAATGGTTCAGGGAGCTTTGCCTTGCTCCTTCAAATGTGTCGAGGTCCTCAATTGCTTACCCAAGCTCCACGAATACTATCCCCTACTCGCCGGACTCCGGCGAGGGTCACAGAGATGTCGGGGGTGTAGGTCAGGCCGAAGAGACCAATTGGGCACACGAAAAAGTTCCTCGCTCTCATCCGAAGAGGTCAAGCTAGCGAAAAGGGACGCTAGTTCCCTCCATACCTTCCCCTACTTATCGGGCCGCGGTCAGGTTTGGGTGAATTGGGGGTTTCCCAAAACGACGATGAATCGTATTAAAAGTAGGGTCTATCCTTCGCGGTTCCATCCCCTCAATCTAATGGGATCATTATTAAGCGATGAGTCTCCCTGGATTCCGAGAAAATCAGAGGGGAAAATCCTCTGAAATCTCGCAGAGTTCTAGTCCCAGGGGACATAGACAACGACCGATCGTCGTTGGATGAAGATCCAACAGATCAGGTTATCCGCGTTCAACACAAAGGAAAGAATCTTTTGCTTTAATTCCAAAGAATTTCCAAATTGGAGATAACTTGGAAAATCAATATCTCCCAAACCATAACTCCAAATTAACTCAAAATTTAAGGGAAGTTTTGTCGTGTCATTATCTGACTTTATACGAAATTTGGGAAACAACTTGCAATGGATGAGAAGGATTACTTCTCTCCCAAGTTTTCTTATAAATTACTCCAAATCAAATTACATTCCTATTCCTTTTACCTTTATCTCATTATTTTGGGTCCCTTGGACCTCAAGGAAACCCAAAGGCATGGATTCCCATATTGGGGAAAATCTATTTGCCTTTATATTCTTTTGAAAGTCAATTCTTCATACTTCCCTTTTATTAATCAATTTCTTTTCCTTTTTTTAATTCTCTTTTTAAGGATTTCTCTTTATCTCTCCTCTATTTTCCCATTGGAATTCCTTTTATCCTCAGGAATCCTTTGGATACTAAAATCCACCAAGGACAACTCAATTACACTTATTTTCTACATTTTATCATTGTTTTCATTTTCTTTCTTAATAAAGAAATTCTTAATTGATCTTTTCTTTTTAATTGGGCTCAATGGCCAACAAAGCCCACCATCAATCAATCAAGGCCATTTCAAACGAAATCCATTTATTCAAAATAGATTACATCATTATTTGTTCATTTATTCTTATTATGAGAAATTACATTTCTCAGCAAATGAACCCAAAATTGGGGTTGCAACATCCTTCCCCTCTTATAAGAATTTTTCCCTCAAAATTCCATCAAACAAGAAAACAAACAGGATAAGTCTTCTTATGTCCATCAAGGCTCCCATGTGGCTTCACCCTTTCCATGGTGTTTCCCAAGATCCTTCATTATCTCATTTTCTTCCATCTGAGTTCTTTCTTACCTTGGTTTATTGTACCCTCATAGGTGACTTAGGACTTTTCAGCCTTTCAAAAGCTGATTAGGTTCAGGGCTCAACACATGGCTTGGGTACCTCACATAGTGCTCTAGATCGGACTCATGCATCTCATCATTTTATCATGAGGATAAGGTTAAACACAACCATCTCCACCAATCCATCTCAAATGGACCCATATATCGGGGACTCAGCTTTCTCAGTTGTAGCTTAGAGTGGTCGGATTCTCACATCACATATTCTCCCACAGCGAACTACATGTCAGTCTGCTTTGCCTCAGCTTGTGACACATGTCACTCTTGGGCTCTCTCTCATCCATTGCATGATCAAGTGACTTCATCTGCACACACTGTGGTTCTTTTATGACCTTCAAGAGGCCTCCTTCACCAACATCATCCTAATGAAGTGGTGACCGACACAACCTCCCTATAGAACTTCTTGCATCCCGATAAAGGCTATGGTGGTTAACATCACATCTTAAGAACTGTCTCTATGTATCACCCTAAATGAGAACACATGCTCTCGTCAAATCATACTGTCCATTAGTATGGGGTGATAACCTGTACTATCATCGAGTTTTTCATGTATCCACTTCCATCTCATGGAAGTGAACCTTGGTCATACCCAAGAACTTTTGAACTTGTATCATGGTGTAGTTGAACCATCTCTCTCTCCTATGTAGTTCAACAAAATCTATCTCTTGACAGTACTCTTCCTTTCTCATGTCATCTAGGTAAGGAAATCTACCATAACCCATATTGTATCTTGACCTTCTTGGTCTAGGAGAGACTCACAACATCCATAGTGATGAACTCCCATTCCCCCTCGGGAACTCTTTATACTTTGTATCCATGCACTGGGTTAATGGTGTTCGTCCTTCACCTCCTGGCTTGCATGGCCACATGCTACATGCAACTTTGTTTTAAGCATCTAGAATGCAACCATCACTTACTATCTTTGTAGTATCAAGGTATATCATAACCTCTTGTATTGTTATGATTCCTCAAGCTTGATACCTCGGAAACCCTAAACCACTCTCAAAAGGGTTTTATTACCTTCCTATCCAAAGAAGTGTATCTGAGGTTCTATCACCATCCTTTTACTACATCAAGGACTAAACTGGCTACCCAAACAATCATTAACTTGTTCCACATATCTTATTACATCCGAGTATTAGCCAAAACACATCTTCTTTCCAAACTTAGAGTCAACCAAACAACCTCAACTTCTTCTAACCTCTAACTAACTAGGCAGCTAGATCTCAACCAGAGCATTCATTACCACTTCTTATCCTTAGGTATTAGGTAACATACCCCTCCATGTATTATACTTATCATCTCATCTTAGCCTTAAGTCCATCTTCATCAAGAACATTTCGAGTTTATACCCTTGGTTTTCAACCTCAACCTGATGTAACTCATAGCTCATGCTAAAAACATCCTTATAAGATGATTATCTTATTTCTCTTTAGCATTTGTAAACCATCCATGTATCATTCACTTTACCAGGGTATGTTATCTTCTCTGTCCCCGTATCTCATGGCAACATTCCAAACCATATTATCTTTTATCCTTAGTGTATGGCATGCGTACTATCCTATCTCTCACTCCTGTAACAAGAGGAAATAAGCATTTGGCTGCAGTCCAAATACAGAGTTCTTCCTATTCCAAGAGTAGAGATGGTACATCCCACCTTGCCAGTACACCTTTAAAACTGAGTTTGAAATGTGCCTCACCTGTCTCTTCATCACAAACATCATGATATCAAAGTTACTTCCATGGGAAACTGGTCTCGAACCTACTTAGGTTACTACACAATCCTTGGTCATTTCCTCTAGGTCTATAGGGTGCCAGAACTTTTGGGGTCATCCCTCTTCCCTCATGCATCAGAGAGTGCCCTACTCATCTTCCCTTTGGGTCAGATGAGTTTATGAAGGTGATCAATCTCCTAACCCATGTCCCTCAGACAATGATAGCTATTACCTCCCGACCCTATGGTCATGTGCAACTAGGGAATTAGGCAACTCCTACTTCCATCAGTCTTATCCCTACCTGACCCTAGGATAGACTTAGGATTCTCTTATAGTACATATCCAACTTAGAACCTTCCCATGCATTCATCATCTCTCTTCCTACATTCGTGGGCTGACTTTCATCCTTTCATAGGGATCATGGCAACCTGCTTACCTTGGTCAGGCCCCATACGGTTACCTCCATGGTAACACATCCACATGCACATAGAGATGGTTATCTATGGGTCTACAGGTTCATTCTCATGCCATGTACTTTTCACTTAGCTTCTCCAGATCCTATGAACCTCTTTAGGTTATCTCAAAACCAACAAAACTGGTATACACCCTACCAAAGGGATCCTATGAACCTCTTTAGGTTATCTCAAAACCAACAAAACTGGTATACACCCTACCAAAGGGTCCCTCTCCCAGGATGGGAGGAAACTACAACTTTTGACAACAAGGTCACAACTGCCCTTAGGGTTTACATCTATATGAGCATGCTTAAACCAACAACTACTAAGGCACAAGCGTACCTACCAAACCATGCTAGGTCGCACTTGTTCTCATCCTCAACATTACATCAACTTAGTTGTGAGGGGTTCATCAAACATACCCTTAACGTAAGGGATTTTCTTTACCTCTACACATTAAGAGTAACATGCTCGAAACTATAGAGACTCAAATCTCACCATGAGCATTGGATACACTGCTTCCCCTCTTAGGTCTAGGAACCCTATGTTCTCCTTTGGGTATCCAACTGCATACTCAATCTCTTAACCACGAATCAAGCATGTCATGTACTTCCATGATCCTTCTACTCGCAACACTTCAGAGTTGAGTCCTCTTCCAGGACAACCAACTAGGTATAAAACCTCACAACGGGGTACTTAACCCTCCTCAAGCACTCTTAATCTCATCCAACAGGTAAACACTTATACCTTGGGTACTAGAAGCATCATCCCCATGTAGGGTTTGGTTCCTCTAAAGGCAACCAAGATATCATCAACCTCCAGGGATCAAGCATAAGGCAACCACTATCATCCACTTAGGTCGCATCATTCTCGACTTCCCACTATTCCTCAAGTTCTGGGGTTTTAGGCTTCCAACCTCCGTTTTGGGGTTATGCTTCCTCTCTCTAGAGCTAATTCAACATCCAACCCTACTACTAGAGGTCCTCTTTCCATGAAGGCTCATGCTCACAAGCATACCCCTATGTGGGTGAAGCCTATGCTCAACTCATGTTTGGCTCTAGATGATCCATATGCTTATCTCATAAGCCATCCATCATATCCTTCTGGCCTACTGTTTACATTACTGGCGTACTCAGGGTGCAATCTATATCCTACTTGCAATAGCCCATAAGGTTTATATAGGTTCTTCTCTCACCTCATCCATGAAGGAGCTATCCTTCGCTCAAACATGCATGACCCTTCCCACGGTTGGGTTGCCAAAGGTACTCAGTCATCAACTTCTCATGGTTCATATGGTAGTCCAAAGGCATGTTCATCCAAACACCTAGTCCACCATGACATCTAACTCTTCTCTCTCTAACCTTCACTTAGGGTTAGGGTTAACATCATCCTCAAAGGATGTGCTAGGTCTCTACCTATAATGGAGGTCTCTACCTCCAAGACTAACTCACTCTACTCACCCTCCTACCAAGGAGGTCTATCCTCAGGTCACTCCTGAGGGTAATGACAACTTGTGTCATACGACCTAAGCATGTATCTATTCCTTTGCGCTTACTCTATTAAGCTTATGTCCATGACATCTTATTTACATGCTTTTTATTAATTTGATGGAGGATCCCTTAATCCTTATCAACCTTACTCATACCTCAAGAGGGTGAGGAGAAGAGAGGAAAACCCTAATCCTTAAGGTCCTTATCAAAATTTGAGTTGAGAAGGGATGAACAAGATGAGAGAGTCCTAAAGGTATCTTATTTCAAGTCATATCCTATGACATCATCCAGGCAGTCACACAATCTGGGAGTCCTCATATTCCGACTAGCGGTGCGGAGGAAAATATTTCCAGCCCCCAGACGTGATCCTTTTCTAGACACCTTTGTCTTTCGGATAATCCTCTAATAACTCCCTTGGGTTCTATAGAATTTGTAAAATTTAATAATTATTAAAGATTACTTGAGGAACCTATGCTCTGATACCAATTGTAACGACCCTGCCTCGCGGTAACCCCCAATTAAGGGAGACCGAAAGGTCGGTGCTGTTATCCAATTAACAAGATCAAAGGTTTGACAAATAATCAGTAATAATTAATAAACTCTACCAACTAAACTGAAAACAGGTATAAAAAAACTTTTCTTACCTTGGAAAAACTGGGATTTCTAAACTCCTATCCATGAAGATGTTAATCTAACTAATCCTCCTATGCATGTTATTTATCATTCAATTCCACATATGTCACTTTACTGTTTGTTCTTTCATTTGTACCTAAAACACCGACAAACAAAACGTCGGTCAGCCGAAGCTGGTATGTGGGGGAAACAATAATTGTGCAACTATGTTAATATTGTAATCAGCTAAATATCAGTTAACAACCAAGATTACGTTTTAAGCAATACTACTCAATCCTTGCCTATCCCCTTTCTCTGTAATGTTCCTGCAATGGACATGGATACCACCTCTCTCATATGGTAGATCCTTACCCCCATGGCCCTACCACACATGTAGCCAATACCTAGGGTTATGGAGTCGCATGGTCCTACCCAAAGGTAGACCAATCCCTGACTCATGATGACTTGATGGACCTACCCCATTGGTAGCCATTTACTAAGTCATTTAATGACCTGATGGACCTACCCTCATTGGTAGCCATTTACTAGGTCAATCTATAAAGCTACAGAGGGGACTAGGATCTGAGCTAGTAGGCATATTTCTTATGTCATAGTCATATTCACATTATACTTTGCATAAATTAAATACATCCAACAGTTTAATTCAAGACATGATGGAAACATCGATAAAATCCCGGAAAACTAATTCGGGTAGTCATAAGCGTAACCACATACCTGTACATGTAGATTGGATGCAGAAATAACCAATTAAGAATTCAAGCAAGTATGAACAGGTTGAACCTGAAAAGACATCCAATATCTCTATCATTAAATATGTCATTACAATCCATTAATCCTAGTTGTTTCCTAGGGTTATTTGTCCTTTTTAGGGTTTCGGGCATAATTAGGGTTTCACTTTCTTTTTATTACTTTTACTTTACTTTTATCAAATATCCATCAAACCCTAATTATCTTGTCTTATTTCCATTAAGGTCCTTAAGATCAGGTTTGGACCACGAAAACCCTAGTTTTTCAGATTACTTTATCTTTTCCCTTCTTTTCCTCTAATTTAGGGTTTCTAAACTTATTAATCAACATATTGAGTTAAAAACCCTAAACCATGCAATTCTATCATCAAAATAGGTCAAAACCATCTTACTCATTAATCAATTAATTCATGTTCGAATTATCTCCTTTTTAAGATCAAAACCATCTTTGATTAACAATTAGGGTTTTCTCTTTACAAATTAACTCTCTTTCCATCAAAATATGTACTTTTGTAAAAGTATACAGATTTAGATGTCCGAACCATTTTTAACATATTCCTCATATTTTTCTGATCAGTTTTCATGTACTAACTTCCCCCATCTGAGGTTGCTAGCTTAAGATACAATTTTTAACAAGAAAACTCTTTTATTGTCTATTTATTATTTTATAGAAAAACCAGGGCCGCCTGATCCATGGTCCACGGATCCACTGAGGATCCAACGGCCTTGGTTACGTGCGCCTAAAACTGCGATCAAAAGAATCAAAGGACAGGAATGTCCTTACCAGCAAAGGAGGCACGGAGGGGCAACTTGGTAAAAGACCAAGGGGTCTTCGTCTTCCTCCTTGCGCCACGTACAGGAGACCTGATGGTCAATGTGGGAGTTGACTCTGGGCTGTCGTCCTCCCGCGAGCAAAGCGATGGTTCAGGGAGCTTTGCCTTGCTCCGTCGAACGCGTCGAGGTCCTCAATTGCTTACCCAAGCTCCACCGAGACTGTCCCCTACTCGCCGGACTCCGGCGAGGGTCACAGAGATGTCAGGGGTGTAGGTCAGGCCGAAGAGACCAATTGGGCGCACGAAAAAGTTCCTCGCTCTCATCTGAAGAGGTCAAGCTAGCAAAAAGGGACACTGGTTCCCTACATACCTTCCCCTACTTATAGTGTCGTGGTTAGGTTTGGGCGAATTGGGGGTTTCCCAAAACGACGATGAATCCTATTAAAAGTAGGGTCTATCCTTCGCGGTTCCATTCCCTGAATCTAATGGGACCATTATTAAGCGGAGAGTCTCCCTGGATTCCGAGAAAATCAGAGGGGAAAATCCTCTGAAATCTCACAGAGTTCTAGTCCCAGGGGACTTAGATGATGTCCGATCATCGTTGGATCAAGATCCAACAGATCAGGTTGTCCGCGTTCAACACAAAGGAAAGAATCGTTTGCTTTAATTCCAAAGAATTTCCAAATTGGAGATAACTTGGAAAATCAATATCTCCCAAACCATAACTCCAAATTAACTCAAATTTTAAGGGAAGTTTTGTCGTGTCATTATCTGACTTTATACGAAATTTGGGAAACATATTGCAATGGATGAGAAGGATTACTTCTCTCCCAGGTTTTCTTATAAATTACTCCAAATTAAATTATATTCCTATTCCTTTTACCTTTATCTCATTATTTTGGGTCCCTTGGACCTCAAGGAAACCCAAAGGCATGGATTCCCATATTGGGGAAAATCTATTTGCCTTTATATTCTTTTGAAAGTCAATTCCTCATACTTCCCTTTTATTAATCAATTTCTTTTCCTTTTTTTAATTCTCTTTTTAAGGATTTCTCTTTATCTCTCCTCTATTTTCCCATTGGAATTTCTTTTATCCTCAGGAATCCTTTGGATACGAAAATCCACCAAGGACAACTCAATTACACTTATTTTCCACATTTTATCATTGTTTTCATTTTCCTTCTTAATAAAGAAATTCTTAATTGATCTTTTCTTTTTAATTGGGCTCAATGGCCAATAAATCCCACCATCAATCAATCAAGGTCATTTCATACGAAATCCATTTATTCAAAATAGATTACATCATTATTTTTTCATTTATTCTTATTATGAGAAATTACATTTCTCAACAAATGAACCCAAAATTGGGGTTGCAACAGTTTTCATTAACTTTGGTGATGAGACCAATGTATGAATTTGGTAATATCAAAATCCAAAGAAATATCCAACCACCTTGAAAAGAACATTATATAACAAAATATTACAAATATAAATAAAACATGTGGGACATATTAGAACTTTGAGGACTTTAATCGTAATGAATTGCCTAATACTAGGTGTTTTGGCATTAAAATGTAAATAAATTCTTTAATCCTCATTGAACCAAATGTTGATTATGTACAAAATAAAGATAAGATATTAGAACACATTTACGATTAATTTGATCTTAAATTTGACTATAAACCTAACTTTTTACCTGATAACTAAGAATTATATTCAAACTTATTTTAAAGATGGTTAGATTTATTGATTAGGTCATGTCTATAATCAATATGGTCTAGGATAAGTTAAAAATCTCTGAATTATGTATGCATT
The DNA here is from genome assembly GCA_963693085.1 of Alisma plantago-aquatica. Taxonomy (NCBI): domain Eukaryota; kingdom Viridiplantae; phylum Streptophyta; class Magnoliopsida; order Alismatales; family Alismataceae; genus Alisma; species Alisma plantago-aquatica. Next base: position 802,950,699 of record OY856413.1, on the reverse strand, counting down.
TTTTTTAATAATATGACTATAGTTTTTCTTTCTTGAATTCATGATATACATGCATGCTCTTTCACTTAAAAATATTGACATGTAGTATTATTCTGTAGTACATGAAGGCTTTGTCACTTGAAAGCGCATTATAGATCTGTAGAACATTTGAAACAAGCTTTGCTCTTGGCTTGTAGCATTGAGGTCCCTGACGCTAAAATAGGGTTGGTTCATGGCATTTATCCATGAGGTTTCTTATAGACCCATTCAAATGTGAAGATGGTCAAATGATTTATATTAATAATTTCTTGGTATAATTTAGTAATATGACTAAAATGTCTGATTTTGTTTTTCTAAATAACTATTTATTGCTTCTCTTATTTCTTTAGTTCCACAAAACTATTTATCTTATGCAAATCTTAAATGTATGTATATATGTATGTCTATGTCCGCACTTCGTATGTTGATCCCCTTGTTTCTGGTACGTTTTAGGTTCAGAAATAGTACGGAAAAAAATTGACTTGTGAGCAAGTATTTAGGTTGAAACTTTTAGATAATAATTAATATATAGATTTAGACTTGCATAATCTACTTTTAAATGTGTATTTATAAATTTAAAATGATCAATATTTTAATAATATACATGTTGAATGTTGAGAATGTCTTTATTGCACTTATCTAATAGCCTGTTCATTTATGCTATACTTTAACACTTAAACATGACATTGTGAAATGTATTTGTCCGTCGACATTGGAGTTCGTCCTCTCACACCTCACTACAGTGGATTCGGATTTTGTCATAGTGGATATAATTTGGAGTATTAATCTAAGTGTGCCGCAAAATTTGTTGTATTCATGCGAAATGCGCCAAACAACATGGCATGTTCGGTGAAAAATAAGTGGAGGTATTCATGGACATTTAATGTGCCAAAAATATTGGCATATTCAACACCATGAACGAATGCATCATTCATTTTGACGTCACTATCTCAAAAAGTGAATGTGCTAAAATGACTAGCCAACTCATCATGTAGTTATGCGGTTTTGAAATTGAATTCAACGCATGCTAAAATTGCATTTATTATTACCATAAAAAAATGATATTTTGATTTTTTTATCTCAAAGAAATAAACCACAACATCACCAATGTTGACCTTCTGAAACTTGTGTCTGACTGTTGTTGGTCCAATTGAAACATCACATTTTGTTTAAAGCTGTTCCTGACACCTTATACAAAGAAGAGAAAGCCAGACTTACGGAAAAAACTGGATGGAGTCAAAAAGGAAGAATCAGCTAAGGACGTACAGCTACCATGCAGTACAATGGAAGCTGCCAGCCGTGTTACTTTACTGGTTAGCTCCAAGATCATGACTTGTTTTCATCAGGGAAAGTAGCTAGCACTAATGCCTTGGTGGTAGTACGTTGTCTCAAAATAACAAGTACCCATACCAACTAAATAGTAAGTCGGCCGCTGTCACCAGTGGAATCGATCAGAGTAGACCGTGGAATTCTCACTCTCTTCTTATCCGTCGTCTTCTCGTCACTCTGGCAGTGCATTCGCTTTTATGATGCATATTTCTGACCGGTGAACAATTGCAATGCCTTTCTCTACAATATCTCCCTGCTTCCGATGCCTCTTCCTATAATCCACCAGCAGTCACTGCCATCCCATACACAGTTTCATCGGGGAGACCAACAGTGTATGAATGTATACAACCTGTCCTGGCACCTGTACGTTATTGACCAAATGAGGAAGAGTCCATGAAACCAAATCAGCCACGTGGTCTATGAAGCATGGAAACAATCTTGTGGATAGGGCGCGCGTACGTCGGCCCGCCAGGCATTCAAAGAAGGGGGATAGACAAGTAACTAGCTACGTACATTTAAGTCGGCACCTGGATTCGGGTGAACAGTAGCACTCGTTTTGGATTGCTGGCAACACAGTTCGGGCTATAGTGCCACTACTTCCTCTACAATTCGATAAGGGATCCGTCCCATGCATCCTCAATTCCTTGTCTATACTAATAACCTGTCTAATAAATCACAATATATATGGTCTTCCGCCCTACTTTGACTGAATAAGTGATGACCCACACGATACGACCCGTAACTCTGGTCCATGACGGAAGACATTCAAACGGCACGTTTCTGACAAATACATTCCCAAAGAAGACACATTACTCTCAGTTGGGCCAATGTGTCCCATGTAGAGACGTATTACTTTTGTAAAGAAGCAATACATCCTCTATTGGGACACATAGCCCCCACAAGAGCAATACATCCTTTGTTGGGACACATTGCCTACATACGAGTAATATGTCCCCCGCGGAGACGCATCATGTTTTTTTTACTATATTCTTTAAAATATAATACCATGTACTAATTTTTGTATCGTATTTATTTAGTTTTTTAATACCTTTTTTGTAGAAGGTAAAACATAACTATGAACAAAAAGGAAGTCGTATAAGAGGCAGGCCCCCTATACTATACAAGGGGGGCTACACTAAAAAAAACCCGCATAGATGAATCCACCTCCTTACATACATTTGGTTTAGCTCTAATAACCCAAGTAACGTTATTGATAAAATGATCAAAAAGTTCTAGGTAGCACCTACTACCTTTACCATCTAGACTATAGTTCCTTTCTTGCCAAATATTAAAACAAAGACCTGAGAGGCAAATCCCCGCCAACCTCCTCATGCCCGCCGCCGCCCTATTGGTCTTCAAAATCACCCACAAAATCCCCTCAAAAGGTGTATGGGTGGGTTGCCACCCCAACCCATCTTGACGCACAATCTACACGACATGTATTTGGCATAAGAACAACTGAAAAACAAGTGTGTGTGACTCTCCTCTTCGCTGCAACAAAGGAGAGATCTTGTATTCGTCACCAAACCCCACTTCATCGTCCTATCAAAAGTGGGCAACTTACTGAGTATCCACCTGTAAACCCCACAGCTCCATTTAGGAATGTGGTATTTGTTTCACAATAGTAGGAACCAAGGTACTTGTGGGGTATAGAAGGACGCCAATCTCCAAGGTACCAAGCTCGCATCCCTCAAATCCCACCGTCCATCCTCAAATATGTAATTTGATTCCACTTTTGGCCAGGTTATGCACATAGTTCGCCAAGTTCCGAAAACATTATTCATTGTGCTCATCAAGAGAGCATCCCCATACCTGCTGTTCATCCAGCTCGTCCAGCAAGAATTGTCATTCCTCAGAAAATGGTCAATACATTTGCAGGTGGCTGCATTTGCAATGTCCAGGATATCGGATATATTCAGTCCCCCTTCCTCATCATTCCTAGCAATGGTCGACCAGGCGATGGTGTGTTGTTTGCCTCCCTAACAGAAAGAAGAAATGACTGACTTGAACTTATCCAACATGAACAAGGGTATCTCCTAATTTTATTCGCAAGAATCGATCTTGCAAGTACCAATATGCCAGCCATGGATAACCGAAGTCCCATCCATGTATTCACCGACTCCCTAAGGCTCTCTATGCAGCAGCGATAGTCTCTTCCTTTGGCCTTACCTCCACATATAGGAATTCCCAAATATTTGGTAGGCAGGGTCCCTTCCGTGAGCCTGATTGCTTCCTTAAATCTAACTCTATGACTGTCACAAGATATTGAGAAATAGACCTTAGATTTAACTTCCCCATGCCCTTGTTATTCCCAATTCAGGGTGACCGAGAGGGTAAGGATATGCACAAATACCTCAGTGAAAGCTTAGTAATGGGTCTAATATGTAAAATGTACACTTAAGTGATAAAGAGAATAAAGAAATTTGTGCTAGAATTTACTAGTATCTTTTTGTTATGAAAAATATAGGAAATCTCGAAATGTGCATAAAAGGGATGATAAATGTCATAAATGGAGAAAATAGGGAATATATTGAATAAAGAAGGATAATAAGGAATATGTTGTTTCAAAAATCATAAATAGAAGCCACAAGATAATTCGATGAAAAAATTCATTTCCTTGATCGAAAATATACTTAATGGCCAAGTATCATCTAATTTGGATAATAAATAAATATTTAAAAGCTTTTATTACAGGATAATGGGAAATAAGCCAAGAAAGATAAATAAAATATCTAATGTCCTCAAATTGGGAAACTAACTCCAAATTCATAATATATATATATATATATATCAAAATGAGTATGTGTGAATTTTTATTTAATTTTGTCAATGTTAAATATTTTATTCAGGAGAGAGAAAATGACTTTTAGACAAAAAATATTAAATATATGTTGGAAAACTAATTCATGTCAAAATCATTTCCTCACATTTAGTATTGCTTGTATACCAAGTTTTATATTTTTAGAAAGTTTCTAGATGCCTCTAATAAGTTAAAAGGATAAAATAAGTGATAAAATATAAATGAATTAAATAAAATAATAAAAGTCTTCAAAAAAATAAATAATACCAAATTCATGTTATGCATGTTAAAATAGACCTTTGGATGAATTTTGACTCAATTTGGTAAATATTTGATAAGAAGATGAATTTAGGAGAGAGAAAGTGTGTAAAATATTAAAATCATTAATTAAAATAATAAACAATAACAAAAAATAGAAATAATGACAAATCTGTATCCAACACACTTAATAAGACTGATGGGTAAAGTTATATTATTTTTGGAGAATCTAATAGTCATTAATGAGAGAGGAAATAGAAAATAATAATTGGCTTAATTAACTAATCTAACTTTATTAAAAGGTGAATCTAATTTTATATTCGGATTCCTCACCCCAAAATCAGTAAACTTATTAAAATTGAGTTTATTTGAAGTTTGTTTGCACCCTTAAATAATTATGGAAAATTTTATATATTAAATGCACCAAAAGACCAAAGTTTATATGTTGTATTAAATGATCGGATGTCATCTCCTACCTTGGATGGGTGAACAATACATCCACATTTTTTTGCTATTTTTTGGATGTCTATATCTCCCTCGTTTCTCAATGAAATTCAACGATTTTTGGTTCTACAGATTCCTCGTGAGATTGTGCTCCTAATTATCCTAAACTTTTTGTATTTTTGTGAACATTCGAGAAAGCTCCAAACCGGCCGAAGCATTCTCTCTCACCCTACCTATGAAATCCCTAACCTACTTCTCCCCATATATATAACCATACCCCAAGATTCACTCTCTAATTTAGAACTCAACACAACCTTCAATTGTGAAAATATCCTCCGTTTCAACCCCCGTAGAGCCGCCGACGTCGCCTAGCTTGCGGCACCTCCCTCTCCCTCCATGTTGCACCTTCATCTCGATTTGAGGTATGGTTGAATCCAGTTTTTCTTTAGCTTTCCGTACCATGTCTTTGCGTCGAGTTTGGGGTAGTAGATCAAAATCGCCCAAAAATGTAGCCAAGCAGCAGCTCGCTGCTGCCGCCATGGCGCATGGGCTGCAGGAGGAAGAAACCTCTGTGCAAAATTAATTCTTTAACCCTCTGTAGCTCTTCTTTCCTTCTCCATTCCACATTAGGGGCATCTCAGTCTTTTCATCTTCGTTTGACCAGTTTTGAATCGGCTTTGACCGGGCCGTCTGGGCGCCACCCGAGCTGCCAGCGAGGCGGGCCCGACCCCACTCTGCTCTCTCTCTCTCTCTCTCTCGCTTCTCGGTTCTGATTTCAAATTTTTGAATTTTCTGATTGGTTGATACGAAATAAAGTTTGATTCTGATGTTTGTGAAAAAGTGTTTTTAGAGTGATTTAAATTACTTAGAAATTAAGAAAAAAAACCTAAAAGTCATTATCTCGAAAATATACAAACAACCTATATGTTATTTTGATCAGAAGAACCTAACTAAGTCAGGGATTAGGGTTTCAGAGTCTAATTCGAAGGTTTGTGAAAAAAGGATTGTAACATTAGGGTTTTAAGTCTTTAATGAATGAACTTATTAGTAACGCATGATCATTAATGCATGTATATGATTATGTAATAGGGGAAAGTGGACTCTGATCTTGATTAGGGATCAGAAAGTGAGTTCTAGCTAGGGTTTGAAGGATCGAGGTATGTGCATCTACACCTTTAGTTGGAAAATGTATTCTACCTTTACCCATGTTACCTAATGAGGCTTAATTTGACCTAATCCATTATTCTTGAAACTTAATTTGTTTATGCCTAAAAATCAGTTGTAGTATTATCTTGTTTGGGTATAATACCCCACTTCCATGTTATTTAAATAAATTGATTACTCTTGCCATAAATTTTTTTCTAGCAAGTAGCTATATGTTCTATTTAATTTTAAAGTAGAGGTACTTATGTACAACCACCCACAGAGGGCATGTATATAATCACCCTAGGGGAATGTTTGTATTCTCCCCAAAATATTGTGTAGGTGACTGGGAGCATTTTATTCTCCCCTCACCTATAGGTTAGAGGTCCGATAGGTGCCTCAACCCTACTTACTTAGGTAGACATATTAATTTACATGTAAATACTTTATTTATATTTGTTATTTGAAAGTTTCTTTATTTAAAGCCGCATACTCTTGATGTCTCATCTTTTGATGAATCCCTAGACTGATCTACTTGTTATATCTATCTTGTCACCTTTAGTATAGTTTAGTGACACATACTTTTATTTCCCTTCCCTTTTGTTGGGTTCTTTCCCAACCACCCAGATGTGGAGCAAGGTGATGGATAAGGCATGAAGATCTTAGCGTTGGTATGGACTTACCTGACGGATATGTTTCTTGGGGATAAAAGTGGAGTAGTCTAGACTTCCCTCTATCTAGATCCTAGTTTTTTATGATGATGTAACCCTTAATGGGAGATTTTTGATGTATTTTGTACAATCTTTTATGAAATTGAATACAGTCAGAAATTTTTTTATTCTGCTACTTTCCAATGTGCTTTGTTTACCATAATTTAGTAAAAGGGTGATCTCACTTCTTTACATCTACCTTGGATAAAGCTAGTATGGGTCGGAGAGATTATATTAGGTAGCACCTTCTTTAACATATTGGATAACTATTTAGCTAAAATCTTGTAGAAAACTAAACAACACACAATCAACCTCACATCTTCATTGACTCAACGACCTTCTTTTTGGGGATGAGCCCAAGAACAACATGATTCACACTTCTTACCATTCTACCTCCCACTAGAAACCATATCAACTCCTAACATATATCCTCTTTAATGAGTTCGCAATTGACTTGGAAAAATCTGGCATTAAAACTAGCTAGACCAAGTGCCTTCATAGCTCCAATAGAAAAAAGGGCATTTCTAATATTTTCTTCTATAGTCGGCCCAATCAGAATCATGTTCAAGTCATCTGTCACTTTATTTCTCGGTAGTTCACCATAACTGATGCTATTACTACCATTTTTACTATAAAAGTCTTTGAAAAAGTCCACAACCTCTTTCGCCACATCCTCTTCTGCATTGACTACTAACCCATCAGGTTTAATCTAGGAGTGGATGACATCCCTCATCTCATTCCTCTTTATAGACGCATGCTATACACTCGAATTTCTATCTCCATCTCTGACCCATCTAAGCCTACTACGTTGCCATCGACAAAGCTCCTTTGTTTTCTCTACTTTTTTTAGTTTCCTCTCAGCTTTGACTTCCCCCTTCACAACTTCCTCTAGTAGCGGATTGAGTCTGTAAAATTCAACAACTTTTCCATACTTCCTTCTCGCCTCAACTGGAATGGTCTTGAGATCATAGAGCCCACTTTACAAATCTTTGAGAACCCATTTAGTTATGTTTAGTTTCTCCATGATGATGAACATTGAATTGCCTTGAACGTTCTCCCTCCAAGACTTTTCAGTGGTCTCCTTGCAGCTAGGCCATTCCAACAATCCCAGAAGAAATCTAAATGGTTTTCTTATCAAATTTGTATGAGAGAGGTGCACCACCAACCATGTGTGTTCTCTGTTAGGATGGCCACCCAATTTTACATTATAATGTAGGAAAACATCCAACCATGCCTCATTTAACACTGCTCTATCGAGTTGACTGGATATCCTTCTCTCGATCTCTCTCTTATTCTTCCACATAATGTAACCTCCATTCATATTAATCTCCATGAGATCAGATGCATCCAAGGTGGCGTTAAACCTATCTAGGTAGGAATCTGGAACTGTAAGCCTCCTTTTTTCTCATGTACCTTCCTAATGTTGTTAAAATCCCTGATGAAAATTTGAGGAAGATCCTCTGATTAGCATTGCCTAACACATCCCAAAGCCATCTTCTAGAGACCTTCGAGTTGTGACGATAAACCGCTGATATCACTAGATGAAGACCACCATGGTTTGTGCAGCTAGCCGTGACCAATTGATCCATAGCACGGATGACTTGGACATCCCACACAGTGGATTCCACCACATGACAATCCTCCCTCCCACAATCTGCTCCATGTTAGAAGCTGCCTCCCATCCTGCCGGAAACAACCCCTTGATCCCCTCTCCCCTTCTTATCTTCATCTCCATGCACACCACAATTGATGCTTGGATCTGTTCGATGGCATCCTTGAGCCTCCTTTGTTTATAAGGATGGGATGCACCTCCCATGTTCTATGTGAGGATGCACATTATGAACTTCTTCAGTGACCACCCCTTCCAGAAGTGGCTCCTCCCCTTCTAGTTCTCCTTGGAGAGGTCTGAGCCTCCCTATTGTTTGTAACCTGGCCCAACGCCTCTTCGTCCATCCACTCGAGGATCTGGAAAGGGTTAATGGACTCCACTTCCTTACCACCTGAGGTAGACTTATTACTTTCCTGTTGTGTGCTCATGTTCAATTCATTATTGCTAGCATCATGTGTCAGAGTTGTAGTTGGTTTGGGAAAATCCACAAGCACCTCTTGTGCATGGATCTACACCATAGGACCTATAGACTTGTCAGTTGATGACTCTCCACAACGTCAGCTGGGGGGAAGTCATCATAGGGACCCTCACATCCCGTACCTGATCCACCACCTTTCTAGGTGCCCTGCTATGCTGTTTGTTTTCACTTCTGTGGTTCACTGGATTTTGACTCCTCTCCCATCCCCTGACAATAGGTGGGTCTAGATGGGCGTCCACCTAACCCGAGAAGCACCTAGAGACACGGTCGAAGACCCTACACCTCTCACACCTATTCGACAGAGAATCTAGAGGACTTTCACCTCTAGTTCACCTCCATCAGCCATATCCACAACAACCATCAGAGGAGGGGTCCTATCAGCTTTAAGATTGATACAGATGTGTGTTGAACCTCCAAATTTCCCTCTGGTCAAGAAGTCTATGACAATGGGTGTGCCAATACCACAAGCTATGATAGAAATAGCCCTTCTCGTCCAATGTTGTTCCACTTCTGGCAAAGTAACCCAAACTGGTGCAGAGGTAAGGGAAACTCTTCTAAGGTCAGCTTCAGGTGACCAACTTCTAACAAAGACCAACTTCCAAAGAAAAACCAACCAAAAAGGACCCAAACTATGTTTGTGCCCAAGAACACAATGGCTAGAAAGAGAAATGAAATTGACTCTATTACTTGCCATTTCTGCTTACGTCTTGGACATTATTTCTTTTCATGCCCCTACAAGACTAAGGAGTCCGACTTAGTTTGGATCCCAAAACTCCAAACTTAGAAGAATGGAATGTAGTTGAGATATGACCAAATGTTTAATTTTTCTATTTATATTGTCTTATCTCAACAAAAGGTGCCATGCTTATTGTTATTATTTTTCTGCATTACTGTACTGAAACAGAAACCTTGTCGGTCGAAGTATTGTCGACCGAGCTCTGGGTCGGTCGAAGTATTGTCGACCGACTGGATGTCTTTAACAAATCAAAAATTTACAGCACCTATTTCGGTCGAAAAGCGGTCAACCAAGAATTTTTCTGTGTTTTTGCCTGTAATACAGTAACCTGCTCGATCGAAAAATTGTCGACCGAAACAGATTTCGGTCGAACAATTGTCGACCGACTGGTTTTCTGTATCAGAACTTTTATATACATAAGCACTTAAAAAGTTTCTAACCATATCGGACCATCACATGGGTACCAAAATCTACATTCTAATGCAGGAATGGGTAGTTGACAGTGGCTGCTCTAAACATATGACCGGGAACGAGGACGCATTTCAAACTTTTGAAGAAAAGAAAAGTGGAACGGTCACCTTTGGAGACAATGGTAAGGGCAAAATTGTTGGAATAGGTAATGTTGGAACAAATCTCAAAATTAAAAATGTTCTACTTGTTGATGGATTGCATCATAATTTAATAAGTGTAAGTCAACTATGTGATAGTGGTTATGATGTGTTATTTAACAAAACCTGCTGCAAATTATTGATAGAAAACACTACAAATATCGTTTATGAAGGAAATAGAGTTGGAAATCTTTATATCCTTAAACCAAACTCTATGAAATCAGTAGTAGGTAAATGCTTTCTTGCAAATGAAAATACCTTACAACTATGGCATAAAAAGCTGGGACATGCTAGTTCACATGCTATTAAAAAGTTAGTGAAATATGATCTTGTTCGTGGATTACCTGCTTTGTCTTTTGATCAAGTTGAAAACTGTGAACCCTGCACAATGGGAAAGCAAACCAAAACATCTTTTAAATCAAAACATGTACTTAGCACCAGTAGATCCTTAGAATTAATTCATATGGACTTATTTGGACCAATGAGGACACAATCTATTGGTGGTAAACGATACTGTTTTGTTATTGTTGATGATTATAGTAGATATACATGGGTACATTTTATTGCAACTAAAGATGATACTATACATGTCTTTATGCAATTTTGTTCCAAGATTGAAAATCTTTTACAACATAAAATATGTACCATTAGAAGTGATCATGGTGGCGAATTTGAGAATCATACATTTGAGACCTTTTGTACATCTCAAGGGTATACTCATAATTTTTCTGCTCCACGTACCCCACAACAAAATGGTATAGTTGAACAGAAAAATTGATCCCTACAGGAAATGGCTAGGACCATGATGCTTGAACACAACACACCTAAAACCTTTTGGGCTGAAGCTGTAAACACTGCTTGTTATGTGCTTAATAGAGTAACTGTTCACTCTCATTTGAAGAAAACTCCATATGAAATATTACACTCTAAGAAACCTAGAGTTGACTACTTTCATACTTTTAGCTCCACATGCTACATTTTAAATACCAAAGATGATAGAGACAAGTTTGATTCTAAATCACACAAAGCATTCTTCTTGGGATATTCAACTTCTAGCAAAGCCTTTAGAGTATATAACACTATCTCTAGAAAAGTTGAGGAATCCATTCATGTTTCTTTTCATGAAGAGTCGAAGTCTGAAAATCTAGATATCATTGATCTCACTAATCAATTCGAAAATATAACCATTTCCAATGATAGTGAGAAAATTCCTATATCCGATCCCCAAGTTGAAACACAACCTACACCTAGGCTTATCAAGGATCATCCCCAAGAACTAATTATTGGAAATCCAAATGATAAAGTCAAAACTCGGTCTTCCTTCAAAGATGTTGCAAACATGGCTTTTGTTTCTATCATTGAACCTAAGAAGATATCCGAAGCTCTTAAGGATGATTACTGGATAATAGCCATGCAAGAGGAGTTAAATCAATTCACTAAAAATGATGTATGGGATTTAGTTCCTAAACCACAAGATAAAACTATCATAGGAACTAAATGGGTGTTTAGGAATAAGCTCAATGAGGCAGGAGAAGTCATAAGAAGCTCGGCTAGTAGCACAAGGATATAATCAACAAGAAGGAATATATTTTGATGAAACATATGCACCCGTAGCCAGACTTGAAGCTATTAGGATGTTACTAGCTATTGCTGCCCATAAAAACATTAAGCTATATCAAATGGATGTCAAAAGTGCATTTCTAAATGGCATCATACACGAAGAAGTATATGTTGCTCAACCACCTGGCTTTGAAATACCAGAAAAAGGTGACCATGTTTATAGACTTAGAAAGGCACTTTATGGTCTCAAACAAGCACCTAGGAATTGGTATGAACGACTCAAGACATATCTTTTTGATAATGGTTTTTCTATTGGAAATTCAGATTCTACTTTATTTTTCAAAACTTATGCATCTGATTTCCTAGTTGTGCAAATATATGTTGATGACATTATTTTTGGAGCTTCTAATGATTCATTATGCACACAATTCAGTGACATTATGCAAAAAGAATTTGAAATGAGTCTCATGGGTGAACTAACATTCTTTCTTGGTTTTCAAATTAAGCAAACACCTGCAGGAATTTTCATAAGCCAAGAAAAATATACTAAAGAACTTTTAAAATGTTTTGGGATGGATCAATGCAAACATGCTACTACTCCTATGGCTACCTCTATCAAAATTGATAAGGATGAAAATGGGGAACCTATTGATGATTCCTTATATAGAGCCATGATTGGTAGTTTGCTATACTTAACTGCTTCTCGACCGGACATTATGTTTTCCGTTGGTCTTTGTGCTCGATTTCAATCCCAACCTATGCAATCTCATTTTCTAGCGGTTAAACAAATTCTTCGATATCTAGCTGGTACTACTTGTTTTGGTTTATGGTATCCAAAAGGACAATCCTTGGATTTTAAAGCATATACTGATGCAGATTATGCTGGTTGTCGACTTGATCGCAAAAGTACTAGTGGTGGCTGTTTCTTACTAGGGAGAGCCTTAGTATCTTGGTTTAGCAAGAAACAAAATACGGTTGCCCTATCTACAACTGAAGCTGAATATATGGCAGCCGGGTCTTGTTGTGCTCAAGTGCTTTATATGCAACAGGTATTAAGCGATTATGGTTTTAATCTTCCCTCTAAACCTATTTTTTGTGACAACACGAGCGCCATAAACTTAGCACACAACCCTATTTTACACAGCCGGGCAAAACACATTGAAATCCGTCATCACTTCTTAAGGGATCACATCTCAAAGAATCATGTTTCCCTTCATCATGTTGATACGGAAAATCAATTGGCTGATATTTTTACAAAACCGCTTCCACTAGATCAATTCAACAACATTAGGAAGCAACTGCTTATTACTCCTTTGGAAGATGTTTTCTTTGATATCTGCGGTTCTTAAAATGAATACGTTTACTTATTTCATTTTGGCTTTTCAAATGGACATCTTTTTCATTAGATTTGACGGGATATCTAATTAAGGGGGAGTTTTTTCATTAAAACGGTTATATTTTTGAAATGACAAAGGGGGAGAGATATATAAAACTATAACTTAGTATTTATGAAAAACTCAATCAATGAGTTTCATAAATATACTCTTGGCTTTACATTGAAAGTTGCTATATTCCCAACTGAACTGGATTTCATATTCCATAATTCATGGGGAATAATAAGCACACATTTTATACACAAGAGAAAAGCTACACAAGGTAATCTAAAGGTATGAAACTCATATGTTTTATATTTCCTTTATTTATATTTTGGAAATGTTTGTCATCTTCAAAAAGGGGGAGATTGTTGGCTAAATGGACATCTATAAATCCCTTTGTTTTGATTATGACAAACATTTCATTCTTATTAATCTAACGAGCTACTTGAGTGTGCAGGACTAAGATGGATGGCAAAGCAACTAGGGAAAATCCACAAGCTAAAATGTTTATATTTTCATGCAATGTAATCATTGTTGTAAAAACTTGTACAAATATATAATGTACAAGTAATTAGAATTGCATGTAAATCAAGCGTTAGATTTTCCCTAGCCAAACACCATAGTTAGACATGTCATCTCATTTAAATAGGATCATTTATGCACACTCACACATATAATTAGTGCCTAAATTGAAATCTTAAAACAGGATCATTCTCGGTCGACAAACTCCTCGATCGAGACACTCTCGGTCAACAATCTTCTCGACCGAGAAAGATCCAAAGTAGCCGTTAGACACAACAGACAAGTTAGTTAGCAGTTGAAGAAAGACGTTGCAAATCACTTGTTCTAGAGAGCCTGTCGGTCGACAAAAGTTCGACCGAGTAGGTGTCTCGGTCGACCATTTGTCGACCGAGATGGTCTCTGACAGCAACTGCAGAATAAATTAATTAGCCGTTGTTAAAGCAACAACTTTGTACCTAACGGCTAGTTAAGCACTTAGAAACCCCTAGAAGTTGTCTAGAACGTCCTTAAGCATACTTAGGCCATTCCTATAAATAGGACAAGCCATAGGACACTAGAATTTCACTTGATATACTTGAGAATACACTTGAGCATACTTGAGCAATCTATTGCAAGCAATTTGAGCACTGTGATCATTAGTCTACATTCTCCTTAGCTCAATCTCGTGTCCTATAGGCTAGATTATCCTATCCACAGCAATCACAAGTTCACACACTTGGCTAGGAGATCTATATGCTTGATCTAGGCATATCAAGCCTTGGGCTTAAAGGATAAGTTGTAATTTCCTTTTTCTTTCTTGTTCCTTTTTATCTTTTGTACTCTCCTTGCTACTCCTAGGGTTGGAGGCTGCGGATTGGAGAGGGTTGACTTCTCAGGTGGAGAAGGGGACTTCAAGCTACTTCAAGAAGGCTATCGCAAGGGAAGCTACTTCAGAAGGCTGGTGCAACGGGAGTTGGTGCATCTACTTCAAGGGAAGGCTGCTTCAAGGTTGGCGATTACTTCTAAGTGAAGGCTGCTTGAAGGGTTTGGGAAAAGAGATTGTATTTTATGTAAATTCCTTGCGAGGTAATAAAATAAATTTCTTTTCAAATCCCGGTTGGGTAAGCAACCGGGTAGTGGATTGACGGCTATAGTATTTGCTATAGTTGGAACCACTCTAAACCCTGTGTCTCCTTGTCCAATATTTTCATTGTGGTTGTTTGAGTTCAATAATTATTAAAATCTTTATAAAACTCTATTCACCCCCCCTCTAGTAGTTTTCAATCATCATCATCATCATCATCATCATCATCATCATCATCATCATCATCATCATCATCATCATAATTTCAGCGTTCATATCCTAGGTTTTGTGTAACATCAATTAATTCAATTCATTCTTCCATTTTGTGTTCATTCATTCATCATCAACTCTAATTTATCATTATTAATCAACTACACAAGCTTGAATAATTATTATTGAACTAAGTTAAATCAATAACTAACAAGAGAGAAAGGAAGCAATATCAATTAATTAAATTCATCCATGCGTCATTAACCCTAATTAATCAATATTAATCAACTACACAATCTTAGAGAAACTAAGAGAAAATCTAATTAATTAAGTTCATTAAAGCATCATTAACCCTAATTAATCAATAGTAATAAACTATATGGTGGCATCATTAACCCTATGTTCAAATCTAGTATTGATTAACCACACATCGCACTGGTGGATCGAGCAGGCTGTGGTGAAGGTGAAGGTGGTCGACACTGGAGGTGAAGTAGAGGAGGTGCAGGAGGTGGCCAATGGTGATGACTGAAGTAGCTGAAGGCGGCTAGAGGAAGGCTCCTCGCTCTGCCTAGAGCAGGTGTCGGCGGTCGGTGACTGGATAGTAGCAACATCTCTAGTGTAAGTAGCTTCAAGCGCCTTGTGGTGATGACTGGCGGTGCGTAGAGGCGGTGAGTAGCTTCAAGCTCCTCATGGCGGTAGGCGTCTAATGAGCAGAGAAAGGGAGGCAGAAGAAAAAATCACCAAACCTAGTTCAGTCTGATCAGAGAATCGGGAATTAAATAGAGAAGGCTAGGGGAAGAGTCGATCTAGCTTGCACGGATACTATTAAGTTAACTATCAATGTCAATTAGTAAAATAATTTGATGCCTATAAATAATAGATGTCAGTTATAGACATAAACGAAACCTATATCTAACTTTATTCAAAAAAAATTCCATGGGTCGGGGTGTTTGTCGTCGGTTTCAGCATATAATAACTGATGTATATCCACATATGCTGACAAAAAAATGTTCTTGAGTTACAATCATAGATGTCAGTTTCCAACCTAACACCGACGTCGATTAGGAAAATGGGGGAAGAAAATTTTTTTGCGGGGACAAAACGCAAACACACAACCTCATCAGTTCTTCTGTGAAAACCGATGAAAAATAAGGGAATGACTTTTCCCTCGCAAAGGGTATTTAGTCATCAGTTCTTAGAGAAAAAACCGACGAACAATTAGTGGATAAAAACTTTCGCAGGTTCTGGCAGAGAACATTTGTCGTCGGTGTTTTTAAAATCGACGCCGAATTGAAAATTTTGGAGGAAAAGTTTTTCCCTAAAAAATTGTGTTTCGCGGGTAATTTTAGATATCATTTTTTATGTCAAACAACCAATGTTAAAGAAAAAGTGATGCCCGTATATTTTGTAAATCGGACAACCTTCTCATGTAGGTGTCAGTTGTCATTTTAAGCCGACATCGTAGCATATTGGCGTCGGTTTTTTCTTTCCAACCGACGACATCAAATGTGATATTATACGTCATTTCTGTACTAGTGGTAGAACATGGAAGTCACCAAGGCTTATCTTCCCCACCCTACTAGCATGCCAAGGTTGCGAAGCAGTAGGGCCAAAGCTCGGGGATTTTTGGCAAATCCAACACGCGAGACCAAATGACGAATCACATGCACAATAAGATAGAGGGGAAAGAACCAAACTCACCATTGGTTTTAATTCCTTTGGAGGTGGCGAGGAGGAGAGATAGTCGCCATAAATTTGACATAGAGAATAACTCAAGGGCAAGTATAACATGATCTCCAGGGAAATTGAGGTGAGGGCTTGGAAGCACAAGGGATGACAATGGTGTGTGCACTGTTATATATAGGTGAGGTGTTGGGGTTAGAATTTTGAAGGTTGGGGCTTTGAGAGTTCGAGAACCAATTTTAGGAATTTCATAAATACTCAAAAATATGATGAATATTAGGGATCAATCGATGCAAAAACATATTAGGAAAGCAATGGAGAAAGAATCATGAGAAGATATTATGTGTGGTATGAGAAATCTAAAAATAAAAAATCACGACCGCGTGGCTAATTTCCTATCTAGGCGAGAGGGAGGGGACGAAGCAAGGATTGTCCCATCCGGTGAACGTTGGTCCAGGGCGATCATAGCCATCCATTGGTGCAAAAAAGGGAAAAATAAAAAGAAAATGTTGCGCGACACATTAAATAAGATACCTAATCAAATTTGACTAAAGTGTAGGTGTATTAATTTCTCTTTTTCTCCTCCTAGTTTGAGGGTGCAAACATGCTCAAAATTAAATGAAATTTGATAGCCACCCTATTTTTGATTTGCGAAATCTGAATATGCAATTAGATTTGCCTTTTGAGGACTTTTGATGTGCTAAATAAATCAAATAAAAAATTCTCTTTCTTCAATAATTAATGGTTGTAAGATTCTCCAAGTTTGTTGAAACTTCACCCACTAGTCACATAAAGTGCCTTGAATTCAAATTTGCCATTAATTTTATATCAAACATTTATTTAATAATTTGAAGGTTCTACACACTTTTTCTCTCCTAACTTCACATGTATATTAAAGATTATCACAATTATAGGAAAATTCATCCAAGACCTATTTTTAAGGTGTAGGTTATGTATCAAATATTTTTTCCACTTTTTGAGTCATTAAATATTTTATTTCATACTTTGGATAAAACTCATCTTTTCTTTTTGAAATAAAAGAGATATAATTCTTATCATCCCAAAATAATGAAACTTGGCCTCCAAGCCAAGCTAAACCCAAGGAAAATGAATCTCAACTTATATATAATCAATTAGTCTTCCTTTTGTGAATTTTATCCCCTTATCCATTATTACCAGTATTTCTCATATTAAATATTTCAATATCACATTAACATTTTAAAAGCATTATTATTCATTCCTTTTTGTCTTCCTTGCTCCAAAAGGCTAACAAATATTCTAGAATGAATTATTTTTATTAATATGTCACAAAAGTGATCAAATTGCATATTAGACCGAGATTAATGCATTCACTGAGGTATTTATGCATAAACCCATTTGTTGGCCTAAATAATGAACAATGTTCACCAAACCACTATTATTTCCAAAAATTAAACATCAAAGACAAAAAATATAGAACAAAAAGGAAAGGATTAGAAAGAGGGTCAAAAAGATAATATAGGCACATTTCAGTTCGTTACAATTGTGCTGTGACATTCCAAGTAGAGTCCATTGTGATATGATACCATGACCCCATAGAAGATCCTCAGACTCTTAGTTTAAGTATTCTATACTTCAATCAGAATGAAGTGCCTTAATGCTTTTACCATGTTGGATATGTACTTGATTCCTGAAATCCTTGAATTTTCAAGAGTTTCTGACTTATGTTTCATCGAGCAAACATAAACATACATACTGAAGTGCTTAGCAAAGGTAATGAAGTACTGATAACCACCTCTTGCATTTGTTCTAAAATCCACATACATCATTTTGTATGAGTCCTAATAGATCACTAGGTCTTTCACTATTACAAGTGAAGGGAGTTTTTATCATCTTGTCCAACAAACAAGACTCACATGTCTCTATTTATTCAAAATCAAAAGAGTCTAGATAACCATCTTTATGGATTCTAGATATGCATTTTGTTTAAGTTATCAAGTTTTAACCTTTTGGTTTTTATGTTATAAAAATTTATCTCAATATCTAATAACTAATGACCATAGGACATCGGGGCATTTTCATAATGGATCTTATCTTTTAAAATAAAACATTGACCATTGTTTATGTAACATCCCTGACCTAGGTGATGCTTTAACCCTAGGTGTTTTGTTTAAGAAATATAATTATATGCTTCATATTGTATTTTGAAAAGTAATTAAGGCTCAAGAGGAACTTATATTTCAATTTTAGTCCATTTTGAATAATGTTGAAAGTAATATTTTACTTGTGTGGACTAAAGTGCAAATTACCCAAGTTGAGGGTTTAAATTGCAAATGATACATGATAATATGTTCCTGATGTGTTGAAGAATCATGAGAATGAATATGATGCAGAGGTATGGCTAGTGAAAGCCTGAGTACCAAGAAAGAGTTGATTAAGCAATGTTTGTGCATTAAAACCTAGTTTTGGTGTAATGTGCAATTTACCCAAAACCCAGGGTTCAATATGCAATTTACCACTTCAATAAGGTCCTTAATATTTGGCATCTTATATAGGTAAGAAAATGAGAGGGGCATCTCATTTGAGCTACTTTGAAGGAGAGAGAATATTGATATTAAAATAATCAAGATTTAACCATAATTGAAATAATGCAAAAATAATTATATTAAATGGATTGCCCTTCAACCATATTGTGTGGTTGAAATCCACATATATGGACGTCCTTGTGCCTTGCAAAGGCAAAAGAAAGATCTACGTGAGTGGAGAACCCACTCACATTTAGAAACTAAAAAGAATTATCCACTAACTTATGGATAATAATATTATAAATGTTAAGGTACTTAATTTCTTTTCCCTTAATTCATGGATAATGGAAGGGAGTTCGGTGGTGATAAAGATGTATTTGCATGCAAGGAACCAAGGGGAAAGAGGTGGCAACAATTTCAGATTTAAAGGATTTGCATGAGGCATTTTCTCTCTCATTGATTTTCTTATAAAAACACCCTTTACAACTCAAACCAAGGACTTTTTTGAATCCACTTCTTCTCTTTGCTTGCAAAAATGATCAAGAAAGCTAGGAGAAGCAGGAAGATGACCCCCAACCTGTTGGTAAGCTTCTTGACCTTCGTTCATCTTGATTTCATGGTGGAAATCACAAATCAATGCATGATTTCTTCTTATCTCGATCCCATCTTCAATTCTAACCATTCCTTTTCACTCAAAAGCTTGAGGAACAAACCTTGTGGTGTGAAAAAGCTCCTTCCACCATTATTGATGTGAATCTCCAAGCTTTGAATCTCAATTGGAGGTGGGTTATATAACTTGAACCCCTATTCATTGTTATTGAATTCAATTTCTCAATCAATTATGTTCAATTGCTCTTCTTGCAATTCCTTTGATCAATTGATGCAACTACCATGATAATGGAAGTAGTTTTCGATGTAATAATTCTTGATGATGATAACATCATCTTAGGCACACTTTCCAACAAGTTTGTATTGCAAACGGTCTTTAGACTTTGGGCCAAACGGTTTCACCAAAACGTTTGGAGGTTTGGACCCCAAACCGTTTAGAAGGGTTGACCGTTTGGATGGGTTGACCGTTTGAGGTCAGAACCCTAGTACATGTTGGATAATGATCTAATGGATCCAATTGATTAAATAAATATAAATATAATCCTCCAATTAGAAACTCTAATCGGGCTAAGTGCTGAAATTGCAATTAGTTGACTTAATGTTTTGGGTTGATTAACCCAAATGGTCTCAAGACCGTTTGGAGGTCACCCCAAACGGTCTCAAGACCATTTGGAGGTCAACCAAGACCGTTTGGAGGTCTAGGGTTGAGTATGGTTGAGTAATTGAAGAGTTAGATATATCAAATTGATTAAATCAATATAAAGATAATCCTCCAATTAGAAACTCTAATCGGGCTAAGTGCTGAAATTGCAATTAGTTGACTTAATGTTTTGGGTTGATTAACCCAAATGGTCTCAAGACCATTTGGAGGTCACCCCAAACGGTCTCAAGACCATTTGGAGGTCAACCAAGACCGTTTTGAGGTCTAGGGTTGAGTATGGTTGAGTAATTGAAGAGTTAGAGATATCAAATCAAAGTGCAATCAATAGTTAAATTGATGATCAATCCAATGATGCAAACCCTAATTGGATTTCATAAATTTTAATGAATGATGAGGCAAATGGTCTGAAGATTGTTTAGAGGTCATCTAAACGACCTCAAGACTGTTTGGAGGTCATCCAAACGACCTCAAGACCATTTGAGGTCAGGTCATATCATAACTTGATGATGGTTCATTGATTTCAATTGGATTAGTTCCACAATGTTAATCCTTGAAGGTTCCTCGAATTCAAAACCCTAATTGATGGGTTATTTATTATAAATCTTAGTTCAATTGGGTTTAAAACCCTAATTGATGGTCCAATTGAAGGATGATTCAATATTTCAATTGATGAGTGAATCAAGGAGGCAATTGATAGGTGGTTCATTGATGGAAACCTTGAATAGATTAAGTATTGAAAGCCCTTTTTGGTCCATTCGGTTTTGAGAGGGTTTGGACCAAATGGTCTTAAGACCGTTTGGGTCCAAACAGTCTCAAGACCGTTTGGAGACCCAAGCCCAATCGGTTTCAATACATTCTTGCTTAAACGGTTTCAAGGGAAATGTGCCCAAATAGTTTCAAACCATTTTAACTCTGAGAGACCAAGACCGTTTAGGGTCTAAGTAATCAAAACCGTTTGAGGTTCAACATGGTTAATCCATTTGGATATTTAATGTAATTGAAGATTCAATTGGTCAATTCATTTGGATACCTCATGTAATTGAAGGTTCAATTGATCAAATCTTCTGGACATCCTAGAAGAGGATGAGAGACAGAGATTCATACATGAAAAATGATCATGTAGCAATCAAGCCTAACACACTCAAAATAAGTATGATGTAAAAATTTAGGGTATGATCCTTGAGAAAGAGATCATAAAACTCTAATTGAGTTAATTGATGAACTCAAACCCTAAATTAGGGTAATTCTGAGTGAAACCCTAATCTAGGAGGATAATGTGATATGAATTTAGGGTAATGACATGAGTAACCCTAATTTAGGGTATTTTGATATTAAACCCTAGATAGGATGAACAGTAAACCCTAATTGTGGGCAATTGAATATAAAACCCTAATTCTAAAATAGGGTAAAGGTGTGTGAAACCCTAATTCTAGGTTATACTATAGAGTATGAACCCCTAATCTTGGACAATGAAATGATGAATCATTGGTCCTAATTGAAAAAAGGGGATGTGTAACCCTGATTGAAATGAAATGGGAAACCCTAACCCTGGTAAGGGAATAATGGTGTTACCCTTGAATAGCATGGAACTGAATTATGATTACATATCTATTAGCATCTGTACTAACCATGCAGGTATCATGAGATGATGAACATAGCCAGGTATGAGCTATGATGTTTTAATTATTAAAATTGTTATTGGGCCTTATGTGCTATAATATGCCTTGTTGCCTAGTAAGAGGTAATAAGAGAGTTAATGGGCCTTAAGTGCCATAAGAGATACTTGTGTAGCAAGTGTCATTTTTACCTTGGTAAAATGACCTGAAGGTGATAGTTACCTGGAAAAGTGGTAACAATGCTCAGTGATGGGCTAAGGGTTTGAATACCCAGAAGCATATGTTTATGGCAGTGAGTTTGAAATGAGGGACTGAGATCCCAATGTCTTATAAAGACTAAGAAGTAAATGATAAACATAGTACATATTTCTTTGTAGCATTTTTTCCCTAATAAGTTATGTTTTAAAACTTGACCGATGCTAAAAGAATATGATAATGTACTTAATTAATCAAGTGAAATCTACTCATGTAGTGCTCTGACCATAGATCCATCATCGTCAGTAGTTGGTGATGGTGAAACAGGTTTTCCTATGGGATCTCCCGGAGTTTGCATATTTTTTAATATGTGGGGGTCAATGGGCAAAAATATCTGTACGTCCAAATGGGGGAATTGATGGAAGGTAAACATTAAACCTCTCAATCCTTCATTATATGTGCCAGGATGGATGTATCACAAATCTCCCGATGATGTTAATGATGGATCGATGGAGGTAAACATGAAATCTCTCGATTGTGAAGAGAGTGCATCCGCCACTGTAACTCTATAGAGAAGATGCCACTATACCCTAGCAAGCTATGTAGCAAAGACACAAGATGTCCTACATGTGATCTCGCACTGACTGAGATGTGGGAAGTCATAGAAACCGGCTCTTCCATTGACTTTGTATGGTACCAATTTCGATTTCACAATGGTCGGTTGGAGTATGAGAGGTATACCTCATCTCCTCAGAGCGTAAGTATGTTTGTAAAACATAATCAGCCATGTAGCGTATTTGTAGAAGATTGAAATATGAGAACCACTGGTTGATGTTATCCTGCTTAGCATGTCCTTGATACATAAATGTTATACATATGTTCTTCAATTCCTTATTGAAATAAGAGACATGCTAACTTATCAAGTTTTATAGCTAAATTGCTTGAATAGAAATGTTGCTCTAATCTGCATAGATATTGATTTATCTGTTGTTGGTTATATGATTCCACTGTTCAATTTATTTCTATTAAATTGCAATAATAATGTTTTCGGCAGAGAGTTATATCTCTCGCTGGGGCAATTGCATAATTTTCTCACCCCCGTGGGATCCAACGTTTTTAGGTAGACGCCGACAAAGAGGCAGAAACTCTGTAGCAGGGGAAGAGCAGCAATAGCAACAGTAAGGACAACAGTGATTTCCCAGGTGGGGATACTGGTGGTCAAGTTTTGGAATAGGTAGTCCTATGTGTCGTCTCTGTACTCTTAGGTCCTAGGAGTAAGTAGATAGTGTTTTTATAATCGATCTGAGATTTTGGTTTGATGCTTCAAGGATATTGTTACTTGTGCTGTTTAGCAAAGTAATGATGCATATATATATATTCCTTGAGAAGAGATGGTACATGAAATGTACAATGTGGACCAGTATGTAAATATAATACTGTGGTTCTTGTTTATAGAGTTTTCTGGTAATGGATCTTTTATAAAATGGTTTTAATTTTTAGTGATTTTCAGTAATCCGCTGCGAATGATACACTTCCGCATTAGTTAATCTCATTTTATTGGTTAAGATCGGTTTGTACGCCACATTTTATATGGAATTCATATCCATCCTTGTCCATACAAGATACAATTTTAATGTTTCTATTTATGGAAGGTACAAAATAATAGTTCTTTAACTCTATTACTAGCCCAATGGACAGAGATAAATTATAGGTTTCAACTACAGTGGCAGCAACTTTTTCTCCTTTTGCAATGCATAGTTGAACCTCTCCCTTTTATAAAGTTTTAATTCTTTTCAGCTCTTGCATATTTACGCATATGTGAGACCCACATCCGGTATCTAGTACCCAATATGTAGAAGAAAATATTTTTTTTCTAAATAACATATATACTTGAAGTGGAGATCTTTGTACCCTCCTTCAGGGCAATTCCTTTTCCAATGTCCTTGCTTGTGATTGTGGTGACAATTCCCTCCCTTGTTTACCCCTCCCTTTTCTTTGTGTGCAGAACGCTTGGGTTTCTATATAGATTTAGAACTCTTCTTAATTTTTCCTTTGTCCGTTGACTCCAGTTTTCTGATGATCATCATCACAGAGTTGGGCTTGTCATTCTTCATTTTCACTTCAACAGTCCCCAACATGCCAAGTAATTCTAACAACGACTTGTGAAAACTGTACATGATGTAGTTCATGACAAACTTTCTATATGACTCTGGGAGTGACTGCAAAATCACATATGTGGCCAATTCTTGACCCAAAGAAAATCTCAGTCGATCAAGGTTCTTCACATATTTAATAAGCATGAGTACATGGGGACCTACTGGATCTCCTTCTTCCATGTTGCACTTAAATAATGCCTTGGAGACATCATATCTCTCATGTCTTTCCTGATCTTGGTACATGTTCTTAAGATGTGTTACCATCTCAATCACATCCATGTTCTCATGTTGTTTCTGCAACTCATAGTTCATTGAGCACAACACCAGGCACTTGACATCCACGACATCTTTAGAATGCTTCTTGTAAGCATCCCTGTCAGCCTTAGGCACATTTGGAGTAGGTTCATCTAGCTCTAGTGTTTCTAGGACATAGATCTTGTGCTCCGGTGTGAGAACAATTCTTAGCGTCCTGAACCAGTCATGGAAATTGTCCTTCTCGAGGACTGATTGCATGAAAACATGTTATTTGTCATCATTTGATTCTTTGCATTTTTTCAAAACACTTTTGATTTGATTTGATTTGATTTGATTTGATTAAAATAAGATTCAACAATATTTGATTATGCCTTTAATTAATTATCTCTCCCACAATTTTGTTAAAATTGATAACCCTCACTTATCAATTTGCAAAATTGCATCATACAATTTCTAGTGAGCCAAGATCCATGTTTCATCAATTCATGAGTCTGCTTTGGTAGATCTCCCACAACCTAAATATTTAGGTAGGCAACATTTTCCAATTACATCATATTCAACTCTTGGATAGATGATGTGCACAACTCTTTGTCACAATCCATGTCCATGCTTCAAGGTACCGAGTCTCATTAAGATCACCTATGTAAGCCTGACCCAAAACCCAACATGATAGAATATACCCCCTTCTCTACATATCTACCATCACACTTCTATGAAATGGACGGTGCACCAGTCTTTGTCGTAACCCTATGCTTAATCAATCAAAAATTTCATGTGTGTTTCTTATGGAAAGCTTATACAATTTAATATTATACTTGAGGGGTTATATATATATATATATATATATATATATACTCATACATATCCAAACACCACATACTTATAATATATATCATATGCATACTATTACAAACCACAGACATGCAATCCACAAACACAAAGCATTGGTTATGACCATGGACGCTCCTTGGAGTTGGATCTTCAAGTTCCATCTTCTCAGCAAGTCCCTCAAAACTAAATCTATTCCTATCTCTATTACATTATTTGAAAAAGGAGCATATCGAGTTACATTCGAGGGGAATTTAGAGGGAGTATAATTAATTACAGTTGGAGATAACAGATGAGGCTCAACATGCAAGTGGAATACTTATACAAAGGGATCCATTCACTACCGTTTACATCCAAGCACAAGATAACCAAGTACATCATTCACAAATGGTGTCCTATGCCATAACCATGAATACATTCACCACATAAAACATTATTAAGGGAGATGAGTAATATATATATATATATATATATATATATATATATATATATATATATATATATATATATATATATATATATATATATCAGTTCTTTTAATGTGAAACATTCCCCATTATATATTTATTGACTCCGACATAGACTATGCGGGGAACATAGGGGCAGCACCCAGGTCAATAGGTGGGGGTCGAGGGGAGGCCACCCCTCACAGGGTCCCAGGGGTAGTGCCCCTAAAGAGGTCTATGAAATTTCACTTTCATGAACTAAAAAAAATCATATTATTTCATAGTCAACCCCGTCTGTTAGGTCAAAAATAATAGATCTACAACGTATATGAAATTAGGTTAGATATTCACATTAAGAGTTGTAAGTTCGCATCACATGAAACCACATAAAATGATATATATAAATTCGATCATATCAAAATAAATCCAAATACACCTTCAATCAGTGCAGCTCTGATACCACTATTGGGTTTTGTGGACGCAAGAAGCACAACGTAAGCAACAAAATTTTCTCCACATACACTACTAGTAGATCTCTTCGATAAAAACATATTCAGAAAGAAGGTGTGGGATATACCTCATTGCCGAGCAAATCCAACGATGTCCCTTCATGTGGCAACATGTGTAGACTCTCGTGTGCATAGTCAGTTGTTGTTAAAATTCTTGCAATGCAAGAAACTCAGTGTCTATGTCTCTACTTCATCCACGCAGATGAATTAGTACTCCATGCCACACTTCTCAAGATGGCAGCAAGGAGTAGCCTTCTTCTTAATGATGTGCTAGCATCATGTTCCTCTCCATCACTCTCTAGATGATGATGACGGCTAGGGTTCACATATAAGAGAGTTATTGAGTGTCTCTCTTATGTCTAGACATCATGTCTATATAAATAGCCCTTGGGTAAACAAAATGGTTGCGATTGCATTTAAAATGAGCCGCTTGTGCACTATTGAAATAATATTCTATAATATTAATCAACCAATTAATCCTATAAAATAATTGACTAATCTTTGTCATCCGACTCTATCAGTTGATCTGAATCAGCCATCCGACATAAAAAAGGAATCTAATTAATTGACTTAAGTATTTTTACTCGTTAGCTCAGATATTATTCCAATACTCATCTAGTAGATTACCTAAACATATTAGTAATTTACTTGATTCAGAACCTTTCCAATCACATCCATCATTATACTCCTATTCCAATAAATCCTATGCATGTGACTCAGTAGGCTCCAAATTACATTGGTAGTGATATTCATAATCATGTTATGATTTCACAAGCAATGATTGGTATCTAGAAAGACTTCACTGCTACCCAAGTAATTGGATAAGTTGGAAAACAACTTTCAACCTACAATCTCTTATTGGTGTTACATAGATTGTAGAGTTCCTTTGTCTTTGATATCCAAATTGAACTCAATACATGGAATCATAATCCTCTTCAACATTCAATCCATGCTTCTTGACCTAAAGTAGACTATCTGAGCTATGTGTAAGCTCAATATCACATTTTGACTCACACTAGCATGGCCATGCATTTCTCAGTCTAACTTATCAAGTTGTGAGGATATCAAACTCATGTAGGAGAGGCAAATCTCATCTACATCACTCACATTCTCCTTGACCTAAAGTAGACTATCTGAGCTATGTCACATTGCACTCAGGCATCACCTTTATTGCAACCCTTATTCAGGATCACGGTGGATGATGTCAAAGTTCACCAAATGACTTGTGATGAGTGTAGTGATTTTAGGTGTAAGAACTACAATCACCACCATCACTATGAGAGATGACTGTAACTACTAATAATGGTTTCCATGTGTCACTCTCAAGGTGAGTCTGTCTGATACATCATTCTCTAACAAGTATTTATGTGCTTGGTTTGATATCACATATCAGGACTATTGAGATTGTGTCATCAACCAAAACAAACTCTAGTCTTAAGTGTTATTGTTGTCTATTGGAATTCCACAATAACATCTGACTAGGGATATAAAAAGAATGCATAGACTCTTGCCATTTTTATGATATCATAGTTCAAATCCTCAACCTAAAGAAATTTGTCATTGAGTAATATCATTCTTTAGAAATTTATTATGTTTCAACATTATCTCATAAATGAATAAAAAGAATAAGTCATAAGATTGCCTTTCTCATTATTTAAATCGTTTACAAGATATGCTATTACAATCATTATAGGATTGGCTCTCGAGCATACATACCAACAGTAAAGTCCATCATCACAAAGTTAGACGAGGTACAATCCATCTCACTAGTAGCTTTTGACATCATGCATGAACTGCTTCTTGGAATGGCATGTGTATTCAAGACATAAGACCCCTACATCAAGATAGTGTGCATAATCTACAAAACAATGAATTTTTAAAGAGATCTACATCAACTAGTCACCAGTCAAGTAAAATCTAATCGAAGCAATATTATTGGTAGTGGAATGAATGAAACTCAAGGGTTCGAAAGTGAGATACTCGTTTCCCTTCATGTCCTAAATTTTAAGGTAGAACTCCTATAGAATAAAGGTCCACCTAATTAATTGAGGCTTGACATCCTTCTTTGTCAATAGAAAGCGAGTGGTTGTGGCGTCAATGTAAACAATCACACTCAACCTCACAAGCTAGGATCAAAACTTGTAAATAGCATAGACAATCACAAGCATCTCCTTTTTTGTGGTTGTGGTGCATTTGCATTGTGCTTCATCCAAAAATTAGAGGCATAATAGAGTAGAAGGTTCCGTTTGTCTGTCTGTTGTCCTCATACTTCTCCCATGATGCAATTTCTCACATTGAACATAATCGTAAAGGGATGAAACTAGTTTAGTGCCTAAATGATGGGTGTCGTGATGAGATCAGCTTTTAAGCTCTTCAAGATGTCCATGCATTATGAGTAAAATGTGAAGGTAACATCCTTATGAAGAATATTTATGAGTGACTTAGAAATCTCTGGTAGGTCCTTTATGAATCGCGTAGAGAACCCTATGTGACCCAAAAAGGCGCATACTTCCTTCACTATAGATGGAGGTGAAAGCTTTGCAATGACCTCAAAATTATCATTTTAAAATTCAATCCCTCTACTTCTCACATTTTCACTGAGAACTACAACTTATTTAACCTCAAAGTGGCACTTTTTCTAGTTGTGCACCAAGTGTGCCTCTTCAAATCTATCCATTCTGATTGAAAGGGTATATATCCATGAATTAAAGTTATCATAATAAATTGAAAAGTAAATTATTAAGACCTCCATGCCTGTCTCTATCAATCATGCATAAATGTTTTCATGCAACATTAAAATGTAGCAAGGGCATTGCCAAGCCCAAAACGTTAATGAGTAAGTGTCAAATCAACAAATAAAAATGGTCTTCTCCTAATCATCTGGGTGGATTGATATTTGATAAAACCAATAATACCCGACATGGTTAAAAACAAATCTACATGTGTCAGGAACACAAAAATAAAGACAAAAGGAAAGGAAGAAGGAAGTTATCTTTCCCTACAACTTTGTTCATCTTGGAATAGTCAACGTAAATTCTCCATCTTATGACTATACGAGTGAGAATTATCTCATTCTTGTCATCTGTAAAAGTTGTATTACCACCCTTCTTGGGGACTAAATCCACTGGACTCGCCCATGCGTTATCTAGGATTGAATAGATGATCCCAGAAATAAGTATCTTTTTCACTTATGACCTGAACATCTCCTTCATATTTAGATTCATTCTACATTGTAGATCCATAATTGACTTGTAATCACCCACCATTGGAAACTTTTGCATACATTTAGCCTAGATGACACATGTCAAATATGTCATCTTGTGACCTAATGCTGACTTCCATTTCATGAACTCTATCAACAATCTATTTTTCTTCTATTGAGTAATTGACTTTATAATCACAAAACATATACAAAAATGAATTTAGGTGCTTCAGGAAAGGGCTTCATATTTGGATCCTTCAGCTCTAGCGCCTTTTCTTGAACAATATAAACAACCTTTAGATTGTCAAACTCAACCTCGAGTTCCCCTTGATAAGTATCTAGATGCATTCAACATTGTTCAACCTATGGGTCATAAAAATCTAAACCTGATGAGCAAGTCGAGGTCACCTATAAGGGAACATCAAAAATTCCAATATCCTACTTGAGTAGAGATAATATATTAATGCAATCAAGTATAAAATTTTCTTCATTAATATTGGGTCCCTTTAAGCTGTCAAATACTCAAAACTCAATTCTCTATTGTCCTAACATTAAAATGAGTCTTCCTACCTCAACATCTATTAAGGAGTGAAAATACTCAATTTCAAAATTAACTTATGAATTGTTCATGTATATAATTAGAACTTCAAACAAATTTAGGATCACCAAGGTACCAGTGAGGATCATCTCTTGACTCTCTAGTTCTAAATTGGATGTACACTGACTTCTTGTTGGCATAATTTAATGTATAGATGCAAACTATGATTATTGGGATTGTTCATATGGTATCGTTTGAGATAAGTGTTCTGTATGATTGACTTGGATATTGTTCCTCTATATGTATTTTGAAACATCCAAAAATAAAACATCATGTCCATTACATGCTAGAATATTTGGTAGAATAGTTCTTAAAAATGACTTATCTTTGGTAGTCACTCATAGTGTACATATGATATAACTCTTTGGTAGTCAATCATAAGGCATTATATTTATATCTCTTGGGTAGATGAGTAAATGTATCTAAATATTTAATGGTGAATTCATTAATATATAAAACTAAAATGTGCTGAAAATATGAATTTTATTTTTATAAATAAAGATGTTTGTTCTAAAATGTTTTTGTTATATATATATATAAACATAAATAAATAAATAAATAAATATATATATATATATATATATATATATATATACTTCCAATTCATAGATGAAATTTTTTCTTGTAATAACTTAGACACGTACTCAGCTTGTTTGTGATGACATGTACCTTTCCTATGATTTAGATTATTTGCTAATGATGATGATGCTACTCAATATGATATCAATGAATCAACAAATTAGAATCTTGGGCGATGCTAATTTAAATAAGACTCTTAATTTAGGCTATACTTAGTCTTTATGTAATTTATCATGCATTAAGTTTCTTTTGTTTTTATCCTTGCCTCTAGGGCCCTATGTTGATAACACTTTCTTTGTTTATGACATCTTTGTTGTTTGGTGCATTTACATACTTATGTGTTTAATCCATTCAAGGGTGGTCAATTTGTAAACCCTTCTTCACATTGTTCCTCTTTTAGGTTTAGTGTGAGTGTTGGATCAAAATTGTTAACCCATGTAATCTCTAAATTTAAAATGCATATCTTTTTTTATTGAATTCCTAATGGAAATGATATAATGGTCATCATTAAAAAGAGGTATACTATATGACCCAAAGGCATTACTTAGACCTATTTTGATAAGGCACATACTTCCCAATTTTTTTTTCTTCTGACTATTTTTTTATGTGTTTCAAGAATAAAAGGCTTGAAGAAATGTCATATGGACACCAATTTATTAAGGCACCACTTGCATGCTATTTATAAATCAATCCATTAAACATGTTGTAATTTTCCATTTATTTTCTTTTTTCCAGAGGGACAATGTCGAGGAGAACACAAGTCATTTGTGTTAGTTAGGATCCCAGGGAGTCAATGAACTATATATCTTTTATTACATTTTTTTTCTAGTGATAAAAATAATTTATGTGATTTTAGGTAAGTAGAAAGTTTGGTGAAAGTCTTCATCCTTTGAGATCCCCTCACCCATACTTTATGTTCAGTCTAGAGTTGATCCATGGAGTCACATGCCTCTTGTTATCTTTGGATGGTACTATTAGATCAGTTCATTGCATATCCAAAAACCATTGGTTTTACTATGTGAAGTCAAAATGAACTATTAATTGATTTTTGAATGGTTGTGTCTATGTGTTATGATTTTAATGAGCTTTGGACGTAGTCATAGTTTGACTAAAATTCTTATGGTTGATGTATATGGATGAAGAAGGTAATTATTCAAATGCATAATTGGCCCTTTGTCTATATTCATATACGTTCCCCTAGTAAAATTCTTATATATTGTCTTGTTTGTTGTGGATGAATTCTTCCACAGGCCCTTCAAGGTGAGTGAAGAAATAAATAATCTAGAAGCAACGTGGTGTACCTCCTAGGCCAGAGAAAGAGGACACAAATTGTTAATCATCTTTTGACAACATCAATACATGATACCAAGGTGGTAACCCATTGGCTTGAAAAGGAAAAATAATGGCATTCTCCTAAAGACAAGATCTAAGGGATAAAGTGCAGAGTTCAATCTTCATTCATGTTGATTTAAAAATATACTTGTAATTTATTCCCTCCTAACTTATTAAATATTGTTTGTCAAAATCTATTGCTTAAAATCAAACTAGGTTTCTATCAGGTAACCTTTTAGTTTCATATTGTATTATATAAAGATTTAATTTTCCTATTCTTCCTCAACCTACATCATTTATGAATTGTACTTTATCCAATTGTTTCTATTAATGCCTTATTTATTTATCTTAAGAAAATTTGTGTTAGGGAGTCTATTCAACACCTCTACATTATCTTTTCAACTTTCATATTGTTCAAGCATTTTGTATTCACAAACTCTATGTAATAGGATGGGATCAATTCAAACTCAACCAAATTAGGGGTATAAGGGAAAAACCAAGTCTTACCTGCAATCCCTTATGTATCTACCAGACAAGACCCCTTTATGGCTAGTAGTAAAATGTTTATCTTGAGGTGATAAGTTTTGATGTTAGTGATTGTTTATTCTATGAAATCTAAAGACAAATTCTTCTCTGTGTGATACATAAGTATTCCCCATTAACATTTCAAAACAAACCTAACTTCGAGATCGTAAAAACACATTTCTCTATACATTAGTATTCATGAAATATTAGTATACTACATGGTGGATTTCTCCCCTTAATAAATCCTATCTACTAATGAGTTTTGTGCTTTGTTCTTATTATCTAAGCATAATAAAATAGCAATCCCAAAGAGTGCACTTTAATAACTACATAAGATAAACCATGCCAATTAGACTTAACTCACAAAAAATAATCAAGATAGTTACATGATCAAGGTCACACAAACTATGCCATTTTTTCAGATCTATCCTTCGTATCATTAGGACAAGCCTATCAAACTTGATTGAAGTAATCATCAACAATGATCCATGTCTAGAGACAATGGTTTTCGTGTACTATGTTGGATAAGCAACATCTGCAAGAAACTCATGTCAACAATACCATCATCTTGGGTGAGTATCTTAGGGATGTTATATGACCGTCAATATTCAGCTATCCAAATCCTACCAAGGATTCGAAAAGTAAATTCAAATCACTCTCAATACATTTGTTTATCTTCTCATTGCTTGATGGCAAGAAAATATTTAGGTTGGAGGGGGAGGGTGTGATTCATTTGTCACACAACATTAATAACACAAGGACATTTCCTTTCAAAATAATTTTCTTTTTATCATACTACATCATCCATTAATTTGCTTTTATCTTTCCTAAAACATCTTAGATAATACCCTAAGGTTGTTCTATCACCCCCATGCTATTCTTATTTTTCAAGAGTACAAAATAACTAAAAAAATTTAAAGTGACAATCAATCCCCCTTTGATGACCCAATATATTATTTCCCATGAAATCTAATTTGTTCTCAAATACTACTCACCTTCTTTTAGAAAAAGAAAAACTTCATGGATCTTATGATAGGGAATTGTCTTTTCTTAAACAATTTTACTCATTTTATCTTTTCCAACTGATTACCCTAATGAAATAATGACATTTTAATTAGTGAAATATAACATTGAACGAGATTTGACTATGATAGAATCTTGTGTAAAATTAATGTAGGCAAGCTTCATGAAGGCAAGCTTGACCACCTCATACACCACTATCAATACTAAAGACATATCAAATTGAAGAACAAACATGGATCAAGTTTTCTAGGATTACCACACTTGTATTTTGTCTAGAAGATAACATCCTTTTCTTGCAAAATAGGAAGATTAACCATGTTACATATAGAGGTATACACAAGTAATATAAGAGCACAACAATGTAGACTTTACTTGCATTCTAAGAAGTAAAATATCATATACTATAAAGGTTTAGTATCTTGAGATCAATAAGAATTAACTTAAATAAGATTTAGAATCATACTACTAAAAAACAACCTCAAATAGTTCTAATGTTTTTTCTTCCAAAAGATCCATTCAGTAGTCATTAGAACTCTCCTTCCATGAAGTAGAAAAATTTCAAGTCTATGAATAGAATTTCGTGGACACATGAAATCCTTAGGTGGACACATAAAAGTATTTAAGAATCATAGAATGAGGTTTCATTGCCTTCTATAAATCATATCTAAACACAAGAAGATATCGAATTAATTGGGTTTTCCATGATTAGATATCATCTTAAGTATATTGACATATTCTAGTCATGACACTTTCAAATTATAATTAAGTTTTGATGCTCCATATCCTAAGTCAAATTGACATCTTAACGTAAAGTTTTTTAGATAAACAATGCAATCATTAAAAGCCTTCCTGTCTGCGTCATATGATTGACATGATTACATTCAAACAAAAATCTCAATATTTGACCAATTGGAATCTAAGTGACCAACAATAAGAATATTAATATATATGAAACAATTTATACATTATCTAAATAAACAAGAGTGTTGGGAAAAGACTCTTACACCATCATATAGGTCACATGTATATGAATGCATCCCGTCACCAAAAGTTCTGGGCTATGAACATCGTTCCTTCCCTGAGCCTTCCATTTCCCACATACCCTTTTCATTTATCATTCATCTACTACAATGTTAGATTTTAACAAATACCTTTGTTACATTCAATAACAGACTAGTCTAATGCCCCCTCTCCACCTCAATGAAATGACTACTAGAGTAGAAATTTGTGGATAGGTCAAAGTGATATAGAGTTCTCGAGGAGATTAAGGATCATTGGGGTTGGAAGTATCCAAGTGTCTCTACAATGAATACTCATCTATATAATTTTTTCCCACTTTCTTTATTAATGATCGAGTTTAGATTATTCCTTTAGCTTTGTACATCTAAAATATGATTTGACTAGTCCTATCTCTAGACTGAGGGTTATCTCAACTGATTATGATACATGTTAACTAGAATTAATGTCTCATTAAACCCACAAGAAGAGTAGTGGTTTTTGGGTGAACCTTAATAGAGGGGATATCCACCTGACCCCAATAGAGGAAGGTCGTGTTGGGCTATTTGATTGTCATTCTATTAAGTGCATGTATTGACAGTTAGCCCCTAGATAGTGGTGCGATTCCGCTAGAGGTGCAACACACTAGCCGATTTGACCTGACTAGATGCGCCCCACAAGGTCGGAACACATGTGATGGGGATTTGCTTTCAAAATTTATAAACCTAACTTAACACCTACTCACACTAAAACACTACACCCCCAAGTGCACGGGGTCGTGTCGTAGTATAGGAAGGTGGCAAGTACAGGGTTGATCCACAGGGAAAAGAGGGGGCGCTAGAGCTAGGTTAGTTTGGCTAGGTTCCTACTACGGAGACTAGGGTTAAGGGTTTAAAGGTGATTTTGATCGTTAAACTATTATGAACAAGCAAGCAATCAAAGGAGAGAATGAAATCTATGTTAACCCTAGGTTAGATTAAGACTAAGCAAGAAAGGAAAGACTGAGCAAGGTATGAAAAGGCAAGTTACACTAAGGCAAGCAAGAGAGAAGCAAAAGAGCAATTGAAGAGCTAAGCTGGCATGAATAAGACAAGAGCAAAGCAAGAAGCTAACTAAGCAAGGAAAGAACTAATTAAGCTAAGAAAGCACAAAACTAGGGTTTCAAGAAGTAAAGAGATGTGTGGGCTATTTAGGGGTATGAACTTATCACTTAAGTTGGGGGGTGACATATGCACATTATGATTCCATTTAGATTATCCAAACCAAACAACAAGTTAGAGTCTAATGAATTAACCTAAGCTACTGATTGGTCATGCATATGCTAGATTTTACATAGGGGAACTAGTCCCTAACACCCCCTACTACCCTTATGAGGCTCAATTGGGTTAGGGATTAGGTACAATTCAATTAGATTCTAATCAAGTCTAGGTTTCTAGATTAGGCATTCCTAGGGCAATTAGGGGTCGAG
Organism: Alisma plantago-aquatica; assembly: GCA_963693085.1. Lineage (NCBI taxonomy): Eukaryota > Viridiplantae > Streptophyta > Magnoliopsida > Alismatales > Alismataceae > Alisma > Alisma plantago-aquatica. Next base: position 802,914,650 of record OY856413.1, on the reverse strand, counting down.
GTTAGTAATGGGGAGGTGAGATTAGGGTTTTGGACCCCAATTCCCCCATATTCTAGCCTTGAGAAGGCTCCATGCTAATTGCACTAGAATTACCTAATATAGCTACTTAGATTTCTCATTTAGGTTTAGGGAGATTGATTAGGATGTAGGAAGGTGGGAGGCAACCTAGGGATCCAAGAATTGGACCTAGGGGCAAATCCCAAAATTCACACATATAACCAATTTGCCTAAATTCCTAGGTGATTCCATACACAAACCAACAAGCAATCCATGGAGAATGAGATGCAAATAGAATATAATCATTAAAAAATGGAATTACAACGTTTACATGTCATTTTCCCCCAACATGGTATCGAAGTAACATAACTTCCCCCAAACAGCCCACCCACAGGGGCCTAGCTACTCATAGAAATGGAAAATACAAAAAGAGAGAAGAAAGAGATAGAGGTGGCCATGGAGCTCGAAGTAGTGGCTGAAATCCTCCTCTCCAGTAGTTGAATGTCATCATCCTCCCTCCTCGAGGGTGCAAGGGTGAACAATGAAGGGGATTATGGGTAGGAACTAGTCTAAACTAGTGATTTGGTGGTGGAAATGGTGAAATGGAGTGGAATGGAGGTGAAAATGGAGTGGAATGTGGTGGATGGAGATTTGGGGAGCTAGGAGGTGGTGGAAGGCAGCTAGCTTCATGCCCTAACCACCACCTAGGTATATATAGGTGTATATGGGGTCTAGGCTTAAGTTAGGGGTAAAATGGGGAAAATAGTGGAAAAGTGGGTGGATTTTGTGAGTAGCACGGCCGTGGTGGGTCACCACGGTCGTGGTGGGTAGGGTAGACCACGGTCATGGTGGATGGGAATGGTCATGGGAATTAAAATGTGGAGATCACAAGGATATGTACATGGATGGCCATGGCCGTGGGGGGTCACCACGGTCGTGGTGGGAACCTATGGCCACAGGCATGTTGATCACCATGCTCGTTATGGTCATTTTTATCAATTTCTGTGAGTTTTAGTGATTTTTTGTGCTTGGGGCATGTCCACCATGACCGTGGTGGGATAACACGGTCATTTTGGTGTCTCTCCCATGCATTTGAGCTTTGAACTTGATCATCCATGGAAGGTATTGCTTCAAAACATTCTTTGACCACTTGGGGTAGGTTGGGAGTGGCTTTTGCCTCATTTTGGGCTCCTCCAAGCCTAAGGAAACCCTAGATTAGATCGTTCTCTTTCCATACCATAAGGTAGTGGACAAAGTACCTATAAAACATGCAAAAAGCCTCCATAAGTGTATTTGATATAAATAAGCATATTGGGGGAAATAACATGTAATCTAGCAAGTATAGATGTGATTGAAATGAAATATGACACAAGATGAAGCCCTAAAATAGGGCTGAATCACCACCCCAAACTTAAAGCATACTTGTCCTCAAGTATGCTCCAACCCAGTCTCTCTACAAACTTTTCACAGTCAAGACATGATAAATGCAATGTAAAAGGTGATTATTGTTGAATGGTATCAAAGATAACTAAGTACATGCATTTCACCTCTATCCTATCCTACTTTCACACTCCAATCATGAAAAGAGCACAAAGCATATGAACTTCAAATATAGTGCATAGAATACAAAAGTTATCGATATTTCTTCCATAAAGTTTTGGGTAAACCGTTTCATCATGGTGTTAATCAAGGACGACTAGGAGTATTGTTTCACATTCATGCATTCAATCTTATGTTTCAAATCACACCAAAAGACCCACGTGGCTGCAGAAAAGGGAAAAATGAGCTAAGTTTGATGTTTCCTAGCTCAATGGGTATGAAAGTGGAAGAAAGGGTTGTGGTAAGATTTTTAGAGTGTTTTTACACACTCATCTTTTCTTTATTTGAATGCTCTTAAACAGGAGCATCCTTTTATTTTGATTTTGATTTTCTTTTTCTTTTCTTTTCTTTCTTGCCCTTGGTGTAGATAAGGTGTATGGTGGATAGAGTGAAGCAGGGAGGTAGAGATGTGGCCACCCCAAACATTTGGAGGTGGCCAAGGCTGATTATGTGCACTAGGGCATCTTTTTATGAGTCGGAGGGGTATGAAGATGGTGGAAGAAGAGTCGGGTCAAAGAGGGGTCATTGGTATGATTTTCCACATAAGACAACCTACATGAAAGTTAATCCAATACTTCATCCTAGATATCACACCACATGAATGAACAAGATGAAATTGATATATCAATTAAGTGATTCTACAAACACTAAGCGTTCAAAGCTTGCTCAACTCACAATTCAACCAAATCAATCACAAACCTAAGAGAGGTGATGCACATGTAAAAAGTCAAACATTGATGACACTTAACAATAAACAATGTTAATTCACTTGCATTTGTCAAAGGTCATCATTTTTACTTAAAACAATAGAGATTGGGTCAAAACACACTTTTTTGACAAGAAATCTCAAATTTGAGAAAAATTGGCCAAAACTGTGCCAAGTTGCCTCCAATCTCATCTAAGCCTATATTATTGAACTTAAAGCAGTAAACAAGCAAATACTAGCTATAACATGAAAGAATTACCAAAAATCTACATGATATACAATGCATGGCAAAAAGAGCAATTTTTTTTAAAAAATTACGCAAAAATGGCAGGAATGTTAACTACATGGCATGCAAGGATGCAAAGCAGTAAAGAAAATCCACACTAGATAGATCAAAAGCAAACCAAGATCATGTCAGACAAGTAATCAAAATGAGAGAATGAGATAGGTGGTGCATACCTCCCTACCACCCCAAACTTTTGAATCATGTTGTCCTTAGCATGAAATTAGAGCTTAGGGATAGTAGGGTGAAGATCATGGCTGGTGCGGAGCGTCACAATGTAGGTCACCATGTTGTGGCTGGTGGTCGACCCTCTCCATGGTCGTGGCCACTCCTCTTCAACACGGTCGTGGCAGGTGGCCATTTATCCAAAAAAAAACATGTAACTTCGATGGACTTGATGCAATAATTCCCACGACCATGGATAGGGACCACGGCCATGGCCAAGCTTTTTCAACACTGCCATGGCAAGTTGCTACGGCCATGGCCAATCTTCCAAAAAATATTGTAACTTCGGCCAACTTGATGTAATAATTCCCACGGTCGTGGCTAGGTGCCACAGTCATGCTTGGCCACATGTTCCACGGTCGTGGTCGAGCTCCACGGACGTGGTGAGGGTGCTCCTTCAATTTTCTCACTTCAAGAACTTGAACTTCACTTTTATTTATTATTCGACCACATATTTGATTTAAAGACCATGACCTGCTTCTATACCCTCTCTCTCTATTGTCTATCACATGCCTCATTATCAAAACTCAAAAGAAAACTATCAAGCACAAGCGTGCATGTGTGTTTGTGTAAAATAAAGCAAAAGTATCAAAAATGTGAGGTTGGGTCAAAAATTCCCAAACCTAGGTGGGTTGCCTCCCACAAGCACTGAGTTTCTTGCCTTTAGCTAGGCCCCTTGGTGATTCTTCATTCATTCATCCATTAGGAATTGTCATGTGTCCATTCTTGCAAAACATGCATCCCTCATTTGCACTCAATTTGTTTTCCTCATTCATTTCATCACAATAATCATCACCAATTTCTTCACCTTGGTGTCCTTATCTCAAATGCCCATTTGGACTTGTGAAGAGATCATGTCTAATATCCCTATCTCAGACTCCCCGGGTTGGGGTCTTGTACATGTTGATGTTGATCTTCATGTCCATGAATGAGACTGTCATAGTGTCACTGCGCACATGAATGTCGTCATTCGCTGTAGATAAGAACGACCTTCCCAAGATAATGGGAATCTTCCTATCCTCCGGCTCCATATCAAGTACAATGAAATCCTCCAGGAATACTGCACCTTTTTCTTTGTCTATCATCACCAAGACATCATCCACTCTACCCCTAAGCACTTTTATGGATCTATCCGCCAACTGGAGAGTGCAATGTGCAGGCTTCAACTTGCCTAAGCCCATCTCAACATAGACATGGTATGGCATTAAGTTCACACTAGATCCCAAATCAAGTAAGGACCTGTCTATGTGATGTCCCCCTATGTAACTAGGTATGAGTGGGGCTCCTGGGTCTTTTCTCTTTATGGGAAGGGCATGCTGTATGATGGAGATCACTTGTTCAGTCAATCTCACCCTCTTTGGAATCCTCCCCGTTGAACTTCTTTTCATAGTGAATAGGTCTTTGAGACACTTGGCATATGATGGAATTTGTTTTATTGCATCCAAGAGAGGAATGTTGACCTTCACTTGTCAGAATACCTCAAGAATGTCCATGTTGTGATTTTGTCTTCTTTTCACAGCTGGGGGCTCATCAAGTGCTTCAGGAAATAGTGGCTCACTAGATATTGGCCCACTTGACTCAACACAATCTTCCTATGGTGTAGCATGAGGTGGAGCACTAGGACTCCTAATATCAACATGGGGTGGCAAATGATCATCTTCAGCAATCTCAATCACAACATCACCACTTGACTGCTTCTGCTTTGCTTTGTCACTCTTTCTTTGACTTGTGGGCTGCTCAAGTGTTTTTCCACTCCTTAGAACTATCACAACACTTCCTTTCTCATGATGGGGAGAGGGAGCATGTTGTGGTTTTGGAGGAGGTGGGGGTGATGGTTGGTATTGAAATTGAGGTGGACAGGAAAATTGAGGTTGGAAAGTGAAGTTTTAGGAAAATTGAGGTGGTGAAGGTGGTGGAGGTGTGTAAGGCTTAGGATAGCCTTGGAAGGAGTGAATGGGATGTACTTGCATAGGAGGTGGATTGTAGAAAATTTGATAAGAGGGCATAGGTCCACTTATTTCATGGTAACTCAAGATGGATATTGAAGCTAACTTTTCTTCTTGAAGAGCAAGTGTAGAAGAGAGCTGCTATATCTTTTCTTTAAGCCTTGCAAGAACTTTTTCAACATCATCAAAGATATTCAATCTAGAGAGAACCTCTTTCTCAAACCTTGAGCTGTATCTTGGACTTTGTGGTTTCAAGTAGCTATAGGAGTAAGGTGTCTTCACTTCTCCCTCAAAAGAACTAATGTAGTTGACCGGATGGCAAGGACCATTTCCTCCTTGACTTTTCATGAGTTTCATCATTTCTCCCATAGCCTTCATCATTTGTGCATTGGAATCATTAGAAATAGAAGTCTCATTAAAGACCCGACTCCCATCACAAATCATGCTAGAAGTTTGGCTCCTTTGAATTTTCCACCAATTGCTCAAACAACGGCCATGACTCCTCCGGTGGCTTTGTCACGAAAACACCTCCACAAGAAGAATCCACTGTAGCTTGATCCCTTGATGACAAACCGGAGTAGAACGCTTGTACAAGCTGCCACAAAGGTATCTCATGATGCAGGCACTCTCTCAATAGCTTTCGCAACCTATCCCAAGCATCATGGAACTTTTCATTATCCATTTGGCTGAAACTCATTATTGATCGCCGCATTTGTGTCATCCTTTCAATAGAGTATAACTTCCTCAAGAATGCCATCTTCATCTTACCCCAACTCATGATGTCTCTCCTTGAATCATACCATTCCTTGGCCCTATCCTTGAGTGAAAAGGGGAACAATGTGAGCCGAATTGAGTCATCACTTGCCGTTGACGTTCTGAAGGTGGCATACATCTCTAGGAAGGCATCTACATGCTTGTAGGGATTTTCACTCTCTGATCCGTAGAAGGTGGGTAGGAGCCCAAGTAGACTTGGAGGAATAGAAAATTTCTCCCCTTGCATTTGGGTGACTCTAGATGCAATAGGTGACTAGTAGTTGCTCGGCATGAAGTAATCTTGCAAGGACTTGCGAGTTGCATTTTGGTCTTCCATCTCATTTCCTCCCGAATGGCTTGTCACATGCACAAAGCACAACCAAAAAAAGGAAATAAAGTTAGTAAACAAATATACACAAAGAATGCAAAGAAAAATGAATAAATAATAGCAATGATGAGGGAAGTAGGAAAAGTCAAAGCAAAACTAACTAGCTAGGCCGAACGCCTCTAATCCCTGGAAACTGCGCCAGAAAGCTTGGTGTGATTCCGCTAGATGTGCAACACACTAGCCGATTTGACCCAACAAGATGCACCCCACGAGGTCGGAACACACATGATGGGGATTTGCTTTCAAAATTTATAAACCTAACTTAACACCTACTCACACTAAAACACTACACCTGCAAGCGCACGGGGTTGTGTCATAGTATATGAAGGTGGCAAGTACATGGTCGATCCACAGGGAAATGAGGGGGTGCTAGAGCTAGGTTAGTTTGGCTAGGTTCCTAATGTGGAGACTAGGGTTAAGGGTTTAAAGGTGATTTTGATTGTTAAACTATTATGAACAAGCAAGCAATCAAAGGCGAGAATGAAATCAATGTTAACCCTAGGTTAGATTAAGGCTAAGAAAGTAAGGAAAGACTGAGCTAGGTATGAAAAGGCAAGTTACACTAAGGTAAGAAAGAGAGAAGAAAAAGAGCAATTCAAGAGCTAATCTAGCATGAACAAGACAAGAGCAAAGCAAGAAGCTAACTAAGCAACGAAAGAACTAATTAAGCTAAGCAAGCATAAAACTAGGGTTTCAAGCAGTAAAGAGATGTGTGGGCTATTTAGGGGTATGAACTTATCACTTAAGTTGGGGGTGACATATGAACATTATGATTCCATTTAGATTATCCAAGCCAAACAACAAGTTAGAGTCTAATGACTTAACCTAAGCTACTAACTAGCCATGGATATGCTAGGTTTTGCATAGGGGAACTAGTCCCTAACACCCCCTACTACCCTTACGAGGCTCAATTGGATTAGGGATTAGGTACAAGTCAATTATAGTCTAATCAAGTCTAGGTTTCTAGATTAGGCACTCCTAGGGCAATTAGGGGCAGAGGGTAGTAATGGCGAGGTGAGATTAGGGTTTGGGACCCCAATTCCCCCACATTCTAGCCTTGAGAAGGCTCCATGCTAATTTCACTAGAATTACTTAATCTAGCTACTTAGATCTCTCACTTAGGTTTAGGGAGATTGATTAGGATGTAGGAAGGTGGGAGGAAACCTAGGGATCCAAGAATTGGACCTAGGGGCAAATCCCAAAATTCACACATATAACCAATTTTCCTAAATTCCTAGGTGATTACACCCGCAAGAAATCCATGGAGAATGAGATGCAAATAGAATATAATCATTAACAAATGGAGTTACAATGTTTACATGCCATTTTCCGCCAACATGTTATCAAAGTAACATAATTTCCCCTAAACAGCCCACCCACAGGGGCCTAGCTACTCACAGAAATGGAAAATACAAAAAGAGAGATAGAGGTGACCATGGAGCTCAAAGTAGTGGCTGAAATCCTCCTCTCCAGCAGCTACAGGTCGTCCTCCTCCCTCCTCCAGGGTGCAAGGGTGAAGAATGAAAGGGATTATGGGTAGGAACTAGTCTAAACTAGTTATTTGGTGGTGGAAATGGTGAAATGGAGTGGAATGGAGGTGAAAATGGAGTGGAATGTGGTGGATGGCTATTTGGGGAGCTAGGAGGTTGTGGAAGGTAGCTAGCTTCATGCCCCAGCCACCACCTAGGTATATATAGCTGTCTAGGGGGTCTAGGGTTAAGTTAGGGGTAAAATGGGGAAAACGTTGAAAAGTGGGTGGATTTTGTGAGTAGCACAACCGTGGTGGGTCACCATGGTCGTGGTGGGTGGGGTAGACCACGGTCATGGTGGATGGTCATGGTCATGGGAATTAAAATGTGCAGATCAAAGGGATATGTACATGGATGGCCACGGCCATGGGGGGTCACCACGGTCGTGGTGGGAACCTACGGCCACGGGCATGTTGATCACCACAGTCGTTTTGGCCATTTTCATCAATTGCTGGGAGTTTTAGTGATTTTTTGTGCTTGGGGCATGTCCACCACGACCGTGGTGGGATACCATGGTCGTTGTGGTGTCTCTACCATGCATTTGAGCTTTGAACTTGATTATCCATGGAAGGTATTGCTTCAAAACATTCTTTGACCACTTGGGGTAGGTTGGGAGTGGCTTTGGCCTCATTTTGGGCTCCTCCAAGCCTGAGGAAACCCTAAATTGGACCATCCTCTTTCCATGCCATCAAGTAGTGGAAAAAGTACCTATAAAACATGCAAAAAGCCTCCATAAGTGCATTTGATAGAAATAAGCATATTGGGGGAAATAACATGTAATCTAGCAAGTATAGATGTGATTGAAATGCAATATGACACAAGATGAAGCCCTAAAATAGGGCTGAAGCAGATAGCATTGACCACTAGATATGCATGTTGCACCCAAATTTGAGAGAAGGATGGGTATGAAAGTCTTGAGATCGTTCAATTAGATTTTACATAATTATTGTAGATAAGGATGGATGAATAGTGTGGTCAAGGTGACAAAAGGCCCATTCTAGAAATCTCTCTCTAAAGAGACCTCACCTAAGAATTACTCTTTTGATGCTATATTTATTATTTTAATCTCACATTAAATCTCTTTGCCTTATATTGAGTTAGTATATGCAAATATGAAATAACTTATGGCTCACTCCTAAGATCATTGCAAACAATGCATGGATCCATTACAACATATCCCATCCACTGGCAATAATCATGTGTATAATCACCTCTAATTAATTCTAAACTTCAAGAAGTTGTTGAGTGTGAATGTTGTTATATACCAAATATAGTAGATGATATCTGAGCCAACTCACTAGAATGGGTCATATTATACTAACTAAAAATAGTTGAGTATGAAGATCAAAATGATACTAGTTATGTTTAATTGAAAACATTAGAGTATGACTAAATGATCCTAATGATGACAATATTTGATTCGTGATAGTGTAGCCACTTTGATTGCACTCAAATTATTTGTAATTGAGTTCCAGGATTAAATGTTGTCTAAAACTATGTTTCCTTTCTGCATAATGAATGGACTTCATATTTTTGACTGTTGGGTTTTAGAGGAGGCAGAGAAGCAGAGGAAACAAAAAAATTTTCTCCCCAAACCCAGAACAAAAGGAATCGCGTCAACATCTATATAATAGGAAAGATGGTTTGTGAATCATACCTTGTCCCGAGGCTTGCTCGGCGACAATACCACGCGCCTTGCGCGGTCTTCACCTCCGGTCTTGGACGGTGTCTGTGCAGCTCCTGGTCGTACTGGGACTGAAGACTCCTCCTCCTACCGAACTGTCGGATGACAGTTGTCCTCCTGAGCGGCAGTGTCCTCCCGCCTCTAAAGTAGTCCACACGGACCACCTGGAACTCCACTCTCCTTGTCCCACAAGGAAGTGGAAGGAGTCACACCCTCCTATTGACGTACTAGTCGCCAACACACTCTCCTGCTGTCAATTGCAACTGCAGTTGTCCTTCCCTTGCTGCACCTCCCTTTGCGGGAAGCACTTGCTCGGGCTCTCTCTCGGTTACCAAAACTAGAGAGAACGACAACTTTGCAGAGCAATCAACTTGCACTAAGTTGTCTTCTGAGAAGCCCCCAATACCCCTATATATATAGGCGGGTCATGGGACAGGGTTCTCTGTGCCCGGCAATACGGGACTAAAGCAGGAGTAGAAGGGTTCGGGATTTTCCACAAAAAGCAACCATCTCGCAACCTGAACCGATCGGTTCACAAGTGAACCGGTCGGTTGGGGACCTGAACCGATCGGTTCACCAATGAACCGATCGTTTGGGACCCTTGAACCGATCAGTTCACTCATGAACCGGTCGGTTGGGGTTCCAGGTTGGTTCCCGATTGACTTTCCTTGTTTCTTTCCCAATTGGTATCGAATACCAATATTATTCCCAATCGAATTGGGCAATTGAAACGAAAGGAAAATTCTCACCAATCCTACTTTCCCAAGTTGCTCGATTGCACCAGTTGAACCGATCGGTTCAACACTTGAACCGATCGTTTCACTCTGTGCATGAGCTGATCGGTTCAACAATTGAGCCGACCGGTTCAGCAACCTCAGCCGACCGGATCATCACATGAATCGATCGGTTGGGAATGCAGATTGTACAGAATCAGTCAAATGTGATTTCAATCAATCCGATACTCCAATCAATGCGTCCAACACTTTGAACATTATGATATTGAGCTATCGATTAATTGAGTGTTTAATTGAACTACTAAACTCCTTTAGTAATCAATCTAAACATTGCTTGTGGACAAAACTCCTCTTACAGGTTAAATCCTATGTGTGTGACCCTGCAGGTCCATTTCACGTTGGCAATGAAATTCCATAACACTTATGACTTCACAAGCAAAGAGCGGTGCCTAGTCACACATCACTGCTACCCAAGTGAAAGTAGAAAGTTGGAGAACAACTTTCATCCTACAATCCGTGAATGGTGTTATAGTGAATGTATAATTCCTTTGTCACTGATATCCAGAATGAACTCGAGGCATGGAACAGTCATCCTGTCAATGTTCATCCATTTCCTTGATCTCAGAGTAGACCGAGTGAGATGTGTATGATATCAATATCACATATTGATTCACACGTGCATGCGCATGCCTTTCTCAATCCTACTCATCAAGTGGCCAAGGATATCAAACTCCCTTAGGAGGGACAAATCCCATATCTATCACTCACCCCTCAAAAGCCCCATGTGTCAAAGCCACCCAATCATCACCTTTATAACAACCCATGTTTCAGGACTGTGTTTGATGATGTCAAAGTGTACCCAACGACATGTGTTGAATGTAGTGATTTTAGGTCTAAGAATCACACTCACCACCATCACTGTGAGAGCTGACTGTGACTACCAAGTCATGGTTCCATGTGTCACTCTCACGGTGGGTCTGTCCGGTACCTTGTTCTCTAACAAGTACCTATGTTCTTGGTTTGATATCACTATATCATGACTAATGAGATTCTTTCATCAACCAACACACAATCTAGTCTTCAGTGTTATTGATGTCTATGGCTATTTCCACAATAACAACCGACTAGGGACTAAACAAGAATGTATACTCTTAACATCCATATGATCTCATCCTTTAGGTCATGAACCTAAAAGCATATGTCATTGAGTAAGACAATCTTTAGACATCTATCATGTTACACCATCATCTCAGAAATAGTTTAAACATATAGATTGGAAATTGCCTTTATTATTATTCAAATCATTTACAAAGTATCCCATTACAATCATCATATGACTTGCTCTATGGGCATACATACCAACAGACTCCCACTTGCACTTAGAGCCAGTCACCAAGGAAATGCAGTCCTTGTGACCTAGCATGACCATCATGCTTCTGCTGAGAAAGGGCCTTAGTCAGTGGATCAACTATGTTGTCTTCAGTTGGTACTTTGCCAATCTTCACATCTCCTCGCTGTACGATCTCTCATATGAGATGGAAGTGCCGCAGTATGTGCTTGGACCGCTGATGTGATCTGGGCTCCTTAGCTTGTGCAATAGCTCCATTATTGTCACAATAAAGCTCAATTGCATCACAGCTACTGGGAACTACACCAAGTTCAGAGATGAACTTCCTGATCCACACAACCTCCTTTGCTGCATGCGAAGCAGCAATATACTCGGCCTCTGTAGTAGAATCGGCAACTATTTCTTGCTTGGAACTCTTCCAGCTCACAGCTCCATTATTAAGGCAAAACACAAATCCTGACTGCGATCTGTAATCATCTTTATCGGTTTGGAAGCTTGCATCGGTGTAACCCTTTACAACCAGCTCTTCCTTACCGCTGTATACAAGAAACTGATCCTTAGTCCTTTGCAAGTACTTGAGGATGTTCTTCACGGCTGTCCAGTGAGCATCCCCGGGATCTGAATGGTACCTGCTCGTCATGCTGAGAGCATACGAGACATCTGGGCATGTGCACAACATAGCGTACATGATGGATCCGATGGTTGATGCATATGGGATCCCATTCATACGCTCCCTCTCCATGTAGCACAGGGACGTTGCCTCTCTTTGAGTTCTCCATGCTGAACCGCTTCAGCACCTTGTCAATGTACGTGCTCTGACTTAGTCCGAGAAGCCTTCTAGATCTATCTCTATAGATCTTAATTCCTAAAATCTAGGATGCTTCTCCTAAGTCCTTCATTGAGAAAGTTTTCCTAAGCCAAGTCTTTACCTTCTCTAAGGCTAAGACATCATTCCCCATCAAAAGTATGTCATCCACATACAATATGAGGAATGTGGTCGAGCTCCCATTAACCTTCTTGTACACACAAGGTTCATCTTCATTTTGAATAAAGCCATACACTTTGACTTCTTCATCAAATCAAAGATTCCAACTCCGAGATGCTTGCTTCAATCCATAGATTGACCTTTGCGACTTACAGACTTTATTGGCATTCTTTGGATCTATAAAACCTTCAGGTTGTGTCATGTACACATCCTCATGTATATTCCCTTTAAGGAATGCAGTTTTAACATCCATCTGCCAAATCTCATAGTCATAATAAGCTGCAATAGAAAGCATGATCCTGATGGACTTAATCATGGCAACTGGAGAAAAAGTTTCGTCATAGTCAACACCTTGAATTTGTCGAAAACCCTTCGCAACCAGTCTGCCTTTATAAGTTTGCACATTGCCATCCATGTCGGTCTTTTTCTTAAAGACCCACTTGCACCCTATGGGTTTTACCCCTTCGGGTGGTTCCACCAAAGTCCATACTTTGTTGGAGTACATGGATTCCATCTCGGATCTCATGGCTTCAAGCCATTTCTCAGAATCTGGTCCCTCCATAGCCTCTACATAGGTAGTTGGATCATCATCTATGATCAACTCTCCACCTTCCTGAGTTACAAGGTATCCAAACCTCTCAGGTTCAAGGCGAGTCCTACTAGATCTACGAGGTCCTTGTGTTACTTGAGGAGATTGAGATTCCACAACACCTTGTGAATCTACATTTTCCTCTTGTACATCTATCGGTTCAATGTTTTCTTGTTGGGCTTGAACCTCTTCAAGCTCTATATTCCTCCCACTGCTTCCTTTGGAAATAAATTCCTTCTCTAGGAACACAGCTGTCCTGGCAACAAACACTTTGTTGTCAGTAGGGTGGTATAAGTAATATCCCCTCGTTTCCTTGGGGTATCCAACAAAATAACATTTATCGGATTTGGGTCCAAGCTTATCAGGAAACGTTTTCTTGACGTAAGCTTCACAACCCCAAATCTTCAGAAAAGACAAATCGGGATGCTTCCCGTACCATATCTCATATGGTGTCTTTTGAACCGATTTAGATGGTACACGGTTAAGCATAAACGCGGCAGTTTCAAGAGCATGACCCCAGAAAGAAATTGGAAGATCAGCAAAACTCATCATTGATCGCACCATATCTAACAATGTGTGATTCCTTCTTTCAGACACACCATTATGCTGTGGTGTTCCAGGCGGAGTCCATTGTGATACAATACCACGGGCTCGCAGAAGGTCCTCAAACTCCTGGCTCAAGTATTCTCCACCTCGATCAGAACGAAGTGCCTTAATACTCTTGCCAAGCTGGTTCTGTACTTCATTCATGAAATCCTTGAACCTTTCAAGGGTTTCTGACTTATGTTTCATCAAGTACACATAGCCAGACCTACTGAAATCATTAGTGAAGGTAATGAAGTACTGACACCCATTTCTGGCATTAGTTCTAAAAGGCCCACATACATAAGTATGTATGAGTCCTAATAGATCACTAGCTCTCTCAACTTTACCTGAAAAGGGAGTCTTGGTCATCTTGCCCAACAAACAAGATTCACATGTCTCTATTGATTCATAATCAAAAGAGTCTAGATAACCATCTTTATGGAGTCTAGAAATGCGCTTCTCATTTATGTGCCCTAGACGACAATGCCAGAGATATGTTTTGTTTGAGTCATTGAGTTTTTGCTTTTTGGTGTTTACGTTGTATACACTTGTCTCCAAGTCTATCAAGTATAGACCATAAGACATAGGGGCACTGCCATAAAATATCACATCTTTAGAAATGGAACACTTTCCATTCTTAATAAGAAATTCAAATTCATCTTTGTCCAAACAAGAGACGGAAATGATATTCCTATTTATGGCAGGTACATAATAGCAGTTCTTTAACTCTATTATTAGCCCACTAGGTAGAGTTAACTCATAGGTTCCTACGGCACTGGAGGCAACTCTTGCCCCATTAGCAACATGTAGTTCAACCTCACCTCTCCCCAAAGGCCTACTTCTCTTAAGATCCTTCACATTTGAACAAATGTGAGATCCGCATCCGGTATCAAGTACCCATGACGAAGAAGTAGTAAAGTTAATCTCTATTACGTATACACCAGAAGTAGAGATCTCTATCTCCGACTTCTTCTTCCATTTTTCCTTCCATCCTCTCCATGTAGAAGAAATTGGTTTGGCGAGAGAACACTTCTCTCCCTTACCTACTTTCTTCTTCACCAACGCATTAAGCGTACATAGAGTGGATTCTAAGGCTCCTGGTATATCTGGATTGTGCAGAACACTTCTCACAGTCCTCAACCAGTTATGGAATTTATTCTCAATTAATTTGCCCATTTTAAAAGATGATTCTTTTTCCATTCTACAAGAGAAAATTTGCATTTGTCAAAACCTTTTTTATTTGATTTGAATAAAATTTGATGATAGTTAATTAGGCCTTTAATTAATTACCGCTCCCACTATTTTGACTCAAACTGATAGCCCTCACCATCAATTCGGAAGATTGCAGCGTACAATCTTCTAGTGGGTCAAGATCCTGAAATCCTCTGAGCCATGGACCAGCTAGGGCTGTCACCCACAACTCAGATCTCTCAGGTAGGCAACTCTTGCCAATTGCATCATATGCAACTCTTGAAAGATGTCATATGCAACTCCTTGCAATGATCATCTCCATGCCTCAAGGCGCTAGATCCTATCTAGGTCACCTTGTTAAGTCTGACCCAAAGCCAACACGATGAACATGCACCCTGCTAGGACAGACCCACACATTCATCCTTCACGCTTCCACGAGATAGACGGTGCACCACGCTAGGGCGTGCCCACACTTGGTCGATCAAGCTTTTCACGTGTGTCACATTTGGAAGGCATCTAAAATTTAATATTTAATGAGGGATTTGGTTTTTATATACATATACATATCCAATCACCACAATATATAGTATGTATCATATACATGCTATATCCCACACAAAACATGCATAAACGATAAAAAACAATGATTATGGCCATCCTATTTGTGATTCCTTGAGCCAAGAAGAATCACGGTCATCTAGGTCTACATCATATGCAACCTGTACAAGATGAAATCTGTGCCTGCCTTTCTGGGTTTGATCAGCTCATCTCCATGACTGATCGGCTCGCCATCGGGTAGGTTGTTCGGGTGCCACCAACCGATCAACTGGCGCCTCCAGCCGATCGGTTCACCGGTCATCGTGCATCTCCTCAGGTCGCCACTCGCTCATCTCGTTCCTCGAACCGGCCGTCTGGATCACCAATCGATCGGTTCACTCCTTGAACCGATCGTCTTCAGGTTGTCCGCCGTTCTTTGACATAACAGGAAATAAAATCTATCCTATTTACAATTGAATTGTGAAACCCCGAGTTACATTCGGGGGGAGCAAAGGTAGGAAAAGAATTCTCGAATTATTTCGAGTTACATCAGGAATATGAGAAAGGGAATCGGTGCGCAGACCGAGATGCAAGCAACCATACAAACAACCACACACAGATATAGGGGTTTATAGGCCATAATCATGCTACACATCCACCACAAAACTCGTTTAAGGGCGACGCGTATCGAGTGCATTAATATTACATATCATATATGTATATTAGGGATTTGTGGATTGGACATGTATAAAGCCGATATTATTCGCATCACATGCAATAAATAAAGGCGACAAACCAAAATCGATCATATCGATAATCCTAAAATATAGAGAGGTTGACGTGGCTCTGATACCACTATTGGGATTTTAGAGGAGATGAGAAGCAGCGGAAACAAAAAAATTTTCTCCCCAAACCCAGAACAAAAGGAATCGCGTCAACATCTATATAATAGGAAAGATGGTTTGTGAATCATACCTTGTCCCGAGGCTTGCTCGGCGACAATACCACGCGCCTTGCGCGGTCTTCACCTCCGGTCTTGGACGGTGTCTGTGCAGCTCCTGGTCGTACCGGGACTGAAGACTCCTCCTCCTACCGAACTGTCGGATGAC
Source organism: Alisma plantago-aquatica (assembly GCA_963693085.1). Classification (NCBI taxonomy): domain Eukaryota; kingdom Viridiplantae; phylum Streptophyta; class Magnoliopsida; order Alismatales; family Alismataceae; genus Alisma; species Alisma plantago-aquatica. The sequence continues at coordinate 802,898,462 of OY856413.1, read as the reverse complement.
AGTTGTCCTCCTGAGCGGTAGTGTCCTCCTGCCTCTGAAGTAGTCCACACTGACCACCTGGAACTCCACTATCCTTGTCCCATAAGGAAGTGGAAGGAGTCGCACCCTCCTGTTGACGTACTAGTTGCCAACATACTCTCCTGCTGTCAATTGCAACTGCAGTTGTCCTTCCCTTGCTGCACCTCCATTTGCAGGAAGCACTTGCTCGGGCTCTCTCTCGGTTACCAAAACTAGAGAGAACGACAACTTTGCAGAGCAATCAACTTGCACTAAGTTGTCTTCTGAGAATCCCCCAATACCCCTATATATAGGCGGGTCATGGGACATGGTTCTCTATGCCCGGCAATACGGGACTAAAGCAGGAGTAGAAGGGTTCGGGATTTTCCACAAAAAGCAACCATCTCGCAACCTGAACCGATCGGTTCACAAGTGAACCAGTCGGTTGGGGACCTGAACCGATCGGTTCACCAATGAACCGATCGTTTGGGACCCTTGAACCGATCGGTTCACTCATGAACCGGTCGGTTGGGGTTCCAGGTTGGTTCCCGATTGACTTTCCTTGTTTCTTTCCCAATTGGTATCGAATACCAATATTATTCCCAATCGAATTGGGCAATTGAAATGAAAGGAAAATTCTCAACAATCCTACTTTCCCAAGTTGCTCGATTGCACCAGTTGAACCGATCGGTTCAACACTTGAACCGGTCGTTTCACTCTGTGCATGAGCCGATCGGTTCAACAATTGAGCTGACCGGTTCAGCAACCTCAGCCGACCGGATCATCACATGAATTGATCAGTTGGGAATGCAGATTGTGCAGAATAAGTCAAATGCGATTTCAATCAATCCGATACTCCAATCAATGCGTCCAACACTTTGAACATTATGATATTGAGTTATCGATTAATTGAGTGTTTAATTGAACTACTAAACTCCTTTAGTAATCAATCTAAACATTGCTTGTGGACAAAACTCCTCTTCCAGGTTAAATCCTATGTGTGTGACCCAGCAGGTCCATTTCACGTTGGCAGTGAAAGTCCATAACACTTATGACTTCACAAGCAAAGAGCGGTGCCTAGTTACACATCAGTGCTACCCAAGTGAAAGTAGAAAGTTGGAGAACAACTTTCATCCTACAATCCGTGAATGGTGTTATAGTGAATGTATAATTCCTTTGTCACTGATATCCAGAATGAACTCGAGGCATGGAACAGTCATCCTGTCAATGTTCATCCATTTCCTTGATCTCAGAGTAGACCGAGTGAGATGTGTATGATATCAATATCACATATTGATTCACACGTGCATGCGCATGCCTTTCTCAATCCTACTCATCAAGTGGCCAAGGATATCAAACTCCCTTAGGAGGGACAAATCCCATATCTATCACTCACCCCTCAAAAGCCCCATGTGTCAAAGCCACCCAATCATCACCTTTATAACAACCCATGTTTCAGGACTGCGTTTGATGATGTCAAAGTGTACCCAACGACATGTGTTGAGTGTAGTGATTTCAGGTCTAAGAATCACACTCACCACCATCACTGTGAGAGATGACTGTGACTACCAAGTCATGGTTCCATGTGTCACTCTCATGGTGGGTCTGTCCGGTACCTTGTTCTCTAACAAGTACCTATGTGCTTGGTTTGATATCACTATATCATGACTAATGAGATTCTGTCATCAACCAACACACAATCTAGTCTTCAGTGTTATTGATGTCTATGGCTATTTCCACAATAACAACCGACTAGGGACTAAACAAGAATGTATACTCTTAACATCCATATGATCTCATCGTTTAGGTCATGAACCTAAAAGCATATGTCATTGAGTAAGACAATCTTTTGACATCTATCATGTTACACCATCATCTCAGAAATAGTTTAAACATATAGATTGGAAATTGCCTTTATTATTATTCAAATCATTTACAAAGTATCCCATTACAATCATCATATGACTTGCTCTATGGGCATACATACTAACATTGACAACCAAATTAAACACAAGTATCATGTTTTTTTCATGTGATGCAATGTGATAAGTTGTAGTATTTTTTTGGACAAAGGAATTACTTCATGAATTATATGCATGGTCGATAAACTGGAATCTACAATATCAAAACCATTATCCTAGAAATATATTTACCACCCTGGTTTGTGTATGTGACAACTGTTCTTAGAGGATGCACACTCAAGTTTCACAAATGATGTGTGTTTTTAAAAATTGGAATAATTAAACTTGGACTTAGAATTTGTAGTGATACCATGAATGTATATTATCCACAATTTTCATAGTTTGATATTGTGAGGATCAACATCCCTAGTATAGTGACGTGCCTTAACATAAGCGTGAAATAACATTGCATGAAATTGAATATTAGTTTGAACCATGTCATTATTTACAAGAAGTTGTAGCATGATTGTGGAAGGATACCTACAAGATTTTTAAGGACTGGAAAGAGTCATACTCTAAGTTCCTATTTAATTTGAGATGAGTTTCCCAATTTATACTTGGTGACTATTTTCCAGATGACTATTTTTACACTTGATGACGCAAGGAAATACATTTTGGTTCCATTTAATATTCTCGGCATTTGAACTCTTAATTACACGATGATAATATTACTAGCTTGTTCACGATGTTAACCTTACAATTTTAAATGGTGAGTACAAGGGTATTCTTCTATTTTTGATACAAAAATTATATTTTTCTTGTAGCATTTACCATGCAATATTGAATGTGAGAAGAATAAATCATGGGAATAGTTTTGTAACTTTTGTACATGATTCATTATAGTATTATGCAAGAGTATGTATCTTTATATTATCTTAAGACATACTAGGTAGGATTCTTAATATTGTTAAACATAGTCTTTATTGGGATACTCTCCACACTATCTTAAATATTTACAAAAAAATGCAGAAAACACAATTCAAATCCTATGAGGTTGAAATACTGACATACATTTTCTAATTTTCAAGTGATGTAGTATAATTTGATTGATTGATGGAAGATACTAAATCTATTAGTCGAGTAACTCAAAAGAATCTTGTTGAATATGATCATGCACTTATCCACTTACATTTGATTGATGATATATGTATGCAATTTGCACTAACAATATTTTTGAGTGAATTTCTAGATGTCTTAAGGGTCATCAAAACAACAAAATAGAAAAATTATCCAAGGTCTGAAGTGAAATAAGACTCATTGTTATCCATTAAGGACATTGAGAAAGCCAATGAATGTTCTCCCAAGTATCGGACCCTAATACAAAGGTTCATCAAATTGAGCCTATATTTTGGCTTTGTTAAATTTATTAATGTGGGAAGATAAGCAACTCAACTTGAAAACAAGTTGGCTAAGTGGTTGTTGAGTTCCTTAGAGTGAAATACATGCCACGGACATGCCTAGATAAGTTGAGGAATCAATTTATTGAAGAGAAGGAGTTTGCGGTAATCACTTAAGTTCTTGTATTCTAATCCTACAAAAAATGTATTTCCTTAATGGTGTCCTATACTGGTGCTTGAAACCTCTTTGTTCAAACAATAATTTCATTACATATTATGGATGGTATCTATGATATTGAAACAACAAGTATGAGTGAAATAATATTGCCTATATGTATCAAAATTAGTTGATAAAATTAATTAATATTCATTTGAATACATTAATATGTAAATATATGATAATGTGATGAAATTTGAGATTAGTTTCAATTATAATAATTCATTCAAAAATAATTATACTTGTCGATAAAAAAACTACACAGATTGCATCAGAGGATTTGACATGTTTATCACGAAACCATTTCTTATCCAATCCTAACTCAAAATGACTATGCAGTCAATGACGACAGGACCTAGGTGTCTGGTCATAGCATGGTATTAACAAAGTGTGAATTTTTAATAAGATAAATTCACCAATCATAATCTCAACATTCAACAAGTATTATTAAACAATATTTTTTATTACGATATTCCATGTACATATTGAAGAGTACATTTTTACAAGTCTACATATGTATACTAGGAATCTTACAACAAGTACACCTGACATAGCTAATCAATCCCACCAACTTCTAGCCATCTATGAACCTATAAAATATGTGAAAGAAGGAGGGTCAAGCTCACAAGGTGTTGAGTACAGTGCTAGAAGATACATATACATAAGCTTTGCATAATTTGAGAAGATTTATAGAAGTAATGAACACGAATAAACTAGTTAAGTATTTATCAAAGAGAGAGAACAAATTTTATGTCATTTTAATTATTCGAATTATACCACCAACATCGTATATCATAAGGCCTTTGACCAACTTCCCATAAGAAGGATCTGTAAGGGAGAGTAAGATTAGCTATCTCTTTTAACGATATGGTCTGCCTTATCTTGACCATTCATGAAGGACACCCAACCTCATGTCCTAACTCAAAGAATATAGGCAGGTGCACAAGGTTTATCTAATACATTTTCTATAATATGTTTGCAAGTTATAAAACAACGACACGAGACAAGCATTTACTACAATACTATATTAGTACATGGAAATATTTGAGCAAGTAAACAAGCATACATATGTATCACATTTCAATCAATAATTCCATAGTAATATAATTATTAAATCTTGTACCTTATTTCATAGATTTCATAACCTATCTTTGACAATTTAGATCTCAAGAAAAACTTGGTTAAGTACAAGATTACATACATTTATTAGCTTCTCATCTTAAACCATACTTAGATTCACTTTAATGTTTAGGAAAAGTTAGGTTCATTGCTGGTTAGTTACATATTTGATGATATTTTATTGATTTAGTGTACATCATGAAGGTGTGGTTCAAATTCTTTGTCATATCAAGTTTCCATGCATTTTATATGTTCATTTAAATATTTCATTCACTCAAGTACATAACTAGATCATAAGACTCATATAGGGAAAGAAGGGCCATAGTTCATCAATTCAAGAGGTCCAAGCATAAGAGGGGATTTAGATCATTAATACATAGGCACAAAACACATTGAAGAATATCTGGATGTTATCAAGTCTAGGCATCATAGTATTCCACATTTTCAACATACATTTAGAAAAACCAAGACATAAGGCCTAGGTTAAAAGGTCCCAACGTATGGATTGGATGAGACATACATACCAAGGGGATCATAATGTATAGATCATCTATGATTTTAGAGGGTAAGACATAAGATTAAGATTCATTGAAATATTAGGGATCAACAAAGATATACAAGTCATTCAGTTATATAGGATGTCAACATGAGTGGTTAAATGCCACAAACACCATAATTAACACAAGGAGGTTTGAACATGGGACCTTAGTTCACATCAAATCAGTATACTATTGATTTCAGGCCTTAATTTGTTCCACATTAGGTCAAAACCATCCTTTGCTTCAAATTATAGTCAAACATTCACATATAAGAGATACATATATGCATATTAGATCATATGAGGTGGACAAGCAAGATGTAATGTGATCTTTGACATACATGTTACATAACATCAAAAAGGTTACTAACTTGAAGTGGGTTAGGCATTGGTCAACATTTAGATTTGAGATTGGCATAAAAGGGCATGGTGGTGTCAACAATAGTCATAATAGTGCACAAAGGAGTAACAAGTGCAATAAATGGTGATTAGGGCCTCATAAGCTCAAAACTGTGTCAAAATTACAGATATGAGGTGTAGGAAGTATGTTGAGTAATAATGATTCCTATTTTATCATTAATGTGCATCAAAGGAAGTATAACATGGTCAAAGATTGTGTTTTTAGCAAAACACAGAAAAATGAATTAGATTAAGGGTTTGCAAACACCTTCATTATGTAGGTCTCATCGATATAATCTCACTATATTTGGCCTTAGGAGTTGGAAGATATGCAATTTTTTAATATTTGCATAAAAAAATTTAGGGAAACTAGGAGGACTTACAATATATTATTTATGTTATGATGTTGGACACTGATCCTAGATCTTGCAGATCATGCAGCGTGCCAAGATGAGTTGCCTAAATTAGGAACTCACACTCTCAAACCACCTCCAACCACTCCTGACCGTCGATCACCATGCACTTGTTGTCACCAACATTGGCTGGTCTCCATCTATTTCTTCTCACCTCCCATGATATCCATCCATCACTACAGTCACTCCTCTCACCAAGCATCTAGTTTTCCAAGACATAGGTCACTGCGTACAATAACGTTTAGCGGTTGATCCTCCCGAGAATCCAATAGTTGTGGACCTTCACCCCGCTAGCTAAACCAGTGTGGTGGCATCGAGTACTACAGTGCGTCAGAGAGCCAAAGGTGCAATGAATGGAGGCCCGGTCTTGGTAGAGGACATGTCGTATGCTTTCTTCATGGTGCCACGACCTCAAAATGAAAGTTTAAAGGGTCAGTGGTGGTGTAGAGGCTGAAGCCCCCATCCTCCATCGGCATAGCCGCCATGGCTGCTGCCTAAGAAATGGTGGAGAAAAGGGGGATGGGAGAGAGATCGTAATGAAGAAAAAATAGGGGGAAACAAAGAAGGATGTCAATCGGTAGGCCTTTGGCATTTGATTTGTGGAAAAAGTTGCGAGGACGGCACCGATTGGAGGAATCAATGTACAATAATGCTCCTTGCATTGGAAATGGATATAGAGCTAGGAGATGACTCCTAGGCTGTTGGATCGTGATCCAACGTTCATATATGCTTGCTAAGTGTTCAAAGGGGTGTTCCCTAATCGCGCCGCGCGTCCTCATTTTGACCCAATAAGGCTAAAATCACATAAACTTGATTAAATCTCATGTAATTTGATGCCAATATTATTAGTCCATAACTTGAGCTATGTGGATCCATTTAAGGTGATTGTTGCTCAGATACATAGATAAGTGAGCCCTCTACAATATGAAATTTATTGTAGGGAAATGAGAATACATTTATCAGGTTCAAAAAGTCTTAGAATATGGTGGCATGCTAAGGAAAGATACTTAATTTAAAAGTACAAATGAATGTCACACATTGTAAAATTGATCATTGTAGTGGCCAAATTGTAATCTCACTATGCTCCAATTATGTAATTGAAATCAAATTAAGTAATAGGCCACATTATGAGAGAGAAAAAGAACAATTGAGGAGAGAGAAAAGTCATGGTTGTCACAATGTTCTTTCGAAATGTGTCGAATGATCAAGCACAGCCATAATGGTAAAAGGTTTTTTTCTTAAAGAGTGGGTCCAATCATATTCATTACAAACCTATGTCGACCATCACAAAAGAGAAACAAGTCAACATAAAACCTTACATCATCAACCTCTCAAACCCTGAGATCCCTCAAGCAAGATCTATAATAGAAACACAAAGAACAACCAAAAAATACAAAACGGAAAACCTCGTATGTAACCATCAAAGATAGGACCCCTCAGTTGTGCATTTAAAAAGAAAACAAATAGAAACATAGACTAAAGAGACCACCAAACCACTAAAATATGTATCTCATCATCAACCATAGGCAAACATTAGCCCAGAAGGCTAAACCACACATCCAACTAACTTCTCAAACCACCAGCCATTTGTCAAAGTAGGCACCATCCACCCATCAAACAAACTCAATTGTTGCATACATGAAAACAATATATAGCTATTCCTCCTACCCCTATGACATCCACTACCCACTATACCCCCCAAAACATGATTGTATTAACCCTCAATTTTGATATCATTGTTGACACACCTATTGAACCTATCAACTTTGGAGTGTAACCACTTGTCCTTTGTCCAACCTCGGTTCCTATCTATCCATTGTGTGACACCCTCGTGCCAACTCCAAGACAATCTTGTACACCTCGATCCTTAAGAATTGATTCTCAAGAGAGGGTGCACCAAAGGAACCCTCATACATATGAAATCCTCAAGGAGGTGATAGAGAAGGAAGTGATGATGCCCCTAATGGTATATGGCCAAGTGATGGTGTAGTTGATCTGACTCAGTGGGGTCATGTGTAGGAGGACAGTTCTGACCAGAAGAATCAAAAGTCACAGGGTTGAACGTCTCCTCAACATTTTGTAAGGAAAGCCCAAACCATGTGACAATGGGTTTATCCTCACCCTTGACGATGTGTGCCACCCTTGTGAAGGTCTCCACAAACTTGAGATCCTTGTAGGTGACTAGAAATTGTTGCATGAAATCCTCTGCAAAATACTCAAACAACACCAAATGGCCCAAATGAACTCCAAAATCAATCCACTATGAAACTACTCCCACCTCTCTAGAGGAACCAAATATATGTCAAATGGAACTGTTATAGACTGGATTTTGGTTTAATTCTGAGGAAAAAATTTCTTTTAAAGTGTGTACGATGTGATGGAGTGAATTTTTAAGGGCTTCAAATATCTAATGACATATTTGAGTTAATCTTGTTTGGTTCTATTACGAGCTCTAAATACTTGATGAACTTTGAAGAGTTCTTGCCATTAATTTTATTGTTAATATCCCTAATTTTATGTCATTTTTAGGTATTTAAGTAACTGATAAAATGGTTGATTTTTGGCATTAAATTTAAGAATAATGTAGATTGTGTTGTAAGGCCCCTAGATTTGCTTAATGAGTTGAATGAGATTAATTACCATAAATGAATTTTTATAACCTAATATAACTTTTATATGTATTGAAATCATAAGACAAGCTTAAGTTTCAAATTTGGTCCACTTTGGACACTTTTTGAGCAAGTTATGCAATTTTCTATACATTTTGGACTGTTCTACAATTTACCCAATTGAGGGGTTTTCTTTGGAATTTGTCACATACATTATGTTACTTAGATTTTATATTATCATTATTGAGATTTTTTAGTCATGGGGCTCCTAGTTGAGCCATGGTTTGAAGGTGTTTTCATCAAGAGTATTTTAGGGTTTACCCCTTCACAGATGAGCTACTTTTAGTAGCTATCAACTAATGAATTATGTGATTCGCTAGGAATTTCGACAAAGGAAATATAAGAATGTTAATAGGGATGGTGGGGGAGCATCTTGTGTGTGTTCTTGTATATTATCAATAGTTTAAGTCCATAAACACATGGGGAAGCTACTTTTACACCTCATGCTTGCTTCTATCCTTATCCATGGGCTATATTTGCCTCTTCCTTGCCCAAATACAAAACTATGCTTGCTTTCTATTTCCTCTAACCTGAAGCAACAAATTCACTCTATTTTTCTGCGGAACCAACTACTCTTAGGTAGAAGACAACCCCTTTTTGGAGAAGAAGGTCTCCTAGGGCTCCATCTAGCCCTACCTAGGGTTTCCAAGGCCATCTTCTAGGGAATTCGACCAAGGAAAGTTGTTTTCTTCCTTATTTCTTCGTTTTTCTTTCTCTTCTCCTTCCTTAAACCTTCCTCCAGGTCATAACTTTATTGTTCCATGGTAGAATTTTCTTTAAAGCTCTAAAATCCTACCTTTCTTGCTCCTTATGCTTAGGGTTTGCTCATTTGATGAAGAAAGGTGCTAGATGGATGAATTCATAGCTTATTCTTGGATTGTATACCCTACCTACTCGAGATTTCTTCGGTATGGGGTTTCATATTCTCATTATAGGCAAGTTTTATAACTTTCTCCACATTTATTACTAAAGCTATAATTCAAATTTTATTAAAATTGGAGCATCATAGAAGAGTTATTTAGGTTTAAAATTTATGAAATAATGTGCATTATGGATGGTTTATGGACCTAAGTTTTTATCTTTAACCTAGTGTCACATGCCCTTAGTTTGGCTGAGTCTATGTGGCTCATTCCTAGCCCCAAATGTTTGATCTATTGGTGCAGTCACCCTAGAGGAGGAGAAGCCATAGATCCATTTAAGTGAACATTGTCTTTTGACCTTTGGATTGAGATCAATGGCAACCAAGTTTTCTCCTACCTTGTAGTTAGATCAAGGTAGGGAGGAAGCAGGTTCCATGACCATCCAATGATTACACATCAAGGAGGAAGGGGCTATGTGTGAGTGTAAGTGGCCAGCTAGCTTCGAGTGGGTATGAATATGTCTTTGACCCCTTAGAATAAATGTGAGACCTCTCTAGTGGGAAGAACGAGCCAGTGTTCCTCAGTCCTTCTCCACTATAGAGAACATGTCGTGGATGAGGGTTATGAATGGATTCACATGAAAGATTATAGAAATAGGAAGAGGGGAAAAAGAGTCTTGTGATAAGAGAAACTTAATCTAATCGCTCCCATGGACTTTGGATATGGCTACCATGGTTTTTGAACCCATCTTGGAGTAGGATCTTGCATTAACAAAGGGCAACATCTAGAGGAATCCTCATCGTTGTTGAAGTTGGTAATGGAGTTTATTGGTATTTTGTGCATCTTGTGTGATCAATAGAGGAACAGGAGGAAAACCATAGTGGATTCACCCAAAAATTTTCTTGCAGTTGCTCCACTAGAGCACAAGATATAGATGGAGCTCATGCCTTCCATATCTTGGCATCACTATGAGTAGCTGCATATGATGGAATGATGGCACCGAGGGCATTAGAAGCATATGCATAGGAGTGGAGGATCAATGTGTTGTGGATTACACACTGGATGTGGGTTCTATGGCGGCACTCAGAATCGGGAATGCACACAGATGGGCGAGTATGAGGAGATTGAGAAAGAGAGAGGCCAAACCAGATGGCCCAACACAAGAAAACCGAGTGTGCCCTTGGACTAGCGGGCTGAAGCAAGGGGTCGTGCCAATTTGTGGCCATGTTGTGGCACCTGATAGGCCAACATGGAAATTCAGTGCTTAATTATACAGAAATGTACATATCTTAGAAAATTCATATTAATTAGCCTCGTTATCAGAAAAATATCATCAAGATATTTAAATTCTTAGAAAAACTAGTAGGATTAACATGGAATCATAATATTTGAGTTTTGATGCACTCATGTTAGGAATATTATGTAAGTTGTGAAATATTCATATCATGTGTAATAAATATCAAATGGTGATCTATAATTATGAAAATTTGCTAGTAACTCCTATATATGATATATAATATGTAATAAATCATATATGATCATGTTATGATATGTAATCATGTAATTTGCTTAGTATGACTATCTATGGGTAAAACCCCTAAATAAAATGTAGAAAATATATATGGTCAACAAATGTTAGAATATTCATTATAAGATCATATCAGTATATGAAACATCATATTTAATTCTACAATTATGATGATAGACATAATTCATGTTATACAATGATGATTGCTCTCAATGTGATATTAACCCTAATACGCTTAACGAATATGACCTAGGGTTAATACATGTACTCAATTATTTTAAAACTAATGGTCATACAATTGATTCTAATATTTAATACAACATTAGTAATATCAATCTCAGATAAAAGATGAGTAAGACAATAAATAATGATAGACATATCGTAGTGACAAAGTAAAACCCAAATGGACATACTAGGGTTGATGAGGAGAATCTAACACATGGCATGAATGATCTTGTCTTGATCAGGGTTTGAACAAGGATATAGATGACTCAGACATATTTCATGATTAGATATCTCTTTTGAAAGTACGCTTTACTTCTTACTTGGTCTACTATTTAGTATGGTTGTATTATATGTGTACAAAATATTTGGTATATGATATTAGATGAAAGAACTGCTTGTTGGTATGTATGCCCATAGAGCAAGTCATATGATGATTGTAATGGGATACTTTGTAAATGATTTGAATAATAATAAAGGCAATTACCGATCTATATGTTTAAACTGTTTCTGAGATGATGGTGTAACATGATAGATGTCTAAAGAATTGTTTTACTCAATGAAGTATGTTTTTGGGTTGAGGACCTAAACGATGAGATTATACGGATGTTAAGAGTATTCATTCTTGTTTAGTCCCTAGTTGGTTGTTATTGTGGAAATAACCATAGACATCAATAACACTGAAGACTAGCTTGTGTGTTGGTTGATGACAGAATCTCATTAGTTATGATATAGTGATATCAAACCAAGCACATAGGTACTTGTTAGAGAACAAGGTACCAGACAGACCCACCGTGAGAGTGACACATGGAACCATGACTTGGTAGTCACAGTCAGCTCTCACAGTGATGGTGGTGAGTGTGATTCTTAGACCTGAAATCACTACACTCAACACATGTCGTTGGGTACACTTTGACATCATCAAACGCAGTCCTGAAACATGGGTTGTTATAAAGGAGATGATTGGGTGGCTTTGACACATGGGGCTTTTGAGGGGTGAGGGATAGATATGGGATTTGTCCCTCCTGAGGGATTTTGATGTCCTTGGCCACTTGATGAGTAGGATTGAGAAAGGCATGCACATGCACGTGTGAATCAATATGTGATACTGATGTCACACACATCTCACGCAGTCTGCTCTGAGATCAAGGAAATGAATGAATGTTGACAGGATGACTGTTCCATGCCTAGAGTTCATTCAGGATATCAGTGACAAAGGAATTACACATTCACTGTAACACCATTCACAGATTATAGGATTGAAAGTTGTTCTCCAACTTTCTATTTCACTTGGGTAGCACTGATGTGTGACTAGGCACTGCTCTTTGCTTGTGAAGTCATAAATGTTATGGACTTTCACTGCCAACGTGAAATGGACCTGTAGGGTCACACACATAGGATTTAACCTGAAATAGGAGTTTGTCCACAAACAATGTTTAGATTGATTACTAAAGGTGTTTAGTAGTTCAATTAAACACTCAATTAAACGATAGCTCAATATCATAGTGTTCAAGGTGTTGGACTGATTGATTAGAGTATCGGATTGATTGAAACCGCAATTGACTGATTCTGCACAATATGTACTCCCAACCGATTGGCTCATGTGATGAACCGATCGGCTGAGCTTGATGAACCGATCAGCTCAATTGGTGAGTCGATCGGCTCATGGACAGGGTGAACAATTGCTTCAAGTGTTGAAATGATCGGTTCAACTATAGCAACCGGGCAAGTTGGGAAAATAACATTGGTGAGAAATTTCTTTTTGTTTCACTTGCCCAATTTGATTGGAACAAGGATTGGTATTCGATACCAATTGGATACAAAAGAAGGAAAGTCAACCGGGAACTAATCTGGACCGCGAACCGACCAGTTCAGAAGTGCACCGACTGGTTCATGGGTCCCAACCGATCGCTTGAGGTGTTAATCGACCGGATCAGATCCCCAACCGACCGTTTCAGTTGTGAAACGATCGGTTCAGGTTGCGAGTTGGTTGTTTTTGTGGAAAATCTCAAACCCTTCTACTCCTGCTTTAGTCCTGCATTGCCCAGGATAGAGAACCATGTCCCATGACCCTCCTATATATATAGGGGTATTGGGGGATTCTCAAAGTACAACCCAGTGCAACCAGTTGCGCTGTGAAGTTGTCGTTCTCTCTGGTTTTGGTAACTAAGAGAGAGCATGAGAAAGTGCTACACGAAAAGGGCGGCATAGCAAGGGAAAGGCAACTGCAGAAAGCGACTGGTGGCAGGAGAGTGTGTTGGCGACTAGTATGCCAACAGGAGGGTGCGACTCCTTTCGATTCCTTATGGGACAAGGAGATCGGAGTTCTAGGCAGTCCGTGTGGACGACTATAGAGGCGGGAGACCCCTGTCACTCAGAGGACAATTTTCAATCCCGACAGTCTCGGTGAGACCAAGAGTCTTCAGTCCCGGTGCGACTAGGAGCTACACAGACACCGTCCAAGACCAGAGGTGAAGACAGCGCAAGGTGCGAGGTACTGTCGCCAAGAAAGCCTCGGGACAAGGTATGAATTCACAAACAATCTTTCCTATTGTATAGACGTTGACGCAATTCCTTTTGTTCTGGGTTTTGAGGAGAAAATTTTTGTTTCCGCTGCTTCTCTGCCTCCTCTAAAACCCAACAGTGGTATCAGAGCCACGTCAAATGCTCTATATTTTCGGATTATCGATATGATCGATTTTGGTTTGTCGCCTTTATTTATTGCATACGATGTGAATAAAATTGGTTTTATGCATGTCCAATCCACAAATCCCAAATATACATATATGATATGTAATATTAATGCACTGGATACGTGTCGCCCTTAAACGAGGTTTGTGGTGGATGTGTAGCATGGTTATGGCCTATAAATGCTATATCTGTGTGTGGTTGTATGTGGTTGCTTGCATTTCAGTCTGCGCACTGATTCCCTTTTCTCCTATTCCTGATGTAACTCAAAATAATTCGAGATTTCTTTTTCTACCTTTGCTCCCCCCAAATGTAACTCGGGGTTTCACAATTTAATTGTAAATAGGATAGATTTTATTTCTTGTTATGTCAAAGAACGGCGGATGACCTGAGACGATCGGTTCAAGGCGTGAACCAATCAGTTGGCGTTCCAGACGACTGGTTCGAGGAGCGAGACGAGCGGGTGGCGACCTGAGGAGATGCACGATGACCGGTGAACCGATCGGTTGGAGGCGCCAGTCGATCGGCTGGTGACACCCGAACAACCAACTTGATGGCGAGCCGATTAGTCATGGAGATGAGTTGATTAAACCCAGAAAGGCAGGCATAGATTACATCTTGTATAGGTTGCATGTGATGTAGACCTAGACGACCGTGATTCCTCTTGGCTCGAGGAATCACAATAGGATGGCCATAATCATTGCTTTTATCATTTCACATGTTTTCTATGGGATATAGCATGTATATGATATGTACTATATATTGTGGTGATTGGATATGTATATGTATATAAAAACCAAATCCCTCATTAAAATATTAAGTCTTATATGCCTTCCATTAGCGACACATATGGCAAACTCGATCGACCAAGCGTAGGTTACGCCAAAGCGTGGTGCGCCATCCATCTTGTGGAAGTGTGAAGGGTCGTCATGCATGTTCTGCCAAAGCAGGGTGCATGTTTACCGTGTCGGCTTTTGGGATAAACTTAACTGGTGATTCTTAGAGCATATAAGCCCAGATGCATGGAATGTTCATGGCAAGGTATTGCGCATGTTCATTCATCAAGAGTTGCATATGATGCAATTGGCATGATGGCCTACCTAAATAGTCAAGATTATGGGTGATCAACCAAAGCTGACTCATGACTTGATGAAATATGGATCTTGACCAACTAGAAGATTTTACGCTGCAATCTTCTGAATTGATGGTGAGGGCTATCAATTTGAGTCAAAATAGTGGGAGCGGTAATTAATTAAAGCCCTAATTAACTATCGTCAAATTTTATTCAAATCAAATCAAAAGGAGTTTTGACAAAATGCAATTTTCTCTTATAGAATGGCAAAAGAATCATCTTTTAAAATGGGAAAATTAATTGAGAACAAATTCCATAACTGGTTGAGGACTGTGACAAGTTTTCTGCACAATCCAGATATACCAGGAGCCTTTGAATCCACTCTATGTACGCTTAATGCGTTGGTGAAGAAGAAAGAAAGTTCATTGATAGAGATCAATGGAACAAAAGGTAAGGGAGAGAAGGGTTCTCTCGCCAAACCAATTTCTTCTACATGGAGAGGATGGAAGGAACAATGGAAGAAGAAGTCGGAGATAGAGAACTCAACTTCTGGTGTATACGTGATAGAGATTAACTTTACTACTTCTTCATCATGGGTACTTGATACCGGATGCGGATCTCACATTTGTTCAAATGTGAAGGATCTTAAGAGAAGCAGGCCTTTAGGGAAAGGCGAGGTTGAACTACGTGTTGTTAATGGGGCAAGAGTTTCCGCCAGTGCCGTAGGAACCTATGAGTTAACTCTACCTAGTGGGCTAATAATAGAGTTGAAGAACTGCTATTATGTACCTGCCATAAATAGGAATATCATTTCCATCTCTTATTTGGACAAGGATGGATTTGAATTTCTTATTAAGAATGGAAATTGTTCCATTTCTAAAGATGGGATCTTTTATGGAAGTGCCCCAATGTCTTATGGTCTATACTTGATAGATTTGGAGACAAATGTATACAACGTAAACACCAAAAAGCAAAAACTCAATGACTCAAACAAAACATATCTTTGGCATTGTTGTCTAGGGCACATAAATGAGAAGTGCATTTCTAGACTCCATAAAGATGGTTATCTAGACTCTTTTGATTATGAATCAATAGAGACATGTGAATCTTCTTTATTGGGCGAGATGACCAAGACTCCCTTTTTAGGTAAAGGTGAGAGAGCTAGTGATCTATTAGGACTCATACATACTAATGTATGTGGGCCTTTTAGAACTAATGCCAGAGGTGGGTATCAGTACTTCATTACCTTTACTGATGACTTCAGTAGGTATGGCTATGTGTACCTGATGAAACACAAGTCAGAAACCCTTGAAAGGTTCAAGGATTTCATGAATGAAGTACAGAACCAACTTGGTAAAAGTATTAAAGCACTTCGATCCGATCGAGGTGGAGAATACTCAAGACAGGAGTTTGAGGACCTTCTGTAAGCCCATGGTATTGTATCATAATGGACTCCGCCTAGAACTCCACAACATAATGGTGTGTCTGAAAGAAGGAATCACACATTGTTGGATATGGTGCGATCAATGATGAGTTTTGCTGATCTACCAATTTCTTTCTGGGGTTATGCTCTTGAAACCGCCGCGTTTACACTTAACCGAGTACCATCTAAATCGGTTAAAAAAACACCATATGAGATATGGACCGGGAAGCGTCCCAATTTGTCTTTTATGAAGATTTGGGGTTGTGAGGCTTACGTTAGGAAAATGTTTCCTGATAAGCTTGGACCCAAATCTGATAAATGTTATTTTGTTGGATATCCCAAGGAGACCAAGGGATATTATCTATACCACCCTACTGACAACAAAGTGTTTGTTGCCAGGGATGTTGTATTCCTAGAGAAGGAATTTATTTCCAAAGGAAATAGTGGGAGGAAAATAGAGCTTAAAGAGGTTCAAGCCCAACAAGATAACATTGAACTGATAGATGTACGAGAGGAATATGGAGATTCACAAGGTGTTGTGGAATCTCATTCTCCTCAGGTAACACAAGGACCTCGTAGATCTAGTAGGACCTGCCTTGAACCTAAGAGGTTTGGATACCTTGTGACTCAGGAAGGTGGTGAGTTGATCATAGATGATGATCCAACTACCTACGTAGAGGCTATGAAGGGACCAGATTCTGAGAAATGGCTTGAAGCCATGAGATTCGAGATGGAATCCATGTACTCCAACAAAGTATGGACTTTGGTGGAACCACCCGAAGGGGTAAAACCCATAGGGTGCAAGTGGGTGTTTAAGAAAAAGACTGACATGGATGGCAATGTGCAAACTTATAAAGGCAGATTGGTTGCGAAGGGATTTCGACAAGTTCAAGGTGTTGACTATGACGAAACCTTTTCTCCAGTTGCCATGATTAAGTCCATCAGTATCATGCTTGCTATTGCAGCTTATTATGACTATGAGATTTGGCAGATGAATGTTAAAACCACATTCCTTAACAGGAATATAAATGAGGATGTGTACATGACACAGCCTGAAGGTTTTGTAGATCCAAAGAATGCCAATAAAGTCTGTAAGCTGCAAAGGTCAATCTATGGATTGAAGCAAGCATCTCGGAGTTGGAATCTTTGATTTGATGTGGAAGTCAAAGTGTTTGGCTTTATTCAAAATGAAGATGAACCTTGTGTGTACAAGAAGGTTAGTGGGAGCTCGACCACATTCCTCATATTGTATGTGGATGACATACTTTTGATGGGGAATGATGTCTTAGCCTTAGAGAAGGTAAAGACTTGGCTTGGGAAGACTTTCTCAATGAAGGACTTAGGAGAAGCATCCTACATTCTAGGAATTAAGATCTATAGAGATAGATCTAGAAGGCTTCTCAGACTAAGTCAGAGCACATACATTGACAAAATGTTGAAGCAGTTCAGCATGGAGAACTCAAAGAGAGGCAACATCCCCATGCTACATGGAATCACCGTCTCTAGATCTCAATGTCCCCAATCTTGTGAAGAGAGGGAGCGTATGAATGGGATCCCATATGCATCAGCCATCAGATCCATCATGTACTCTGTGTTGTGCACACGCCCAAATGTCTCGTATGCTCTCAGCATGACGAGAAGGTACCAGTCAGATCCCGGGGATGCTCACTGGACAGCCGTGAAGAACATCCTCAAGTACTTGTGAAGGACTAAGGATCAGTTTCTTGTTTATGGCGGCGAGGAAGAGCTGGTTGTAAAGGGTTACACCGATGCAAGCTTCCAAATCGATAAAGATGATTACAGATCGCAGTCAGGATTTGTATTTTGCCTTAATAATGGAGCTGTGAGCTCGAAGAGTTCCAAGCAAGAAACAGTTGCCGATTCTACTACAGAGGTCGAGTATATTACTGCTTCACATGCAGCAAAGGAGGCTGTGTGGATCAGGAAGTTCATTTCTGAACTTGGTGTAGTTCCCAGTAGTTGTGATGCAATTGAGCTTTATTGTGACAATAATGGAGCTATTGCACAAGCTAAGGAACCCAGATCACATCAGCGGTCCAAGCACATACTGCAGCGCTTCCATCTCATACGACAGATCGTACAGCGAGGAGATGTGAAGATTTGCAAAGTACCAATTGAAGACAACATAGTTGATCCACTAACTAAGGCCCTTTCTTAGCAGAAGCATGATGTTCATGCTAGGTCACAAGGACTGAGGTTCCTTGGTGACTGGCTCTAAGTGCAAGTGGGAGTCTGTTGGTATGTATGCCCATAGAGCAAGTCATATGATGATTGTAATGGGATACTTTGTAAATGATTTGAATAATAATAAAGGAAATTTTCGATCTATATGTTTAAACTATTTCTCAGATGATGGTGTAACATGATAGATGTCTAAAGAATTGTTTTACTCAATGATGTATGCTTTTCGATTGAGGACCTGAACGATTAGATCATACGGATGTTAAGAGTATTCATTCTTGTTTAGTCCCTAGTCAGTTGTTGTTGTGGAAATAACCATAGACATCAATAACACTGAAGACTAGCTTGTGTGTTGGTTGATGACAGAATCTCATTAGTCATGATATAGTGATATCAAACCAAACACATAGGTACTTGTTGGAGAACAAGGTACCGGACAGACCCATTGTGAGAGTGACACCTGGAACCATGACTTGGTAGTCACAGTCAGCTCTAATAGTGATGGTGGTGAGTGTAATTCTTAGACCTGAAATCACTACACTCAACACATGTCGTTGGGTAAACTTTGACATCATCAAACGCAGTCCTGAAACATGGGTTGTTATAAAGGTGATGATTGGGTGGCTTTGACACATGGGGCTTTTGAGGGGTGAGTGATAGATATGGGATTTGTCCCTCCTGAGGGAGTTTGATGTCCTTGGCCACTTGATGAGTAGGATTGAGAAAGGCATGCACATGCACATGTGAATAAATATGTGATATTGATGTTAGACACATCTCACCCAGTCTGCTCTGTGATCAAGGAAATGAATGAATGTTTACAAGATGACTGTTCCATGCCTAGAGTTCATTCAGGATATCAATGACAATGGAATTATACATTCACTGTAACACCATTCACGGATTGTAGGATTGAAAGTTGTTCTCCAACTTTCTATTTCACTTGGGTAGCACTGATGTGTGACTAGGCACCGCTCTTTGCTTGTGAAGTCATAAATGTTATGGACTTTCACTGCCAACGTGAAATGGACCTGCAGGGTCACACACATAGGATTTAACTTGGAATAGGAGTTTGTCCACAAACAATGTTTAGATTGATTACTAAAGGAGTTTAGTAGTTCAATTAAACACTCAATTAATCGATAGCTCAATATCATAGTGTTCAAGGTGTTGGACTGATTGATTAGAGAATCGGATTGATTGAAACCGCAATTGACTGATTATGCACAATCTGTACTCCGAACCGATCGGCTCATGTGATGAACCGATCGGCTGAGCTTGGTGAACCGATCGGCTCAATTGGTGAGTCGATTGGCTCATGGATAGGGTGAACGATTGCTTCAAGTGTTGAGATGATCGGTTCAACTGTTGTAATTGGGCAAGTTGGGAAAGTAAGATTGGTGAGAAATTTCTTTTTGTTTCACTTGCCCAATTTGATTGGAACAAGGATTGGTATTCGATACCAATTGGAAACAAAAGAAAGAAAGTCAATCGGGAACTGATCAGGATCACGAACTGACCGGTTCAGAAGTGAACCGACCGGTTCATGGGTCCCAACCGATCGATTGAGGTGTCAACCGACCGGCTCAGATCCCCAACCGACCGTTTCAGTTGTGAAACGATCGGTTCAGGTTGCGAGTTGGTTGTTTTTGTGGAAAATCTTGAATGCTTCTACTCCTGCTTTAGTCCCGCATTGCCCAGGATAGAGAACCATGTCCCATGACCCTCCTATATATAGGGGTATTGGGGGCTTCTCAAAGTACAACCCAGTGCAACCAGTTACTCTATGAAGTTGTCGTTCTCTCTGGTTTTGGTAACCAAGAGAGAGCCCGAGCAAGTGCTACCTGAAAAGGGAGGTACAACAAGGGAAAGACAACTGTAGAAAGCGATTGGTGGCAAGAGAGTGTGTTGGCGACTAGTATGCCAACAGGAGGGTGCGACTCCTTCCTATTCCTTGTGGGACAAGGAGATCGGAGTTCCAGGTAGTCTGTGTGGATGACTGCAGAGGCGGGAGACCTCTGTCGCTCGGAGGAAAGTTGTCAATCCCGACAGTCCCAGTGAGACCAGGAGTCTTCAGTCCCGGTGCGACCAGGAGCTGCACAGACACCGTCTAAGACCGGAGGTGAAGACCGCATAAGGCGCGAGGACAGTGTCGGTGAGACAAGGAGTCTTCAGTCCCGGTGTGACCAGGAGCTGCAAAGACACCGTCCAAGACCGGAGGTGAAGACCGCACAAGGCGCGAGGTACTGTCACCGAGAAAGCCTCGGGACAAGGTATGAATTCACAAACCATCTTTCCTATTGTATAGACGTTGACGCGATTCCTTTTGTTCTGGGTTTTGGGGAGAAAATTTTTGTTTTCACTGCTTCTCTGCCTCCTCTAAAACCCAACACTGCTCTTGTATGCTACCTTGATTGATTTTCTATATATATAGTTATGAACACATCAAACATAATATATCCATTCCATTGTATCCAAATACTTCAACTGTTACGACCCGCGTCGAGCTTAACCTGTAAGTATGCTGCTAAGCATGTGTTTTAGCTGCTTTGCTAAGCTGTAAGCTTGTTTTTGTTAATAATGTTTATAACGGATATGATATGTGTTTAGTGTGAATCCTAGCTCTTAAAACGTGTAGGATCTTACGCTTGAAGCGTTGCCAGAGAAATTGTTCGAATCTGACATTCGAGTCAAAAGTTGCATGTTTTTGGGCTTGTAGGGACCCGTTTGTAGTTTTTGGAAGTTCTTGGACTTTGCATTTTGGCCCCTAGGTTTTCCTCCTTATCTATTCTTTCTCACTTATCTCATTTCATTTTTCCAGAAACGAGAGAACGCAGAAGCGTTCTTCTTCTTCCTTCGCGTGAGAGAGAGAGGGAGAGAGAGAGAGGGAGCTGAGAAGGGAAGGACGTCTTGGAGCCCTGGAGTTGCTCCGGCCTGTAGCTGCAGCCTTCCTTCTTCCCTCCTTCCATCTTCTTCTCCATCAAATCGATCCAGCTAGCAGCAGGAGCTGTGGTTGCAAGGAGATAGCATGAAGATTAGGGTGCAAGAGCAGCCCTAGCTCGTCTTCCTTTCCCCCTCCAGCTAGTCCCTGGTGGTGTGCACCTTTTGCAAGTGATTTGCAACGCAAATCGAGGGTTTTGCCCGTCGATTCGAGTGAAATCGACACCTGCAGGTCTGTTTTTATTTTCTGTCTGTGCGCGGTTCGGCCGAGTTCGTGTTTTGGTCGACCGAGTTCCTTGTTTAGGATTTCGAACAGCGTTTTGGTCGGCCGAGTTTGGTCTTAAATCGGCCGAGTTTCTTTTGTAGGTAAACGAGCTGTGTTTCAATCGGCCGAGTTTCCCAGTGGATCGGTCGAGTTTCCTACAGATCGGCCAAAGTTGGTCGGCCGAGTTTCAGAAACTGTGAAGTGATCGGCCGAGTTCCAGAGTGATCGGCCGAGTTTCAGAGAGTGAGTAGTAGTTCATTCAGAAATCATTATTTAACTCAAATTGAATGCTTAATTGCTTCTGTATCAGTTGGTATAACTTCTAAACAATGTAGTACATACAATAGAGTATGTTAGATTCATTGGAACTTGAAATACGTAATATGCTTAATGAAAATGATGAAATTTCCTATATTATGGTTGCAATGTGTTTGTTGATTTAAAAATGGATGTTTAGCATGGAAATTGGATAATGATACTGAATCATGTTTAAGGATGACAAATGTTATATATGTGTTTCAAGTAATGTTCAGAATGTGCAATAAGTATGGAATGTGATATTCTTGTTTTAAATTGTTTATATGTTAATCAGCTAAAAGACTTAGGTGCCCTAACACCGTAGAACCCCTTTGAGAGGTCTGCAACGAGGGGGGTGAAACTTGTGTTGCAAAAATAACTGTACTTGTGTCACGGTGGCACGAGGATAGAGAGAGACAGTGTTGCAACAAGAACCGTGCTTGTGTCACGGTGGCACTGTGGAAAATAGGGGTTATTCCACATTAATCCGTGCTTGTGTCACAGTGGTAACCCGGTAAGACTCTCCGCCTGTGTGCTCAGGTTTGACGAGTCTAGAGTTCACTCTTTTGAGAGTGTAGTGAGGCCTTGTGAGCCTGAGAGTCCTGCAGCAGACCAGGGCTGGCAGTCAGACTTAGCATTTCCCGGGTGTGTCGCTAAGTCTTGTACGGTGGGATCGTAGTTCGCTACGGATCTTTATATGCAGAGTACACTACATATGATTAGGGCATAATAAAAATATAAATATGAATCACATAGGATCGCAGTAAATTTAATATGTTAAGAGATTTGAACTTCTATGCCAATTCTCTATAATTGTTTAATTGTTTAAGACATCTGATGTTGCGTAGAAATGAGATAGTTATCTGTAAATCTGCTGTGTCATTAGAACTGCCCTGTTTAATATTGCACTTATGCTTTATTTCAACTTTATATAATTGATGAGTTATTTAGTGATAACTAAATGAAATGCTATTCACTGAGCGAGTAGGCTCATTCCTCTACTTAAACATTTTCAGGTCAGCATCAACAACAGGAATCGGAAGGATCGTTTCATCCTAACGCCTAGTCTATAGAAGGTTTATAGTTAGTCTAGTTAGAGGTCTCTTAGTCCTTTCCCCTCGATCCTTGGAACATGGTGTGGGTGAGAGAGAATGTGTATGCAGAATGTGTATAAAGATGTAAATTAATTGGTATGCTTACCTTATGTCGAATAATGTAATATGCTGAAGACTCTGTTTATATTTCTAGTCAGTTTAATAGAAATGCTTCTGCAGTTTGTTTAGCTTTAATTTACAGCATAAATCTGGTTAATCTTTTAATGTTTTTTTTAACATTTTAAAATGTGATGAGTGGTTGGCTTGTGTGTAAATCCCATCTGTCACGCCCTAATCTCGTGGTTTGTGGCTAGTGTGAGATCGGGTCGTGACAATTTTTGGTATCAGAGCCTAGGTTGAGTACATAGTTACTCAGAGTCCAAGTCAGGGGACGATAAGAGACCAATAGGATTAAGGTTTAGGTGTCTTTCTTCTATCTGTAGTTTTCTAACAGGAAATATTCTGTTATATCATTGCAGATGGCAGGAAGAGTCTTTGATCGTGATGATCAGGCCGAGAGTCATGTTGGCCCTGATCCTCTATACTTGGGTCCAGGTGGTGGTGACCACGTGGATGAAGCATCTCATATGTATAAGATGTTTCTGGAGACCAGGGAGAAGTACAAGGCTGATAGGCGAGCTTCTACTTCTACCAGCAGTAAGGATTTGATGCGATCTTATGAGCTTGTGAAAAAGCTTGGTGGTACAGAATTCAGTGGTACTACAGATCCAGCAGAGGCTGATGAGTGGTTGAGACAGATAGAGAAGGTCTTTCGCCTGATGGAGCTTTCAGAAGAGAAAAAGATTAATCATGCAGTCTATCTTTTGACAGGCGATGCAGAGTTGTGGTGGCGTGGTGTGGAGGAAAAGAGGAGAGGTACAAAGCTTTCTTGGCAGGATTTCTCTGAAGAGTTCCATCTTAAGTTTTATCCACCTACCTTCCTTAATGAGAAAATCAGGCAGTTACAGAACATTAAGCAAGGGAACATGTAAGTTACTGAGTATGAAGCGTTTTTCACCCGGTTAGCGAACTTCTGTCCGCAACTTGTTCCCGACAACATAGAAAGATGCAGAAGGTTTCAAGAAGGGCTAAGGCCAGAGATTCGGCATACAGTTTCTTCTACTAGTAGGAGGAACAGAGAGAACTTTGGTGAGTTTGTTGAGGCTGCTAGACAGGTTGAGGAATCTGTGAATGCTGACAAGGTGCCTGAGTCTAAGAAGAGATCTGCAGATTTCAGTAGAGGACAGTCCAGTAGCGGATACAGAGGTGGAGGTAGAGGTTTCTTTTCTAAACTTGGGTGTGGCTTTAGCTGTTTCAACAGACAGAGATCTGAGGATGTTACTTCTTCTATAGGCAGAGGGAGATACAACCCAGAGAGAAGGGGTAGTGCCTCTAGTGGACAGTCTTCTGGATCGTCAATGTCAGTGACAGGTCCCCAGGGACAAGGGATACCGCCATGTGACAAATGTGGAAAACCACATACTGGTCAGTGTTGGGGTCCAAGTTGTTATGTCTGTGGACAAATAGGACACCTAAAAAGGGAATGTCCTCAGCTTCAACAAGCAGCATCGCAAGCTTTCCAGCCTCAGTACCATGATGTTCCGAGTTCTTCTATGGCTTCTGGTTCTAGAGGTGGTGGAGTGCCTAGTGGCAGAAGTGGTCAGAGAGGACAGCGTGGCATAGGGAGAGCTTCAACACGTTTCTTCTCTTTGACACCTCAGGAAGGTATAATTTCTTCACAAGTTGTTACAGGAGAGATGCTTTTGTTTAATAGTATACCAGTTTTAGTTTTGATAGATCCGGGTGCTACTCACTCTTTCATATGACATTCTTTAGTTGGTAAACTTAATCTGTTAACTCAAGAGTTGGTAGATGAGTTAGTGCTGAGGGTTCCACTAGGTGGACCAACAGTTTTGACTGAGTTATGTCCCGGATGCTTGTTATCTTTTAGAGGTTATACCTTTGCTGCTAATCTCATACCCCTGGATGTCAATACTTTTCAAGTCATCCTGGGTATGGATTGTCTTGAGACTTATCGAGTACAACTCGATTGTTGGAAGAAGGAAGCTACCTTTCAACAAGGTGAATTTTCTTGTGTCTTCACTGGAGACAGGAAAGTTCTGCCTACGTGCATAGTATCAGTTGCTGTAGCTGATAAGATGTTACAGAAAGGATGTGAAGCATTCCTTGCTCATGTGATTGACACCAGAGTAGAGAAGAGCACCGCCAGTGTTTATGATGTGCCTGTGGTTCGTGAGTTTTCTGATGTTTTTCCAAAAGAGTTACCAGGCTTACCTCCTGTCAGAGACATTGATTTTGAGATTCAGGTATATCCAGGTAGTCATCCAGTAGCACTGCCAGCCTATAGAATGGCACCTGCAGAGTTGAAGGAACTCAAGGTGCAGTTGCAAGAATTGCTGGATAAGGGTTTCATTAGACCCAGTTCTTCACCGTGGGGTGCTCCAGTCCTGCTTGTTAAGAAAAAGGATGGTACCATGCGTCTCTCTGTATAGATTACAGACAATTGAACAAGATCACTATTAAGAACAAGTATCCATTGCCGAGAATAGATGATCTGTTTGATCAGTTGCGTGGAGCGACGATCTTCTCTAAAATAGATTTGAGATCTGGATATCATCAGCTTAGAATAAAGGCTTTTGATATTCCCAAAACAGCTTTTAGAACTAGGTATGGGCATTATGAGTTTTTGCTCATGTCGTTTGGGCTGACCAATGCCCCAGCAGCCTTTATGGATATGATGAATCGGATTTTCAAACCGTTCCTAGATCAGTTTATTGTAGTCTTTATAGATGATATACTGATCTACTCCAGAGATGATGTACAGCATGAACAACACCTGAGAGTAGTGTTGCAGTTGTTGATACAACATCAGCTGTATGCTAAGTTTAGCAAGTGCGAGTTCTGGTTGGCTGAGGTAGCATTTCTTGGACATGTTATCTCGAGAGATGGAGTTAGTGTTGATCCTAAGAAAGTTGATTCTGTGCTTCAGTGGGAACGGCCTAAGACTCCTACTGAGATTAGAAGTTTCTTGGGATTAGCAGGCTATTACAGAAGGTTTATACAGAACTTCATTGTGCTAGCATCACCCTTGACACGTTTGACGAGGAAGGATGCACCGTTTGTTTGGTCTGGTAACTGTGAGAAATGTTTTCAGATCTTAAAGAGGAAGTTGACTTCAACACCAGTGTTGGTTTTTCCAGAAGAAGAAAAGGGTTATATAGTGTTCTGTGATGCTTCCAGGAGAGGCTTGGGCTGTGTACTGATGCAAGAAGGCAAAGTTGTGGCTTACGCATCTAGACAGCTTAAGAAGAATGAAGAGAATTACCCTACTCATGATCTGGAATTGGCTGCTATAGTTCATGCTCTTAAGACATGGCGTCACTACATGTATGGTGAGACATGTCAGGTGTTTACGGACCATAGGAGCCTGAAGTATATCTTCACTCAAAAAGATTTGAATCTGAGACAGCGCAGATGGCTTGAGCTGATCAAGGATTATGATGTGACAATCGATTACCATCCTGGTAAAGCAAATGTTGTAGCAGATGCCTTGAGTAGAAAATCAAGTTCAACTGCAGATGCATTTGGTATGGCATGTTTCAAGAGAGACTTACTTGTAGATATGCGAAAGTTGAACTTAGACTTGAATGTGACTGGACAGAGTGGGTTGATTGCTCAGATGTAGGTCAAACCTACTTTCTATGATCAGATTAAGGAGTTGCAACAGTGTGATGACGAGTTGTGGCAGGTTATGCAGGATATGTCAGAAGGTAAAAGGTCAGAATTCAGGTTTTATGACGATGGTGTGTTGTATCTTCATGACAGATTGTGTGTACCTGGGAATAGTGAGCTGAAAGAGCAGATTCTTGAAGAAGCGCATGCTTCAATGTATGCTATGCATCCAGGTAACACAAAAATGTACAGGAATCTCAGAGAGCTGTATTAGTGGTCTGGTATGAAAAGAGATGTGGCTGAGTATGTGGTTAGATGTGGAGTGTGTCAGCAGGTTAAAGCTGAGCATCAGAAACCTGCTGGTACCTTGCAGTCGCTTCCTATACCTGAATGGAAATGGGAACACATCACGATGGATTTTGTGGTAGGATTACCCAGGACGTCTAGAGGTTTAGACTCGATATGGGTGATTTTGGATAGACTAACTAAGTCTGCTCACTTTCTTCCTGTCAAGTCGACCTTTGATGTTCCAAAGTTGGCCAAGGTTTATGTGGACGAGGTAATCAGATTACATGGGATTCCAGTTTCTATTATTTCTGACAAAGATCCAAAGTTTACATCTAGATTCTGGAATCTGTTACATCGTGCATTGGGCACAAGGCTGAAGTTCAGTACAGCATTTCACCCGCAGACAGATGGTCAATCTGAGAGGACCATTCAGACCCTTGAAGACATGCTGAGAGCATGCGTTCTGCAGTTCAGAGGTAACTGGGAAGAACACTTAAGCCTGATGGAGTTTGCATTTAACAATAGCTACCATTCTAGTCTTGGAATGGCCCCATATGAAGCTCTATATGGCAGTAAGTGTAGATCACCAGTTTGTTGGTATGAGGTTGGTGAGAAGGAAATTCTTGGACCTGAGATAGTTGATATAACTACAGAAAAGATATCTGTGATCAGGGAGCAGTTGAACGCTGCACAGGACAGACAGAAAAGTTATGCAGAGAGACGACGTCGACCTCTTGAGTTTAAGGTGGGTGATGAGGTGTATCTGAAAGTTTCACCATGGAAGGGAGTTCTAAGGTTTGGCAAGAAAGGCAAGTTGACCCCTAGGTTTATGGGCCCATATCCTATTGTTGAGAGGATTGGACCTGTAGCCTACAGGTTAGATTTGCCATCTGAGTTGGCAAATCTTCATGATGTGTTTCATGTGTCTATGCTAAAGAAGTGTCACCCCGGTACAGAGAAAATATTAGATCCAGATCTGGCACAGCTTAGGACAGATGTGTCCTACGTGGAAGGACCAGTGCAGATAGTCAATCACCGAATCAAAAAGCTTAAGAACCGCGAGATACCTTTAGTGAAGGTTTTGTGGAGGAATCATAACCTTGAAGAAGCTACGTGAGAGCTTGAGTCTGAGATGCGTAACAAGTTTCCTTTTCTCTTTTAGGAATTTCGAGACGAAATTCTTATAAGGGAGGGAGATTGTTACGACCCGCGTCGAGCTTAACCTGTAAGTATGCTGCTAAGCATGTGTTTTAGCTGCTTTGCTAAGCTGTAAGCTTGTCTTTGTTAATAATGTTTATAACGGATATGATATGTGTTTAGTGTGAATCCTAGCTCTTAAAACGTGTAGGATCTTACGCTTGAAGCGTTGCTAGAGAAATCGTTCGAATCCGACCTTCGAGTCAAAAGTTGCATATTTTTGGGCTTGTAGGGACCCGTTTGTAGTTTTTGGAAGTTCTTGGACTTTGTGTTTTGGCCCCTAGGCTTTCCTCCTTATCTATTCTTTCTCACTTATCTCGTTTCATTTTTCCGGAAACGAGAGAATGCAGAAGCGTTCTTCTTCTTCCTTCACGCGAGAGAGAGAGAGAGAGGGAGCTGAGAAGGGAAGGACATCTTGGAGCCCTGGAGTTGCTCCGACCTGCAGCTGCGGCCTTCCTTCTTCCCTCCTTCCATCTTCTTCTCCATCAAATCGATCCAGCTAGCAGCAGGAGCTGCGGTTGCAAGGAGATAGCATGAAGATTAGGGTGCAAGAGCAGCCCTAGCTCATCTTCCTTTCCCCCTCCAGCTAGTCCTTGGTGGTGTGCACCTTTTGCAAGTGATTTGCAATGCAAATCGAGGGTTTTTCCCGTCGATTCGAGTGAAATCGACATCTGCAGGTCCGTTTTTATTTTCTGTCTGTGCGCGGTTCGGCCGAGTTCGTGTTTTGGTCGGTCGAGTTCCTTGTTTAGGATTTCGAACAGCGTTTTGGTCGGCCGAGTTTGGTCTTGAATCGGTCGAGTTTCTTTTGTAGGTAAACGAGCTGTGTTTCGATCGGCCGAGTTTCCCAGTGGATCGGCCGAGTTTCCTGCTGATCGGTCGAAGTTGGTCGGCCGAGTTTCAGAAACTGTGAAGTGATCGGCCGAGTTCGAGAGTGATCGGCCGAGTTTCAGAGAGTGAGTAGTAGTTCATTCAGAAATCATTATTTAACTCAAATTGAATGCTTAATTGCTTCTGTATCAGTTGGTATATCTTCTAAATAGTGTAGTACATACAATAGAGTATGTTAGATTCATTGGAACTTGAAATACGTAATATGCTTAATGAAAATGATGAAATTTCCTGTATTATGGTTGCAATGTGTTTGTTGATTTAAAAATGGATGTTTAGCATGGAAATTGGATAATGATACTGAATCATGTTTAAGGATGACAAATGTTATATATGTGTTTCAAGTAATGTTCAGAATGTGTAGTAAGTATGGAATGTGATATTCTTGTTTTAAATTGTTTAAATGTTAATCAGCTAATAGACTTAGGTGCCCTAACACCGTAGAACCCCTTTGAGAGGTCTGCAACCAGGGGGGTGAAACTCGTGTTGCAACAATAACTGTGCTTGTGTCACGGTGGCACAAGGATAGAGAGGGACAGTGTTGCAACAAGAACTGTGCTTGTGTCACGGTGGCACTGTGGAAAATAGGGGTTATTCAACATTCATCCGTTCTTGTGTCACGGTGGTAACCCGGTAAGACTCTCCGCGTGTGTGCTCAGGTTTGAGGAGGAGTCTAGAGTTCACTCTTTTGAGAGTGTAGTGAGGCCTTGTGAGCCTGAGGCCTTGTGAGCCTGAGAGTCCTGCAGCAGACCAGGGCTGGCAGTCAGACTTAGCATTTCCCGGGTGTGTCGCTAAGTCTTGTACGGTGGGATCGTAGTTCGCTACGGATCTTTATATGCAGAGTACACTGCATATGATTAGGGCATAATAAAAATATAAATATGAATCACATAGGATCGCAGTAAATTTAATATGTTAAGAGATTTGAACTTCTATGCCAATTCTCTATAATTGTTTAATTGTTTAAGACATCTGATGTTGGGTAGAAATGAGATAATTATCTGTAAATCTGCTATGTCATTAGAACTGCCCTGTTTAATATTGCACTTATGTTTTATTTCAACTTTATATAATTGATGAGTTATTTAGTGATAGCTAAATGAAATGCTATTCACTGAGCGAGTAGGCTCATTCCTCTACTCAAACATTTTCAGGTCAGCATCAGCAACAGGAATCGGAAGGATCGTTTCATCCTAACGCCTAGTCTATAGAAGGTTTGTAGTTAGTCTAGTTAGAGGTCTCTTAGTCCTTTCCCCTCGATCCTTGGAACATGGTGTGGGTGAGAGAGAATGTGTATGTGGAATGTGTATAAAGATGTAAATTAATTGGTATGCTTACCTTATGTCGAATAATGTAATATGCTGAAGACTCTATTTATATTTCTAGTCAGTTTAATAGAAATGCTTCTGCAGTTTGTTTAGCTTTAATTTACAGCATAAATCTGGTTAATCTTTTAATGTTTTTTTTTAAACATTTTAAAATGTGATGAGTGGTTGGCTTGTGTGTAAATCCCATCCGTCGCGCCCTAATCTCGTGGTTTGTGGCTAGTGTGAGATCGGGGCGTTACATCAACTCTTTGGTAGTAAAGGGATGGAAAGTAAAGTCTTCAATTGTTTGATAGTAAAATATTTGAAAGTGATCCAACTGTTTGGTACTAGATCACATCATGAAAAGATCCAACTCTTTAGTAGTAGATCATAAAGGACTTAATACATTCAATTCTTAGGTAGTAAATGCATGGATGATATAATGGAAAATATGCCTAAAAGACATGTTCTCTTTTGTTAACATATATCTTTGTTTAAGTATGCTTTTGTTATATTTTCTTACTACTGAGTATTATTTTTGTCTTATGCCAAGTCTTAGTAATAAGAGGTATATAAAAGACAAGTAGACGTACTCAACACAACATTTTAGTACATTTTGCAAATGTGTACCAATTGTAATTTCTTGTTTAGGTGATGTGGGCATATGATCTTGAAGATCGGGATAGTTGAAAGTTGTGTGACGAGCAGATGCACAAGTGGACCTATTGTCTAAAGTTCTTTTTGTAAATGTAGTATGTGCATGTATAAAAGTTTATTATTTACTCTATATTATTAATTTGTAATGATAATTTATTTTGTAATTATATGTTAAATGGTGAACTTGTGTTGTATGGTCTTGTTCTTGTTCATGTGTGTGTGTTACAGTCGTTTCTTTCTGACCTCTTCTGATTTTCTTCTTCTTGGACTAATGAATGAGTTTAAATTTAGATTCTCACTGAGATGAGGGTTTTAATTTGTACGACACACAATGGGTCAAGGCATTGAAAAAATATGGAGAATTTATAGGAACCCTCATCAGTCATCCTTCATCCCTGCAAACAAATGGTAGCCCCTACAACCAAAACCAAGCTAGGTCCCTCTATCTACCTTGATCAGAAAGAGAAGCGCTCTTGATGACCTCAGTGCCACACATTGTAAGCGACATATCCACAAGCAGTTTCATTACTCCTTCCTTCGATCTAAGGAATATCAAGGTAGTCTGATCATCTATGCGCTTGGACAGAGTACTCATATAGAGCACACCTGCTCCACTATAATTTACACCCAGACCTCGATCAACGCAACCACAAAATACAAAAAAACTATCAAGTACTTGATCGAGAAATTTTTTGTACAATGCTAGAAGTTGAAAGGTTTCCAGACAAGAGACGAGAAAAAATACAGAAGTACTTGTTATTTGTGATAAAAGTCACTAAGAACATTACAGATTTTAAATTAAAATTGTATAAATATAAATATCAAACAATGATGGATACATGTATATTTTTGTACAAAATTTTTGTGTATATGATATATACATACTTTTACTTATGTATTATATATTTGTAGATCCTATAGTGAGTATTTTTAAAGAAATTAAACTTAAAAATAAGTATTACAAATACAATGCATATTTTTTATTAAGAAGTGCCCACTAATATTAATTACAATACTTACATTATACGTACATAATGTTGAACATGCATGTACGAATTATTATGTCTCTCTCTCTCCATCCACCACTTTTCTCTTCATATTTAGTACAACCTCTCTCTTCGTCTACTTCTCATTCTTTTTGCTTATTGCACATTTTCTCTCCATCCATTCTCATTCACTCTATTTATTACATACTCTCTCTTCATCCATTACCTTATTGTCTCTATTGATTATAGTCATTTCTCCATCCACCATTTCTTTCTCTTTTTCATTTTACACTCTCTCCGTCCACTAATAGTTATTACTCTATCTCTCTCTCCTACCACAAGTCAATTATGGACACTTTTATAGTCGAGACATATTGTGCTAATAGCATTAGTGTTAGGATAAATAATTTCCCTAACCTGAGTACGTCATTGAATATGGTGTATTAAAGCATAATGTGCCAAACAGTTAGGCGTACTTGTACAAAAATAGGCGGAGGTATTTGTAGCCTTTAAATGTGCCAATCATAATGACATTTTCAATGCCTTGTCACCACTCACGAATGCGTCATTCCTTTCTTGCTCATCACTTTGAAAAGTGAATGCGCCAAAAGGACTAGCAAATTCATCCTGAAATTATGCGGTTTTAAAATTTATTTGAACGAGTGCTAGTATGGTGATCATTTCAGTAAAAGTTATTAATTTGATTTTTTCCCTTAAAGAAATAACCACATCACCATCATAGACCTTGTGAAACTTGTGTATTAATGTCGTTTGTCTTGTTGAAGCATTAAATTTTGTCTACAGACGTACGAACAAAGGAAGAATCAGCAAAGGACGTACTGATACCATGCAGCGGAATTGAAGCTGCCAGCCGTGTTACTCTACCGGTTATCCCCAACATCTTGACTTGTTTTCATCACGGAAAATAGCATTCGTGCCATGATGGTGGTAGTACGTCGTCTCAAAATGAGTCAAACTATGGTGACGCTCAAGCGTCTCACGTGCGGCTGAAACCAGTCCTAAGTCAACTCCCAAATCACCTCTACTTGGTAGATTGCAGATTGTGATATTGGTTGGTTTTTTAAGATTATAATTTTTTAACCTTAATGAATTTTTTAATAAAAAAAATTATTGGATTCGTTGTGAAAAATGAAATTCAACAAGACTAATATTGACATATTTAAAAAAAATGATATATATAGGTTAATTAACACCCAAAGATGTCATTTTTGGATGCTATGACACTCATAAATAGCTATTGACACCTAAAAATAGTCAATTGACGCTCAAAATGGTTCATTGACACCTAGAAGTATAAAGATGACGCCCAAATAAGGTATTGACAACTAAAAAAATTTAACGACACTCAAATAGGTCTGTTTGACATTTAAGAATCACTTAATGGCGCCCAAAATAGTTCATTGACAACCAGAACTATAATGACACTCATAAATGACTATTGACACCCAAAAATGATTAATTGACGTCCAAACGAGTTCATTGACACTCAAAATAGGTTTGTTTGACACCTAAGAATCACTTTATGGCGCCCAAAATAGTTCATTGACACCCAGAAGTAAAACGATGCTCATAAATGACTATTGACACCTAAAAATGGTTAATTGACACCCAAAAGAGTTCATTGACACCTAAAATTATAAAAATAGTACTCAAATATGTTTGTTTGCCACTTAAGAACAACTTAATAGCGCTCAAATATATTAGTACACATTAAATAGAGTATAATGATACTTCACACCCAATAATAACTTATTGACGCTCATAAATGACTAATGACATCCAAAGATGGTTAATTGACACTCAAAATAATTCATTGGCATCTAAAATAACATATTCATATATTATTTTTATATTTTTTTACTAAAAATGTATCAATATTAGCCTTGTTGGAATGCATTTTTCATAACGAATCTAATGGTTTTTGTTTTGTCAAAAAATTCATCATAGTTCAAAAGTTATAAACAAAACAAATTTATTTATCAATTACATAACCTCCACATACCCATTCAATTTAAATCTGCCACATCATCCCCACCCCACAAAACCACCCACCTACGCAGCTACCCACCCGTAGCACCTGCGCGTGAGGGTGTTGTGGTAGATAATTTTCATCTCAAAATAACCCACCAGTTTAATAAAAGTCGGCCACTGTCACTAGCAGAATCGATCAGAGTGGACCATGGAATTCTCTCTCTTTGTCGTCGTCTTCCGTCATTCCGGCAGCGCATTCGTTCATGACTTGCATATTTCTGACCGACGAACAGTTGCAATAACTTTTTCTACACCATCTCCCTGCTCCTGATGTTTCTGCTAGTATCCAGCGGCAGTCAGTGCCATCCCATAAGCAGTTTCATGAGGGACACCAACATCGTTTGTGAGTGTATACATCCTGTCCTACGACATGTACGTTATTGACCCAATTAAGAAGAGTCCATTAAAACCAAATTTTCGGTACATTCTGGACTTTTATGCAATTTACCCAATTGGGAGGTTTTCTTTGCAAATTATCAACTGAATTTTAATTCTTAGATATTCCCTTATCATTAACGAGATTTTAAACCATTGGAGAACCTAGTTTCACCTTGGTTTGATGGTATTTCTTTCCAAGGGCATTATAGGGATTACCCTCTTTATAAAGGTGCTTATCTTTAAAAGCTATCAACCAATGAAGTTATTTCTTTCTTGAAAAATGATGGGGATGGCCTAGAAGGATCTGTGGGCTCTTAGGACAAAATTATGGTATCCAAGAAGAGTCCATGAGTTGTCCTCTTGCATGGCCATCAAGCCCTAGGCTAAAGACACATGGAAAGTCCCTTATGACACCACATGCTTCACCTCTTTCTTTATATAGCCATGTATACCCCTTCCCAACTCACAATTCGAAAACTCTTGCTCTCCTTTTATTTCCTCTAGCTTATATAATAGTTCCTTCTATATTTGGCCACGAAGTTGTTGTCCCAACGTAATAGAGGGAGCCTACCTTGGTGAAGAAGGTTGCTAGGGCTTCCAAATTGCTCTATTAGGGTTTCTAAAGCTCCTCCTTGGTAATTCTGACCAAAACTAGTAAGTTTCCTCCCTTCCTTCCCAATTTTCATACTTTTAGTCTTCCTTATACCTTCTTATAGGTCGGAACCATGACCATACATGGTAAAACTCCACCTAAAACCCTAAAACATCTCATCTCCATGCTCTTTTGCTAGGGTTTGCACCTCTAAAGTGGAGAAGGTGATCTTTGCTCAAGAAAGGAGCTTAGCTTGGAGCAACCATACCTTATAATCTCGGGATCATTTATGTTTGGACCTTCTTACATTCCTATAGGCAAGTTTTTTTAACCCCCTTCTCATATATTGGTTAGTACATACTTAAAACCCATGCTTCTATGTTGATAATCGATGATTTCCATCTCTTTTTAACATGTTCTTCTAAGGATTTGGTTTCTTGCTATTTTATCTTCACTAGAATCTCTAGTTTGGTTACATATGCAACTTCAAACATGATCTTGGGTCAAATGGTATTTTCTCCCTCTCCCTCTCTCTTTAATTATCTCGATCGGTTTGATGATGTGGCAATTTCCTATTGGTCAATATTGAAAAATTCATATCTTCTAATCCGATTATCCAAATTTGACAAATAAATATATTTTGGAATTGGAAAATTAATATCTATCTAATAAAAATATTTTCAAGGTCTGATTTCATGGTTTGACGAAGGGTGATTTTTTTAAAACGAATTTAATGCATAAAATCCATAAAAATTACATCTTTATCATCACAACTCCAAAATTAACAGAAGAATATGTTTTCTTCATCAGGAGAACCTAATAAGTTCATGGGTGATATTTTCAAAAGCTAAATCTGATTTTTTCTAAAAAGTTCTGAAATTAGGATTTCTATATATTAATGTGCACTATGTACTCTAATACATGTTAATACATTGAAAATAGGCAAAGTGGAACTTGGACTCAATTAAAGTGGTGAAAGTGAGTAATTGATATCAGTAAGAGATGTATGTGAATTCCTTACACCCTATATTGGGATAATGGCAGCTCAATCCTATATTTCCCTAATGAGGCTTAAATGAACCCTAAATATTATATTCTTGAATCCTAATGTTGTTCATGTCTTAAATTAGATTATAATTTCTTCTTGTTTGGGTCTAAGTTCTTCAAACTCCTGCTCAGTCACAAATAAAAAACTGAAGAACATCAGACAGTGAAGCTGGAAAGAGCCACGTGGTCTGTGAAACATAAAAATGATCTTGTGGCTAGCTAGGGCGCGTACGTCGGCACGTCAGGCATTCAAAGAACAACAGTTCTCCCTTTGTTTGCTACTCTATGTTCATACTGGATCCATATGATAGGCAAACAGCGACTCTCTGGCCCAGGTGATGATAGATAAGTAGCTATCTACATTGAAGTCGGTACCTGGATCGGAAAGGATACACTCTAGCAGTGGCAGATAAACGAGTGATTCAAGTGAACAGTAGCACTCGTTTTGGATGGCTGGCCAACACAGTGCGGGCTATAGTGCCACTACTTCGTCTACAGTTCAAAGGGGGATACGTGGTCTGTCCTAGTTGTCTGATGGATCAAAATACGGTCTTTTCCCCTGCAATGGCTCAACTAATTAGTGATGCCCCCCTACACGTACGACCCGTAACTCTTGTTAGGGACCGAAGGCTTTCAGTTGCACCATTCCAAAAGGGGACAAAAACTTACGTTGTCAGAAAGGATAACTGAAAATGCTTTTTATTTGACGGTGTTGGTTGAAGTCTTGAAGATGGCAATGATTCAGACGTCTGGTCCTCCACTACAGTATTCCAGATGCCTATTGCAGGTTTCCTGTTGTATCGAAGGATCACACACCAAACATCCAGCCCGATCCATTCACTATGCGCGACCCGACGGAGATTTACTATTTTTACTGAATGGGGAAGTTAAAAGGCAACCATATTGGTGCGACTGTGAGTACCCTTTTCGAATGTGATTTAGTGTTTTTGCTAGACCTCATTGCTGCTGACAACACCAACCCCTGCCGGTAGAGAAGCTTCATGTACAACTGATGCGCACGATTAGGGTCCTTTTTTAGTACACAGGATCACATTGTGTGGATTCATTGTCACATGGATCGATATCAAATTCTTGTTGAAAATCCATCAATTGAGACCTTCCAACAGATTTAATATTATATTAAATATTCTTAGATATATGAAGTTGATCCAGCATAATGATCCAGCATAATCAAGTATATAAGGAATCAAAGTATTGAAATTAGTCAATTGGATTGAGGTTTGTAACAATAGAGTTCTATAATCCAAAATTCACACAAATTAGTTTGATAAAAAAAGATATATGAAAAGTTCAAATAAGTTCAACAATCAATCTATAGCAAGTGGTATGGTTGCTTAAATTTGACTAAGAAAGCTACCATAGAGGTAAAATGATGTGGTGTAGTTATGCTTATAATAACTATAACTTCGGTCGAAATATCCAATCATCTATTTAGATCTTAACTAAAGTGAATTATAGAATCCAACTAGTATTAGCTCTTACTAGAATAAAGCTTAAAAATACAACTCCAAATTAATATAGAAAAAGGGACGTTATTCCTTTGTTGTTAAGATTGATGTTAAATTAACTATTCAATGTTCATGATGGTACCCATTTGCAATCCTTCCCCTGCAATCACAAGTCTATATTGCATGCAATTATTTCTGTAGTTGATTCACCCAAAGCACCAGTCCCTCATCAATTGTCTTCCTATTGTCATTCATTTTATAAGTGAAATAAACATAATGGACGTTAGTTATTGTTAGTGTAACTTGATCAAGGATTTGGGACAACATGTATTGAGCATCTTTCAGGCGTAGGGCTTTGGATATTATGGAATCAGTTATTGCATCGTGCAAAGAGAACATATTAACTTTGCTACCATCATGTAAGCACAGACCTTGGTCCACATATAGACAAAGTTCGTTGTGGGTCTAAACCCTATAATTCTGACACTACTAAAAAGTAGTACATCGGTGACAACCAAGTATGTCACCTTTAACTCAAAAGATTACATACTTCACAGTGGTATGTTAAATGTCTGTCATCTTTCAAGTGTGATCTATACACTATGTAGGCTTAAGTGATGCACATCACCTATACATGGTTTCTAGCTATTGAGAAGTCACAATGGGTGACATCATTAAATGTCATTCCAACTAAAAGATTACAAGAAATGATGTCGCGTAATCAATATAAAATCACATGTTTGTATGTCACGCATGACATCACCCACCAATCAAAATGAAAGACCACCGTTAGACCAACTTGTCCAATGATCAAGCAAAATCATGTGTATGTGCACAAAATTGAACACCTCTGAATCCAAAATTGATACTTGTATTGATACAAACATGATTTATATGGGGATGACTTTTTTCCTTGCCCCTTACAAATTATACAAACTCAAATTAGAAAGCTACTTTCTAAGTAAATAGCTTCTAAGTTCTCTTGAGTCCCAATCTCCTCGAGACACTCCTAATCACCAGCAACATCGTTAGGAACCAATCCCCTAAATCAAACAGCGAGCTCCTGAGCTCAGGGTAGTCACTCCCCTATTCAACATGGTAATTATAGCTGCTAGCACATGTTCCCTCTTCAACATGGTAATTATAGTTGCTAGCACATGTACTGGGA
This sequence comes from Alisma plantago-aquatica, assembly GCA_963693085.1. Lineage (NCBI taxonomy): Eukaryota > Viridiplantae > Streptophyta > Magnoliopsida > Alismatales > Alismataceae > Alisma > Alisma plantago-aquatica. The sequence goes on along the minus strand of OY856413.1, from coordinate 802,859,499 downwards.
GCACTTTTGTTAAGTCACCAACAGAGTAGAGAACAATGCTTTGCTAGCGTAGGTTGCATCTAGGTGGTCATCCTCATCGTGGTTGGTGATGACAAGTGTGTGGATCTTCTGAGAAATGTTGCTTAGCATGTACTTCTCCTTGATGAGGCCTAGCAGTAGTGGCAGACATGCTTTTACGACCACAGTGGCCCTGTGCTTAGTAGCCGTTGAGTTGACCCTCAACAATGCCAACAAGACAGAGATGGCCTTCTTCAAGAAAATAGAAGCATGCCTTCTACTCATCTTTGGATGTGGTTCGTCAAATGCAACTGCTGCAATGTACTGGCTGGTGCGGCTAAGGCTACTTAAACCTTCCTGAAATAGAAAAATTTCTTGATGGAATGAGTTGAGAAGAATTGTAGGATTTTAATTGAAGGTTGAAGGCAAAGGGGTATGAATTCAACCATGAAAAAACATGTTGAAACTGGAGGAGGGGGCTTATATAAACATCTAGAAAGTAAAGATGTTGATGCGCAAGAGAGTTACATATAAAGTTGATGTATACTTTGTATTACCAGAATCACACTGATATTATTACTACTTGGACTGGAGTTCTGTTGCTGAGGGTGCGCCATAAATATCCAGCAATGCTAGTTTAGTCATGTAGATCTACGTGACAAACTTTTCCTAACGGCTAAAGCCTAAACCACATAGCAAACTGAAATCATATAAAATATCAGGAGGTCTAATTGACTCACCAAACTGATCATCCTCCCCCTGCTAGTACCATAGTCACTCATAGGCCATTTTCTTTGCAAAAAATGCCTTCCATTCACAACCACTCCGACACCTATTTGCATTTTTCAAATAAGATCATGCACTGCTTATGCAAAAGATATCCATGCATCATTTCTTGGTGAAAAGGAAATAGAAATTAGTTCTACCAGCAATAAGAATCCAACTTTGCAAATTTTGAAACATTTTTTATTTCTCTACAGTAATTAAACAAGTAGAGACAATTTCCACAATGAAAACATTATTCAAATATAAAGACATTTTTTGTTGCAAAATAATTGTGTACTGTAAATATAAGAGTACATATAATAAGAACCTCCACCTTGAAAAATCTTACAATAGATAGACAAATCCATGCACTCCAAGTCTTTATTTTAGTCCACAGTAGTTGAATACTATTAGCATAAGGTGCAACACTAAATTTTGGATATGATAAGTAAAATAAAATTGAGACAAAACACAATAATTGATGTTAGAACTCTAATTACTCACTCCTGTATGAAGAGAAAAAGCAACATAGAAAATGAAAGGGACTTCTTTCCCCATACACAAAAGCATGTACGACCCTAGTACATATATATTTGACAAAGAGGGCAGTCCCCCAATAGAAGACCTCCCATATATTAAATTGATGTAGTCATGATGAAACTATTTTGAAGCAAAAAGAGATTAAGGACTCCAAAGTGATGATCTTGTGATGCCACAGTATTCTTTTACAAACTAGAATACCAACTGCATTATAATTTATCATTGTTGCAGGACAATATGAAGATCTTCTAGAAACACAGATCATTCTTGAATCTTGACTCAAGATTTGAGTATGATTCATGAATCATAAACCATGGTCTCTAGTGAGTTGAAAGTGCAAGAGCACACATCTCTGGCAGTTGTATGCCAGCCACATGTTGGTGTCTACCATACATGATGAGGAGAGGCAAGAAGAACAAGGGGTCACAGGGTGAGAGACTCACCCTGGAGTTTGAGAGAAAACAAGAAGCCGAGAGAGAGAGTCATAGTTGCTGATACATAGTGGCCACAAAAGTCGAGTTTTTTGCAAGCAACATGAGTGACAATATTCAAGGCAAATGAGCATGTAGTGCGTACAAGAAGATTGGAGAGCGTGGAGTCGAGGTGAGAAGCTCAGGGACCAAGGGTTCTATTGATGGCACACTTGAGGGGAGAAAGATGCAGCAAGGTGAACAAAAGTCACTCATGGTAGAAGAGAAAGGCTAAAAGGTGTAACCCCAACTCATGGAAGGGACCATACCAAAACCTACAGTCAGCCCGATCAAGCTTTGGTCCATCAAGGGCAGTACAATGGGTTGGAAGGAGACATGTGTTGATGAAGGAGATGTTGCGAGGAGACCAGCAACTGGAACTTGCCATGGTTCCCTTGGTCCCAAAGAAAGGTTATCAATTGGTGGAACTTGTTCCTTAGGCCCACCTACATGAGGTGCAAGAAAAATGGAAGAACACCTCATGTTCCATGTACTCAATGTTTCCCTACATCTCCTACCTAATAAGAAATCTTGGGTGCAACATGCTTGGATATATGAAGTGCTATACAAGGTTAACAATCGGACCTCTAACATCCACATCGTAGGTAACCAAGCAGATAATGGTTGGCATTTTGCATACTAAGCTTGTACCGGCCGCAACAATTCCAGACACGCCTTCCCATTTTCATGCATTTACAACGCATGTGGGCTCCATGGCCAGTTCAAAAATCCACATACCCAGCACAATGAATATTGTGGGGCAAGACCTCAATGTATCCATGGGGACCAGATCTTTACTCTTGGAGTAAAGTCTTTAGTCAGACGTGGGACATGTTTGCGGTGTCACAGTGTCATTCAAATTTAGATGGCATTCCTTACACATTCTTCATGACTAAATGAGTATGCATTATTGAAATCCCTTCTAAGGACATTAATTCTATATATATAAAAAGCTAGGACCTTTCAATGAGGGTAGGGATTTGTAGGACAGATACTTATCCCTTTATGATGATGTTGATGTCCTCTCATATAATAGGGAGGATTGGAATGTGCATGCGCCCCCTCATTCCTTTTGTCAATATTGAATTTACACCTTGGGTCCACCCATAGTAAGTATACCATGACTATTCTAGTACGCACCCCTTCCATTGAAGCATCCATATTTGATCTTACCTCTTCCCCTCTAATGTGAGGAAATACTAGGGTGAGCATGTTAGACTCACCTACACTGATGGATGATGGTTTCCTTTCCTTTGATTAGCTCTCTACATAAAAGTTTTGCAAGACACTTGTCCTTGTCCTCCCATACACAATGTTGCCAACCTAAAAAGATGCCAAAGGACAATGAAGGAGGTGCACCAATAAACACAAGCACCAAGTCAGCCATACACAACCAATGATGTTGCTCTACTTGTGCAGATTCCTATGGGAGACATGGTTGATCAGGACCAATAATCCTCACATGCCAATGAAGGAACCCTGTAAGAAAAACACAGATCCCAGTCACCTATGGAGACACAAGAGACGCACATCCAAGTAGTGCACTGACAAGGTTGCCCAATGACCCTTCTCGCATTGAACACCCAAGGTGGTGCCACCCTGCATTGCCAAAGGAAAATCTAAAGAGTAGTTCGCTCATAGCTACTTTGGTGGCCATCCTCACTAAAATAAAGACTGCAACAACCTCTCCATGTAAGATCACCACTCTTCCCCAATGGTTGGACTTCTTTTTCTAACCATGAAGAGGTCAGAGGTGGCAGGTATGACAGGCTTACGACACTAGGGCATGGTGTGTGTACATCATCAACTCTACTCCACAAACCATCCAACTACATGCATTAACACGTCGGATAATGAATGTGCATCATTGTTGTGTATGGCTACACTCACCGATAGAGAGGCACAACCTCTAGGCCACAATCAACGTCCTTGCTCACTCCATTGTGGGTCACTAGATCCTAATGAGGGATCTAAACTGCACACGCTTCTTTACTTAGTTTATATTTTTAAGCGTTTGACAATTAGACATATTATTTAAAGCACTTCACACCAAATGATGTGAGACCATGAGGCAACTAGGTTGTTTTTTGCTACCTAGAACATCCTAAACAACTAGTGTTCCCTCTTTCGTTCAACTGAAGTTATATTGTATATGGATACATCATTGTATATTTACAATTTAATTCTATTTTGAAGAGTTTCTTCCTCTATTCATTGTAAGTCGAGTCAAATTATTTCTATCCCGATGAGTGTTTAGGGGCACAATTATCATCCGATGTCTACCTAATGTAATTTTGTTTTTAGTTTATTAACAACATGATAAAAATGGAATAAATCAGAAGTTATGCATTATTATGAAGCCCTCTAGAAAATTGAATCTAGCCTTTATAAATACTATAGAGAAAATAGGAAATAATGTATTACATGGATCTACAGTAGGAATTAATGTATTCATCCTTATTTTCACATGCCACCATCTCAATCAATTTAATACATTAAAGATAATTCACATAGTCTTAAAAAATATTTTGGAGTAACTAACACTTACTATATGGCATTATCATTCTTTGATAGTTCATCTTCAGTGTCCCTCCATCCTAATATATCATTATTATACAATAATAAGATGTTTGAAAGTCAAACTAAATTGAAATTGATTGAATATATTACTATATAGATTGATCATATACATGATACTACCCAATATTGTATGTAGAAAGACTATCATTAATTGATTAAAGGGCACACACCTCATAAATTTGAACTGAAATAGACCTGAGAAATAAGATATAGCTTAGAGTAAAAGAAAATCCATTGTATATATAGGAAGAGATATTATCACATATCAAGAAGTAAGGAGCATATTACCTCAAATTCAATCTGACGTGTGCAGGTTTCACTCTAAGACTCCATCCATCTTTGTTTTGGACTGTTGAGAATCAATACTAGTCAGAGAAGTCATGAAATTGTAGTCATAGCCACTCTAGTACAGTCTTCGTGTCTAACAGAATGCCTAGGCTAGTTCTTTTAGGTGTGGAAAGTGTGCAAAAAGGTGAATAATAGAGTAGCATTTTGACGAACGCTCAAATTTAAATAAAGAAGGTGAACATAGTGTTGAATAGTGAATTTAAAATGAATTCATAACTACTGAAGGGGGTGTGTTGGTCAATGTGTCATTTTTGTTACTTTACCTTGTGTGCAAGATCTTACACTTGGCTTGAGGGGTGGCCTCCTACTGTCCTGCTTTACCCCTCCATCGTCGGCCAACCTCCAGCTCCCCCATATGAATTCTCATTGTATTGAATGCTCAAAGTTGGATTGTACTTTTGGCGATATGATTAGTTGGCTGACGCCACCTCCCAAATGCATCTAGTCTACAAGAGACTACTTGGAACCTAGAAAGGCTTGTCACAGGAGCCAATCATAGTATTTGTGATGCAAGGGAACATCAACACTGAAAGGCATATCGTTGAGCATGTTGTCTACGTCGGCAACACCACAAGGTTACAAAGAAACTAATGGACTATAATATATCGAGACATAGGGAAAAGGAATCAGAGATACCATGAAGGGTGAAAAGTAAGAGAAAGGTGATAGCTTACATGGGAGGATGTGCCGCCACCGCTGGTTTCAAGCTCTGGAGACAATGGGAGATTCTAGTCCTGGGGTAGAAAGATGCAGCATGCCTGACCCCAAGGTGCATCAGGCCTCCCAGGGACATCCTCAATGATCTACACATGCAGTTTTCTGGATGGAGTGGAAGGGTTTGGTAGGCATTTTCCAGATCGTGCATCCCGTGCGTGGGAACAAAAGCGAGCGAGAGACTAGCTGATCAGGGGGCAGCATTGGAATGTGAGGAATCAAGGGAGGGAGAGAGAGGAGCGATTAGTGTGCCTGAGTGGGGGAATAAGGGGAAGTGTGGGATTAACTAAATGAAGACCCAGGGGTTTTCTTAAAACATTTGTGTGCCCTCATCTTACTTTCACTATATTATGTTTAGATCCCTGTTTTCAAGGACTGATAGTGTGATAGGGGAAAATCACTTTGCCTACCATTTCAAGCTTTACACTTGGGTCCTTGACAAGCCAAACAACCTCTAAAACTAGGATTGCCAAATTTACATATCTAAATTAGTGAACTCCACATGGTTTGACTTTCAAACAAATGATTGCATACTTAAAGTTTGTCAGTACAAAATATATATTTTAATTATTTTGGCAGTGTTGGAAATTTGCATATGATGTAATGTATATAAGTCAACTACTTTGTGACTTCACAATATGAATGATATATGTCATCATATGTCAAAATTGCATTAGGGTGAGCGTAGACCCTCATTATGTGAGTTCTCTCTCGTGATGAGTGAGAGGAATTGCATCAAGGAGGATCGACATGGCAAGTTAGAAATTTATAGATGAATTTATAATTAACTTGCATAACGCAAATTGGTCTTTAAACCCTAAAATTGGAAGCTTCCCTAAGTTTAGGTATGAGGATGAGGGATGTACAACTAAACTCTTTGAATAACTTTTCCACTTTAGGGGAAGTTAATATTGCAATTTGTATGTCATCACCAACATAAGACGTACTTATCGAAGAAAGCATCAAATCCAACTTGGTCCAGCGATTATGAACTTTAGCTTATTTCCTAATTTCCTAAGTGATCAACTAGTCAACCAGTTGATAATCAATCAATATAATCAATTGTTAATTTGTGATTCAATTGACTGACTTGTTTAGTCAAATGATTTGATTGAAAATCAGGCTAAACATAATTCAAAACCACTCTAATTATGTGTGTGATTACTTAGCCCCTACTTCCACATCAAACCCCAACCCCTACTTATGTACCACTTCATTCTCTAATGTATATCATCACAACCCTAATCCCTTAACAACTTATAAAACAACTCATAAACTAAAACTAAACCTTTTTACACTTCTCCCAACTTAAAGTTGATCTAGGATCACCTTTGGCATACCTACTTGAACCCATATCCATGTCTCGACCACCTTGACCCTGAATAGCTCATTTTGACCTATAAGGAGGCTAAAATTGTTTGGACTAGTTCATGGTACTTGCACGAAGGCCTTTGTGGGGCTAATTCAACTCTTCAAGTGGTAATTATATTTTTCCCATTTTTTGTGAAGTTGCAACCTCCAATTGATTATAAGAGTATGTATGTTTAACATGCTTGTTTTCTTTATATAACCTTGCATTTTTCATAAAGTGTTGACTAGAAGCCATATTTTCCAATTCAGTTGGTTTGTTAGGTGTTTTCCGCTTTAAGATCTCCTCCATGTCAGGGTAACATTGCAGAGCATATGTTCAACAAAAATTATTGGAGAGACGTTCAAAAGTCAAATTATACAGTTGCTGCTATGGAGAAAGACAAGTATGATATGGAAGAAACCTATATCCTGACAATGTCCTTTCACATCAAGTCCCTATACGTGCATCAAGGTTGAGCACCCTTAACAATAGAGGTTTTAGTGATGGAATCCTTGAAAAGGAGGTGGACCCTAGTGATATGGATAGTCTTCTCACATCAAGTCCCTAGAAATGAATTTGTGAGGTTTCATGGACATATCATGGCAATGTCCTCTCACAGTAAGTCTCTAAAAATGTGTTTGGGATGATCTCTGACAATGTCATCTCGCAACAAGTCCTTCGACATGTGGGAGGATCCAGGACCCATATCATGAGAGGGGCCCATATCATGAGATTGTCCTCTCACAACAAGTCCCTAAAAATTCATTTGAGAGGATCCATGGCCCATATCATGAGAATGTCCTCTCACATGAAGTCCCTTGAAATGCATTTGTGAGTAGTTGGAGCCCATATTGTGAAAGTGTCTTCTTACAATTTGGTTGTATGCATTTGTGAGGAGTCAGGCCCATATCATGAGAATGTCCTCTCACAACAAGTTCCCCAATATGCATTTACAAGGAGCAAAATCCCATATCATGGTAGTCTCCTCTCACAACATGTCCAAATAATTGCTTTCGATTGGACTTGGTGCCCATATCATGTCATGTCCACTCACAACAAGTCCATGGAAATGCTTCTAGGTGGATTTGGTGCTCATTTCATGACAATGTCCACTCATATAAGTCATTATAAATGCATTTAGGAGGTGAAAAACAAATTGGATTACACATCAACAAACATAAGACACAACTATATATCTCACAGAACTACAATTCCAGCAGAGGGATTATTGAGGAATCTCTAGGAGTTGAAATTGATTCTCTACCAACAAGATATCTCAATTTTCCTCTAGCTGGGGGCAACCTCCAGGTCAAACACTTCATAGAATGCACTGAAAAGCTTGAAGAGATGATCACCCGTTGGCCTCTAACCAAGACCTTGATGGCTGGCTGAATCACCATGACAAAGTCTGCCATCAAGGGGTTGCTCATGTTATGGGTTCAGCAAGGGGAAATTCCTCAGGTGGTGCTAGAAAGAATGGAGATGTCTATGGCCAATTTTAACTAGGCTGGTGGAACACATCCAATGAAGTACACCACACTTTCTTTGAAGAATGAAGAAGGTGGTGTGGGACTAAAAACAACTCAGGATATAGCAAATTGGGATATGTTCCTAAAAATTATCAAGTATAATCAAGGTGGTTCAACTTGGGCAAAGTGGATGAGGAGGAGGTACCCGAAGGGGCTATAGTTCAAATCAAATACAAGGTAGGGATTCTCCAGGGTACTAAACATAATGATGACGTTATGGAAGCAAGTCAAACACTACTTCTTCCTCCATAACACTTATACATGGAAGCTGAAGATACCAGATCTTAACATTTCAGAACTTGTTTGCAATACAGGAGATATCCACAGCTGCACAAGGTACATATGGATAGAATTTGAGGTCCCAAGTGGTCCCTCTGTCTATATAAGACATTTGAAACCCTTACAACCATGTATAGGATCCAAAAATGGTATGCTGGAACATTCAACTCATGCTATATGTGTAAAGGAGATGAGGAATCGCACAAGCATCTATTTCAAGAATGCAGATTTGTATGGGATCCCTGAAAGTCTACATATACCTCTTTGGGATTCACACACCTCAGATTAAAGGAATAGAAAGAGATGATATGTCAACTAGGGAAGGATACAGGAGCACTCAAAAGGAAAATGCTAATGGTGTTCTCAATAATCTACTTCTTTACTTGGAAAGAAAGGAATGGCAAAAAGTATAACAACAAGCGTAGAAGTGTGGACAACATTGCCACAAAGATTTGTAAATTCTATAGATATAGAGTCAATGCATAGAAAGTTTCTATATTCTGGAGTTGAGTTTTGTAGCTATTTGGACTTGAGTTTTGTAGTGAGGGACTACAATGTAATTCAACCTAACTTTTTTAGGTGATTTGGAATGTTGCCTTTTTATTTTTAGTAGGGAGTGGATCCCTATGGAATCCCACTCCTTACACCCCTTCTTATCCAAAAATTGCTATCAGATGGAGGCTATGGGGGTAGAAAAAGGGAAGTTTCCAACAAAGTAACTTGGCTTTCCGCTAGTCGAGGGTAACTTTCATGTGAAGGATTTTGCATATTGCATTGATAGACTGGAGGAAATGATTAACAGATGGCCAACACAGAAGACATCCATGGTAGGGAGGACTACACTAATATGGGCTGCTATTGAGGGGCTACTTATTTTTTGGGTTCAACAAGGAGAGATCCATGGCTCAGTCCTAGACAAAATGGAGATGAAGATGGCTAATTTCTTATGGGAAAGTGCACACCATACAATGAAGTACTCAAGAATGGCGCTTCCAAAAGAAGAAGGTGGTTTGGGGATGAAAACACCCAGAGATATAGAAAAGTGGGGGACCATGTGGAGAATTATCTTCTACCAAGAAGGCATTACAACATTGGTGAGATGGATGAGAGCAAGATATCTAAAAGGACTAAAAAAATGCATTTGGAAGGTGTAAGGTCCCATATCATGACAATGTCCTCTAACAACAAGTCCATGAAAATTCATTTGAGAGGTGTCAGGGTCCATTTCATGACAAATGTTGTCTCACATCAAGTCCCTAAAAATACATTTGGGAGGTGCCACGACCCATATCATGATAGTGTCCTTTCACAACATGTACCTTCAAATGCATTTGGGAGGTGTCAGGGCCCATTTAAAGACAAATGTTATCTCACATCAAGTCCCTAAAAATGCCTTTGGGAGGTGTCACGACCCATATCTCACAGTACAACACCACAATTGTCTCCACAACGTACGTCGTGACCGAAAAAGAATAGTGTTAAAGCAAGGCATCTTTTTTTTTTTTTTAAATTGGCCATTCTATTCATCCCGTGGCCTGGGCTCGATCCTGGGACCTCTCACTAACAAACCGAATATCTAACCATCTTGGTGTCTTCTGTTAAAGCAAGGCATCGTGACCAGTGTTACACATAGGCTTCACGACCAACCCACAACACATTATCACGACCCACCCTCACAGCACAACGTCACGACCACAATAAACGTAGTGTCATGACCAGACCAAAATGAAGTGTCATGTCCGAAAGCCGAATAGACCATCACGACTGCAACAAGGCCAACTGTTACAATCCCAATTTTTTGGGTCCTTTTGGTGAGAGATGTAATTTCTCCTATTAAAGATATTTGAACAAATAAGGATATAATTTGTTTTGAATAAATGGATTTCGTTTACAATAGCCTTGTTGATTGTTTTGTGGGCTTTATTGGCTATTGGGCCCAATAATAAGGAAAAGACAAAAGAAACTCCATTATTTGAGTAAATAAGAAAAAGGAGAAAAGAAAGATGTAGAAACCTCTAGAAGGCAAAAGAATATAATCCAAAGTTGGATTTTGTGTCACTTAGGTTCCTTGGGTTACAAGGAGTCCAAATTTGCAAAGATAATGCAACAAAAAAGAAAAGATCAATTAAATATTTCTTTATTAAGAAAGAAATTGAAAACAATAATAAAATATGGGAAATAAGTGGAAAGAGGTATAATTGAGTTATCCTTGGTGGATTTTCATATCCAAAGGATTCCTAATGTTAAAAGGAATGTCAATGAGGAAAATAAAAAGAGAGATTAAACCTCAAAAAGAGATATTTTGATAAGAAATAAACAAGATGATGAGAAATAATGGATATAGATGTATCTAGAAGGAAAATAAGTATCCACTAAAAAGGGATTTCAAAATATTAGAGGATCTTGGGGTCCAAGGATCCCCAATGGGTAAAAATAAATAGAAAAGGCAAATAATAACAAAATAAGAAGATAACGTGATACATTATTAATGACTTTTTGATGATATAAAAAAGAGTTGTTATTTGCTTTAAGAAAATAGAATTTTGTGGCCAATAGACTAAAAGTCAAGGCTAGAGATAATGAAAGAGATAATTTTAATATTTCTAATTATCCATGAAATAAAGAATATTAAAGAGATAGTTAGGAGAGATAAGCTTGCTTCCTAATGAAGGAACTTGGGTTCCTATTGGGAAAAGAACTCTTTAACTCTTAGATGGTCATCTTAGAGCGTGGATATTCACCTCTATATAAAGTCTAGAGCCTTTGGTTCGAAGGGAAGAGAGATCCCATGTAGTCCTCTCTATTCTCATTCTTCTTCTTCTTTCAAACCCTAACCTTAGAGAAAAGCACTATCTCAGGAGCAGTAGGGAGTCGTGAAGGGGTTGCAGTGGGGGCATGATGCTCCCACAATGACCTAAGGAAGCTCTACAATCGTCTTCTTGCTCTAACCTTTACGCAATACCTGCAAGAGGTTTGTAACCTCACTGCAGATCGCAGGACTGGCACTCTAGAGATCGGATGTCTCAGCCAAGTGTTGAGGTCTTGATGGGTGTGGGGGAGAGCGGCGAAGGCAGGGCGTTGGTTTCCTGCGACCTCCAGACCTTGGGGAAGGGGGAGATGACCCTGTGACCAGCTCCAGTCGGCGGCTAGGGTGACGCAGCAGGGCTGCGTGAGGTTGAAGAAGATGGAGGTGGCGTTGGATGGAAATGCCCCTCCGCGGGATGAAGCGCCAACAACTTAAATAAGGGCAATATCATAATTTGGTTCTAATTCCCAAAGCAAGTGCGTTGGATGGAAAGAGGCGACGTGGCATCCTCTGATTGGCTCAAGTAAGTTATTCTTGCAAAAATTGTATCTCCTTATTGGTAGCTCCAATGAATGCGTATAAAATATGAAAGTTGCTCCAAAAAATAAGAGGAATCCATTAAAAATATATTCAGAAGTTAATTACTCTTGCAATTCGAAAAATAGTGGAAGTTATCAACTTTAATGCTTTAATGATTAAGAAACCCAATTTTGAGATGATTATTGTATTTAGAAGGGTTTTATGGATGATTAAAGTTGAAATATGATGTCTCTAAGCTATTTTGAGCATAAAGGTTCCTAATTGTGGATAAATACCCTTAATATGGAAATTAGGGTTTTCTAATGGATAAAGGTGGAATTAATGATAAATATAGTTTGTATGTGAATTAGATCATAATGAACTATGAGTTGTTAATTCGGAAGGAACCAAAGATGATAATTGGGCCTAATAATCTTGTCATGAATTAAAAAGGATAAAAATGGTATTTTTAAGGTAAAAGAGGCATAATAGACTTAATGGACATTTAATTGTGCCTTTTATCTGAAATTAAGGTAATATGTTGTTAAAAGGCAACCTTGACATCTTTCGTGAAGTATAGATGAGATAATTAGGGTTTGCGAGTAATTGTATAAAATTAGGGACTAAAAGAATAAAGATGAAGAGGAACCCTAATTGCAATGGAAACCCTAAAAGTGGACTAGAAACCCTAGAAACTGAGCTAGGTTTAATAGACCATGATGGAATGATTAATGATAAGAAAAATTGGATGCCTATTTCAGGATCAACTTGGTGTGTGCTTGCTTGGTTTCTTAATTGGTTGAATTATTTCTGCAATCAAGTCAGCTTGACATGTATGTGGTTAATTAGGATTAATCACATTAGTTTCCTGAAGGTTTTCCGAATGATTAATCACATTGAATGCAACCTATCAGTTGGATGTTCATACTTGCAAATTATAAAGTCACTATGATTATCACATTTGTAATATAAATGTGTATTCTGGCACCTACATGCAACCCTAATGGATGGTGCAAAAAGGTCAAGCCCAGGAGGGAAGACCAATGGGCACCATGAGAGGTGACCCCAGACACCAAGCTCGGGAATGAGAATGTGGTCTATGTTGCATGACTAATGGGCAACATGAGATGTGACCCCAGGCACCAAGCTTGGGATTGAGAAGGTGGCCTTAAGTTAAACCCTAGAGAGGGTATTCTAGGGTTAGGGCAAAAGTGGTGGAGATTGACACATTGAAAACGTAAATTGACTTGTTAATTACCTTGGTTGTGATAATTAGTTTGTTAGACATATTTGTGAACTTTTGGTTGTCCCCATGTACCGACATGTTTCAATATGCTGAATGACGTTTTGTTTGTCGATGTTTTAGGTGCAACCTTGAAATGAACAAACAGTAAAGTGACACATTGCAAAAATAAGAAATAAAGTGCAAGGAGGATTAGACAGATTAGATCCAAGCTATGGATAGAAGCAGATTTCCAAAGTTTTTTAAAAGGTACGCAAAACTTTATTTTATACCAAATTTCAGTTTAGTTGGTAAAATTTCATAATTATTATTGATTAATTGTCGAACCTTTCATCTGGTTTATTGGGGTAACGGCTCTGACCTCTTGGTCTCCCTTAATTGGGGGTTACCGGGAGGTGGGGTCCTTACACCAACCATCATAAACAAAACAACACCAACTATCTCAACCTCAAACACACATGGTGCACATCTTTCTCGACCCAAAACACAAGACAACTGACGGTCTTGACCAAAACAACACCCAACAACAAGAACAACAATGTCATCAAGGTCAAAACTCATAGATCCAATATTATCAAACCGTAAAATGAGCATTGATGTGTTTCTACCAATGGTGTTACACACTACCCAATTAGAGTTTGAATAGATACAACCCCACGAACATACACACACTACGGATCTTTCAAAATTTATATATGGACCTAGTATGACACACTAGCTTAACGAATCGCATGTGCACGCAAGCACACAAGGTCATGTTGCAGTATAGGCAAGTGACAAGAGTAGGGTCGATCCTCAGGGAGAGAGGGGGAACTAAAGCTAAGTTAATGTGAGCTATGTTCCTAAAGCAGAGAATAAGGTTTGAGGGTTTAAAGGTTGGTTTTGGTTGATTATGCTTTGATTGCAAGTAATTAACAACAAGAAGGAAACTAGATCTCATAATGCAACATCGCGACTGCCTCCATGACGCACATCGCAAACGCGATAGATCGTGATCCAACAGCAGAAAGCAAGGCGTCATGACCAGTGTTACATATAGGATTCACAACCAACCCACAACACAACGTCACGACCCACCCTCACAACACAATGTTGCAACTGCAACAAATGCAGCGTCACGATCAGACCAAAATGAAGTGTCACCTTCAGAAGTAGAACAGACCATCACGACTGAAACAAGGCCAACCATCACAACCAAAACCACCCCAAGTCCTTGAAAATACATTTGGGATGTGCCATGACACATATGATGATAATGTCATCTCACAATAAGTCCTTAAAAATGCATTTTGGAGGTGTCAGGTCCCATATCATGACAACATCCTCTCACGATAAGTCCATGAAAATGTATTTGGGAGGTGTCCGGTCCCATTTCAAGACAAATGTTATCTCACATCAAGTCCCAAAAAATTCATTTGGGAGGTGCATGACCCAGATCATGATAATGTCTTTTCACAACATGTCCCTTCAAATGCATTAATGAGGAGACATGGCCCATACATTGACAATGTCCTCTCATAATAAGTCCGTGAAAATGCATTTGAGAGGTGCCATGGCCCAAATCATGATAATGTCCTTTCACAACATGTCCCTTTAAATGCATTATTGAGGATCCAGGGCCATATATTGACAATGTCCTCTCATAATAAGTCCCTAAAAATACATTTCGGTGAAGTTTGGGCCCATATATGCCAAGGTCCTCTCACGCCAAATCCTTAAAAATACACTTGGGAGGTGCTATGAAGCATATGATCACAATGTCATCTCACAGTAAGTCCTTAAAAATGCATTTGGGAGGTGTGAGGTCCCATATCACGATAATGTCCTCTCACAACAAGTCTATGAAAATGCATTTAAGAGGTGTTAGGGCTCATATCATGACAACATCTTCTCATAATAAGTTCATCAAAATGCATTTGGGAGGTGTCAGGGCCCATTTCATGACAAATGTTATCTCACAACAAGTCCCTAAAATTGCATTTGGGAGGTGCCACGACCCATATGATGATAGTATCCTTTCAGAACAAGCCTTTCAAATGCATTAAGGAGGATACATGGCCCATATATTGACAGTTTCCTCTCATAATAAGCCCCTAAAAATGCATTTGGGTGAAGTTTGGGCCCATATCATGACAATCTCCTCTGACGCCAAGGCCTTGAAAATACATTTGGGAGGTGTCATTGAGCATATGATCACAATGTCATCTCACAGTAAGTCCTTAAAAATGCATTTGGGAGGCGTTAGGTCGCATATCACGACAACGTCCTCTCACAACAAGTCTATGAAAATGTAATTGGGAGGTGTTAGGGTCCATATCACGACAATGTACTCTCATAATAAGTCCACCAAAATGTATTTAGGAGGTGTCAGGGCCCATTTCATAACAAATATTATCTCACAACAACTCCCTACAAATGCATTTGGAAGGTGCCACGACCCATATGATGATAGTATCCTTTCACAACATGTCCTTTCAAATGCATTAAGGAGGAGACATAGCCCATATATCGACAGTTTCCTCTCATAATAAGTCCCTAAAAATACATTTGGGTGAAGTTTGGGCCCATATCATGACAATCTCCTCTCATGCCAAGTCCTTGAAAATACATTTGGGAGGTGTCATGGAGCATTTGGTCATAATGTCATCTCATAGTAAGTCCTTAAAAATGCATTTGGGGGGTGTTAGGTCCCATATCACGACAATGTACTCTCATAACAAGTCTATGAAAATGCATTTGGGAGGTGTCACAACCCATTTCATGACAACATCCTCTCATAAAAAGTCCATCAAAATGCATTTGGGAGGTGTCAAGGCCCATTTCATGACAAATATTATCTCACAACAAGTCCCTAAAAATGAATTTGGGAGGTTCCAGGACCCATATGATGATAGTGTCCTTTCAGAATATGTCATTTCAAATGCATTAAGGAGGAGACATGACCCATATATTGATAGTTTCCTCTTAAATAAGCCCCTAAAATGCATTTGGGTGAAATTTGGGTCATATCATGACAATCTCCTCTCACGCCAAGTCCTTAAAAATATATTTGGGAGGTGCCATGGCACATATGATGACAATGTCATCTTACAGTAAGTCCTTAAAAATGCATTTGAGAGGTGTCTTGTATCATATAATGAGAACATCCTCTTACAACAAGTCTATGAAAATGCATTTGGGAGGTGTCAGGGCCCATATCATGACAAATGTTATCTCACAATGCATCCCTAAAAATACATTTAGGAGGTGCCATGACCCATATCATTATAGTATCCTTACACAACACATCCCTTCAAATGCATTTAGGAGGATGTCAGGGCCCATATATTGATAGTGTCCATAAATGCATTTAGGAGGATCCATGGCTCATATCATGACAATATCATCTCACTACTACAGAAACATCCTTTGGCGTCGGTTGTTTAACCCCCTTTGGCGTTAGTTTCTGAGCGACGCCTATGTGGGCGCCGCTAAAGGTCGAACACTTCGGCGTCGGTTTTTTAACCGACGCCTATTTAACATATAGGCGTCGGTCTTTTAGTAGATAACTGACGCCAAAAGGGTTCGCACCACAGAAAACGGCGTCATCTAGGACACATTCTGCGTCGGTTATCTACTAAAAGACCGATGCCATACTTCAAGACGACACGGCCGTGCTTCCCTGCACGGCCGTGTTTAGTACTATAGGCATCAGTTTTATATGAATAAGCGACTCCTTTTCCACCACGGCCGTGCTTTCCTGCACGGCCGGGTTGTTTGTAATATTAGGCGTCGGTTTTTATCCAATAACCGACGTTGTAGGTCTTTGCTGACGGTTTTCTGTAAATAACCGACGCCTATATCTATTTTTTTTTATATCAGTTTGTAGGCATGCTGTGGCTGGTCAGCAGGATGAGAACCTGCAGTTCAGTTTTCTGAACTGTAGGTTTACGACATCCATTGATATCAGCCTACAAACAGGTCACAAACCTGCAAAAGTCCCAAGGAAAATTTCACACAAGTAGATACATTCAGACATCAATTCAATTCTCACATTCACACATATAGAAACATTCAAATACATGTATTAACATTCAGAAATATTCATTTACAAAGTATCATTTATTATCGCTATCAACATCCCAATTATATCTTACAGTTGCCACTGCTTGTATGGCTTTTGCCCATTCTTCTCTTATTTCATTTAATGCTTCCATCGTATATGGAGCATGTATATTTTTTAAGCGTTTACCTATACTGTGGTCAGTTTTAAACACCTGCAAAGAGAATGATGTATATATAAGTAATAATATAAAAATAAGATTGATATATTTCATACTAACTAATGAGACTATATATAATATCTCATGTATGGTATCGATGTCCAATGCGGCATGTTTGATAATCATCTGCATAAATCGTATCACATAGTATGCGCATGCCCAGCCATTGTCTTGTGTAGCGCACTATAAATTGAAACATACAAAATAGTACAACTAAGCACAATTCACATCAATAATATATACATTGGAGTCGGGAACTTACTTGTATGTTCTGCCAATTTATTGGCTGGTTCTTTTTCCTTGGGACCATTCCTCCAGCCTTTTTGAATGCATATAAACCCCTACATGTTAATATAACACAGTAAATTACATAAGTAAATAGTAATGTAATAACAGATGTTAACAGATACAAAAATGAAATATTTCTCACCAGAATAATGGCATTCTCATTACGTGTCCAATTTTAGTGTTTAATGTACTTCCCGCGGGATCTAGATAATAAACATTGAACGTCCCGGGGACAATAACTAGTAACTCCAAATGTTTACCGCTAGAGGTAAAAAGTTAACAATTAATAACTCAAAATGCACAATAAAAATGGAATTTTCTTAAGTCCAAATTATAAATAAAGTAAACTTACTTGACATTGAATGGAGCTATTATTATCGTCTTCTTTTGCTGACCAAAAATTGTAAAAGCATCTATACAGTATTGTTGAACATTATCAGGGTCTTTAGCTACCATACTAATAAATGACGGAATCAAAAATCCCACATGATCAAATGCAAATTGTTTGCAATGATCTTCGACTAAGTAGCTGCAAAACATGTATTATGTATGCATTAATATATAAGAAACCAGATCACCGGATCTTACACAAGGTATATGGATGTATAAACAAGATCTCACCTTATCCATGTCTCTATCATTGATGTATTCATCCAATCATACATAAACAACTCAATAATATCTTGTATAAATAAAGAGCTATCGTATGATTGACTGCATAATCTGCATCTAAAGAAACAATTATCGGGCAATGTATATTATGTGCCCGTACCCAACATGCCATTCCCCTACAAGCAGGACCTAACGGGTATGTTAGGTCAGTTGGAACCCAAGTTGGTAATGCGGGAAGTGGAGGTGGAGGCCTAGGTTCTCCTGGTGTCTTCTTTTTAACCTTTATATATAATTTCAGATCAGTTGACATCATATATACACATTAACAGTCTAAATCAATGTAAATTTATCTTACAATTTCAGTAGTGTAGACGACATCTGCTTTGGGCCACAATATGACCCCGCCTTCTGCCTCAGCAAGTGTATCAATATTCGGGTGGGGATATGGCAATGTAGCTTCCATCCAATTGGGTAACACACGTAATGGGCCCACACGAACGTAGCCCTGTGGCATTGGAGTCCCGTGAAACCTTTCCCCAGGAAGGGACGGGTAAGCCTGCGCCTCTGCAACAACATAGTCTTGTATTCTTAAGCGGCATGGCTTCAATGCCTACAAATTTACGTAAAGAATGTTATACATATATACATATCATCTTGAAAACATATCATCTTGAAAAGACTAGCTACAATGTCATAAACAATACTTACATCAGACGTGTTAGGCTATGGGTCTCCACGATTACTCGCAGTCTGTGCATCAGGAGAAGAGTGGGTCGACATAGGCTGATTGGAAGCCTGAGATGCCTGCCACTGTAGCAATTATTCCTTGATCTTCTCAGCAACTACATCGTTGACCTTCTTAGCAACTATATCCTCGACTCTCTTATTCTCCTATACATGGATAAAAGAAACATTAGCTTCTTATTATTGAATTTCCTTTTGCAGTAACATTCTAAAAAAAGAATAGGTTACCTCTTCTTGAGAAAGTCCCGCTCTGGGTTTGCGCTGGGATGGCCCAAAGAATGCTTTGATGCCCACACCAGCGCCTGCACCCCTAACACGTCCAGGATGCTCTGGGTTACCCAGAGCAACTGTCAATTCATCCCTTGTGCCCTGAGGGATGAACGTGCCTTGTTTCCTCTGCTCGTGCAGCTCCCGCTAATCACCATCAACAGAAATTGGTAAATTTACACCACAAATAATCAATATTCAAACTATTGCTCTAAGAGTTGTATTTTACCATTTTCGCAGTCGCCTCAGCAGTTACGGGCTTCTTTATTTCACACTTCTTGTTTTGCCTCCCAGCTATCCAGATATCATGGCGAGGAATGGGTGTGGCAGACTCCTGAGTAGGAGCAGACTCCTGAGTAGGAGCAGACTCCTGAGTAGCCGCAGACTCCACATGTAGTCTTTGGCGAACGCTTGCATAGCCTTTTGGACCCATAGTGTGGTCATGCACATTCAGTGCACGCCTTGCTTTTTGTGCGTCATTGAGGGCCTAGTTAGTATGCACATTAATGATTTGGTTAGTATCACTAAATGTTAATCTTGAATAGGTGAATACAATGTATATTAATTAAATTGGGAGTGACACCTAATACCTTGAATTCTTCAGATTTTCTTGAAGCAACAAAATTGTCCCAATCTTCTTTGTCCAAGAAGTTCCATTGTTCAAGGGCTGACTTCTTTTTCTTATCACCCTCTTTTATGTATTCTCTGTTCAAATTTGTCCTATAATTCCTAAGCATCTTTCCAGTGCGTTGCATCACACTTTTACGATGCAACTTCTCATCAAATGCAAACAGATTCTGTAAAATAGAAATGTTATTAACTAATATCCAAAATAGAATTGCAAATAATAGAATTTGTAATCTACAAAATAGAATTGCAAATAATAATAACTCACGCATAAACCCTTCCATATCAAGTCTTTTTTCCCCTGAGGAACTTTATGCCAATTATCATACTTAACACCACAATGTCTCCGAGTGGTACACCCAAGATAGTTTACAAAATTATTGCGGTTCACTCCAATTGCATTTCCTACATTATCAAACTCCACAACCAATTTGGATCCACTGCCACTAAGCGCTATTAACATCTTCAACAGAGTGATGCCCCTTTTCTTGTTAAGTGTTTGGTGCTGCACATCAAGTTGCTCCAGTGCTTCAGTGGGTACATGTGCATCATCAACCTAAAATTTGACAAAAATAAACACACTGAATTAGCCCAATATAGAAATATAAGATATATGACATAACTAGAAGATAATGAATTTTATAGAAATACAGGATATGTTTTTAGAACTTACATTGGTATCCTCACCATGCTCGTCAGGGACAGCATGCTCATCATGGACTTCATGCTCATCATGGACATCATGCTCATCATGGTCAGCCATCTGAAAATGTCATTAAAAAGAAAAACATTTAGCGTTTGTATTAACTAGAAAAAGGCAAACATTTAGCATTTGTATAAACATACATGTCTCTAAAATTGTGATCTTTTATCAATTAACAATCCTTCATTGTGATCTCCGCGCACATATAAGTCATCATTAGCTTCAATATTTTGTGGAGTTGGCAACCCAACTGAGAATGGACTGGAGTCATCATACTTATCATAGTACTCTTCTTCATCTATAGGATCTTCAATGAACTGTCTTTTACCATGAATAACAACCGACCATTTATCATTTACAGGATCATCGATATAGAATATTTGTTTCGCCTGTGATGCCAATATGAATGGTTCACCCTTCTCGCCAATCTTTTCAAAGTTCACCAAAGTGAAACCCAATTCATCCACTATAACTCCTTTGGTGTTATCAACCCAATTACATTTAAAGAGCGGAATTTTGAAATCTATGTAGTCAAACTCCCAAATGTCTTGAATGATATCGTAATATGACATTTTAGCTTCACGTGGACTCTTATCCTTTGCACTTGCAAAGTACATAGTCGACGCTTGAAGAGTGACCCCACTATTTTGGACGACACTCTTATCATCTTGGCGCTTTGTGTAATATGTGAATCCATTAATGTCAAACCCTTCATAAGACATAACATTCGGTTTTGGTTTAAAGGTGAGGCATTTAATAGTTTCTGTAATATCATTTGGTGTTTGAGATAGTTGATGTAAGACTTTATCTTCAAACCACTTAGTAAAAGTCTTATTATGCTCTCTAGCAAGCCACATTGAACTTGCTCAAGGATGTTGTCTCTTTATGAAATTGGTATGTTCCTCGATATAAACACTCACTTCGTACATATTGTGTAAAATATACAAGTGAGCTTGTTGCAACTGCTCACGGCTGATTACTTTCACCCGTGATCCCAAAATTCCTTTGCCCTCCTCAATATTCTTGTCATTATTAGGAGTGTCATTACCACTGAGAAAGTCATTGCAAAAATCCATAACCTCTCTCGCCACATAACCGTCAATAATACTCCCTTCAGGCCGATAACGGTTTCGAACATCACCTTTAAAAACGCTCATGTATCGTTCAAAAGGATACATCCAATGCAAGAAAATTGGTCCCAACATTTTCACTTCCCTAGTCAAGTGGACAACAAGATGTACCATGATATCAAAGAATGAAGGAGGGAAATACATCTCAAGCTTACATAGGGTAACAACCACTTCTCTTTGCAAATTATCGAGAGTATCAGGGTCAATAACTTTGCTGCATAGACTGTTGAAAAAGAAATAAAGTCTGGTAATTGCAAACCTTACATGCTTCGGCAATATAGATCGAATTGCCACGGGCAATATTTGTTGCATTAGAGTGTGACAATCATGAGATTTAAGACCTATCAACTTCAAATCTTTCATTGATACCAATCTACGGATGTTGGATGAGTAACCATGTGGCACCTTAACATTTACCAAGCATTCACAAAAAGTTTTCTTCTCCTTTCTAGACAACGTGTAACAAGCGGGAGGTAAGTATGTTCTTTTATTACCCATTTCACGTAATTCTGTTAATTCTGACCTTATTCCCATTTCACGTAGGTCTAGTCTAGATTTTATCCCATCTTTAGTCTTACCTGGTATATTTAACAGAGTACCAATGATGCTATCATAGACATTTTTCTCAACGTGCATTACATTGATACAATGCCTGACTGTCAAAGAACTCCAATAAGGAAGATCCCAAAATATTGACTTCTTCTTGAATGAAGAATTGTCACTCCGTGTGGCCATACTACATTGTGATTTCTTACCAAATTCATTGACAATGTCTTTTACTCTTGCATAAACAACATCCCCTGGTATAGGTTTAGGTGCACTCCGTTCATCATTCCATCCATTGAATGCTTTGCGCTTCCTACGATACGGATGGAATTTTGAAAGAAACCTTCAATGACCAAGATATACAATCTTTCCGCCATGTTTTAGTCTTATTGAATCAGTGTTTTCTTCACATATAGGACACGCTTTAGCTCCTTTGACACTATATCCAGACAAATTCCCATATGCTGGAAAGTCATTAACAGTGCAAAACAACATAGCGTGCAAACGAAATGTCTCTCTTGCTGAAGCATCATAGGTCATCACACCTTCAGCCCAAAGTTTCTTTAAGTCATCAATCAAAGGTTCAAGATAAACATCGTTATCATTTCCGGGTTGTTTAGGGCCCGATATCAACAATGACAACATAACGTACTTATTTTTCATACACATCCAGGGAGGAAGATTGTATATAACAAGCATGACTGGTCAAGTGCTATGTTGGCTGCTCAATGTCCCGTACAGATTCATCCCATCTGTACAAAGCCCAAGTCTTAGATTCCTATCTTCTTCACCAAATTTGGGGTACAATAGATCAATCTTCTTCCACTTTGGGGAATCAGACGCATGTCGTAGGATCCCATCATTATTTTTCTTAACATCTGCATGCCACCTCAAATTCTTCACATCTTTCGGATTTGCAAACAAGCGTTGAAACCATGATATTATAGGTAGATAGCACAACACCTTGGCAGGAGAACTAGTTTTGGACTCCCCCGAAGTTGTCAATTTATACCTTGACGCACCACATTTTGGACAATCTTTCAAATCTACATAGTCCTTTTGAAATAATACACAATCATTCAGGCATGCGTGTATCTTCTTGGCCTCCATTCCCATTGGGCACAACATTTTCTTTACCTGGTATGTTGAGATTGGCATCTCGTTTCCTTCAGGAAGCATTTCTTTCAACAAAGTCAACAATGAAGTGAAGCTTTTGTCGCTCCATCTATTTTTAGCTTTCAACTTATACAATCTCAACAAAACGCTAAGCTTCGTAAACTTAGCACAGCCTGTGTATAACAGTATCTCAACATCATGCACAATGTTTCTAAAGATAGGAGGTGGATCGGTGTGCTCTACCCTACAACTATCCAGCATCGCATCAACGATGTCTGCTGAAACTGGTTCGTTCACATTTACGTCATCGGAGGCAATTTCTTCTTCCACCCAAGCACTGCTATCGACATCTACTGGTTTCGATTATGAAATCTCTCCATGCCAGTGCCATTCTGTATAGCCTTGTATAATCCCGTTGCACATGACATGACTTTTGATTTCCTCACCAGTGTTGACTTTCAAGTTGTTACCGCAATGTCTACATGGACACTAGAACCTATCTGTAGGTTTTTTCCTATGTTCCTCGGAAAATCTAATAAACTGATCAAGACCAGATATAAACTCTGGGGTGCAACGATTACGAATGGACATCCATGATCTATCCATTCTATGATCAGAGAAAACAAGTATATATTAGGAAACAAGTATATATTAGGAAAAGATTAGGGTATACACTTACATCCTAAGTGTATAATGTGATGTCATTCTTATATATAATAAATGTGTACCACCTATCCCATCCTTGAACACCTAATCTCACTAGTAAGTGTATAATGTGTATTGGGTTTTCAAGAAAATTTCGACAGCATTTCCCCGCTGTTCTCTAAGTACA
Organism: Alisma plantago-aquatica; assembly: GCA_963693085.1. Lineage (NCBI taxonomy): Eukaryota > Viridiplantae > Streptophyta > Magnoliopsida > Alismatales > Alismataceae > Alisma > Alisma plantago-aquatica. Next base: position 802,835,231 of record OY856413.1, on the reverse strand, counting down.
TATGTACTTAGAGAACAAACGGGGAAATGCTACCGAAATTTTCTCGAAAACCCAATACACATTATACACTTACATCCTAAGTGAGATTAGGTGTTCAAGAACAGTCCCAAACCGGGGACTATCCAAGATTTACTCCTGATGAGTCAATCTTGGACGGGTTTCTATGCCAACAAACACAATAATAGATATCTACAATGAAGCCGGACTTCATACAAATAGTATATAATTTAGTGATTGTTCATTCTAATTTATACCAATGTACAAGTAATATAAAGAACAATGATTGTTCACTTTCTAGGCCAACAAACACATGTGATGTCATTCTTATATATAATAAATGTGTACCACCTATCCAATCCTTGAACACCTAATCTCACTAGTAAGTGTATAATGTGTATTGGGTTTTCAAGAAAATTTCGGCAACATTTCCCCGCTGTTCTCTAAGTACATATGTACTTAGAGAACAAATGGGGAAATGCTACCAAAATTTTCTCAAAAACCCAATACACATTATACACTTACACCCTAAGTGAGATTAGGTGTTCAAGAACAGTCCCAAACCGGGGACTATCCAAGATTTACTCCTAATGAGTCAATCTTGGACGGGTTTCTAGGCCAACAAACACAATAATAGATATCTACAATGAAGCCGGACTCCATAAACACAATATATAATTTAGTGATTGTTCATTCTAATTTATACCAATGTACAAGTAATATAAAGAACAATGATTGTTCACTTTCTAGGCCAACAAACACATGTGATGTCATTCTTATATATAATAAATGTGTACCACCTATCCCATCCTTGAACACCTAATCTCACTAGTAAGTGTATAATGTGTATTGGGTTTTCGAGAAAATTTTGGCAGCATTTCCCCGCTGTTCTCTAAGTACATATGTACTTAGAGAACAAACGGGGAAATGCTACCAAAATTTTCTCGAAAACCCAATACACATTATACACTTACATCCTAAGTGAGATTAGGTGTTCAAGAACAGTCCCAAACCGGGGACTATCCAAGATTTACTCCTAATGAGTCAATCTTGGACGGGTTTCTAGGCCAACAAACACAATAATAGATATGTACATGTTAGGCTTTCATCACAATTGATGTTAGGGTTTCATCAATGTTAGTGTTTAATCAAATCAAATTAGGATGCTAGAACAGACAAGTTTAAATCAAATTAGGGTTTAAATCAAATCAAACACGGCCGTGCTGGGCAGCAACGCCGTGGTAGGCCATTCTTCTCAGTTCTCAGTGAAAGAAGTAGAACACTAACTAGTCTTAGGTTTTGAAGTCAGAGCAGCAAGCAGAGCAGAGCAGCGGGCGGCAAGGAAGAAGACAAGGAAGAAGGTGCTACGGCTAATACCTTGTGAGCAGCGGAGGCAAGCAAGAAGACAACACCACAGTAGGGCGTGAGCAGGGAGGAAGGAGCGGGTGGCGGCGGCGCAAGGAGGAAGGCGGCGGGCGGCGGCGGCGATGCAGAGCAGCAACAGGGATCGTCGGCGGCGAGCGAGAAGCAGCAGGCACCAGGCACCAGGCGGCGATTTTGGGAGAGCACATAGGAGAATCGATGAAACAGGAAGAAAGGGGGAAGAGTCGGGTGATCGGGCCTCTATTAAGTTGGTCAACGGCGTCGGTTATCTAGGACAACCGACGCCTATTATCTTCAGCGTCGGTTGATCGTAATAACCGACGTCCAATTAGACAATCTTTACCCCAAATTAATTGGCGGGAACTATTATCAGTGTCAGTTATCTAAGGATAACTGACACCGAAAGTGGAACTTTTCGCGCAAAATTTCATTTCACATAGGCGTCGGTGAATTGTTAAACAACCGACGCTGTATGTGACCCAAATTTTTTTGCTCAAAAATTGGATTTCACGGGCGCCTTTAGGCGTTGGTTGGTTACACTCATCGGACGCTGAATACAAAGCGGTACCCGTGTCTGGCTGGTCTTCGAATATAGACATCAGTTTGTATAAATAACTGACGCCGAATATTATAGGCGTCGGTTGTCCGAAATAACCGACGCCCAGAAAAGCGACACTGAACGCTATTTCTGTAGTAGTGTCTCACAACAAGTCCTTGAAATGTATTTGTGAGGATCTTGGGCCTATATCATGACAATATAATCTCACAACAAATCCCTTGACATGCATTTGTGAGGATCTTGGGCCCATATCATGATAGTGGTCTCTTACAACAAGTCCTTGAAATTGCATTTGTGTGTATCCAGACCCATATCACGATAATCCTCTCACGAAAGTCCCCCAAAATGCATGTGCGAGGAGCTACAACCCATAACATGACAATGTCCTCTCAGACAAGTCCATTAAATTGCTTCGAGGAGGGGCTAGGGCCTATGTTATGACATTGTCTTCTCACAAAAAAGTCCTTGACATGTGTATATATGTATTGTCCTCTTAACTATTCATTAATGGACATTTATGAGTTTGGGGACAATTGAAGCCTGGTTGATTGGGTGGTTATGGTAGCTACCTCACATTTGCAGGAATCATTGCTGGGGTGGAAGGTCTATGTAAGATGTTTCCAATGAGAAATTTTCCTTACAAGACAAAGGCTCATTGTCCTTAGAATGATCACCAAAGAGACATGTATGAGTTTGGTGACTATTTTCATGCCAATATCCCTTTTTGAATCACTTAGAATGACTCTCAACAACATTTTGTCTCGCACATCTCCTTTACAAGTTGTCAAATAAATGTACTGATATATCCCCATGAAAATGCATTTGGGAGGATCCATGAACCATACCATGATAGTGTTCACTCACAACAAGTTCCTTGAAATGCACCTTGGAGGACTTGTGGCCCATATCATGATAGTGTCCTCTCATAGCAAGTTCCTAAAAATGTATTTGTGAGGAGACTGGACCCATATCATGAGAATGGACGCACATGAAAATCTCTCAAATTATATTAGTGAGGAGCCATGGTCCATATCATGACAATGTGTATCAGTAGAATGTCTATGAAAATACTTCTGGGTGGATCTAGGGTCCATATCATGATAGTGTCCTCTCATAGCAAGCCCTTGAAAATGATTACATTTGAGACATATATATATATATATATATAGTCCTCTTAAATATTCATAAAAGAGATGTGTATGAGTTGGGGATGACTGGTCAAGGTCATTCGAGTGCTTTCGACAACCACCACTCTTTTACAACAATTGTTGTTGGGGGTGGGTGGTCTACACAAGCCGCTTTCAAGGAGCAATTTGTCTCGCACGACAAATGCCCATTAGCCTTAGAATGTTCACAAAAGAGACATATATGAATTTGGGGGAAGATCTTTATGCCAATATCTCTCTATGATTGACCCTTCAGATTACATAGAAAGACTCTCAGCAACAATTTCTCCCACATATCTTCCTTAATGAATTGTCAATAAATGTATTGATATATCCCCATGAAGCTTTTTGATTCTGATTATTGGTTGGGAGATGTTAAGTGATTGACATATCTATCACCTAAAATTTAGGTGTCAAGTACATGTGTCACCTAAAAGTTTGGTAACATGCATGTGTGTCACCTAAATATATACCCCCTTATAAATCACACATGACTCATATACATGTCACCTATATGGAAAACCCCCATTAGAACATAGGTGATTCAAATATATGTCACCTATTCGGTGTAACCGTTTCATATATGATAAAATGTATGTCATCTATATTACATAGGATTATACAGATTATAGATGATTTACATGTATGTCACCTAAAGTACGTAATCGTTTCAAAAATGCTAAAATGTATGTCATCTATTTCACACAGGTCTATACAGATTATAAGTGATGTACAAACATGTCACCTAAAATTTGTAACCTTTTACATGGCTATCACCTATACTCTGTTTTTTGGTAGTGTGAGAATACAACCTCAATTTAAAATGCAGCTGTACTACTGCTTAGTCATGAACACTTGTACACCTCTATGATCAATCAACAAAGGTGGTGTCTCATAGTGATCAGAATGTCAATCTCACTAAAGTAGATGAAAATAGAAGAACCTAAAAATGTGAGTCTAAATCTATCACTTTACTTTCCACTTCGTATCTCAGGTCTTTTTACATTTTCCTAGTATCGAGTACAAAACTAACTAGGGAAACCACCATCAGAATATCTAATTTTTTAGTTAATTGTATTTTCCACCAAGATTCATGCATCACTAGGATAACTAGAAAACTACACTATAAATTTTGATATGTGACGAAGTATTCCACTCTAGATGGTGTCTCTTATTCTAATTTCTTTCCTTCTTAAATAAGTCACCTATTTATAACTCATAAGTAACAAACAACTATTACTCTAACAAAAAATGCATATTCTATGCATTTTTCATTACATCAGTTTCCAATTTACTCATCTTTTTTTTCTTTCACCATTTTAAAACATTCCCTAACCCCACACTTCAGATCTATAAGATGAGAGATACTAAGGAGGCAATGACATATTAATGTTCATGAATCATGCATAAATGATGGGAAATATCTAGTTTTGTTAATGAATTATGATCCATCAACTACAACATTTGATTTTATTCTTAGATTTTTGTGCTTTTGAAGCAAAATGATATTTATATGAAATATTAATTATTCAAGTACAAGAGTGCTAACCCTTTAACATAAGTAGATAAACCACCAGGAAAATAGTATTTATCTTTGGTTAATGTATTTTTACCTAAGTATCTATTTTTTTTCTACTTGACAAATATGAATCTATTTAGAAAATAATTTTCAAAATAAATTGGTACATTCATCCTTTCACCTTTTCATCATCCCAATATATACTTTTTCCCATATTCAGAATTTTTATTAGCACTAACCACAAATGAATTGTTAGGACCCCACCATACTCTATTTATTATCTTAGGGTTATTATTTTGATTCCAAGTTATCTTGATATGTTATTTAGGTAAACTATGTTAGAAATAATATCTAAAGTTGAACAATATGATGTGCAAACCCATAAGTACAACTAACAATTGAATTAGATAACAAGAGTAAAATATGCAATCACTGTTCAAATAGTTTTTTGAGGAGGAACGTGACTACAATTCACATTGAAGTTTTTGGTTTATCTTTTCCTAGGTATGTATTGGTATCTACTTTGTGCTAGATAGGCATCCAACCGTGGTTGGTATCAGTCTGCATTAGAAAAAGAATTGACCAGATGGGTGGTATCGTGGACCTTGGTCTTGGTCGTAGTTGACCATGGTGGTTTATGACCAACGACCATGAAATGAGTGGGGATCAGAATAGGTCAAGTTTGACTTGAGAATGGTTGATGCTGAGATGGGTGCAGTAATTGGAGAGGTGAATCAAGTAGGGAGGTGGTGTATAAGGGCCGTTGTTATTCTTTGGTCACCAAAGTAGTGTTTCTAGGAACCATTTTCTTGTTAAACTACGTTAGTCTCCATCAACCAACTAGGTTGCTTGCAAGTAGTCACTAGTTGGCTAAAAGAATAGTATTTGAGAGTGTATGATCGATTATAAATAATGTTTCTTCACATATACCGAGATATATATGTATAAATAACTTTCTAAGACCATTTTCTACAATATTTTATTTTTTCTTGATGTTGCAAGTCAATTCTACGGTGTGTTGTGTTTTTTAAAATAATAGAGCATGAACAAAGGTTGTTTGTTTGGATCAAGTTAGCTATAACTAGGTTTCCTCCTTTCAAATTGTTTTATTTTTCTTCCCCATATGCATGTTCAAAATAACCTCTAGGAACCCTTTGTTACCTTGTTTTGCATTTTATATTCCTCTTTCCAACCTAGGAGGGTGTGGAAACAATATTAAGTTATTAAAATGTGTTGTTGCATAAGATATATGCATGATATCAATTAGGCAATGTATAGATCCAAGGATTGAGTTTCAAACATAGTGTGATTTTTAGGTGAGTTTAATGCCTAATGCAATCATATTTAATTAGACTGAATAGTAATATATACCGAAATTCCAATTATTTGTATTATTTTACCTTGTCATCGAATAATTTACTAAATTGCTACTAAAATGTGACTATTGTTTCTTGACTGCCAAAATTAGTTTTAATGATGACTTATTTCAGTTCTAGAATCCTAGTTTTCTTCACTGAAAGGCTATATTTTGTAAGTGAGATTCATAGAAACCAAACTCAATAGAAAGTGCAATGATTGCTCAAGAAGCATAAAGTATTTCAGATAGTACAATGTGCTTTCTTTAATATTATTTAGTAGTTAAATCTTTATTACATTAATTTTAGGAAATTTATAAGATCATAAACAATAAAGTTGATAAGAAAACTAACTCAATGAACATGGCAACATCCTCATGTAAAGACTCAATTCTCACAATCATAGATTTACAAAATTGCATTATAAAATATAACAATATGTTTACAATCATTCTTTACATCAGAGTCGTGGGAGCCTATAAATATGATTTCAAAAATTATGATAAGTATCTGATTCATATCTATTTTTCAACAAGGGACAACTCCTGCACGTCTCTTCTAGGTCTTCTCTAATCACCTGCCCATGAGTTCCAAGAGGGAACAAAACCACACATGGGCCCCAATAAGGGAAACATGGGTCAATAAAGTCAGTACAAAATCAACATATGGAAAGTGAAATAAAATGAACCTATCTACAAGGATTTTCATGACCAAATGCAAAGGAATAAATAATATAGGAAAGTATCAAGAGGTGGATATGGGTTTCAAATTTGATAAGATATAATATCTAATTTTTGAAACTAGTCATTCAAATTTTCAATAGATAGCACATGTCAATGTCTAGTTGTTGGGGAAGCCATGTTTTATATCCTTTAGATAATGTCAACACACCAACTAAAACTCACAATATACTAAGGGACCCTAATGTCACTTAACTCTTCTTAGAGGTGTGGAAGCATAATTTCACTAAAGTAGGGGCAGTGACATGTCCTTTTTTGCCATTTAAACATTGTGCTACTATTATCCAACAATGAGTGTTTGTGAAATTTCAAAGATCTAGGATAACATACAAAATCAATTTTTGGCCAATCAAATCTCTATTCATGCATGCAATCAATGAGGGAAATAACTTTCCAAATAGAAATAGAAATTTCATACATTTGGATCAAAATATGCAAAAATGTGAGTTCCATGTATTCATGCTCCACGAATGTAATCAAAACATGGATATCTACAAATGTAGAGGAATATTTTTCATTATATGGCTCGAAGTCAAGTTTTGCTTATCTTATTTAGGAAATAGGTTTTCTATCTTCCCTTTGTATTTCATATTTTCCTTTAAATATAGGTTTTAGATTTCCAACTACGTTAAATATGTAATCATTTTTTCTTAACTATTTTATCTTCCCTAGATTAGATCTTAAATGCTTATCTATATTACGTACAATGTTATTATATTTAGTTACTTGGATCAATTATTCAATATAATCTTAATTGGTATATCTAGGGTTTAATCTCAACATATATTAATATACTTACATCTTGATTATGTTCTCACAGATGAATAGAATATAATTGAAATATAATAGGGTAATTTCATACATTATTTCACCATCATATCATATTAACTAAGTATAAGTTAATGTAAATTTCATCCATGTCTATATATTCTTTTCATCATATACCAATATATTTTAATTTACAAATCCATGTTCCATTATTAATATAGAATAAACATGCACACCTACATGTATGCTTCTATGTTATGGCTAAATTGTGACATACATTTCTATAATAACTCGTTGAGGGGAAAATATTTCAAATGTATGTGATCTTTATATTAAATTGACCATTAAAGTGTGGGATCCACAAGATCATATTGGTATATTAATAGGCTTCTTAAAAATAGCATGCTCATAGAAAGTCCATTGTATTATTTCATAATTTACATTTTTCCCTTTATAGATTATTACCCCCCATTATATAATCAACATGAAGAATAGTCAATTAGTTATATTATTTGAAGTAGACTATGCATTAGAAATTGTCCTTATTTCCCTTATAGTATTTCTCTCTTTAGGTCACTTATGTATATGTATTGATGTACTTGATAGTTAGAAGTAGGTCATGGTATGTGTTGAGTATTATTATCCTGACTAGGTGATTCTAGTGAATGCTACAGTCTATACTTATGGCCATGATTTGGATTTTGTTCTCAGCCCTTAATCTTATCTACATTTGTTGATATGCGAATAGCTTAAGGCCATCATTGGATGATAGAATAGAAATAGAGAAAGGGGGTGCATGGACCTTGATCGTGTAGAAAGTAGATGGTCCTGGATAACTCCTGGATTTGAGGTGATGACACACCATCATTCAAAGGCTCAAACTCTACTATGGTTGAGATCTGGGGGACATATATGATGACGATTAGATTGGGATCTTGAAGGTTTGTCTATTGTGGTTAGAAACTCAACAAAAATGGGTGGTAACTTGGTTGTTGTTGTTGTAGGCCATTGTCCATTGTAGCGATGAGGAGTAGATTTGCTGTAGACATAGGATACTAGGTAACATATTTGCAAGGTTGGGTTGCAGGTGTAAATTTGTATAATTCATTGATGGTGTAAAGGGAGAAGGTCTGGTTGTCGGTTATCTCTACTAGCTCCGTAATTCTGTCAGAGAGCAAGTGATCGAGGAGTAGGAGTGGGTGCTTCAGGTTAGATTGTGACAGGGTAGCAATGGTACATGAAGTGCCCATAATCTCTAGCAGCCTATAGCCATGGTAGGGGGTCTATTTTGGCAGTTGGAATTCTTGTATGATGACGATAGGTGAAATTGCATATCAATGTTGGCCTAAGCAAGTGGGGCGCCATGGTGGTCGAGGAAAGTAGTGCCCTAGAGGAGTGGGAGAGGAAGGAACCAGTGATGATGCTGGTGATGATCTACAACAGGTTGATGCTTTATCTGAATATTCTGGTGAGGATAAGATGCTAGGAAATCGATGTTGTAAAGTTGCAATCATACAAGTTTTCTTTTCTGGAGGGGATCACATCCTGTGTTGATGAAGTTGTGAGGATGAAAATAGAATGAAGTTCCTAGAGTTGACACCATATTTTGACAATGTGTGGGTGGTGTAAGAGGAGGTTGGAGGAGTGGGTGGCACTAGGGAGATGCATCTGGACATTGCTTGCTGGTGAGAAGATCCAAATAAATACTGATGGTGGTGACATTTGTTGGTGTTGGCTTCTCCCACTTTTAGTCATAGAGACTAGGTTTATCGGGTGATGTGGACGAGAAAGTAGTGTTAGAGATCCATGTTGGTGTCGGGAATATAGGCTCCATTGGGATTAATTGTGTCATTGATTGTCGACTGCAAATGTTGATGAGGTAGTGTAGTGGTTAAGCGACAAAAGGTTTGGGGAGACAATAGGTTAAGTTTGCATACGATGGTGTTTTGGCGATGGTTGTAGATAATTATGGATGGAGGTAGATCATTGTGGTATCAGGTGTATGGTAGCATTGATGGTTGAATGAGAGGTTTTAGCTTTTTTATCTATAGTTGAGCAGCCGAGATGAACTGATGATGGATCACAAGGACAATATCGTTGCATGACTTGTAGGTTGATGAGTTTTTTGGTCGTGTGTGCCTTGACCTCGTGTCTCTATGTTGTTTTAAAGACCCATCCCCCTGTTATCCCCAATTAAAATGGACCAATAGGGCAAGGGCCATTATTATATATACATGATCAATGTTTAGAAATTAACCAAAAATAATTGTAAGTTTCACTAAATGGAAAAGGGAAAGTTTGATACAATATGAAAGATAAAATCCCCTTAATGGGGTACATGATATGGAATACAATTGTTTACAACTTGAAACAAGCACTATCTAACTAAATTATCCATGGTACTTGAAGCATTTTTCCTTTTGGTGCATTCTTCTTTGGATGTCCATTTTACAGAATAACAATAGTTGAACCTAAAACATCATGAAACAAAACAACAATCGGTATAATAAGTTATACATGTATGTGGGGGGGGTATTCACATAAAAATATAACCAACCTAGCAACAATTATGATTAAAAAATAAAACAAGCATTTTCATATCATAACCTCTCCACCATTATCCACTTTTCTCAATGGTGTGCCCTCTATTTAGGGGAGCCTCTTTATGGGGAAACCTCTCTAAGGATTTTGGTCTCTGCAATGGACATTTCATAACCTTCCCTCTCTTGGTCTTCATTTTTACATAGGCCTTCCATTCCAGGCTTGTCCTGAGGTGACCTTCTATTCTTGGCTTGATCACCAGTCGTCCTCATGATAACTTTATGCACTCAATGTACTTTATCTCACAAGTGATTGATATAGGGTTTTGAGCAGGTTACACTGATATAAAATGATATCCATAGTGACATTATGTACTTTAGATAGTAAATAAACATGCAAGGATTTAATTTCAATCCAATTAGGAAAACTCCAAGAAATCACAAAAGTTGGTTATGCCAATTGGTCATAGGCGTAACCACATACCTTTCTTAGATGTAACTCAGAGTCCAAGCAATAAGTACAGTTTGAGATTAAGCAAACAATCACCCTCAAATTAATTTATATATCCAAGTTTTATTATTTGGTTCATAAACTCATATTAGGACAAACTTGGGTTCAAAGTTAGGTTTTCATTAGGTTTTTGGCTTCCTAGACCCTAATTACCACTTTTAATTTTGTTTTAACTTACAAACCCTTATTTTGATGTTTTATGCATCATTAGTCTCAAATTAAGTCTAATATATCCTTTTTATCCAAAAAGACTAAACTTTATTCATCTTAAGTTATTTAAGAATATTATAGTCATTAAAGCCAAAAATATTAGGGTTTCCATACTTTTAGTACATTAAAGTTAGTAACTTTAGACAGTTTTAGAATTAGAAGTAGAACTAGATCTTGAAACTATTTTTAATAGATTCCTTTCATTTTTATGATCAAAAAGCACATTTATTGTAAATTTTGACCAAAGAATGAATGTTTGACTAATTTCACAAATTTAATCTATTTTCTTGATTTTACATTTAGAGAGGTGAAGAATTACCTTTATTTAGAAAATGACGGTTGCCATATCCTGAGTCTTCATTGACCAAAGCACTGATTGCGCAACTAGGGTTGATCCCATTTGCTCACTCTATTCAAAACCATTTATCTATGGTGAACCTTGATCTAATCACTCCCCACTCTCAACACTTCCTTTCTTTTTGGATTTACATATGGTGGCACTATAGTGGAGCTTCTCATCGAAGAAGGAACAACTAGAGAAAGAGGGATCCCCCTACAGAAAGGCTTCACCGTTTGACTTTCTATGCTTCATGGGTTATATATAGGGTAGATGGTTTGGTCTAGTGTATAGGATTCCAGTGGACAAAGGATTGGCAGAGAGGGTTCTCCTTCGATCCATAAGCAATTATTCCATCCCATATATATGGGTTTCCTATTCGATTTCTCGTGACAAACTCTAGGGTGAACTTATCTCGTGTTGAGGTGGATCAGAGAGGGTGGTTCGAGGAGTTGTTTCTGCATGTGTACAATGCCCTCTTTCCTGATTTGACTCGGATAGGAGATGATCTGTTGAGCATTGGATTCTAATCCAATAGTATCTATGTAAAGCCTTGGCCCACTGCCCTAGGCTCGTAGAGTTTTAGGAATGACGACTGGAACCTTAGGTCACCACTAGTCTTAACTGCGCTCTTTGTCCTCACTGAGGTGCAAGTCAGGATTAACTTCCTGACTGGTCACCCATCCTAGTACTACTCCAAGCTGAGCATGCTTAACTGTGGAGTTCTTTAGCGATGAGCTCCCTGAAAAGGAGGTGCACCTTGGTGATATGGGTAGTCTAATCATTCCTTTTAAGATCATCTTATCTAAGGCCTCAAAGTCATGGGACATTACAATCTCCCCCACTTAGACTCTTGATGTCCTCTTTAAGGCTTAATTATAAGGCCTTATAATCATTCCCCATTTTAGTGTAGACCCATAATGGCCCATGGACACCCAACTCCCGATCACTCCCCACTCTCAACACTTCCTTTCTTTTTGGATTTACATACGGTGGCACTACAGTGGAGCTTCTCATCGAAGAAGGAACAACTAGAGAAAGAGGGATCCCCCTAGAGAAAGGCTTCACCGTTTGACTTTCTATGCTTCAGATGAAGTAGAGGGATGGGTTATTTATAGGGTAGATGGTTTGGTCTAGGGTATAGGATTCCAGTGGAGATAGGATTGGCAGAGAGCGTTCTCCTTTGATCCACAAGCAATGATTCCATCCCATATATATGGGTTTCCTATTCGATTTCTCGTGAAAAACCCTAGGGTGAACTTATCTCGTGTTGAGGTGGATCAGAGAGGGTGGATCGAGGAGTTGTTTCCTCATGTGTACAATGCCCTATTTCCTGATATGACTTGGATAGGAGATGATATGTTAAGCATTGGATTCTAATCCAATAGTATCCATGTAAAGCCTGGGCCCACTGCCCAAGGCTCTAGTAGAGTTTTAGGAATGACGACTGGCTCCTCATATCACCACTAGTCTTAACTGTGATCTTTGTCCTCACTGAGGTGCAAGTCAGGATTTACTTCCCGAATGGTCACCCATCTTAGTACTACTCCAAGTTGATCACACTTAACTGTGGAGTTCTTTAGTGATGAGCTCCCTGAAAAGGAGGTGCACCTTGGTGATATGGGTAATCCAATCATTCCTTTTAAGATCATCTTATCTGAGGCCTCAAAGTCCTGGTACATTACAATCTCCCACTTAGACTCTTGACGTCCTCGTTAAGGCTCAATTATAAGGCCTTATATTCATTCCCCATTTTAGTGTAGACCCATAATGGCCCATGGACACCCAACTCCCGATCACGGAATACCCGCGCAAGGGTGGCTACATCAACCATGGACAACCCTTTCCAATATGCCTAGACCGCACGGCTCAAGACTGGCATGTAACATCTCCATGTGGGCCCTACCAACTACAGGGGTTTCGACTCTGATACCATTTGTAAAGCCTGGGCCCACTGCCCAAGGCTCAAGTAGAGTTTCAAGAATGATGAATGGCCCCATAGATCACCACTAGTCTTAACTGCGCTCTTTTCCCTCACTGACGTGTAAGTCAGGATTAAGTTCCCGATTGGTCACCCATCCTAGTACTACTCCAAGCTGAGCACGCTTAACTGTAGAGTTATTTAGCGATGGGCTCCCTGAAAAGGAGGTGCACCTTGGTGATATGGTCAGTCCAATCATTCCTTTTAAGATCATCTTATCCGAGGCCTCAAAGTCCTGGGATGTTACAATCCACTCACAAGAGGATCAAAGGGGATAGGCCCCAATTCCTAATTTTATTCACATTGTGACATTTATATACATTAACTTAATAATAATTCGAGTTTAGGAATTTAAAAAATTATAATTTCTCTCTCTTTTTACTCTTTTAATCCCAAAAGTTAAAGGGGAGTATCTATCACTTATATCTAGGAGTGGGCAAGATTGAGACCAAAATACAAAACTTAAAGAGATTTTCATTTATCTCCAAGTCTCCCTTTTTATATCATTATTTAAGGCATGAAATAAATTCTTTTCTATTTCTAACTTTTCCATATGTCTTATTTTGATTACTTTTCTTATTTAAAACAATGTGGAAATGAAACCAAATCATTAGTAGTCTTCAACACCACTTTCTAGAAAATTACACATAATTCCATTTGTACATTATTAATTACCCATTACCATTTGTAATTCACTTAATATTGGATTTAATTTCTTTCCTTTTCCCTATATTCATTATTGGACTATTTAAATCATTCTTTTAAAACATATCACACTGAATTTCTAATATATTCTATTATTTAAATATTTGCATTCCAAATATGTAAATACATGTGAAAACCATGTTATAATAGTTTTCTAGGGATTATGTAGGTGGGGAGCCTCTAGGGTTTCCGGTGAATTTGCAAAGGTGACTAGATGGAGATGGGGGTTGCAGTTCTTTCCGAGTAAGAGAGAATGACTCCCATAATAGTTAGGACCTAATGAGGAAGGATGGGTGAGGGTTAGCATGATAGGTGAGAGGATGGGTGTTACTTCATTAATTGAGAAAATTAAACTGATCACTATGGTTAATATCATACTTACTATTTCCTTCTAAAATTTGTAACTTCTAAATAGAAAATCTATTGTTACTAGATTTGAAGCATAAGTGTAATTCCTACTAGACTAGATTATAAAAATACTAATTTTGTATTCTAGTCTAGTAAATTCCTCAACATTAACTGTTACAAATTTGATCTACATTGATTTGACAAATATAATGATTCTAAGCCATTAGTATGAGAATAGAGAGTGTTCCCTTGATTTGAGGTTAAATCAAGGTATCTAGAAATGAATGAATCAAATTGGCATGAAAATGATCTATTAGGCTAAATTGAGGGACCATTTGGGAAATATCTCCCAAATGAGTACAATAATTATATTTAGGCAACAAGGGAAGTTAACTAAAAACTAAATTGAATCAGGCTCCATGATGATTCAATCAAAATGACAATTGAGATTTGAAATAAAGGACAACATTGTAAATGATCTCAAATTAGGGTTAAAATATGAAAGATAACTCAAAATAGATTTTGTATCTAAATTTTGGTAAGTTACATATCATCATTTTATTATTCACCTTAGATTTATTTTTTAAGGAAGAGCTACATTCATTAAAAGATAGTCGTATCAAATCTACAAGATAATAACCTCACAACATGGTACCAACTAAGACTCCTTTGCTTGACTAACATAACACACAAGCTCAGATTGGGATGCAATAGGTAAATTACATGTGCGAACCCTCTTCGTTTTGGCTGTCCAAAGCAGCTATCATCAAGGGAAACTGTCAACCTATGTGAACCCATGAGGATATTAGTGTAGGAGTAAGAACCATCCAAGGAGATCACCATCTCTAACATGCCCAAGACCATCAGAAGTGGGGATAGCTCAACCGAACACAACAACAAAAGCCAGCAACACACACCCACCAACACAACAACTAAAAACAATATATATACGAAGGTAAAGCCAGACGAGTGGCCACCCAGCCCAAAGAGGAAAGGAAAAACTCACACAAATACAGGCTCAAACAGGTAGGGAGCACCCCCTGGAAGCAGCCGAGAAGGGCCAAAACCACCCAACAGAAACTGCACATGGGAAAAGACAGCCTAGGCGAGTGGGGGGTGGAGGGTAGAGGGCACAGGGAACCCCACCACCTCTCCAGACTACCGCTGCTCAAACCCACGACGCTCAAGCTGCAGCCTGAGGTTGAGGGCAGGCAAACGGAGGGGAAGCACATGCCCAAAAGCCCTGACCCCTGCTTGATCTTTCCTCTATTGCCGTTAAGGGGCACCCTAATCATCGACCAATCAAGGGCCACCGCCCACCGAGACCTGCAAACGCAAAGGGAAAGCAAAACAGAAAACCTTGATCGCCTGGATGTCGCTACACTGAGATTAGATTCCACCCTTTGCCACACACCTGGATTGGGATCGTAGGTAGGAGACAAGGCACTAGCAAAGCCGTACTACCCGCTGTCGCGGGCGGGGACGACGCCTAACAGTAGAGGAAAACAACATGACCCCGACGATCAAGCACCATGGTTGGGCGAGCGGGGAAGAGCCCTGGGGGAAGGGATCCGCCGGGCAAGTGTCGGCCACCTCCACCCCCCAGCTGGGAGCGGCCGCTGGGGTGAACCCTAGAAAAATTCCAGAGCGAGAGCAGAACACTTTTCTGATATATATATATATATATATATATATATATATATATTCACCTTAGATTAACATCATTAAAGTTTAATGAAATTGATCTCTTCATTAAAAATGTTGGTTTGCTAATGAAATACACTTCAACTTGAACTTTTACATTCCATGACTTCCCTATATTATGCCACAATGATCTTCTCTGCAATAGGTGATTTGTGTTTATTCATAGTAAGGGATTCAAAAAAAGTATCATAAAAGCAAATGAAGAGTACATATTTGGGAAAAATACCTGAGTGAAACATTCATGAGATAGATCAGAGGTCCCCAATTGTATCCTAGACCAATATGATACTCTAGTTAATTAGTTAATTTTTTTGAGATAAAATGATGAACCCTTCTCATTAGTAAATTGTACAATTTTTCATCTCTTTTTCAACCAGTGAAATATTTCAGTTTATAATCCAACATGCCTTGACACACCACATGTGTAACATATCGAAACCTGAAGTCTTAACCTTAGACACCATAATTCCATGAACTAAATGTCACTAACCTTAGTTCATTTCAAACCCCATATAATATATAGGTTGTACCTAGGTGACTAAAAAATGAGCATACAATGTATATCTTGATTCAAATGCTAATTGGGATCACCAATTATGTATACTATATATGTATTTTACAACACCTAGTATGATGATGAATTCAGGTAGTGAGGTTCATGCTATTAGCTAAAAACCTACCTTCACTACCTTAATAATCCCATATGAATAAATAGAAATAGAATGATTCATGTGGTTGGGGAAATTTGTTTTGTGCTTCATTAGTGATTGCCCTTGTATAATCATGAGGGCCTTAGTCATAAATACCTCAATATGTAATAGTTAAATATTCTATGTGGTAAAGGTAAATTACATTAAAATATATATTTAATATACTTATGATAATTAATGATATCATAAAGTGTAATATATTATTTGTTAATAACTATACAAAATCATTTAGATATATTTTTACCTATAAGAAATCCTTTAGATATACTTTAGTGAACTAATTAGTTCAACAATAACTAAAATGATATCTACTTTATGTAAACATATGATCATTCTGAGGCACATAAAAATATAAATTAGTGTAAATATACTTCATAGTTGGTACAAGTTTATTTTTAATTAGAACAAAATACTACTATATGACATAAAAAGGGAATTGAGTAAGATCATGTAAATAATTAAAAATGGGTGTTTAGGAAAGTACTCATGACCTTATATTAAAATAACTACAAGATATTAGTCAAAGATATAAATTAGGATACAAAAATGGTAATCATATCAATTAAACCTAATGTATTGAATAATTAATCTATCAACTGAAAACATGAAATCATTGCCCACAACAAAATATAAATACTTTAATTAGGATACACATCAATTATTACTTTTATTAGAATTATTTTTCTAACCCAAATATATTAATTATTCATACAATATATATATATATGTTGTTGTTAATTGGAGTAAGGATTTACCTGATTTAATCACAATTTCCATATGGTTTGAGTGTCATTATTCTTTAGGCCTTTGTATTGTGTACACTCTTATGGGTCATTGAGTTATAGATATGATGGAGGAGGGTTTATGTCCTACATCAATATATACTACTATGTATGTTTTCACAATCAAAAGGGGCTTCTCTTGTTTCTTTTTTCTCCCCTCTACATGTTTTTTTTTATATTTATTCTCCTGTGATTTGTCCTATTAATTTTGTACATAGCAATCTCTTAGTTGACCCCATTAAGTGAATAATAGTTATATACAGAACTCTTTTCTTATCTAGTTCTTTGTTGTCATTATTATCCTCTCTTATACTTCTAGCAAAGACATCATTGCTTGATTGTATCCCATGTTGTACACTTCAATTAAAACCTTCATGTATCTGTGGTGATGTCCATAAGATCCTAGTTTGGGGGTGTTTTTAACCTCATGATTCCAAATGGGGATAAACTCTACATGCTTCCTCTCCTAATTTTAGTAGGCATGAATGTTCTTTACAAATCCCTAATTTTGCTCTCATGTATTTTACTCCATGCACTTGTCTTATGTTGCCTCTTCATTTTGAGTTGTAGTGTCCCAAATGGCTTCTTTGGTGGTGAGTCCGAGACCAATTATCACGTTCTAATACCACATTCAAGTTTCGAATGATTCCACTAAGATTTTGTGTGGTTTTTTCTCATAAATTATGGTCGTTCATTATTTCTTCACTTCCTTTATTCCACCCTAAACAAACATGTTTGCTTATTCATTTTCCTCTTAGTTTTACTTGTTTCTAGTTATCTTTCCTAGATAGGGACCATATTTTTCTATTATTTATTCTATAAATTTTTCTTGTATTTTTGTCTCTTCCTATCCCATGGAAGATATACGAACAGGAAATAGTTGCTTGGTCTTTCTCAGCGTATTGAGTTGGTGGTCAAAAACCTTGCATGTCATTCTTCTTTTTCATCATCATATGTTATACAAGTATTTTCTTTATTTTGTCTTGTAACTATTTCATTTGTGTATGCATCTTTAGTTGGCGAGACAATCTAAGGTGCATTAGCACGATTCTATATGCTAACATTTTTCCTTTTTTTTAGTTTGTTACTTCTAGTAAATGATAATGACTTGTAAAATGTACGACAATTCAACTAGCATTACAAATATAAAAATAAATAATAATTTGAATAAAAAACAGCATATGCCAAATTATATAAGTTTCACAACCTTATTTGGATGTAATAGAGAGGTAAATGTCTAAGATTTTCTTTATGCGTATAAATTATCATCTTATTTTTGAATTGAAATGATTAATTGGAGGAATAGTCTATGATATATTTAAGAATAATTGAGAAATAACATGATTTTTAACACTGCTACCACATGTGTGATATTCAAATTGAAACACTCACTTAAGTGAGAATCCCAATTTCAACCACCACACTCTAGGATAAGAAGAAGAAAACCAGTGGAATATATAATAAAAAAGATAGTGTATGCACATAAATAATAAAATAAGTCACAATAACAAAATATCATCATTCAATGTATAATTACAAAATAATTTATCAAAATGGAGAATACAATTTGAATGATAAGATTCAACATATGCACATTCTACATTCCCAAACAATATCTCTTAGAAAAAGGAGAGGTAAGAGAGGAGCCAATGACCTCTTTTAGTCTCCATGAGGCCACTATAAGGGCTCATTTTGAAGCTTATGGGTAGATAAAGGCAACTGCACTCAAAATTCTGCGACACTACACTCCACTATTTGGCCATCCACAAGATGGATGTTGGCTACCCAAGAATATTGAGATATGAAGGGTGAAAGAGAGAGAGCAGGAAAGTAGATGGTACTCACACCCTTCCCACGGTGAAGTGGAACTCATCTAGGAAACCTAGTTGTAGAATATGAGGGACTCATTAATTTCCAATAAGGTAAATAACCTAGTAAACAACTAAAATACTTGTATCTTATTTAATGTGTAATAAATGAATCCCACATAATAAAATGTAATGAACTATCCATTTCATCAAAACAATGTGTAAAACAAAATGGAACCACAACAACAGTCTTTTTGTGCTTAAATATTATGGAAATCATGAAATATGTAAAGGGCTCATCTCATGTAAACTTCATATTGAATTATGAAAAAAATTATTGTAATGAATCATTAACTCCAAAAAATTATATATTATGTATTGTGTTAGAGATGACGAATTTTTAATATAAAATGTTATAAGAGTCTTAATATGTCTAATTATGGATGATAACCCAACTAAATATATAATATATGAAGTAATGATCAATAAATGTTGTAATTTTAATAATATAGTCCTAATGTTATACAAAATCTAATTTGAGTGTAAGATATATGTCCGTATGTGAAACGTAATTAAGTTTATAATGACAAACTATAATGTTATTAATTGATGTAACCTAGGGTTTATATGCTTACATGAGGATATGGAACCTATTATTCATATGATATAACATAATATGTAATACAACATTAATAACTTAGCTTCACATAAGATAATATGTAATGATAAATTAACCCTAAAATGTGTCTATATATAGTCAATGATGAGAACATATTGCATGTCATATGTGATCTTATTTTAAATCAGGGTTTATCAAGGTTGTAACTAACAATAGGGATGTGTGCATTAGGATTTCTTTATTCAAGGTATGTCTTATCATTTAGTTTACCTATTATATGGTATGGATGTAAATTATGTGTACAAAATAGTGGGCATATTAGATTGGTTGAAAAAAGTGTTTTATATGCTATCTTTTTTACCTTTTGTCATTTATAGTCTTAAACACATGCAAATACAATTTTTTCATTACAATGAAGAACTTCAACTCTTTGATAGTTAAGTGTTGGAAAGTACATCAAATGTTTCGTATTTAAAAATGATCCCTCTTTTGGAAGTTGATCATAAGGCAAAAAGATGAATTCAACCTTTGATGGTTAATGTATAGATATACAACAAAAATTTGCTTTCATAATTTATTTTTTTACTGTAAATGAAGATCTTTGTTCATGTGTGATAAAGTTATATATATTACATGTTGGGTCATATTTCATATAGTTGTTTCCAAATTTACTTTATGTGAAGTACATTGGTGCGAACATGTACCAATTACATGATTTTAGGTGATGTGGATGAAGATTCTTAATATATGATCAGAGTTGCGTGATGACCAGATGTAGAAGTGGATCTATTGTTTACAAGATCATGATGAAGATGTAGTATGTGCATATGTAAAGTTTACTATTTGATGTGTAACAACAACTTGTATAATTCAATTTGTAATTACATGAAGGATGGTCAGCTTGTGGTTACAATTTGTATTGGTCATCTATGTGTGCTGGTTTTGTTATTTTTGACTTCCTTAGTTTCTCATCTTCTTGGCCTAGTATGTGAGTCTGAAATTGTGATTCTCACTTAGGTGGGATCTTAAATTTCGATGTCACATATGTTGTCAAGGTATTAAAAATAATAAGAATTTCACAGTAATAGTTCAAAGACTACAATATGTACATTTTTATTCTAATCCATGTTGGGGAATTGGCCCTAATTCTCCCACTTTTATCTAATTGAGGGATACTCACATTGAAATCCATTTCCATATCTAGTTGACTTAGACTCATCCAATATCATGAAATTATAACATATTGTAATTGGACTTCTAAAATTTCTAGTAGAACAATTTCTATTTATCTTATTGTATTTCTCAATTTACTCCCAAATCACATATTTAATCCAATTTTATAATGGAAACCTTATTTGATCCATTGTATGATGGAAACTATGATCCCTCGGTCCACCACCAAAGGTTCTAGTATAGTTTTTGAAGAGGTGAATGGACCCACAAACAACCACTAGCGTTGTTTATGCATTATGTCCTCACTCCCACAACCCCCGATCAATTCTATGACATGTCATCCATCACTATTTTGGGAAAAGAACGTGTAACAGTAGAGTACCATTTGATGAGATACCTAAAAATGAGGTGCACCTTAGAGATATGAGTAGTGCAATCATTCCTTTTAACATAATATTTATTTGAGGTCTCAAATCCCGGGATGCTACAATCTCAACAACTTACACAAATGATGCCCTCATCAAGTCTCACCTATATGGACCTATAATCTTTCTCCATTTCACTACAGATCGAGAATGGCACATTTTCACCTTGATCCTGATCATGGATACCACTGTAAGGTTTTCTCTAACACCATAGATAGCCCTTTCTAACATTCCTAGACCGCATGGTTCAACACTAGTGTGCATAATGCACATTTGGACCCTACTTACTATAGCACATCTAGCTTCGATACCATTCATAACATATAGTCCCACCACCTAAGGTTCTAGTAGAGTTTTTAGGAATCAATATTGGCCATACCTACTACCAATGCCCTAAATTGTGTGCTTTGTCCTCATGCATGCATAGCCGAAGATAAAATTCCTAGCAGTTCATGCTAATTTTTTGTAAAATTGAATTGTATAAATAGAAGCCATGAATAGATAAGTAGATTCCCCAATCATATTATTAATAGAATTATAATGTTACTTATGAGACTATTTGCATTGAAAATATGTCCTTGGAGCACAAGACAAAGAAATAAGAGATTTTATGCATAGATAAAATAGCAATAGGATTATTAATTGTGGAATAATGGAATTATGGAATGTTGGACAAGTTTCCAAAACAAAATAAGATGTGTGATTATTTATAATTAAAAGACAAATGATCGAGTGAGTTTGGCAACACATGTTTTTAGACATCCATTATTATTATTTTGATCTAACTTTTGGTACACTTGAATATAATAACGAAAGATAGAGAATTCTAGAAATTGGGAGAAAAACAATATTCCATGAGACAATGGCATTGTTTTAAATAATGAGTAGGTTTTATATATAAATAAAACCGCACAAGTTAGATATGAGATGGGAAAGATGTAAATGATTTAAGGGATATATCAAGGAGAGAGAAGTCACAAATTTTTCTTAAATAGACTAATGATCAAGTTATCCAAAGTATACCATATGGTTATACATACTTTGCTTTATAGTTTTGCTTTGGTGCAAATCTCTTCATGAAAAGAGCATGTTAGACAATTCCAAAATAAGAAGGAACAAAACCTCTTTGATGGTTTTTACATTAAGACAATATAGACGTGACTTTTGAAGATAAGCGGGGATCTTGTTTAATGAGATTATACTCTTTCCATTCAAGTGAATTGTGGCTGTCTCCTAAACATGCTTCATCTTTGTGACACTCTCTTTACCTCTTCCTCCCTACTTTCTGGGATGGTCGTAGCCCTAGGGTAACTTCTGAGACCTATGTCAGTACTCCCATAACCCTTGCATTGATGCCAATTGTCCATAGAATCCATCCTTTGGTCTCTGTTCCATGAACCCCCTCTTTCCCTGATGCGTGAAGGCACATGGAGGGTGATGAAAAGGGGGTTGTTGGCATGGTGGGAGGTAGGCGACATCAGTGGTAAACCTTATTTTTTAGGGTTGAAGAATGGAGGAAGGTGGAGACTCCTCAGGTTTGACTCATTAGAGGTAGGGTAGTGGCTGTAGAAGCTCGAATAGACCACTCTGTGGTGGAGGGGGCCCTAGAATCGCATGAGAATGGCACAGAGGAATGGAGGAAGCAGACCCACTAGGGTTGCTGATGGTGAAGAGGAACAATATGAACCGAGAACCTAAAAATGGATAAGTTCTCGGGGCAATGAAGGTGGCTACTGGAGTGTATGCTGGTTAAGACACAGAAGGGATGCCATCCTCCATCATGGGTGGTGGTGGATATTTGCCAGCCCGACAACGTCCTTGCAGTGGTTCCTATAAGAGTAGGAGGAACAATGTGAGAGATATCAACATTGGATGTCTATGGAGAGGGCCCATAGAAAAACATTACATCTAAGGAGGAGGTGAGTACAGTAGTAGACAAACTCAATTACCAGGAAAGGAGCCTCGGATGTCGAACTTGGTGTGACATCATAAGCCACACAAAGCCACGAGAAGAGGATGAAGGAAACTCGTGACATTGAAGCATTTTGCCCCTCCTACATGCTTAAGGAATGAGGGAAAATAGGTACTTTACCTGAGTATCCAACATTCCCAAATATAAAAATGAAACAAATATAAGTGATGACATGTCCAATTCCTATTGGTTATAAAAGGAATAACCTTTGAAGAATGGAGGAAGGTGGAGACTCATTAGGATCAACTCATTAGAGGTGTAGTAGTGGTTGTAGAAGCCCGAATAGACAACTCTGTCATGGAGGGGCATGAGACTGGAACAGAGGAAGGGAGCAAGCAGACCCACTAGGGTTGCCGATGGTGAAGAGGAAGAAGATGAACTCGGAACATGAAGATGGATAATTTCCTGGGGTAGTGGAGGTGGCTAGTGGAGTGGAGGCTGGCTGAGACACACAAGGGAAGTCACCCTCCATCTTGGGTGGTTGTGTGGATATCCACCAACCCGATTATAGTGTTTCCTATGTGGGTAGGAGGAATAATGAGCGAGAGATCGGAGTCGGAGGTCCATGGAGAGGGGTGAGACCAAAACATTGCGGCATAGGAGGAGGCAAGGACAATAGTAGGAGGACTCGATTACCTAGAGAGGAGCATGAGATGTCGATGTTGGTGCGGCGTCGTGCACCACATAGATCCACAACACGAGGATGAAGGAAACTCATGGCGTTGGACCATTTTTTCCCTCTACAGGCTTAAGGCATGAGGGAAAACATGTACTTACCCTGAGTATCCAACATGCCCAAGTATAAAAATGAAACAAAGGTAAGTGATGATGTGTCCATCTCCTATTAGTTAATAAAAGGATTAAATTAAGAATATTGTAATAATTAATTGGTACCTCTGATCGAGACATATTATATTTGAAAGTGGAATCTTAGAAAAATATAGTTAAGTCGTAAATATATTTCCAATTAAAAAAGCAGTGCAAACACGTCGTAAAGTGATAATTAGTACATAGAAACCCTAGTTTTGTATATTAAAATGTTAACAACATCAAAATCCTTTCTTGTATACTACAATCTGATATTGTTGAGTATACTACTAATCAATATGATAATGATAATAAGATAATTAGGGTTTCTAAAGAGGATAATCATCAATAAGTGAATTAGGGTATAAAACCCTAGTTTTAGTGATTATGATGCTTAATATAGTAAATCCAATTATTTTGATATGTTATCTATCATTTTGGAAAACAATGCTAATAGAAAATGATTATGACCATAATGATGATAATTAGAATTGCTAATATGAATAATCATGCATATGAAGAATTAGCATTAAAGATCTTAACTTTCTATGTTGTTAATGAAACTAATTGAATCTAAGTGATCATCATGAAAGGGTATGATAAGTATAACAGCTAGGGTTTCACCTAATAAGTAATAGAAATAGGGATTGAGCCCTTATTCCTTATCTAAAACCAAAACATGATCCTAAATCCTAGATTGTCTCTCTAGAAGGGTTGAATTTGTTTAAATATGATGGTGACACTTTAGGATTTACATGCATGTAGATTATATGGTTGGATTTCTCTTTGCTTGCTTGATTGGATGATATGCTTAAAGTATGATTTGATAATCTGTATGATTCTACAAGAGGTACGTGGTTACACTTATGACTACACGCATTAGATTTCTGGTGTTTTCTAAGGATTTATCGAAGATTTAACAACTAAATTGTAGGATGTTTACTTACATTTTGTTCAATTATAATGCCACTGTGACTATCACATAAAAGAAGAATATGTGAAGAAAATGCCAATTCTTATTTTCTAGTAATTGATGGAACTTATGTTTTTATGTACTTGCATACTTTTGCATGCACCCCACGTGCATAGTATATTTCAATATGCTGATCCTTGATTTTGTTTCACTACATTTTAGGTACATGCTAAATAAGATGATATCAAGATATGATGCACCGATGAAATTACTTGAAGAGATTAAGGTTAACTTGTAAGGAGGATTAAATAGATTCCTCTTCTCATATAGTTCTCATATGTACAATTTTATTTATATAAAATCATACAACTCCTTAGTGGACCATCTTGTAAATGATATTTGAATTACGATAATTATTTGCTCTTATTTGTTATTTGATAAATTCAGATCTTTGGGAAATTTTGGGTAATGGCTTTCGACTTTAAGTCCTTCCTGAATTGGGGGTTTCCGAAAAGTGAGGTCAATACACCCATCCTAGTACTACTTTGGCCTAATCATTTTTTACCACATAGAACCTATTGATGTGATACACAAAAAGTAGGTTCACCTTTGTGATATGGGTATTCAAATCTTTCTTTTTAAGGTCATTTTTATCTAAGGACTCAAATTCTAGAACATTGCAGAAACCATAATAATTCCCTATTGGGATTGGACTCACTATTGTGTCAATATTTTACATGTCTTTGGTTAGATTTGAATGGTTTATATGTATTTTTACTTTTTTAGTCAATTTTGTGTTCCTCATACCATATTATATGTCAAACATGTTATGTTTCTGTGTTGGTGTTTATATGCAATATTGTGGGAAGTTCAATTTTGTGTCATACACTATTAGGTTTAGGGTTATTTCCTCTTTTTGGTTGTATGACTTGAGAGCCAATATGTGATTATTATAATTGGATATATTATAAATTATTTGATTATTAATATAATGAAATTACACTTATTGTGTTTATTTAATCATTTATATAATGAATAAATATAATAACATGTTAAGATTGTTTTCATTTTATGATGTATGGTTTGAGTTAACAATTTGAAAATGAGGCCATATATATACTTAGAGTAATCATTCTTGTTAGTACTAGGCCATATATTGTCATGGATATCGGAGAAACACAATAATAAATAAGACTAGTGTGTATGCTTCATGATGTCTACATCTCTTTAGTTATGACATTAGATATCAATTAAGAGAAATGGGTACTTGTTAGAGAACACATTGTGCTAGACAGACCCACTTTGTTAATAACATATGGAAGCCATCTCATGGATGTCAAGGTCGTATCTCAATGTGATAGTAGTGACTATGATCCTTCAATATGAATTTACAATAATAATGACATGTTATTATGTGTACATGATTAATAATCAACGTGACTTTGAATAAGGGTTTCCACATATGCAATGATTAGGTGCACTGTGACACATGGATTATTGTGAGAGATGTAGATGGAATATGTCCCTACCATTTGATTGATACCTTGACCACTTGATAAGTGAGACTATGAAATTCATGGACATGCTCATGTGGGTCAATGTATGATATTCAAGTAAAAAAATATTAATACTTTGCTCTTATTTAAAGAAACAAATCAATTGTTAAGAGGATGGCTATTTCATGGCTCATGTTCAATCTATATATGTGACAAAGGGAGTTGGTCACTTACATGTTGAATTTTCTAGATACCACTCTTTGCTTGTCGGTTGACTAGGTGTCCCCATTGGTAGTATAGACACAAACTAAGGAACAAATACAAAACGAATTTTGTTTGACTATGAATTGAATTGGTCAATTGATTTCAAAACTAAACATGCATGATGTGGGAAGTCATTCGACATGATGTACGAGTAGGTCAACTGGATTACCCAATTGGTTGACTGGAAGGTCTTCCAAGTTTTTGTATTTTGTTTTTTTTTTCTTGTGTTGTGATTAGGAACAAATTTTGATTTTTAGGAAATCTAAGCCCATGATTCTCCTATTGAAATTTATGTATGTCAGCATTGTGGGACACATATTGAGATATAAGTTATCATAAAATCCTTCCTTTTAGAGTGAGACCTAAACTCAACCCAATGATGACTGCCCACAATAGGAGAAGAAAGATGGCGAGCAATGATAGATCTTTGATGACTATGTTTCCTCTTCCTATAGGTGAGAAATGTGGTGCATTGAGATTTCCTGCATCTTCATGGATGACATAGATGTTGAGGAAATTATATTGAGGCTTGGAGGATGTGTTCTAAAAGATGAAAAAGTGATTCAATAGAGGCAAAAATTGAGATGTTGCATGAAAGAAACATTGGTCCTTTAGGTAGAATTGTGAGTTCTACATCGACATAAGAGTGAGTAGTTGTTGGACAACTAATGTGTGCAATGTATATTTGATACTATTCTATGTCTTTAATATACAAAACTAAATAGTTACATCTAGTCTATTCTATAAGGAACTTAAATGAGAAACTTTTGTATTTCCAATGAACCACCTTCCCAAAAAATTCCACTGCCCTGACATCCATTATTATTGTATGTCACTAGTCATGTGTTTATATTATGACATGTTATTGACTATTATTAATGGATTGTGTTCCCTAACTATGTCAAATATGATTTTATGGAGTATATTGTGTTTTGTAATATGGGAAGTGAAATATTTAGTGGGGAGATGAATTGAGATAATATAATTTGATGAATCTTAAAAAACTCAAAGAGTTTAGTGAAACTTCCTTCACAAAGATGTGAGACACAAAATACTAAAGAAAGCTATCAACGATATAAGAAACCTCAAATGACACAAAATTCGTAATGATTCAATCATAAATTTCATACACCCACTACCTAGTTTTTTCAACCAATATTCCTAAATAGTATTTTATTTCCTTTCCTATAGAGATAGAAATTATAGTTACCAATGTCTTTTGTGGATCAAGGCTAGCCTTCTTTTCTAAATCTAGGATAATTGTCACCTTATTTGCATGATGATGGAACATCACACATTTCAGACAATTAATGTGTACCTTCACCCTCATCGGAAATATTCTCCCTTGAAGGAGATCCATATCACTTTGACATAACCTTCTATCAATAAGTACCACCAAATAAATAAAATATAATAGGAAACAAGTAAAAGAAGAAATGTATGACCAACCTTAAAGATATATGATTTTTAGCACTAGTGACAAGTATAAGAAACCCCACAAAGTTTAGGAAATTATCATTCTGGTGCATAAGAAACTAGATTTTGACAAATTCTTTTACTAACTTGGTAGTAGATGAAGGTAGTAAAGTAGACTTCTAAATTTGGAGAGATAGCATATAGAGATGCGTCTCCGGTGTTCTTTGCATGGACATATGGAAATATTGTAAGTAGGAACACCTAAGATAGTTATTGGAAGTGTTTAGAGTGAGTTTATTACAAACTAGTAGTAATAGGATAGTGGTTGGGAATTAAATGACCAATGATAAAAAAAAGTTTGTAGAATAATAGACAGTAGTATTGTAATTTAAATAAGTTCAATCTAAGTCCTTTTCAAACTCAACTAAGTGTTAATCGTGATCTCCTTGGTATAACATTTATGTCTCAATAAAACACAAGTTTGACAGACTTGCAATTAAGTAAAATTGCATTTTTCGTAAGAAAATAGCTTGTACCATGGAGTAACTCATTTTTAAAAATGATTAAAATGAATTTAGGAAAATTGTTTATTCCTAGCATGTGTATAGTAGAGAATTTTAGGTTAAATTTTGGTTTGAGTCATTCTTCAATTGTTATTAAACCATTCCTAATAAGTGGTAAATTTGACATGTGCACAAATTAGTTCTATGTATAATGTGATTTATGAGTATTCAAACAAAATAACCATTGCATTGTTTGACATTATATATTATCAAGTTCCTTTTCACCTAAAACATTCCATGCAATTGTTATTAACGTACATGGGAGATATTGTATCATCAAAATTAGGGTGTGAAATTTCCAAATGGACAACAAATACCTCCTTTTCATGATGAAAAATATTTTTAAAGATGAATTTGAGATAGAAAAAGCTGGATAATCTTACCTTTGATTTATACTCAATGCATATTTATTTTATTAATTTTTCTCCACATTTTTCAAAGTAAACAAAGAGGGATAGAACACAAAGTCCACCTCTAGGTTTTACTCCCTATCAATGGGATAAATCAAATTGAGATTTAACAATATACCCATGCATACAAGAAAGTACAATGAAATAGTAGGGAATATATAACCAAAAATCACACATGATATATCGAGGAACTAATTACACAATTTTTTCTAATAAAATTAGACAAATGTTACATCGTTCATGATAGAGAGATCCCATTTAGACAAAATAGGATCAAGAAAGATACTATAACACAATGGTTAAAAATGTTAAGCTCACCATTGATATAGATATGCCAATAGGGAAAAGAAGTAAAAATAATTGCAATATATAGCACAAGGTTGATCACCCCTTGTATCACATATTCGAGATAAATTGGTCACAAGTAAGAAAAAATGGAAAAAACAATATAGATATAAAAAACAAAATCTAAAATCACATTTGTAACATTTAACATAAACCACTTCAAACCCAAAATATCACCAAAATAGGTAACAAGATGAATTTAAAACCAACATAATGACAAAAAGAATAAAAGCTTAGAATCAATATTTTAGTAAAAATGCAATACAATTGCATTGCCCCTCATTTAAGATAAATTTTGATTGAATGAAAGTAAGATGGAAATTTTAAATAAAGTAAAATACATATCACATTAGACAAACATACAATAACAAACTAACAAAATACTAATAAAATGCTAAAATTATTGATAAAAAAAGAAAGTCAATACAAAAGTAAATCCTAAAAACTTTTATGTTCACAAAAAATAACATATAAAAAGTGCCTCTAAAAACCAAAAACATGTTGCTCAAGAAAAGCACAATGGTAAATCTCCAATAAGAAAATCAAGTAACATGGTTAATAGGAGAATAACTACTAGAATTACATTTCCCAAAGATAAGACCACCATTCATCTTCCTATGATGATTATCATTTTTTGGAACATGTTAATGTCCACTAGTTCCAACATTTCCATTTTGAGGTAGGTATCAAGTACTTTCTCTACTAGCAAGAATGTTTTCAATAGAGGTATACTTGGTCAAGGAAAGAAACATTAATTTGAGAAACAACATTACAATCACCATGAGATTATAAAATGGGTAGTTTCTTTCTACAACTCAACTTTTTTTAAAAGACTAGAAACTTGAGTTTGCAAACAAATTATTATGAAAATCAACCTCATAAATTATTTATGATCACTACTATAATGATCGGTTTAAAACTAAGCTCATCAATAGGGAATCAACAATATACGACCATTTTTTTCTCTTTTTCTTATATTTTTGAACCTTCTTAGAATTATTCTCCACAAGATAAATTTTAAAGAAACACTTGGATATAAACACATTGTGCTCCTTCCTCCTCTTGTTCATTATTATCATCATGTTTATCTATCAGGCATTTAACAATATGATAACAAGCTTCTTCTTAATCATTTGATCCAAAATTTTGATGAAGAGTCCCAAGAAGCATAACATGCTTTCTTCTTTACATAGATTATTCTCTTATTCTCCTTCCTTGTTAGTTTCAAACACTTATCATCCCAATGACTGCTCCCCTAAAAGACACACATAATTTTTGTTTGAAAGAACTTGTGTAATTTTTACTTCTACAGTTATTATCTTCTTCACTACTTATTTTTTCACTTGAAGAAAAGGATGATTCCTTTGAATCACTTTATTCTACGACATAAGCACTTTTTATCTTACTATTTTCCTCCTCTATGGCTTATCTTGATCTTTGAGCTTTATCTCACAAGTCCTTATGATTCCTATTAGTTTTCAAATATCCAAAGTAGAAATATATATAGAATTATTTTACAGCAATAACTTCGTAGATATCTAGTGCTAAAATAATGTAAAATCTTAGATTTTACAGCAATAACTTTGTAGATATCTAGTGCTAAAATAATGTAAAATCTTAGTCATAAGCTCCTTATTCTCAATATTTATTTTCGAGAGATTTCAAGGCATTTACAATCAAAATTAACCTAGAGTACATTTCAAAAATAGATTCATGTCTTTTTCAATTAATATATTTATAATTTATTAGAAAGCATATTTATTTTTTATTTACTTACTTGTTAAGTACCTTCATAAGTAACAGCAAATTTCTTCTATATTACTAAAAAAATAAATATGATTGTTTTTTTTGAACTCACTAGGTGATAGGAAATAATTTAAAATACTAATGGCCTTTGCATTTTAAGTGTCACTTGTCAGCATGTTTGCATCACATAGATCAAGTGTTATCATCGAATAACTTGTGTTTGGATGACTATTCAAATCTCAAAGATCTCAAAGATGATTCCTTTCAATACGACCTGCATACCTCAATATCAACAAGTGTAATTGGTGACACCAAAGATATTTGGGAGGTAAATGCCAACTCCTTCCTTGTTGGATTGAACAAAGATATTTGACCCATCTTCAAGACACTTCAAAGATTCATTATGACTTGTCTGATATACATTGAAAGCTCTATAAGCAGGTCCATAGAACTAATATGATACACTACATACAAAAACAAAGATGTTAGATGAAACTTTCTTAGGGCATATATTCCATGAAAAAAGTAATGAAAAAAGAAATTTACAATACAATAAACCACAATAGACTCTAATGTTTATAGTGGATCTATCTCAAAATTCCATGAATTCACTACCTAGTTATTTCCAACAAGGATATATCAACCTAAAATTTACCTTTTCAACGAATTATAATTACGAGTTCCTGGATCAAGACCATATTAATTTACATAGATCAAGTATAGCTATCACCTTCTTTGTTGGACAATGGAAGATCACCCTTTTGTTAAGATTGTAATCTACCCATTTCACCTTTCATTGCATCGTTCTCACAAAAAATATCTACAAATAACTCCAACACAACCTTATGTTCAGAAGTAGAACCACAGGTTTGAAAAAACTCA
Source organism: Alisma plantago-aquatica (assembly GCA_963693085.1). Classification (NCBI taxonomy): domain Eukaryota; kingdom Viridiplantae; phylum Streptophyta; class Magnoliopsida; order Alismatales; family Alismataceae; genus Alisma; species Alisma plantago-aquatica. The sequence goes on along the minus strand of OY856413.1, from coordinate 802,803,077 downwards.
GGAACAAAAGATAAAAAGTACAACCAATACCACATGATAATCAATTTGTAGGACAAGAGAACATCCGATGAGAAACTGCATAAAATTTTGGAAATGATATATATGGTGGAGTGGAGCAGTAGAGGTGGACTAAAGTTTTGGTTAAATTTAATATAGTTGAAGGTATAACAATCAAATTACAACCCTGGCCGAGATATCAGAGGGTTTCCGCTCTGGCGACTGAGAGGGCGTTTTAGGGCGTGTGGCTGGCGATCTCGGGGGAGGGGGCCTCGGCGGCGGTCGGACTCCACCCCGCTCCCCGTGGGCATCTTCTTCGGCTCGTTTCTCCTCTGATCTGGCGAGGGTTAGAGACTACCGGTCTATCCATCCCTTCCCCTTCTCTCATGTCAGACAGGTGGAGTGACAGACCTGGTCTGGGTGTGCTACTACGTCGACCGGCATTTTGGTGGGCTGGGAGCGGCTGTGACCTCTCCCCGGACGCTAGCCGTCGGTAGGTGCGATGTACCTGGTTTCTCCCACCCTTTGCTAACAGACCTGCTAGAGTCGAGCTTTCCCCCTCTTGCTGTGGTTCACGTTTACTGCTTTCCGTAGTTAGTTTTCCTTAGTTTAGGGCATTTTATCTGCCAGGTTTTTACGTCTTAATGGCGTATGTTTCTGTTCTTTGGAATAAAGGTTTTTCTCCTTCCGGTGTGGAGGTGGTCTGGCTCAGGGTTTATCCCTGTACTTCGACCATGATTGGGGTTTTCCCCCCTTTCTTATGTGGTAGTCAGTTTCTCTGTTGGCTACTTTTTGGTTTTTTATCACAGAGGTCGGAAGGTGATCACAAGAATTATGGTCTTGCTTACTCTTGGATTGATGAAAGAATCATCTACTGTGCAGAGATCACCCAGGATTATGGTTTGATTCTGGTTAAAAGCTCCTATGGCGAGCTCGTCGTGGAGGAATCCAGTCTGAAGTGTTTTATTTATATCCAATCCCATCTGCTAAATGTTGATGTAATTTTCCTTTCTTTTCTCTTGAGCAGAGGACTGTTCTTCTTTGTAGATGTCGTATGGCTGTTATTAGTGTGATAGAAACTGATTTTTTCAAGAAAAAAAATCAAATTACAACCTTTGAGAGATATCAAGTGCATATGATGTTTCAATGTGGTTTAGGTGTCCATACGTCACTCCTATATATAGGAAACACTTAAGAACAAAAAAGATAAATTTTATGAGTGTCTAGGAAGAATATATATGGACATGAGTCATTGAGAATTGTGGGTTGGAATGAAATGATTAGTAGTTCATAAACTAAAATTTCTACAAAACTATAGTCAGGAGTATTTTGATTCAATTGACTTACATCATGTTTGAAATACAATTTAATCGAGACTCAGTATGACTTAGTCACATTGAAGACTTGAATGAGATGTATTTTGACAAAAACTAGTATTTCTCCTAAATTCATAAATTTAAGAAAACTACTCAAAAGAAGTTGAAAAAATCATCTACCAATTCAAATCGATGTATACATTTATAAAACTATGATCAAGATGGTGTTCCACCATAATCTTATGTTCTTACAACATTTTTAGAAATTTATCCACTTGATCTTATACAAAGTATGATTATAGGTAAAAATTGATTTACATGTATCCCAAATACATGAATTATAACACATTTGACTTTGGATCTTGGATAAATTACTTGATCACAAGAGGAACTTACTACACATGTTGATATCCTATATGGGAAATATTTTCATTATAAAAAATTATAGCGTGATATACTAAAAAAAGAAACAACATTTTATATTTTATTATGTTTTATCACAGTGATTTTTTTTAAAGTATTTTTGCAAAATTCTAATTATTCTCAATTAGAAAAAAAAATCTTAACTTCTTGAGTGACCTACGAGGTGATATATTGTGTCTTGTTTTTGTGTGGGGTAGGGTGAATTTTTATCTCACATTTTGTTTGTTTCCCCTAATATGTCTCAAATATCTTAGTTATAGGCACACACCAGTCTATTATAATGTTTTTTTATCATTTTTTGCTTTCTAGGGTTTACTTCCTAAAGCTATTAGTGAAGATATATTAGGAAGGATTGGCTTTTTTTCTAGCTACCATGCACAAGAATAGTTTCTCATTACAGATAGAATTAAGATGGAATGTTGGCCTCCACATAAAGATAAGGGTAGTAGCATGATATTATTTTCATTTACATATCCACCCATGTAGTTGTAGGACCTTTTTAGGTTGCTAAAATATAATACTTGGATTATTCTTTATTGTTATTACACTTATGATAATTGTTTCACAACCTTATTCAATATATATGAGTGTCTATCCATTTACATTTTGAATGTTTTTCATTTACACAATTGAGTAATAGAAGATGAACATTATTGCTTCAACTAATTATATCTATGATATAAATAAAAGGAAATCATATACAAATATTTTAATTTTACTAGCCATGATTTCCTTATCTATAGAGATCCTTACCTAGTGTGGAAACTATGAAAATGTGATGTCTGTGTTATAATCTACACATTTTGTATATAAGGATTAAAGAAAGATAGTTTAGCATGTGAGGTGACAATGAATTTTGTAAATACTTATGCCACATATAGTTGGGAATTGTGTACCATTTCAATATTATACCAGTGACGTACCCATGTCATCCTTGTGATAGTATAAGATTTGATTTTATGCTCGCATTAAGTGGCAAGGGTAGTAGATTATTTGAATATGGATATGCTGGCATGATGGACATACCAACTAGGATTTATTGCATTGATTTTTGCACCATAATTATTTCTTAAATTTTAAATTTTATTTTCAAAGTTTATTTCCCATTATACTACTATATGCAACAAGAAAAAGTGTTTTGGATCTTTTTTATCACTAGTTTCTTGAACTAAGCCATGATGGAGGAAGTATGAACTAATTTAGAGAAAGAAATATGTAGAAGAGAACCCTAGGATTGATTAGAATGAAAATATAACAACCTATATATGTGGGTGAAGTGGTCTTTTTTGTATGAAGTATAATGGAAAAACCACCATTTACCCTTTTTGGTTGTGTATGTTTTTGAGGTTGCACTAAGTAAATCATTTCATTGTAAGGTAAATTATATGATCATAATGTTAGAACCATTCAGACATGATAACTTATTCCTATATCAAAGATCGTCTAATTAGAAGAATTACCATGGTATATCATGAACCAAATGAGTAAACAAAACTTCAATTATTGACAAATAACCCTCATACCTTCAGAATTATTCAATCAAACCTATTAGTTTGAGCCTTTTTAATAGGTGAAGAATAAGTTTTTAGTAAGGTATACATAGAAGGATTTCAAGGTTGAAATCCTCTTTGAGGGGTGGAGTCCTATTATGCAAGAATTTAACATTATAAACGTAGAAATGCTAGCTCTAGGATGTATATGACAATAGTAATAATTCACAACGAAACCCCAAATATGGTGTATATTTTATTTTGATAACTCTAGAGTGAGCATACAATGAATATCTAGACACAAACCCTAATGATGGTTAATCCCTAACCTAGACACATATGTGATAACACCTAGCATTAATGAACTAAGGTTGTTAAGTGCATTAATTTAGCAAAATACCTACACGCATGACCTTAGTCATCACACATGACTTAAGGAAAACATTAGGATAAATATGGTGATAGAAGTAGGTTGCTATGCTTCTTTAGTAAGTACCTTAGACCTTAATAGGATTGTAATAAAGGATAATACAGTTTAGTGATCTAAATCTAGAATAGTTGAATAAGTAATATGGATACATTATATGGTCAAGCCAAACTTATATGTAATAAGCTTAAGATAAATAATTATTTCATAAAATGTAAAACATAATTTACAATACATATACTAAGTAGATGTTATAGAACATGAAGTATTACGTAATACCTTATACATGTAAGTAAATAGGGTTAATTTTCTTTAGTAAAGTAATAGGTTCAATGAAAAAAATGTAATTCTTGGACATCCCTAAGATGAAATATGTAAGACAATGCATCATAGTTTACAATAGTTTATGTTTGTTTATATAATAATAACACTACCTAACTCAAATAGAGAATCTAAGAAAGATAATGGAAATGATTACAAAAAATGTTAAGGAAAATATTCCTTATCACAAATCAAATATAATCTTGAGACACTAGAGAGAGGTATAAATTAGGATAATAATTAAGGTAGAAGTATTAATAAAACCCAATATATAAGATAATCTATGAAATGATGCCAAAATAAGAAACTAATATCAAACCATTTTTTACATATTTAATTAGACAATTCGTAAAGTTTTGCAAGTTGGGCCTTATTTTCTAACATAGATATGTTAAAGTAGAAAATAAAATGATATAAATTTTAATGTTATTTGGGTTAAGTATTCATCTGACCTAATCATGGTTTCTGTGTACCCTATATGTAGTTGTTGAGTAATATATGTGTCAGAGTATGGCTTATTTCCTACCTCTACATAGAATAATATGTGGAGAAGCACTACTTCAAGTGATATACTATTACATCTATCTAAATATCCTCTTCTTTGTTACACAATATTTCCTCTCAAGTTGTTTGATCTTCCAATTCCACACCAAACCAAGTATTACATGATCCTGCTAATGCAACAATCATGAAACCATAAGCCATATGTCACAGAATCGGAATCCCAGTCCCATGAACCAAATGAATACCAAAGATGACATGCGGAAGCGTAAAGCTTGGCACACATGAACAAGTAATAATAGAAAGGCACCAACATAGTCTCAACATTCAACAAGTATAAATTATACAAAATGCATTATATTCATGAATTCAATTACATATTTCCATAGTCAAGGTACAAGTCATTCATGTGCACTAAAACTGGATCTTACAACAAGTATACCTAACATAGCTCACCAAGACCATCAACCTTCTAGCCATCTTTGAACCTAAAAACAAAATACAAGAAACGGGTCAACACACGAGGTGTTGAGTATGGGGCTGAAAGATACACACACACACACACACACACACACATATATATATATATATATATATATATATATATATATATATATATATTTATATAAGATTTGCATAATTTGAAAAGATTTCAAGACTAAAAGAACAAGAATAAACACGTTAACTGTTTAACAAAATGCAAAACCATATTTTATGTCATTTCACTCCATTATACCAACAATATCAAGCATGTTTAAGGCCTTTGACCATCTTCCAGTCAGAAGGGTCCGTAGGGGTGCTCAAGATTAGCCAACCCTTTTATACGAGAGGGACCTCAAGGCCATAGCCAAGAGCTAACCCTTTATCAATCAATATTATAATGGAGTTCTATCTATATATGTGTTCAAGTTATAAAACTGATGAGGCAAACATCGAGTTAGACATAGCAATACTACATGGCAATATTTGAGCAAGTAAACAAACAAGCATACAATATATGTCTTTTCAAGAAAGAAAGCGATAGTCATATGACAACATAAGGCCCATACCTGATTCAGACCTAACATATCCTTCATCATCTAGCCACATGCCAAACCTGATTAAAAACAAGATTACATATATGCATTCGATTCTCATCATTTTCCCTAATTAGGTGCATTTTAGGGTTTTGGCCAAGATGGGTTCCAAGTTGCTTATTAGTACATTTAGATGATCTCATATTGATTTAGGGTCCATCATAAGAGTGTGGTTCAAGATTGGTTATAAGGTTTCTCCAAGAGTTATAACAACATAAATTACTGATCTCATGTTTGGTTAAGTGCTAAGAGTCATTAGGTAGTAAGGTTAGCATCAAAAGAGCAATGTATAACATTATAGTCCAATATGGTCACATATGTACAAAAGGAATCATGTATGAGCATAAGGGGGAGTAGGACCTTCATTTAGTTCAAGTATACATCACAAGTATTGATTTAAGGAGCATAGGGTAGATTGAGTAATCAAGATCTAAGTTTGCACTAAAAAACATAACTCCACTATACTCTAAACGATCAAAAGATAGAATTTTTGGAAAATAGGAGAACTAGGATCAAATTCAGGTCTAGAAACCATTCCCAAGTTGTAGATATTTTTGATACGGTCAAAATGATATATATATTTACCCTATTTGGCCAAGGGAGTTGCGAGTTATCATATTTCAAAGAATTGATCTTAAAAAAGGGGGTCTATACCTTATTTTTGCTAGGATTTGGTCTGTTCGTTGACTGGGCCTTGGCTGTCCATGGACGCAGGGCCTCTGGACTGGCTGGTCCAAGCCCAAGAGACGTCTTCCCCCTCTCCAGTTCATTTCAATGAGACCTCTGTTTGGAACAGAGCAGAAATAGGGGAGTCGTCCCCTCCCATCATCCCAGTGAACCCCACATGGAGCTCGACCTCGGCACCCAGCTGTCTAGGGTGATGGAGGAAGTGTTCCACATGCAGTAGAACTTGGGGGCGGTAGGTAGAGAGAAGACTACAGACTCCCCAGCGTTGACCATATATGCCCCCTATTGTATCCATTGTTGAGAAGAAGAGAAGTGGTCGGTGTAGCCACTATTGTTGTCGCTTGAGCTTTTGAGGTTTATGGACACCAACGTCATCTACTAGTCTCCGTGAGGTGAGGGGCGGTGATGCCCTTCCTCTTTCCTTTGGCATGGGTGATAGTAGGAAGAAAGGGGGGTGTTGCTTGGGGGCGACAATATAAAAAAAATTGGAAGAGGGACCCCTTTTCGATCACATTGGCAGCTGGGTTAAAACTAGGAAAAAGGAAAAGGGCAACAAGTGAGGGTAAAAAAAGGGAAAGATATTAGGGTTTTGGGGTCCTAATCACCATCTCATGGTCACCTTCCCGATTTGGCAAGTATGAGGAGGAAGAGTTTGTGCGTGCGTTTTCCTTTTCAAACTGGAACTGGAGACAACCAGGCTGTTAGGCCACACACTAGCTGGGCTTGTGAATGGGTAGTCCCAACAGTTTAAGTCCACTATGTAAGAGACTTAAAAAAAGGCAACTTCAACCTAGCATAACTAGCACATCGAAGGTCCGTTTTGGGTGATTTTTCCATTGTTGGATCCAAAATCGAGTCCACTAAAATGTGGTACATGTTAGAAGCCAAAAGATTATGGTTATGAGCTTCAAAATATCGAACAAATATGGTGATATGAAATTAAAAAAATGGTATTTAGTTCCAAATTACAATTGATGTCACATTTAGAAAAATTGAACATTGATGTGACTAATATGGAGTCTCCCAACCATAAAACCATTAAATTGACATTTAATTGAGTAAGATGTCAAATGATGAGAGAGAAAGGGTACAAGATAGGGATATAAAAGCTAGGTTATCACATCCTTCCTTCCTTCAATGAAATTTCGTCCTCAAAATTATTCCAAGATCATAGTCGAAAGTCAAAGTTCATACATCATCATGCCTAAGTATCCTACCATGCTTGTCATGGAATTCCCCACAATGGGATGCACACTAGGTTATCATCATCAAGTGTGTACTCATCTCAATCATATACGTATTACTTAGTGTTCCCTCATAATGTGAAATCATCATGGCATTGGGGTTTTCCATCACCTAGTATCCATACATTAAGGGTTTTTGTACAAATCCTTACATGAGACCAAAGGGTATCATCAAAATCTATGTTATCAATTATAAAATGAATATGTTCATGGTCATGGCTTCAAACGAGACTATCATCGAGTGTGTATCTCATCTTACTCTAGATTTCATGCATGTTTTTGCTTTTCCCCAAAATTCTACCAACTTTACCGAATCATGTTCATTATTTCTCATTTTTGGATCTAAAATTAAACAATTTATTCATTATGCTTATTCAAGTTATGTCCCCCAAGACCATTGTCATGTCAAGTTGATCATTTTTTTTGGGTGCGAGATTAGGCATGTTACCCCTAATTATTCATGCTAAGATCTTATGACATCATCATATCAATTTCATGATTTCAAGGATACATCTTTTATGTATAGTATGATTTCATACTAGGTCTAGCTTATGAGAGTGGCTCATTGCACATTTCAATATTTTAACTTAAGTGAGATTCTTTCGTGTATCAAGTGTCGTTCGAGAAAACAAAATTATCATCAATGTCAATGTTTTGAAAATTTCTCACATGTATCCAGGAAGAGTTCCACAAGCTCAAACCACTCAAGCTAAGACGTATATATGTTCATCAAGACATGCTAACAGCAACTTCTACCCATAACAAAAATTCTACCCATCTTTTGAGGAATAAGGGTAACCACTAGACTCCTTTATATATAATTAGTAACCCAAGTATGAGGCTCATCATGGATATCACACATCATATACGTTATCTTAGGGTCTTGGAACATCCCCCTCACCTATATAGCAAGCATCAAATTTTCAATTGCCTCTTTCTCTAGGGTTAAAATTATTCATAGGACGTCTAGGGTTCAACACTTTCAAGGAACCCACACACTAGGTCACTCAATTCATATAATTAGAAGTATTCTAGTTAGGGGCTCGTCATCAAGTATTTCAGCATTCATATTTTTCAACATTTCAAATACTTAGGAGTTTAGGTACTCTAACCTTCTGCCGAGGTGGGTCGACTCATATCAAAAGGTCACCCTATTCATATGTCCCATTCTAGAGGTATTCCTTTATAAAGAGATTGAGGCCCGTGTTGGTCTCAAACCATATATCATATCTCCACACATACAAGACTAGGTACAAGCAAGCATGTCAACTCACTAGCTATGTTTAGCACATTAACTAAGTGGTATGTATCATATAAGGTTCTAGGTTTGGATAGGGTTGCATGGTCAAACTCATTTCATATCATCAAACTACTTGGCCATCTTAAGGACAAACCTGGGTCTTATCAACATCATTATCATCATCTTAGGTTTCTAGGTTACTCACTTGCCTAACCTATATCATGGCTCTAGAAAACTCTAGAGACTATCACTATCATCTAAACTCTCTCATCTAGACTTGATGTTACATCTCTTTCTCCTAGGTTGCATGGAAACTTACTACCTTTTTGTGTGTGGTAACATTTTTCATATGTACAGATAATAATACTTGAAATATGTTTTCTCCAACATTTAAATAGGTGATGAAAACCACCATTTTCCATCTGAATAAAACCAAAACCAAAACAAGTTACCACACTCATTAGGTAGTCTAGTATCATGACACCTAGAGAACTAGCAAGAACATGGTGCACACTTGTGTAGACATCCTAAGCACATGTCGTGAATCATGACTAGGGAGGTAATTTACACAAGTCTACACCTAGTTCTAGAACATCTAGGTTCTAGCCTAGAGGCTAAGTCAACCTAATCTACAAGGATATTTCATTAAGTTTCTAGGGTTGAGATGTAGGGTGAGTTTAGTTTGTGTTTCATGTGAGCAATGTTTGGTGTAGTTATTGTTCATGCTCTGATACCATCTATCACGGAACCGGAATCCCAGTCCCATGAACCAAATAAATACCAAAGGTGATATGTAGAATCGTAAAGCTTAGCACACATGAACAAGTAACAAGAGAAAGGCACCAACATAGTCTCAACATTCAACAAGTATAAATTATACAAAATGCATTATATTCATGAATTCAATTACATATTTCCATAGTCAAGGTACAAGTCATTCATGTGGACTAAAACTGGATCTTACAACAAGTATACCTAACATAGATCACCAAGCCCATCAACCTTCTAGCCATCTGTGAACCTAAAAACAAAATACGAGAAATGAGTCAACACATGAGGTGTTGAGTATGGGGCTGAAAGATATATATATATATATATATATATATATATATATAAGATTTGCATAATTTGAAAAGATTTCAAGACTAAACGAACAAGAATAAACATGTTAACTATTTTACAAAATGTGAAACCATATTTTATGTCATTTCACTCCATTATACCAACAATATCAAGCATGTTTAAGGCCATTGACCATCTTCCCATCAGAAGGGTCTGTAAGGGTGCTCAAGATTAGCCAACCCTTTTATATGAGAGGGACCTCAAGGCCATAGCTAAGAGATAACCCTTTATTAATCAATATTATAATGGAGTTCTATCTATATATGTGTTCAAGTTATAAAACTGACGAGGCAAACATCGAGTAAGACATAGCAATACTACATGGCAATATTTGAGCAAGTAAACAAACAAGCATACAATATATGTCTTTTCAAGAAAGAAAGTGATATCATATAACTAGATAGGGACCATACCTAATTTATACCTAACATATCCTTCATCATCTAGCCACATGCCAAACCTGATTAACAACAAGATTACATATATGCATCAGATTCTCATCATTTACCCTAATTAGGTGCATTTTAGGGTTTTGGCCAAGATGGGTTACAAGTTGCTTATTAGTACATTTAGATGATCTCATATTGATTTAGGGTCCATCATAAGAGTGTGGTTCAAGATTGGTTATAAGGTTTCTCCAAGAGTTATAACAACATAAATTAATGATCTCATGTTTGGTTTAAGCTCTAAGAGTCATTAGGTAGCAAGGTTAGCATCAAAAGAGCAATGTATAACATTATAGTCCAATATGGTCACATATGTACAAAAGGAATCATGTATGAGCATAAGGGGGAGTAGGACCTTCATTTAGTTCAATTATACATCACAAGTATTGATTTAAGGATCATAGGGTAGATTGACTAATCAAGAACCAAGTTTGCACCAAAAATCATAACTCCACTGTACTCTAAATGATCAAAAGATAGAATTTTTGGAAAATAGGAGAACTAGGATCAAATTTAGGTCTAGAAACCATGCCCAAGTTGTATATCTTTTTGAGACGATCAAAATGATATATATATTTACCCTATTTGGCCAAGGGAGTTGGGAGTTATCATATTTCAAAGAATTGATCTTGAAAAAGGGGGTCTATACCTTATTTTAGCTAGGATTTGGTCTGTTCGTTGACTGGGCCTTGGCCACCCATGGACGTTGGGCCTCTAGACTGGCTGGTCCAAGCCCAAGAGATGTCTTCCCCCTCTCCACTTCATTTCGTCGGGACCTCTGTTTGGAATAGAGCAGAAACAGGGGAGCCGTCCCCTCCCCATCATCCCGGTGAACCCCACATGGAGCGTGACCTCAACACCCAGTTGTCTGGGGTGATGGTGGCGGTGGTCCACGTGCAGTAGAACTTGGGGGCGGTAGGTAGAGAGAAGACCACAGACTCCCCAACGTTGACCATCTATGCCCCCTGATGTATCCATTGCCGAGTAGAAGAGAAGTGGCCAGTGCAGTCATTGTTGTCGCCGCCCTAGCTTATGAGGTTTGTGGACACCGACATCATCTACTAGTCTCTTTGAGATGAGGTGTGGCAGCACCCTTCCTCTTGGTTTTGGAATGTGAGAAAATAGGAATAAAAGGGGGGGTGCTGCTTGGGTGGTGACAGTAGAAATTTTTTTTTGGAAGAGGGACCCCTTTCAGATCACGTTGGTGGCTGGGTTAAAACTAGGAAAAAGGAAAAGGGCAACAACTGAGGGTATAAAAAGGGCAAGATATTAGGGTTTTAGGGTCCTAATCACCATCTCATGGTCACCTTCCCGATTTGGCAAGTATGAGGAGGAAGAGTATGTGCATGTGTTTTCCTTTCCAAACCGGAACTGGAGACAACCAAGCTATTGGGCCACGCACTGGCTGGGCTCGTGGATGGATAGGCTCAACATTTTAAGTCCACTATGAAAGAGACATAAAAAAATAAGGCAACTTCAACCTAGCATAACTAGCACATCGAAGGTCCATTTGGGGTGAGTTTTCCATTATTGGATCCAAAGTCCAGTCCAATACAATGTGGTACATGATAGAAAGCCAAAAGATTATGGTGATGAGCTTCAAAATATCTAACAAATATGGTGATATGAAATTAAAAAAATGGTATTTAGTTCAAAAGTAAAATTGATGTCACATTTAGAAAAATTAAACATTGATGTGACTAATATGGAGTCTCCCAACCATCAAACCATTAAATTGACATTTAATTGAGTAAGAGGTCAAATGATGAGAGAAAAAGGGTACAAGATAGGAGATATAAAAGCTAGGTTATCACTCCATATGTTCCCCAGTTCTGGACATTGATTACAAGATGCAATATACTTACTATTAAGGAAAATATAAATGCAAAGGCCGAATTCCATGTCTTAGACTTCAATATTAGGTAGTGGTGTGAAAAGGCCTTGTCTGTGGATCACCTCTAATGTCAAGATATAAAATTTGGAAAAACAACTATATGGATCTCCCCTAAATTCTTTATGAACGAACCTTATCAACACTCCCTCAATTTGTTCATGTGTATTTTACCATCTTTTTTCCTTGGTTTCGTCCTTTGAATCATAGTTATTTAATTCCAATTAAGGTTCTTTTATGGCAAGTTTAAAAACTTATAATTACATAGAGAAACTAACTCAACAATTGATTGGTTCCACAAACCTCTTTCAATGATTGGTTTACCAAAAGTTAAAGTAAATTTATCATCTTCCCACCTTCCATATGCATCCTTTAACCTACATAAACTCTTCTTCATTTTTTCATTTTTGACTCAATCCTATTTTCAAGATTTTTAGGTTCTCTAGGACGTACTCTCATGTTTTCTACATCATTTTCCTTTTGGTACATCCCTTCTCATGGGAGAATGAAAAATAATTATTTCTACTAGGTCTTTTTCTATGTAAATATGTAAATGGTTTGTGAATGTTGTAATTTGGAGATACCATGTAGCCCTTGTTTTGGTTTTAATGCACCACATGTTATGCCCTATGACATTATAAATTTACAACCATTTGATTTTATTTGGAAAAATGACCTATGTTTCCCTTTTACATTGTTGTTGTTTAACAAGTGTTTTTGTGGAATGCTACTCATTCTGTCATGATTTTTCGTTTTTTTTTCTCTAAATGATAATATCTTGTAATTCTTGACTAATTTTGGGAATAATAAATATACAAATGAATTAGGGTTTTAATTGTAAAAACATTGTCTATCAAATTATATTAGTTTTGAAACCCAATACCATTAAAATAGAGAGGTGAATTATAGTGTGTAATAAATATTTATTATTTATCATCTTAATATTTAGTTGAAATGATTAGGTGTAAGGATACACATATATTGATACTGGATTTGGTTAATATTAATTGTTTCAAGGACTAAATTATTTTTCATTTCTCTTTTGATTCATATTTGAAAATAACACCTTCATGTCTTTTGACATACTTAAGTTATAATCACTACAAAATTCCCTTTTTAATATCTAATTAAGCTAACTAGTTATAATCTATTTATATTTATTTTATGTAATTATTTGGATACTTAACATTCAAATTGCAACCTTTCTGTAATATCTTGATATATTTTGATATGCACACTAAATTCATATTTGACAGCACAGAAAAGTGTAATTGCTAGAGTGATGTGAGAAGAGGAAGTAATAAGCATTCTGAAGAGAATGAATTCATATAAAGTAGCATGGCCTAATGGTATAATTGGGCACTTCATCATGTAGAACTGGGAAACTGTCGGAAAGTCTATACTTAACACAGTAAAAAATGCCATTGTGGTCACGATCTAAGTGCATAACAGTGTAATTTGACCATTGTTCTGATACCAAAGGTGCCCAGACCTGTGCAATGTGAACATCTCTGTCCTATTTCCATAAACAATGTATTCTTGAAATTGGCATCCATAGTGGTAGTGGAATGCTTGAAATCTCATATCCCTGGATGGATCTCATAGAATCAGAGCAGTTTCTTTCCAAAAAGGCATATTAGTGACAATATAGTGCTCACTCAAGAGGCTATTCACACCATGAAGAGAAAGTCCAATGCAAAATACATGGTAATAAATGTCGATTTATCTAAGGACTATGATCTCCTCTCTTGGAAGTTCATAAGGGACACTTTGGTGAAACTAGACTTACCAAGCATCATCTTGAGCTATATCATGAAGTCAAACTCTACATGTAAAACAACAATCCTCTATAATGGCAGCAACACAACATCATTTAAGGCCAGAAGAGGTCACCGCCAAGGCGATCCTTTGTCTATATATCTCTTCATGTTAAGCATTGAGAGCCTCAACCAGATGATTGAGGATCTGGTCTCAAAAGGAAAATGGAATTTGATAATCTTTAGGCTGCAATGGAGTTACAATTTCTCATCTTTGTTTCACGGATGACTTTATTCTCTTCGGAAAAGCCATGAATCAATAAATGCAACTCATTATGGATTTCTTTCTAAAGTTTAAAAAATCCTAATGTCAAGCAGTATCTATTAAAAAAACCAAAATCTACTCTACATCAAGTGTTCCCACATAAACTAGAAGAGAGATTAATAGACTATGCAAATTCTGTGAAACAACCGACTGGGTAAATATTTGGGCGTCCCAATTCTACATTCAAAAGTCACACATATTAGTTACACTGAAATCCTCAAGAAGGTGGAACTTAGCATAATTGGCTATCTAGAAAAATGTGTGCCCATCATAGGTCGATGTTGCCTGGTGAACTCAACTCTAAGTGCAATTCCAACTTACACCATGCAAAAGGCAGCTCTACCGTAGGGGTTATGTGACCGTCTTGATAGTAGCATATGGAAGTTTCTATGTGGGGGGATCATAAACAAAATCTAGTCTCACTGGTGGCATGGAAAAAGGTTACAAGGACTAAAATGAATAGAGGGTTGGGCATCAAGTCCACGCAAGAATGGAACATGGAAATACTCTTGAAGAACACCTGGGTGGTGACTATAGGAAGGGATACTCCACGTTGTAAATTCATGCGAGACAAACTCAAGTAGTACATGGATGAGAAATCTATTATCATGGAGAATAGTTTCAAACAAATCATGAATGGGGAATTCCTTGTTTTTGGGATGATAATGGTCCAATGTAAACTCCACCTTCAGACAACTAGAGCTCAGAGTTATACTGGAAGATCTTCGAGACCTTAGGCATTGCCAGTTTGGTCAAAGAAGAGGGTAAATGGGACATGAATTTCATGAAGAAATGGTTGCCAACTGCTATTGTAGAGCACATCATGAAAATTAAACCTCCAAGTAATACAAATGGCAATGATCTCATTGTATTGGAGGCCACCAAAAATGGCAGCTATACTACTAGCTCAGGATACTCAATGTTACATAGATAGAAAGAAATCCAAGTGCACAGTGAATGGAACTACATCAGGGGGCTAAAGTTTTTGTAAAGATTAAAACCTTTATGTGGTTACTATCAGACGATGCTATCTTGACAGACAACATACATGTACGGTAGAAAATGACCCTGAAAAGTGCTTGCAATAGGTGCAATGAGCAAAAGGAGACCAGTATCCACACTATGCCTGACTATAAATATGCTCTAGATACTTGGAAATGCTTTGATTACAACAGCCTACCCTCCAACTTCTTCATCACAGACATTAAAACATGGTTAAAGGATGGAACAAGAACGAAGGTGGACAAAATTTAGTTCATGATTAGTTGTTGGCATATTTGGAACTATAGAAACTAATATATCTTTGACAGAAGTTGCAGTCGATAGAGCATCATCTCCTATTTATCCAACGAGAACTCAAACTATCATGAAATCTTAGAAGCTCGAAGCTACGATAGTCAACTCGAGATCTAAGACTCACAGACATATGAATGGAATAAACTTGTTGTACATCACCTCAAGATATACATTGATGTTTCCCTACACAAATACAGGTGTGCAACAACATGTATAGCGTAGAATGACAAGGGGGGATTGGATAAAAGGCCTTTTTGGTCTACTAAGACATCATCGGTAGTCTAAGGTGAGTTGTTTGCACTAGACCAAGCTCTTTAATGGACATAGGAACAAACACTACAAAATATAGAAAGTTAAGAAGAATTCCAAGAAGCCATCAACATGATAGAGGTAGACCCTAGGAACAACACTATGTGAGCTACACTTATCGATGGTATCCAAAGTAAATTGAAAGAAAATCCTAGCTGGTCCATTCGTCATGTTTTTAGAGAATGCAATGGATTTTAGATAGCCTTACTAAATATCACCTCAAGAACAAATTTAGAGACTTCAAGTACACCCGACCGCTAGACACTATGTGGATTTGTGTAGAAAAAGAAAGTTGTAATGGTAGTAGTACTACCATGTTTAATTCAACACTAAACAATAACAATATTTGTAGCTCTCTTAATTTTTACCTTCCAAGAGGAGGGTGGGATGAATACATGATCTCCTAACTTTACTAAGAAAGAGATGTAATTTTTGTAATCATATCCCAATTTGATCCATTTTTTTAACACAGTCCTTAATTGCTCACTATTATGATTAATCATGAACTTTCATATGAAAAATGCATGTATTTGATGAATTAGTATGATATTTTCATATTTGTATGCTTTATGTATTTTAGAGTTGGAGGTAATGTGATGCATGCACATTTCATGTTCCCACTGTGATATATTTGTGTGAAAGTGGTTAAGTATTGTATTTTATAAGGTCAAATGTTATATATCCTGACAACAATTATCATTTTATATCACAAGTACTATGTTTATATCACTTTATGTTGTTGACTAATATTCAAGATTTTATCCGTTAACTAGTTTGAATATGCTTCTACGCATACATTAAAATAATGACATGGCAAGTTTAACTTGGATTATTTTTGTGCATTGTGATCTTGTTTGAATCACGATGCCTCAAACCCCAGATTGTTGTTAGTTAAATACATAGTACTTTGGGAATCTCTAGATTTACTTATGTGGTGATATTATCCATTCAATTTTGGTTGGAACCTCAGTGTCCATGTTCCCTTGTATTTCTTAATTAAATGTTTTATATGCGCATACCACCTTTTCCATAGTGGTTGTATCTTATTTTTGGGAATTATTTTCCAACCTCTTCAGTGAAGAGAAATGTAGAAGGGTTGATGTTGTTTCTAGTGTACCTACAAAAGAAGTGTGGATGTTTGGGAGATATAATTTATTTGACCAAGTTTCTCACAAAAAAAAGTAAAAAATAGTGGTTTTGATATAGTTTTCATTTATATATCCATCTATGAAGGTGTTGAACCTTGTCAAATTAATAGATTGTAACAACAGCATGCTTTTTTTGAACTTCTACACTTTTGTTATATTGTAATATAATTAGCAATCACTTTGGAGTATCTGTCCCTATGGAAAAATAATGTTATGTTTTTTGATGTGGTTTGTTTCCACTTCTTCAATGGAGTAATGTGTGATGACCTTTATGCGCCCAAATCACAAAAACATAACTACATAGGTTAGAGAGAGTGTCCATATAGCTAGTTAAGCTAGATTCCGAGACCAAATGTAGCAAGACATGGAAAATATTCAAATATTTATGTAGCTTCCAAAGAATAGATCTAGTTTACTTAATAAGTGAATGGATTTTGGGATCTTCACTTTTTGTTATCAAATATTATATGGATAGTTTCAAGAAGAGGTGATTTATTTATGAAACATAACTTAGGACATTACTAATAGTTCTCTAAAATAATGTTTACACCAGATACTATATGAGAGATATGTTTTTGTATTATTTTATTGCATAAAAATGGTTTCATTTACTTCCAATTATTTTCATTGCATGTGTAATAGCCTATCTCATTATCTGATACTAAATTTTTAGTAAGATTTTGTATTCAAATGCAAGCATTTGTTTTCTAAATATGGTCCAAAAATACAAGTACGGTAGCTGGTATTACATTATTAATTTGGCATTTCTCTTATTTGGTATCCATGTAAACCATTACCAAACTTGACCATACTTACACTAAATATAATAGTCGTTGTATTTGGCATCTTATGTTAGTGATGGGTACTAAATATAATCACCATTTTCTATATTAAGAACCCTGTATTCTTTTTCAAAAATGTGTATGTTTTTCTTGATTTTTCATCACTTTATGCATCCAATTTGGTCATGACATCATAGGTACATGGGGGCACATTTCAATGGACTACACAATTGATAAACACAACTGAGAAGACCTAAAATAGTTGATCTTCATGCCAAAAATCCTAAGAACCAATAGATATAGTGTTTTTTCTTGTATCCAAATTATATAGAAAAAGGAAAGGAGTTCCAAATAAACACACAAATTATTAAGACAATCATGTTCAAACTGGATGAAACAAACTAAATGGAACATGCCTTCTCTTTTTCAAAGAAACAAGTGTAGAACTTACTCCCTTCATGATATCTTTCACATAAAAGCAGCAAAGTTGTTCCTCTCATTTGGTCCACAATCATATGATCTATGGACTTCTTGGTCTAAGCCAACAATCAAACCTCACTCTATTTCCACCTCATTTTTTTGATATACGTATGTTTTGATATTAAGATTAATACAAAATTTCCTCAATGTAATTCATATTTTAACATTAATAATTTTTGATGTATGACAAAATAAATTTCTGAATAATTTAGAGGCCAATTGTATCTTTATGTTATGTGGTAGCAATATTTGATGTTTTGAGTTTGTATGAAAGTTAATAAAAAATCTCTTACAAATTTTATAATTAACTAAACAAATTTGAACACTTGAGTCAACTTTTTTCATAAAATTGTGACTTTGTTATTATTACTATATGGTGGAACTATATGATCTTTGATACTTCTAATAAATAACATGTTATTAGATCTAATAAATTGAAAGAAGTTTGATTCGATACTTTTGTTAGTATAATGAACCAGAATTAGTCTTGTCTAGTTTCACTTATAGAGAAGACAAGTTAGGACAATGTGCAAATAGTTTTTCAAATGGATACTTAAGGTAATAACAACAAACTTGCACTCATTTATATCAAACTCTTTTAGTTATTGTTACTGTTTATTTCTTTAATGGTTATGAATCATTGTACTCCTTTAATTTCCTACAAAACATTATGTGACTGAGATTTTTTCACCACATAAAGTAAACACATGCATCTTGATGCAAACCACGTGTATTAACCACTTGTAAAGGTTGAGTAGGATGTCAAAAATACTAGACAACTACATGAGGAAGCAGTTTCAATTGAATCGAAATTATTCTGTAAGGATGATATAGATAGGAACTATCAAGAGTCTAAGTGGATCCATCAAGATCCTTAAGGACCATGTCTGTAAGAAAACAAGATGGTGATTTTTCATCTGTCCTATATCAATGATTATCTCCCTCCTCGTCACACATTGGAGTAGCATTGTTAAGTCTTTTGTCCTTTCTAGCATCTTAATTCTACCATACATCCCCTACAAAAATCAGGTCCATCAAGTAAGCTAAGTAATGGTCTCCTAGAATAACTAGAATGGGGAACACACTCCCTAAATCTAGAATTTGTTGATGGTCTACACAACGATTGTAATCGGATACTTATCCATTATGCCTCATGCATATAGATTATAAATATATTCTCCTTTAGGGGATATTTGAGTTGCAAACATTATATGTGGATAAAACATATATAGGATGACTTCCTATGGTAATACACATATAGGCTCTACTGTCATCATTTAAGTCCTATAATATCAATTAAAAAGTAACACTTAGGTGGGAAACGTAACTTATCATAGCATACAATGTTTTTTTTCTCATCCAAAAGAATTGATATAGAAAATAATAACATCCATTGGAGAAGGTGAAGAAACTAAGACTATAATTGAAAATTGTGTTGATTTAAAATACAAATTGACATAATAGATATATACAAGTAGTACTTTTTTGGGTACCTATGGTGGTTTTTAGAAACAATTTTGCAAAAAAAGGATGTTATAGTTTGTAGCCACAATTTTCTTCAAATAACCAATGCCATATACTTATTTTCTTTATAATGGAACAATAGGTTATAGACCTACTTTTTAGTGGGTCATATACAAGCATGTGAAACCTATAATGAAACACAGATACAAAATAAGATTCACTAGCATTCATATTCACACCTACATATTTACTTGACTTCACAATAACTAACCAAATCCTAAATATCCAATTGCATTCACTTGATTCATCACCAAATCATAAACATTTAATTCCATTTACATGATTGTACAATTGGAAGTTCATTTCCTTTCATGTTCACATCAAACCATATTTATATTTACTTCACAATACACATTCTCTTAGATCAACATAACTCATTAACTAAAAGCTACACCAATTTATAAATCATGAATGCATCGCAAATCCATAGTTTTTAGTGAATAAAAATTGAGTATAAAAATCCTAAAGTGATATCTTTATTACCTAATTTATGTTTCACATGTTCTATGACATTGTCTTGAAATGTCCTTTACTACCACCACCAATAGTTTCTACATCACCACATCAACAACCATAGTTGGTTTATCCAACCTACACACATTTGTATACGTTGTTGGAACTATTATGCAACATCAAGTGTTATTCTACATTGATGAGTGATTCTAGTTTCCTTCTTCTATTTCAAAACATATGACATGTGCACTCCTATGGATACCATGAATAAATTTATCATTTACTTAGTTTTAGGCCTTTATTCCTCAACATATCTCTTTCTTTGTGTTTCACATATGATATATCCAAACCAAAGAAGTTTCTCTCATTTTTCCACCCATGCAGAGCTACCAACACCCCCATCTCCCTCTTCTTCAACAAGGATGACCCGAACAGTAGCATCATCCATTAATAGATAGGTAGGCACTTTTTATCAATACATATTGGATGTTGCAATAATTTCTTTAAAAGATTTTATATAAAATATTAATGTGAATGATGATTCTAACTAGAAAGAAGAAGCACTGGAACATCCAATATTGCTCCATTTGAGTTAGAATCATGGCTCATGTGAATAATTCATAAAAGAATTTCTACTATTTGTTGTAGTGTCCAACATGAAATGTATATATGCATACACATGTGTATCAATAGATGAGGATGTTTATCAGGTCATCATTGCTAAACAAAAGGGAGAGATGTAAGTGTCAGTAAGGCTGTAGGAGTTTATAGAAAGAGAAAGCCCTCCAATCAGGAAAACATTTTAGGGAAACATTAGTGGCGTATATTTTTGAGTAATTAATGGAATTGTAGAAGTAAAAAACTAATTGTTACTCGGTATTCACAGGAGAGTACGTGTCACATATTTTGAAATAATAAGAAAAACATCACAAAAAATAGAAGTTGGTGCAGAAACTGATCCAATGACATATGTTGATGTGGAAAGATGCGCTAAACCACCACTAGTTTTTGAATGTGATAATGTATAAAATACCAACATTGGTGATAGTTGTGGTGATTAGGTAGACTGAACTACCTTCTACGTTCAACATTCTGGTTACTAACAATCATTATTGTCTGCACATGATTAAAAAACAAAATGTGACATCCATCATCAATAATAACAACAATTACCATCTTCACATAATTAAGAAAAAAATCATATGAGAATTGTGATGAATAAGAAAATGATGATGGAAATTAAGAGAAAAGTGTATCATGTACACATATCCAGTCTGCTCTTAATCATCATCATCATCATCATCATATTATTCTTCTTAATCATTCTGGTAAGATATTAACCTAACATATATAGGAAGACAACTAGAAGGCCATGAAAATATGAGATGAGATTATAACAATACCTAATTTTTACTAATCAAGAAAAAATCATATATTCAATGAGATCCTAAAATATAATTAGGTATACCATTGTCCAAGTACATCCAAGTTTCCATATAATGTGAAAATGTTAACTAAATTAAAACGAGTTTAAAATAAATCAATCCATGCATGTGACATATAAATTGTATTAATATCAATGAATATATATCTTAAGGAAATAAAATGAATTGCTTCAAGGAAGAGTGATGGAAGTGGAAGGAGGATGGTGACAACAAGGATAAAAGTAATGTAGGAAAACAATGGTTGGAGAAAGGGGAAAGGCATGTAGGAGAAAGGAGGAAGTGGTAGTTACAAAAGAGGTCATACTTGACAATGGTCAGAAGGAGAAACAACTTCTTCATGTAAGAGAAAACATGTAGCAACAGTGTGTGAGGAGCAAAGAATGTTAGTATTGAGGAATAGCTTGGTAGTGATGCATAATGGAGCAAGGAATATCAGCCATAAGGGGAAGGAATTGAACTGATACCTAGTGTGTACACCCAATAATAGAACCATTTTTCCCGTCATTAGATGATTATTGGTTAACTTCCACTTTTAATACAACAAGCATCCTATGATAATTAATATAAACTATATTTAAGTGATGAATGTACCAACAACGCATCATTTATCATCCATACCAAGACTTTCCTCATGGTAGGTCCTAGAAAATCAACCCAAATACATGGTACGTCCATAGCACGTACATGCAACACGTGTTTGTTGTGGGATTTAGAATGTCGACCTTGGTCGAGTAGAAGTAACACTGACATTCTTCCTCCTCCTATGAATGTAAATAGAGACTGAGTTGTCACATCCATCTGT
The DNA here is from genome assembly GCA_963693085.1 of Alisma plantago-aquatica. Lineage (NCBI taxonomy): Eukaryota > Viridiplantae > Streptophyta > Magnoliopsida > Alismatales > Alismataceae > Alisma > Alisma plantago-aquatica. Next base: position 802,780,575 of record OY856413.1, on the reverse strand, counting down.
CAAGATGATGAGGTCTTCTACGTTGTCGTCGGTTTTCCAGCACACTGGGTATATCACATTGTTGTCTTCTTTCTCACATACCTCATCTGCAATATCACATTCCACCTCTTTGAACATGTGGATCTTTTACCCTTGCCTTTAGTTGGGTATCATCCATCTACTTCTCTACATGAGCTAAATCAGATTGGTACAATGTGCTTCTCCTTCAAATGTTATATTTGGGATACCTCCACTACCAATGGCACCTTCACCCTCTACTCTTTCTCAGTCTCATGTTCCTCTCCTATGTGATACACCCATTTCCTTCATGGAATGATATGCCCACACCATTAACTCCTATTTGACTTGGGGTTCTTCTTCTCCTCAGACTCATGTACTTCATGCTTATCCTTCCAACACTTCAAAAGTCTGGGTTTTCCTCCTTGGCTAGTCGCGTGTTGAGTTTCTGTTGAGTCATTCTCATTATTTTCTCAATTTGATTAATCTTCACCACCCAGACGAGGGCACCTTTTCATTCATCTTGGGACTAGTGTGATTAGAAAAATGGCATATATGGAGTTCCTAGTAACAATTCCCACAATTATGCCATTTTTTCCCACTTGTTTCAAATGATCATTCTATCCATTGGAACTCATATCTTAAGGTATGGATCAAGGTTGACATGTTCAGTTGGTGTATATATAATTTTTGTTGCCATCCCTATAAGGGAGATCTTGGGAGGCGGCAAGGGGAGCAAAGATGACTAAAGCCAGTTTTGGCAATGTTGATCTTAGTGGTTGTGAAGGGTCTTGTGGCATGCAACGTCAGGGATTCATAAGAAGAATGAGGAAAAGTACTAAGATAGGTGGTATTACGTGAAAACATTATTTCGGTATATGAAAACCAACACCACCATTTGATACATAATGTCAATTATGAACAGAAAACCTATGTGACAATCACATATATCCGTGCACTTAATCCAGTGACACATAGCATCAGTTTAGCAAAACAACTAACATTGAATTTCTTTATGGATTGAATTCTGGAACCTAAATTTATTTCATTAGATGTAATTTGAAAATCTATTTAGTTTGTGTTTTTTAACTAATGGGTGGTATATTCTAATAATATGGCCTACATTATGCATCTATTTCTATGCAAATAATGACATTATATGTAAATTGGTACCCTAATATTTTTCTTAGTGACAATTGTGACATACATCGCCACTTATCTATAACATACCGATGCAACAAAAATATAATATCAATTTTATAACCATAACAGACAATGCTATAAGAAAAAATGTACTAGTGATAGAGATAAAATTATGGTCGATTTCTTTCCCCTTTGACATGGTCAACTTGTAAAAATATTGTATTAAGAGTTTTTTCATGAACAACTGAGACATCATGAGTGTTTTATCATATAATAATCTATATTTAAAATCACGAGCAATTATGAGAAAGTCGTGATGTTTAGTTATGTGTAGGGGCATAGCTAGGGGTGCTCTCAGGGATGAAGCACCCCCCAAACTATAGAAAATCATCTTTTTATACAAAGGGGTATAATATTAAAACCAATGGGCCTTTTTATAATTTATTCCTATTGAATAACTGTCCAAGAGTAATGCATACAACTTTTGTCAAGTCGTTCCTGATTCCATTTTGCTTTTGTGTTGTGGAAGAAGTGGCCACAATACACCACATCCTTGGCCTCCTAGTCAGCCTCAAACCCACATAGGAAAACATAGAATCAAACAGAGACAAAGATTCACATCCAATGCCATGCAAGAACTTCAAGTCAGTCAAAGAAACCTGAGTTGATCTTTGTATATCACACTTTGAAGCATTGATAACATCCAATTTTGTGGATATTCTATGCCTTAACTTACTTTTTATTTCCTTTCATAATGAGAATTCATACTCACTCCCCATCTTTTTGAACATAAATACATCTTCTACATTTACCTGAACATAACAAGGACATTTCATGCACATAATCATAAAAGGAAAGCATTTATCATAGGAATAGGATGCCCATTGGTTCCCATAACCAATAGACACCATAGATCAACCACCATAGCCACCATCATATCATAAGTTGATGGTTCTAAGTTAGAAAGACATACATCTGCCCAACCTTCGGTCCACATCCTAAGAATGATCTACATGACCATCGAGTGGCAACGTCTAATGGTTTACCTAGACAGTCTTATCACACTAACCAACATTCATTTGACATGTAGTGGCCATCCAGCGCAACCATCAGACTTTATCGCCAAGCCTCAACCGATGACTCAAAAACTAATTCTCCCCCTGACAATCAATGGCTTCCCAATAGTGTCAACTGATGGTGATGAGGACTTGATAGTTGATGGCCATTCGGGCCAACACCCGATGGTACAACTGCAATAGGTTGACACTTAACTGATGGCTACCCTAGAATCATCAGCCTAAGGGTCGACAGACAACCACCACTCGATGACCAGATTGTTGATGGAATCATTAGTCGAATGGGCATTCGAAACTGTTAAGCACATCCCATGAGATAGGTGCCCGAAGAACTTCTAGTGCAAGTTAAGTACTCCTAATGGAGACTAAGGCATTAAACCAAGACCTATAAATACAAGACCCCCATGAACATAAGAAAGGCACAAACACAAAGAAGGAGAAAGCACTATCGGATCCACTACTCACTATCAACCATCCCCCGTAAGCCATAGGTTCTAGATACGAAGGACCAGACTCTGATGTGTCTATTGCTGATCCATTACACTCTCACCCTCATCAAAGTAGTACCTCAAAGAAAGGAGGACAAACAGAAGGTCTTCATCATCATTGCGCCTAATTCAGCAAGAAGGATGAGACCATTGATTGTGGCCATTTCTTGGTGGTCATCGGTGTATCTTGATACTCCTCTTCTCTAAATCCACTCTTCTCATTTCACTTTAATTTGTTCCATCTTCAGAAGTGCTCCATGTCCCAGAATATTTGTAAATTTGTAACGACACTCATTACTATAAGTGGCTAAACAACTTGCTTGAGTTGGGAGTAGGCACTAAGGTTTTCTCCCAACATGTAAATACTTATATCCATTGAATATATGTTCTTAGAAAAGGTTATCTCCATACTCTTACTCTTAATGATTCACTTGTAAGATTAGCTACCATCTTTTGATCCTTGATTGTTAGTTCCTTGAAAGAGAAGTGTCAATATTATCAAAGTGTTGTGGAGTTACATGAATGTGTGAGAATTTTGAATGTTAAACCTAAGAATTATATGGTTATTATTGTGATTGTTTGTATTCCATCTTGAGAGAGAGACAACCTTATAATCTAGATCTACCCTAAGCTCAATAGAGGAATGTGAAAACATATATGATGATTTCTTGTAATATTTCTATGGGTATACAATGGGTGTGAGTATTGCATGTTGGAGAGAGATCTGAGTTGGTATAACCCGATCTAAGTTTTCCATCCATATTTATTTTATAACTCATAGTATTAACTTTTTTGTTGTTTATAATTTTATTTTGTTTTACTTATTTGTTTTGTTGTTGGTTGAAGTATCATTTCTCCATAAGGAATACCAAACTTAGTCTACTCTCTTGGTTGGTGTAATTGAGCCAAAGTCTTATGTTCTTAGTACTTACCACTCCTTTTCCTTCTAGATTGACCCTGATTTATTTCATTCGGCCCCATATAATAGTTACGGGAGTCTGAGTGTCAGGTTAAAAATTTAAGAGTCCTATTACTCTAAGTTGGTTCCTTTTTGCACGTGTGATTTAGTTTGGTAAACTTTCTGGTGACATTGTCAGAGACAAGGAAATTAGTACTATTAAGAACCTAAATCTACTCACCATACACATGTGCCTCAAGTCTAGCAATATACTTGACCGCATAAATTGTATCCATTATCTCTAACTACCTCAAATACTTCATTTAACACGTCTAGTTTCTAACTCGACTATGTGAATTTTTTTAGGTAGTCTGAACAGAAGCATACAACGAGTTCAAAAACCCACATGAAAGAAACATGCCTCCTCGTAGGGGTGGGCGCTGCTAGTTTGGTGGAAACTACAACCCAAGGGTTGAACAACCTCAACCTGAGCCAAAATCTAAATATGAGGTGTGCCACTTTGATCAAGCTGGACCTAAAAACCCACCTAAAGGCGTTCCAGCACCACCTCATGATGAGGATAGTGAGGAACGACTCCATAGTGAAGAATGTAAACCTAGAGATAGAGAAAGGAGGAATGGGAAAAACAACAAGGATGATAACAACAATGGCAATCATGGCAATGAAGAGGACGATGATGACAGAGGCCTTTCTCTTGGTGAACTAGCATCCACATGATCTAACAAATCAAGATACCCAATCATCATTCCTAGATTCAATGCCCCAAATTTTGAACTGAAACCAATAGTGGTGTCCATGATTCAAAACAAACCTTTTGAAGGAAATTACCCTAACTAAAACCCTACTACCATCTGGACGCCTACAAAAACATATGCAACACCATCAAGATGAAGAGGGTTTTACAAAAGGTGATATAATGTAAGGGATTTAACTTCTTTTTGAAGGAAAAAGACTTATCATGGTACCTAGCTCTATATGACAAGAAAATTAATAATGGACACCCATGGATGACACTTTTGTCACCAAGTTCTACCCGGTGGAGAACACCTTCATAAACTGGCACAAAATGATAGGATTCATGCAAAATCCTAGAGAGAATCTATGTGAGCCATGGGAACCTTTCCAAGAGTACCAGAGATATTTCCCTCACCATAATTTTGACAAGGGATTTCTGGTTACAACTTTTTAAATCTATCTAACCCCTGTTGAGAGAACTTTATTAAATGTGGTTGTAGGAAGTGATTTCTTGGGCAAAAATTCAAGAAAGACTATGGTCATAATCAACAATATGGCTGCACTTCAACCAGGACTGGAATATGAAAGAGTACATGGAAAAAGGGCTACAGTTGAAGATAGACACATATGTTAAGCAACTAAAGGACTCCAGAAGAAACGGTAAGAAACCTATAGAAAGAGTCATGAAACGTGTTACATTTAGTGAAGGAGGCCATGGTGTTGACAATTGCATCTATACTCAGTCGGAGGAAGTGAATGAAGAAGATGCGACTGAGAATGCCTACTATGCTAACTTTAAGAGGCCAAATCATCCTAGTTTCAACTATGAAAACAAGGATGTTGCTGAGAATCGTCATCAACTGAACAACTCATCTAAAGGGCCACCTGGATTTAGAAGAGCTAGAGGACATACAATGCACACCTGCACTACAAACTACCAACAAAATAGAAACAACTATCAAGGCCAAGGATAAAGCCAAAATCAAAATAGAAACTACAATCGACCTATCCCATATCAAAATCAAAACAAAGGTATAGTCAGACAGACATGGTGTCAGAACTTTTTGAGTTTACAAAAAGACAAGTTACTATGAATGAGAAATTAACTCATAGTGCCATAACCAACACGGGGATTTTGAACACCATTTAAACTCAAATGGTGAGTGTAACAACTCAGATGAAGGATATGGAAATCCATCAGAACAAAATTGATTAGCAACTAGCAAAATTGTCAGAACTAATAAAAAAATAGCAAGGATCCCATCTTATAAGAGTGTGAAAATGTCCACTCTCCATTACGTAAAATCTTTGGAAAATCAAAATGATAAGAATGTCCCTAAAAAAAGAACAAATGTTGAGTTACAACCTGAACTAATCATAATTGAGGAAGCACCAATGAGGAAGACTCTACTAAGAAGTGTAAATCTAAAGAAAAGAGAAAAGGAAAGAAAATTGCAAAATCAAAGAAGTTCAACCTCATCAAGGAAGCTTTTGCAAATACAAACCCATATTCTCCATGAGTTCCCTTAGCCTATAAACTGATCAATGCTCACTTGAAGAAAAGGTATGAAAATTTCATGGAAGCTATGAAGAACTTGCACCTAGATGTTCCATTCTTGGATGCTATTGAGGAAATTCCCACCTATGCTAACTTCTTGAAGGATCTAAGAATTAAAAGGAGAAGAGGAAACCATATGGACACAATGAAACTAGCTAAAATATCCAAAGCTTTTGAACAAGCAAAAATGCCCATGAAGAAGAAGGATCATGGAGCATTCACTATTCCTTTCAATGTCGGTGACAAGTAAGACAAGTTCTTACATACCTAGGTGCAAGCATAAGTCTAATGCCTCTTACTCTAACACTAATGTTGGGACTGACCAACATGGTAAAGACTAGAGTGAGGATTCAACTGGCAGACAACACATACACAAAGCTAGTAGGAATAATGGTAGATGTCCTAATTTGTGTAGGATGATTATTTATCCCATGTAATATTGTAGTGATCGATAAAATGGAAGACAAGACATGTTCTATGATCTTTGGAAGGCCTTTCCTCTCAACTAGGAGAATGTAAATTGATTTTGAAGCATGAATCATTACCCTAAGAGTAGGGAAAGATCAGATTGACTTCCATGTGCAAGACTACATGAGGGGCTTGTCCCTCTTCGAGTCAGTTTACTACATGGATAGCTACTATCAATTCTGTGAAGAGGTATAGGAGGAACAAGCTATTGTTGATCCAGTAATGAGAGCCTTGAACCACCCAAACCATATCTTTAAAGACCCAAATGTTGTTGAGATTCTTGATTATCTAAACTAGCCATAAGAAGAGTGTAGTGATGATGAAGAACGGACAATTGAAACTGAAAAAAACGCATCTCTGGAATAGACACTGAAAGAAAAGGGGGCATAAGCCTAATTCTGAGCTGAAGCAATTCCTTAAAGGACTAAAATACAAGCTTTTGGATAATGAAGAAAGAAATCTTGTGATCATAAACTCTGCCCTAACAAAAGATTAAGAGGAGAAGATGATAAATGAACTTAAAAGCCACATGAAAGCAATATGTTACACAGTTGAGGAAATCAAAGGGTTAAGCTCAGCTCTCTGCATGCACAAGATAAACTTGGAAGAAACAGCTAAGCCCCTAGTTCAACCACAAAGAAAGATGAATCAAATGCTTAAAGAGGTGGTTAATAAGGAAGTAATAAAGTTTCATGACACAAGAATCATATATCCCATTAGCAATAGTAATTGGGTTAGCCCAATCCAAGTCATACTGAAGAAAGGAGGAATGACAATCATGAAGGGAGAAAATGGAGATGAGGTGGCAATGCAAACAGTCATAGGTTAGAGCATGTGGATCGACTATAGAAAACTAAATGCAACCAATAAGAAGGATCGTTTTCCCTTACCTTTCATCGATCAAGTGTTGGAACATTTGGCTCACCATGCATACTTTTGTTTTTTTGATGGATATTCATGATTCTATCAAGTCCCCATTCACCCCAATGATCAATAAAAGACAAGCATTACCTCCATTTATGGAATGTATGCTTTTGGAAGGATGTGGTTTAAACTATGCAATGCACCAATGACATTTCAAAAGTACCTGATCTCAATTTTATCTGACATCCTAGAGGAAATTATGGAGTTATTCATGGATAACTTCTTCATATATTGGTTTGATTTTGATAGTTGTTTTATGAACTAGAGAGATGTTAAGAAAAGAAACTTGTGTTAAATTGGGAAAATTTCCATATCTTGATCCAAGAAGGGATAGTACTTGGACATAAATTGTAAGGACCCTGACCTTCATTTAGGGCTTACCCTGTTTGATTTGCTTAACCCTGGTGTTTTGGTGCCTGCTAATCACCTTTGGTGGTGATTAGGGTTTGGTTGTGCTTTGTTGAGAGTTGGAGGTGCTGCTTGCAAATAATCCAAGTTTAGGGTTTTGTGTGCAAGTTTCCCCCCTTGTGAGGTGTTCTTCTCTCTCTTTGCTTCCCCTAGGGTTGAGAGGAAGGCTTGGGCTTGTTGCTTGAGTTGTTTGGGCCTTTGTTGAGCTTGTTTGGGCCTTGAGGTGCCTTGTTTGGGCTTGGTTGAGCCTTGTGTCGGCCAAGTGTTGCTTGTATCGGCCTAGTGAGGTGTGTGTGTGTCGACCTAGGGTGTTTGTGTCGCCCAACAAAGAGGTGTGTCACCCTAGTGCAAGCTTGGTGTGTCGCCCATGGTGCTTGGTCTTGATTGGTGGACGCTTGGTGCATGTATTGGACAAGTGTCTTATGCCTTGCTAGAGTGGTGGCTTGAGTTCTAGGACAAGTGTCCCTTGTTGGGGCGACACCTTGCCATGTTCCACCTTGTTTTCTCCTCCCGTTCTTTCTATAAAAGATGGTTCCTTCCTTAGCTTAAGTACCCTTTGGTTCCTCTCCCTCTTGTGCACGACACACTCCCTCTTTTCCTTGGTTGGTGGCCGACACACCCTTGAAGGAGTTGCTAGGAGGTCGACACACCCTTGGAGAAGAAGAGTGGTGGTCGATACACCCCCTTGGAGGAGCTTTGGTGGTCGATATCCCTTAGAGCTCTCCATTCTCTTTGCTTGGTGGTGCGTGGAGCTTGGAGTTCTTCTTCTTCCTTGAAGCTTGGAGCTTAAGGCGGGTTGCATCACTCTAACCCTAGCTATTTTACTCTCTTTTCATATATGTTAAATCTATAATCTTGTGTATATGCATGTGAGTAGCTTAGTTCTTTCCTAGTAGCCATGTTGGCCGATCCATGTAAGTTAGGGTTTAGGGAGCAACACTCCTTTCTCCCCTTGGTCTAGAAGATTGAGTTTGGGTCCTAATACCATGAGCAATACCCCTCTTTCCTAGACGATTGAGGTGATCTTATGACTTAGTGGCTTGAGCAAGACTCTCTTCTCACCTTGGGCAAGAAGGTGAGCTCGTTAGATGACCTTGATGAGATGAATCTTGAGCGTTTGGTGCTTGTAGAGGAGCTTCCCGGAAGCCCTCATGGCTTAGCTGCCCTTGCACGGCATGAGTGAGCAATGTATCCCTTTTGTTCCTTGGGCGGGTGAGCATTCTGACCTTGCACGCCTTGAGCTAATTCTGCCCGACAGGGTGCATGCCTTGGGGCTGCGCGCTCGGTGGGATGCTCGCCCGATACATCTGCTCGCCTGACCACCCCATTGCTCACCCAGCGTTAGTGCTCGCCCCGCTTCAGCTCGTGTCGACCAGCGTTGCTCGCCCGTCACACCTTGCACGGTCCATAGTCTGCACGCCTTAGTGAATGTTGCTCTGCTGCACGCGAGTGGCGCGTTGCCCTGCACACTCGGCATCCTTGCTCACCCGGAATAGCACGTTGTTACCCCTACACGGCACAAGGAGTAGCGTCTCGCCCGACACAGCCTGACGCCTGATACCATGTTGCTCGCCCGACATCAACCTGTGTCGCCTGATATTCACCCTGCACTCACAGCTGAACCCTGCACGCCCAGACAATACCCTATCTCGCCAGACGCACCTACTCGCCCGGACACCCTTGCACGCGTGACACACTCTGCACGCCTACTAGAGCTGCACGCCCGATAGGGATTAGATGAGAGTGGGTCCTGCCCAGGATGACCTTTAGTGAGGGTTTTGGGTACCTCTTGTGAGGGCATGGTCTGTCATGAAAAGGTGATACGTCAGCTAGTTTTTTTATGAATCGTTGAAGCTTGTTCTTTATATCTTCTTATAACTAAGCACATGTGTACGAGTGTGACTACCCTGTTTATCTCTTTAATGCTAAGTATAATGTTAAGCATGCATTAGGGTTGTTTGATAATGTACTTACCTATGTGACCTTAAGATGAGGCATGGATGTAATTATCATTGTCATTATGTGATGGCAATATACTTAACCCTAATTGTCACCTTATGGTAATAATATGAGTCACTTGATTATTCATATTGTTATTGAACGATGCTAACCATGCAGGTAATGCTTAGCCAAATGAAAGGCTATGAGAAATGGTTATATGTGAATATTGTGATGACAGGTGCATTATGAATGATGTTCCATAATGATGATGAAAGCTTTGAGAGGCTATGGCATTATGTGATGAGGGATTGAGATCCCATGTTTTGTGATGATCCTTGAGGTGGATCTGGATGGTTGGCAAGAGGCCAAGTGATAACATGTGATGCTGGATCCTTGAAATGTACCACGTTGATGTAATTGCAATTATAACATAATATTGAGTTTATGTTGGTTATTTTCCCTCTATAGTTTGCATGTTATACAACTTGGTTGAATATCGCAATCCATCTAAATGACACTAATTAATCACAGTGAAATCTATCATGTAGTTTGCCCTGGCCATAGATCGATCATCAGTCAGGATAGGGTGATGGTGAAACGGGTTCTCCTGCGGGTTAACCCGGAGCGCATATTTTTGAATATGCGAGGTTTCTCCTAGCCTCAAATAGAGAGGTGAAATGAGTGCAGTTGCGGTTGCAGACTCAGATATGTGATGAGCATGGTGAACATGGCCCATGGCTCCGGATATGTGATACGTGATGAGCATGAATGCGTTCATGGCTCAGAGCACGGTGTTGAGACTCGTGGCTCAGTTTTACTAGCGGTGTGACCTATACCAAGGCAGGCTAGAGGAAGGGTAGCCTGAGGAGCTGACCCTGTGGCATAAGACCACTTGAGCATGAGACTGCGGTCCTACTGTGTTTCTCGTGTACTGACCACGAGGGGTGAGGTCATGGATTCCGGCTCTTCCATTGACCTTGTATGGCACCGGTTATGGGCTTCGCAGCTGATGGTTGGAATTGAACGATACGGTTCACTTCCTCAGGGCATAATAAAATGTAATCCAGCCGTTTAGTATATACTACTTAAGTCAAACATGAAACATTTGTTGAGGCCTTGTTTGTGTAGTTACTCTCTTTATATATATATTGTAGTTATTCATATGTCTTTCATATGTAGTAGAATTTGGATATCCTATCTTATTAATCATGTCCTACATGTAATACTTGGATATAGCTGGTAAGATTAGTTAGCCTTATTTCAATAAACTGTTCTTGTTATATCTTCTATTAGATAGTTGCTTAACGTATATGATCTTATGAGTTCTGTAGCCTTGGTGGGGAGTTATGCCTCCCGCTGGGACAATGTTCAATTGTCTCACTCCGCTGGTTTACACCCTTTTTAGGTGGTCGAGGTAGGCGTGGTGGTGGTCGCGGAGTTGCGGTCGAGCAGTGAGAAGAACAGTAGAAGGCAAGCTTTTGAGATGTTGCTGTTTTGGATGTTTTGTGATAGAGTCTAGAGTCATCCCTGTACTCTCAGGTCCTTGGCGGTGTTTTGATGTTGTTTTACGATCGATGATGTCTGTATATCCTGCTGCTGGCCGGATGTGGGCCTTTATGTATATAAAAGGTGGTGAACTCATGATGTGACTGGACAACTGTTGCTATAAGATGTGGACATGTATCTAGGCTTGTATGGATGTGTATATAACATGTTTTCTTGCAGGATGTGGACTGAAATGTAATATGTTTCTCTGTTTATCATTTTTCTGAAATTAGTTTTAATTAACCCGTGTTTTTGATAATCTGTGGTTATGGTGATTTCCGCACGTTTTCGCGTAACACCTCGTTATTTGTGTGATAATGGGATGTGTTGCCACAAGTTTGGTATCAGAGATTTAGGTTCGCTGAGTCTACAGGGATCTAGGACTAGGTTGTGTTTGTTCTTATGTGTTTTCCAGACTTTCTCATAGAAATCTTCTGCCTCAGTGGAAGAAAAGCCAAGATGTCTGGAAACCATGAAGAACATGCTCCTGAGCATAGTGATGCTGCATCAGTTGATGGAGCTTTTGAGCTGGCACATGAAGATCGGGTGCCTGAAGTTCCCCAAACTGACCCAGCCATCCTTGAGCATCCTGCTTACTAACAGCTTATGGGGCAGATGATGGCTACGATGAATCTCATGGTTGAGCGATTACCAGTGCCTCCTCCGCGAGCACAGGTTCCCCATGGAGAAGCATCGGGTATTGGGAAGACCTTCGAGCGGCTTCGCCGAGTCGGAGCTTCAGATTATATTGGAATGGCGGATCCAGTGGATGTGGATCTGTGGCTAACAAGTATTGAGAAGGCTTTCCATATCCTCGACATCCCCGAAGTAAACAAAGTAAAGCACACTGTCTACCTTCTGAAAGGTAGTGCTGGTCACTGGTGGACCATCGAGGAAGAGAAGTGGCCCGGTGAGGTGATCTGTTGGGAAGTGTTTCGACGCGAGTTCATCACCAGATACTTTCCCAAGACGTATCTGGATGAGAATATCTGTCAGTTCGAGAGTTTGCGACAAGGAACGATGAACATCATCGAATATGAAGCCAAGTTTATGGATCTGTTGAGGTTTTGTCCTCACATGGCAGCGACAGACGAAGAATAGATCAGGCATTTCGAGAAGGGTCTGAGTGCTGAGCTGACGACACTGGTTTCTGCGTTGGAGAACCGGGAGCGGTTTGCGACGTATGTGGAATCTGTCCAGAGGATTGAACGATATGTTAGGGAGAAAAGAGAGTTTATGACCAAGAAGAGACATGCTCAATTTCAGGGTCAGAGGTTTGGTGGCTTCAAGAAGCATAGGTTTTCAGCACCATCAGTGATGAGAGGTTCTGGAGGACCGACTCAGTGGTCTCCGAGTAAAGGAAGAGGTTATGTTTCTTCGCCATCCAAGGCACAAAGTTCGGCTTCTGTGGCACTGACAGGACCATCTAGGCCACGAGTTGATGGTAGGACATGTTATGCATGCAGTCAGATAGGTCATGTTAAGTCGAGTTGTCCCTTCAGAGATGATGAAGTAACCCAGCAGCCGAGGCAGAACCTTCAGGGGTCAGAGAGACCACAACCTAGTGGTAGCAAAGGACGAGGACGCGGTCAAGCGTCATAGGCTGGATCGTCTGCTCTAGGAAGCAGAGGTCGTGGACAGCAAGCAACGACTCGATTCTATGCTATGAATCAGCCAGAGGCGACAGTCAACCCGCGAGTAGTGACATGTCAGATGGAGTTATTTCATTCTGATATGTCTTCTTCTTGCTTTATATCTGTTCTGGTTGACCTGGGTGCTACACACTCTTTTATCGCCCATAATATGCTTGAGAACTGTCGTTTACCTGTTAGTAGTAAGAGGGATAGCTTGTTGTTAGAAACCCCTCTTGATGGTTCCTTTTTTGCTTCGAGAAGAGTGTCCCTCTTGTGTCTTGTCTTTCTCGGGACGCTGCATTCAAGTGGATCTTATACCACTTGATATGCAAGGTTTTGATGTTATCCTTGGGATGGATACCTTAGAAACGTATAAGGTTGTTCTGGACTGTGGTTCCAAGCAGGAAGTGTTTGATGTTGCTGGAGAGAAGGGGATCTTCCAGGGAGATAGGAAGATTCTTCCGATGTGTTTGGTATCAGCTATGGTGGCAGATAAGTTGTTACGACAAGGTTGCGAGGCTTTCCTAGCTCATGTGGTGGATACCGTTGTGTCTGCCAAGGTGAAAGGTCCTAGCCTTGAGGAGGTGTCAGTTGTTCGTGAGTTTGCAGACGGGTTTCCAGAAGAGTTTCCTAGTGTTCCCCCACCCCGAGAGATTGATTTTGAGATCAATCTGGTACCAGGAACACAGCCAGTTGCGCAGACACCGTACAAGATGGCTCCAGCAGAGATGGCAGAGTTGAAGAAGTAGTTGCAAGAGCTGCTGGACAAGGGTTTTATCTGACCGAGTACGTCGCCTTGGGGTGCTCCCGTGTTGTTTGTTAAGGAGAAGGATGGTTCGATGCGGTTATGTATAGACTACCGACAACTGAACAAGGTCACGATCAAGAATAAGTACCTGTTGCTGAGGATAGATGATATGTTTGATCAGTTGCGTGGTGCCACCGGGTTCTCGAAGATCGATCTACGGTCCGGATATCATCAGTTGAGGATAAAGGTAGATGACGTACCAAAGTCAGCGTTCAGGACTAGGTATGGTCATTATGAGTTTGTGGTTATGCCGTTCGGGTTAACCAATGCACCTGCTGCTTTCATGGATCTAATGAACTGAGTGTTTCGTCCGTTCTTAGATCAGTTTGTTGTAGTCTTTATAGATGACATCTTGATCTATAGCCGGGACAGGCTAGAGCATGATCAACATCTTCGTCAAGCGTTGACTCTTCTTCGCCAACATTAGTTGTATGCTAAGTTCAGTAAGTGTGAGTTCTGGTGGGAAGAGGTGGCTTTCTTGGGCCATGTGATATCCTCTGAAGGAGTCAAGGTAGATCTGAAGAAGGTGGAATATGCTGTAGAATGGGAACAACTGAAGATGCCGACAGAAGTTCGTAGTTTTCTGGGTCTAGCAGGATACTATCGGAGGTTTATCAAGGATTTCAGTGTGATTGCTTTGCCGATGATGAAGTTGACCAGGAAGGATGTACCTTTTGTTTGGGACGATTGATGTCAGCAAGCTTTCCAAAGTTTTAAGGAGAAGCTGACCAGTGCTCCAGTGTTGATTCTGCCAGAGCCTGGGAAGGGCTATGTAGTTTTCTGTGATGCTTCCAAGAAGGGCCTAGGATGTGTGCTGATGTAGGAGGATCATGTGGTTTCTTTTGCTTTGCGACAACTTAAGAAACATGAGGAGAACTATCCTACACATGATTTGGAGTTGGCAGTAGTGGTTCATGCATTAAAGATTTGGAGACACTATCTGTATGGGGAAGTGTGTCAGATTTTTACTGATCATAAGAATCTGAAGTATATCTTTACGCAGCAAGAGTTGAACATGCGACAACGGAGTTGGATGGAGTTGATCAATTATTACGACTTCACTATCGAGTATCATCCCGGTAAGGTGAACGTGGTAGCTGATGCACTTAGCAGAAAGTCTTCTTCTCCTCCTTCAAAGAAGGCACAATTGAGTTCCCTGGTATGCCATAAGCGGGATATGTTTGTCTCTTTGCGGAAGATGAATGTGCAGATGGAAGTTTCTTTGTTGTCTGGTCTTTTCGCACAAATGCAAGTCAAGCCTACATTAAGACAGCAAATCAAGGATGCACAACAGACAGATGCGGTAGTACAGTTGATCATATCAGAGTTTGGCAGCGACAAGCGTGATGGGTTTCATGAGTCTGAGGATGGACTAGTCTGTTATCATAATAGGATGGTGGTTCCTGATGTTGATATGCTGAGGAAGTTGGTTCTTAAGGAAGCACATACGTCGATGTATGCGATGCATCCAGGTGTCACCAAGATCTACCATAGTCTGAAAGACTTGTATTGGTGGCCCGGTTTGAAGAGAGATGTAGCTGAGTTCGTGGCAAGATGTTCGGTTTGTCAGCAAGTGAAGGATGAGCATCAGAAGCCGGCAGGTACGTTGCAACCTTTGCCAATACCGCAGTGGAAATGGGATCATATAACCATGGATTTTGTAATTGGTCTGCCCAGGACAACTAGGAATCATGATTCCATTTGGGTGATAGTGGACAGATTGACGAAATCTGCCCATTTCCTACCTGTGAAGATGACGTATACAGCTGAGAAACTCGCCAGAGTATACATGGATGAGATAGTACGTTTGCATGGTGTGCCAGCGACGATAGTTTCTGACAAAGGTCCTTAGTTTATGAGTCGTTTTTGGGAACAGTTGCACAGAGCGTTGGGAACGCAGTTACGGTTCAGTACAACTTTTCACCCGCAGACAGATGTACAGTCTGAGAGGACTATTCAGATTTTGGAAGACCTCCTTCGAGCTTGTGTTTTGCAATTTCTAGGAAGTTGGGATGTACATATGAGTTTGATAGAGTTTGCCTACAACAACAATTATCAATGAAGCATCAACATGGCTCCTTATGAAGCTTTGTATGGAAGGAAGTGCAGATCTCCATTGTGTTGGTATGAGTCCAGTGAGTATCAGCTTTTGGGTCCTGAGTTAGTTCAGCAGACGACAGAAAAGATCAAAGTGATACAACAACAATTGAAGGTGGCACAGGACAGGCAGAAGTCTTATGCGGACAATCGCAGACGACCCTTGGAGTACCAGGCAGGAGACAAAGTATATCTTAAGGACTCGCCTTGGAAAGGTGTGTTAAGGTTTGGATGGAAGGGTAAGTTGGCACCCAGGTATATGGGGCCTTACCCAGTCATAGCACGCGTTGGCAAGGTAGCTTATGAAATAGAGTTGCCTCTAGAATTGCATAGGTTGCATCCAGTGTTTCATGTCAGTATGCTGAAGAAAAGTCATCCGGATTCAGAAACAGTGAGACAGCCAGTCGAGGTTAAGCTTGATGCTGATGTGACCTACGAGGAAGGTCATGTGGTGATCCATGATAGAAGGATCAAGAAGCTGAAGAAGAAGGACCTGGTTCTTGTGAAAATTCTTTGGCAGCGTCGTGGCGTTGAGGAAGCCACGTGGGAGCTTGAGGAGGAGATGAGGAGGAAGTATCCCTCGCTTTTCTCTTCAGATTTTGGGGACAAAATCCCTTAAAAGTGGTTAGTTTGTAAGGACCCTGACCTTCGTTTAGGGCTTACCCTATTTGCTTTGCTTAACCCTAGTGTTTTGGTGCCTGCTAATCACCTTTGGTGGTGATTAGGGTTTGGTTGTGCTTTTTTGAGAGTTGGAGGTGTTGCTTGCAAATAATCCAAGTTTAGGGTTTTGTGTGCAAGTTTCCCCCCTTGTGAGGTGTTCTTCTCTCTCTTTGCTTCCCCTAGGGTTGAGAGGAAGGCTTGGGCTTGTTGCTTGAGTTGTTTGGGCCTTTGTTGAGCCTGTTTGGGCCTTGAGGTGCCTTGTTTGGGCTTGGTTGAGCCTTGTGTCGGCCAAGTGTTGCTTGTATCGGCCTAGTGAGGTGTGTGTGTGTCGACCTAGGGTGTTTGTATCGGCCAACAAAGAGGTGTGTCACCCTAGTGCAAGCTTGGTGTGTCGCCCATGGTTCTTGGTCTTGTTTGGTGGACACCTTGTGCATGTCTTGGACAAGTGTCTTATGCCTTGCTAGAGTGGTGGCTTGAGTTCTAGGACAAGTGTCCCTTCTTGGGGCGACACCTTGCCATGTTCCACCTTGTTTTCTCCTCTCGTTCTTTCTATAGAAGATGGTTCCTTCCTTAGCTTAAGGACCCTTTGGTTCCTCTCCCTCTTGTGCACGACACACTCCCTCTTTCCCTTGCTTGGTGGCCGACACACCCTTGAAGGAGTTGCTTGGAGGTCGACACACCCTTGGAGAAGAAGAGTGGTGGCCGATACACCCCCTTGGAGGAGCTTTGGTGGTCGATATCCCTTAGAGCTCTCCATTCTCTTTGCTTGGTGGTGCGTGGAGCTTGAAGTTCTTCTTCTTCCTTGAAGCTTGGAGCTTAAGGCGGGTTGCATAACTCTAACCCTAGCTATTTTACTCTCTTTTCATATATGTTAAATCTATAATCTTGTGTATATGCATGTGAGTAGCTTAGTTCTTTCCTAGTATCCATGTTGGCCGATCCATGTAAGTTAGGGTTTAGGGAGCAACAATCCTTTCTCCCCTTGGTCTAGAAGAGTGAGTTTGGGTCCTAATACCATGAGCAATACCCCTCTTTCCTAGACGATTGAGGTGAGCTTATGACTTAGTGGCTTGAGTAAGACTCTCTTCTCACCTTGGGAAAGAAGGTGAGCTCGTTAGATGACCTTGATGAGATGCACCTTGAGCGTTTGGTGCTTGTAGAGGTGCTGCCCGACAACCCTCATGGCTTAGCTGCCCTTGCACGGCATGAGTGAGCAATGTATCCCTTTTGTTCCTTGGGCGGGTGAGCATTCTGACCTTGCACGCCTTGAGCTAGTTCTGCCCGGCAGGCTGCACGCCTTGGGGCTGCTCGCCCGATACAGCTGCTCACCTGACCACCCTGCTCGCTTGATGTTTTGCTCACCCCGCGCCCCTTTGCTCGTCCAGCGTCACTGCTCGCCCCGCTTCAGCTCATGTCGACCAGCGTTGCTCCCCCGTCACACCTTGCACGGTCCATAGTCTGCACGCCTTAGTGAACGTTGCTCTGCTGCACGCGAGTGGCGCGTTGCCCTGCATGCTCGGCATCCTCACCCGGCATAGCGCATTGTTACCCCTGCGTGGCACAAGGAGTAGCGTCTCACCCGACGTAGCATGATGCCCGATACCATGTTGCTCGCCCGACATCAACCTGTGTCGCCCGATATCCACCCTGCTCGCTCAGCTTCATCTTGCACGCTCAACTGAACCCTACATGCCTAGACAGTACCCTGTCTCGCCCGACGCACCTGCTCGCCCGGACACCCTTGCACGCCCGACACACTCTGCACGCCTACTAGAGCTGCACGCCCGATAGGGATTAGATGAGAGTGGGTCCTGCCCAGGATGACCTTTAGTGAGGGTTTTGGGTACCTCTTGTGAGGGCACGGTCTGTCATGAAAAACACTAGAGGGGGGTGAATAGAGTTTTAAAATAATTTTAACAATTTATTGAACTTAAACAACCACAGTTGAAATTGGAAGAAGGAGACAGGTGTTTAGAGTGGTTCCAACTTTAGCAAATACTAAAGTTGTCAGTCCACTACCCGGTTGCTTACCCAACCGGGATTTTGAAAGTATTTATTTTATTACCTTCTCAAGGATTTATACAAAATACAATACTTTCCTTTACACCCCTTGAACAGCCTTCACTTGAAGTAGGTGCGCCAACTTGAGGTAGCCTTCTTGAAGTAACTCCAAGCTCCCCCTTGAGTTAGCCTTCCTCTCTAGAAGTAACCTCCCGTTGCAGCAGCCTTCTGAAGTAGCTCAAGGTCGCCTTCTTCACCAAGAAGATCTCCACCCTCTCCAATCCGCATCCTCCAACCTAGGAGTAGCAAGGAGAGTACAAACAGTAATAGAGAACAAGAAAGGAAAAAGGAAATTACAACTTATCCTTTGTAGCCCAAGGCTTGATTTGCCTAGATCAAGCGTATAGATCTCCTAACCAAGTGTATGGACTTGTGATTGCAGTGGGTAGGAGATACTAGCCTATAGGATACGAATTTTGAGCTAAGGATGAAAGTAGCCAATTGTTACAATGCTCAAATTGCTCACAACAGATTGTAAATGTAATTGCTTGCTCAAAGAGTACTCAAGTGTGTAAAAGGTATGTTTGAGAGTCCTATGGCTTGTCCTATTTATAGGAATGGTCTAAGGATGCTTAAGGACGTTCTAGACAACTTCTAGGGGTTTCTAAGTGCTTAACTAGCCGTTAGGTACAAGTTTGTTGCTTTAGCAACGGCTAATTAATTTACTCTGCAGTTGCTGTCAGAGTTCATCTCGGTCGAGGAATGGTCGAACGAGATACCTACTCGGTCGAAGTTTTGTCGACCGACAGGCTCTCTGGATCAAGTGATTTGCAACGTCTATCTCCAACTGCCAACTACCTTGTTAGTTGTGTCTAACGGCTACTTTGGATCTTTCTTGGACAAGAAGATTGTCGACCGAGAGTGTCTCGGTCGAGGAGTTGGTCGACCGAGATTGATCATGTTTCAATGTTTCAATTTAGGCACTAATTATATGTATGAGTGTGCAAATGTGATCCTATTTGAAGGGGATGACTTATCTAAATGTGGTGTTTAGCTAGGGAAGATCTAACGCTTGATTTACATGCATTCTAAGTACTTTTACATTATATATTTGTACAAGCTTTTACAAGGCGATTACATTGCATGAAAATATAAATATGGAAGCATATGGATTTCCCTAGTACTTTGTCATCCGCCTTGTTCCTGCACACTCAAGTAGCTCGTTAGATCAATAAGAATGAAATGTTTGTCATAATCAAAACAAAGGGATTTATAGATGTCCATTTAGGCAACAATCTCCCCCTTTTTGAAGATGACAAACATTTCCAAAATATAAATAAAGGAAATATAAAACATATGAGTTTCATACCTGAAGATTTCCTTTTGTAGCCATTTTTGTTTTTGCAAGTGAGTGCTAGCCAAGATGTTATGAAACTCATTTATATTTTTGATTTTATATTCTTTTCTCCCCCTTTGTCATTTCAAAAAGATATCCAAGTTGAATAATTTATAGTATTTCTCCCCCGTAATTTTATACTATACTCCCCCTTAGATAGATATCCCAAATAGAAGTTTGAATTCTTTGCAATAGATAGTCAATTTAGTCACAATTTTAAAGATTTGCATTCTTTTTTATTTATTTTTATTTATTATTGACAATATTGGGACAATTTTGTGATCATAAATTAATTGTGCTTTTAATCAAAATAAAATGATATTCAATTAGTTATTGTGTCAAACTTATTTTAGGTCGAATTTGACTACGACCATAGCGCCCCTTGGTCAAATTTCATTTTAACCAAGAGGCAAATTTTCAGATTTTTTAAATTGAATATATCGAGTATAATATCTGCATAAAATTTGATTAAGTAACAAGTTGAAGCATACTACTTAATATGATTCTTAAATGAAGGCACAATTAATATCTCAAGTCTTCAAAGATACTAATTTAGAGATTTTGTCTTAAGTGTTGCAAGCAATAGCATATAACTAATAAATCATTTTGCTTGCCGAATATATCATCACGGATCCATGCATACAATTATCATTATCTATGCGTACCAAATAGTGAAAGCATATCCATGATGTAATGATAACAGCATATAATGATAATTCCATCACATGATTTGTATATGGATAGACCAAAAAATACTTTAGGAAAAATCATGTGAAAATAGAAATTTTCTTTTCATTAAACTAAGCATAATTTTAGTTTAAACTTAAATCATTTAGGGAATAAACTAATATTAATCTCATTTAAATTTGCATGGATGATTTTCAAAATATATCCAGTCATCAATCACAAATAGATAGCAATTTCATCAATTTTAAAAGAATTCAGCAATTTTGTAGCCGACTGGAGATCAGTGACATGCTCGGTCGACAATTTCTCGACCGATGGTCTCTCGGTCGACAGTCTTTCGACTGATAAGATTTCTGGAACTGTTAATTTCTTCCAAGTGAAACATAATTATGCAAGTTAAATATTTAGATAATTAAATTTATTTGTTATCCCATTGTGTTGAGTTGAGATATACATAGAAATATGCAACTAAGGTTCTTGGTCATATCTCAACTTGATTCTGTTCATTTAGTTTGGAGGTTTTGGAACCCAAACTAACTCGACATCTTTTCTTTTGTAAGGGCATGAAAAAGAATAGTGACCAAGGCGCAAACAATAATGAAAACATATCGAGTCAACCTCATATCTTTTTCTATGGATGTGTTCTGTGTTGTCCTTGGGTGAAGATGTTCCTTTAGATACATATATAGATTGATGGGTTTATGACTTTCTCCAACTAGGTTGTTGATAGGATTTCCCTTTAGGCTTGTAACCTAGTCCTCTTCTCCCAATTTGATGATAGGAATTATCTAAGATTTGATCAAGAATGCCATTATTATTTAAACTACTAACTTTTTGTTGTAACTTGGCAATCTCATCCATTCTCTTCTTGATATCTAGTTTTGCTTGGTCTAGATTAGATGACAATGAGTTTCGTTCTTTGACAATAGTGTCATAATCTATATGGGTGGACAATATGGGTTGTTTTTGAAGATCGTTCACTTGAGTTTGCAAATTGATCTTCTCTAAAGAAAGTAGATTGCAATTTTCCTCTATAGATTTTATCTTACTATCATGATCTTCAATGATCTTTTTAAGATCTTCATTTTCAGAAGTCATAGAAAGAAGCTTAGCATGTAATTCATCATTTGCTTTAATAGATTTCTTTAATTTCTTCTAGCACTCAACATATTGAATATGTGTTTCTTCAAGACTAGCAACTAGTTCTTCTTTAGATAAATCAAAAAGACTTACCTCTTCTTCTTATTCACTAGTTGTAGCAATAAGACAATCTTTGTGCTCATCTTCCTTCTTTGATCTCCATGGGCATCTAGTTGTTGTGTGGCTTGTTCCTAAGCACCAATTGCAACATGTTGTAGTTTTGTCCAAGCAGCACCTTTTGTTGTGATTGTAATCACCATTACCCTCCATTCTTCAAGACCTGGTTAGGGTTCCTTGAAGCCTGCTCTGATACCAATTGAAAAACACTAGAGGGGGGGTGAATAGAGTTTTAAAATAATTTTAACAATTTATTGAACTCAAACAACCACAGTTGAAATTGGAAGAACGAGACAGGTGTTTAGAGTGGTTCCAACTTTAGCAAATACTAAAGTTGTCAGTCCACTACCCGGTTGCTTACCCAACCGGGATTTTGAAAGTATTTATTATATTACCTTCTCAAGGATTTATACAAAATACAATACTTTCCTTTACACCCCTTGAACAGCCTTCACTTGAAGTAGGTGCACCAACTTGAGGTAGCCTTCTTGAAGTAACTCCAAGCTCCCCCTTGAAGTAGCCTTCCTCTCTAGAAGTAACCTCCCGTTGCACCAGCCTTCTGAAGTAGCTCAAGGTCGCCTTCTTCACCAAGAAGATGTCCACCCTCTCCAATCCACAGCCTCCAACCTAGGAGTAGCAAGGAGAGTACAAACAGTAATAGAGAACAAGAAAGGAAAAAGGAAATTACAACTTATCCTTTGTAGCCCAAGGCTTGATTTGCCTAGATCAAGCGTATAGATCTCCTAACCAAGTGTATGGACTTGTGATTGCAGTGGGTAGGAGATACTAGCCTATAGGACACGAATTTTGAGCTAAGGATGAAAGTAGCCAATTGTTACAATGCTCAAATTGCTCACAACAGATTGCAAATGTAATTGCTTGCTCAAAGAGTACTCAAGTGTGTAAAAGGTATGTTTGAGAGTCCTATGGCTTGTCCTATTTATAGGAATGGTCTAAGGATGCTTAAGGACATTCTAGACAACTTCTAGGGGTTTCTAAGTGCTTAACTAGCCGTTAGGTACAAGTTTGTTGCTTTAGCAATGGCTAATTAATTTACTCTGCAGTTGTTGTCAGAGTTCATCTCGGTCGAGGAATGGTCGACCGAGATACCTACTCGGTCGAATTTTTGTCGACCGCAGGCTCTCTGGATCAAGTGATTTGCAACGTCTATCTCCAACTGCCAACTACCTTGTTAGTTGTGTCTAACGGCTACTTTGGATCTTTCTCGGTTGAGAAGATTGTCGACCGAGAGTGTCTCGGTCGAGGAGTTGGTCGACCGAGATTGATCATGTTTCAATGTTTCAATTTAGGCACTAATTATATGTATGAGTGTGCAAATGTGATCCTATTTGAAGGGGATGACTTATCTAAATGTGGTGTTTAGCTAGGGAAGATCTAACGCTTGATTTACATGCATTCTAAGTACTTGTACATTATATATTTGTACAAGCTTTTACAAGGCGATTACATTGCATGAAAATATAAATATGGAAGCATATGGATTTCCCTAGTACTTTGTCATCCGCCTTGTTCCTGCACACTCAAGTAGCTCGTTAGATCAATAAGAATGAAATGTTTGTCATAATCAAAACAAAGGGATTTATAGATGTCCATTTAGCCAACACTAAGCACATGTGTACAAGTGTGACTACCCTGGTTATCTCTTTAATGCTAAGAATAATGTTAAGCATGCATTAGGGTTGTTTGATAATGTACTTACCTATGTGACCTTAAGATGAGGCATGGATGTAATTATCATTGTCATTATGTGCTGGAAATATACTTAACCCTAATTGTCACCTTATGGTAATAATATGAGTCACTTGATTATTCATATGGTTATTGAACGATGCTAACCATGCAGGTAATGCTTAGCCAAATGAAAGGCTATGAGAAATGGTTATATGTGAATATTGTGATGACAGGTGCATTATGAATGATGTTCCATAATGATGATGAACGCTTTTAGAGGCTATGGCATTATGTGATGAGGGATTGAGATCCCATGTTTTGTGATGATCCTTGAGGTGGATCTGGATGGTTGGCAAGAGGCCAAGTGATAACATGTGATGCTGGATCCTTGAAATGGATCAGGTTGATGTAATTGCAATTATAACATAATATTGAGTTTATGTTGGTTATTTTCCCTCTATAGTTTGCATGTTATACAACTTGGTTGAATCTCCCAATCCATCGAAAAGACACTAATTAATCACAGTGAAATCTATCATGTAGTTTGCCCTGGCCATAGATCCATCATCAGTCAGGACAGGGTGATGGTGAAACGGGTTCTCCTACGGGTTAACCCGGAGCACGTATTTTTGAATATGCGAGGTTTTCCTAGCCTCAAATAGAGAGGTGAAATGAGTGCAGCTGCGGTTGCAGACTCGGATATTTGATGAGCATGGTGAACATGGCCCATGGCTCCGGATATGTGATATGTGATGAGCATGAATGCGTTCATGGCTCAGAGCACGGTGTTGAGACACGTGGCTCAGTTTTACTAGCGACGTGACCTGTACCAAGGCGGGCTAGAGGAAGGGTAGCCTGAGGAGCTGACCCTGTGGCATAAGACCACTTGAGCATGAGACTGCGGTCCTGCTGTGTTTCTCGTGTACTGACCACGAGGGGTGAGGTTGTGGATTCCGGCTCTTCCATTGACCTTGTATGGCACCGGTTATGGGCTTCGCAGCCGATGGTTGGAATTGAACAGTACGGTTCACTTCCTCAGGGCATAATAAAACATAATCCAGTCGTTTAGTATATACTGCTTAAGGCAAACACGAAACATTGGTTGAGGCCTTGTTTGTGTAGTTACTCTCTTTATATATATTGCAGTTATTCATATGTCTTTCATATGTAGTAGAATTTGGATATCCTGTCTTGTTAATCATGTCCTACATGTAATACTTGGATATAGCTGGTAAGATTAGTTAGCCTTATTTCAATAAACTGTTCTTGTTATATCTTCTATTAGATAGCTGCTTAATGTATATGATCTTATGAGTTCTGTAGCCTTGGCGGGGAGTTATGCCTCCCACTGGGACAATGTTCAATTGTCTCACTCCGCTGGTTTACATCATTTTTAGGTGGTCGAGGTAGGCGTGGTGGTGGTCGCGCAGTTGCAGTCGAGCAGTAAGAAGAACAGTAGAAGGCAAACTTTTGAGATGCTAACACCAAATTTTGTGACGTTTTTGCCCTTTATTCTATTATCAAAACTACCCCTTTCTGCTATTTTCCTCTATTTTATTAGCATTCTCGCAATAATTGGCCAAGCAACGCTCTTATTCCAATTTTTCCTATCTTCTACAGAGTTTTCCTCATTTTTGTGCAATAAGGCCGATTCCGGCCCACAATAAGTCTAAGCCCGTCTCGACCTTCCTGACGCCCGATACAACCCAGCCCGACAGGGGCTGGGCGACACGAGAATGATCGGCGGAGAAGGGCGCTGCGCAAGGAGGACGTGTCGGCCGACATACCGTCTACCCGACAGGGAGCCAAAGCCGCATCGACGACCAAACTCGTCGGGCGACATAGCCACCCACCGGCAGGCGTGCCGCCAGCCACGTGACCGATAGCCAACGCCTCGCGCTGAGACATACCTGTATCGGCCGTCCACATCCATCGACCGGCGTATAAGGGAGCTACGTGGCATTTCCAGCACCATAACTCCTTCAACCGCCGCCTATAAATAGCAGCTACAGGAAGCCGAAAAGAAAAGGTCGGATAGGTCCGACAAGTCGAGAGAGTCGGAAGAGAATTCGGACAAGATAGTTCGGAACTTCGGGAGCCACCTTCGAAGGAAGATATGAGAGCAAGAGTATCGCGCCCCAGTGCTTGTGCCGGGCGACACTAGGTGAGCTTTCCCTCATCTCGAGAGGGAAGGGATGGTTCACTTAGTATTTCCCCAGGCGACACTGCGGGCCGATATCGGCCAGCGAAGATGAGCGACACGAGTGCCCGACAGTAGACTCGTAGCTCTTTGCCCGACACAATATCGAACCCGATACGCTCCGCCCGTCATGCGTGCCGCCCGAGAGGGTGCACCGCCCGACATGAGCGTATCGGCCAGGGTCCTTGAGCGATACAGTCAGTCGTCAGTCGGCGCTGCCCGAGAGGGGGTGCCGCCCGACACTGCCGTATCGGGCTCGGCTCCTGACCGGTATCGGGTAGGAGAGCTACAGTAGTCTGTCGTTCTTCTATATCAAGAAGGCGACATCTATCTTTAATTCTGTTATTTAAATTCTTAGCTTATGCATTGTATTAAGACCCTTATTGCTTATGGAAATAGAAATGCTAAATTGCTATTTGTTTAATGCTTGGTGCCTTATGATTGTGTAACTGCTGTGTTGGATATCTGAACTCTAGCTTGCATGTTTTGGATTGCGTTTCGCTTAGCTACCGAATCGTCTTTCCCGTTGCAACTACTTCGAGAGTTGGGTTGTAGCTCTAGTGTTTGGTCCGGTTCTGGAGTACGAGAGTGCCCGGAACGGAGTTGTTTTAGTATCATTCCACTCTAACTTGAGCCCAGCAACCTCGAGAGGGGTGTTGAAGCTTGGTTAGAGGCACCCGCTCTGAGAGGAGGGGTGCGGGGTGTTACTACTACCGCTTGTCTTACTAAAGTCTTATCCCTTGCATTACGCCTTAAACTGCAGTTTATCTTTCTATTTTTTGTTGCATGAAAATTCCTAAAAATTGCTAAATGACAAAATCATAATCTTTCTTGTAACTCCAGTTGGAGATAGTTTTCTTTGATTTAATCGTGACAGCTTGTTGTTCCCCTTCGGGGAACTTTAATATCTCTTTGTACCCACCGGAGTGTAGAGTGTCGATTCAGAGTCGTCAACACGACCCACCTTGTCCCTATGTTCGACCCCGTATGACTACTTTGACCCCGTAAACAAAGTTGCGGGGGCCTAGAAGGATTCAGGTTATAAATGTGAAGGCTTGACTACCTCAAATGTGCCTCCAATTTTAGGACGTGCGATTTAGGCCGGTCAACTTTCTGGCGCCGTTGCCGGAGACAAGGCAAATGGCACTGTTGACGAATCCGAAGCCACTAACTACACTCCCGTGCCTCAAGCTTAGAAATAGGCTTGACAACACCTCTTTTTCTTTTTCTTTAAGCATTATTCTTTGCCGGAACCAAATAACTCTGTGTTCTAACTTGATTTCTCGTGATATTTCAGGTACCCTGCAAAGTTGTAACCTGCTCCACCGAGCCTTGATACCATGCCTCGTTGTGAGCAACCCCTTTCTGAGGGAGAATGTCAGAGCCAAAGCGAGAGGGCGACCCGGCCCAATTGGGTTGGTCAGCTTTTCGCCTACATAAAAAGACAGGACACCATTATCAACCAGTTGGTACAGGGGACGTTTACCAACCCTGGATCTCTGAATTCCATGCAACACCAGATGGCGAGTCTGCAGATGCGCCAATGGGAGGTCGATCAACGGCTGTCTCAGATGGCTGCTCTGATGAAGAACCCTGCAGGAAAAACGCTCCCTCACCCTGAAACTGCAGTAATGGCAGTGCTTAGATCAGGAAAGATGGTAGAGCGCGCTGATGAAGCCCCACCGAGACCTGAGCAAGGGCCCAAGGATGCTATTCCAGCAGGAGGTAGGCCTGCAGAAGCCCAAGAGCCTGCGCCGAGACCGTCCGATGAGCCATCTGGTGGGAGGAATCCTTATGCTCCCAGGATACTGTTCCCGTACAAGCTGATCAAGGAAAATCTGAAAAAGTGGTACGAAAGGTTCATGGACTCGATCAGGAAGCTGCATCTTGAAGTCCCCTTCCTTGACGCTTTGGAGGAGATGCCCACGTACGCCAAGTTTCTCAAAGATCTAATAATGAAGAAAAGAAGGGGAGGAAGGATAGAGACAGTTTACCTAGCCTCTACTTCCTCTGCCTTCGTAAAGCCCAGCTTGCCAACAAAGAGAAGGGATCCCGAAGCTTTCACAATCCCATTCGCCATCGGGGACAATGTCGAGCGGAAGGGTCTGGCGGACTTGGGAGCAAGCATCAGCCTCACGCCCTTAAGGTTCGCGCAAAGGATGGGTTTGACCGACATGGTTCGAACCAATATGCGAATTGAACTGGCAGATCACTCCTTCAAAAGACCTGTTGGCATTGTCGAAGATGTGCCGATTAGGGTCGGTGATTTCTTTATTCCCAGCGACATCGTCGTCATCGACACAGCCAAAGATCCCAGATGTCCGATCATCTTCGGACGCCCTTTCTTGGCAACAGGGAGGGTGCTGATTGATGTCTCTGAAGGGATAATCACCTTGAGGGTTGGAAACAACCACATGGACTTCAAGATGAAGGAGATCATGAGAGGTCCATCCCTGTCTGAATCGGCCTGTTTTGCGGATAGTTACAATAAAATCTGCGAGGAAATAGAGGAGGATATCCGGACAGTGGACCCCCTCGCAAGGGCAATAAGCTGTCAGGATCCCGACCTCGAAGATCCTGAGGTCGTGAGGCATCTCGACCTTTTCAACCTTTCTGACAAAGACTTGCAAGAAGAAGAGGAGGAGGTGAACTCTGCGAAGTATGCCTCCCTTGAGGGAGAACCTCAGGAGGAGACACCCAGAGCAAAGCCGGATTTAAAAGCATTGCCTGAAGGACTGAAGTACGAATTCTTAGATGAAGAACAGAGGAACCCAGTCATCGTAAACGCCGATCTTTCAAGCAATCAGCTAGACCGGCTCCTTGAGGAGTTAAGACTCCACAGGGGGGCTATAGGATATTCCATAGATGATATCAAAGGCCTTAGCCCCGCCCTTTGCATGCATCGCATCAACTTGGATGAGTTTGCCAAGCCTCTGGCCCAACCCCAGAGGAAGCTGAATCAGATGCTCAAGGAGGTCGTCAAGAAAGAGGTAATAAAGCTTAGGGACGCGGGGATCATTTACCCAATTAGCGACATCAATTGGGTAAGCCCGATCCACGTAGTACCCAAGAAAGGCAGAATGACTGTGGTTAAGGGTGAGAAGGGTGATGAGGTGGCGGTAAGGACCGCCGCCGGTTGGTGAATGTGCATTGATTACCGAAAGCTAAATCAGGCTACAAAAAAGGATCATTTTCCGCTACCTTTTATTGACCAAGTTCTTGAAAGATTAGCGCATCACGATTATTTTTTTTTTCTTGATGGCTTTTTAGGATTTTACCAGGTACCCATCTTACCCGACGACCAAGAGAAAACGACGTTCACCTGCCTTTACGGCACTTATGCCTTTAGAAGGATGCCCTTCGGACTCTGCAACGCCCCCGCCACCTTTCAAAGATTCATGATATCAATGTTCTCAGATTTTCTAGAAGACATCGTGGAAGTTTTCATGGAAGATTTCTCCGTCTATGGAAAGGACTTCGATAGCTGTTTGAAGAATCTGTCGTTAGTACTTCAAAGGTGTGAGGAAAACAGCCTGGTCCTGAACTGGGAAAAATGTCATTTCATGGTGCGGGAGGGCATCGTTCTAGGGCATAAGATCTCAAGGCGTGGGATCGAGGTGGATACCAACAAAATCGAAGCTATATCTAAGATTCCTCCACCAAAATCTGTCACGGGGATAAGAAGCTTCCTCGGGCACGCCGGATATTACCGAAGATTCATCAAGGACTTCTCAAAGATTTCCAAACCATTGTCCAATCTTCTGGTAAAAGATGCTGAATTTGTTTTCTCTAACGATTGTCTCAGTGCTTTTCAGGCCCTGAAAAATACTTTAGTATCACCACCTATCCTTCAAGCGCCAGATTGGGGTTTACCCTTTGAGCTAATGTGCGACGCTAGCGACTACGCAGTTGGAGCAATCCTGGGGCAAAAGAAAGATAAAAAGCACCATGTGATTTGCTACGCTAGTCGCACGTTGGACAAAGCACAGGTAAACTACACAACCACCGAGAAGGAGATGCTCGCGATCGTCTTCGCGTTTGACAAGTTCAGGTCGTATCTCGTCAGATCCAAGGTCAAAGTATACACAGATCATGGGGCAATAAAATACTTAATGCAAAAGAAAGACGCAAAGCCCAGATTGTTGAGATGGGCCTTGTTGCTCCAAGAGTTCGATCATGAAATTATCGACAAGAAGGGCGCGAAAAATGTGGTCGCAGACCACCTATCGAGGATAGTGGCTGAGAGACAGAGAGGGCCACAAATCGACGACGACTTTGCCGACGAAGCTCTTATGATGGCTGAAGCTCAAGAAGAAGGTTTGCCCTGGTTTGCAGACATCTGCAATTTCCTTACTTGTGGAGAGCTACCTCCTGACATCACCTACAATCAAAAGAAGAAGCTATCCGCGGATGCCAAGAATTATTACTGGGATGATCCTCTCCTGTTCAGAAGATGCGCAGACAACTTGTATAGGAGGTGCATCCCGGAAGAAGAAACCGCTGATATCCTGAAGGGATGCCACGCCTCCCCCTATGGTGGACACCTGGGTAGCGAAAGAACAGCGGCGAAAGTGCTACAATCAGGTTTCTACTGGCCCTCCTTATTTAAAGATGATGCATGATTTGTAAAGGTTTGCAAAGAGTTCCAGTCAACGGGAAATATAGGGCGGAGGAATGAAATGCCAATGGCAAGCTGGATCGAAGTGGAAATATTTGACGTATGGGGGATTGATTACATGGGGTTGTTTCCCCCATCCCAGGGGTATCAATACATACTAGTGGCAGTAGATTATGTATCGAAGTGGGTAGAGGCGGTAGCCACCCAAACATGCGACGCCAAGTCGGTTATCAAGCTTTTTGAGAAGACCATCTTTCCCCGTTTCAGTGTACCGCGCACCGTAATAAGCGACGACAGGTCGCACTTCGGAGAAAGGCAGTTCGAAGTGCTCCTACGTAAGTATGGAGTAAAACATAAGATCGCTACGCCCTACCACCCACAGACGTCGGGGCAGGTAGAGTTCTCAAACAGACAGATCAAGCAGATCTTAGAAAAGACTGTCAGCCGCATGCGGAAAGACTGGTCTATGAAACATGACGACGCATTATGGGCCTACCGTACTGCTTACAAGACGCCCATTGGAACCACCCCCTACCGTCTTATATACGGAAAATCCTGCCATCTACCTTTGGAACTAGAACACAAGGCCCTTTGGGCGATCAAGTTCCTAAATATGGACCTAGACAAAGCAGGAGAAAAGAGGTTTTTGCAGCTTCAAGAGCTCGAAGAGCTGAGGATTCACGCCTACGAGAATGCAAAGATCTACAAGGAAAGAACAAAAATGTGGCATGATACCCACCTTAGGAGAAAGGATGTGAGCGAAGGGGATAAGTTCTTGTTATTCAAGTCCTCCATCCATCTTTTTCCTGGGAAATTACAGACAAGATGGTCGGGACCGTTTTCTGTGTCAAAGATATACCCATCAGGAATGATGGAGCTCCGCGACAAGGATGACCCGACTAAGATCTTCAAGGTGAACGGGCACAGAGTGAAAAGGTTTTATGAAGACGAAGCTTTTGTCAGGAAAGCAGAGATTGACTTGCTGGATGT
Organism: Alisma plantago-aquatica; assembly: GCA_963693085.1. Taxonomy (NCBI): domain Eukaryota; kingdom Viridiplantae; phylum Streptophyta; class Magnoliopsida; order Alismatales; family Alismataceae; genus Alisma; species Alisma plantago-aquatica. The sequence goes on along the minus strand of OY856413.1, from coordinate 802,749,333 downwards.
GGGTACAACCGAAGATCCTACGCTGGTCGAGCTGGCGACGGAAACTTCAGCGCTCCTCGGGAGGCAGCCCGAGTCATATATTAGGATACATTTCTTTTCTTTGTAAAAATAAACATTATGGACTGTAATAAGGCCCGTGTCAGTGCATGCGCACGTGTGCTGACTCTTTTTGTTTTATGGGCCACCGCTGTGTTTTGCAGAGCATTGAGGAGTAATATCATCTGAGGTAGGAGATCCTTCTCTATACCAATGATGTTTTACCCTGTAATGGCCTTTTACTTCACCCAGGTTTAGTTTTGGCCTTTTGACCGCCCGCTTTTCTACCGTGTCGACCAGCTGGGCGCAGAACCGCTTGTATCGGGCAGCCTCGCCCCGGGCGTCGCAAGGGCAGTGGATGACCCTTGGACTGCCCGATGGGACTGCGCGTCTCGGGAATAGCGTGACTAAAACGCCCGACGCGCGCCATGTTTTGCCTGTTTTACCCCCAGCTGGGTTCTCTATAAATAGCGTGGAGATTTCTTCGTGTCGGGCTATCATTTTCTCCTTTTTTTGCCACCTGGAACGCATGCAGTGATCCTCCCTTTTGCTCGTGTGTCGGACATCTTGCCTTCGCCCTGGTAACGGGCGATGCCTCCTGAGAGCAAAGGTATAGCCTGACACACCTTTTGACCGACACGTTTTCTTTTGCCCAGCACAAGTTTTGTATCGTGTGCGGCATATCGGCCGACTGGTTGTTTTCTTGTCGAATGACATGACTTATCGCCCGACAGGGTTGTAGACTGACACGCTGATCGGCCGATAACCCTGTCACCCGACGTGAGTGTCTCTTATCTAGCCACTTATCGGGTTTACATGAATTGCAGATTTTATATCGCCCGACATCTTTTGCACGAATAACGACTGATTTTTCTTGCCCGATACGCCATAATGAGCGACATGCTCCTCGCGGCACGATATCAGGTTTTTGCTTCGTGTGACCTCGTATCGCCCGATACGCCAGTGTCGGGCGGCGAGCCGTATCGCGCGACAACGTCATATCATCCGAACGCTTATCGCCCTATTTTAACAGTTTTTGTTTTTATCTTTCCTGCCTAACGGATGAATAAATTTTAAATTTGAATAACAGGTATGGCTCGTATGGAGCAAACCACCGGCCGTGCCAACAAGCACGGTGCGGGGATCAGCAACGACTGTCGGGCAAAAACGGCAACAACAATGAAAGGGGAGATTTTTCTTGATTTGGTAGCTCTAATAGAGAGTCACCTAGTTATCAACCTGTCCCTGTGGTGGTTTATGACCATCTCCAGGGGCAGCAAGAGTGCGGCAACCAAGGCCTCCGAACAAGTTCGAGGCACCCCGGTTCCGTCCTCATAAGGGAGAGGGGCCACCCTGACTACACACCCCTGGGAACTGAGCTAGGGACTGATGATCAGTCCTTTTGTTCATGTTCACAACGGAGATGTGGAGAAAGAGTGGGCCATAAGTGAATTTTGAGGGTTACGCTCAAGCTCAACCGCTACACCGCCAAAGCGAACCTGATAGACAACCTCCCAATGGCATGCTGCAACTTCGTAGGAGCTTATTGCAGTACATCAACAAGCTAACCCTCACTGGCTAAACTTTACCTCACCTTTGCTTTCTTCTCTACTCTAGGACAGAGTATGGAGTAAGTTTGGGGGGGTACCCATATGCCAGTGAGGGAGGTATAAATTTTCTTTTAACTCTTCAAGCTTTCTACGCTGATGTGCTCTTATAACTTCCTGTATATTTGATCTACGCATGTATGCCATATATATAAAAATTTTAATTTTCAAAAATCTTTCCTCTGCAAATTTCTATCCCTATGCATATGTACAAAGTTGTTGCAATAATAATAAAAACCTGTTGTGACTTCTTGCAATGTTTGCTTTCTGTATGCTTAACGAGTTACAAGTTCTGTCATATCTTTCTGATAATGTTGTCTCAAACAAACAAAAGATTGTGCCTTGCCATCCAAAAATTTTTTGAAAAATAATAATCTCACAAACAGCTAAGAGACGAGTATGGAGAAGGAAAAAGCTGCCCAAATAGCAGATATCTCTTTTGTTTTCCCTTACCCAACAAAAATCCCAAAAAGAGAGAAAAGCCTTATGAGTGTGAATAAAAGCATGAGAATTGTGCCCAAAAGAAAAAAAATATATATATATACACACTTGTTTTCCAAAAGTACCCATCTTTAGGCATGGTAGATCCAGGGCAGTGGTACGTAGGATGTGAAATCACTGCTCTAAAGCCAACTGGCTTGGACTGCAGGGACCACTTGCCCGTTAACGGACCCTTACCTGGATGGACTGATGGGAAACAAGAAGAAAAACCCAAAAAGCCTTAGCCTACCCTATACACAACTTTCTGCCCCTAAAATAAAGCTGTTTGGTGTGGAAGCTAACTTCGGAATCATACACCAAAGTCTCGCTGAAGCTGTGGAGAAGAAAAATTTTACTTAAATAATAAGGCAAGTAGGGCAAGGTCTTTTGTTCGCATTAATACAGCATTACCTCCAAGACATCGCAAATCTTGTGCTACCCTTTAGCCTTAAAGTTTTGCTGTGCAAGAAGAAGCAACACAAAGTTTAGTTTAAATATTGATTGAGGACAATCAAAAAGCTAAGTTTGGGGGAGTTGATAACACCAAATTTTGTGACGTTTTTGCCCTTTATTCTGTTATCAAAACTACCCTTTTCTGCTATTTTCCTCTATTTTATTAGCATTTTCGCAATAATTGGCCAAGCCACGCTCTTATTCCAATTTTTCCTATCTTCTACAGAGTTTTCCTCATTTTTGTGCAATAAGGCCGATTCCGGCCTACAATAAGTCTAAGCTCGTCTCGACCTTCCTGACGCCCGATACAACCCAGCCCGACAGGGGCTGGGCGACACGAGAATGATCGGCGGAGAAGGGCGATGCGCAAGGAGGACGTGTCGGCCGACATACCGTCTACCCGACAGGGAGCCAAAGCCGCATCGACGACCAAACTCGTCGGGTGACACAGCCACCCACCGGCAGGCGTGCCGCCAGCCACGTGACCGATAGCCAGCGCCTCGCGCCGAGACATACCTGTATCGGCCATCCACATCCATCGACCGGCGTATAAGGGAGCTACGTGGCGTTTCCAGCACCATAACTCCTTCAACCGCCGCCTATAAATAGCAGCTACAGGAAGCCGAAAAGAAAAGGTCAGATAGGTCGGACAAGTCGAGAGAGTCGGAAGAGAATTCGGACAAGACAGTTCGGAAGTTCGGGAGCCACCTTCGAAGGAAGCTGTGAGAGCAAGAGTATCGTGCCCCAGTGCTTGTGCCGGGCAACACTAGGTGAGCTTTCCCTCATCCCGAGAGGGAAGGGATGGTTCACTTAGTGTTGCCCCGGGCGACACTGCGGGCCGATATCGGCCAGTGAAGATGAGTGACATGAGTGCCCGACAGTAGACTCGTAGCTCTTTGCCCGACACGATATCGAACCCGATACGCTCTGCCCGTCATGCGTGTCGCCCGAGAGGGTGCGCCGCCCGACATGAGCGTATCGGCCAGGGTCCTTGAGCGATACAGTCAGTCGTCAGTCGGCGCTGCCCGAGAGGGGGTGCCGCCCGACATTGCCGTATTGGGCTCGGCTCCTGACCGGTATCGGGCAGGAGAGCTACAATAGTCTGTCGTTCTTCTACATCAAGAAGGCGACATCTATCTTTAATTCTGTTATTTAAATTCTTAGCTTATGCATTGTATTAAGACCCTTATTGCTTATGGAAATAGAAATGCTAAATTGCTATTTGTTTAATGCTTGGTGCCTTATGATTGGGTAACTGTTGTGTTGGATATCTGAACTCTAGCTTGCATGTTTTGGATCGCGTTTCGCTTAGCTACCGAATCGTCTTTCCCGTCGCAACTACATCGAGAGTTGGGTTGTGGCTCTAGTGTTTGGTCCGGTTCTGGAGTACGAGAGTGCCCAGAACGGAGTTGTTTTAGTATCATTCCACTCTAACTTGAGCCCAGCAACCTCGAGAGGGGTGTTGAAGCTTGGTTAGAGGCACCCGCTCTGAGAGGAGGGGTGCAGGGTGTTACTGCTACCGCTTGTCTTACTGAAGTCTTATCCCTTGCATTACGCCTTAAACTGCAGTTTATCTTTCTATTTTCTGTTGCATGAAAATTCCTAAAAACTGCTAAATGACAAAATCCTAATCTTTCTTGTAACTCCAGTTGGAGATAGTTTTCTTTGATTTAATCGTGACAGCTTGTTGTTCCCCTTCGGGGAACTTTAATATCTCTTTGTACCCACCGGAGTGTAGAGTGTCGATTCAGAGTCATCAACACGACCCACCTTGTCCCTGTGTTCGACCCCGTAAACAAAGTTGCGGGGGCCTAGAAGGATTTGGGTTATAAATGTGAAGGCTCGACTACCTCAAATGCGCCTCCAATTTTAGGATGCGCGATTTAGGCCGGTCAAGGTTGTGGATTCCGGCTCTTCCATTGACCTTGTATGGCACCGGTTATGGGCTTCGCAGCCGATGGTTGGAATTGAACGGTACGGTTCACTTCCTCAGGGCATAATAAAACATAATCCAGCCGTTTAGTATATACTGCTTAAGGCAAACACAAAACATTGGTTGAGGCCTTGTTTGTGTAGTTACTCTCTTTATATATATTGCAGTTATTCATATGTCTTTCATATGTAGTAGAATTTGGATATCCTGTCTTATTAATCATGTCCTACATGTAATACTTGGATATAGCTGGTAAGATTAGTTAGCCTTATTTCAATAAACTGTTCTTGTTATATCTTCTATTAGATAGCTGCTTAATGTATATGATCTTATGAGTTCTGTAGCCTTGGCGGGGAGTTATGCCTCCCACTGGGACAATGTTCAATTGTCTCACTCCGCTGGTTTACACCCTTTTTAGGTGGTCGAGGTAGGCGTGGTGGTGGTCGCGGAGTTGCAGTCGAGCAGTAAGAAGAACAATAGAAGGCAAACTTTTGAGATGTTGCTGTTTTGGATGTTTTGTGATAGAGTCTAGAGTCATCCCTGTACTCTCAGGTCCTTGGAGGTGTTTTGACGTTGTTTTACATTCGATGATGTCTGTATATCCTGCTGCTGGTCGGATACGGGCTTTTATGTATATAACAGGTGGTGAACTCATGATGTGACAGGACAACTGTTGCTCTAAGATGTGGACATGTATCCAGGCTTGTATGGATGTGTATATAACATGTTTTCTTGTAGGATGTGGACTGAAATGTAATATGTTTCTCTATTTATCAGTTTTCCACAATCGGTTTTAATTAACCCGTGTTTTTGATAATCTGTGGTTATGGTTATTTCCTCACGTTTTCGCGTAACACCTCGTTATCTGTGTGATAATGGGATGTGTTTCCACATAAAGTTTCAGGAAAAGGAATCAAAGTAGATGTGAGAAAAGTGGAAGGCATAGCAAAGCTTCCATCTCCTAAGTTTTTGACTAGAGTGAGGAGTTTCTTCATACATGCAGGTTACTGGAGAAGATTTAAAAAAAAATCCAAGCTTGCTAACTTACTAACTAACCTACTCATGAAGGATGCATTTTTTGAATTTTTAGATGATTGCCTCAAAGCATTTAAAACCCTACAAAATGCTCTTACCACTGTTCCAATCTTGCAAGCCCTAGATTGGGGTCTTCCATTTGAAATAATGTGTGAAGCAGTGACTTCGTGATTGGAGCTGTTTTGGGATAAAAGAAGGATAAGAAGCACCATGTGGTCAACTAAGTCAACAAGACTCTAGATGAGGCACAAGTGAACTATGCTATGACAGAAAAGGAGATGCTAGTGATAGTGTTTTTGACAAGTCAAGATCCTATCTGATAGGATCAAAGGTCAAGGTGTATATAGGCCATGGTGCTATCAAATACCTGATGTAGTAAAAGGACACTAATCTCATACTCCGACAATGGGCTCTAATATTACAAGAATTTGACCATGAGATCATAGATAAGAAGGGAATTGAAAATGTAGTAGTAGATCATTTATCAAGGATTGTCATAGCAAATGACAACCACCTTACAGTCAATGATAAACCTAATGAGGCACTTATGATGGCCAATGTTGTTGAAACTAAGGTATCGAGGTTTTCTGACATATGCAGCTACTTGGCTTGTTGCCAACTGCCCACTTGAGATCACATACAATGAGAAGAAAATGTCATTCTCAAATCTAAAGAATTATTATTGGGATGACACCTCTTATTTAAGAGATGCCCCAACAATTTGTATCAGTGGTGAATACCAGAGGAGGAAGTGCTGCATATCTTAAGGAATGTCACTCCTCACCCTACAATGGACATCTAGTGGATACGAGACCACAAAAAAATCATGTAGTCCGGTTTTTACTAGCTGACTTTGTTTAAGGATGTTGAATGCTTTGTAAAAACTTGTAAGGAGTGCCAACTCATAGGGAATATTTCAAGAAGGAATGAGATGCTATTTTCAGATTGCATAAAAGTATAAATCTTTGATGTATGGGGGATAGAATAATGTCACTCCTCACCCTACAAAGGACATCTAGGTGGACATGGGACTACAAAAAAATCATGTAGTCTGGTTTTTACTAGTCGACTCTATTTAAGGATGTCAAAGCATTTGTAAAAACTTATAAGGAGTGCCAACTCACATGGAATATTTCAAGAAGGAATGAGATGATGATTTAAGATTGCATAGAAGTAGAAATCTTTGATTTATGGGGGATATACTACATGGGGACATTTTCATCTTTAAGAGGTAACCATTATATTTTAGTGGTTGTGGACTATGTATCAAAATGGATGGAAGTGACAGATACCTCATCTTGTGATGTGATGCCTACAATTAAGATGTTTGAAAAGATCATCTTCCCAAGATTTTGAGTCCCATCCACCACCATTAGTGATGGGGGATCCCATTTCTCTAAAAGATAGTTTGCAGCCCTTCTCAAGAAATATGGAGTAATGCACAAGATCATTGACCCTGCCACCCTTAGACATCTAGTCAAGTGGAGGTGTCCTATAGACATATAAAACAAATTTTAGAGAAGGTCGTCGAGCAGACTAAAAAGGATTGGTCCATGAAGTTGGATGATGCCCTATGGGCATATAGCACAACTTACAAGACCCCAATAGGAACCACGCTGTACAGACTGATATACAGAAAAGTGTGTCACCTTACTTGTTGAATGGGAACACGAGTCATTCTAGTTAATCAAGTTTTTAAACATGGACCCAGAGTTATTAGGGAAGAAAAGGTTTCTACAACTACAACAACTTGAGGAGCCCATACATTATGCATATGAAAATGCAAGCATCTACAAACAAAGGGCTAAGGTATGGCATGATACCCACCTGAAGAGCGAAGATTTTTTGAGGGTGATATAGTTCTTCTCTTTAATTAAAGAGTCATACTATTTCTTGGAAAGCTAAAGTCAAGGTGGTCTTACCCTTTCTCTGTGTCAAAATGATATCCATCAGGAATGATGGAAACCTATAGAGAAATGACTGGGACATTCATGGTGAATGGACCCAGAGTTATAAGATATTATGCAGACAAGCATTCATTAGATGGACTGAAATCCCTTTGTAAAAACCACCACCAGCACCACTCGAGAACATCTAAGAGAGGATAGTCAAGATAAAAACTTAACACTAGTACTTCTTGGGAGGCAACCCAAGTATTTCTCTCCCTATCTTTTAATTTACCTAAGTTTTAGTTATTAGAATTTATTACTTTACTTTAACTTTCATTTAGCTTTCAGTAATCTACTTTGTTTTGTATCTTCTAGTGTATGTAGAATAAAATTAGTTTAAAATTAACTTCTGTTATTAATATAGTCACTATACTTGGAGAAACAAACCACATGTCTCTCAACTTAAAGATAATCCCTAACAAATGGGATAGCCATCCGTTTTGAACTAAACATGACCATTGGCTGGAATACAATCATTGGAACCATCAAAGTTGTCAATCAACAGTACATCCATCGAGTTTAGCACACAACCTAACCATTGAATTATCAATCTTACAAGCCATTAGATCTACTAAATGTCAGGTGTTTTCTGATAAGAAAGACCATCAGATCTCGACAACTAGACAAGCCATTGGAACACCTACGCTCAGTGCCACAACTGAGTGAAGAACAAAATCCAACCATTGATCGGTGATCATCGACTCTCAGAGCCTGACTAACCATCAAGTCCCACTTTTTTGGGTGACCCCTCAATTGACAAAACCATTAGGTCTGATGATTAGTCAAGTAAGTGGAACCATTGTGTGTTCATTAAGTAGGGAAACAATCTGATGACGACACCCGATGATCACCCAAGTGTCATCCACCCTATAAAAGAATATGGGAAAAACCATTAGATACACTTTTCTAAAACCCAGACCATGTGAGTTGAAGGAGATCAAAACCCTCGAGAAAGAGAAAAACCATTAGAAGACACCGTGTTTGAGCTCCAACCACTACCTGTCACCAAGAAACTTGAATGAGTTCTCCGATAATTAAGGAATTCATAGGCAATCATCCCTGAACTGCATTGCAGACTGACACTGGAGCCATCACCTCCCATCCTCTCCAAGGCCATGACGGAGTGAGAAGTAGCAGCGATGGGAAGAAAAAGTATGAACATGATGTCGATGACCAGTAATACCTCTTTCTCACTCTCTTTTTCTGAGTTTTGACAATCTTTATGACTGAACTCGCCATTGCCAGACCTTCGTCTTCCTCCAACCAATGAACCATCGCCTCACAATGACCATCGAACTCTGTCATCCATTGATTTTCACTGATTCCTTCTCCATTGGATCCTTCTCTTGGCACTTCTACTACCATAACCATTGGTTGTCTCTCAACCATCAATTGCGCTTAACCATCAGTTCCACACACTTTCCTAGCCACCAACCCCATAACCAGCATTCCTACAACCATCAGTTGTGACCCTCACATCTCTAACCATAGGTTGGCAACCACTTTCATTTTGACCCTCAGTTGTGAGGGTTTCTTTGGAGACCATCGTGTATAGAAACCTAAGCTACCACTATCTATTAAAAATTTACTCAACCAATATACATTTAACTACCGAAATGATCTTGTTGGACATACCTAAGTATCTACAAAGAAAAATATGACAGCAAATCAGTGCAGGAAATAGGAGATTCAGGAGTCTAAATACACACATAAACTCAAAGCATCTATGACTTTGGAAGAGAAGGATAGAATCAAAAATCTAAAAAATGAGCAATAGCCTACATGTAATGTCATGATGAGGATACTAAGGATAGAATCAGGGAAGATTTAGAAGCAGATAGGCTCAAGAGAGTAGCTGAGCCAAATCCTAAGGACTGAGTAACTAAATAAGAACAAACATGGACTAAGGTGAGTATACACCTTCTGAGGAAATTTAGAACTTGAGAAAAAGGATTGCACCCATACCTGACCTAAGGACACCTCACAAGGTGGCCAAAACATCTGTGTCAGGGACAAAAATAGAAGCAACAATATCACAAAAATCAAAGAACAACTCATCCTCTGACACTCTAAGGATAGGGTGGATGATAAGTTTGGGGAGGGGGTCTAAACAAGTGAATGTGGTACATTCTTTCATTCAACATCCAATTCTTCCTTGATTAACCAAAAAATTATTTATTTTTGAACAGCCTACATGGAAAATTTCAATTGAAAATTTTCACATCTATATATTCTTGCCTCTTTCAAGAAACGTTTTATCCATAAAATGTTTTAGAAGGCAAATTTTGGATCCAATTTTCTTAGATATAGTCATAACTCGTATTCATAGGCTTACTTGTCTTCAGGATAACTCTTAGCATAATTACTTCAAGAATGATGGATTTGGGATATTTAATCCACCTAAAAACTTCAAGTGTTATAATGTCTTAATGACAGCCTTACCTCAAGATGATGTAGAATGCACAAAGATGATTGTCTCCTAAGATGAATCCATTAAGTAAGGAGGACTTAGTCTAATATGCTCCTGATTGATCAACCTGATTCTAAGTATAGGTTGGAAAACACATAACCCCGAAAAAGAGGAAATAACTACCCCTTCTAGTGAAAAAATCCCCACTTTGGGCTCTAAAGAGGCTTGGTGGCCCATAACATCCTTGAAATCCTATCTCCCCAAGAATGTGAGCAAGAATAAAAGCTGAGTGGAATAAAATCATGAGAGTTGTGCCCAGTAAGAAGTCAAAATTTTTCACACAATCGATATATTGTTGCACTCAAGAATGCAGATATGTCGTGCCCGGTAGTGGAGATTGGAAGTCAAAACTTTTACATACATGCCTTATGAGGGAAACCTTACAAAACCACCTAACATTACATTAGGACCCAATTGGGTGACACTGTCATTACAATAGTAAACATGGTTGAGGGAACATAAGAAGGGCATAAAACACTACAACCTTAGCCTACCCAACACAATATCTAGGAAATCCAAAAAAATAAAAGTTGGGTGTGAAAGCTACCTCAGCTGAAACCCTATGCAAGTACAAACTGAAAAAGGATCCTCAATGTATCATGATGGAGAAACCCTTCTACAGATGAAGGTCATAGCAGGCAATATGAGTATCACAACTATTGATCTAAGATGGAGAGTCTTGGGATCAACAAAACCTAGTAAAGATACATGTATCTTGACTTAAGGATGACATTATGACATTCTTCACACTCACAAAAATAATAACTTAATAAAGCCCTTTGAAGTTGTTTGAATCTTTAATTCTATTTGTTATCCTGAGGACATGCTAGACTCTATGTTTGGGGGAGCTGATAACATCCAATTTTGAGGATATCATATACCTTATCTTACCTTTTATTTCCTTCCATCACGGGGATTCATACTCACTCCCCACCATTTTTCACATAAATTCATCTTTAACATTTACTTGAAGATAACATGGATATTTCATACAGATAATTGGAAAATCAAAGCATTTTTCCATAGGAGCAGGATGCGCATCGGTTCCCATAACTGATGGACACCATGTATTAATCACTAGAGAAACCATTGGATCATAAGTATATGGTTCTAGGTCAGGAGGACATATATCTTCCCAGCCATCGGTCTACATCCCAAGAATGGTCTATGTGACCATCGAGTGGTGATATCAAATGGTTTACTTGGAAGTTCCTATCGCACTGACCAACCATCACCTGACATCCAATGGCTATCCAATGCAACTATTGGACGTAATCACCAAGCCTCAATTGATGGCTCAGAAAGATATGCTCCACATGACAACCGATGGCTGCCCAATAGTGTCCTCTAATGGTCACCAAGAATTAATAGTATATGGCCATTTGGGCTAACAGTTGATGGTACAATAGCAGCAAGTCCATGCTCAACCAATGTCTACCCTAGCATTGTCAGCAGAAGGTTAGACAAATGACCACTACTCAATGACTCAACAACCGATGGTAGCACTAGTAGAATGGTCATTCAATACTATTAAGTATGTGCCTCGAGACAGGTGCTTGAAGAACTTGCAGTGTAAGTCAAGTGCTCCTAAGGGCATCTAGGGCACTGAACTAATGCCTATAAATATGAGACCCCTAAAAGAAAGGTTGCAAACATGAAGAAGGTGAATGTGATGCCAGATCAACTACTCACCATAGACCATCCCCCATCCGCCATCAGTTATGGAAGTGAAGTATGAGAGCCCGACGAGTATACTATTGCTTCATTCTGCTATCACCCTATTTTTAAGTGATCCCTCAAAGGAAGGAGGATGAAGAGAAGGTCTTCATCATCATCATGCTTGATTCATCAAGAAGGAAGAGACCATCGACTATGGCCATTCCATGGTCTTCATCGATGTATCTTTCCACTCCTATTCTCTGAATCTACTCTTCTCATTCCCCTTCATTTTGTTCCATCTTCGGAAATACTCCATGTCCTTGAATATTTGTAAATACGTAATGCTACACATTACCATGAGTGGATAAATATCTTGCTCGGGTTGGGAGGAGCCAGTAAGGCTTTCTCCCAACATGTAAATATTTATATCCATTGAATATATGGTCTTATCAAAGATTATCTCAATACTCTTGTTCTTAATGACTCACTTGTATGATTAGCTACCATCTTGTGATGTTTGATTGTCAGTGCCTCGAAAGAGTAGTGTTAACCTTTTCTATGTGTTATGGAGTTGCATGAATGCATGAGAATGTTGGAATGCTAAAGCTAAAAATCATATGGTTATTCTTGTGATTGTTTTTTTGCCATCTTGAGAGAGAGAGAGAGAGAGAAAAAAAATTATAATATAAATCTATCCTAAGATCAAAAGAGGAGGCTATAGACATATATGATGATTGCTTGTAATCTTGATATGGTATATATTGGGTGTCAGTATTGCACGTTGGTGAGAGATCTTAGTTGGTGAAAGTCGACCCAAATTTTCCAGCCACACTTATTTTATCACTCATTATTTCTACTTATTTTTTTTATTGTTCTTTTACTTCGTTTTACTTATTTTTTCTATTTTTTCTTGAAGTATCATCATTCCGTAAAGAATCCCAAACTTAGTCTACTCTCTTGGTTGGTGTAATTGAGCCAAAGTTCTATATTCTTAGCAATTACCACTCCTTGTCTCTATGGATTGACCTTGATTTACTACATCAGACCCTGTATAATATTTCTTGGGGCCTGAGTGTCGGGTTACAAATTTAAGAGTCCAACTATTCTAGATTTGCTCCTTTTTCGACGTGTGATTTATGTCGATCAAGCATCATCTCATTAGAAGCTCCCCTAGCCTGCAACATCTACTTCCTCTTCTGGCTGGTAGATGGTGAAAACATGGAGAACCCATCTGAAGGCATTCTCTAGCACAACCAATGACAATATTGTGTCAAGGAAAACAAATATCCTAGTCTTGAGATAAAACAATATGGATGGGAGATGAAACTGGAGGGGAAGATAGATACATCTACTCACAATATCAAACTGGACTTCTACCCTTTGAACTAATAGCTGTTCCAGGACTCTACATTTTGACCTCCATTCTAACTCTATCACTCAACTATCATCTTCCTACTACCTTAGAGGTATGCAACCTACTAAAAATAATTTCACTTTCTTATAATTTTTTATAATTCATATGTTAATGTTGAATTGATTCTTATATCAATATATGTACTTTTTTTAATAAATTGAGTATATGACCATAGTTAGTCAACTAATAGACCAACTATCTCACTTGTAAAATATGCATCTAAGATGTATTGATACTATGTCTTCCTTTGTTTAAAATTTAATTTTTGACTCATGCCTTGTATTCTAAAACTAATCTAGGATAACATGTTAATTTCTAAATATACTAGATAGTGTCTTTTATGTGGTTTTATAAAATTTAATATTTCACATACCACTTCATGGTGTATAGAAAATGATGATGTTCTATAAACTTTCACACCTAATGATGTTGAGTTCATGTACATGTTGAGTTCAATCCAAATGATATTATAATTGATCTCAAACTTTGAAAACCAACTGAGCAGTATAAATAGAAATTTGAGACCAAATACAGAGGGAGTATTTATTACAGGGTCCAAATCATCCAGTTGATCAAAGCTTCCCCAACAAACAATATGGAAAGAAAAGGAGGAGCATCCAAGAAACATGGTTCAAGAAGTTTGATTGGTTGGAATATATTGTGGAGAGAGAAGATGCTTATTGTTTATATTTCTATCTCTTCAACCAATCGAGGGGTGACGCCTTTATGAATGATTCCTTCAAAAAAATAGGCTTCAATAACTGGAAGAAGGCCATGGAAATTTTCAATGAACATGTGGGTGTGTCTAGTAGTGCTCTTATAGGGAAAGGCTACATTGTGAGGATTTCAAAAACCAAAGACAAAGTGTGTCACACTTTTTATCTACTCATAGTAGAGAGATAGATATTGCATACAAATCTCATCTAACGAAAATATTACATGTAGTTAGATTGCTCCCATTGCAAGGTCTGGCTTTTCGTAGTCATGATGAATCTTCTAGTTAAAGCAATAGAGGAAACTTCCTGGCATTAGTAGAGTATACCAAATATATTAATTGTGAAGTTGCATGTGTTCTTAATGAAAATGCTCTAGGAATAACCAAATGACATTAGTAGTCATTCAAAAGGACTTGGTAAAGCCTTGTGCAAAGAAAACAACACTAACTATTGAAGAGCTTGGCGAGAGTTATTTCTCTCTACTTATTGATGAATCAAGGGATGCATCAATAAAAGAACAAATGGATATTATTGCGAGGTTAGTACCTTTTGTATGCTATTTAATCTAAAGTTTAAACTTCCATGATAATATTAAATTTTTTAATTCATATAGAATTTCTCATATAGGTTTGTGAATAAGAAAAGAAAAATTATTGAAAGGTTTATCAATGTCGAACATGTTACAGATACCTCAACTTCTTCGCTAAAGACAACTTAAGATAATTTGTTTGGTTCTCATCTCTTATCGCATGTCTAGAATGAGAGGATAGGTATATGATGAATCCTCTAATATGAGAGATGATTTTAATGGATTAAAGACACTGATACTAAATGAAAATCCATATGCATTTTATATCAATAGCTTTTCCCATCAATTAAAATTGGTGGTTGTTGTTGTTGCAAAGGACATTCTATATGTTAGTGATTAGTTTATCTATACAACCTTGATTGTAACCATGGCTAGTTGTTCTTGTAAAAGAAAAGATGCATTGATTAAAAAATAGCATGATAGAATTATGGAGAAAAATGCAATTATTCCAGGAAGAGGCAAAAACCCAAATACTATTGTAGAAATACCCAATGATACTTAGTGGGGATCACATCATACGACCCGAGTCTGAAATTTTACAATGTGGGGTTCAGTGTTTGAGGTACTATAAAATATTTCCCATGATGGAATTGATTCTTCTAATAGAGGAAAAGGTTCAAGGTTGATACAAAAGAGGGAGACTTTTGAATTTTTATTTATTTTATTTCTCACCAAGAAGGTGTTGGCTTTAACTAATAAGTTGTCCCATGATTTACAAAGGAAGAATCAAAATATTGTAATGTCATGGTGTTGATTGCATCAATTAAAGAAGTATTGTAAGAGTAGAGGGTTTGTGGTTGGGGTTCACTATTGGAAGATGTAAACAAAATTTGTGTCATTAAGTCTAGTCGAATATCAAATATGCAGATAAAATATTAGTTAGAGGTTGTTCAAGATGTGGGAGACAATGGGTAACTTATTACCACCATTATCGTACTTAGATTTTTAATGTTGTTATTGATTCAATAGTTGCTGAGATAAATAGCCAATTTAGTGAGACTTCTACAAAGTTGTTAAGATGCATTGCTTATTTGGATCCAAGAGATTATTTCTCTAGATTTGATTCTAAAAAAGCTTCTTCAAAAACTTGCTAAAATTTATCTGATGATTTCTCTATATATGACTATGTGATTTTGAAAGATCAACTTGGCATATATATTCATGTTGTAAGAAGGCCTAGATTTTCAAATTGAAACAATCTTGATAGTCTTGAAGATGGTACAAATTGAAGAACATCTAATTTTCCCATTAGTTTACTATCTTATGAAATTAGTATTTATAGTTCTGGTGGCAACAACAACAGTGGAAGGAGCTTTCTCAACAATGAACATCATCAAGACAGAACCTCATAACAAGATAAGTGGTGATTGGTTAAATGACTTGATGATATGTTATATTGAGCGAGATGGGTTTTGGGGAGTCATCGATGAAACTATTTTACAACATTTTCAGAATATGAAGACACATCAAATTCAACTTTCTCATTTAAGTTAATCATATGTTTAAAATATATTTTTTATTTCAAAATATATTTATGACTTATTAGAGTAATTGTGATCATTTTTGTGTATGGGTTTCATGTTTTTTTGACGCGAAGAATTTTTCTAAATATTATTTATTAGTAATATCCTTGAAAATATTCACTAGGTATATACTTGTCTATGTTACATAATAAATAAATATCAACAATATTAATTTATCATGACTTGTTTCTCTCAACCCCCCTAATGTAATTTTCTGAATCCGCCATTGGTTATGTTGATAGTTGGATTGTTTAGTCTCACAATGTAAAACTACATGGTGGTGTCTATATATGTGCAAGGTTAATTTTACACTTGTCCACATGGACTAGTACAAAGTTTGTAGATAACATCAATATATAGAAACAAGTCATCGCAGGTTGCTTATGGAAAACATATACATATTTTATGTTACAACCTCAATTTTTGCTTATATGACTGTAATTGCAATTATTTCAAAAGAAATGTACTTGGTTGTAATTTGCATGATTTATGATAAATATATCGATTTCTTTTACAACTCTTCCTTGTGCATGGTTTTTCGTGGACCCTTTGGTAATAATGGGTCCAAGATAATAAAAGAGGAAGACAAGTTAAAAGGGAATAAGAGTTTCATAAATACTAATGAAAATTGGGATAAAGGTGAAAATATAAGAAATAAATAGATAAGTGTGGGATTGATCAGAATAGATGGTGTTTCGAACCCCACATGGATTCTTGAGATACATGGAATTGAAATAAAGGAAAATAATAAAGCGTGAAAGAGGAAATATTAATAAAATATATATATATTTAAGCAATATCTTGCACATAAAGAAAAGGTTCATTTTCTTTTGAATAATGGCTTCAAACTTGACACGCCAATAGCCCTCAAAATTTGGGATTAAAAGGACCCATGGTTTGAGAGTTATGATTTTTTCCAAAATTTCCTATAGAGAAAGGATGTCAAATACATGTCACCATTATTTTATGAGGATTTAATTGATTTTCTGATTAGGCGCGTGCGATGTGATCCATTGGATCTCAGATCCACGACTGCTGCTCATCATCTAGTTCCAACTGGACTAGGAAACAGGCCGCCACAATGGGATCTTTCCACCTGATTTTCCTCGCAAATGAGTGCATGTGCTGACAAGAAAATAGGTTGGTTAGATTTGGGAGAGGATTTTGAACATGGGAATCCTTGGTTTGTTAGGGATTAGAGGCTTCTAGAGGAAATGCCTAATTTCCTTAAACGACAAGCGACGACAGGGGTTGGGGAACCCTAAAATCAACCCCCGATCCTATATATATAACCCCCTCTTGACTCATCACGTTTACACGAACTCAACCGGTTGTATTCCTACTGCTCTCGTGCCTTGGATTGACGTATTGAAGTAGCTCCGGTGAGCTTGAAGTCGTGACGCCGCCGCGAGGGTTGCTGCTGGATCGAGTGGAGACAAGAAGCAGCCACCGTCCGATCGTGTTCCACAATAGGCCGCATGTAGGATCAACAACTCTGGTCACTCCGCACCTCAAGTTAGCTATGAGTGGGCACGCGCGCTGAGGACCGCCTGATCCTGCTCAGTCAACAATGACCCACGATCCAACGGTCATTGTTTTTCCAAAAAATCCCAAATTTGTCGCCTCTCTAGTCAAAATACAAGAAAATCATGGAATCTTGTTTAATTCACTAAAAATCACTCCTTTGGCTGAAAAATAAAAGTAGATAGTGCTTTTTGATCATAAAAATACATAGAGTCTGATAAAAATGGAATTGGAGCATGATATTGCTTGAAATTTAAAAAGTACACAAAGTTACCACTTTTAATGTATTAAATTATGGTAAAACCCTAATTTGATATGGAACTCGGATTTAATGGCTCTTTTGGGTTATTCTGAGTAGTATTAACCTATTGAGAATAAAAGGGAGAGTTAAATTTGAAAAAGGTAATTTTATGCTTGTGTTAGGGTTTTATGCACATGATTATGTTTAGAAACCCTAATTTGGAAAAATATGGGTTTTAATGGTTTAAATCCAAAAATTTAATTATACAATAGAGATTTGATGATCTCAAACTTGATTTAAGATTAAAGAACCCTTAATGAGGATAATTGGATTAATTAGGGTTTTTGAAAAATAAGAAATATGTTTTAGGGTTGCTAGTCTAAAAAGGCAATAAAGTTAGATAAAGAAACCCTAATAAACCCTAAGGGCTTGTAAGCCTTAGAAAGTATCCTCATGTCATTAGGAAGGAGTTTTGACATTAGGTAATCTATATGTTTCAAGAATTAAGGGTTGTGTGCATTAAGGTGCTAGCTTGGATATTTTGTTGAATTTTGATTATATTTCTCAATAACAGGTATGTGGTTATGCTTATGATTAAATTGCTTTAGTTTCCCGACGATTCTTGAAGTTTTATCGATTTCATAGTATAAATGCTTGATTGCCTTTTATTTCATGCAATTATAAAGTGATTTTGACTATCACCATAATTATATGTGCATAACTAGCTCAAATCCTGGTCCTCCACTGTAGCTCTGATGTTTATGAGATAGATGACCTAGTACATGGTCTACCCGTGAGGTAGGACCATCAGGTTATCACGAGTCAGGGATTGGACTACCTTTGGGTAGGGCCATGCGACTCCACAACCCTATGTATTGATCTACTTGTAAGGTATGATCATGGGGGTTAGTTGAGATCTACCATATGAGAGGTAGTATCTATGTCCACTGTAGGGACATCACAGAGGCTAGGGTATGTAAGGATTGAGTAGTCACGTTTAAAGTTAAAATTTTCTTATTAAGTCATAATTGCTTGCAATATGTTGTTACAATTAAATGCAAGATTATTGTTTCCCCCACATACTAGTATAATTTGTTATACTGACCGTCCTTTTATTTTCCGGCGTTTTAGGTTATCAAGAAAATGGATATTCCTTTAAAGTCACATTGATCGAATAAAGCTTAATAAAAAATTGGAGGATTGCAGTTAGATAAGTACTTTCTTGGGTAAAGATTTCCACTTCCCATATTTTGCAAGGTATTAATAGAAAAAATTTATTCCAGTAAAAGTTTAGTTGTATTAGAATTTATAAATTATTGTTGATTATTTGTAAAACCACTGATCCTATTTTGGGATAACGCCTCTGACCTCTAGGTCCCCCTTAATTGGGGGTTATCGGGAGGCGAGGTTGTTATATTTTCTATTGTAAACGCTAGTGTATCTTGTTATGTGTGACTGGTATGTGACTGAGTATGTCACAAAATTACATAGTCAAATGTGTCTTTCATAGGTTGTGTGATAATGGTGTACAAATTCTGGTACTTACAATGTTGGGTAGAGTGCTTGACAAAAGTTAGTTTGAGTACATAATAATATTAGTGTACGTGAGTACATTTAGTCAGATATGGCACACATGTAATAAACTGTAATACTTGGTCAAGCACATTACTTTATTATATATGATTTATGACAAACATGTGGAGATGGTGTAACTATTTATGCTGAGCAGTAAAAAATTCCAACCACATTAACTAGGGTTAATGGTTCTCTTAATTTACTTCGACTGCCTGGAAAATGAATACGTCTATTTAATATTAGGTTCTCTACGTGTGATGTTCTCCTTCTTGTGGCTACCCTCTTATATTGTCTCATTGTCCGACAATCTCCATGTCATTGAGGTATGGTTACGGACTACTATATGCGTTTTGGACAGTAAATATATAGCAGTGGGCGCAAGAGACGGAAAGAGAAAGATGCACTACAAGATAAAATGAGAGTTCCAAAAGTTAATTGACTATTAGGGGGGAAGTGAAAATACTCTTGGTTTGAAAACTATCCCTTTTCGAATCCATTCCGTCTTTTCGAAACATTGATAAATGGTCCGATGATGATCAGGAGGTACTGCGAAAAATCAGGTCAGCACTCGATCTTTTTCAAACAGAACTATGCAATGAGGGGACGGGGACGGTTTGAATCGGTCTTCGGGGTTAAAACAGTATTTGAGAACATATCAGCACGAGATACGACAGATGTGCGACTCCCAGCAGAACTATATTTCACGATCATGTGCTGGGAACAAAGGCAATAAAGCTAGCAAGGACGGTATGAAGCTGTGATATGCAATGAATTCAAGGATGAACAGTTTCACCTTTTCAGCAGGTCCGGGAACATATGATAGGCAAACAGTGGCCACTGTCAATTGGGCCCGTTTCGAAGTCGGCAATCGGATCGGTTTGTCTTCTTTAATTTCTGCTTTATTGGTGGGTGCAAGAATCCATAAGAAATTTATGTTCGTCTGGATCTGAAGTTTCGAAAGTAACGACAACTGAAAGCGAGATGAATGAGTGTTGGATCTCCCCTCTGGATTGCTAGCTCCTAGGCGCTGTGTGAAGATGAGCTATGCTTGTTACACTAGCAGCTGCCGACCACTACTGATGCAAACGAACAGAGTGAGCATGGGCCTGAATTCTCCTCATCCCCAATAATCAGCCCAACCTCGGTACTATTTGTCTCACTCATTTTCTGTTGTGTTCATATAATCTTTATAGTAAACCCCCCGACACTGAATGCAGTAAACCCCCGGACAACCACTCCAGTCCAGCGACGGTGGGCCAATGAATCCATACATGCACTCGATCGCATCCCACGTCCCAATCGGGGGCAGGAAAAATAAGATAGCTGGACCACGACTAATGCTTTAGGATTTACTAGTTCTGTGTCAACACAAAGTAAGTTACGTCCCTTCCAGATGGTCACGTATCACATCCATTCAGTCTGAATCAGCAATTTTAATTGTGCTGTACGTATATAAAAAAATCACAAAAGTTTAGGATACTCCGTGCTCACAAAGGACTATCAAATGTGAACTCCCATGTTAACGACCCACCACACCACCATTGTACGCGAGATGCACCGTAGGGGCAAAGCTCGCTCCATAGTACCCAAACATGTATACAATGGAAAGGTGGATCTCGACGGAAGGCTCCTAATAGGCAGAGTGAAAACTGAGAAAGTTTCATGCATTTGGGAACCGTGTGAGTAAGTTCCCAACAACTGAAAATGTTTTAAAAGGGAACTACTTTTTCAAATGCGCTAAGTGTTTTAGGTTGTATACCAAACACGGCATACTTTAGCACGTGTGTCATTGCCGTAGCATGTCTCTAACCTCAATGACAAATAAATCAGGGCTTGTTGCATTGTTACTTGACCTAGATTCATATATATTTTGGTCGATAATAAAACCTAAAAGATCAACATGACTTTATCAATATTACTTGTGCAGTTGTTTACGGTGAAATAGCATAAATTTATATTCTGAATCCCTTTTAGCACCACGAGAATATTATTTAGTACAATTTTGTGGCAATTCACCTCTATATTGGACGAAGCCCCTATCCAGGACAAAGCATGCCGGCTTGTGCTACATTTGACAGTGAATCAACCGAAAGATAGTAGTCTGCACTGCTTCCATTATTCAGACAATGTCTCGCAGTAAAGTTATGGTTTTCTCATTATGGTCAAATCTTGCCTCATCTTGAGTATAAACTTATAACTCTCTCCATTATAGTTATATGTTAAATAAATTGATTAAAATAATTATTAAATCATTGAAAAACTAAGAAATGGAAGATTTTATATGATAAAAATGATTAGGATAAGTGAAGTGATTCAGATCATTTATAATTCTATCATTTTTCTTATTAAATTTGCACATCTATTTTATATTCTAATGTTTTTTACACGCAAATATATATATATATATATATATATATATATAGAGAGAGAGAGAGAGAGTCAGGCTAGAATACACTCAAGTGTATTCGGAGCAGAATACACTCATGCAGTTTTTCATGATGTAATATTTTTTTCAAAAATCTAATCTGTTGGTCTTCTTAAACATCTTGTGAATAGCTCATGCGCAAAATTTGAGCACATTTGTACATTTATAGGTCAAGTTATAAAGACTGCCAAAATTATGCATTTCAAATTAGTTTCGCCCTCGATTTTATTGCCCTTGGATGAGTGACTTACACTCATCCAAATGAGCTCAAAATTGTATGTAGCCTAGTTATAGTATGACGGTGAAGATCAATGGTTTACATTTTGCTAAAAATAGTCTTGATATGCAAATACACTTGAGTGTATTCGTGCGATCTATACACTCGAGTGTTCGAGTGTATTCTAGCCTGACTCTCTCTCTCTCTCTCTCTCTCTCTCTCTCTCTCTATATATATATATATATATATATATATATATATATATATATATTTCTACATAGGGTCTTCCCTACTGCTAGAATACCCAATTATGCAATATTTTAATGGACCATTCTCTCCAAAATTGAGATTAGTGTTCACATTCTAACTAATATAAATATATATTACAATACACGACTAAGTCAATTATTAAAATGATATAATTGCAAAGGATTTGAAGCTCTATGCTCATTTAGATCTTATTCATATACAAATTCTTAAATTTGTATGGAATATCCATTATGAATATAAATAAACTCAAATAAGTTGCGGTTTAAAAGTAGGTAAACATATAATGACATAATTAAAATTGTCTTGGTAGCCACCAGGGAAGACATATAAGCCTTTTTTTAGAAGAATTTTTAGTATCGATGATACGAGCACTTGTTTGTGTCATTTCAGGGTCAAATGTGTTCCAAACAGGGACACACCACCTCATGTGGTATTTTTTACATGCAATTGAGGTTGTCCTATAATGGGACTACAAACATAAACATTAACTATTTTCAACTTTAGGCGACGTTACTTTAGATTTTCTGATTGCTATGAGTAAATAAAAAAACTTTGTTACTTCAAACCAGTCCTTTCTCTAAGATGAATCAACAATGATCCACTTGTAGTTTGTCTATTATATGTCCACTCTATATATAATGTATGCTATTTATAATAATGATCTCATATCTTTTCCAAGTTTATGTGTTTCATGATTCCTATTAATCTATGGTAATTTAGTAGAAATATCATTGATAGCTATAGTATATCAATTTTTCTTTTTTGTCTCTATTTATCACATTAGTTCTAAATTAAACACTAGAGTGATGACCTTACATCTTGGGTCGCATTAGTTCCAATACAAACACTAAAGTGTCTACCTTACATATTGGGTTTTAGAGTAAACATGTAGCGTAAGGTAAAAACTTGGCTTTTATGTGTCACAAATGTTGGTTTGTAGAAAAAGTCTAACACCCAAGATCTTATAAACCTCACCCTCCTCAAGTGGCTTTCTTTATACCCTCCCTTGTTTTCTTTTCCCACATAAAGCTGCACTTTAATTCCTAATCGCTCCTTGATGACTGCGATGTAGCCACAATTACTCTAGAGGCATTCTCCAATGTAAACAACAACATTGGTAGAGGACTGAAAACATCATTTGTCCTCTCAAGTAATGGCAAGGTTTTTCTCTTTTGTTTGTGATCACCATGTCAACTTCTCTCTTTTTTGCCTCCTCTCATTTCCTCTCAAGCACCCTACCATCATGCGCCCTGTCCAGGATCCTAATGCATGTTTTTATGAATCAAATTTGTTTATTAATGTTTTATTTTATTTTGATGGGAAAAAACCATTTGGGTTCAATATACCAAAATTTTAGAATAAAACCTACTTGGCCTTCCTGATTGGCATGATGATAACTAATTGGGTATAATATATTTAAGACTTGAATATATTTTTCCTTAAAAGTCTTTACTTTCCTTGATTGCAATGTTAACTAAATCTAATACAAACTTAATTTTAATTATTTTAATGTTAAAGATATTGTTTGTCATATTGTATACATACTTTATAAATGATGAGTAAACAAAATCATCATGTTTTAATGATGTAATCTTTTGATGTTATGGACTTTACATAGAAAATGTATATTAATGTGTTTGATGGGATCAAACTATGTAAGGAGATCAGTCATTGGTGATTGAATTGGGAATGAGGACCAAGTAATGGGAACACATCATCTTTGACCTTGTAGCTTGATGCTTGACATGCGGCCACCCTACAAGGGTGTGGTTAATATACCCCAAGTGTATGATGTGTGCAAGGGGATTCCTGATGCAGGTGTCATGGTCATGTTTTAGTTTCTCATGTGTGTTGAGGACTTTCCCAGCATGCATCTCCAGGGAATGATGCGTGCAGATGGGGTCATGTTTTCACATTTTTGGCCAATGAGGGAGCATGATGGGTGCCAATTATGGGTTGTTGTGCAACCTTCTCCTAACATGGATAATAAATATGTATCTCATCGTCCTAGGGCTCATTTAGATTGTTTTAACTTGCTAAATTATTTTTGAAGTGATAGGAAGGTGATACTAAGGGTAAATGTAATACATGTTATATATTTGACTTGCTAATGGAAGATTAAAGCCTTGAATCATCTTTCCAACCTTGTTTAGCAAGAATACATATAAATTCTTCCATCTCTTCTCAACCTTTCTTATTTTATTCTCTCTTATACCACCTTCTCCTTTATCCATTTCTCTCCATAATTGTAATCCTTCTCTTTACCTAAGGGTGTCTACTTTTCAGCTTCTTTGACTGAGTTTGAGCTAGCATATGAAGGTAGGACATTTTTGCTTGATTTGGTGAAGTTTTAGATCTAGGGCTTATTTTTTATTGTTAGAAATTATGTAATTCCATAAGGCAAGTGATTGAGCCTCTTCTTGGTATTTTGCATGGAAATTTTACCTATAGTCACCTAATATCACATATATGCATACTGCAAAGGACAAAAACCTACATTTCATGTTTTTTTGGAAGTAATATGAGAAACTTTGGGATTGATAACCTTACCAATGTTGCACTTTGTTGTAAAATAGGAATAATGATCTTTCTTGATGTTACACTATTGAAAATCTAGATCTTATTAGCTTCTTGTCCTAATATGCCTCTTTTAAGAATCATTCCTAATTTTTCCATATCTTTTGTATATAATGGCATATTGGACAAAATGTTTCTTAATTACTCATTTTTATGTGGAGAAATTACTATCTTTAGTCATAGATTTTTATCATATATTAGGGTGTGGACCTTTTATGGTAAGAAAATTGGTGTTGGCTATGTACAAACCATATATTCATGAACTAGGGTTATAATACTTGAAATGACATTACATGATAGTGTTATGTTCTGATTTCTACCCTTCTTTCTTCAGAAATGTTGAGTAAATTGATTAATAAACCAAGTGA
The DNA here is from genome assembly GCA_963693085.1 of Alisma plantago-aquatica. Classification (NCBI taxonomy): domain Eukaryota; kingdom Viridiplantae; phylum Streptophyta; class Magnoliopsida; order Alismatales; family Alismataceae; genus Alisma; species Alisma plantago-aquatica. The sequence continues at coordinate 802,724,272 of OY856413.1, read as the reverse complement.
AGCCCGAATTCATTTAGCGTCATGAGATTGTAAAACATACTCTTTATTCCCAAGTGTATGCATCAAATTGGTATCTTTGGAACAACCTAGGGGTTGTGAGAAGATACTCAAAATTATATATTGTTTAGTAGACATGGATCAAAGATGATTAGTATGATGATCCTACCTAACCTTGAACTTTCCTATTTATATGAGTGTTCTCAAAGCTATATCTCCAATTATTATGGTAGTCATGATAATGTGATTGTGAAAAACAAAGTGAAATTATGTATTTATGGGTAGTAAAGCACATGATATATGATGTGTCATGACCTGAGTACCTAGCACAGTCCTGATGTTGTTGTGTATGCTTGCATGGAGTTCCCCTTCTTATATTGTCACTCTAATTGAGACATGTGGAGGACTTATTGATACTAGATAATCATAAAATATTCTACTTTGGAACATGGGACTACTGATGGAGCCTCCACTCGTGTGGAGTTGCATGCACCACTAAAAATCCTAGAGATAGTAAGTCTCTAGATTTAGCCTTACGTGTGCTATAATAAGATCTCCACCCACATACGCTAATGGTACATGGAAGTCTTATCGTAGTACAGTTGAGGGTCAAATCTAAGAGACAACGGTCTTGTTAAAGACTAACAAGATGGAAAATGTTATAATTCTACTTATCCACTTAAGAGTTGATATCTAGATCAAAGAGTTGATTGGATGAATAAACTAAAGTGCAATTAAATATAAATGGTAGGAAAGTAGACTTAAGGTTGTAGACAATATTTTGAAAACCACTAGGATGTGATCGAGTTTCACCACCGCTACACATGGATCAAAACATACATCATAATAACATGGCTTGCAAAGAAAAGAGTCTAAACAGTTAATATCTTTGTAGACTTAGCTTGCTTTTAGATATCTAACTATGAGAAATGTGGGAGTATTGCATTGCCAACCATACCCAAATGAATGGTCACTTACTTTGCATCACTCTCCTTGCAAAGTGTGTTCCTCAACATGTCAAGGTTTTACTTTCATACGTCAACTGATTCCATTTCATAGTATGAAAGTACAACAATAGAGGTAAGTTTACTCCACTCCTTGAGAAATATTCTTAGATACCGAAACAGATATATGGTGACTACATACATCAGGAACCAACATGCAAGGTTGTACTTTGCATCCCCAAATGAATGGTCACTTACTTTGCATCACTCTCCTTGCAAAGTGTGTTCCTCAACATGTCAAGGTTGTACTCTCATACGTCAACTGATTCCATTTCATAGTATGAAAGTACAACAATAGAGGTGAGTTTACTCCACTCCTTGAGAAATGTTCCTAGATACCGAAATAGATATATGGTGACTACATACATCAGGAACCAACATGCAATCGATATTTGAATAAAAAAAGTACAAACATAGACAATTCGCACCAGTAGATAAAAAAAAAGCAACTAGTATTCATTAAACGATTGATGTTGAACTAAAAAGATAGTATTTCTCTATTGCAAACTCATGAATTATAATGCATGGAATGAAAACATGGGTAGCGGGGCTACTCCCCACACCCCAGTGTATGGAACTACTCGTTCATGGCAAGGACAAAGAAGGAGGCGGGAAGAGAGAAGGAAAAAATCATCTCCACGTAGGAGGGAGGAAGGTCGAACCCTTGGAGTAGAGAGAAACTATCTTCACACCACGTGGTTGCCTTGGTGATGAATCCTCGACTTCCCACCTTCTATGTCGATGAGAGAGAAAGTAGCTTGAGGATGGAGTGTGGATCTTAGACCGGTAGCCTTGGGGTGATGGATGAAGGTTGAAACAGCTCTGGAACAAATGAGGCAGCCTTTGGGCGTCTGAGAGTTTGATGCCAAGTGAGGACCCCTTTGGTCCTATTTATAGGCTTCCAAGGGATCTTGAACGGTATTGGGACCGTTTGGATCTTGAACGGTCTTGGGAGAGTTTGGATCTTTAACGGTTTGGAGACCGTTTGGATCCTCACGATCTTGGGACAATTTGGATCCTCCTAGTCTTGAGACCATTTGGCTTTAATTCGGTCTTGGGACCGTTTGGCCTTCATTCGGTCATGGGACTATTTGGCTTCATACGGTCTTGGGACCGTCTGGCTTTATACGGTCTTGGGACCGTTTGGCCTTCATACAGTCTTGGGACCGTTTGGCTTTATACTGTCTTGGGACCGTTTGGCCTTCATATGGTCTTGGGACCGTTTGGCCTTCATACAGTCTTGGGACCATTTGGCCTTCATACAGTCTTAGGATCATTTGGCTTTTACGATCTTGGGACCATTTGACTTCTTTGTAATTTTTTTGAGTTTTCTGTAAGAAGAAAAAGGAGAAATGTTAGTCTATTGGTATATTAACAATAAAGTGGAAAGCTAAGTATTGTGAAGGAGTGGACTTTTGGAATCCTTATACGTCCACTGAATTCACACATGTCGAGTTGCTATGAGAGTTCCTAATGTTTTGCCAAAGTTTGGAAGTCAAATGATATTGATATCATTATTAGGATCTTTATGATTATACGTTTTGAAGTATTTAAGTGGATGATTGAACAATTGATTTTTGACACTAAATTTGAGTACAAGATAGCTGGAGTTGTGAGGAAGCAATGGTTAAAATTTTGTGACAATTGGATATTCCTCGAAGGAGTTATTTAGGTTTGAAGTTGGTGAATTAATGTGTATCTTGTTGATGTTTGATTAACTATGTTTGGAATATATATATATATATATATATATATATATATATATATATATATATATATATATATATATATCCTAAGCCTGATCGCAGCCTTGTCACACACACTTGTAGTAGTCAGGTGGGTTGTGTTGCCATTTTCTGGCCGTAGATGCTAATCTAGTGATCATCCATGAGTGCTATGACAAGCCACAAATCGACTCAAATGAAGGTTGGACTCTGGCCTTTGGATGTGAGATCAAAGACAAGCTAGGTTGTCACTCACCTTGCAGTTACTGCCTTGCCCGCAGGTGGTGACCACGACATCAGGGAGAACCGGAGAGATCGTGGTACACTTTGATCGTGGGAGAAGGGTTGAAATCAACAAAGTAGTTGAAATCACCTGCTCGTTGTGGCCAGTTTGACCCCTTAAACAAGATGTGAGACCATCCCAATAGACAAAACCATCTGCTCATCTCCCTATGTCTCTCCATAATGTGGAGCAGGAGGCATGGCCTGGAGCCACTGTCAAGCGAGGAGGAGCCACACAGAGAGAATAACTTCAATGGAGGGAAGACCACGAAGCCCGATAGGTGGAAAAGGAAGACCAGGTGCAGAGGAGGCCATCCCAACTTTAACAGAAATTGCTCTGCTGCTGCATCAAGATGAAGCACACGTCGACGCTTCCATAGTAGACGACGATGGGGAATCACGCGAGGGGACTCTGTTCCCATGAAACTAGAGAAAGGAGGATGGGATCTGCCATGGTTGCAACCTGCAACCGCGACCTCCTCAATCCATGAGGAGGATCTGTGATGGCATGGAGTCATGGTGGTGCTCACATAGATTCGAGAGGAGCCACTTGCAAGGACTATGGGTGTACACATGGTAGTCGGCGACGTCATGGGAAGTTTCTGGCACGGAGAAGGACCAAACGAAGTTGTAGGTCGCATTACCAGCATCAGCAAGCCTAGATGCGAGGCTGAGAGGGCAGAGTAGCACCTTGATGGGGTTGCTAGCTCGCCGGAAAAGAGGCTTGCGGCGGCGCATGCTGGGGCTGAGGTTGTGCGGTGGTGGCGCTCGTTTCGGCGAGCGATGGCACTCACACATGCGGTTACGGGCCTCACGAAAGAAACGGACCACACACGCAGAAGTGCGGCGGTGCCCTAGCGAACAGGAGATGGAGGACGGGCTCGCTTTGTGTTGATCGAGAGAGAGAGAGAGCAAGGAAAAGAGAGGGAGCGGGCGGACAAGCAATCTAATCCTAGACCGGATGGCCTAGCTAGAAATTAAGTGTGAACCGCTGGGTCAATCCCTAGCCTAAACCAGCCGCAACAAGCAAAGGAGCTGCACCAACCTTAGTAGCCACTTGGCGTCCAACAATTGGCTCAAAGAGGTAATAATCTACAGATCTTCAATAATTCATACAAAATCGCTCGATTGTCAGAAAAATACAAGTAAGGTACCAAAATCCTCAAAAAAATGCGTAGAATAATATGAAACTATCATATCAGCCTTTTTATGCTTAAATATTAGCAATATTATGTAAGATGTGTAATCCTTATTTAATGGATAATAAATAGCAAACAATGACATAAAATTATGGAAAAATGTCAGTAAGTCCATAACCATGTCTTTAATGCATATGATGTCAGTTATGGTCATGTTGATGCATAAAAGAATATAATTTGATTAATATGGCTAATTAGGGCTAATATCACTAAAGATAATGCAATAAATGCATACATGCTCAATAAGTGATGAAAATCATGGAACACCCTTATATATGTAACTAGAAACTAATATGTAAATCTGAGATCAATTTTATACATGAAATCCATGTCATATGAAGTTGACCTTAATACATGGTTTAAAATCCTAGATACGTTAATAATGTAATCTAGGGTTAATATATATAAATAATGATATGGAACCTAATATTCAGATTATGTATCCTAATCAAGAACATAACATCAGTAACATAAATCCCACATAGGGATGAAGATAACACAAGTAATAATGTATATAACATAATGATCTAAGGGAAACACTAATGAACACCTTTAGGGTTAAGATGAGATGTATGATGATGAGAACCTGATGATAGTATATGATCTTGTCTTGATCAGGGTTGACCAAAGATATAGATGACATGAGGAATATGTGATTAGGATGTCTCTTTGGAAGGTACGCCATTACCTCTTACTTGGCTTATTATACAATATGCTTGTGTTATATGAGTAGTAAAATGCTTGGCATATGGTATTGGATGAAATGATTATTCTTGTATGATATGTTTCTTGATTTTCCATACTTATGGCTATGAACACATGAAACATAATATATTTGTTCCATTATATGAAAGCACTACATCTCTTTGGTAAGCATAGTGCTAGTGAGTGATCTATCTCTTTGGTAAGAAGATCACATGTACAATGATCTATCTCTTTGGTAAGCAGATCATAAGGCCTAGATGCATCTATCCCATTGGTAGGCAGATGCACGAGCATACAATGGAAAATGAGCTTAAAATGTGTGTTCTCTTTTGTTAATGAAATATCTTTGTGCAAGTATACGATTTTCCTTATATTTCTTTCTTATTTCCAAGTATTAGTTTTATCTTATTGCCAAGATATGGTGAGAGGTAAATAAAAGACACGTAGGCGTACTCAGTACAATATTCTGGAATATTGTGCTGACGTGTACCACATGAAATCTTTGGTTTTGGTTGTGGTTATGCACTTGAAGATCCAGGATAGTGAGAGTTGTGTGGCGAGCTGATGTACAGGTGGACCTGTTGTCTTAATATCCTATAGTTTAGTGGTAGTACATGTATATGTATAAGTTTGCTGTTCAATATGTAATATCAAATGATGTAACAATTCATGGTGTAATTATATGTTGAATGGTGAACATATGTGTATGGTTTTATTATTGTTCATGTGCATGTGCTACTGATTGTTTCCTTTTGACTCCCTTGATTTTCTTTTTCTTAGCCTAATGTGTGGTTCTTAAATTGGGATTCTCACTGAGGTGAGGGTTTCAATTTGGATGTCACACATCATATTAATTTTTAGAAAATCCGAAGACGTCACAGTTTGAAGGGTTGAAATCAACAAAGTAGTTGAAATCACCTGCTCGTTGTGGCCAGTTTGACCCCATAAACAAGATGTGAGACCATCCCAATAGACAAAACCATCTTCTCGTCTCCCTGTGTCTCTCCATAGCACGGAGCAGGCGGCATGGCCTGGAGCCACTGTCAAGTGAGGAGGATCCACACAGAGAGAATAACTTCCATGGAGGGCAGACCACAAAGCCCGGCGGGTGAAAAAGGAAGACCAAGCGCAGAGGAGGCCATCCCAACGTTAACAGAAATTGCTCTGCTGCTGCATCAAGATGAAGCACACGTCAACACTTCCAAAGTAGACGACGGTGGTGAACGACGTGAGGGAACTCTATTCCCACGAAACCAGAGAAAGGAGGAGGGGATCTGCCATGGTTGCAACCTGCAACTGTGACCTCCTCAATCCATGAGGAGGATCTATGATGGCATGGAGTCCCGGTGGTGCTCACACATATTTGAGAGGAGCCACTTGCAAGGACTGTAGGTGTACACATGGTTGTCGACGACGTCATGGGAAGCTTCTGGTGCGGAGAAGGACCAAACGAAGTTGTAGGTCACATTATCAGTGTCGGCAAGCCTAGATGCAAGGCTGAGAGGGCAGAGTAGCTCCTTGATGGGGTTGCTAGCTTGCCGGAGAAGAGGTTTGTGGCGACGCATGCTGGGGATGAGGTTGTGCAGCAGTGGCGCTCATTTCGGTAGGCGGTGGCACTCACACATGCAGTTATGGGCCTCACGCAAGAAACAGACCATGCACGTAGCTGTGCAGCGGCGCCCTAGCGAACAGGAGATGGAGGACGGGCTCACTATGTGTTAATTGAGAGAGAGAGAGAGAGAGAGCAAGGAAAAGAGAGGGAGCAGGCAGACCAACAATCTAATCCCAGACCGGATGGCCTAGCTAGAGATTAAGTGTGAACTGCTGGGTCAATTCCTAGCCTGGACCGGCCGTAGCAAGTAAAGCAGATGCGCCAACCTTAGTAGCCACATGGCATCCAACAATTGGCTCAGAGAGGTAATAATCTACAGATCTTCAATAATTTGTAGAAAATAGCTTGATTGTTAGAAAAATACAAGTAAGGTACCAAAATCCTCAGAAAAATGCATAGAATAATATGAAACCATAATATCAGCCTATTTATGCTTAAATATCAGCAATATTATGTAAGATGTGTAATCCTTATTTAATGGATAATAAATAGCAAACAATGACATAAAATTATGGGAAAATGTTAGTAAGTTCATAACCATGTCATTAATGCATATGATGTCAGTTATGGTCATGTTGCTGCATAAAACAATATAATTTGATTAATATGGCTAATTATGGCTAATATCACTAAAGATAATGCAATAAATGCATACATGCTCAATAAGTGATGAAAATCATGGAACACCCTTATATATGTAACTAGAAACTAATATGTAAATCTGAGATCAGTTTTATACATGAAATCCATGTCATATGAAGTTGACCTTAATACATGGTTTAAAATCCTAGATACGTTAATAATGTAATCTAGGGTTAATATATATAAATAATGATATGGAACCCGATATTCAGATTATGTATCCTAATCTGGAACATAATAGTAACATAAATCCCACACAGGGATGAAGATAAGATAAGTAATAATGTATATAACATAATGATCTAAGGGAAATGCTAATGAACACCTTTAGGGTTAAGATGAGATGTATGATGATGAGAACCTGATGATAGTATATGATGTTGTCTTGATCAGGGTTGACCAAAGATATAGATGACATGAGGAATATGTGATTAGGATGTCTCTTTGGAAGGTACACCATTACCTCTTACTTGGCTTATTATACAATATGCTTGTGTTATATGAGTAGTAAAATGCTTGGCATATGGTATTGGATGAAATGATTATTCTTGTATGATATGCTGCCTGGTTTTCCGTACTTATGGATATGAACACATGAAACATAATATATTTGTTCCATTATATGAAAGCACTATATCTCTTTGGTAAGCATAGTGCTAGTGAGTGATCTATCTCTTTGGTAAGCAGATCACACGCACAATGATTTATCTCTTTGGTAAGCAGATCATAAGGCCTGAATGCATCTATCCCATTGGTAGGCAGATGCACAAGCATATAATGGAAAATGAGCTTAAAATGTGTGTTCTCTTTTATTAATGAAATATCTTTGTGCAAGTATACACTTTTCCTTATATTTCTTTCTTATTGCCAAGTATTAGTTTTATCTTATTGCTAAGATATGATGAGAGGTAAATAAAAGACATGTAGTCGTACTCAATACAATATTCTTGAATATTGTGCTGACGTGTACCACATGAAATCATTTTTTTAGGTTGTGGTTATGCTCTTGAAGATCCAGGATAGTGAGAGTTGTGTGGCGAGCTGATGTACATGTGGACCTGTTGTCTTAAGATCCTGTAGTTTAGTGGTAGTACATGTATATGTATAAGTTTGCTATTCAATATATAATATCAAATGATGTAACAATTCATGTTGTAATTATATTTTGAATGGTGAACATATGTGTATGGTTTTATTATTGTTCATGTGCATGTTCTACTGATTGTTTCCTTTTGACTCCCTTGATTTTCTTTTTCTTAGCCTAATGTGTGGTTCTTAAATTGGGATTCTCACGGAGGTGAGGGTTTCAATTTGGATGTCACACATCAGATTAAGATTTAGAAAATCCAGGGACGTCACAGGTGGTATTAGAGAATGAAAAATAGCAAAGCCTGACATTTGCTCATTATGCAACTTGAAAACTAAAGAACCTTCAACTTAAAAACATCTTTAGGGTTAGATTAGCCGTCTTTTAGAGACTAGATCTGACCTAGCCTCTAGGTTAGCACCTAGATGTCTGAGAACTAGGTCTAGATTGGTGCTTGTTGCATAAAAATTCCTTAGATGTCATTCTTTCCTCGTAGTGCAGCGGTATGGGACGTTGCACTATTTGGAAATGACGTGCATCAAGGGAAGAGAAACCCTAGACATGTTGCTCACATTGTCTAGAGTAGCTACACTAGTCTACCCCTTATTCTCACCCTTTTCACTAGTTTTCATGAAACTAGACTCTCTGCTATGTGTGGGACACTCGTTTCTGGATTTTGTTTTTAATTCCAAACAGATCGAACCTCGAAAGTTTTCTCTGACGCTTGTTTTATCAGAGAAAAACTATATAATATTTTATTATGTATATGTATTACAAAAATGTGTCCCCAAACATGTACGATTTGGAGGTGACCATGAAGAGAGAGTAGTTCTAGATTAGATGTCTAAAGACTTTTTGGAATATATGATAGATGGAATAGATGAAATAAGATTAGATGATGATCTAAGTTGTATAGAGATGATATAAGACAGTTTATGATGATCTATGGTTGTATTCGAGAACTTAAGTTTAGATAAGTTTTTAATGATGCAAGTATGTATTCTTTTATGAGATAAGATATGTTAAGTTAAGATAGGTTGTGAGTCAGCATGAGCCTCAATCTCTTTTACGAAGGAGGACCTCTAGTGTTAGGACCAATTTTGGGGTTAGCTCAAGAGAGAGAAAGACCCATAGGGAGAAGGTCAGAGAACCTAGACTCCATGATATGAGAAATACGAGAAATATGTGATATGATATGTCCTAAACTAGACTACTCATGAGTGATTGAGTTGAGCCGCTCTATGTATGATCCATATAGCTTTGTTGAACCCTAGATGTCCTTGGGAGGATGAAACCCTAGAGACAGAGAGAGGCTGGTTATATGTGTATATGTGAACATGGATATGAGTGCCTTCCATCTGGGTGAGGGAGAGAGCCCAAGACCCTAGAGGAGGTAGCTATGTTAGTTTCTGTGAAGCCTCATGCTCGGGTTGATGTTTTCCCACATAGGAATCTAGTGGTTTATATAAGAGAATTTTGAGATATAGCATGTCTCATGGGTAGAGACCTATGAACAGTATGTCATAGCATGTTTTGGTTTGTGCTTATGTGGCTAGATCTTGTAAGGCTATTACGAGTGCTAACAAGTTAATCTGAGAACCCTAGACTAAAAGAGGAAAGATAAAGTTTATGCATATGTGATACTCATAAAGTTGAGTGTGCTCAGAGGGACTGAGCATGGCACTACCCTCATGGTATGGGTCAGGAGAACCTCAGTTGGACTAGATAAAGTTGTGATATGTGTTTTATTAGCCACTTGTATAAGTTGGTTTAGAACAACCATGGTATAATAAACATAAGAACATGTTTTGACCTTGAGATGTGATATCTGGATATGACATGATGGAAACTTAGAGATGTTTTAAAGCTCTTTACCAATATATGGTTAACCATATACATGAATAATGATGATAATGTGATATTGTTGGTTAATCTTGTAATGAATTCACTAGTAAATGTTGAAATTTAGTATGAACAATGAAATAAGATCATATGAATGAAACATGTTACATGAGGTGTTAATCTTAATGCTTAACAAAGATGGGAATATATAGTTGACAACTAGCACAAAATAAAGATTATGACACCTTGAGATGATCTATATGGATAAAGTGGGTTAGCTATAGTTAACTCCCTCCTAAAAGGCATATGTTAATGTTAAACATGTTCTAAAAAAAACTATCTCTATGAAATGTTCATGACACCTTGATGTATGAGTTAATCTTAGTTAACTCATTTAGAAAATGGTAGTATGATGTTGAATATTAATGCATGTCTAAAGATAAAGATGCAACCCTAACATATGAGATATGTCATGATGTAACCTAAGCTCTTAAACCATGATATATGATGTGTGGTTCACCCTTGTATCACCTTAGATGTTTGGAAAACATCCTAATAGTTGGGATATAATTCTGGAGCTTTTGACTATGTTGTACATAGAATGATGCCTACATGTGGATGACAACAAGATAAGGTTTTCCCTGGAAGTATGATTATGGCTTACTTTCGAGGATGAAAGTTCTTTTTAGATGTATATGATGTGATGAACTTGATTTTTTGCTTAATTTCGAGGATGAAATATCTTTTAAGGTGTGTAGGATGTGAAGGAGTGGACTTTTGGAATCCTTATACGTCTAGTGAATTCACTCATGTCGAGTTGCTATGAGAGTTCCTAATGTTTTGCCGAAGTTTGGAAGTCAAATGATATTGATATCATGATTAGGATCTTTATGATTATGCCTTTTGAAGTATGTAAGTGGATGATTGAACAATTGAGTTTTGACACTAAATTTGTGTACACGATAGCTGGAGTTGTGAGGAAAAAATGGTTAAAATTTGGTGACAATTGGATATTCCTAGAAGGAGTTATTTAGGTTTAAAGTTGGTGAATTAATGTGTATCTTGTTGATGTTTGATTAACTATGTTTGGAATATATATACATATATATATATATATATATATATTATATATATATATATATATATATATATATATATATATATCCTAAGCCTTATCACAGCCTTATCACACACGCCTATAGTTGTCAGGTGGGTTGCGTGGCCATTTTCTAGCCGTAGATGCTAATCTAGTGATCATCCATGAGTGCTATGACAAGCGAGAGATCGACTCAAATGAAGGTTGGACTCTGGCCTTTGGATGTGAGATCAAAGACAGGCTAGGATGGCCTGGAGCCACTGTCAAGTGAGGAGGAGCCACACAGAGAGAATAACTTCCATGAAGGACATACCACGAAGCCCGTCAGGTGGAAAAGGAAGACCAGGCACAGAGGAGGCCATCCCAATGTTAATAGAAATTGCTCTGCTGCTGCATCAAGATGAAGCACACGTCGATGCTTCCATAGTAGACGACGATGAGGAACGACGTGAGGGGACTCTGTTCCCACGAAACCAGAGAAAGGAGGAGGGGATCTGCCATGGTTGCAACCTACAACCACGACCTCCTCAATCCATGAGGAGGATCTGCAATGGCATAGAGTCCTGGCGGTGCTCACCCGTATTCGAGAGGAGCCACTTGCAAGGACTGTGGGTGTACACATGGTAGTTAGCGATGTCATGGGAAGCTTCTGGCATGGAGAAGGACCAAACGAAGTTGTAGGTCACATTACCGGTGTCGGCAAGCCTAGATGCGATGATGACAGGGCGGAGTAGCACCTTGATGGGGTTGCTAGCTCACCGGAGAAGAGGCTTGCGGCGATGCATGCTGGGGCTGAGGTTGTGCGGCGGTGGCGCTCATTTCGGTGGGTGGTGGCACTCACACATGCGGTTACAAGCCTCACACAAGAAACAGACCACACACGCAGCTGTGCGGTGGCACCCTAGTGAACATGAGATGGAGGATGGGCTCACTTTGTGTTGAATGAGAGAGAGAGAGCAAGGAAAAGTGAGGGAGCAGGCAGACCAACAATCTAATCCCAGACCGGATGGCCTAGCTAGAGATTAAGTGTGAACCACTGGGTCAATCCCTAGACTGAACCGGTCACAGCAAGAAAAGGAGCTATGTCAACCTTAGTAGCCACGTGGCGTCCAACAATTGGCTTAGAGAGGTAATAATCTATAGATCTTCAATAATTCGTAGAAAATAGCTCGATTGTCAGAAAAATACAAGTAAGGTACCAAAATCCTCAAAAAAATGCGTAGAATAATATGAAACCATCATATCAGCCTTTTTATGCTAAAATATCAGCAATATTATGTAAGATGTGTAATCCTTATGTAATGGATAATAAATAGCAAACAATGACATAAAATTATGGAAAAATGTCAGTAAGTCCATAACCATGTCTTTAATGCATATGATGTCAGTTATGGTCATGTTGATGCATAAAAGAATATAATTTGATTAATATGGCTAATTAGGGCTAATATCACTAAAGATAATGCAATAAATGCATACATGCTCAATAAGTGATGAAAATCATGGAACACCCTTATATATGTAACTAGAAACTAATATGTAAATCTGAGATCAGTTTTATACACAAAATCCATGTCATATGAAGTTGACCTTAATACATGGTTTAAAATCCTAGATACATTAATAATGTAATTTAGGGTTAATATATATAAATAATGATATGGAACCTAATATTCAGATTATGTATCCTAATATGGAACATAACATCAATAACATAAATCCCGCATAGGGATGAAGATAAGACAAGTAATAATGTATATAACATAATGATCTAAGGGAAACTCTAATGAACACCTTTAGGGTTAAGATGAGATGTATGATGATGATAACCTGATGATAGTATATGATCTTGTCTTGATCAGGGTTGACCAAAGATATAGATGACATGAGGAATATGTGATTAGGATGTCTCTTTGGAAGATACACCATTACCTCTTACTTGGCTTATTATACAATATGCTTGTGTTATATGAGTAGTAAAATGCTTGGCATATGGTATTGGATGAAATGATTATTTGTGTAAGATATGTTGCCTGATTTTCCATACTTATGGCTATGAACACATGAAACATAATAAATTTGTTCCATTATATGAAAACACTATATCTCTTTGGTAAGCATAGTGCTAGTGAGTTATCTATCTCTTTGGTAAGCAGATCACATGTTGTAACGACCCCGCCTCCCGGTAACCCCCAATTAAGGGAGACCCGAAGGTCAGAGCCATTATTCAATTAACAGGATCAAAGGTTCGACAAATAATCAATAACAATTATGAAATTCTACTAACTAACTGGAATTTGGTATAAAATTAAAACTTTACTTACCTTTGAAAACTTTGGGAATCTATCTATCCAAGCTTGAATCTACTATAACTAATCCTCCTTGCACTTTATGTTTTACTTTCACAATGTGTCACTTTACTGTTTGTTCTTTCAATTGTTGTTCCTAAAACGCTGACAAACAAAACGTCAGTCAGTATATCGAAATATAGTGGTATGTGGGAACAACCAAAATCTTGCAAGTATGGCTAACAATTTAATAATCACAATCAAATTAATTAACAAGCCAATTTACACTTTTTAGTATGACATTCTCCACCGCTTTTGCCCTAACCCTGGCATGCCCACCTTAGGGTGCCCTTTGCCAATGACTTAAGGCCACCTTCTCAATCCTGAGCTCGGTGCCTGGGGGTCACAACTCATGGTGCCCACTAGTCATGCAATATCATAGGCCACCTTCTTGGTGCCTGGGGTCACCACTCAAGGTGTCCATTGGTCTACCCATCTGGGCCTGACCTTTGGCATCATCCATCAGGGTGGCATGTAGGTACAAGAATCCATACTTCTACTCTTTTAATGTGATAATCATAGTGACTTTATGATTTTCAAGTATGAACATCCAACATATAATTTGCATTCAATGTGATTAACCATCCGGGAAATCATAGGGAAACTAAGGCGGTTATCCATAATTAACCACATACCTGATCCAAAGCAACTTGATTGTCCAAGCAATAAGGATAAAGAACAAGCAACAAGCAATCAACAATATCCTGAAATTAATGCATGGGATCCAAGTGTTATAGTTTATCCAGAACATTCTAAAGCTAGACTTGGATTCCACCTTAGGCTTTCTAGACCATATTAGGGTTTTATTAGGGTTTTTGCCTCCATAACGCTTTTATCATATTAAATGCTCTCTTAGTTCATAAACCCTAACTTCAACATCATAAGCCCAATTAAAGTCGATTAGTTCTCTTTTATACCAAAACTACCTTATTTATCCTTTTAAGTTATTTCAAGGTTATTAAACTCAATTATCACCTTTAGTTTCTTTCAGATTAACAACTCATAATTCATGATGGTCTAATTCCCATATGAACCCTATTTATTATTAATTCTTCCTTGATTCAATCAAAAACCCTAATTTCTATATTAAGGTTATTTAATCTCAAATTAGGAACTTTAATGCTCGAAATAGCTTAGAATCATTATATCTCATCTTTATCCACTACCTTGAGTCATTGAAGCTATTAAGAGTCGAATTTGCCAAAATTAGGGTTTCAAGGCCCATTAAAGTATATTCATGCATATGAAACTCTAAATTAACTAATTATATGCAAAGTTCATCCTTTTTCTTCTTAATGTTCCTTTTTATCATTAACATGCTAATATCACGTCCCTTTAGCCCACGGAGGGGTATAACAGTCCAATGGGCCGCTCGTCTCCTTCCTCCACGTGCCCTACGCAACCGCTGCAGCAAGGGAGCTGGTGCGGCCCTGCCGCCCCTCCCTAGGCCTCCTCGGACACTGGGGACCCTTCCACCACCTCTGCCATGCTCTCATGCTTGCGGTGTACCACCAGTTCGTGGCCAAGATGGTCGGGTACAGCTTTCCAAGATTTCCGAACTTGCAGCCAATCTGTAGCCTGTCAAAGGTCTGCCCTTCCTTCTTGGGGTTCGAGGATCTCCACCGATCATTCCCCTATCTTCGCCTCCTTTCTCTGTGCTTGGAGCACGACCAGATCACGACCAAAGTGGCCGGGTCGAGCGGTGGCAGACCTGCAACCCACAACCACTGTTGCAGTCGTACAACTACTGCTGCGCTGAGGTTGGGGTAGGGCCACGATGGTGAGGTCTCTTTCCAGTATCGTGGGTTATCCATCCATTAACTCCACCCCACACGGTCTCTCATTGCTCATGGGATAGAACCATTCACAAAGGTTAGGGTTGCACGAGGAAGATGAAGAAGAAGGAGGAGGAGAAGAAGAGAGTTACGTGAAACTCCTCTAGAATTGTTTCTGGCTCTACCCCCTTATATAGAGGAGAGAACCCAAGCCTCAAGACGGTCTTATAAGAGGGAACAAGTCCCTTTCCTAATAGGAACCAACTTCCCTTACTTAAGAAGTAAAACTTCTCTCTCTCCCTCATCTCTTTAATATATCTTTTCCTTGAATTATTAGGATTTCAAAAATTACCACCCTTATCTTCCTTGTACTTGCCTTTTATGTATTGGCACGAAATTCTATTTTTTATTTAATAAAAAGTACTTCCTTTTTAGCAATACCACATAATACATTAATTGTATACTCACATTATCTTCTTATTTTCTATTATGAGTATTTTCTCTTTCCTCTTTCTTCATTGGGACTCCTTGGATCCCAATAAACTCTAATAATTCGAAATCCTTTTTATTAGACACTCATTATCCTTCTAGATGCATCTAAAAGCATTATTTCACATTATCTTGTTTAGTTCTTCATTAAAATATATCTTTTTGAAGTTTTCTCTTCGTTTCTCTTTGATTTTCCGTATTGGTATTCCTTTCAACATTAGGAATCCTTGGGATACGAAATTCCACCAAGGATTACTCCATTATACCTCTTTTCACTTATTTTCCACATTTCATCAATATTTTCAATTTCTTTCTTAATAAAGAAATACTTAATTGATCTTTTCTTTTCTTATTGCTCTCTTTATGCAACTTTGGACTCCTTGGAACCCAAGGAACCCAAGAGGCACGAAATGCATTCTTGGATTACATTACTTTGCCTTCTAGAGGTTTCTACCTCATCTCTCTTTTCTCAACAACTCAATTATTCATTAATTAATTGAATTTCCTTGTTATTGGGTCCAATAGCCAATAAAGCCCACAAATCAAACAACAAGGCTATTTTAAACGAAACCCATTTATTTACAAAAAATTATATCATTATTTGTCCAAATATATTTAATATGAGAAATTACATTTCTCACCAAAGGAACCCAAAAATTGGGGTTGTAACATCCTTCCCCTCTTATAAGAATTTTGCCCTCAAAATTCCATCAAGCAAGCAATCAAACAGGATAAGTCTTCTTATGTTCATCAGGGCTCCCATGTGGCTTCACCCTTTCCATGGTGTTTCCCAAGAACCTTCATTATTTCATTTTCTTCCATCTGAGTTCTTTCTTACCTTGGTATATCGTACCCTCATAGGTGACTCAGGACTTTTCAGCCTTTCAAAAGCTGAATAGGTTCAGGGCACAACACCTGGCTTGGGTACCTCACATAGTGCTCTAGATCGGACTCACATTATTTTATCCTGAGGGGTAAGGTTAAACACAACCATCTCCACCAATCCATCTCAAATGGACCCATATATCGGGGACTCAGCTTTCTCAACTGTAGCTTAGAGGGGTCGGATTTTCACATCACATATTCTCCCACAGTGAACTGCATATCAGTCTGCTTTGCATCAACTCGTGACTTATGTCACCACTGGGCTCTCTCCCAGCCATTGCACGATCAAAGTGACTTCATCTGCACACACTTGTGGTTCTTTTCTGACCTTTGCGAGTCCTCCTTCACCCACATCATCATAATGAAGTGGTGACTGACACAACCTCCCTATAGAACTTCTTGCATCCCGATAAAGGCTATGGTGGTTAACACCACATCTTAAGAACTGTCTCTATGTATCACCCTAAATGAGCACACATGCTCTCATCAGACTCTCTAGTCTGGGTCATACTGTCCATTAGTATGGGGCGATAATCTGTACAAACACTGAGCTCTTCATGTATCTACTTCCACCTCATGGAAATGAACCTTTAGGTCACATCAAGAACTCTTATATTCACATCATGGTTTAGTTGAACCATCTCTTTTCATATGTAGTTCAACCAGATCTGTCCCTTGATAGAACTCTTCCTTTCCCATGTCATCTAGGTAAGGCGATCTACCATAACCCATATTGTGTCTTGACCTTCTTGGTCTAGGAGAGACTCACAACATCCATAGTGATGAACTCCCATTCCCTCTCGGGAACTCTTTATACTTTATATCCATGCACTGGGTTAATGGTGTTCGTCCTTCACCTCCTGGCTTGCATGGCCACATGCTACATGCAACTTTGTTTTAAGCATCCAGAATGCTACCATCACTTACTATCTTTGTAGTATCAAGGTATATCATGACCTCCTGTATTGTTATGATTCCTCAAGCTTGATACCTCGGAAACCCTAAACCACTCTCAAAAGTGTTTTATTACCTTCCTATCCAAAGAAGTGTATCTGAGGTTCTATCACCATCCTTTTACTACATCAAGGACTAAATTGGTTACCCAAACAACCATTAACTTGTTCAACATATCTTATTATATCCGAGTGTTAGCCAAAACACATCTTCTTCTCAAACTTAGGGTTAGCCAAACAACCTCAACTTCTTCTAGCCTCTAATTAGGCAGCTAGATCTCAACCAGATCATTCATTACCACCTCTCATCCTTAAGTGTTAGCTAACATACAACTCCATGTATTATACTTATCATCTCATCTCAAACTCTAAGTCTATCTTCATCAAGAAGCTCTGAGCTCATCCTCACTGTGATCGAACTCGACCTTGGTTAACTTGCAAATTCCACATAGCTCATGCTAAAACAAACATCCTTATCAGATGACTACCTTATTTCTCTTAGTGTTTGTATACCATCCATGTATTATTCACTTCACCAGGGTATGCTATCATCTCTATCCTCATACCTTGTAGCTACGTTCCAACTTACATCATCTTTATCCTTGGTGTAAGGCATGCGTACTGTCCTATCTCTCACTCCCATAACAAGAAGAAATAAGCATTTGGCGGCCGTCCAAATACAAAGTTCTTCCCATTCCAGGAGTAGAGATGGTACATCCCACCTTGCCAGTACACCTTCAAATTTAAGTTGAAACGTGCAACTCATGTCTCCACATCACAAACATCATGATATCAAAATTACTTCCATGGAAAACTGGTCTTGAACCTACTGGGGTTTACACACAATCCTTGGTCATCTCCTCTGGGTCTATAGGGTGCCGACACTTTTGGGGTCATCCATCTTCCCTTATGCATCCCGAGAGTGCCCTACTCATCTGCCCTTTGGGTCCCATGAGTTCATGAAGGTGATCAATCTCCTAACCCATGGCCCTCAGACAATGATAGATGTTACCTCCCGACCCTATGGTCATGTGAAACTAGGGAATTAGGCAACTCCGTCTTTCATCGGTCTTATCCCTACCTGACCCTTGGATAGACTTAGGATTCTATCATAGTACATGTTCAACTCATAACCCTACCTAATCCTTCATCATCTCTCTCTTCATTCTCGGGCTGTCTTTTATCCTTTCATAAGGGTCATGGCGACCTACCTACCTTGTTCGAGCCCCATGCCGGTTACCCCATGGTATCACATCCACATGCACATAGAGATGGTTACAGGTTCATTCTCATGCCATGTACTCTTCACTTAGCTTCTCAAGATCCTATGAAACCTTCTTAAGTTACCTCAAAACCAACCAAACTGGTAAACTCCCTATCAAAGGGTCCCTTTCCCAGGATGGGAGGAAACTACACCTTTATAACAAAGGTCACAAGCATCCTTAGGGTTTACATCCATATGAGCATGCTTAAACCAACAACTACTAAGGCACAAGTGTACCTACAAAACCATGCTAGGTCACACTTGTTCTCATCCTCAACATTACATCAACTTAGTTGTGAGGGGTTCATCAAACATACCCTTAACATAAGGGATTTCCTTTACCTCTACACATGAGGAGTACCATGCTCGAAACTATAGAGACTCAAATCTCGTCATGAGCATCGGATACACTGCTTCCCCTCTTAGGCCTAGGAACCCTAGGTTCTCCTTTGGGTATCCAACTACATGCTCAATTTCTTAACCATGCATCAAGCATGTCTAAGGCATGTCATGTACTCCCATGACCCTTTTATATGAGCAACACCTTAGATTTGAGTCCTCCTCAAGGACAACCAACTAGGTATAAAGCCTCCTCAGGGTCTAAAGCACTTCTGGTCTCATCTCAGTAGGTAACCACATATACCATATGTACTTAGGTACTGGAAGCATCATCATCTCTTTCTAGGGTTTGGCTCCTCTAAAGGCAACCAAGATATCATCAACCTCTAGGGGTCAAGCATAAGGCAACCACTATCATCCACTTAGGTCGCATTATCCTCAACTCCCCATGTCTCAGAAGCTAAGCTTCCAACCTTCTTGCTGGGGTCCCCCTTTCTCTCTCCAAAGCTAACTCCACCGCTAGCCTTCCTACTAGAGGTCCCTTCTCCATGAAGGCTTAAGCTCACCAGCATACCCCTATGTGGGTGAAGCCTATGCTCAACACATGGTTTGCTCAAGATTATTCATATCTCTTTATGCTTATCTCATAAGCCCTCCATTGTGCCCTTCTGGCTAGGGTTTCAACCTACTACCATATCACTAACGTACTCTGGGGGCATGCTATCCCTTACTTGCATAAGCCATAGGGTCCTTCACTAACTTCATCCATGAAGGAGCTACCCTTTGTTTTAACATACACGACCTTTTTCCGGGGTGCCAAAGGTGCTAGGTCACCCAACCTCACATGGCTCGTATGGAAACCCAAAGGCATATCTATCCAAACACCCAGTCTACCATGACATCTAACTCATCATGTCATCTTTCTATAACCTTCACTTAGGGTTAGGGTTAACATCATCCTCAAAGGATGTGCTAGGTCTCTACCTTCAATGGAGGTCTCTTCCTCTAAGACTAACTCTCTCTACACATCCTCCTGACCAGGAGGTCTATCCTCAGGTCTCTCCTAAAGGCAATGACAACTCATGTCATATGACCTAAGCATGTATCTATTCCTTTACGCTTACTCTATTAAGCATATGTCCATGACATCTTATTTATATGCTTTTTGTTAATTTGGTGGGGGATTCCTTAATCCTTATCAACCTTACCCATACCTCAAGAGGGTGAGGAGAAGAGAGGGAAACCCTAATCCTTAAGGTCCTTAACATAATTGGAGTTGAGAAGGGATGAACAAGATGAGAGAATCCTAAAGGTATCTTATTTCGATTCATACCCTAAGACTTTGGTCAGGCAGTCACATAGATCCGGGAGTCCTCGTATTCTGACTAGCAGTGCGGAGGAAAGTATTGCCAGCCCCCAGTCATGATCCTTTTCTAGACACCTCTGTCTTTCGGATAATCCTCTAATAACTCCATTGGGTTCTATAGAATTTGTAAAATTTAATAATTATTAAAGATTACTTGAGGAACCTATGCTCTGATACCAATTGTAATGACCCCGCCTCCCGGTAACCCCCAATTAAGGGAGACCCGAAGGTCAGAGCCGTTATTCAATTAACAGGATCAAAGGTTCGACAAATAATCAATAATAGTTATGAAATTCTACTAACTAACTGGAATTTGGTATAAAATTAAAACTTTACTTACCTTTGAAAACTTTGGGAATCTATCTATCCAAGCTTGAATCTACTCTAACTAATCCCCCTTGCACTTTATGTTTTACTTTCACAATGTGTCACTTTACTGTTTGTTCTTTCAATTGTTGTTCCTAAAACGCCAACAAACAAAACATCGGTCAGTATATCGAAATATACTGGTATGTGGGAACAACCAAAATCTTGCAAGTATGGCTAACAATTTAATAATCACAATCAAATTAATTAACAAGCCAATTTACACTTTTCAGTATGACGTTCTCCACCGCTTTTGCCCTAAACCTAGCATACCCACCTTAGGGTGCCCTTTGCCAATGACTTAAGGCCACCTTCTCAATCCCGAGCTTGGTGCCTGGGGGTCACAACTCATGGTGCCCACTAGTCATGCAATATCATAGGCCACCTTCTTGGTGCCTGGGGTCACCACTCAAGGTGTCCATTGGTCTACCCATCTGGGCCTGACCTTTGGCATCATCCATCAGGGTTTAGATAGATGTCATGGATGTGATGATGACTGATGAAGATGATTGGAAGTGTTCTTGAAATCCATTCTTTTAGATAGATGAGCATGTTGCATATGGAGGACAGGGGGGCTTCCCTTTCCTGGACATAAGTTGTTTGTCATGACCATTGGATGTGCTTCTTGGTTCTGTCTTTGGTTTTCTTGGTTGTTTTCTTGGTTTTAGAATTGAGTCTGTCAATGTCCGACCCTTGGTTGATGCTATCTTCCCTTGTAGTCTAAGGTTGTTTTGGGCGGTTTGATGCCACACTTTGAAGATGGACATACTGTTAGTGGTTTTGAGTCATTTGTAGGCAACTCTACAACTGCGTGGTAGTTTCTAGCATAGGACATGTGGTTTTCATCTTTTCTCCTTCTACTTCTTGGGAGGTATTCTTTAGGCCTCTAGTGTTTGTCTGGATTTATATCCTGGGTTTTAAGGGGTTCTCTTATGTACCCAAAGTTTTGGGTTTCATTTAATAGTAACACAAGTTTTTACCGACCAAAAAAAAGTATTAGTTTAATCTTATTGCCAAGATATGATGAGAGGTAAATAAAAGACACGTAGGCATACTCAGTACAATATTATTGAATATTGTGCTGAGGTGTATCACATGAAATCTTTTGTTTAGGTTGTGGTTATGCTCTTGAAGATCCAAGATAGTGAGAGTTGTGTGGCGAGCTGATGTATAGGTGGATCTGTTGTCTTTAGATCCTGTAGTTTAGTGGTAGTGCATGTATATGTATAAGTTTGCTATTCAATATGTAATATCAAATGATGTAACAATTCATGTTGTAATTATATGTTAAATGGTGAACATATGTGTATGGTTTTATTATTGTTCATGTGCATGTGCTACTGATTGTTTCCTTTTGACTCCCTTGATTTTCTTTTTCTTAGCCTAATGTGTGGTGCTTAAATTGGGATTCTCACTGAGGTGAGGGTTTCAATTTGGATGTCACACATCAGATTAAGTTTTAGAAAATCTGGGGACGTCACAAGTATTCTATCTAATTTATCTAAGAAAGAGTATGGAAAACTAAGAAAAATTAGTAAGATAACATCACAAAATGGGAGGTTATCACCCCCCTAACTTAGAGTCTAGCTTGTCCTCAAGCTGAATAGAGCTAAGGCACATAGTGGCGAGGCGATTTTATTTAGTGAAGATTTCCATACTCTTGCTTCAATTCTATACTAGAGATCTCCCATAGTTTTATCGGGGCTTCTGCACACACCAACTCTTTCAGGAATCGGGAGTTGCGTGGAGCTCAGGTTTCTTCTGTATCACGTAACTCACATTGGGACCACCTTTTTCTTGATCGTATTTTGTGCATGCTTTCGACTTTGAGTAGTTTTATACTTCTTTGAAAATCCTACCAGAAGCTAAGATGGGTATGAGGTTTGGCTGAAGGCTGCTGTGTAACTCCCCCTTCGAAGGGGGAGGGTTTTTCTAAACTTTTTGGGTCTCACTACCAGGCGTGACACATCTACCTTTGTGAGGGCAGCTGAATGTAACGACCAGGCAAGACCTTTATCAACTTTTTTATATATTTGGAGACCTTAGGATCTCACTACCAGATGTGACACATCTGCCTTTGTGAGGGTAGCTGAATGTATCGGCCGGACAAAACCTTTATTGGCTCTTCATATAGGTCCTTATGCATGACACAACTCTCATGTTTTTATTCAACACTTTGGGTTTTATTCATATGCTCACCGACTTAGGAATTGGGTAATTAGGGGTTTTTATTTGGGCTTCCAATCCTCTTTTTGAAAAGAAGAAAACTGTTCTCTAGAGTTTCCAAACCTGCATTTGTTTCAATTTTGTACTCGATGGTCCACTTGCGAGGTTCCTTGATTTGGATTTCACCTGTTCCCCTTCTATCCTTGAGGGTGTTTTCTTGTTTCTTCCGCAATTTTGACATGTGGGGAGTCTGATGTAGAATTGAAGAAAAAGCATGAATATCGAGTGTGAGTGATTTATTAATTCGCCATTACATGCCTAAATGCTACTTATCTAACTGCTTCTGAGGACTACTTTGTCTCTAATTTAGCTAAGGGTGTCCCATTTCCAAAACAAATGTTTTCTTATGTACAAGAGCTATTCTATCAAAGAAATTATCAGGAAAACTAATTATCAGAAAAAGAAAAATTTGTATGAAAGAACAAAGGTAATTGAAAGAGTGGGGAGTAGAAGGTTTGAATATAATACCTTGCCCTTGCCCAGTGTACTCCTCCCCCTAACTTATCACTCACTCTATCCTCAGCGTGTCAAGGTGATAGGTTGAGAAGTACATGGGCAAGGGTATCAAGGTTCTGTTAAACCCTTGTTTGGTCCACAAGAACTTAGGAGATTAGCTGCAAATTTTCCATGTAAAGCGTGATAATCCACATCCTTCATGTACTCCACGTGTTTTCCAAGAACAGAGAGGGTATACATCCAGTAGAGGACGTGGAAACCACAATCATTTGATTCTCTGATCTACTGGGGACATATGTGGCAGAAGGTTGGGCGATTAAAATATTCTTTACTGTACGCCTTTGTGTGTTTGTCGAGAAGATCATGTAGTCGTTCGGTGCAATCCTTCGCCACTTCCTCTGTGGGCGTCTTTGTTGTAACAACATACTCCCTCTGGTTTGGATTGAATTGGCTATCATAACTATTGTAGATGACTGTAGTTCCATTATGTAAGTTTGTTGTGAACAACATCCAATGTTCAGAGTGAAGGAAAGCAAACAATGATGAACTTTGGAGTCGTATGTTGAAGATATGAGATAAGGGCTTCAATGGTGCTGAAGTTCTTTGACTCGACTAAATCATCCTTCATTTATGCAGACGCCATGTAAACCGTAGGTAGGCCCTGTGCTAGAAGAAATCGGTAGGCAGTCATTACATGCACGTATAATGAACTTTTATTTGTATGGTTTCACAGAGGGAATATGCCATTATGAGAATGTTCCCGTTGAGGAAAACAAGCTCATTGTTCTCTGCATAAATCCGAGACATGATGAGTCTGAGTTCATTATCTAAAAGACTCTTGCATGTAGCAAGGTCAAAATTTGGGAACGTTGGTTGTATAGTAGATAGGGGCACCATATCTTTGGATGATCTGTTGATGGTGGCCCCTGTTAACAAATTGATGTCCCCCTTATCATCCTCCATATCAAAAGTATAAGGGTCCCATTGGCATTGTTTTGGGACCTTGGCGGTCTGTTGTTGTTGTTTCTCCAATTCCTTTAGAGTTTGTCTAAAAGGTTGCTTTTGCGAACGTTGGATAGTAGAGAATAAGTAGCGAGGTATGTCGTATGCCACCATTGAGGGGTCCTTGAAGAATCGTCTATCACAGATGAGCTCCATGGTGTAACGTCCCCGTAAGGAGTGCATATCGTCTGTTGTTAGCTCAGTAAAGGGGATATGTCTATTGACCACTTCAATAAATCTTATTTTATAGAAAGTGAAGTCTCTTGAACCTTGTAGCATTTGGACTGATGGATTGATGATTTGGAACCAAGGTTGGTTCCAACCATGTTGAAGAGATGGGCAGTCAGCCCATATTACTTTGAGAAACTGGAAAGGAATGCATTGTACTTCTCTGGCTTCAGAACCAACGAAGTTTATCTTCCTGGCTTTGAGCTCACTGGTGCAAAAATTGTACACCTTGGCATCACAGGCTTTGGTGTTGACAATCATAAGTAGCTAGTGTCCTGAAACTTTAAAAGGCACTGTGATGTAGCGTGCCTTTCACGCGAGTCCCATTTGCAGCCGCTCGGTGGACTTTTCCTGTAAGTCCTTGTTTAATAAGCATAGAGCCAGAGCAGGTGAAACATTGAAAACTGACTACAGTCTCTTTGCGCTCTAAAATTCTTCAATTGAGTTGGCCAGTAGAACATAGAATATTGCCATCCTCACTACCGACTGCAGTCGTAGAAGAATATAGAAATCTTCACATGTCAACTTGCACTTTTTCTTTGTATTATTATTGATGATATACCCACGTCCTTAGCATCGTCTACAATAATGTTCAGGATGAAGATGTCCTGAACATCTAATGTAGAGATGGCCGCCATGTCCAAGTCGTGCATCTTGTGAGGTAGAGGTGGCAGTGGGGGAAGGTTTTGTTGTGGAGAAAGTGAAGTCTGCTCGTTGTCATCCATATATTGGGGCAGATCTTCATCCTTATCAGAATTAGAATCCATTCTATCATCAGTGTCGAGACTCACTCTGTCCTCAGAATCCTCTTGCTCTGGGGGGAGGGGTGCAGCTTGTTCTAGGACAGAGTGTTGAAGAGTGATGGCTGTTGTGATAGGGCTAGTGCTGGTTTCCATAATACATTGTTGAAACTCAGCAAAAGCTGCATCTTTTACAGTGTCCCCCAGGGATCCCATGGATGAGAAATTAAAAAATTGATCCCCATATGACATTGTGACATTATCAATATTATTAGGGGAGTGGTGGTCTTTGGTTTTACCCTCCTTGTGGTCTCAACCATCTCCCCACTTTGTATTATCTTCCCCTCGGCTGGTGCCCTCCCCAGCATTTCCTGGGTCGTCAGATTGGTCATCTGAGGAGGAGTTGTCTGCATTGGAATCAGCCTAGGAGTTAGAATCCTCATCATCGTCTTCATTGTCATCATCGTCATCCACCGCTTTGTCCTTTGGCTTCTTTTGTGCTGCTTTCTTACACTGTCGATGGATGGCTTGTAATTCTTTGAGTGCCACATGCACATGCTCATGGGTTTTGAGCAGTGCATCGTGGCTTTCTTTAAGATCGGTATATCTTGCTTCGGAAGAGATGAGTCATGCTGATAGATCGATCATTTGTGCTCGTAGATGATTGAGTTCATCGTTTGAGTGCTCTTCTTGGTGACAGATGAATTGTATGAGGCTACTATCAATGCCATCCAAGTGCGTGCTCAATGTAGTTTTCTATTGCTGAAGCTCACGAAGGGTCTTAGGAAGAGGCTGAGTTTTCACAAAGACCCTGTCGACTTGATGGGCCAACACTTCTTGCTGGCCTTTCATCCCAAGTATCAACTCTGGGAAGTTTTGTACGCGGTCGTCAATGCGGTTGACTTGCTGGGTCGATGTTTCCTACCGTTGTTGAATGCTTGTGAGGATGCTTGGTAAGGTGTGAGTCTGCTCGTCGAGCTTGTATACATGTGTAGCAAGTCCTTGCACATAAGAAAAAAATGATTGTAAGATGTTAGAAGGGTTGGTGAGGAGGTTTCGAATAGCATCAAATTGCCGTCTGAATTCCTCATCGACCTGTGAAAAAGGGACCCCAGAGGTGGATGGGTGGGATGGCTGGGGTCTAGGTGGAATGGTGGAGGTGCCTTGTGAAAAAGACACTATTGATGGGCCTGCGAATTGTGTGGTGACTATAGAGGGAGTCATCAACGGTATTAGGGTAGTGGAGGATGAGAAGGGTGGCGACATCCGAAGTGAAAAGGTGGAACTGAGAATGTCGGGGGGAAAGTGGTGGAAGTAAAGGTGAGATCGGGTGTTGAGGTGAAGAATGTGATGCTCGAGAAGAAAATGAGTGAGGTGGAAGATGCGAGTGAAGTTGTGGTTGTGGAGAAAGAGGTTGTGGTGGGAATTATTGTGCAAACTGGTAGAAGAGTGGTGGATGGCGGAATGGTGGAAGTTGGGAGTGTGGTGGGGGTGGTTGTAGAGGTGAACCCAACATCGAGATCTAAGATGAAGGGTTTTGGTGTTGGATTCATGATGCTTTCTGTACTATGGGGGTGTTCTCCCTCTGGGTTAAGCTTCGATGTGGGCGTCCCCGACTCCTGTTGTTTTTGTGCTCGTAGTTTGAGTGATTGTGTTACTTGTATTTTATTTGGCCTTGTTGCTGGGGCAGTGACGCTATGCTCTGTCTGCCCTGCTTTTTCTTGTTTCTCCTTTTCTTTTACTGAGGTGAGAAGGTTAGCAAGCTCTTCTTTAGTGAAGAGAAGCTTGTCTTTATCATAACCAGCCAGCTCCGGAAGCAGTAGCAATGTCCTGGATGTTGTGACAGTTGGGTAGAAGACATAATGTAGTTTGGCATCCTTCTCCTTTATAATATAGGTATTCTTTAGGACTTGCTCATTTGATAGAGTGTCACCCTTAATCAAAGTACATTTTGGAAGAGGTCCATCCATCTTAAGATATTTCAGAATTGATGTTACATGACCACCCATGCATATTTCCTTTCTGAGGGCATAAGATGTGTGTTTGTGTATCAAATGTCATCCGATGTTGACCGGCTGCCCCTGTAGGATGGACCACAGTGTGAAGAGGTCCAAAATGATAACGTTCCTGCTCTCTGTCCTAGGGAATAGAGCGACTATTATTATTTTGTGTGGATTTTGCACCAGGCCGGAATGAATGTTGGAGGCTTTGTAAGTCTTTGGTTCATAACTGGGAATTCCCGTCAACGACCTTGTAACATACTGAAACCTAGGAATTTATCTTATTCCCGAGTAATAGCTTAGAACCCTTAGTTTTTGGAGGTTTAGCCAAACAAGGATTTAAAATATGCTCTTTGGTGACCTTGAATATAATAATGCATACATAAGTCACATTAAAATGAAGAACATAAATAAATATTACCCAATACTTTCAAATTAATCATAAAAGCAATAAAAGGAATATAAGATATGTGCTTAAAATGGAAAAAAATTCATTTTTGAGGATAATGGGTTATAATTCTACAAAAATACGAAATATATAATCCTAAGTGGGATAATGATTATATAGATTAGTTCTATATCCTTCCTATGCCTTAGGGTGCAAGGAAGAGAAAAATGAATAAAAGATAATGCTTAAACCATGAATAATGAGATATTAGATTATTAATGGGAGAAATAATAAAAATAATGAATAATATATTAAAAGGAAAATTTATTGGATAATAATAATAATCTCAAATTCGTTTTATTGATCTAAAATAAACTTAATGGCCAAGTATCATCTAATTTGGATAATAAATAAATATATTAAAGCCTTTATTACAAGATAATGGGAAATAAGCCAATAAGGTGAAATAAAATATCTAATGTACTAAAATTAGAAAAATAACTCCAGATTCGTAATCTAAACATAAAAATAAGCCTTTGAGAAAATTTGCATTTAATTTGGTCACTGTTTAATATTTTATTTTAATATGGAGAGAGAAAATGATTTAAAGACCAAAAATATTAATATATATTGATAAAAATTAATTAATCTTGAAAACGTGTTCCTAACGTTTATTATTGCTTATAGGCCAAGTTTTATTTTTTTAGAAGGTTTCTAGATGCCTATAATAAATTAAAAGGTTAAATAAGTGCTAAAATTTAAATGAATTAAATAAAATAATAAAAGTATTCAAAAAATATATTAATGCCAAATTCGTGTTTTACATATTAAAATAGACCTTTGGATGAATTTTTAATCAATTTGGAAAATATTTGATGAGATGATAAAATTAGGAGAGAGAAAGTGTATAAAACTTTCAAATCATTATTTAAAATAATAAAAAATTTCAACAAATGGAAATAATAACAAATTCGTATATAACATACTTAATATGATTTATTGGTGAAGTTTTATAATTTTTGGATAATCATAGATTCATAAATAAATGAGAAAAGAGAAAATATATTTTGAATTATTTAATACATTAAAGATTTTCAAAAGGTAAAACTAATTTTATATTTGGATTCTGCACGTCAAAATAAGTGAGGGTGCAAATTTTGGTTATTTTTGGAAACTGTTTGAGCCGTCAAATAAAGAAAGACAAAAAGTTAAATAATTAAATAAAGGACTTTAATCCGAATTGGTTTGGCAACCCATTAAATACCATGATGCGCGCTCCACCATGGACCCTTGGATCACGATCAAACGGTGTCCGCATCATCTTCTACCTCCAGCCTGTTTTGGAAACAACAAAAGATACACGATTTTCAAATGCAAATATCTCATTCGTTTCTCGACCAAATCGCGAGTTTTTCGGCTCGTTGGATTCTTTTTTTGAATCCGCACAACATTATCACAAATTTTTTGTATTTTGATAACGTTTGAGAGGTTCCCAGGTCGGCCGAAACTCCTCTTACAACCCAAACTCGGAAACCGTAACACACACCTCCTCATCTATATATACTATACCCCTACGTGCGCCGACACTTGTGCAACTCGCCTATCTTCTCAATTGCTCTGTTCGTCTCCGTTTGGACCCCGGAGAGCCGCCGAAGCTCCCTACCTTGCGGCGCCTTTCTCTCTCTCCATGTTGCTCCTCCGGTGAAATACAAGGTATGGTTGAGTTCGTTTTGTCTTTGGCTTTGGTTTTCATATCTGAACGTCGATTTTCGTCAAGTATAGTGGTTTTGCCTATTTCTTCCACAAGCAACAGGTCGTTGCTGTTGTCCATGTCGCGTGGGTGAAGGGAAGGAGATGATCTCTGATGATTTACCGTTTTACCCCCAATACTTCCCTTCTTTTCTCTCTATTGTCATGAGGGTTACTACAGTCTTTTACATTTTCTCTTGTTTGCTTTAACCGGGAGTTGACCAGGCTAGTTGGGCGCCATGTGAGCGCGGGGCCGGCCTCCCATTGGGCCAGGTCAGCGTGGAGCGGGCCCACTCCTCTCTCTCTCCGCTCGGTTTAAACGACTTTGCCTACGTGGCGAATTCTAATTGGTGTTTTTTAAGAAAATTCATAACTTTTTACTCGTTGCTCCAAAAATTAAAAATAAATAGTGTTTTGAAATCAGGAGAACGAGATATATCCATTAAAAATGTTTTTGTGGTTTGATTCTGAGTTTTTAGAATATGTATTTTTCGAGTTGATTTAAATTACTTAAAAATCAAGAAAAATAGCCTAAAAGTCAGTATCTCGAAAATATACAAATATATATGTTATTTTGATCAGAAAATCCTCAATAAAATTATGGTGATGTTTTTGAGACCTAAAACGGTGGTTTGTAGGAAAAGTTGATAACTTTAGGGTTTTGAGTTCTTAATGAATGCATGTAATGCTAATACATGTATATGGTTATTATAATAGGACAAGTGGACTCTAATCTTGCTTAGGATTTTGAAAAGTGTTTTAGACTCTGTGAGAGGTATGTTAGCATCTCCTATTTTTCTTTATTGAGAAATAACCTAAATTGTCTTTCTATTGGTCCTATGGACAATAACCTAAAAACCATATCTTTTCCTCTTGGATATTATGCTTCATGTGAAGTACCCTAATTGCTATTGATCTTGTGATCAAAATATCTTCATGACTTTCTTTTAGAATCTTTATTATGCCTTGTTCATTATGGAATTCAAATTGTTACTATATGCCCACTTTGAGGTGGTTGTTTATGATGATCACTTATGTGGTGATTAATTTGCAAATCTGACTATACTTTTTACTTGCCTCCCTATTAAGCATGTTATGTGACTCAGTAGCCCTAGAGTAATATAATTTGCATTGGTTTTGGGTTATGTGCCCTTATTGTTTATTTTGGGATGGTGGTTATGTGTCCCATACCCGGGTTTCAGCTTTATGGGGGTTGGCCCAAATTTTTAAATAAATTGGGAGTTTGGTTATGTGCCATTCTCTATCAGGTTTCAACTTTATGAGGGTTGGCCACCAATTGTTATTTATGTTGTTCTAGTGTTATGCTTGTCTCACATACATGCAGGTTGTTATGGGTTTTTGTGCCCTAAAATCTTTATGAGTGCTTTTGTGGCACCACTTTTATTATTGATTTTCAATGGCAAGTATTCCTTTTTATCATATGTTTGATGGTCTTTCCTTTTATGCTCGATTGGGTAGTTCTTATCTTTTTGCATGGGAAGCCTTCTCTACTTGTTGTACCTTTTCCCATAAAATATAATGCTCAATTCCTTTTTAGTATGCTCATACCAGCATTTTGCTGATATCCTCTTTTCTTTTTCCTTTTTGGGGTACGCTTCCAACCCCAGGTGTTGGTCAAGGAGGAGGAGATCTAGGAGGACCTGGACCTCATCAAGGTTAGCTGACTTTGTGGGAGACTTGGCTTGAAGTTGTTAGGTGGTCCTCAGCTAGTTCTTCATATGTTATTAGTTTTCCTTTATGTCACCCTGCGTGGTGAAAGTTAGTTGGTTAAGTTGCCTTGTAATGGTTAGATATGTCTTTCAATTCCGCTGCTACTTTGTGTTATGATACAATCATGTTTAAATAAATTTGGTTTCATCCCCTTTTGAGAAAAAAAATTTGGTGGATGTTGCCCTCTTTATTTTTAGTAGGGAGTGGATCCCTATGGGATCCCACTCCTTACAGACCTCCAGGAGGTATGGTTGTTGAACTGGGGGTGGTCTTGACTTTCCGCCTTAGCCTTTTTTAGCTGATCTTGGTGGTTGATGAAGATTTCATTCAGCAGGTTCTTGGTCAAAATGACTTTTCTCCCAAAAAGAGAGGTTACTAGCTTGCGGTTGCCTCCGTCCTTTAGTTTGTCTATTGCATCCACGGGTTCTTTGGTGAGGTAAGTAAAGAACTCCAGTGTGGGCTCAACATAGGAATTCTTTGTGATGAAATAGAGTTTGGAAAGATTTGCGTTGTTGAGCAGGGTGAGAACTCTATCATAGATCCCCATTTTCTTCAGTATGTTAGAGCAGACGTACTTGGTTGGTCGTAGGATTTTGTCACCAGTTTGCAATTTTTGAATGTAGATATCAGCTGGTGCTGCAATTGCTGTGGTGGTGGCAGTAGGAGTGGCATGTGCTTTTAGGAGTTGTTCTTTTTTAGTTGAGGGCCAGACTTGCTTCCGTGCCCATCTTTTGATGGGTCTTTCTTCAGTGGCCTCCTGGGCCTTCCTTTTGCCCTTTGACTTTGTAGGTGGGGATTCCTCCTCAAAATTTGGTGCGTAGTCTGAACCTTCAACGGTTGAGGAAAGATATTCAATTTCTTCAATTAGATCTTCTGCTAAACATTTGTTGACTCGCTCAAGGTCATGGATGACCTTGGGAAAGTCAACTGGAGCTTTGCCTATCTTTTTGCAGATGTCGAGGATGCACTAAAGCTTATTTCGATGCTCCACCAATTGCTCTCTGGTCCAAAGGTGGGTGTCAACAACTTCTTTTGTAGGTGATGCAATTCTAAAAATTTAACAAGAAATCATATATGTTAGAAAAGATTTGAAATTTTAGTAAAAATGGAAATTGAAAGGATTGCAACATTGTATAAGCTTCACAGTTTTGAAAAGAAACTCTTAAGAATGAAACTGTTAAGAGTGAAACTGATATTTTCAAGATCATTTGGGTCCAAACAGTTTCAGGACCGTTCGGGTCCAAACAGTTTCACGACCTCTTTTTTTATATATAACAGTTTCATGACTATTTTGGTCCAAACAATTTCAAGACCGTTTGGGTCCAAACGGTTCCAAACGGTTTCACGACCGTTTGGATCTAAATAGTTTCACGACCATTTTGAGTCGAAACTATTTGGAGGACGAAACTGTGAGGCGGCGGCGGCGACAAGAGGATTAACGATGGCAAAAATGGTGTCAGCAATGATGGAAAAGTAGCGGTAGCAAGCAGCGACGACGGCGGTGGTAGCAACAGTGATGATGATAGTGATAGTTTTATCATATCGATCTACCTTGATGGTTGAGGTGATGGTTGCAGTGGAGAAAGTGAAGGAGAGGAGGACATAGTAGTTTTCGAGTAAGAGAACAGAGACGGTGGCAGTGATGTCGGAAGAGAGAATGAAGGTGAGAGCGAGGAAGCAGCGCCGGAGATGCTAGCGTGGACGGAGACGGTGGTCGTGCGGGAGCAGGAAGTCGGGAGGAATGGAATAGGTTTCATGCGAGAGAAAGTTTGAGAGTTGAAGGAATGAAAAGGGAGGGGGTCGAGGAGTATTTATAGAAAAAGGAGGGGTGAATGTACAAATTCTCATTAAGAAAACAGTCTTGGGACCATTTGGGTCCAAAAGGTTTTGAGACCATGAGGGACAAATGATTTCGAGATCGTTTGGGTCCAAACGGTTTCGATACTGTGAAGACCAAACAATTTCAAGACTGTTTGGATCCAAATGGTTTCGAGACCGTGAAGACCAAACAGTTTCAAAACTATTAGGATAAGACTATTTTAGTTATTGATTTTTATATTTGTTTTGGTTAGTTATGTAGATTTTTATATTTTTTGAACAAAAATAATAGGTCTAAGAAATAAGAAAACTATCAAAACTAAACAAAATGAAATAGAAAGGTGATACTCAGTTCTTGGGTTGCCTCCCAAGTAGTGCTTTGGTTTTACATCGCTGGCTCGATGAAATTCTGACTTGATAAGTTTAATGCTATGGGGTCCTAAATCTCAATTGTTTGTCTTGGAGTTTTATCAGTTGGAGTATAATATTTCTTTAGTCTATGGCCATTAATAGTCCTTTCTCCTCCATTGTCATCAAAGATGATGACAGCTCTAGTTGGATAGATATGCTTGATAGGGAATGGCCCAGACCACTTTATGTGGAGTTTCCTAGGAAACATTTTGAGCTTGGAGTTGAGAAGGACCTTGTCTCTGACAATGATATCTTTCCTTTTAAGGTGGCCATCATGCCACATCTTAGTTTGCTCTTTGTAGATCCTGGCACTCTAGTAGGCAGTCATTCTTAGTTCTTCCAGCTCTTGTAATTGAAGTTCTCTGTATTCACCAACACTTTTGAAATCAAAATTCAATTGTTTGATAGCACACCATGCTTTGTGTTCTAATTCAACTGGGAGATGGCACAACTTTACATACACCAAACGAAATGACGTTGTTCCTATTGGTGTTTTATAAGTAGTACGATATGCCCAGAGAGCATCAGAAAGTTTAGTGGACCAATCTGTGCAGTTTCTGTTGACAGTTTTTTCTAAAATAGCTTTCAAATGTCTGTTTGAGACTTCAACTTGGCCGCTAGTCTACGGATGATAAGGCGTACGACCTTGTGTTTTACTCTGTATCTTCGCATAAGATCTTCAAAGCTTCTTTCCAAGAAATGTGACCCTCCATCGGATATGACTGTTCTAGGAACTCCAAATCTAGGGAAGATGATATCCTTGAACATTTTGATAACTGGTTTAGAGTCGCAAGACATGATAGGTATAACTTCCACCCATTTTGATGAATAATCCACAACGACCAATATATATGATAATCCATATGATGGGGGAAATGGACCCATGTAGTCCACTTCCCATACATCAAAGAGTTCAATCCCTTGCCATAGAGTTAGTGGCATTTCATTTCATTTGGATAACCCTCCAGAGAGTTGACATTTATTGCAAGATTGTACAAATTAATGGGAATCCTTTGCTATTGTCGGCTAGAAGAAACCTAATTGTAAAACTTTAAGAGCGGTCTTCTTCGAACTCATAAGCCCCCCAGTAGGGCCAGAATGACAGTGTTCCAAGACTGGGATAATTTCTTCCTCAGGAAGACAACTGAGGAATAATCCATCTATGCATAAGCGGCAAAAGGTATGGTTCATCCCAAAAGTATTGCTTGACGTCATGAAGAAATTTCTTTCTATCATGGTAGGAAGCAGCAGGGTGGACAATTCGTATAGCCAGGTAGTTTACTATATCAGCGTACCATGGAAATCCAGTGGTGACTTTCATGAGTTGATCGTCGGGTAGAGAGTATCATATAGGTATATTGTCATTGTCCTAAGGTTCAATGTGACTTAAGTGGTCGGCGACAACATTTTCTACCCCACTTTTGTCTTTTATTTCCAAATCAAATTCTTGAAGCATCAACACCCAATGAATAAGTCTGGGTTTTGCATCTTGTTTCTGAATCAGATATTTTATTACGGAGTGATCTATGTATACTATGACTTTTGATCAGATTAGATAAGAATGGAATTTTTCAAAATCATAGATGACTGCCAAGAACTCTTTTTCTTTAGTTGTATAGTTCTTTTGGGCTTCATCAAGCATTTTTTATGCATAGTATATCACATGGGGTTTCTTATCGATTCTCTGCCCTAGTACTGCTCCTATAGCGTAGTCATTGGCGTCACACATTATCTCAAAGGGCTGTGACTAGACAGGGGATCTTAGTATAGGTGTAGAAACTAAGGCATTCTTTAGAGTCATGAAGCTGTGTAAGCATTCTTGATCAAAATTGAAATCCACATCTTTAGTTAATAAGTGAGACATGGGCTTTGCTATTTTTGAGAAGTTTTGATGAATCTTCGATAAAATACGGCATGGCCTAGGAATGCTTGTATTCCTATGATATCTTTTGGTGGTGAAAACTTTGAAATGACATCTATTTTTGCTTTGTCCACTTCAATCCCTCTTTCACTCACCCGATGCTTGAGGACAACACCTTCTGTCACCATAAAGTGACATTTTTCCCAATTTAGTATCAAATTTGTTTCCTCGCATCTTTGTAATACTCTACTGAGGTTAAGCATATAGTTGTCGAAAGATTCTCCATAGACTGAAAAATCATCCATGAAAACTTCCATGATGGATTCAGTTAATCCTGCAAATATGACACACATACACCTCTAGAATGTTGCGGGTGCATTACATAGCCTGAAGGGCATCCTTCTGAAGGCGTAAGTTTGAAACAGATAGGTAAAAGTTATTTTCTTGATCTGGAGGGTGTATCAGAATTTGATAAATTCCTGAGTAACCATCGAGATAGCATAAGAATTTCTGGTGGGCTAGACGTTCAAGGACTTCATCAAGAAAAGGTAGAGGAAAATGGTCTTTCCTTGTTGCCTTGTTCAATTTCTTATAGTCAATGCACATTCTCTACCCAGTAACAGTCCGGGTGGGTACCAGTTCATTTTGATCATTCAAAACAACAATGGTTCCCCCCTTTTTAGGGACCACTTGGAACAGACTTACCCATTGAGAGTCAGAAATTGGATAGACAATACCAGCTTTTAGAAGTTTTAGAACCTCGAGGCAAACTACCTCTTTGAGATTCGGGTTTAACTTCCTATGGTGCTCTCGTGATGGTTTAAACTCTTCTACCATAGGTAATATGTGCATACACAAAGCCATATTTATCCTGGTCAAATCAGTCATCTTGTATCCAATGGCTTTCTTGTGTTTTCTTAACTCAGTAAGGAGTCTTTCTTCCTGGTCATCTATCAATGTAGAACTGATAATGACCGGACATAGCTTTTCTTTGTCTAGGAAGACATGTTTGAGTCCCACTGGTAGAGCTTTCATTTCAGGTGCCTTGGGCACTTCAATAATATCAAGAGTAGTGACATATTTCAACTCCTCAAAGGTAGCTTCTAAGGCTTCTTTGGCTTGTTCTAGATATAGCAGACATTGCTGTACTAGTTCGTTAGTTGAGAATTTGGCTTCTAGATTCATTTAGTCGTTCTCCAAATCATCATATGGTTCAGAAGATTCTTGCTTTAACTGAGACATTTGATCAATTGCCTTAAGAAGAAAACCTTCTTCGTGGATGCTAGGACCTTTTAAGTTGTCAAAAACTCTAAACTGAATGGCTTCCTTTCCCAGTCTTAAGGTAATTGTGTCGGCTTCAACATCGATTAGTACTCTGGCTATAGCAAGGAAGGGACTATCAAATATTATTGGACATCACAGGTCTTCCTTTATATCCATAATAACAAATTCATAAGGTACGTAGGAATCTCTCCCTACTCTTACTGGGATATCATCAATAATTCCCAAAGGTGTAGTGATGGTAGAATCAGCCAATTGAATTGTCATTACTGTGGGTAGCAAATCGATAAAGCCCAATCTTTTACACATAGAAAAGGGAATAATGGATATGCTAGCCCCCAAATCAGCTAATCCTTTCTTGCAAGAGGTATTTTCGATATAACATTGGATGCCAAAGGATCCAGGGTCCTTCTGCTTCTTCAACATTTGATTAAGAATGATGTCAGAAGTAGTCTGAGCTAATTTGATAGTCTCATGTTCTTCAGTCATATATTTCTTTGATAGTAAAGTCTTTAGGTATTTGGACCAAGCTAGGATTTTAGAAAGAGCATCAAGGAATGGAATATCCACATATATCTTCTTCATAGCATCCTTGAATTTTAGGAATGTAGTGTACAATTTAGTTTCTCTCAATCTACCTGGGTATGGTATCCTAGGCTTATATGGTGGGACTTCTGATTCTTCAGAAACTAGCTCCTTTTCCTTTTTCTTCTCAACCTTCGTAGGTTTTTCAGTTTCTTGATTTGTACTTGCGATTGGGATGACTTCAGCTATACCTTCATCTTCCTGAATAACATTGGTGACTTCAGAAAGAACATAGCCAGACCTTGTAGTGATTGCATTCAGTTGTTTAGGTCTGCATTGATCGTGTCTTGGGTTTATTTCCGGCTGACCAGCGAAAGTTCCCACTGAAGGTTTCAACTGAGCTGCAATTTGTGCTAATTACATTTCTACAACTTTTTGTTGAGCTTGCTGGTTGGCAAGCATGGTCTGTTGGGATTGCAACATTTGTCTTGTCATAGATAATTCATTTGTTGGAGGAGGCAGAGCATTCTTCTATTGAAATTGTGTAATTTGTTGTTGTCCCTATGGTTGCATCTATTGAGGTGCTGGTATCTGAGGTTGTTGATTTTGTGGTTGTTGAAGCCGAGATTGTTGCAGTTGTGGATGTAACAGAGGATGAGTGTATTGGTAATATGTAGAAGGATTTGTTGGGTAAACAAATCTTTGGAACTCATTTCTATAATTCCCTGGGATTTGGATATAATTGCCCTGGAATCCAGGCGGTGGTCTATTAGAAGACCCACCTTGTGTTTGATGCTGCGAGTTAGCAGTTCCCATGTGATTCCCATACTGAAACCCAGGATGGTTTCTCAGTTTATCTGGATTATAGTATGCTTGGCCTGGTATGGAGTGGATAGAATTAACCTACTCTGGTAGCTGATCCTCGGGATGTTCAATAATTGGTTCAAATTTTGGTTGGGGTGTCTGTAAATCCATCATCACATTGAATAGGAGGCCACATGATAATATGGAATGATCAGATGCATGACAGGCTTTGCAAGTCTCAGAAGCTGGTTTGACCTATTGAACTTGTGAATTCTTCTTTCTGTGATATTCTCCAAATGATGTTTCAAGGGCCTGTTGCTTATGAGCTATAGTTTTCAAGGCTTCGAAAATGGCTTTCCTTTCCATAGATTCTTTAGCTTTATAGACTTTTAGGACTCCACCGGTAGAAGGCCTTCCCCAATTTGATTGGTTCTTGGCTCTGAGCGTAACAATCTTCCAGGCGTCCTCATAATTCATTCGCATGAAATTCCCCCCAGATGAGGAATCCAAAAAATTCTTAATGTCATCACTTACTCCTCTATAGAATATTTCTATTAGCTGATTTTGGGAGATTCCGTGATGTGGGCATTTCCTTAGAAGTTCCTTAAATATTTCCCATAATTCCGCCAGTGATTCCCCAGGGAGTTGGGAAAAATGGTTAATCAGTCCCTTAATCTCGTAAGTCAATGAAGGAGGAAAGAACTTCTCTAGAAAATTTTCTTCTAAGGTAGCCCGAGTGGTGATTGGCTCTCCATCTAGCGAGTTATACAAGTTCAACGCCCTTCTAGACAAGGTGAAGTGGAAAAGTCGGAGCATGATTGCATTGAATGTAGCTCCGGCTTGCGGTACCAATCGACAAAGTGCATTGAATCGCTTCAGGTGGTCCATGTAGTCATCTCCAATACTTCTGGAGAATGAGATGCCTTGCATGATTTGGATCCATTGCGTTCGAATCTCGAAGTTGGGAGAATTAATGAGCGGTGGCCGAACTGGGTGATTATACTCAAAGTTCTTCAGAATGACATAATCCCGAAGTTGCTTGTTCCTTAACACTAACTGAGCAGCTGATGTAGCTGCTTCATTTTCAGCTTGAATGTGGGCTTGCTCTTCAGCTCAAACTTCTTCTTGGACTTGAGCATGTGTATCAATGATGAGTTGTGCTCTCTGAGCTGCTATAACTGTGTTGACTCTTTCCATTACCAAGGCAGCTTGGCATTGTTCTTCACCCATCTGTCTGGCTCATTGGTGGTTGAGTCTGATGCATTGGTGGAAGCTTCGTTCGACCTCAGAGTCATACTCTAGTTCAGGGGAAAATCTGATGTTGTGCGAAGGTTGCATACACATTTTCTACCTGAGTAGAAGAAGAAAAAATCACACTTTAGATGATGGTGGAGAGATGATATAATAAAAAATATATGAAGTAATTATCAAGGTAAAGTGTAAAATCCTAATCAACCATAAAGTTGACAAATGGAATTAAAGCATTCCGTTGTCCCTGGAAATGGCGCCATTTTTGATGGAGCTTCCACTCGCGTGGAGTTCTGTGCACCACTAAAAATTCTAGAGATAGTAAGTCTCTAAGTTTATCCTTGCGTGTGCTATAATAAGATCTCCACCCACATATGCTAATGGTACATGGAAGTCATATCGTAGTATAGTTGAGGGTCGAATCCACGAGACAACGGTCTTGTTAAAGACTAACAAGATGGAAAACATTATAATTCTACTTATCCACTTAAGAATTGATATCTAGATCAAAGAGTTGATTGGATGATTAAACTAAAGTGCAAGGTAATATAAATGGTAGGAAAGTAGACTTAACGTTGTAGACAATATTTTGAAAACCACTAGGATGTGATCAAGTTTCACCACCACTACACATGGATCAAAACATACATCATAATAACATGGCTTGCAAAGAAAAGAGTCTAAATAATTATTATCTTTGTAGACTTAGCTTCCTTTTGGATAACTAACTGCGAGAAACATGGGAGTATTGCAATTCCAACCATCCCCAAACAAATGGTCACTTACTTTGCATCACTCCCCTCACAAAGTGTGTTCCTCAACTTTTCAAGGTTGTATTTCATACGTCAACTGATTCCATTTCATAGTATGAAAGTAAAATGATGGAAGTGAGTTTACTCCACTCCTTGAGAAACACTCCTAGATACCGAAATAGATATATGGTGACTACATACATCAGGAGCCAACATGCAATCGATATTCGAATCTAAAAATCACAAACGTAGACCATTCACGCTAGTAGATAATAGATAACACAAGTTGGTGATCAAGAAACTAGAATTCATTAAACGATTGATGTTGAACTGAAAAGATAGTATTTCTCTATTGCAAACTCATGAATTGCAATGCGTGGAATGAAAACATGGGTAGCGGGGCTACTCCCCGCACCCTAGTGTATGGAACTACTCACTTATGGCAAGGACAAAGAAGGAGGTGGGAAGAGAGAAGGAAAACATCATCTCCACATAGGAGGGAGGAAGGTGAACCCCTTGGAGTAGAGAGTAACTATCTTCACACCACATGGTTTCCTTGGTGATGAATCCTCAACTTCCCACCTTCTATGTCGATGAGAGAGAAAGTAGCTTGAGGATGGAGTGTGGATCTTAGACCGAAAGCCTTGGGGTGATGGATGAAGGTTGAAACAACTCTGGAACATATGAGACAACCTTTGGGCACCTGAGAGTTCGATGCCAAGTGAAGACCACTTTGGTGTTATTTATAGGCTTCCAAGGGATCTTAAACGGTCTTGGGACCGTTTGGATCTTGAACAGTCTTTGGACCGTTTGGATCTTTAACAGTTTGGAGACCGTTTGGATCCTCACGGTCTTGGGACCATTTGGATCCTCCTGGTCTTAAGACTGTTTGTCTTTAATTTGTTCTTGGGACCGTTTGGCCTTCATTCGGTCTTGGGACTGTTTGGATTTATACGGTCTTGGGACCATTTGGCCTTCATACAATGTTGGGACCGTTTGGCTTTATACGGTCTTGGGACCGTTTGGCCTTCATACAATATTGGGACCGTTTGGCTTTATTCAGTCTTGGGACCGTTTGGCTTTATACGGTCTTGGGAATGTTTAGCTTCTTTGCAATTTTTTGGGGTTTTCTGTAAGAAGAAAAAGGAGAAATGTTAGTCTATTGGTATATTAACATTAAAGTGGAAAGTTAAGTATTCTATCTGATTTATCTAAGAAAGAGTATGGAAAAATAAGAAGAATTAGTAACATAACATCACAAAATGGGAGGTTATCAACTACACAGTCATGAGGCAGTAGTATGGGTGATATGCCCCAACTACCCACTACTTAATAAATAACACGTAATCAATTTGTGTAGACTTATATGAATAACTACATTGGTTGTAGTACTTTTATTGATCTACTATACCTCATACATGTCATTTCCCTAGTTTTATGTTTCCTTTACTAGTCTAATTGTGTGTTACTAAATATATTATATTACCTAACATTATCTCTTCTATAAGGCACATTTTATTGAAGTTGGTGTTAATTATAACCGGTTAATTTAGAATATGAAGTACATATTGCATAAATAGAAAGATAAAAATGATTTATCTATCATTAGAATTTTGTTCTTAGTCCTA
Source organism: Alisma plantago-aquatica (assembly GCA_963693085.1). Classification (NCBI taxonomy): domain Eukaryota; kingdom Viridiplantae; phylum Streptophyta; class Magnoliopsida; order Alismatales; family Alismataceae; genus Alisma; species Alisma plantago-aquatica. The sequence continues at coordinate 802,682,449 of OY856413.1, read as the reverse complement.
CGACACTTCACCATTTTTGGGTTACAAACTCTCATCTCAAGGTTTTGGGAATGAGGATTCACCTTTCCCAAGACAAAAATGGACATATCAGTTCTTTGTTATATTAAGAGTTGTCCCTATTTATTCAGTTTAGGGAAATGTGTATCAAACATTGATATATACATATATGTATGTGTGTGTGTGTATATATATATATATATATATATATATATATATATATATATATATATATATATATATATATATATATATATATATATATATATATATATGAAATTTTTTATCATGAATTCTAGTACATTTCTCTCATGTTATAAATATATATAGTAAGATCTTTTGCATAAATACATTGTGCCATTTTTCACCTACAATAGATGTTGAAAAATTACTTGCATATTAATAGTGTACATTCTTTATTTTGTGATGTAAATGTGAATGAGTTTAGAATTTTTATTTTGATACTTCCTTTTCTTCTTGGTTATGATGTTAAGTATGATCATTTAACATATTATTTGGTTTTACCCCCTTTCATGTGTCATTCCACGATCAGGGAACCACTTTTGGTGATAGAAGAGCTTATTTTACTTAGAATTACAAGACATATGATATGTTTGCTCTAACATGATATGCATATCTATTCAAATGTTATGGTTACAAAATCTTAAAAGATGTTGTGAAGAGAATGAGGAATTGGTTTTCTACTATTAACAATTGAAGAGTGACATAGGGAGACCAAGAAGTAGGTATTTGAGGTGGGGTCTTCAGAATCTCCAATGCCTTCTTTTAGCTTAGTCAAACTAGTGGCCCATCTATCTAGCTAATATTTTGTTAACTTGTGTATGCATTTATGAATAAGACGTATAGGATGTCAACTGATGCGATGATTTTGAGTCACATTTATAGACTTGTTTTACTTGCATTTTATGCGTTTATTGGTCATTTTGGTGGTTAATATTGCATAATTCACTTACTTTAGTCTATGATCCTTCTCAGTGTCAAATCTCTCTTATTTTATTGTTTTGAGCATAAATGATTACAATGATAGGTTTTATCTCGGCTGATGTGGTTTTGTTTTGCAATTTCAGGAAAAACACATATCTACTGCTGTCGATACCATCGAAAACAGTCGATACTATCGACACAGCCACAGGCAGGCAGCCACAAGGAGCAGCACAGAGTCGATACCATCGATAGGGAAGTCGATGGTAGCGACATATCATCAGGTTGCTGGCGACCAGTCAGTCGATACTATCGACCCCAAAGTCGATACTATCGACACATTTAGCTTCAACGACAGAAAAGGGATAAAACCGACGCCTAAGGGTGTCGATACCATTGACCCGCGTTGATGGTATCGAGTGAGCATCAGGCGCAACGAAGAAAAGAAAGGAAGGCTTGCCGATATCGCGAGGGGTCGATACCATCGACCCGCGTCGATGGTATTGACACCGTCAGATCAGAGTTTGTTTCTGATCGGATCTAATCCAACAGTTGTGATATTTTTGCAACCTAACTCGGTGATTATACCTAATGACGGCGGCCAAGAGCAGGGAATCACGTCATTAGCCGTTGCAAACATCTCGAGAAGGTGTGGAGAGAAGAACGGAACCCATAAGCATGCCCCAGCCATTCCGGAAGCCGAAGAAGACGTTTTCCACTGCCGAAAGGCTGTAGATCGCGCATTCTACGTTGAGGAATGCTTGGATCTTCTCTGTTCAGGGGTTTCATTACTTATTCACATTTTTTTTCCATGTTTCCCCTTTCTTCAACCATGTTTTGCTCTGAGATGAACATGCGGGGCTAATCCCCTTTATCTTTACGACCAGGAGTAGCCCGGGGAAGCATTGTATGACATTTTTATCATAGTAATTCATAATTTATCTCTTAAATCTGTGGTATGATTTCATTTTCTCAATTATATTGTTATGCTTGATCACCATAATGATAGTCTAATGCCTTTAATTACTTTGAAAGAAGAATTAATGGTTGAAAAGAGACAAAATTCACATTAATTAACAAATATCTTGAATAAGGTGATGTAAGGTTAATGGTGGAAACCCAGAGGTCGATTCTAATGAACCTAGTTTAGGGTATAGGTTACTACGACGGTGGAACCGACCTAAACATAGGTAGTGAATCATACCATGACAGTGGATAATTCTGACTACAGGCCATTACCTGGATTGAGAGATGAACATGTTTAACTATGTGGAAATTCATACAATGAAAACCCACGGTGAAACCACAACCCTAAATATCTCCATTTGAATTGATTAAAATAAACACTTAATCGATTTCTTTGTTTGATTTTATTTTCTTTTCTTAACAAAAACAACTCTCATAACCTTTTGATTGGTCCAGCTGATTGCGAGTAGTTAGTAGTAGTCTACCGATAATTCAGTGTCCCTTAGTTAGACTCGGGCCTCACAAGGGCCTATACTACATTGACGCGTGCACTTGCGTTCTACACACGGTAAAATCGTGCCAAGTTTTTGGCGCCGTTGCCAGGGACATGGAAATTTTCGGCACTACGATTGTTGCGAGCGGTCACTCTAGGCCACATTTTTATTTTATTATTTTATTATCATTTCTGAAATTCATAGTTTATCTTTCATATTTTGAAATCATCCAGCACGGTACTGAACCTAAACTACTATTTTGCAGGTACTGGTGCATGGTGAGGACGTGTAGCACTGACTACACGCAACAATCACCAGAGGTTCCACTGTCGGGACCAGACGACGAGGAGAACTATACTCAAGACCAATCAGACGAAATAGATTCTGATTCAGAACAAGAAGCCATGGCAGAAGAGTAGACGATATGGGAGAAGATAAAGGCTTCTTCCTCATCCGCTTCAAAGGGGCCAATAAAGAAGCAGACGGTCAACATTTCGACTTATAAGATTGATCTTGCATTAATAAATTTGGTCAAATTCAATGCATTTCACGGGCTTAAAAATGAAGATCTTGTGACTCATATAAGACAGTTCGTGGAGAACTGTGATATGATCAAGATAGACAGGTTTCCACAGGAGACGTTGTACTTGAAGTTGTTTCCCATCTCTCTGGCGGGAAATGCACGAGAATGGCTACATAATCTTGATGATGAGTATGTGGAATCATGGAACCACATGGTGGAAGTGTTCTTTGAAAGATTCTTTCTGCCCGAGAAGACAAATGATATGATCAGAAAAATTCATAATTTTAGTCAGAAAGCAGGAGAGACTTACTTCAAGACCTGGGAACGGTTTCAGATCATACTAAGGAGGTGCCCGCATCATGGGCTGGACAAGGAGAAGCAGGTAAAAATCTTCGATTTTTCTCTTTCCGAGCATGATAGAAGTAACTTAGACTCCGCAGGTTCAGGTTTCTTCTTAAACAACACAAGAACGAGGTGTTGGGAAATTTTGAAGAACATGGCCAAGAAGCAATCTTGGGGTGACAGAGATGCCGTAGAGCATGTTTGGTCTGCAGGGGAGTCAAAGGCCATAAAAGAGCTAAATGAGAAGATGGACCTTCTAGCAAAGAAACTACTTGCAAAAGAAGACACAGAATCAGATGATGAGGCTCAAGTAAAATTCATGCGCCAGTAGCAGGGGTACAGAAACAATGATTATTCATGCAGGAAAGACAAGAAATTTTCCTGGAAGGACCCAAATAATTTCTTGAAGGACCCCAACGCAAAACCCCAACCGTCACCAGAGGATAAGAGCAATGAGTTTCTCAATCAAGTAATAAAGCAGAATCAAGAACTAATGAACACTTTTGGCCAACAGATCAAGCAACAAGGAGAATTTATGAACCAATTTGGGCAGACCTTACAGAGTCATGGGGCACAAATGAGGACAATAGAGACATCCTTAGTGCAGATGGAAGCTGAGATAGCAAATCTGAAGAAGCCAGTGCAACAAGGCTTTCTGGGTAATACAAACATTCCAGGAGGAAACCAACAAGCTAAAGCAATCTTGCTACAGAGCGGTAAGAAGATTTAAAACCCCAGGGCCGATGAACCAAGCAAACCCCAGTCAGCAACCACAAGTGAGGCCACAGAGGAGGTTCCAATTCCAATGACAGAGCCGATTGAGGATATAGTAGAGGATGTCACATCAGGATCAGTTGTTGAGGAGGAAATAGAGAAGAGGACGCCATATGTGCCGCCACATCAAAGGGCACAAAATGTCCCGTTCCCATATCCCAATAGTGTGAAAGCCAAGAAAGTGTACGCTCAGTTCAAGAAATTTCTAGATAGCTTTAGAAAGCTTTCTGTCAACATTCCTCTTTTAGAAGCAATAGAGAAAATTCCTTCTTACGCCAAGTTTCTTAAATACATCATTACAAGGTAGAGGAAAATCCCAGATACTGAGGTTGTGGTTCTTAAGGAACATGTGAGTACTTTCATCATGGGCACATTGCCACCTAAAAGGAAAGATCTGGGCTGCTTCAACATTTCATGCTATATTAGTAAAGTGAAATTCAGCGAAGCACTGTGCGATTCAGGGGCAAGTATAAATCTGATGCCTCTCTCTACGTTTAAAAAGTTGGGACTAAAAGAAAAAAGGCCGAGTAATATGACAATTCAGTTAGTGGATAATTCCGTGGTAAAGCCATACGACATTTGTGAAGACGTATTGGTTAAAGTCGATGGGTTTGTGTTTCCAGCAGACTTTGTTGTAATGGAAATGCAAGATGAATAGGGTAATGAGCTACTCCTTGGAAGACCCTTCCAAGCTACTACTGATATGATACTTGAGATGGGAAGAGGTCGTTTGACCTTGGGTATCGCTGATGATTGGTTTGAGATGGTCATGCCTTCCAACACAACAGAATAAAAAATGAAGGGGCACTGCCGCATGGTGAAACACTTTGATCAGAATATCTCTCTCTGTCTAGGGAAGCCATTTTTAGATGTGGCTCATGTAATGACTAAGGTAGAGAAGGGGACACTGGCTGTAGACATCATGGAGCTGACCAAGGTTGTGTCGCTTAGCAAGGCGGTGGGTTTTCCCAATGTTGAAGAGGAGGACATCCCGCTTTCTACTGAAGATGAGGCCATAGCAAGTTCTGTTTTTAATGTATATCCAGAACTGCCTCTTGAAGCATGCATGGTTAATATAACACATGATTGGATGAGAAGCAAGTCACTACAAGAATGTTCCAAGATGCTTCAGGTGTTGTCGTGTTTCTACGCTAGGTACTATGAAGACCTTGGAAAACTCCCACCACCGCTTCAGTCATCCTTGATCAGCCCGCCAAATTTAGAATTGAAGCCACTGCCACCTCATTTGAAATATGCATTTCTAGCTGAGGGTGAGAAGCCGCCAGTGATTATTTCGGCATATCTGAGTGTCGAGGAGGAGGATCAACTGCTGATCGTGCTGAAGAACCACTAGGGAGCATTCAGGTGGTCGGTTGCAGACATCAAGGGGATCTCCCCTACATTGTGCCAGCACAAGATCCGGCTCGAGGAGGGAGCCAAATCGGTAATTCATCCACAACGCCGAATAAATCCTAGCATGATGGAGGTCGTCAAGAAGAAGGTGATCAAGCTCCTTTCTGTAGGTATCATCTATGCTATATCCGACTCGACGTGGGTGAGTCCTACACAGGTAGTCCCTAAAAAGGGGGGAATTACTGTTACACATAATTTGTTAAATGAGCCAGTCACGACCCGTCTGGTAACCAGGTGGCGTGTATGTGTAGACTACCATAGATTGAATGCTTCTACGCTTAAGGATCATTTTCCTCTCCCATTCATTGATCAGATTTCAGAGTGATTGGCAGGTCGATCTCATTTTTGTTTTCTCGATGGTTATTCGGGCTACAATCAGATTTCCATTGATCCTAAGGAGCAAGAGAAGTCCACCTTCACTTGTCCTTATGGAACATTTGCATACCGTCATATGCCCTTTGGTTTGTGTAATGCTCAAGCAACCTTTCAACGTTGCATGCTTGCCATTTTTTCCGATATGGTTGCACGCTGTTTGGAAGTCTTTATGGACGATTTCTCCGTCTATGGTGTGTCTTTCGATGAATGTTTCTACAATTTGGATAAGGTTTTGCAACGATGTGAGGACACACATTTGGTTCTAAATTGGGAGAAATGCCATATGATGGTTAGCAAAGGGATCGTGCTTGGACACAAAGTGTCTAGCAAAGGGTTGGAGGTAGATCCACTGAAGATTGAAGTTATTTCCAAATTGCCCTCACCGAATTCGGTAAAAGGGGTAAGGGGTTTTCTAGGTCACGCCGAGTTTTATCGTCGCTTTATAAAAGATTTCTCAAAAATCACTAAACCATTATCTAAGCTGTTTGAGAAGGATGTTGTCTTTGATTTTAACAAAAAGTGTTTACATGCTTTTTATGTGCTTAAAGAGAAATTAATTTCTGCTCCGGTTGTGCAAACACCGGACTGGACAAAACTATTAGAATTGATGTGTGATGCGTCGGATTTCACAGTAGGGGCTGTTTTAGGACAACATGTGGACAATAAACCCGCTGTGATTTTCTATGCATACAAAACTTTAAATGAAGCACAACTGAATTACACGACAACTAAAAAAGAGCTTCTCGCCATTGTTTTTGCTTTTGAAAAATTCCAGCAATATCTTGTTGGATCTAAAGTCGTGGTATGGACGGACCACGCCGCCATAAAGTACTTGATGGAAAAGAAAGATGCCAAACCTAGACTGATTAGGTGCAGGTGTGTACCAGAGGTGGAATATGAAAGTGTCCTTTGTCATTTCCATACTCTACCGACTGGTGGTCACCATGCTAGTTCTAGAACGGCGACCAAGGTACTTGAGAGCGGCCTTTACTGGCCTACTTTGTTCCGGGACGCATATGACTATGTGCGGCAATGCGATTCTTGCCAACGGGCAGGTAACATCTCAAAGCGACAGGAGATGCCCCTCAATGTATTTCACGAGGTCGAGGTGTTCGATCTGTGGGGTATTGATTTTATGAGACCCTTTGTGTCCTCCAACTCTAATTTGTACATTCTATTAGGTGTTGACTATGTATCGAAGTGGGTAGAGGCAATACCCACTAGGACTAATGATGCCACTGTAGTGTGCAAGTTTGTCAAAGAATAAATTTTATACAGGTTTGGTGTACCTAGAATTATTATTAGTGATGGAGGTACACATTTCCGAAATCAGAAGTTTGCGGCATTGTTGAGAAAGTATGGGGTAAAGCACAACATTGGTACCCTGTACCACCCACAGACACAGGGGCAAGTGGAAGTCTCCAATAGAGAGATTAAGAAAATCTTGGAGCACACTGTGGCTTTGACGAGACAAAACTGGAGTACCTTGCTACCAGACGCGTTGTGGGCGTACAGGACGACATTTAAGACACCTATAGGCACTACACCTTTTAGGTTGGGTTACGGTCGGGCCTGCCATTTTCCGGTGGAATTGGAGCATAAGGCGCACTGGGCGCTGAGGAAGCTGAATTTTAACTATGATGAGGCAGGAAAGAAACGTTTGTTAGAGCTAAATGAACTTGACGAGTTGAGGATGAATGCATATGAAAGCTCGCGGATTTACAAGGAGTGAACAAAGCTGATTCACGATTGACACATTCAGATGCGTTTCTTCAAGGTGGGATATCGTGTGTTCATATTCAACTCAAGGTTGAAGATGCATCCTGAGAAATTTAAATCCCGATGGAGTGGACCCTTCACCGTAGAGGAGGTCAGGCCACATGGAGCAATCATGGTGCATGATGGTGAGACAATATTTTTGGTTAATGGACAGTGATTAAAGTTGTACTTCGGTGAGGATTACATGAGGAAAGTGCATGAGGTCAAACTCATTGTGCTTACAGATGCATGAGGAGCTTTATTTCGTCTAGCCTAAGACGTTAAATAAGGGCGCTTCTTGGGAGGCAACCCAACCATTGGTAGTCTCATTTAGTTTCTTTCACATTTGTACATTAGTTTGATTCGATTTTGTTTTTAGTGTAAACAAGATACCGTGATCATTTGTCCAGTGTGCAGGCCTGAGGCAGGGTCGATACTATCGACCTTTGTGTCGATGGTATCAACATGGGCACAGTTAGGCGGCTGCAAAGATCTCTCTGAGTCGATACTATCGACGGCCTCGTCGATGATATCGACCTACCATCAGGTTGTTTTCCAGAACGAGGTCGATAGTATCGACATGGATATCGATACTCGCAAAATCCCTGAAGATATTCAGACGAAATTTGTCTCAGTGAAGTCGATACCATCGATGGGCATGTCGATGGTATCAAACCAGTTACAGGCAGGAAGCGGCGGACGGGCCTCACGAGGGTGTGTGCCCTAAGACGAGTCAATACTATCAACTTGCGTCGATGGTATCGACGTGACATGTCACTGATCCACGAGAGGAGATCAACAACGATCGCTACATCAAGAGAATCGATTCGTGGGATGGGTCAATACCATTGACACCCGTCGATGGTATCGACGCGTCATCGATCCAGGCCCCCACATCAGGGTATCGACAACCATCGATACTAGTGGAAGACCGGATTGTGCTACATGTGTCGATACCATCGACCCGCGTCGATGGTATCGACGGGTGCACAGTAGTGTCGGCCGTGGTTATAAAAGAGAGGTATGGTTATCATATGACGTCACACCTTTAGAGCCTTTGCCCTCCACTTGTGTCATGCATCTTGTTGTGTGACCGGAGCCCGACTATGAACATCCAAGGAGCACGATCTTCCCTAAGCCTTCACCGAGCGGAGATTGTCTTCTCTGACCATCACCAAGCTCCATCTTCCATTCCTTCTTTCTCGACGACGATGGTGCGTACAGCCAGTGCATCTTCTTCACGGGCAGATCCTATGGAGATCCCCGAGTTCATTCCTCCACCTACTACATCTATTCCTCATGCGATGATTGTCCATCCTTCCAAAAAGGTCCGGAAGGTCTACGAGGAACAGATGAAGAGAATGATCGAGCCCACGTGCTATGTTGATCGGGTGATGGTCCGTGAGTTGGGGTTCGAGGCCAACCTCGCCTACGTCTTGAAGGGGTAGGCGAGACACACATCTAGGAGGCCTGACGAGCTAGAGTACCACGCAGACAGCCAACCATTCTACGGCGATTGGCTGACTTACAAGGAACTCATGGCGGAGTTTGTGGCATCATTGGACATCAATGTGGTGCCCAATGACTTGATCACCACCGACAAAGAGTGGAGGAAAGGGCGGGTGTCATTCAGACTCTACAACAAAAACTACACCCTAACTCTCACCCAGTTCAATTCAGTTTATAATTGGTTTCATAATGACTACCAGCACCGGCGGTCAGACAACCGGACGGACTACGACGCTATCTTCGCCCAGCTGGTGACTGCACCCCCTGGCAAATCCGTGAGCTATCACAATGCGGCAGTTGCAGACTTTGAGCATCCGTTTGTGTGGATTCTTCACCGCATGCTCTGCACCACGCTATTCGCTCGCGGTGACTTGTCTCTCAGCAAGTTTCAAGAGACGGACTTGTTCTTCCAGCACAAATTGCTGAAGCACGAGGAGTGCAATTGGGGCACGTTCTTCTTAATACGAGTGTTGGCCGTAAGGAGGAGTACGCGGAAGGCTCCAATCCACTTTGGAGGGCGCATCACACCGCTGGCCCTCTATCTTGGGTTAGATTTCTCCTAGCTTACTCCCCTCTCTAATAGGAGCAAGGTCAACCTCCAGCATCTGCACCGCTCCAACCTCCTCCTGCTCCGTGATGGCTTGGCATATGCACATTGCCATGTCAATCAAGCATATCAAGAATGTTCACTTCTAGACCTCGTCTTCAACATTGAGGTTGCTCAACATTTCCGATGGCATGTCATTGCCATCGACGACTCTGATGAAGATGGTGGTGATGATGACAACAATGATGAAGGCGACGAGCATGAAGAGGAAGAGGAGGCTTTCACTCCTCTTCGGGCACGAGTAGCACCCCGGAAGCATCCCCACATGCATCTGGGTGCATCATCTTCTTCGCAGCCTCCGCCACCACAACCCTCTTATCATGGAGAGGATGTCTATTCCATGCAGGGGATGTATACAATGCTGCAAGAGATCCAGCACACCCAACTACAGCATACAACTTCATACGACGGTATTCAGGACACAACAACCCGACTGTTAGATAACCAGAGGGCCATTTTCGATAATGAGCGCCTCCTCCTCGACAACCAACAGTGCATCCACGATAGGTTGCATAGGATGGAGATGTAGCAACAACCCTTCTACGATCATTACTGGTGCCAAAATTATTTTGGGGGGTATCCGCAACCTCCACCAATGCCCCAGTACGATCCGAGCTTTCAGGGGCAATACCCATCTTGGGACCCCACGACTCCACAATACCCACCTCCTCCTGAAGAATGATCGGTATCACTGTTCCACCTTTTAAGGTTGTTTTTGACTATGAGGCCATAGTCGATTTCAAGCTTGGGAGGGAGTTGGAACAACTCTATCCTTTATTTTTCCCAGTTTTTAGTTGTTATTTTTGTGTCTTTTGTCATTTATTTCTCTTAGTTTTTAGTTTGTTTGTAGGATCCACACTCTATCTAGTGTAATTGTGGATGTCTAAAGTCATGTGTCATCTCGTTGCTTGTACATGGGAATCACATGGGAATTTGGGGTAAATTTAATTTTTTTAGTGTTTTTGCAAGCTTGTGTTGTTTAACTTTGAGCACATAACTTAAGGAAATAATTGGGTTTGTCAACTCTAAAATAGGAAATCACAACTGTACATTCCTAGGATTCATGAAAAGTGGACGAAATTGGTTGTTTGAGCTTAAACTGACCAAATGACAATGAGACTTTAATTTGAAATAAGAGAGAGAAACCTCTTAATTACTACACAAGTCAGTAATGAGGGACACATAATAATTTCTAAAGGTTCAGTCAATTAGTCTTGTGATCTATCCACCCCATTGTTTTCATATTCCACCTTAAGAACTGGAAGTACATTGTAGTTTTAATCTCTTTGATTGCATCCCGTGTAGGTAGGTTTTGCATTGCAACTATTTTCAGATATTATGCATGAAAATGAAAAATAGAGATAGAATAGTTATACATGCACATATTCTTTAGTGCGTGTCATTTAGTTGTATACCTGTCATTGTGTAGCTGCATTCACATTTTTGTGCATATAGTACATCATGCATCTTATATCTTTTGACATAAAAGGTGATGAACTTGTTCCATACCTTTTGAATGCTTCAAATGTATAAGTTATGAAGAAATAAGTGAGCCCGATAAATAATTCGTTGTCATCTATGAAATTTATCTCTTAAAAAAAATAATAAAAGTTGAAAATTTGAAAAAAAAAGAGTTTCGAAAAAAAAAACAAGAATATTGAGAAGCAAGTAGTAATGATAGGGAGAAAGGAACATAGTCTCACTTTCATTTTAAGAAGAATAAGTACATGATGAAGTTCTCTTAGATATTCCATTTCACCTTGAGACGGAATGATAGAGCATGCATCATTCCACCCAAATGTAGGCGTTAGGGCATTTTCACTTGCATATGCATCATTTAGGTCATTTTTGTTATTTGTTCATGTAAAACCGTATGATGCTTCCATTTCTTTCGCTAGCCACCCATTCCATCCACCCGTTGCTCAAATTGGTAGGCTACCGTGATTTTCTCCTCACTCGTTAATACCAGGAGAGATGCTTCCATGTAGATGGTAGTTAGGGTGAGCAACGTAGATAGGAGATCACAAGATGCTCCGAGTCTGGACTGGAGGATTTTATTATGTTAACTTCCTTATATGATAGTGTTCATCAATTCTGAGGTAGATATCTTTTATGGATGATTATTTTTGCCTTTAGGGTAATTATCATTCTATGGTTAGTGAGGGCTGGAATGTGAATGTATGGCATGGATCATATGGTGATGTTTGTTGTGATAAACTATTTTTTAGTTGACCCTCACAATTCTTTTCTAGAGTTTTGTTGTTCGAGGATGAGAAATGTTCAAGCTCAGGGGAGTTTGATATGATGATTTTGAGTCGCATTTATAGACTTGTTTTACTTGTGTTTTATGCGTTTATTGGTCATTTTGGTGGTTAATATTGCATAATTCACTTACTTTAGTCTATGATCCTTCTCAGTGTCAAATCTCTCTTATTTTATTGTTTTGAGCATAAATGATTACAATAATAGGTTTTATCTCGGCTGATGTGGTTTTGTTTTGCAATTTCAGGAAAAACACATATCTGCTGCTGTCGATACCATCGACAACAGTCGATACTATCGACACAGGTACAGGCAGGCAGCCGCAAGGAGCAACACAGAGTCGATACCATCGACAGGGAAGTCGATGGTAGCGACATATCATCAGGTTGCTGGTGACCAGTCAGTCGATACTATCGACCCCAAAGTCGATACTATCGACACATTCAGCTTCAGTGACAGAAAAGGGATAAAACTGACGCCTAAGGGTGTCGATACCATCGACCCACGTCGATGGTATCGAGTCAGCATCAGGCGCAACGATGAAAAGAAAGGAAGGCTTGCCGATATCGCGAGGGGTTGATACCATCGACCCGCGTCGATGGTATCGACACCGTCAGATCAAAGTTTGTTTCAGATCGGCTCTAATCACTGCTACAGAAATAGCATTCAATGACACTTTTCTGGGCGTCGGTTATTAAGGAAAACCGACACCTTCTATGTTAGGCGTCGGTTGTTTACGAAAACCGACGTCTATATTCGAAGACCAGCCAGACACGGGTACCGCTTTGTCTTCAGCGTCGGTTGTTTATAACAAACCGACGCTTAAAGTCGCCCGCGAAATCCATATTTCGATAAAAAAAAATAGTGTCATTAGCAGCGTCGGTTATTTAGGTAGAAACCGACGCTTATGTGCGATGAAAATTTGCGCGAAAAGTGTCACCTTCAGCGTCGGTTATTCAAGGATAACCGACGCTGAAGGTGGTTCCCGCCAAACAATTTCATGAAAATATCGTCCAATTGGACTTTGGTTTTTTCAAACAACCGACGCTAAAGATGTTTAGGCGTCGGTTGTTTTAAACAACCGACGCTATTTGGGAACTTCATAACCCTCGATCGCCCGAATCTTCCCCTTTCTTCTGTTTCATTGCGAGCGATTTCCCTATTTCTTCTTTAGCTCCCCTTCTCCGACGATTTCTTCTTCAGCTCCCCTTCTCCGGTGCCCCCTTCTCCGCCACCACTCCTGCTCGCCGCCGCTCCTGCCGCCGTTGGACACCAGCTCTGCGTCGCCGCCACCGCCGCCGCCTGCTCGCCGCCGCTCCTGCTCCTGCTGCTGCGCTCTGAAGTCTCCTGCTCCGTCGCCTGCTCGCCACCGCCTACTCGTCTGCACCGCCGCCGCCTGCTCGCCGCCGCGCACTGCTGCTCTCCTCGCCGCGCACAGTTGCTCTCCTCTCCTCGCCGCCGGTGGCTTCTTTGGGGTAGGTCTCTGCTCAGGCCACGCCGCTGCTCTCTAGGCCAGGCATTCTTCCTATTCCCTCAAGATACTGCTTTCTTCCTCCTTCCTTCCTTCCTCCACGCCGCTGCTCAGGCCAACTAGGGGAAGTAACATTTGTCTGCATCAAAGACACCTCCTTGGGCTTTATTCTCAACAATTCTTAGAACAAGTAATAAATCACAAGCATATATACGTATATGGGTTCCCTTTAGGTCTTCATAATGTATTTATATTCAGTTTATAGTTACCATTGCATACATTGTTGTTTGAGCCTTATGATGGACTTTTGGATTGCAAATGACTGGGATTTTCCTAGTGAATGTTCTAAATTTGTAGGCCCAATCTAGATTAAATTGAGAGCTCATTCTCTCCTTATATTGGCAAGGTGAGGAAAAAATAATTCCACAAGTGATTCAAATCTCCTATCCCACACTTTACCCATCTTTGTCATGCCTCATTACCAGGGTTAGTGTCATGCTAATCCATTGATATTCATATACGGAGTGACCCTGAGTTTATTGAAATATATCACGAGATTGTGGGTCATCTATGAAGTTACCCTTGTGGTGCATTATGTGTGATTTTATAGCAAACAATTATATAAGATTTTATTCTAGATTTAATCAAACCCATTGTGCAATAATCATTCCCCGCGAGCATACATGTCTTATTGCAATATATTTTTATGTGATCCCAACATATTAAATTGAATTAGAATGATTTCATGAATTATAGGGTTTTAAAGTTGATAAACATGTACATGCGGAAATAGGGTTATTAAACCAATGGTTATAACATAGTATGATCTTAATCTGATCTGGATGTTCATAATAATGTAGTATGTTAAATATGATGATTAGGGATACATATAATGTCTAGTAAAGATTCCTAGACCTTTTGTTTGAAACTATTGATTTCTTGATTTATTATTTAATAATGCTCTGTTGATTAGGATTAACCATGTTGCCTGTAGTTTATAGACAATTATTATATATAAGAATGACAACACATGTATTTGTTGGCCTAGAAACTCGTCCAAGATTTACTCATTAGGAGTAAATCTTGGATAGTCCCCGATTTGGGACTGTTCTTGAACACCTAATCTCACTTAGGATGTAAGTGTATAATGTGTATTGGGTTTTTGAGAAACTTTCAGTAGCATTTCCCCGTTTGTTCTCTAAGTACATATGTACTTAGAGAACAGCGGGGAAACGCTGCCGAAATTTTCCTGAAAACCAAATACGCATTATACACTTACTAGTGAGATTAGGTGTTCAAGGATGGGATAGGTGGTACACATTTATTATATATAAGAATGACATCAAATGTGTTTGTTGGCCTAGAAACCCGTCCAAGATTGACTCATTAGGAGTAAATCTTGGATAGTCCCCGGTTTGGGACTGTTCTTGAACACCTAATCTCACTTAGGATGTAAGTGTATAATGTGTATTGGGTTTTCGAGAAAATTTTGGCAGCATTTCCCCGTTTGTTCTCTAAGTACATATGTACTTAGAGAACAGCGGGGAAATGCTGCCGAAATTTTCTCGAAAACCCAATACACATTATACACTTACTAGTGAGATTAGGTGTTCAAGGATGGGATAGGTGGTACACATTTATTATATATAAGAATGACATCACATGTGTTTGTTGGCCTAGAATGTGAACAATCATTGTTTTTTATATTACTTGTACATTGGTATAAATTAGAATGAACAATCACTAAATTATATACTGTTTGTATGGAATCCGGCTTCATTGTAGATATCTATTATTGTTGGCCTAGAAACCCGTCCAAGATTGACTCATTAGGAGTAAATCTTGGATAGTCCCCAGTTTGGGACTGTTCTTGAACACCTAATCTCACTTAGGATGTAAGTGTATAATGTGTATTGGGTTTTCGAGAAAATTTTGGTAGCATTTCCCCGTTTGTTCTCTAAGTACATATGTACTTAGAGAACAACGGGGAAATGCTGCCGAAATTTTCTCGAAAACCCAATACACATTATACACTTACAAGTGAGATTAGGTGTTCAAGGATGGGATAGGTGGTACACATTTATTATATACTAGGGAAATGCTGCCTAATCTTTTCCTAATATATACTTGTTTCCTAATATAAATGATAAATGTTTGCCTTTTTCTAGTTAATACAAATGCTAAATGTTTGCCTTTTTCTAGTTAATAGAAATGCTAAATGTTTGCCTTTTTAATGACATTTTCAGATGGCTGACCATGATGAGCATGATGTCCATGATGAGCATGAAGTCCATGATGAGCATGCTGTCCATGACGAGCATGGCGAGGATACTAATGTAAGTTCTAAAAACATATCCTGTATTTCTATAAAATTCATTATCTTCTAGTTATGTCATATATCCTATATTTCTATATTGGGCTAAGTTAGTGTGTTTTATTTTTGTCAAATTTTAGGTTGATGCACCTGTACCCACTGAAGCACTGGAGCAACTTGATGCGCAACACCAGACACTTAACAAGAAAAGGGGCATCACTCTGTTGAAGAAGTTATTAGCGCTAAGTGGTAGTGGATCCAAATTGGTGGTGGAGTTTGATAATGGAGGAAATCCAATTGGAGTGAACCGCAATAATTTTGTGAACTATCTTGGGTGTACCACTCGGAGCCATTGTGGTGTTAAGTATGACAATTGGCATAAAGTTCCTCAAGGGAAAAAAGACTTGATATGGAAGGATTTATGCGTGAGTTATTATTATTTGCAATTCTATTTTGTAGATTACAAATTCTATTATTTGCAATTCTATTTTGGATACTAGTTAATAACATTTCTATTTTACAGAATCTATTTGCATTGGATGAGAAGTTGCATCGTAAAAATGTGATGCAACGCGCTGGAAAGATGCTTAGGAATTATAGGACAAATCTGAACAGAGAATACATAAAAGAGGGTGATAAGAAGAAGAAGTCAGCCCTTGAACAATGGAACTTCTTGGACAAAGAAGATTGGGACAATTTTGTTTCTTCAAGAAAATCTGAAGAATTCAAGGTATTAGGCGTCACTCCTAATTTAATTAATATACATTGTATTCACCTATTCAAGATTAGCATTTAGTGCTACTAACCAAATCATTAATGTGCATACTAACTAGGCCCTCAGTGACAGACAAAAAGCAAGGCGTGCACTGAATGTGCATGACCACACTATGGGTCCAAAAGGCTATGCAAGCGTTCGCCAAAGACTACAGGCGGAGTCTGCGGCTACTCAGGAGTCTGCTCCTACTCAGGAGTCTGCCACACCCATGCCTCGCCATGATATCTGGATAGCTGGCAGGCAAAACAAGAAGGGTGAAATAAAGAAGCCTGTAACTGCTGAGGCGGCTGCAAAAATGGTAAAATACAACTCTTAGAGAAATCGTTTGAATATTGATTATTTGTGGTGTTAACTTACCAATTTCTGTTTATGGTGATTAGCGGGAGCTGCACGAGCAGAGGAAACAAGGCACGTTCATCCCTCAGGGCACAAGGGATGAATTGACAGTTGCTCTGGGTAACCCAGAGCATCGTGGACGTGTTAGAGGTGCCGGCGCTGGTGTTGGCATCAAAGCATTCTTTGGGCCATCCCAGCACAAACCCAGAGCGGGACTTTCTCAAGAAGAGGTAACCTATTCTTTTTTTAGAATGTTACTGCAAAAGGAAATTCATTAATAAGAAGCTAATGTTTCTTTTATCCATGTATAGGAGAATAAGAGAGTTGAGGATTTAGTTGCTAAGAAGATCAACGATGTAGTTGCTGAGAAGGTCAAGGAAGAATTGCTGCGGTGGCAGGCATCTCAGGCTTCCAATACGCCTATGGCGACCCACTCTTCTCCTGATGCACAGACTGTGAGTAATCCTAGAGACCCATCGCCTAGCACGTCTGCTGTAAGTATTGTTTATGGCATTGTAGTTAGTCTTATCAAGTTGTTATGTTTTCAAGATGATATCTATATATGTATAATATTCTTTATGTAAATTTGTAGGCATTGAAGCCATGCCGCTTAAGAATGCAAGACTACGTTGTTGCAGAGGCGCAAGCTTACCCGTCCCTTCCTGGGGAAAGGTTTCACGGGACTCCAATGCCACAGGGCTATGTTCGTGTGGGCCCATTACGTGTGTTACCCGATTGGAGGGAAGTTGCGTTGCCATATGCCCACCCAGATATTGATACACTTGGTGAGGCAGAAGGCGGGGTGATATTGTGGCCCAAAGCAGATGTCGTCTACACGACTGAAATTGTAAGATAAATTTACATTGATTTAGACTATTAATGTGTATATATGATGTCAACTCATCTGAAATTATATGTACAGGTTAAAAAGAAGACACCAGGAGCACCTAGGCCTCCACTTCCACTTCCCGCATTACCCGATTGGGTTCCAACTGACCTAACATACCCGTTAGGTCCTGCTTGTAGGGGAATGGCATGTTGGCTACGGGCACATAATGTACATTGCCCTATAATTATTTCTTTAGATGCAGATTATGCAGGTCAATCATACGATAGCTCTTTATTTATACAAGATATTATTGAGCTGTTTATGTATGATTGGCTGAATACATCAATGATAGAGACATGGATAAGGTGAGATCTTGTTTATACATCCATATACCTTGTGTAAGATCCGGTGATCTGGTTTCTTATATATTAATGCATACGCCTATATGTTTTGCAGCTACCTAGTCGAAGATCATTGCAAACAATTTGCATTTGATCATGTGGGATTTTTGATTCCATCATTGATTAGTTTGGTAGCTAAAGACCCTGATAATGTTCAACAATACTGTATAGATGCTTTTACAATTTTTGGTCAGCAAAAGAAGACGATAATAATAGCTCCATTCAATGTCAAGTAAGCTTACTTTATTTATAATTTGGACTTAAGAAAATTCCATTTTTATTTTGCATTTTGAGTTATTAATTGTTAACTTCTTACTTCTAGCGGTAGACATTGGGAGTTACTAGTTATTGTCCCCGGGACATTCACTGTTTATTATCTAGATCCTGCGGGGAGTACATTGAACACTAAAATTGGACACGTAATGAGAATGCCATTATTCTGGTGAGAAATATTTCATTTTTATATCCGTTAACATCTTTTATTACATTACTATTTACTTATGCAATTTATTGTGTTATATTAACATGTAGGGGTTTAGATGCATTCAAAAAGGCTGGAGGAACGGTTCCAAGGAAAAAGAACCAGCCAATAAATTGGCAGAACGTACAAGTAAGTTCCCGACTCGAATATATATATTATTGATGTGAATTGTGCTTAGTTGTATTATTTTGTATGTTTCAATTTATAGTGTGCTACACAAGACAATGGCTGGGCATGCGCATACTATGTGATGCGATTTATGCAGATGATTATCAAATATGCCGCATTGGACATCGATACCATACATGAGGTATTATATATACTTTCATTAGTTAGTATGCAATATATCAATCTTATCTTATTTTTATATTATTACTTATATATATACATCATTCTCTTTGCATGTGTTTAAAACTGACAACACTACAGGTAAACGCTTAAAAAATATACATGCTCCATATACGACGGAAGCATTAAATGAAGTAAGAGAAGAATGGGCAAAAGCCATACAAGCAGTGGCAACTGTAAGATATAATTGGGATGTTGATAGCGATAATGAATGATACTTTGTAAATGAATATTTTTGAATGTTAATACATGTATTTGAATGTTTCTATATGTGTGAATGTGAGAATTGAATTTATGTCTGAATGTATGTACTTGTGTGAAATTTTGCTTATACCTTTTGCAGGTTTGCGACCTGTTTGTAGGCTGATATCAATGGATGTCGTAAACCTGCAGTTCAGTTACTGAACTGCAGGTTCTCATCCTGCTGACCAGCCACAGCAGGCCTGCAAACTGATATGAAAAAAAAAAAACAAATAGGCGTCGGTTATTTATACAAAACCGTCAGCAAAGATCTACAACGTCGGTTATTTATAGATAACCGACGCCTTATGTGGCCAAAGCAGTCCTCAAAATGGCGTCGGATATACGTATCAAACCGACGCCTATTTAAATTAGAGGCGTCGGTCTTTTGGTATATAACCGATGCCAAAAGTGTTCGCGCCACAAAAAATGGCGTCATTTAGGACACTTTATGCGTCGGTTATCTACTAAAAGACCGACGCTATAAGTAGTATAGGCGTCGGTCCGTTAGTAAATAACCGACGCAGAAAGTGCCCTAGCTGACGCCGTTTTATGTGGCGCAAACCCCTTTAGCGTCGGTTATCGACTAAACGACCGACGCCGATAGTTTAAATAGGCGTCGGTTAAACAACCGACGCCGAAGTGTTCGACCTTTAGCGGCACCCGCATAGGCGTCGGTCGAAAACCGACGCCAAATGGGGTTAAACGACCGATGCCAAAGGCCACTTCTGTAGTAGTGAATCCAACGGTTGTGATATTTTTGCAACCTAACTCGGTGATTATACCTAATGACGGCGTCCAAGAGAAGGGAATCACATCATTAGCTGCTGCACACGTCCCGAGAAGGTGTGGAGAGAAGAATGGAGCCCAGAAGCATGCCCCAACCATTCCAAAAGTCGAAGAAGATGTTTTCCACCGCCGAAAGGCTGTAGATCACGCATTCTATGCCGAGGAACACTTGGATCTTCTTCGTTCAGGGGTTTCATTACTTATTCACGTTTTTTTTTCATGTTTCCCCTTTCTTCAACCACGTTTTGCTCTGAGATGAACATGCAGGGCTAATCCCCTTTATCTTTAGGACTGGGAGTAGCCCAGGGAAGCATTGTATGACATTTTTATCATAGTAATTCATAACTTATCTCTTAAATCCATGGTATGATTTCAATTTCTCAATTATATTGTTATGCTTGATCACCATAATGATAGTCTAATGCCTTTAATTACTTTGAAGGAAGAATTAATGATTGAAAAGAGACGAAATTCACATTAATTAACAAATCCCTTGAACAAGGTGATGTAAGGTTAATGGTGGAAACCCAGAGGTCGATTCTAATGCACCTAGTTTAGGGTATAGGTTACTATGACGGTGGAACCGACCTAAACATTGGTAGTGAATTGTACCACGACAGTGGACAATTCCTACTACAGGCCACTACCCGAATTGAGAGATGAACATGTTTAACTATGTGGAAATTCATACAATGAAAACCTACGGTGAAACCGCAACCCTAAAGATCTCCATTTGAATTGATTAAACTAAACACTTAATCGATTGCTTTGTTTTATTTTATTTTCTTTTATTTTTAAAAACAACTCTCATAACCTTTTTATTGGTCTAGCTGATTGTGAGTAGTTAGTAGTAGTCTACCGATAATTCAGTGTCCCTGAGTTCGACTCGGGCCTCACAAGGGCCTGTACTACATTGACGCATGCACTTGCGTTCTACACATGGTAAAATCGTGCCATGAACCCTTCGTCATAGGTGTCTTCAAAATGTGATGAGTCTTCTTGTGTCTTAGGGAAGAACTTAGCATGATTTTGTAGAGTTGGATCTACAGAATAGTGGATCCAATGGATTTGGGAGGATGCAGATTTTTGGTTGATAGAGTTGGAGAAATCATTCAAGATATTAGACATATGAAAAAAGTTAATATTAAGAATTATATCAACTTTTTGAAGGTTAGTGATAGCCATTAATGAGTCATGGTGGAGGAGAAGAGGCATGGAAAGGTTATATGATGGGCTGAGCTAAGGAAGAATTTTGAGGAAGGTACTTTTGATAGTTATACCTACACTAGAAGATGCTCAAATTAGAGAATCTACATTATATTATGATGTCATGGAACATCTATAAGTCTTAGTTTGTCGATTTATTAAGTTTTTCACCATTTTGATGTCATAGAAGATGAGAGCATCTAAAAGTTTGAGTAAATTAGAATGTGGAGCTACAATATTTAGCATCCACTCTAGAAACTCATGAGAACTTTTCTACCTTTATTGAAGTCATGAGAAGGATTTAAATAATGACAAAAATTTATTGTGATTATGATTTAAGGAAGAAATCATATCAATCTTACAAAGGGCCTCCTGTGAGGTTTATGAGGTCAAGGTATATGGATCCACAAAAGCAACAACAACGTCAATCTCAGACTTCCAAGTAGCATCTTAGCCAAGGACTCATACATAGTCATAGTTAGAATGGATGTGTTGGTGTATATGACCTTGAAGACAATCATTAATAATGGCTATAGGGATATTTTGTACTTTTGATTTGACTAATAATGAAAATTCCATTTATTGATATACATTTTATTACATGACACTAACATGCATAATAAATGTCCTTGGAACGATTGTCTCAAAGCCATGGGACCTCAAGGACATGTCTTTAACATTAGGTCATAATGGGTTCTAAGAACAAAATTGTTAAATGTCCTAACAAAAATATGATTGTAGATTAGACAACAATAATGCATGAGAGAAGAATATGTGTGGAGACTAATGGCAATGTCTCACAGGACATAGGTATTAGATATGGTGTCACATGTTGGATCAAAGGGCACTAGACGGGTGTGAATAGAGATAAAAAACACTTAACCAAAACCGATTAAACCTTCAAATTATTTAAAGAAGTAGGATTGCAAATATTGACTTTTATGTGCAACTAAACATGCATAGCAAGGACGAGAGATATTGAACAAGTGCAAGGACTAGCTATGTAGAGTGGTTCTAACCTCCAAACTAGGAGAAAGTCAGTCCACAACCTAGAGAGGTCAAGCCCTAGGATTTAGCAACCATTGCATACTTATATTCCATTATAAGAAATACAATAAGACCTTCCTTTTGCAGGGAAACGATACCTAGCCTTCCTTTTTATGTGCCAAAAGGAGACAATAAACCATACAAGGTCATACCTATCATTGAGGTAGAGTCTTCAACATCTACAAGGGATTACCCACTCTTGCAAGGAGATGGACACCTTCACCAAGGAGCTCCCCTTCTGGCATCGAGTCCTCTACCTTAAAGGAATTACCTACTCTCCTCAAGGATCTTTAGCCTTCACCTTCTCCTTCAACTTAGAGAAGCTTTCACCAATCTTTATTTGAAGAAAGGGGTTGGTGAAAGAGAATATTTGAGAGCTTCACATGGATTACAAGGAAGTAGCTCTCTCACAATAGCATATCTCACTCATATGAACGTTTGGATTTCTAAGAAAGAGAGAGAAAGGGTCTCAAGTGGACAAAATACACTTAAATATAGATAGGATCTTGAAAGGAGCAAACTTGGAATGAAGTCCAAGGGGTCCTATTTATAGTTGGGGATGTCCAATAGCCACTATAAGCACTTGGAAATGAATCTAGTCATTTGAGGTGTTGCAACAGATCTATTTTTGATGTTTAAAACACTCCCATGACTATAATCACTTCTTTTTTTGCAACACTCTCTAGAGTGCAGTCAGTCAAGTTTCCATAAAGGTAGCCCATCTGATAACACTATGAGACAAGCTAATTTTGAGTTATTGACTGAGTTTATCCTAGATGAAACTTCAACGATGGCTTGAAATCAGTTTGCCAGTGTAGGGTCTTGGTCTAGTTCATCCTGATTTAAACTCAGCCAAACCTGGACATTTGCTAAGACCCATCCTAGGTTTTGGTTGAGTTTCTTAGAGGGAAACTCAGCCGATCAAACAACCAACGATGCATTTTGCAAAGTGTCATAGAATTGATCAAGAACTCAAATTAAGTGCTCCTAACTTTTCTCATCTCAGTTACAAGTCACAACATCAGTACAAATGATTAGCAAAGTTGTCCTAAGTGATTTAGAGAGTTTTCCACAAAAGTGCATTTGCATTTCTTTTGACTTGAACTTGATCAAGATAGGGCTTGATTGAATTGATCCTTTTCATGTACCTAATACCTAAAATCAATCAAAAATTGACATATTAGATACATTTGAATGGAATGGCTAAGTCATTTTTAAAATATGGACAATGTATAATTACTAGGTCAGCATTCTCCCCCTTTTTGACAAGGAAAAACCATTCCTCAGCATATTGAAAAGGACTTGGAAATGTATACTTTTGCCCAATGAGTTGTAAGTGATACATGAATTAACAATTGCAATTTCTCCCCCTCAATTCATTTTTCCACATGGATAGTTTCTCTAAAAAGCAACCATAACACACATATACTATTGAGTCCTCTTACAAGTCACATGATATTTCATAGAAAAGACTAGAAAATGATCACAACACAATTTGATTTAGATCACTTCTCACCCTTTTTCATATCAAAAAGGTAGGGGGTAGAAGAGATATGAAACACATGTCTTATCCATAGGCACAAACTACACAAACAACTACCATAACAAAGATAGAAAACTCATAGAGAATAAGTAAGTTGGAGTCATAATCAAAATAGGGAAGCACATACCAAGAACTCATGCGATAAAGCCAAGCATAGAGTTAAGGTACATATAATCAAATTACAACATCATATATATCCTCATGAGATGAAAACTATTAAACAATGAAAACCAATGAGATATGAAAATAGTACACTTAAGATACAATGCCTAAATGTTCAATACATCATAGACTACAAAGGGAGATAAATATGATCACCCATAGACTAAGAACTAAACATCAAATCCATCCAAATCAAGGTCCTCATCGCCATCATCCAACTCGTAGGTGCATTTGAAGCAGTAGGGGTAGAGGTAGGTCCTTGAGGTAGAGAAACCAATAGAGTGTCAGATGAGGAGTAGTAGGGGCAGGTTCACCATCAGAGCCAGGGGTACAGTGGAAGCAACAAATGGAGTGGTTAGGTAGAACTGACTGTATGCATATGAAGTATAGTCAATACCTAGGTAGGGATGGTAGGTGGGGTAGGGATGGGTGCAGTATAAGTTCATGTTTGACATTATCTGAACTAGATCAAGATGGCTGTGGTCCTGAACTTGGAGGTTATATTCCTATTGTTGCATCATGTAGCCCATCAGGGTTTCATTGGACATTAAGAATGAGGCATGGTCAGGTTTAGGAGGAGGTGTAGGATCCTGGGTGGAGGTGGAAGCACTAGGTTTGGTAGAGGAAGTAGGAGAAAAGACTTTTTGATAATGGTTTCACTGATGTGAACACCTTTCCTATTTGCTTTGTATCCAAGATCATGGAAAAGGGATTTCCTAGAATGGTTAGAAAACAAACCATAGATCAAGTTGGGATAAGGCAGGTGGGTTGTAACACCCTCTATAAGAATATTTGTATCAAAGGAAGAAACTCTCAAATTTTCCATAACATGGGGTACTTTACCTCAAAGGGTCGTATTGCAAATCGTAGAGGCTGAAAGAGTATTTCATAATGTCTTTTTCCTCGTACTCCTTCCAAAAGGATCCACACATCTTCCTTTAGTAGTAAAGGAAATGTCATAAATGTGCGTGGCTTGAGGGGGATTGGCGGGTGTTCAGTTGGTGGCACATATGGTGCCGACTCTGCAACATCAGGTGGGGGATCAGGCTTTGGTTTCCCTCTGTCATATTGATCTGCATATCGTAAAATTGGTGGTAATATGAAAGGGACACACGAATTTAAATCAGCATCATACATATTTTGGCTCACCTCAAGATTCATGCAATCAACCTTGGGATAGATGGATTTCATGGTTGATATTGCAGGTAACTGTAGTTCCTCTATGCAAGGATTTCCCAAGGGTTCTTGAAGGATAAAGATGGAGATATATTCCTTGCATCCAGCAGAAGGGTGTATATGGATTTCTTCTAAGGAGTTCTCCACTTCTATATCATCCTTATGTAGAATGGGAATTGGTTGTGGGAGAATGGGAGGAATCGTTTCATCAATGGAGGTTGGCTGCTCATTATCTAGAATAGATCCTACCAGAGGGGATTGGTCGTCGATAACAATTGGACTTTTGCAAATGATGGGAAAGGTTGTTGGGTCTTTAGGATGACTCTCTGAGATTGACTTTTCATACTCGATTAATAAAGTCTCCAAGGGAAGGGTAGGAATGCCAACGTCCTCATCGTACAAGAAATACGACCCCACGTTATGTATTGTTTCTTTAGAATCCGATGTATATGACATAATAATTAGATCATCATCATCATCATCATCTTCGGGAAGAACCATCTTAGGTTGCTCTAAGTCCTCCATAGATTTTTGTGCTTGGGCCTCTAGTAAGGTAGCTAAAACGGCTTGACTGGTTTCTAGTTTTTTCTGTCCTTCTACTACCATTTTTTCTAAAGCCCCAAGTTTCTCTTTTAGTTGATTTTCATTATTAGATTCATACAACCCAACAAATTTACCATCCTCACCATTCCTCCCATAAGGATCTTGGTCATGGTACCTAGTATGTTGGTTGTGGTGTTGCTCCTCATAATAATCTTCAAAAGATGGTGTATTATAATTTCCATTGCTCTCGTCGTGGTGAGAAGATACAATATTACGAGGTGTCACCGAGTCATGGGGGAACATATTTGGAACATCTGGGTTTTGGGATTGGGCTTTCATCAAGGTGGCCAATAAGGTTTGGCTAGTTAGGAGTTTTGCTGCCATATTCTCTAGGGACTTAAGTTTCTCTTCTTGTTGAGGATTATATTGGGTATCATATATAGGTCCATTTCCCCCAAAGTTTTGTTGGTCGTACCCTCTCTCAGAATATGGATAGCAAGGTTCCCCATATTGGTTCTCAGAAAAATAAGGATTTACATTGTACCCACTAGGATGAAAGGGCTCATAGAGAGGGGTGCTATGGGATAAATTTGGATAGGAAAGAGATGCATGGTGGCAATGACCACAATAATAACATTGTGGGGGATATTACAATGCCCACTCCATTTGAAAGGTTTTTTTTTTTACAATTCAAAAAAGAACTAAAGATTTTGTACAAGACCGTAAATTACAAAAAAAAAACAGAAGCTAAGGGATTATGACTCAAGGTTAAAATTTACAAAACTAACTAAAATTAAATTTTTTTACAAACTAGCGTATTTGCAGAAAAAATGGACTGCCGGAATGGAAACTCGGCAGAAGGAGGAGTAGCACTTCCGGAATGTTACTCAGAAGGCATAAAAAAGGAAAAAAAGTGTTTTAAAAAATTTTGGGGTTCGAAAGAAACAAATCCGTTGTCCCCGGCAACGGCGGCAAATTGTTAATATGTCGCTTAGCACTTACAATCACTAAGATAATTATCCTAGAGTTTAATCCTTTTTCAACTTTCCGATTAAGGCTAGTATAGAAAGGGTCGATCCCACAGGAAAACGTTTTAAGATTGTTTCTTTTATCCCAATTATTTTGAAGAACTATTTTATTATTTTTTTGTATTTTTAGATTTAGAACGGAAAGTAAAAGTCGGGTTGGGGGTTTGATTGATTACACTAAAATAAGAAATAAACACAAAGTAACAATGTAATAACAAGAATTTATTTTGCCTCTGTCACAAGAAAAAGAAACAATTGTTAGCACAAGTAGACTATTGTGAATGGAAAAAGATTAGAAGTAAAGAAAGCAAATCAATTGAGGTTGAAATCAAAGAGAGAGAATTGAGGCTTGTAGGGGTTTTCACCACCTTAGCCTAGGTGATAACAACTAATTCTTAAGTGACGATTCGATGAAGGTTTGTGAATTCAAAAACTAACAAGAGATAAACTCTACATGAGCCCATTGGTCTTGGTGCTCATGCTTCCTAGTTTATCATCCTAAAAGATGAAAATCCACGATCATATCAAAACGTCTATGCAATCAATTTTATTATTCTAAATCTGGATTTCCATGGTCATTTCCATCCGGATTAATGTGGGATCTGAAGATCAACCATTAATGAAAATTGATTACCATCTAGTCGTTTAAGAACAAGTCGTTAAAACCATGGCTAATGGGTTATTCCCCTTGCCTCGATAGAAGTCTACTTACACATGCTTGTGGAAAACATGGAGGCGGAGGGGAGAAGCGAAATGGCCATAGTCTAGTCTTACTAAAGGAAAATCCTTAGGCTAGAGACAATTAAATGGCCAATCTCTTCAACCCTTGCTCCAATCCACGGAAGAGAAAGAAGAAGAAAGGAAGAACAACTAGATCTATTGCAAGAATGTAAATTGCAAGAATTAAAGAACACTAAGAAGAAATTGTATTGCTTGAATAATAGGAGAACAAATGCTCAGAATTCCAATACAAAAGATGATGCTTGGGAGGAGTAAGTGCCGTTCCTTTTATAGGAGAAGGAGGGGTAGGCTATCCAAAAAAAGAGGGGGAAAAAGAGAGGGAGCTATCCTTTTGAATTTTTAAGATTTGGTCAATAGGAATTTGATAGACTTTAATTGTCTTGACCATGTAACTCTCTTCAATACAGATTCCCGTAGCAGAGGATTTGAATGTATTTAGCTCCCGTAAAAAGCACAAAAGCGGTCCAAATAATAGGATATTCTTTTAGGAAATTAAATTTCCTTTCCAATGAAATCTTGCATCCAAGGGAAATTTTGTACAACAATCAATTCTTTAAAAACAAATCATACAATTTTCCATTCAAATCCCTTTTATTTGAAAGTTTGTGTTTCAATAAGTACAAGCAAAATTGTGGTTAGAACAACTGGAGACTCTCCATGGAGTCTAGAAGAAATGATCCAAAGCTTCACCTATTGTCACGGTGGCCAGCGTCACTGGATCTCTAGACTCATAGAGCAGTAGTAAGGAAAAACTCACATGAAGACCAACTTCGACCCTTTTTTGAGAAAATAGTATAGAGGGAACGTTATTGCGGATGCCAAGAGTGATTTTAGGACATGGTTATATAGGGGAAGAGTCCCATTGATGCGTGAGGATCAAGTTTTCTTGGTAAAAGGGTTCTGAGTATTCTTGGGGTCAGGAGAGGTCAAGTCCCTACCAAAGTAGGGATATTTGAGTTCGTTTGGGTCCACCAAATGTTTTAGATAATTTCTCTTCTCATGGGACTTTTCAGAGAGGGAGGGAGAGGTCGACAGATACTATGTGCACACCCAATCCCAGTCAACTAGGATGCTTCACACTTGGCGGGAGGAATGACCTCATGATGAGGGTGGCAAGATTCGTGATCCTGACCCACTCTAGGCGCTACTTCAACTGTGTGACTCATTTATGGAGTGTGACCGGAAAAAAGAAAGAAAACCCATATAAAATTGACCCAAATAAATCATATGAAATCTCAATAGGGGTCCAAAATATATGGAAACTTTCTAAATTCACTAGAGGGGTCAAAGGAGGTTAAAAAACCTCAAATTTTTACCATAGGAATGTTATAGTGTCCAAAACATTCTTTTGTAGGTACTTTCTGAATTTGATGAACAGAAGTCAAATTGTTACCACACTGTAATTATCATCGCTTATGTGCATCAAATGATTATGATGGATCTTTAATTGATACAACTTTTCAATTAGGAATGATTTTCAGTTGTATTGAGTCCTTTGGATGAAAGTTGCCCAATTTGGGTTCAGATATGTGTAAATGGTTACAAGGTTATATAGAGGAGAGAGTAAAGTACATTATATGCAAATATTGGCTTATACTGATATCATGAACATTGAAGTAAGTATCCTCATGACAAATGAGAAATTTTGTTATTATTCTTTTATGATCTTAAAAAAAGTTACTGTCTTGGGTTATTTGCATTGAAATTTGATATTTGAATATCATTAGTGAAGAATTTTTATATGACATTAAACTTATTTTATTAAAATTTGGGATGTTACAAGTCTACCCACCTTAAATAAATGTCATCCTCAAAATTTCATGATACTACCCTCCTTAAAATCTTACTTATTTTATGTATACTAACTCTCTCTATTATCTTAAAGGCTCATTAGCACCCTCAAGTTATGACATTCTCATGGAATAATGCCATCTCTAACCTCAGTATTAAAACTAACATATGTGGACACCACTGATGAATTTATATCATCATCATTGACATGAAAAAGGACATTGCTACCTCTTCTCTAGGGGTTCTAGTTCTACCCTGGATCTAACTTAACTATGTCAAATTATTCACCCTTTGTATGCATGCTTGGTCTTACTTTGTATACGATTAAGTTTAGGTGACTATATGCCTTAAACTCTTAATGCAACACTTATTTTCTATATCACCTTTAAGTACATGCTGACGCTCATATATCTAGAGGTTTCATGTCATATCATAATTATCTTAACACCTCCCTCATGAACATGTCCCACACCATAAAAATGTAGGAAAAAGAGAGAGCATACTATATACAATTCTAGAGTTAACATAAAAATACAAAACATCTAGGCACATAACCCTGCTATTCTAAACATTGGTCTTCTAACTATAGTTGTACTTTAGTTTCCAATATCTTTAACTAAATTCTTCTATACCCAGGGATTTGAACGTATGAATATGCTTTTTTCCTGGTGGCCATCCACTTTTTTGCTCTGATACCATCTTTATAACACCCACTTTAAGCATGTTTGTATTAGAGCCAGAAACTCCCACAATTTTCATAATATGGCGCACTTTAGCTCAAAGAAATGTCACAAGAATAATAAACATTGCAAATAAATTAAACAAACGCCATTGCATTAATATTGATATTGATTCATTATTATTAAAAAGCAAAACTAGTATATTTGAGTTCTTGAATATATCCTCTTACATTGAAACATGACCTACAATAAGAAGGAAACTCTAATCAAAATGATTGGATTGTCTAGGTAGATGGAACCCCACTAGGTTTCACTTGAAGATATTTTAATCTCGGGCTTACTCTTCATTAGTCCTTATTTTATCCTAATCTATGGGCTTCACTCCCCCATCCATGCAAAGAAAAAGGAAACATGTTAGCATAAGTGGCACTGAGTAACATTATATGAACTTAAAATAAACTATACTTTTGAGAAAACATGAATTAAACAATAAAAACATTGAATACTTTTCACATCCTTTTTTTATGTCTATATTTCTATTTATCACTGACATTATCATCTGTGTTTGACTATGTTGTCCTTCTTTAATAACATTGTTCTTAGGATCTTGATAAAATACATTTCTCTCATGAGATTGATAAATAGCATTGATCTCCAATCCATAACATTGCTCCCAGGATCTTGATAAATAACATTACTTTTAAGAGCTCGAATATGACATTTCTCTCAAGAGCTTGATCTGTAAAATTTTCTCTTAGGAGCTTGATGAATAATATTTCTCTCAAGACCTTGATTTGTTTCCACAAAGGAGAATAACTTTGAAGGAACAACAAAAATCAATTATCTTGTCTGAACATTACTCTTGAACTTTATAACTTGAAACATTAAATCTGACTTAAGAAGATGTGCATGTTATTATTATGATCTTAGATAAGAACAATATACTAAAAATTCATAATCTGAATTGTAAGCACTATATTTTGAAGTATTGATTGGAATTATTCATGTAAATAACATTATCACTAATTTTCATAAATATAAGTGATTAAGACCCCTTAACCCATACTTATTACTCAGAGTGCATGAACCCACTCACCAATTGGTTAAGAAGTCCTCTTAAATCTCTTGAGGATTGTAGAAACCCTAATGCCCTACGTCTTGGGGGTGAATTGAGAAGTGGAGAGTCTCCATGGAGTCTAGATGAAATGATCCAAAGCTTCAGCTATTGTCACGGAGGTTGGAGTCACCAGATCACTAGACTCATAGAGAAGTATTAAGGCAAAAGTCATAGGATGACCTACTTCGACCCTTTTTTGAAAAAATAATTCAGAGGGGAACATTATTACAGATGCCAGGAGAGCTTCTGAAACAAGGTAGTATACCCAAGGCTCTAGTAGAGTTTCAAGAATGACGACTGGACCCACAGACCATCACTAGCCTTAACTGCATGCTTTATCCACACTTATGCGCAAGCCGAGGTCAACTTCTCGACTGGTCACCCATCCTAGTACTACTCCGAGCTAAGCACGCTTAACTATGAAGTTATTTAGTGATGGGATCTCGAAAAAGGAGGTGCACCTTGGTGATATGGGTAGTCCAATCATTCCTTTTAAGATCATTATATCTGAGGCCTCAAATCCTGGGTTGTTATAATCTCCCCCACTTAGACTCTTGACGTCCTCATCAAGGCTCAAATATGTGGCCTCATAATATTTCCCCATTTCAGTGCAGACCCAACATGGCCCATGGACACCCAGCTATCGATCATGGAATATCAGTGCAAGGGTGGCTACATCCCCATAGATATCCCTTTCCTACCTACCCGGACTGTACAACTCAAGACTGGCATGCCACATGCCCATGTGGGCCCCACCTACTAGTGAGGTCATGGCTCTGATACCATTTGTAATGCCTAGGCTCACTGCCCAAGGTTCTGGTAGAGTTTCAGGAATGACAACTGGCCCCACAGACCACCACTAGCCTTAATTGTGCACTTTATCCACACTTACATGCAAGTCGGGGTCAACTTCCGGACTGGTTACCCATCCTAGTACTACTCCAAGTTGAGCATGCTTAACTATGGATTTCTTTAGTGATGGGATCCCAGAAAAGGAGGTGCACCTTGGTGATATGGGTAGTCGAATCATTCCTTTTAAGATCATTATATCCGACGCCTCAAATCTTGGGACGTTACGGGAGAAGTCCTCTTGATGCCTAAGGGTCAAGTTTTCTTGTACAATGGTTCTAAGTATTCTTGGGGTTAGGAGAGGTTGAATCCCTACAAGGTAGGGATATTTGAGTTTGTCTAGGTCCACCGAAGGTGTTGGATAATTTCTCTACGCACGGGACTACTCAGAGAGGGAGGGAGAGGTCGAGGGTTGTCATTCGTAGATCTAATCCTATTCGAAGTGGGATGCTTCACATCGGGAGGGAGGGATGACCTTGTTATGTGGGTGGTAAGATGTGTGATCCTGACCCACTCTGGGTGCTACATCATCTACATGACTCATTAGCCAAGCATGACTGAAAAAAGATGGCAAACCATATAAATTCGACCCAAATAAATCATATCAAATGTCACCGGGGGTCCAAACTATATGTAAACTTTCTAAATTCGTTATAGGGGTCAAAGGAGGTCAAAACAACCTAAAATTTTGATCATATGCACATTTTAGTGTCTAGAACATTCTTTTGTATGTAGTATTTAAATTTGATGACTAAAATTCAAATTTTTATCATATTGTAAATATCATCACTTATGTGTATAAAATGATTTTGAAGGATATTTAATTGATGTAACTTTCCAATTATGGGTGATCTTTAGTTGTATTGAGTCATTTGGACCAAAGTTGGCCCAATTAGGGTTCATATACATGTCAACGGTAACAAGGTTACTATAATACCCCTGACCTGGGTTATGGCTTAACCCTAGGAGTTTTGCTTAAGTAAGTTACTTACAACTGATTCTAATCTTTTGAAAAGTAATTAAGGCTTCTTGTAAAGTTTATTGTTAAGTTTGAGCTCATTTGCAAACTATTTGTGCAATAATTGATAGTTTTAGTGAAATGTGCAATTTACCCAAGATGAGGGGTTACATTGCAATATGTCACATATTGAATGTGTTCTAAATGTTTTAAAATCATAAGAGAGAGTATGATGCTAAGTGGTGGCTAGTGGAAATCCTAAATCCCAAGTTATAACCTGTTTGAACAATGCTAGTACTTTGTGCACCAATTTTGGTACAATTTGTAATTTACCTAACAAGATGGGGTTGAAATGCAAATTACCACCTCTAGAGTGTCCCTTTTCCCTATACATATCTTTTAGAGTAAAGAGAAAGAAGTAGAAACTATGTTGAATCACCTTTGAGTGATGACACTCTTGGTGATGGAAAGACCAAGGAAAGAGTTGAAGGAGAAGCCTTATATGTGATGTATTAGGTTGTAGGACCACCTCATTGAGGTGCTCTGCCCGACATGGCCTTTTCCAAGGCTCAACAAACTAATAGGAGACCTCTATCAGAATGTGTTCTAAATGTTTTAAAATCATAAGAGAGAGTATGATGCTAAGTGGTGGCTAGTGGAAATCCTAAATCCCAAGTTATAACCTATTTGAACAATGCTAGTACTTTGTGCACCAATTTTGGTACAATTTGTAATTTACCTAACAAGATGGGGTTGAAATGCAAATTACCACCTCTAGAGTGTCCCTTTTCCCTATACATATCTTTTAGAGTAAAGAGAAAGAAGGAGAAACTATGTTGAATCACCTTTGAGTGATGACACTCTTGGTGATGGAAAGACCAAGGAAAGAGTTGAAGGAGAAGCCTTATATGTGATGTATTAGGTTGTAGGCTTGACTTAGGAGTCCTATCGGCCAAGGTGCCATGATATAGGTCTCCTATCAGTTTGTTGAGCCTTGGAAAAGGCCATGTCGGGCAGAGCACCTCAACGAGGTGGTCCATGTCAGGTTGCAAAGCCCCTTGCAAAAAGTGTATCGGGTTGCTTATTTGATGAGATAGAGATGATCAAACTTTTTTTTGGATAAGGTAAAATATTACTAGAACCCCAAAAAAGATTATAGAGGTGAACACCCCGTATATTGTACAAGGTCATCAAAGACCCCACATCAACCTAACCTCCGGCTTGACCCTAACAAGGGTACCCGGGTTAGCTTTACAAAACCAACATAAGCTATTAACAAACTCATCAAAAAATTGAAATTTATCCCTCGCCCTTTTGCCATGGGCTCTACAATTCCTCTCTTGCCAGAGGAGGAAGATGAGCCCCATCTAGATCAGCCCCGCAAACCTCCTGACATGACAATCCAAAGTCATTGACTCCAAAATCCAACCCATAGTATCCATAAGGTTGGTGGGTAGGTTACCCCCCCAACTGAGTTTAAGGGAGCAACAAACCCAAAGGTACTTAGCATACGGGCAACCAAAGAAGAGATGGTGGTGAGACTCCATCTCCTCGCAGCAAAGAAGGAAAATGCTACTAGAGCCAACCGCCCATCTACTAACTCTATCCCTAGTAGGAAGCCGACCAAGGATTGCTCTATAAGCACAAAAGCTCCACTTGGGACAGTGGAACCTGCTCCAAAGGATCTGGTCCCAAGGCACCTGTGGCTGATTGCGGACAATCAACCAAGGCCTATCTCTCTCTCAAACAGTCCAGCTGTCGTTGACCCATTGATACTCCTGACGGAAAGAGTCCCAAGCCAAGCACATCTTGCGCCAAATTCTATAATAGGAGGTAACCTCTGCAACACCAACCTCCAAACTAGGCCCATATCGTATCCTCATCCAGGAAGACCAGGTAGAATCTGGTTTAATAAGAAAATCATGCACCCTTTTCGGCATAGCTTCACACATAATATCATAAGGGTCAAACAACTGCAACCCTCCGCTATGCCTAGGCTGAGCCACCTCCAACCATCCCACGCCATGTTGCCCGCTGAACCACAAAAAACCAGCCATAATCGATCTGCATTAGCTCAAGATAAGGTTAGGTATATCAGCCAACCTGCACCAATATCTCAACATACTAGTAAGGATAGTTTTGATCATCACAGTTCTCCCCACCATAGAAATCTTCAACCCACTCCACTTATCCACCTTGAGGCGTAGATTATCCAAGCAAGTATGAAAGTGAGAACCTCTGCCCACTCCTCCCGAGATGGGCACCCCCAAATACTTCGTGGGGAAGCAAACAACATCCAGCTGAATCGCATTTTTCAGTCTACCTCTTCTAGAATCACACGACTTCGACAGGAAGACATGTGACTTGATGTCACTGATATGAAGACAAGACAAGTCCGCAAACACCTCCAACAAAATCCTGACCCTTCTGAAGACTCTACGGTGGGCAGCCACAAAAAACATGATGTCATCCGCGAAGATCATATGGTTCAACACTTTGGTACCCCTCATCTTGTAGCTTCTAATACTCCCCTCCTCTTCAGCTTTGACAGCAAGACAGGAAAGGTTTTCCATAATGATAGTGAACAGAAGGGACGATAGCGGATCGCCTTGTATTAACCCATTAGAGGCTCTAAACAAACCTTTAGGAATGCCATTGATCAACACAGAAAACGAAGTGGTCTGAACACACTATTTAAGAAAATTCACAAACCTGGTAGAGAAACCCAAAGCCTCCATGAATCACCATAACCCTTCCCAAGACACATGATCAAAGGCTTTCAATATTTCCACCTTGATGCATGCTTTCTTAGAACTCCCCTTCACCTAGAAGTCTCTCAAGAATTCTGTTGCCAGAAGAGCATTGTCAGCAATAGAACAACCTCTAACAAAAGCGGCTTGATTAGGTGAGATGATCATCGGAAAATACTTTTAAGTCTCCTAGCCAGCACCTTGGAAATGACCTTTTATATCACAGAGCAATAGGCAATAAGCCGGAAGTCACTCATAGAAGCAACACCATATTTCTTAGGAATAAGTCTTATGAATGCATGGTTGACTTATATAACCATACATCCACCCACTAAGAACCATCTAACAGCACTGCAAATATCCATGCCCATAATGTGCCAACAACTCTGGAAGAACTTGGCATTAAAGCCATCCGGACCCAGACTTTTAAAGGCACCAATAGAGAAGGTGGCATCTTTAATCTCCACATTTGTGGCTAATCTCAGCAGCTCAGTGTTCATGTTATCTGTAACTCTTGTATTCAGCAAGGACTCTCTACTGCCAATGCTAACATCACTGTTATATAAGTCAGAAAAGAACCTCACAGCCAAGTCCTCAATTTTAGCTGCTTTGTCCACTAATTCTCCTTTCTCATTAATCAGATTATGAATATGGTCCTTCATATTATTCCTTTTGACCGCAGCATGATAAACCTTTGAATTACAGTCCCCATCTCTCAGCCACTTCAGTCTGCTTCTCTGCCACCCAGAAATCTCATGAGCTCTTTCTAGTTGTGTGAGACTTTTCCCGACCAGATCTTCTACAACCATGCTATCATGATAAGTAGGATCCAATCTTAGGATAGTAGCCTTAGCATTATAGTCCTCTCTGGCCTCCTTGATAAGATTGGGTAAATCAGTAAGGCTGCTAGACCACGACTTCAGGGGCATCTTCACTTTTTTAAGTTTATCAGTAATCACGAACAAGGGATTGCCTACGACCCTCACACCCCAAATGTCCTTGACCACACCTTCGAAGGAGGGCCAAGAGAGCCAGTGGTTGAGAAATATGAACGACCGATTAGGATGCTTCTGCGTAGAAAGTGGAACCTCCATCCAAGAGTGATCGTTGTTTGGATGACCACCCAACTTAATCGTAGCCTCAGGGAACACATCCAACCAAGACTCGTTCACCAAACCCCTATCCAAGTTGCTAGATATACGCTTGAGCGGGTCCCTCTTATTTTGCTAAGTGATAAGACCACCTTTCATATTAAGTTCAAACAGCCCCGCCGCATCAACCGCTTCATTTAATCTGCTAAGGATGGAGTCAGGTATAGGCAACCTACCCCACTTCTCTCTGGCTTTCCTGACTTGATTAAAGTCACCAATGACCAACTGAGGAATCTCTTGCTGGGTAGACTCAACAACCAAATCCCACAACCTTCTCCTTTCCATCTTAGAATTGGACCCATACACAGCCGATATAACACAGTGAAACCCACCTCTGTTAATGTAGCTCAGAATGACCAGCTGGTCACTTTCCCCAATCTTCTGGGCATCCCACATCAATGGATTCCAACCAACAACGATCTTCCCACCATCAATGCTATCGAGGTTCGAACAGCAATCCCAACCTGCAGGAAAAAGCCCATTAACACGATCAACCACTTCCCTACGAATCTTGGTCTCTAGAAAAATCACCAGCGAGGCCTTCACCTGCTAGATGATGCTTCTAAGGATGCTTTGCTTCCTGGGGAGGGAGGCACCCCTCACATTCCAGACTAATAGAGTCATTGGATAACCGCATCTGCCCCCCCTTCAAAGGGAAGCTTCCACGACCACCTCCTCCTCTGCCCCTACCTCTGCCCCTTGCGATTTTCTCGCCTCCATTGCCCTTCCTATTGCTCGACCTCCTGGCACTCTTTGCCTCACCCACCTCCAGGTCCTGGTCCTGTAAGAGAAGGGAAGTGTTCACAGACAGAACCTCCCCCTCGTCCGCGTCAAGAACTAGGTTCATATGAACCTCTGTTGGCTCATCCACTACTCTAAGGGACTCAACATCTTCTCCTCTAGTGGCGCCCCACTAAAAAACAACACTACCAGAAGGCTCAATAAGCACATCTAACTCAGAAGACACACCAGAAACAACCTCAGCAACGTCCTCGCATCCTCTGCCAACAACAGCAGCAGTAATGACAACCCCCTGAGCCCTGATCTCCTCACGATCAGCTTAGACAGGACCGGCCTCCACCCTGGTCAAAGACGTAGAAGCCTTGCTCCCCACTCTGTTATGCTGGGGCCTTCTAGGCAGAGGACGGCTCTTAGATCTTCCCCTTAACACCAGAGGATCTTTGGAAACATCCCTCACTCCAGGACAACCAAGGGGCAAATGCCTGAAAGCCTTACAAGCAAGGCAGTGATCGGGAAGGGCATCATAGATGACTCGGATCTCCAGCTCGTTACCCCTAGGCATCTCGAGCATGACGAAGGGAGAGGGAGCCTTGTCCACAGTGACCTCGATGCATAGATGCGGAGCACCTGCAAACTTGCCCTCCCGCCAGAATTCCACCACCCGGGGAGTACCCAGACCAAATATGATGATGGTCAAAGCATGTTTAGTCCAATGACAGCCCAAGTCAGGGAGTGTGACCCACATGGGCGTCGTGGTCAGTGCCTCTTATCGAACATCAGCATCAAGCGTCCACTTCCTCATGAGGACGAGTTTGTTGTCGAAGAACCACAGAACTCTATCGAGGGCGATCTTCTTATCTTCCGCCGAGGCGAAGCGCGCCAGAATCAACCCATCTTTCAATTGTGAGACTTGAAGCTCACCACGAGGTCTCCACACCCTAACCATCCAACCGTAGACTTGTTGGAGAAGATGCTTCCGCTCAAGGACTTGGACTGTGATAGAGAACCTGTGGACCTCCGCCAGCTCCTCTTCCACCGGGTCAGGGACCTTCATCCAAGGCCGCTTATCCTCTGCACGGAAGAATGACAGCTTGGGGTCCTCAGGAACTAGAACCGGGCGACAACTCCACCCTACCTCCAAAGGGCACGCCACCATGTCCGCCCAGGCCCACCCAACCGAGAAATCGATCTGATGATCCGCCCACGGGAGAACCTCCGACACCACCCTGGGGACCGGCGAAGTAGCCACAGACGCACTGACCTGAGCCCCCCGAGAGCTGGAAGGGCTCCCGCCCGCCATCGCCAGGAATCCGGAAACCCACTGCTAGAGATGGAAGAGAGCTAACCTAGAGAGAGAGGGCCACGAACGGTATATAATTCTGATTTTGAGATGATCAAACTTATCTAGCAAGATAAAGGAGGGTTGAGATATTGTCTCTAGATTATGCTCAAGACTTCTTGCATAGAAAGATATGTATGTGTGCATGCATTGCCACATGTCAACTATGCATGGCCATGTGCCATCTAGTATATTGAGGTGAAGACATCTCATACACTTTATTTCATGAACCCAAGTATTTATACTTCACCTTTAACTAACTTATGGAAGTTTACAATCCTTACAAACCATATCCCTGGGAGATATCATGAAAATCCCCTTATGTATCGTGCAAAGTAGCTCAAGGAGCAAGGAGATCTCGAGCACCAATCTTTAGGTAAGGCTTTGGTCATCTTCAACCTTGGTGGAAGTAGGATATCGGGTTATGAATATTCCTTTCTTTCCTTCTTCACCAAGTGCTTAACTATGGCGATTTCTTGTCTATGGAGGAGTTGTGAACGATCCCTAGACCTTGGAGAAGTTCTTCTTCAACCTGAGGAAACGTAAAGCTTTGGATCTTAGAGCTTTGAAGTTGTTCACAAGGTGGGTTATATAACTTGAACCCAATCATGTTATTATTTACTACTTAACTTGTTACACTAGAGGATCACCTTCAATTATGAGTTTTTACTGAATACTTTATGAATCCATGAATTCTAAGAATTTCCTAGACCTGATATTCATAAACTAGAATAGTTAGAATGAAGATCTAGAGCTTGAAGAAGATGCTATCGCTTTATAATGTAATATCACGTTCAAGCACACAAACAAGTAGCTCATACCTGATATGGTAATATACATGCATCACTTGCACGATATGCTTGTGAGATTATATCTCCTTGCATGATATGGAGATGAAGTTCATACCTTGGAACATGATATGGTGTTAACCTTATACCTAGTGTATGATAGGAAATCAAGTATAGACTCCATGCACGATATAGGAACAAGGGTATACTTGTAAGTCGATATGAAACCCTAGTTTGGGTAACCACATATAAGTGAGAATAGCAAGAGCTCCTTGCACGATATGATCATGTGAGTATACACATTGTACACGACATCATGAAGCACACATCTGGTGCACAATATGGGTGATGAAGTATACACTTATGCATAATATAAGACATATAATCAAATACATGGTATAACCCGATATGGTTGAAATACCTTAACCCAATATGAAACCCGAGATAGGGGTTAATCTGATATGGGGATAGAGGATAGCTCATATACAATATGAGCCATGCCCTTTGCACAATATGGGAGATACCCACTTACTCCTTATACATGATACAAGTCTAGGACTACACCTTTTGAACGATAAAGAGATAGTGATCACTCTAAATAATATAGAGTTGGATAACCCTAGGTGATGAGTAAGCCGATACAAGTGGTGAGTGATGCCACATGGATGATATGAATGATATCCCTTGAATGATAGGAATAGCATCTAATTCTATCTTGTGAATGATATGAAGTCCAATTCACGCATCATGCATGATATGGCCCATTCTACCCAATATGGTGGATAACCCTAGATGATGGATTGAAATCCGATATCCCTATCCTTTGAGTTATAGATGGTAATAAGTGAATTCAATTAGACACCTAGCTTGCCATATAACTATATGATAGGGTTGATCCTTGAAGTTATAAAGAGGTTATGAACCTAAGGGTCTACCAAACATGGTAACCTGATATGTTACCCAACATGGAGACACGATATGATAATCCTGAATGGGAAATCAATATGGTATCTTGTATATATACCACTCAGATGATACATGATGAGGCATATGCTCTACACCCGATATAGTGCACATCTTGTGCATGATATGGTATCAAGCACATAGCTTATACCTGATATGGGGTCAAGAACATAG
This sequence comes from Alisma plantago-aquatica, assembly GCA_963693085.1. Classification (NCBI taxonomy): domain Eukaryota; kingdom Viridiplantae; phylum Streptophyta; class Magnoliopsida; order Alismatales; family Alismataceae; genus Alisma; species Alisma plantago-aquatica. The sequence goes on along the minus strand of OY856413.1, from coordinate 802,641,756 downwards.
CTCATACCCAATATGAAGTTATCTTGAAGTGTTAAGAACTAAGTGATAGTCAGGTTGATATGGGTACATGATATGATGATTAGGGTATACACCCTGAAACACGACATGGTGATGTGAATATCTCACATGCTCGATTTAGATACAGAACATGAAGTAAAGAATGTAGCTTAAAGCATGATATGATAATGTACACATATCTTGATACCCAATAGGGTAAAGACACTTCAATCATATGTAATTGATCGAGTGACATATGTTGCATGTTGAATTAATTGCAATATAAAATATGATGTGAATTGTTAATGATGAACTAATATTCCTCAAAGAGGAGGATTGAACCAAAAGCATGATTTAATCAATATCCTATTAAGGATGAGAGAGAAACTCATACCTTGTGTTGATAATCACTTAATGATAAATGATGAGAACATATAAGTATGATTGTATATTCATGATATCAATATATGCTCCTAGATGTGTGGAGCAATGAATTAGGGTTTGAATTGGTAATATGAGCTTGAAACCATATTTAGATATAAAGAGAACCCCTTAACCTAGTAATGGGAAGGTTGTACTTCTCTTATTGAATAAGCCTTGTGAAGCATGCTACATACTTATATAATAAGTATAATGTTTATAAGGTCTTATGACCTAAAAGATAGATGTTGCCTAGTGAGAGGTGACAAGATGTTTAATGGCCTTATGAGGCATATGAATAGTTGTTGTCTAGTGAGAGGTGACTAGATGTTTAATGGCCTTGTGAGCAATGTGAATAATTGTTCCCTAGTGAGAGGTGACAAGAAGATTAATCAAGCCATGTGAGCTATATGAAATACTCATACAACAAGTGAAATGAATACCTTGGTCTGAGGACCTAAAGGTAATAGTTACCTGCTACAGAGGTAGCCATGTTATGCAGTGATCTATGGGTTTGAATACCCATATCCAGTAATCATAATTACAATGACATGAAGGGATGCTAATTCCCATTAATGTGATACGGGATTGAGATCCCAAGTATCATGGGTCTTAAAGATTTGAAAAGTACCTGATAAATGCATTATAACTTTCTTTGTAAAATTTGTTGTGGTTAATGATTATAATTTGTTTCATGCTAAACGAATGTTGTAATGCACGTAATATATCACTAGAAACCATAAAACGTTGCCCTGACCATAGATCCATCAGCATCAGGATTTGCTGAATGGTGAAATGGGTTCCCCGTGGCATAACTCAGAGTGCATATTTTTTAATATGTGGGGGCATAAGTATAAATGGACGACCATGTGTGAGCAGATCCCCTTATGAACTCTAAATAAATGTCTCAATTGAGCATGGTGAACTATCCCGTGGCTCAAAGTATGGCTATAGGCCATGACTAAGTAATTTCATAACTGGGGACTATTGTTAGTAGATGTTCCCCTAAGAGAGTGCAATTGACGATTTAGCTCTGAGCGAAGATGCCTACTACTCTGGCATGCTCTTTTGTAGATTGACATGAGATGTCACTACCAGTAATCTTGTACTGACCGAGACAACTGAGGTCATGGCAACCGACTCTCCCATTTACCTTGTATGGTACCGACTTGTGAGAAGTTTGTGGTTGGTTGGAGGTGAATGTGGTATACTTCATCTCCTCAGGGCATAAGTGTGATTGTAAAATATGATCATCTGTGTAGCATATTTTCTTAAGGATCAAATACAGAAAACATTGTTTGATGCACAATTTAGTTATACATCTTATCTTGATAGATGTTATTTATGTTTCTTTACATTCTTGTAAAGTAGATAGATGGTTTATTACTCTACCATGGGTAGAGACATCATTCTCCTTAAGTAAAGAGATTACTTTGTTCTATTCATACAATGATTAATCATGCATGTTAATATAAAAGATCCTCTCCTCAGTTTTATAATGCTTATTTGTGATAATAATATGGTCTACGGAGAGTTATATCTCTCTCTAGGACAATTGTCTCACCCCATGGGATCAACAATTTTTAGGTGGACATGCACGAGGCAGTGAAGACCTTTCTGCAGAGGTGGAACAATAACTGAGGCAACAGTGACAACTCAGGCTGAGTGTACTGTCTGTCCTATCTTATAGATAGAAGTCTATGTGTCATCTATGTACTCTCAGGTCCTTGGATTCGGTTCTTAATGTTTCATCAACGATCTAATATTTTGGCTTGTATGCCTTGAGGTTTTATGTTGCTTCATTATATGTGTTGATGGAGAAACTATTATATGTTATCCTCGAGATGAGTAGAAATAGTGTTTGTATAATGTGAATCATGATATATATGAGATTTGGATATTTCAGTAAGAGTTTTCTGGTAAAGGATCTCCTTGCAAAATAGTTTTTAATTTTAGTGATTTTTGTTAATCCACTGTTTATGATGATTCCACATAATTAGTAATGATTTGGCTGTCGATTTGATGGTGGTCATTACAAGTTTGGTATCAGAGCTTAAGGTTCGCTGAGTCTATAGAGACATAGGACTAAGGTGTTGAGTATGTTCTAGTGTCCTCCAATATATCTTATAGTGACTTGTGCTTATGCAGAAGATAGAGTAAAGCTTAACGAAGTCTAGAGAAAACAAGGAGTACATTGCTAAAAGCAATGCTGTTGTACTAAGGGATTGTGTAAGGGATTAGGCAAGAGAAGAATGACTTCCTGAGAATCCCCAAGATGATCCGGCTATGATAAGGGATCCTTCTTTTGATACCATTACTGGGCAGGTGAGGACAACAGTGATGAATATAGTGGACTACATATTAGTAACACAACCTAGATTACCAACCCCTAATGATGGAGTTTTGGGCTCTGACAGAGTTTTGGATCAACGTAGTTATGTTGGGGTAGTTGAAAATGTTGAAAGAATTAGGTTAAAACCTAAAATAAGAGTTTGCTACAAGTGTAGGCAACTGGGACATCTTATGAAAGACTGTCTAGAAAATGATAATGAGGTAGAGATTAAGAAAAGACCTATCCGAACTCAGGAACAGATGCCTAGTAGTTCTAAAAGGGGAATTTTTTGGTACCACCAGTGCAACAAATGTCTAATGCACCAAGGGAGTGGCTACCAAGAAAGGATAAAGGACCTAATGTTCCACCAGTTAAAACTCTTGATTTGACCTCTACATTGTTTATAAGTCCGACAAGTCTAGGGTATGCTTATAAGATGTGTTATGAGTGTAAATTAGTTTGGGCATATTTGATCCTTTTGTCCAAAAAGGAAGGAGGGAATGACCCAACCACTGAGGCAAAGTCAACAAGCCTCTTAAAGGAAATGGTCTAGCTGTGGCATATGAGGATGTAGACAGACGTCCTGAGAAGGTCCATCAGCACTGAGCAATAGAGCATGACATTGGGATCAGGAAACGACAAGATTCTATGAAAAGAATTAGCCCCAGGTAGTAAACAATACACGAATTGAGACACGTTAGATGCAATAGTGTCATTCCGATATGTCATTTCATGATTCTATTTGTTAAATGTGAGAAAAAAGTTGTTATTGAACTTCCTTTGACTAGTCCTATAAGGATACAAGGAAGATGAGGACTTACATTTTGCTCAGTGTTCTTTTAAATGCTTTACAATTTCTTTTATTTGTGTGAAAGAGGACGAGGTGGAAAGGTGATACCAAGAGAAAAATCTAGGGATACTAAGTTCTATGTTTTTGATGATATGGAAAGTAAGGAACATGATAGCAAACAAAGTGCATACCACCTAATCTCAGTACTTGTATACCCTAGCCATGTATTCAACTATTGAAGATAAGGTAGGTATGGAACTCTTAGATTGTTATCTTTCTGATTACTCTGATCAAGTAGTAATTCTAAGACAATCTAGTGAGCATAACAAAACTGGAAATATGGTATGGACATTTGTATCGCATCCTAAGTGCAATAAAATGGAATATGAGATGATCTCATATCAATCTGTGTGTATGAGGAAGTAAAGAGTATAATCCTCATGATAAGAGAAAGAGAATAAGATAGATGATCCTTGTTTGATAAAGTCTGTGTGAATAGTAAAGATCTTTTCCATAATATGGAAATGGGAAATGTGATAAAACTATGAAATAATCATGAACACGATAGCTAATAATAAAGAAAGCGGTGATGATATGTAATCCTCCATATAATTCCTATGCAGATGGCAAGGAACCTGAGATGCAACAAGTGTAATTGACTCATGAATAGTGAAAGTTCATGTAATAATCTTAGGAGATGATGATGTCTCCTCTTTGATGAACAACCCTGGGTAATGATGGGGTTATGAAAGGAATATGTTTCTTTGTGTTCTTTCCTTTCAGGAACATGGCAATCAAGTGAGTTTGAGGAAAATTGTTGTGCATGTGTTAGAAGTGATCTGTTGAGGGATACTTATAAAAGTATCAGTTTGTCCTAGACCTTGGTTCCCAGATAAATATATGTGTAATATATTATGTCCAAGATAAAAGAAAGATCCTTTTATATGATTGACTCTGGTATTAATAATAGAGAGATGGAAATAATGAGGATGTAATGTGTTCTTGACACATGTGAAGGATACCAAGGTAAGGAATTATTGCAATCTAAGATGTGCCAGAGAATACTACTTCTCATAAGATGAATAAGGTTTGGTTACCTAAAAGGGGAAACCTTGAGATAACTCTAGTATGGATACCATATGTTAGGGGTTTATGCTCTGCATAACATAACATTGATAAGGATGTATTAATTGAAGGAAAATTGTAGTATTGTTTTGAGAGGAAGCTTATCAAAGCTAAAAATAATTCATTAATGTATCCCTATCTAGATCTATTGAGGCAGTCTATTCATAACATCTAGAGGTATCTCTGAGATAAGTTCTTCTTTAGTAAGTGACTTTTCCTTATGACAATAGAATGAATAATTAAGAAGATAGTTGATACAATTCATAAGAAAGTTTTGTGTTGTGATAACAGAGTAGAGTGGCACTAAAGATGTATGATAAGACATGTAGTCCTAAGTGGGTGACAAAACATAACCCTGATCTTTTCTTGAAAGTGAAATGCTAAACTAAGTGAGGAGTATGGAAGACTCCCTATAATCTTGTCACATAAAAGATGTGAGTCAATAAGGATTGATACCTGAATTATTTAAAGTATGAATAGTACTTCTCCAACTTAGAAAATGTTACTTGACACATGGTTGACTCTGCAGTCAGTAATGGATATGACAACTGAGTATGTGTCATGTGTGACCAATCTTATGATGATCTTTTATGGAAGGACTTTTTGTGGGTCAAAGTTCTATGGCATCTCCATAACATCAAGATGTTATGTGGAGACTTTATGATATGATACATGAATGACAATTGTCTTCCTTCGTCCAGGCTTTTGGGGACGAAATCCTTATTAGGGGTTTATAATTGTAATACCCCTGATCTGGGTTATGGCTTGACCCTAGCAGTTTTGCTTAAGTAAGTTACTTACAACTGATTCTAATCTTTTGAAAAGTAATTAAGGCTTCTTGTAAAGTTTATTGTTAAGTTTGAGCTCATTTGCAAACTATTTGTGCAATAATTGATAGTTTGAGTGAAATGTGAAATTTACCCAAGATGAGGGGTTACATTGCAATATGTCACATATTTCATGTGTTATAAATGTTTTAAAATCATAAGAGAGAGTATGATGCTAAGTGGTGTCTTGGGGAAAGCCTAAATCCCAAGTTATAACCTGTTTGAACAATGCTAGTACTTTTGCACCAATTTTGGTACAATTTGTAATTTACCTAACAAGATGGGGTTGAAATGAAATTTACCACCTCTATAGTGTCCCTACTCCCTATATGTATCATTTATAGGAAAGAGAAAGAAGGAGACACTATGTTGAATCACCTTTGAGTGATGATACTCTTGGTGATGGAAAGACCAAGGAAAGAGTTGAAGGAGAAGCCTTATATGTGATGTATTGGGTTGTAGGCTTGACATAGGATTCCTATCATCCAAGGAGCCATGATAGAGGTCTCCTATAGGTTTGATGAGCCTTGGAAAAGGCCATGATGGGCATAGAACTTTGAGGAGGTGGTCCATGACGAGTTGCAAAGCCCCTTGCAAAAAATGTATCAGGTTGCTTATTTGATGAGATAGATATGAGGAAACGTATCCAACAAGATAAAGGAAGGACCAGATATTGTCTCTAGCTTATCCTCAAGACTTCTTGCATAGAAATATATTTATGTGTGCATGCATGGCCACGTGTCAACCCTACATAGCCATATGTCATCTAGTAGATTAAGGTGAAGACACCTCTTATGCACATTATCTCATGAGCCTGAGTATATATACTTCACGTTTCACCAACTTATGGAAGTTTACAATCCTCACAAACCATATCCCTTGGAGATATCGTGCAAAGCCCCTTAGGTATCATGAAAAGAAGCTCAAAATCAAGGAGAGATCAACCACCAAGCTTTAGGTAAGGCTTTAGTCATCTTCAACCTTGGTGGAAGTAGGATATCAGGATATGAATATTCCTTCCATTCCTTCTTCACCAAGTGCTTAACTATGGTGATTTCTTGTCTATGGAGGAGTTGTGAATGAGCCCTGGACCTTGGAGAAGTTCTTCTTCAACCTTAGGAAATGTAATGCTTTGGAGCTTGGAGCTTTGAAGTTGTTCACGAGGCGGGTTATATAACTTGAACCCAATCATGTTATTATTTATCACTTAACTTGTTACACTAGATGATCACCTTCAATTCCGAGTTTTTATTGAATACTTGATGAATCCATGAGTTCTGAGAATTTCCTAGACTTGTTATTCATAAACTAGAACAATTATAATTAAGGTATAGAGCTTGAAGAATATTGTATCAATTTATAAAGTGATATCGGGTTCAAGCACACAAACAAGTAGCTCATACCCGATATGGTAATATACATGCATCACTTATACGATATGCTTGTGACATTATATCTCCTTGCATGATATGGAGATGAATTTCATACCTTGGAACACTATATGGTGTTAACCTTATACCTAGTGCACCATAGGAAGTCAAGTATAGACTCCATGCACAATATAGGAACAAGGGTATACTTGTAAGTCTATATGAAACCCTAGTTTGGGTAACCCAATATATGTGAGAATAGCAATATCTCCTCGCACGATATGATCATGTCAGTACACAAATTGTACATGAAATCATGAAGCATACATCTGGTGTACAATATGGGTGATGAAGTATACACTTATGCATAATATAAGACAGAATCAAATACATGGTATAACCTGATATGGTTGAAATACCTTAACCTGATATGAAACTCGAGATAGGGTTAACCCAATATGGGGATAGAGGATAGCTCATATACAATATGAGCCATGTCCTTTGCAGGATATGGGAGATACCCACTTACCCCTTATACAAGATACAAGTCTAAGACTACACATTTTGCATGATAAAGAGATAGTGAACACTCTAAATAATATAGAGTTGGATAACGCTAGGTGATACCACATGGACGATATGAATGATATCCCTTGAATGATAGGAATATCATCTAATTCTATCTTGTGAATGATATGAAGTCCAATTCATACATCATGCACGATATGGCCCATTCTACCCAATGTGGTGGATAACCCTAGATAATGGATCGAAATATGATATCCCTATCCTTTGAGTTATAGATGGTAATAAGTGAATTCAATTAGACACCTAGATTTCCATGTAACTATATGATAGGGTTGACCCTTGAAGGTATAAATAGGTTATGAGCCTAAGCGTCTACCAAACATGGTAACCCGATATGTTACCCAACATGGAGACCCTATTTGATAATCTTCAATGGGAAATTGATATGGTATCTTGTATATATACCACTCAATTGATACATGATGATGCATATGCTCTATGCATGATATAGTGCACATCTTGTGCACGATATGATATCAAGCACATAGCTTATACCCGATATGGGGTCACGCACATAGCTCATACCCGATATGAAGTTATCCTGAAATGTTAAGAACTAAGTGATAGTCAATTTGATATGGGTACATGATATGATGATTAGGGGATACACCTTGAAACATGACATGGTGATGTGACTATCTCACATGCTCAATTTGGATACACAACATGAAGTAAAGAATGTAGCTTAAAGCATGATATGATAATGTACACACATCTTGATACCCAATAGGGTAGAGACACTTCAATCGTATGTAATTGATTGAGTGACATATGTTACATGTGGAATTAATTGCAATATAAAAGATGATGTGAATTGTTAATGATGAATTAATATTCCTCAAAGAGGAGGATTGAACCAAAAGCATGATGTAATTAATATCCTAGTAAGTATGAGAGAGAAACACATACCTTGTGTTCATAATCATTTACTGATAAATGATGAGAACATATAAGTATGATTGCATACTTATAATATCAATATATGCTCCAAGATGTGTGGAGCACTGAATTAGGGTTTGAATTGGTAATATGAACTTGAAACTCTATTCGTGTATAACGAGAAACCCGTAACCTATTAATGGGAAGTTTGTACTTCTCTTATTGAATAAGCCTTATGAAGCATGCAAAATACTTATATAATAAGTATAATTTTTATAAGGTCTGATGACCTAAAAGATAGTTGTTGCTTAGTGAGAGGTGAAAAGATGTTTAATGGCCTTGTGATCCATATGAATTGTTTTTTCCTAGTGAGAGGTGACAAGATGTTTAATGGCCTTGTGAGCCATGTGAGTAATTGTTTCCTAGTGAGAGGTGACAAGATGCTTAATCAAACCATGTGAGCTATATGAAATACTCATACAACAAGTGAAATGAATACCTTGGTCTGAGGATCTAAATGTAATAGTTACCTGCTATAGAGGTAGCAATGTTATGTGGTGATCTAAGGGTTTGAATACCCAGATCTAGTAATCATAATAATGATGATGTGAAGGGATGATAATTCCCAGTAATGTGATAAGGGACTGAGATCCCAAGTATCATGGGTCTTAAAGATTTGAAAAGTACTTAGTAAATGTATTACACCTTTCTTTGTATAAATTGTTGAGGTTAATGATTATAATTTGTTTGATGCTAAAAGAATATTGTAATGCACATAATATATAACTAGAAACCATAAAATGTTGCCCTGACCATAGATCCATCAACATCATGATTTGCTGAATGGTGAAATGGGTTCCCCATGGCATAACCCGGAGTGCATATTTTTGAACATGTTGGTGCATAAGTATAAACGGACGGCCATGTGTGAGCCGATCCCCTTACGAACTCTAAATAAATGTCTCAATTGGGCATGGTGAACTGGCTTGTGGCTCAAAGTATGGCTATAGGCCATGACTTAGTAATTTCATAACTGGGGAAGGTTGTTAGTAGATGTTCCACTAAGAGAGTGTAGTTGATGCTGTAGCTCTGAGTGAAGATGCCTAGTACCCTTGCACGCTCTTTTGTAGATTGACATGAGATGTCACTGCTAGTGGTCTCGTACTGATTGAGACAACTAAGGTCATGGCAACCGACTCTCCCATTAACCTTGTATGGTACTGACTTGTGACAAGTTTGTGGTCAGATTGAGATGAACGGGGTATACTTCATCTCCTCAGGGCATAAGTTTGATTGTAAAATATGTTCAGCTGTGTAGCATATTTTCTTAAGGATTGAATACGGAAAACATTGTTTGGTGTGCAATTCAGTTATACATCTTAGCTTGATAGATGTTATTTATGTTTCTTTACATTCTTGTAAAGTTGATAGATGGTTTATTACTCTATCATGGGTAGAGTTATCATTCTCCTTAAGTAAAGGGATTACTTTGTTCTATTCATACAATGATTAATCCTTCTTGTTAATATAAAAGAACCTCTACTCAGTTTTATAATACTTATTTGTGATAATAATATGGTCGGCAGAGAGTTATATCTCTCGCTGGGACAATTGTCTCACCCCGTGGGATCCATAATTTTTAGGTGGACGTACACGAGGCGGTGGAGGCCTTTCTGTAGAAGAGGAACAATAGGTGAGGCAGCAGTGACAATACATGTCACTACTATAGAAATGATGTATAACTTCATGTTTATAGGCATCAGTTGCATTCTAAAAACTGACGCCATTAATCTATGACGTCGACTGCAAATACAAACTGACATCTATATGTGAAGACCGACCGATTTTCATAAGACACGGGTATCACTTTTTATTTAGTGTCAGTTAGGAGATAAGAAACTGACATAAAAAATTACCCATGAAATACAATTTTTCCAGTGAAAAAAATTACCTCCAAAATTTCATATACGACGTCAGTTGTTGACCAAGTAACTGACGACTAAAGATTTTTCCCGAGACAGAAATTGGCCCCATTTTTTTCGTCGGTTTTGTTACATGAACCGACATAGATATGTGTTTGTACATTGTCCCCGCAAAATTTTTTACCACCCAAATTGTCCAATTGGCGTCGGTTTGGGAGAGCAACTGAAAACTATGGTTGTAACTCAAGAACATCAACCGATCTTCAAATATAAGCATCATATTTTTTATAATAACCAACGTCTATAGTTAACTTAATAGCACCCATGCAACATGTGAACCAGACTCTTCCCCTTCTCTGTTTCATTCCCAATTTACTAGCTAGCTCTGGTGATTCCATTGCCGCTTTCCGTCCCACTGTTCTTCTTCTCCTCCAGCCGGAGCCACCATTCCTTCTCTTCTCCTCCTACCAAAGCCACAGTTGCTGCTCTTCTCCTCCAGCCAGAGCCACTATTGTGGGTCCTCTTCTCAGCCGCCATTATTGGTCCTCTCCTATAGCCAGTTCTCCTCTCCCCGGTCCTCTCCTCCAGCCACCAAAAGCCAGTGCCAGCAGTCCTACTATCAGAGCCAAAGCCAACACCAGTATCCAGTGCTAGTAGTAGTAGCCGGAACCATAGCTCACCATTGTTGTCGCCACCGTCATTGCCTATTGTTGCTCATGGTCTCCTACTACTACGCATCACCACGATAGTCTGTCAGAGCCAGCCACATCTAGGGATGACAGTACACCCACGACACTGCAACTGTTGTCATTGCCACTACTAGAGGTAAAGCCTCCAATTTACTAGGTTTGCATCCTCAATTCATCCTTAAGATATGTTAATAAGTAATCCCTATAAACATGTAATGTTCATTTAATGGAATTTATGATTGGCTTGGTTATTAATAATATATTACAAAATAAAATGCTTAATTTTAACATATATCCTGCATAAACCTTGTATATATGGGTCTTCCCTCGCAACCTTATGTTGGATCTCACAACAATATTTAGTACATGATCTATTTTGAAATTTTGAAATAAATGATGAATGATAGGATACTTACATCTATGTGTAATGATTATCTTGATGACGAACATGCATGTACATTGGAGATGTTGAAATCAATGTTATAGAATACGATACCTAGACTAGGGTATGATTAAGACTACAAGATGTTGCTATTGTAAATCAACCTAGGATATGAACAAATGAATGTAGGATCATAGGTATATAAAAGACAACATTATATTATGGCCTAGAAACCCATCCAAGATTGACTCGTTAGGAGTAAATCATCGATAGTCCCCGGTTTGGGACTGTTCTTGAACATTTAATCTCACTTAGGATGTAAGTGTATAATGTGTATTGGGTACTCAAGAAAATTTCGATAGCATTTCCCCGTTTGTTCTCTACGTACATATGTACTTGGAGAATAGTGGGGAAATGTTGCCAAAATTTTCTTGTAAACCCAATACACATTATACACTTACTAGTGAGATTAGGTGTTCAAGAATGAGATAAGTGGTACACATTTAGTATGTATAAGACCTTAAACCCTAAACTTTTAACCATAAACCCTAATATTTTAACCCTAGACCCAAATCTTTTAACCCTAAACCCTAAAATATACTTGTTTTCTGTTTTATCATAGAATGGATACATCATGGATGTCCATTCCAAATCACTGCACCCCAGAGTTTATTTATGGTATTGATCAGTTTATTAGATTTGCCGAGGAACATTGGAAACAACTTGGAGATAGGTCTACTGTCCATGTAGGCATTGCGGTAACAACTTGAAAGTCAGCACTTGTGACGAAATCAAAAGTCATGTCATGTGCAACGGGATTGTACAAGGCTATACAAAATGGCACTGGCATGGAGAGATTTCAAACCTGAAATTAGTGGATGTCGATAGTAGTGCTTGTATGGAAGAAGAAATTGCCTCCGATGACATAGATGTGAACGAACCAGTTCCAGTAGACATCGTTGATGCGATCCTGGATAGTTGTGGGGTAGAGCACACCAATCCACCTCCCATGTTTAGAAACATTGTGCATGATGTTGAGATACCATTATACATAGGTTGTACTAAGTTTATGAAGCTTAGCATTGTGTTGAGATTGTATAAGCTGAAAGCTAATAATAGATGGAGTGACAAAAGCTTCACGTCATTGTTGTCTTTGTTGAAAGAAATTCTTCCTGAAGGAAACGAGCTGCCAATCTCAACATACCAGTTAAAGAAATTGTTGTGCCCAATGGGAATGGAGGCCAAGAAGATACATGCATGCCCGAATGATTGTGTATTATTTCAAAAGGACTATCTGGATTTGAAAGATTGTCCAAAATGTGATGCGTCAAGGCATAAATTAATGATTTTGGGGGAGTCCAAAACTGGTTCTCCTGCCAAGGTGATGTGGCATCTACCTATAATATCATAGTTTCAATGCTTTTTAGCCAATCTGATAGATGTGAAGAATTTGAGGTGGCTTGCAGATTTAAGAAAAATAATGATGGGATCCTACGACATGCGTTTGATTCTCCACAATGGAAGAAGATTGATTTATTATACCCTAAATTTGGTGAAGAAGTCAAGAATCTAAGACTTGGGCTTTGTACAGATGGGATGAATCTGTACGGGACATTGAGCATCCAACATAGCACTTGGCCAATTATGCTTGTTATATGCAATCTTTCTCCCTGGTTATGTATGAAAAATAAGTATGTTATGTTTTCATTGTTGATGTTGGGCCCTAAACAACTTGGAAATGATATCAATGTTTATCTTGAACCTCTGATTGATGACTTAAAGAAACTCTGGGGTGAAGGTGTAATGACCTATGATGCTTCATGAAGAGAGACATTTCATTTGGTTTTTCACTGTTAATGACTTTCCAGCATATGGGAATTTGTCTAGATATAGTGTCAAAGGATCTAAAGCATGCCCTATATGTGAAGAGAACACTGATTCAATATGACTAAAACATGGTGGCTAGACTGTATATCTTGGTCATCGAAGGTTTCTTCCAAAATTTCATATGTATCGTAGGTTGCACAAATCATTTAATGGACTGAATGAGGAATGGAGTGCACCTAAACCTATACCAGGGGAGGTTGTTTATGAAAGAGTAAAAGACTTTGCCAATGAATTTGGTAAGAGATCACAATGTACCATGACCACATGGAGTGACAAATCTTTATTCAAGAAGAAGTCAATATTTTGGGAACATCCTTATTAGAGTTCTTTGGCAGTCAGGCATTGTATCAATGTCATGCACGTTGAGAAAAATGTCTGTGATAGCATCATTGGTACTCTGTTGAATATACCAGGTAAGACTAAAGATGGGATAAAATCCAAAATGGACCTACGTGAAATGGGAATAAGGACAAAATTAATAGAAGTAGTTAGTAGCGATCGAAGAACATACTTAACTCCCGCTTCTTACATGTTGTCTAGAAAAGAGAAGAAAGCTTTTTGTGAATGCTTGGTAAATGTTAAGGTGCCACAAGGTTACTCATCCAACATCCATAGATTGGTATCAATGAAAGATCTGAAGTTGATAGATCTGAAATCTCATGATTGTCACACTCTAATGCAACAAATATTTCCCGTGGCAATTCGATCTATATTGCCGAAGCATGTAAGGTTTGCAATCACCAGACTTTGTTTCTTTTTCAACAGTCTGTACATCAATGTTATTGACCCTGATACTCTCGATAAATTGCAAAGAGAAGTGGTTGTTACCCTATGTCAGCTTGCAATGTATTTTCCTCCTTCATTCTTTGATATCATGGTACATCTTGTTGTCCACTTGACTAGGGAAGTGAAAATGTTGGGACCAATTTTCTTGCATTGGATGTATCCCTTTGAACGATACATGAGTGTTTTTAAAGGTGATGTTCGAAACCTTTATCGGCCTGATGGGAGTATTATTGAGGGTTATGTAGTGAGAGAGGTTATAGATTTTTGCAATGACTTTCTGAATGGTAACGACACTCCTGTTACTGACAAGAATATCGAGGAGTATTCCAGCAAAGGAATTTTGGGATCACGGATGAAAGTAATCAGCCGTGAGCAGTTGGAACAAGGTCACTTGTATATTTTACACAACATCGACAAAGTGAGTGTTTATATTGAGGAACATGCCAATTTCATCAAGAGACTATATCCTCGAGCCAATTCAATGTGGCTTGGTAGAGAGCATAACAAGAAATTTATTAAGTGGTTTGAAGATAAAGTCTTATATCAAATTTCTCAAACACCAAATAATCTTACTGAAACTATCAAATGCCTCTCCTTTAAACCAAAATTGAATGTTATGTCTTATGAAGGGTTTGACATGAATGGATTCTCATATTACACAAAGCGTCAAGATGATAAGAGTGTCGTCCAAAAATGTGGGGTCACCCTTCAAGCGTCTTCATTATTTTTTGCAAGTGCAAAGGATAAGAGTCCACGCGAAGTTAAAATTTCATATTACAGTGTCATTGAAGACATATGGGAGTTTGACCACGTAGATTTCAGAATTCCGCTCCTTAAATGTAATTGGGTTGATAACACCAAAGGAGTTATAGTGGATGAATTGGGTTTCACATTAGTGAACTCTGAAAAGATTGGCGAGAAGGGTGAACCATTCATGTTGGCATCATAGGAGAAACAAGTTTTTTATATCGATGATCCTGCAAATGATAAATGGTCAGTTGTTCTTCATGGTAAAAGACAATTCATTGAAGATCCTATAGATGAAGAAGAGTACTATGATAAGTATGATAACTCATGTCCATTCTCAGTTGGGTTTCCAACACCACCGAATATTGAAGCTAATGATGACTTGTATGTGTACAGAGATCACAATGAAGTATTATTAATTGATAAAAGATCGAAATATTAGAGGCATGCATGTTTATATATTTTTATATGTGTTATTTTTCTGAATGTGAACTTTACAATGTTTTATTATCTTCTAGTTATGTCAAATGCTAAATGTTTGATTTTTTAATGACACTTTCAGATGGCTGAGCATGAGCATGATGACTGTGATGATGATTACCATGAGGGTAAGGATATCAATGTGCTACCTCACAATGTAAGATTTAAAAATATATCCTATATTTCTATCTATATGTCCATTTATAGTTATATCCTGTAAGTCTGGCTATTTTGTCAAATTTTAGGTTGATGATGTACCCCCTGAAGAACTTGGAGCACTTGATGAGCAACAAAAAAAATGAAAAATTGAGGGGCATCACTATGATGAACAAGTTACTACAACAAAGGGGCAATGTACCCAAATTGGCTGTGGATTTTGATCATGCAGGAAATCCAGTTCGAGTGAACCGCAACTTGTTTATTTCATATCTTGGGGTTCTTACTCGTAGCCATTGTAGTCCTTGTTGACCTAGGTGTCGCATATTGCCCATATTTTGATAATGACTTAACCATTCCACTCATATGTATCTAACATTTCTAATTGAGATCATTGCAGACATTAGATACAAGAAAAGAATCAAAATTCACTCAAAGCTACTCTCCCGGCACATGCAAAACATGTGACTTTCACCCGCTTTGTAATATAGCCCTTAGAGGCTTAGAGCAATTTTTGTAATCACTTAAATTCATGTTTTGCATTGTATCTAAGATGGATAAAATGATTGGAACTCAAAAATCCATCATTTATACAGTTTTTGGAAATTCCAAAATACCCCTTAACAGGGATTTTGTCGGCCGAATTACAAACTCGGCCGATCCATGTATTGAGGAATTTTCTGGGCTGTCGGCCGAGTTTCAATGCCAGGAAACTCGGTCGATCCACTGGTCAGTCAAAACCAAAGGAAGACTGATCGGTCGAGTTTCCCCCTGGAAACTCGGCCGACAGATTCCCTGTTGGTTTTGTCACCTAGTGTGTCGGCCGAGTTGCCTTTATTGAAACTCGGCCGATCGAACTGTACTGGAATGCAGAAAAAGCAATTCCAACCGTTGGAGGAGTTGGTGGGACTCAAAATAGATCCGTTGCAAGTTGTAAAACGGCTAGTTTGTGCCACTTAACTCACCCAACCTCAAAGGGACACCCTCAACTATAAATAGGACCTCTTGGACTTCATTCCAAGGTTGCTCATTCACATATGCTTGGTCCTAGCCTTAGTTGAGTGGTTTCCAACCTTTGAGCCCCCTTTCTCTCTCTACCTTCAATGCAAAAACGTGAGTAAGAGTGAGTTAGGATCCCTTTGTAAGAGAGCTACCATTTGTTCATTGTAAAGCTCTCCATCTTCATTCTCCCACCTCCATTCCATAATGAAGATTGTTTGAAGCTACTTCTCCGAGTGAAAGAGGAGTTGCTGCTGTTCTTCTCCGAGTGAAGGGGAAGATGTGTTGCTGATCTTCAAGGGTGAAGATTGATCGTTGCTCCAGCTCCCTTGGTGGAGGGAAAATGTGAGCAAGCTCTCCGAGTGAAGGAGAGGTGCAAGGCGAAGGGCAAGCAAGATAGGTAATTCCTTCAAGGCCGAAGACCAGAGCAAGAGTGGGTAAGTCCTTTAGAGAAGGCGGAAGACTACTTGCTTGGTGGGTAAGTCCTTGGTGAGGTAGAAGATCTTGGCTTGTTATATAAGACCTTGGATGGTTGGTTGTTGTAGCTTGTAATCTTATTTTTGTGAGAAATATAAGAGCCTCAAGTTACAAATCCTAGAGCCTAACCAACTCTAGGTAGTGGACTGACTTGATCCTAAGTTTAGGACGAGGAACCACTCTAAACCACCTGTCCAAGTGCATGTTTATCCATATCTCTTACCCTTGCTATGAATGCTAGCTTAGGACATCAAATTACTGTTTTGCTTCAAATTACACTCGTAATATAATTTGGTGGTTTAATCTATCTTGTGAAGTTTGTGAAGCTCTATTCAACCCCCCCCTTCTAGAGCCCATTGATCCAACAAGTGGTATCAGAGCGGGTCTTCTCCAAGCTACTTCAACAAGTAGGAGAAGATGGGCGATTCGGCTCTCGGTTCACTCAACCTTGAGGGAAGCTACTCCACAAGACCCCCGGTCTTCGACGGCACCAACTTCCTATATTGGAAGAGAAGGATGCAGTTCTACATCCAAGGAGTTAGCTACGAGATGTGGAAGATAGTCCACCTCAAGTACGACGAGCCGAAGGGGAACATCACAACATGGACGGACGAAGAGATGAAGCGTGCTCAACTAAATGCTAAAGCCATTAGCATCATCTACGCTGCCCTCTCTCCATCGGAATTCAACCGCATCTCTTCATGGGACACCGCTCATGAGATTTGGCACAAGTTATGTGTCACCTATGAAGGGACGGAGCAGGTCAAGGAGGCCAAGATCTACATGCTCGGAGGCCTACTTGAAAATTTCAAGATGGGGAAGAATGAAAGGGTTGCGGACATGTACACAAGGCTCAACGTCATCCTCAACAGCCTTGCAGCCCTTGGGAGTGTCATGGATCGAGGCACCATCAACGCCAAGATCTTGAGGTCTCTTCCAAAGAGATGGGAGCCGAAGGTGACTTCAATTGAAGAAGTCTACAAGCTTAGCGAGTTGTCAACCGAGGAGCTGGTTGGTAACCTACAAGCTCACGAACCAAGGCTCGACAAGCAAGAGGAAGAGGAGAAAAGGGAAGAGAAGGAGACAAGAAAGATGAAGGACACGGCCTTCAAAGCTCATGTCGAAGAAATGATGAGGCAACAACAGCTTGCCATGAAGTCTCCTTGCCCCTCCTCAAGCGAAGACGAAGGTGCTAATGACCATGAAGCCAATTACTCCAAAGGAAGACACTTCAAGGGAAAGCAATCCTCCTCCACTCCTAGGTGCTATGAGTGTGGCCAAAAGGGCCACTACAAGAATGATTGCCCAAAAGTCAAGAAGGGCTATCATAAGGGCAGTCACAAGAAGGATGACAAATACAAGAGAGAATCCAAGTACAAGAAGAAGGACAAGAAGGAAAGACGATCCAAAGATGCAGCTCATGCGGCATGGGAGGAGTCTTCTACTTCAAGTTCATCTTGTTCCGAGGATGGAGAATGTCATCTTGCACTTATGGCATCTACTAGTGAAGAGGTAATGGAGGTAAGTGAGGTAAGCAATGTAAGTGATGAAGCTTTACTTGAATTATCTAAAGAATCTATCATTGAAATGCTTAGTGAATGTCAATCATCTCTTGCTAAATGTAAAGCTAAAAGAAAGAGATTAGGAAAGATAATAGATGATCTATATGCCAAGATTGACATTCTTGATGAAAATGAAAAGTTACACCTTGATAGTATAGATTCTTTGCAAGAGCAACTTCAAGACCTTGAACTTCAATACAATGGAGTAGAGGTTGAGAATGGTGCTTATCTTAAAACTATTGAAAGTCTTAAGATCGAGAACCAAAATTGCCTAGATGAGTTAGATGTTCTAAAAACTGAAAATGTTGAACTAAAACTCATTGATGATGCTAGGAGAGAGGAAGTTCATTGTTATCAAAAAGAAATTGCTATGCTTAAATCTGAAAATGCTAGATTGCTTGCTCAAACAAATGATCTATCCTCTAGACCTATCTTGCCTAGGAATGAAGTTGCTAACTTAACTATTGAAAAAGATTCTCTTCTTACTAAAGCCCTCTGTCTTGAGGCCGACCTGTTGCATGCTAGAGAAGATCTTGATAGTTTATCTACTACTATTAAAAATCTTAGTGATGATAATGCTAAATTAAGATCTACCTTGCAAAGGTTTCTTTCCGGTAAAAAGTCTCTAAATGATGTTCTAGAGCACTCTACCAAACAAATTGGTACTAGTGGTCTAGGATACGATGAGAGTATCCCAAAAGGTAAGAAGAAGAAGAAAGGTAAGAAAAAGAGTGTGGAAACTCCAATTCTCAATGGAGAGTCTTCCGGCTCTAAAAATCCCATGGTATGTATGCATTGCAAATGTGATGATCATTATTCTACCTATTGTCCTTACAAGCCTAAGGGGACCAACCCAAATATGAAATGGGTCCCCAAGCTAACCCCGGACCCCAAAGTTTGAGTTGGGTTCCGACATCCTCTTTTCTTGCAGGTCACAAAGAAATGGATTGTTGATAGTGGCTGCTCTAAGCACATGACTGGAGAAATCAGCCATTTCAACAAATTTGTGAAGAAGAAAGGAGGATCGGTAACCTTTGGGGACAACAAAAAGGGTAAGGTTATAGGTGAGGGAGATGTAGGTAATGATTTGTGCATTAAAAATGTTTTGCTTGTTGATGGCCTACATCACAACTTGATTAGTGTGAGCCAATTATGTGATAATGGTTATCTTGTGCTCTTTACTTCCTTAGAATGCTTGCTTCTAGATTCCCTGTCCTATAATGTCATATATAAGGGAACTAGAAATGGTAATCTATATGTGATTGTTCTTGATGCTTTAAAGCCCATACTAAATAGATGCTTAGTCGTGGATAAAAACGATCTTTCGCTTTGGCATCGACGCTTGGGTCATGTGAACTTGCATCAAATGAAGAAACTAGACAAAAAGGACTTGGTTCGAGGACTTCCCAAATTGGATTTTGAAAAGGATGAGGAATGTCAACCTTGTACCCAAGGGAAACAAACCAAATCCTCTTTCAAGTCCAAAGGGGTCATGAGTACCAAGAGAGTTCTAGAGCTTCTTCATATTGATCTCTTCGGACCTATGAGAACACAAACGCTTCGCGGCTCCAAGTATTGTCTTGTTATCGTCGATGATTTTTCTAGATATACTTGGACTTTCTTTCTTGTTTCCAAAAGCGACACCCTTGACGTTTTCTCGAGCTTTTGCAAACGAGTCGAAAACGAAGCTTCTTGTCATGTTGTTTCCATCCGTAGTGATCATGGGGGAGAGTTTGAAAATGATCTTTTTGAACGTTTTTGTGAAAAATCGGGTTATTCGCACAATTTCTCTTCTCCTCGCACACCCCAACAAAATGGAGTTGTTGAGAGGAAGAATGGATCGCTACAGGAAATGGCTAGGACCATGCTTCTTGAGTATGATACTCCTAAGAAGTTTTGGGCTGAAGCCGTTAGCACCGCATGTTTTGTGCAAAACCGAGTTTTCACTCATCCGACGTTTAAGAAAACCCCCTATGAACTATGGCGTGGTAGGAAGCCGTCGATTGATTTCTTCCATGTGTTTGGATGCCCTTGTTTTGTTTTGAACACCAAGGACTCTCTCGACAAGTTTGATCCGAAATCTTACAAGGCTTTCTTCCTAGGCTATAGCACTACTAGCAGGGCTTTTAGAGTATTTAACATAGAACTATCTAAAATAGAAGAATCCATAAATGTTAAATTTATTGAAACTAACCCTGTTGTTGGCAAGCCTATTGGTGATAATGATGTTGCAGATGAAATCATTCCTATCCTCAAAGATCTCAACATCAAAGATAAAGGTAAGCAGGTTCAAGAAGAAGATCAAGAAGAAGAAGAGAAAGAAGAAGAAAGGAAGGATCCCACTCCCCGCTTCGCCAAAGATCACCCCAAGGAGTTGATCATAGGCAATCCATTTGAAAGAGTAAGGACACGGGCTGCACACAACAAAGAACAAGCAGACAGTGCCTTCATCTCTCAAATGGAGCCGAAGAACATCAAGGAGGCCCTTGGTGATGATGAGTGGATCCTTGCCATGCAAGAAGAGCTTGAGCAGTTCGAGAAGAGCCGAGTGTGGACCTTAGTGCCAAGACCAAACAATAGAAAGATCATTGGCACCAAATGGGTCTACCGCAACAAGCTTGATGAGCAAGGAAAAGTGGTAAGAAACAAAGCAAGGTTAGTAGCTCAAGGTTATAATCAACAAGAAGGTATTGATTTTGATGAAACCTATGCGCCTATTGCTAGATTAGAATCTATTCGCATGCTACTTGCCTTTGCTAGTTATAAAAATTTCCTGCTTTATCAAATGGATGTTAAAAGTGCGTTTTTGAATGGTACAATTGAGGAGGAAGTATATGTTGCTCAACCTCCGGGCTTTGAAAATGATAAGTTACCCAATCATGTTTATCTCTTGCAAAAAGCTCTCTATGGTCTCAAACAAGCACCTCGAGCTTGGTATGAGAAACTAAAGAACTTTTTGTTAGATAATGGGTATATCATGGGCAAAGTTGATTGTACCTTGTTTCTAAAACACACTTCTACCCATTTTCTCATCATTCAAATATATGTTGATGATATTATATTTGGCGGAACTGACCTTGATCTTTGCAAAGAGTTTGGTTCTCTTATGCAGAGTGAATTTGAGATGAGTATGATGGGTGAGCTGACCTTCTTCCTAGGCTTCCAAATCAAGCAGACCAAGAATGGTAACTTCATCAACCAAGGCAAATACACGCTTGAGCTTCTAAAACGCTTTGGGATGGAGAACATGAAGCAAATGGACACGCCCATGTCAAACACTGCCAAACTTGACAGGGATGAGGAAGGTGAGAAGGTAGATGAGAAGCTCTATAGAGGTATGATTGGAAGTTTACTTTATTTAACTGCCTCTAGACCTGATATAATGTTTAGTGTTGGCTTGTGTGCCCGCTTTCAATCAAGCCCTAGGAAATCACATCTTATTGCCGTCAAGAGGATTTTGAGGTATCTAGCCAAAACTCCAAATTTTGGACTATGGTACCCTAAGTCAAGGGACTTTACTCTTGTGGCATATAGTGATGCTGACTACGCAGGTTGCTTAATTGATAGAAAGTGCACAAGTGGCACTTGCTTCCTCTTGGGACCATGCTTGGTGTCTTGGTTCTCCAAGAAACAGAGCACAGTGGCATTATCAACTACCGAAGCTGAATACATTGCAGCCGGAAGTTGTTGTGCCCAGGTCCTATGGATGAAGCAAATGCTCCAAGACTTTAACATTCATTTTGATGCTTCTCCTATTTTCTGTGATAATACTAGTGCAATTAATCTTTCATATAATCCAATATTGCATAGTAGAGCTAAACACATAGAAGTCCGCCATCATTTTCTCCGTGATCACATTGTCAAAAAGGATATTTATATCACACATGTGGATACGGAAAATCAGTTGGCTGACATTTTCACTAAACCGCTTGCTAGAGATCAATTTAATTTCATTAGGTCAAAATTGCTAATAACCTCTCTTGATGATGTTGAATTGCTCTCTAATTAGCTGGTTACATGTTATGTGTGTTGCTCATGCTTATAAATGCCTTGTTTGCTTAAAATGCTTGTTTTTGATAAATATCTCTATTGGTTTTATCTCTTTTTCGGGTATTTTTCGCAAAACGAGTTTTTATCGACAAATAGTACACTATGATGATGAGAATGTGCCTAAATGTGTTTAAAATACATCCTAGATCCCTCAGAAAAATTGCCCTAGGTCGTATGAGGCTAGGACTAGATTTTAGGATTTCTCACATCAGGGTTTTTGTCGGCCGAGTTGGAAACTCGGCCGATCGGTCGGGCGCAGGGTGTCTGTACACTCTGTCGGCCGAGTTTCCCCACCCTGGAACTCGGCCGATCGACGGCAGACGGGTTTATATATATAGGATTCGGCCGACTTGCTCCCTCTCAACTAGAGCAAAGTCGACCGAACCCTAGCCGCCCAAGCCCGACTCCTCCTCTCCTGGTCTTTTCCTCCCTCTCTCCGGCCGTTCTTGCCCCCAAAACGGCCCCCTTGTGTGCCCTAGCTGCTTGTACGGTTCCGTTGCTACGTTTTTCTCCGTGTGGATCGGCGCCCTTCTCTCCGTTTCTTCTCCGATGAGGTCGCAACGTCGGAAACGCGCCGTTCCCGCTCCTGCTCCTTCGGTTCCTCTAGCTCCGAGGTATATGTCCTTTGACAACCTCTCTTTCATGGACAATACCGCGGTTGCACGGTATAAAGAGCTTCTCCCTCGATCTCCTTTTCCTTTTCGTGCTCTTTATCAACCGCATTGTTTTCACGCCGATCTTTTTGAGGCGAGTCAAGTGTTTCGCACACACCATCTTGACGCCTTTAGCATCGAGGATCCAAAATTTCACAATCTCAAGTATAGCACCAAGGCTGTCCGCGAATTCTACGCAAACTTGCGGTGGAATTACGACACTTTGGTTCCTCCCTCGGATACCTCGATTGTCTTAACCTCTATGATCGCCGGACAACCGTTTCATATCACCGAGCGATCCTTTAATCTTTACCTACATGGCAACGTCGGCACGGCCTCTTGGACCACCTCATATCCCGATTATTTCGATCTTTTGCGTCCCGAGGACATCTATAAGGCACTCGAGATAGACTTGTCGGATATTCACAAATTCCTCAAGCTTCCCGAGTTTCCTTATAGAAAGAAGGGCACCCTGCCTTCTTCTGCTCTGTCCTCCCCTCGCCGTGTGTTGGCGTTTGTTCTTAGTTGCAATGTTCACCCAAAGAAAAACCAAACGGACATAGCCGAGAACACTGCCATGATGATGTATCTCCTCTTGAACAATCATGGAGTCAAATGGGCACGGTATATCCTGCACCATATGACATGTTTTGATTCTGGAAAGAACACGAAGGGCACCCATCTTCCTTATCCTGCCCTAATCTGTGGACTTTTCCAGTTTGCCACTGGTAAATCTATTTTCACCGATTATCTCTACCGACCTGATCGAAAAGGGGTTTACATCAGTGAGACCACTCTCCAGAAGAGTGTCCCTACATCTGGTGCATCATCTTCTTCTGCTCCACCACCACCACAACCTCCATCATCATCGGATGCACCTCCTCCTCCACCATCATCAGCTGCACCACCACCTCCTGAGCCATCTTTCCAACCTCCTCCACACCCGGCTTTTGCCGATTTTCATGTTTCCAATGAGGCCCTCATGGGGTATCTCATGCATCAGCAAGCCTACAACATGCAGGTCCAACACCATCTTCATGAGGATCTCTGTCATGTCATGTCATCCATGTCTCTCTCCTGCCCGCAGCCCTACCCCACCTACCAGCCCTACCCCGGTGACGACTACGCTTCTTATGCGTATAGTCAGTTCTATCCACCTCCACCACCCTCTGCTTCCGCTGACCACTCTGCAGGTGGATACTCTCACCCTTCCCCGGTGTTGGCGCTTCCAGGTGGACGCTTGTCCGAGCTACTGGCCCAGTACACCTCGACTGCTCCTCCCATTGAGATAGCTTATGAGCTCCATGCTCTGGGCATGTCTTGGGCTGAGCAGAGCGCGAGATGGCCTGGACGGGCTTTTGGTCCTACAGACGAGGATATGCCAGATCAGGACGATGCCGAGTCAGATGAGGCGACTGCGACAGATGCTGATACGGATGCTGACGATGATGATGCTGCTGATGAACAAGCTACACCGGCTGATGCCCCTCCTTCTGATGGAGACGAGGACTACCAGCCCGATGAGGACATGGATGCTGCTGTTGATGACGTCGACATAGATTAGTATAGCTTAGAGTAGATGTGTCTAGTGTAGTCTCGCATGACCATGTCATTTTCTTTAGGGACTATGTTTGTATCATCTATATTAGGCACATTATCTGAGATGTACTATGGCTTTTCCGCTTGTCCTTGTAGCTTTTGGTTTTATGTTTTGGATACATTTTGTATGACTTATCTTATCATGTAATCCATATTTTGATGAATGACAGTTGGTTGTTTTCATGAATTATCTTTGTGCTTCTCTGTCTTAATATGCTATGTTTGATTGAGTGTTTTGGAGAAGACCTGGTTTGTATGCTCTTCTACCCCCCTGCCTTTTTGAGATGACAAAGGGGGAGAAATATACCTCAATCATATTGCCATCATATTGCTTTTAGTGCTTGTATGGTTCTTTTCTTGTCTTTAAAACTTATATATCTTGACTTGGCTAGAATCATACAATATATATATGCTATGGCTGTTTGTGTGTTAACTAACAATGCAGGGATGAGTAAGCATGAATTGAGGGGGAGCATTACAAGACTGATCATATTTGCATCCCCTTGCAATTCTCTAAGCAAAGGTATAATTTTTCATATTCTTTTCAATATGTTGAGGAATGGTTTGTCATTGTCAAAAAGGGGGAGAATGTTGACCTAGGTGTCGCATATTGCCCATATTTTGATAATGACTTAACCATTCCACTCATATGTATCTAACATTTCTAATTGAGATCATTGCAGACATTAGATACAAGAAAAGAATCAAAATTCACTCAAAGCTACTCTCCCGGCACATGCAAAACATGTGACTTTCACCCGCTTTGTAATATAGCCCTTAGAGGCTTAGAGCAATTTTTGTAATCACTTAAATTCATGTTTTGCATTGTATCTAAGATGGATAAAATGATTGGAACTCAAAAATCCATCATTTATATAGTTTTTGGAAATTCCAAAATACCCCTTAACAGGGATTTTGTCGGCCGAATTACAAACTCGGCCGATCCATGTATTGAGGAATTTTCTGGGCTGTCGGCCGAGTTTCAATGCCAGGAAACTCGGCCGATCCACTGGTCAGTCAAAACCAAAGGAAGACTGATCGGTCGAGTTTCCCCCTGGAAACTCGGCCGACAGATTCCCTGTTGGTTTTGTCACCTAGTGTGTCGGCCGAGTTGCCTTTATTGAAACTCGGCCGATCGAACTGTACTGGAATGCAGA
The DNA here is from genome assembly GCA_963693085.1 of Alisma plantago-aquatica. Taxonomy (NCBI): domain Eukaryota; kingdom Viridiplantae; phylum Streptophyta; class Magnoliopsida; order Alismatales; family Alismataceae; genus Alisma; species Alisma plantago-aquatica. The sequence continues at coordinate 802,615,882 of OY856413.1, read as the reverse complement.
AAAAGCAATTCCAACCGTTGGAGGAGTTGGTGGGACTCAAAATAGATCCGTTGCAAGTTGTAAAACGGCTAGTTTGTGCCACTTAACTCACCCAACCTCAAAGGGACACCCTCAACTATAAATAGGACCTCTTGGACTTCATTCCAAGGTTGCTCATTCACATATGCTTGGTCCTAGCCTTAGTTGAGTGGTTTCCAACCTTTGAGCCCCCTTTCTCTCTCTACCTTCAATGCAAAAACGTGAGTAAGAGTGAGTTAGGATCCCTTTGTAAGAGAGCTACCATTTGTTCATTGTAAAGCTCTCCATCTTCATTCTCCCACCTCCATTCCATAATGAAGATTGTTTGAAGCTACTTCTCCGAGTGAAAGAGGAGTTGCTGCTGTTCTTCTCCGAGTGAAGGGGAAGATGTGTTGCTGATCTTCAAGGGTGAAGATTGATCGTTGCTCCAGCTCCCTTGGTGGAGGGAAAACGTGAGCAAGCTCTCCGAGTGAAGGAGAGGTGCAAGGCGAAGGGCAAGCAAGATAGGTAATTCCTTCAAGGCCGAAGACCAGAGCAAGAGTGGGTAAGTCCTTTAGAGAAGGCGGAAGACTACTTGCTTGGTGGGTAAGTCCTTGGTGAGGTAGAAGATCTTGGCTTGTTATATAAGACCTTGGATGGTTGGTTGTTGTAGCTTGTAATCTTATTTTTGTGAGAAATATAAGAGCCTCAAGTTACAAATCCTAGAGCCTAACCAACTCTAGGTAGTGGACTGACTTGATCCTAAGTTTAGGACGAGGAACCACTCTAAACCACCTGTCCAAGTGCATGTTTATCCATATCTCTTACCCTTGCTATGAATGCTAGCTTAGGACATCAAATTACTGTTTTGCTTCAAATTACACTCGTAATATAATTTGGTGGTTTAATCTATCTTGTGAAGTTTGTGAAGCTCTATTCAACCCCCCCCTTCTAGAGCCCATTGATCCAACAGTCCTAATGTAGAATCTTGGCATAAAGTTCCTAAGGTGAAGAAATACTTAGTATGGAAGGAACTATGTGTGAGTTATTATTATTTTCATTTCTATTTTGTAGATTACTAATTTTTAGGATACTAGTTAATAGCAATTCTATTTTGCATAGTATATTTGAACTGGATGTAAAGCTGCATCGTAAATGCATGATGCAACATTTTGGGAGGGTTCTAAGGAACTATAGGACAAATCTCACATGAGATTACATATGAGATGGAGAGAAGAGGAAGATGCCAACCACTGAGCAATGGAACTACCTGGACCCCAATGACAGGGAGGAGTCTATTACCCAAAGAAAAATGGATGAATTCAAGGTATTAAGCACCACTCCCAATTTAATTAATATACGTTCTTATGTATTTACCTATTCAAGATTAACCATTCATGTTACTAACCAAATCAATGTGCTTACTAACAAGGATATCAATGATGTTCAAAGAGCAAGGTGTGCACTAAATGTGCATGACCACATGATGGGTCTAAAAGGCTATGAAGGAGTTCGCCAAAGACTACAGGCTGAGTCTACTGCTCAATTTGCTACTACTCAAGAGACTGCAGAGTCCTCTACTATTGGTCCCGCACCTCTGACTCACCATGCAATGTGGATAGCTGGGAGGCAAAACAAGAAAGGAGATACAACCAAGCCCGCAACGGCTGAGGCGGATGCAAAAATGGTAAAATTCAACTCTTAGAGCAATCGATATTGATTATTGTTATGTTTACTTACCAATTTCTATTGATGGCGATTAGCGGGAGATTCACGAGTAGAGGAAGGAAGGAAAGTTCATCCCTGAGGGCACAAGGGATGAATTTATAGTTTCTCTAGGTAACCCAGAGCATCCTGGACATGTTAGGGGTGCAGGAGATGATGTGGGCATAAAAGTGTTATTTGGGTCATCACAGCGCAAACCTGTCCCAAAAGTGGGATTATCAAATGTTAAGGTAACCTATTCTTTTTTTAGAATGTTATTGTGAAAGGGAATTTAATAATCAAAAGCTAGTATTTCTTTTGTCGATGTATAGGTAGATGAGTTAATTAATAAGAGAATCCAAGAAGCAATGGTGAAGTGTCAGGCGTCTTAGATTGCCACTTAGACAATGCCTATGGTGTGCCACACTTCTCCTATTGCAGAGGTTGGGAGTAATCCTGTAGACCTACCTCGCACGTCCGCTGTAAGTATTTTTATGACATAGTAGCTAGTCTTTTCAAGATGATATGTTTATGTATATATGTATATAACATTCTTTACGTAAATTTGTAGGGGTTGAATCCATTCCATCTAAAAATTCAAGAATATATCATCGCAGAGGCCGAGGCTTACCCACCCCTTCCAGGGGACATGTTTCATGGGACTCCAGTACCAGATGGTGCGATTTGTGTGATCCTGATACATGTACTCCCCAATTGGAGGGATCTTCCATTGCCATATGCCCACCCAGATTCTAAAATGCTTGGTGAGGCAAGAAGGTGGAGTAATATTGTGGCCCAAAGCGGATGTCATCTATACTAATATTGTATGGTAAATTTACATTACATTAATTTGTTAGTGTGTATATATGAGTCAATTGATATGAAATTATATATACAGGTTAAAAGGAAGACACCTGCTACATCTCGGCCTCCACCTCCACCTCCTGAAGTACCAAGTTGGCTTCCAAGGGACCTACATACCTTGTTAGGTCCTAATTGTATGGGTATGGCAGTATGGATAGGCAAACATGATCCAAATTTCCCTATAAATGTTTCTATTCCGGAGGATGCTGCAGGTCAATCATACGATAACAATCTATTTATACAAGATATTTTGGAGTTGTTTCATTATGATTGGATGAATACATCTATGATAGATCTATGGATATGGTGATATCTTGTTTATACATCCATATACCTTATTTTATATATGGTGATATGGTTTCTTATATATTAATGCATACATAATACATGTTTTGCAGTCACATACACACGATATGTACCGATTTTTCCTTTTCCCATGTGGGATTTTTGGTTCCATCTTTGATTAGTCTTGTAGATAAAGACCCTTCATCAGTTACTTCATACTGCTCTTCTGCTTTTAAATATTTTGGTAAAAAAAAGAAGACGGTTATAATAGCTCCATTCAATGTTGAGTAAGTTTACTTTGCTTATAATTTGGACTTAAGAAAATTACATTTTTATTGTGGATTTTGAGTTATTAATTTTTAACTTTGTTACCTCTAGTGGTAGGCATTGGGAGTTACTAGTTATTGTCCCCAAGATGTTCACTGTCTATTATCTAGATCCTACGGGGAAGGAATTGAATACATTATATGGACACAAAATGAAAAGGCCATTATTCCCGTGAGAAATATTTCATATTTTTATATTTGTTAACATCTATTATTACATTACTATTTAATTATGCAATTTAATGTGTTATATTAACATGTAGGGATTTACATGAGTTCAAAAAAGCTCGAGGAAAGGTCCCCAAGAAAAAGAAACAACCACTAATTTGGGATAATGTGAAAGTAATTTCTCAACTCCAATGTATATATTATTTATTTGAACTATGCTTATTTGTATTTTTGAATATTTTGTATGTTTTAATTTATAGTGTGCTATACAAGACAATGAATGGGCATGAGCTTACTATGTGATGCGATTTATGGACCTAATTATCAAACATGCCGCAATGGAAATCGATATCATACATCAGGTATTATATATAGTCTCATTAGATAATATGAAATATATCAATCTTATTATATATTATTAATTATATATATATGTTATTCTCTTTTTCAGGTGTTTAAAACTAACTTCACTATAGGTCAAAAGTTATTAGATGTATATACTCCCTATATGATGGAATACTTAAATGATGTAAGAGAACAATGGGCAAAAGCCCTACAAGTAGTGGGAATTTTTAAATATGATTGTGATACTGATGGTGATAATGACGATGATGAATAAAGAATGATATTTCTAAACTTTGTTCTCATAATTATTTTTTTCTGAATGTGAATGAATTTTTCTGAATTGTCATATGTGAGAATGTGAAGATGATCAATACATGAATTTTTCTACATGTGTCTGAATGTGAAAAGAGATGAAATGAATTGAACTACAGGTTGCTAAATGTGTGTGAAAATGGAGGAAATTTGAAATGGAACTACTAGTTTCTACATGTGTGTGATGAAAAATAATATGAATTAAATTTTCTTATACATGTGTGCGATCATAAATTGTTGTCCATCTTGTTAATTTTGTAGGTTTGTGGCCTGTTGTTGGTTGATATCAATGGATGTTGTAATGCTACAATTTAGTACTGAACTACAAGTTCTGCATCATTCTTACCAGCCATACAACAAGACTGTAAACTGATAAGAAAAAAAATAAGAACATAGGTGTTGATTATTAGTATAAAACTGACAACAAAGACATACAACATCGGTTATTAGCAAAAAATCGGCGTTTATGTGGCTAGGTACCACGGTCGTGCTTGGAGGCACGACCATGGTGGGGTCTTCATGGAACCAGGGATATGGCATCAGTTATTAGTATAAAATTGACCCCTTTAGTTGGATATAGTGTCAGTTGTATGTAAAAATCGACACTGATGGTGCCCTTGCTGGCGTATTTTATTGGTGGCAAGAAGGGTTATGACGTCGGTTTTTGTGAAACATTGACGTCTTTGACTTGAAAATAGTATTAGTTTTATTAAATAACTGATGCATATTATGTCTTTGCTGGTGCATGTTTGGTGGCGGGAAGGGTTATGACGTCGTTGTTAAAACCGATGCTGAAGGTTTCGACTTTTTGCGGCGCCCACTTGGGTGTCACTTTCAAACCAACGCTAAAGGCCTTAAATAATCGACACTAAAGGCCGGTTCTATACTAATGGGTTGAGTGTATTGTATGTCGTGTCTTGTAGATAGAAGTCCTATGTTTCGTCTCTATACTCTCAGGTCCTTGGAGTCGGTTTGTAATGTTTCATGAACGATCTGAGATTTTGTCTTGTATTCCTCGAGGTTTTATGTTGCTTCAGTATATGTGTTGATAGAGCAATTGTTATATGTTGTCCTCGAGATGAGTAGAAACAATGCTTATATAATGTGAATCGTGATATATATGAGCTTTGGATCTTTTAGTAAGAGTTTTCTGGTAAAGAATCTTCTTGCAAAATGGTTTTTAAATTTAGTGATTTTTGTTACTCCGCTATTTATGATGATTCCACATAATTAGTAATGATTTGGTTGTCACTTTGTTGGCAGTCATTACAGTTACATAGAGGAGAGAGTAAATTACATTATATGAAAATATTGACTTATACGAGTATCATGAACATTGAAGTAAGTATCCTCATGAGAAATGAGAAATTGTGTTATTATTCTTTTATGATCTTAAATAAAAAGTTACTTTCTTGGGTTATTTGCTTTGAAATTTGAGATTCGAATATCGTTAGTGAATAATATTTAATAAGACCTTAATCTTATTTAAATATAAATTTGGGATATTGTAAGGGTTTCACTAGTGTTCTTCCCTGAGTCAAAAAAGGTCATGTTGTGAATAATGTAATGGGCCTATGTGATTTTGATATTATTCAGGAGATAGAACATTAACATAGCAGTGTTATCTACAATATTTATTTGATTTTTCTTTGTGTGGACATTATATGACTAATAATGCAATGAGGCATGTCTTGATGTCTAGGGAAGTGGGAGGAAGGATGGATTTCTTCCTATAAGGGACATCATGTTTCTTCATAAACTTGTGCATGTCAGGAAGGGTATGCTCAGGGCCAAAGCTTTTGTAAAACTTCTCAGGGTCAATCAAGTCAAGATACTTGTGACAGGAGTTCATCCATGTATTCGCAAATTCAGTACCATTGATGTAGGAATTCAGGGAATCCTGAGAGATGATAATCTTGGTACCCACAATCATGGATGTCAAGATAACTTGGGTGTTAGTTGGTGGCACAAGGGTAGTGTAGTTCAATGAGAGGCTTGCATAGAATTCATGGACCACATTTGTGCTAGACATATAATTAATGTAGCAAAATCACTCTACACACAAAGCATAAAGGTGGTAAGTTTTGAAAATAGCAACAACTTCCTTCATCAAGCCACTATGTGATTCAAGCAAACAATGAAAGGGAAAAGGGTTTCTAGGAAGAAGCTTCTTATACCTATTCATAATGTGAGTGGAGATGAATGACGTGACATCAAAGGAGACGTTCCTTGGAGCAGTGGAGGACAAAGTTACTCCATCTGCTTCAGTCTGTTTTAATCGATTTGAGGCCATGGAGGTTGAAGGAGATGAAATGACACAAATCGAAGAAGATGGCACAAGTGCTAGGTCAAGGTAGGAAGGGGATAGGACAAGTGATCTGGGTTATAGAGGGTAGAGGAAGGTTTGGGTAGACCTAGGGTTTAAGGATGAACAACAACAAGGGTCTATCAGTTGACTTTCTCTACTTGAGAGGGAGAACATTCAACCGAATGCCTATATATTTTCTGCCCAATAGTGTTGATGGTCGAGTTTTGGGTTTGGGAAATTTAGCAGACAGTGTGGGTTTTTCAATCTTTGTCCTGTTGTTAGTCAAGTTTTCCCTAGAACTAACTCGGCTTACAGGTCTTTCTGTCCAAGTGATACAAAATTTGATTCTAGGACACTAGAGTGTTATATAAACGTATTTTTCTTGCTTATCATGTATTTTGAATGTACCGAGGCACATTCTACTCATCACTGGATACTATTTTGAGGTAAAACATGTGTTTGTGAAAAAAATCCAAAACAAGCAAAAATAAGGTATATAGACTCTAGTCAAATTTAGCACTAATAGGTAAGAGATGAGAAATTAAAGAGAAAGAACATATAGGTATAAGGACATCTATCTAGAAGGCATGTCAATATCATAAAGAGTAGTAATAAGTAATTTTAGTCTAATACAGGTAAATTTCTCTCTAGCTAGAGGTTTTGTGAAAATGTCAGAAAGTTGATTTTCCTTGTCTACATGTGTGATATAAATACCCTTTTTGGAAATCTAGTCACAAAGAAAGTAGTGATGGCCTCTATATGTTTGGCTCTACTATGGAATTTAGGGTTGTAATAAAGATTGATTGCACCATTATTATTACAGTAGATAGGAGAAGCATCAAAATGAATCTTAAAGTCTTAGAGCATTTTCTTAATCCATAGGACATGGGCAGAACAACTCCCATCTGCAATGTACTCATCCTTAATAGTTGAAAGAGCCACTATGTTTTTTTTCTTAGAGAACCAAGAGGCTAAGCATGGTCCTAGGAGGAAGCAAGTGCCACTTGTGCACTTTCTATCAATTAAGAATTCTGCATAATCCACATCACTATAAGAAGTTGGAGTAAAGTCCCCTATCTTGGGATACCATAGTCCAAAATTTTGGGTTTTGGCTAGGTACCTTAGAATCTTCTTAACCTCTATAAAATGGGATTTGCTAGGTCTTGATTCAAATATAGAAAAAAATCCAACACTAAACATTATATCAGGTCTAGAGGCAGTTGAATAAAGTAATCTACCAATCATACCTCTATCGAGCTTCTCATCCACTTTCTCACCTTTCTCATCTTTATCAAGTTTGGCATTGTTTGACATGGGGATGTCCATTGTCTTGATGTTCTCCATCCCAAAGTGCTTAAGGAGTTCATTTCTATACTTGCCTTGGTTGATGAATTTTCCTTCCTATATTTGTTTGATTTGAAATCCAAGGAAGAAAGTAATATTCCCCATCACGATAATCCCAAACTCACTCTGCCTAAGAGAACTAAACTCCTTGCAAAGATCAAGCTTAGTTCCGCCAAAAATGATATCATCAACATAAATTTGAATGATCAAAAAGTATCTAGAAGTGTGTTTGAGAAATAGGATAGAATCAACTTTGCCCATGATATAGTCATTGTCTTAGAAACAATTTCTTTAACTTATTATACCAATCCATAGGACCTTGTTTGAGTCCATAGAAGTAAACATGTCTAGGTAACTTATCATGTTCAAATCTAGGGGGTTGAGCCACATAGACTTCCTCCTCGATTCTAACATTTAGAAACACACTCTTAAGATCCATTTGGTAAAACAAGAAACTGTTATAGCTTACAAAGGCAAGTAACATTCTATTAGATTCAAGTCTAGCAATAGGAGCATAGGTTGAATCAACATCAATAACTTCATGTTGATTTTAGCCTTGAGCAACTAACCTTGCTTCATATTTATCTAGCTTGTTGTTGTACAACCACTTGGTGCCAATGATATTCCTATTATTTGGTCTTGGCACTAAGTCCACACCTTGTTCTTTTCAAACTGCTCTAATTCCTCGTGCATACTTAGCATCCATTCATCACCCTTGAGAGCTTCTTTGATGTTCTTTGGCTCAAGCTATAAGATGAACGCATTGTCAAATTGTTCTTAGTTGAATACAACCCACATCTTCACCCTTTCAAAAGGATTTCCTTTTATGAGCTATTTAGGATGATCTTTAGTGGATCGAGGAGTTGGATCCTTCTTATGTTCTTATTTCTCTTCTTCATTTACTATCACTTTTTTTCCTTTGTAAACAATGTTCATCTTTTTCAAGAGACGAATAACCTGATCAGTGACATCATGGTTTAGAATATTCTTGGAAAAAGAGGGTTTAGTTTTAACAAATTTAACATTGATAAATTCTTCTACTTTAGACCATTTATTGTTAAACACACTATAAGCATTTCTAGTAGTGATATAGACAAGAAAGAAAGCCTTGTAAGATTTGGTATGAAACTTGTCAAGAGAATCCTTGGTGATTAAAACAAAACAAGGACAACCAAAAACATGAAAGAAATCAATGTGGGGATTTCTACCACCCCATAACTCATAGGTGTTTTCTTTAGTGATGGATCATTGAAAACTCAATTTTGCACAAACCATGAGGTGCTAACAGCTTTGTCCCAAACATTCTTTGAAGTATCATACTCTAGAAGGATGGTCCTAGAATTTATTGTAGTCACCTATTCTTTCCCTCTACAAGCCCATTTTTTTAGGTGTACGAGGGGAAGAAAAGTTGTGCATGTAACCAGATTCCTCACAAAACCATTCAAACGTATCATTTTCAAATTCTCTCCCATGGTCACTGTGGATGGAGACAATCTGGTAAGAAACTTCATCTTCAACTCATTTACAAAAAGTAAAGAGAAGATTGAGAGTATCACTTTTTGAAACTAACAAGAAGTTCCAATTATAGTGAGATAAATCATCAACAAACATGAGGCTATACTTGCTACCACAAAGCAATTGAGTTCTCATTAGTTCAAATAGATCAATATGAAGAAGTTCAAGACATCTTTTGGTATTAGGAATGCTTTGGATTTAAAGGAGATTTTTGTTTTCTTTCCTTGTGTACAAGGTTAGCATTCCTCATCCTTCTCAAAATCAAATTTAGGAAGTCCTTTGATCAATTCCTTTTTTCTCAACTTCTTTAATTTTTGCATATTTACATGACCATGCCTACGGTTCCACAAAGATATATCACTCTTATAAAAAACAAGGCATCTACCAAGAATATGCTTAATATAATCAAGAACAATAACATAAAGGTTTCCATTTCTAGTTCCCTTATATATACATTGTAGGAGAGGGAATCTAGAAGCAAACATTCAAGTGAGTTAAATAAAATAAGATAACCATTATAACATAATTGGCTAACACTAATTAAATTATAATGTAGGCCATCCACAAGAAATACATTCTTGATGCAAAGTAAATCACCTACATCACCCTCACCTATCACTTTACATTTTTTGTTGTCACCAAAAGTTAGTTTTCCTTCTTTCTTCTTTGTGAAGTTGTTGAAGTGTCTTATTTCTCCTATCATTTTCTTGGAGCAACCACTATTAACAATCTATTCTCATTCTACCCAAAAAAAAAGAAGATGTTGATGCCCAACCTAAACCTTCAGATCTAGAGATAGATTGGCGACCCATTTCAGCTTTGGATTAGTCCCCTTTTCCTTGTAAGGACAATAAGTATAATAATTAGCATCACTCTTGCCATGTGCACAAACCAAAGGGTTCTTAGAGCCAAATAACTCTACATGGAAGATAGGAGGTCTCTTGCTCTTTTTCTCACCCTTGCCCTTTCTCTTTGGAGCACCCTCATATCCCAAACCACTTTTACCACTTTATTTGGTTGAGTGATCTAGATCTTCATTGAGGGACATTTTCCCATTGAGGAACTTTGGCAAGGAAACTCTAAGGCTAAGATTGTCATCACTCAGAGTAATAATAATAGAAGAAAGACTTGCTAAATCATCTCAAGCATGAAGCAGGTCGACCTATATATAGAAGGCTTTAGTATGATAAGAATCTCTCTAAAGAGTAATGCTAGCTACCTCATTACTAGAAGGTCTAGAAGAAATATCATTAACTTGAGCAAGCAATCTATCATTTTCAGTTCAAAGCATGATAAGCTCATCAAGATAGATTCTATTTTCATCTTTAAAAGAATCACAAGCAAGTCTTAGATCATTAAATTTGGTGAAAAATCTATCATTTTTAGTTATAATTAAGACAAGTTCATCAAGGTGAGTTTGGTTTTCATCTTTAAGACTATTTATGTTCTTAAGATAACTATCATTCCATACTTCAACTCCATTGTATTAGAGATCAAGATAAAGAAACTAGCCTTGCAAAGAATCAATACTATCAAGATGAACCTTCTCATTTTTCTCCAGAAGATCACTCCTAGCATACAAGTCATCAATAATTTTCCCTAACCTCTTCTTCTTGGATTTGCACTTAGAATAAGAAGAGTGGGAAATATTAAGCATATCAATGAGGTTTTCTTCATATAGTTCATTTAAACTTACCTCACTTAGCTCACCAATATCTTCACTAATTGAGGACATGGGAGCAAGGTGTCATTCTCCCTCGTTGGAGATGGAATCACTAGAAGAAGACTCTTCCCATGCATCATGGGATGCATCCTTGCTTCTTTCCTTCTTGTCCTTCCTCTTATACTTGCCATCCTTCTTGTAGTCCTCTTTTTTCTTGGATCCGCTATTGTGGTACGACTACTTTGCTTTTGGGAAACCATTCTTGTAATGTCCTATTTGGCCACATTCATACCACCTTGGAGTAGAGGAGGAGGAGGGATTTCCCTTGAAGAACTTCAACTTGGAGGAGTTAGATTCATGATCACTTGGGGCTTCATCTTCACTTGAGGAAGGAGGGGTAGGAGAATAAGCTAGTTTTTGATGGAGAACAATGGCGTCCACTTGAGCCTTGAATTAATTGTCCTCGATCTTCTTTGACTTTTCTCTTATTGCTTCTGATCTTCCTCTTGCTAGTCAAGTCTTTGCTAATAAGCTTGAAGATTTCTAATAAGATCTTCAGTGGCAATGTCTCCAAGGCTTCTAATTTCTTCAATAGAAGTCACTATGGATTCCCGCCTTTTGGGAATAGACCTAAGGATCTTTGAGTTGATGGTGTCTTGATCCTTAGCTTGTCCCAAAGAAGTAAGTCCGTTGATGATGGTGTTGAGTCTTGAGTACATCTCGGCCACTCTCTCCTTCTTACCCATGTTGAAGTTTTGAAGGAGACCTTTGAGCATGTATATCTTGGACTCCTTGACTTGCTTTGATCCTTCGTAGGTGATGTAAAGTTTGTTTCATATTTCATGGGAAGTATGCCAAGAAGAGATCTAGTTGAAATAGGGAAGGTAGAGGGATGCAAAAATCATGCTTATGGCCTTTGCATTCATCTATGCCTTCTTCAATCTGGCTCAATTCCAAGTGGCCACATCACTGGTCGACTCCTTGTATGGATGTATGACTACTTTCCACATGTTGCACCTCATTCATTGCAAGCAGAACTACATTTTTTCATCTAATAAATGAATATTGTGTCGTAAAGACTGGTGGCCTCATGAGGAATCCACCCTTCAAGTTTAGAGAACCTAATAGGTTGTCGCGCATGTTATCATCTCGTGGGAGATCTTTTGAAGATCGTGGCTCTAATACCACTTGTTGGATCAAAGGGCTCTAGAGGGGAGAATAGAGCTACAAATCACTTAAAAAGTCCCTTAAACCTTCAAATTACTTCAAGAATTAGGATCGTGAATATTGAATTTGATGTGCAACTAAAATACATAGAAAGGATTAGAGAGATGGAACACGCACAAGAAGAATCTATGTAGAGTGGTTCCAATCTTGAAGAAGCACAAGAACAAGAAATGTAATAGTAGGTGACTTGAAGAAACTACAATGATGACATGATAATCCTCATGACTTGGAACTTTCCAACATGATCTTGAAGAAGGTCTCTAGAAAGGTAGTGGTTTTGTGTCCTAAGAATCATGCTATGCATTTTGAGTTATGTAGATTGATAACACCAAAATTTAGGAATCCATACTAGATATTTATTTATTGTTTTGTGTCATTATAGCCTAAATATGCCCAAAATAACCCTAGATTCTTACCTTTTAGTAATTTATATTATTTTAAAGAGATAGTTCCTCAACTAGCCAATTTTGGGACTTGCATCCACCAAACTCAAGAAGCAATCAATTCTCCAGATTCTGCCCCACAAGAGTTGAGTTAGGTGCACTAGCTTAGGAGATGATGGTCCAACTATTTTCTTGGACCCTATTTTCAATGGCCAATCCTTTATCATAAAGCATCCTCGTTAATTAGAATGTTAATTGACGTGGGCCCATAGACCACTAGTAACAACCCCCTCCCCCCAGGGTGGTTTGTTCCTAAGGAGTAAAGTAGCAACTGCTACGACTGTTGCAATCGATACAACTGTTGTGACCGCTATAATCATCTTGACTGCAATAGAGGTATGGACTGCAAAAGATGTCTCAACCATGATAGTGGTCTCGATTGTGATAGAGGTCTTTGCCACCATAGAGGTCTCAACCGTGATAGTGGTCTCGACCATCACTCCTACCTAGGTAGAGGTTCTACCTTCCGATCTGTCTCCCATGACTCAAACTTTTGGGGGTTCCCTCTAACAACTAGTAGTTCCTAGTGCTCTGTGGAAGTGCTCCAAGGTTCAAGAGGATCGAAGAACACACCCTACATCCATCCCTATGGCATGCATCCATCCAACTCTGCTTTCCACCATCTTCCATCCATTTCAAGCCATTCACATCCACCTTCCACCTCCATACATCCACCAAGGCTACTACTTGGGGTGGAATTAAGGAGAAAGGAGGCCAAGGAGTCTAGAAGAACAAGGAGGATGACCCAAGGGTGAGATCCAGCTCTTTTAGAGGCTATGGAGTGAGGCCCACCTCTTCTCTATGGGCTATATCTCTTCTTATTCCCTTAATTGAGCTCCTTCTTGTCTATGTAGCCCATTTTGGGAATGTTTATGTAATTCTAACTTTAGCAAGTAGTTTTATTTCGATCTAGTATGCTATTTGTCTATCTTCACATTTCGGTTATGATTGCTAGTTTCATTGATCTCTTTCTTGCTTGAACCTCTATTTCTACATAAATTGAGATATTAGCTATAGAAATGGATAAGAGAGGTAGTTTGGATCAAATGTACAAGGAGGAGGTCTAAAGGAGTGGTTCCTAACATATTGAATATTCTAGACCTGAGAGGGTATCCGGGATATCTGGGGATGTTGATCCATAATCCTTGAGAGAGGTTCTGGATCATTGATGGGGTTTTAGTCACGCTGCTCGAGAGTAAGTGGGATGATCCCCATATGATAAACTACCACAATACATGCTATGTTTGGATGTTACCGGCTTGTGACGGTGTTTGAGATTGTCTATGCCCAAGAACGGGTGCATAGACTTCCCTACTTGTGGTTACATAGCCATGAACTCCTTCTCTATAATTAGTAGAATCCTACAAACTCGGTTTTGTTTTCTTTGCTTTTTTTTATTTCATGACAATTTTTCTAGACGAGTTCTAGTTATGCTCTATTAGCAACTATTATATTGGCTTAACTGACTTAAGAGAGATATCTTAGGAATCCTAAAAGTACTCACGTCCCTTTGTTCAACCCTAAATATCTACTTTGATCATGTTATAAAGTTGTGAGGGTCCTTAAAGGTTTCAGGTTATAAATTAGAAGTTTGATTCTCCTTTGGGATCACACCTATACTTTTCATATGCACACTTAGGGTAGATTGAATTTGTCATAAGAATCATGCTATGCATTGTGATTAATATAGATCAAAATTTTCCCTCCCATATAATGGGTGTGACATCCTAGGCCTCTTGAAATGTGAGACTATAGAAATGTATGGCCATGCTCATGTGAGTCAATATGTGATATTGGGCTCATATTTTTATTTTTAGTCTATATAGAGATTAAGAAATTGGATTGAACATGACAATGATCACGTGTCCATGCTTCTTATTTTGAGATATCAAAGACAACATGATTCTAAAACATTATAACATTGGTTGTTGATTTTTTAATCTTGTCTAACTAATACTATTGTTGGTGTATATTCCAGAGAGCCAATCATATGATAATTGCAATGGGGGCATTGGATACCTAATTTGATAATGATAAAGGTTATTCCATCTATTGTGTTTTTCTCAATCATGAAATGATGACACAAATATAATATATTTTTAAAAGAATGATGTAACTCAATGACATATGTCTTTAGGTTGAGGATTTGAACAATGAGGTCATATGTATGATAATAGTAAATACATTCTTATTATGTCCCTAGTCAGGTGTTACTATGGATGAAAAATAGACGACAATAATACATAAGACTAGAGTGTGTGTTGAATGAAGACAGAGTCTCATTAGTCATGATGTGTGATTTCAAGTCAAGCACATAGGTACATGTTAGAAAACAATTATCAGATAGACCCACCTTGAGAGTGATACATAGATACCATGGAATGGTTGTCACTACATTCATCACATGTTGTTCAATGTATTTAGAAATCATCCAACATGAGGTTGTATAAGGGTTGTCATAAAGGTGATGCTCAAGTGCTATGTGACACATGGGGATTGAGAGTGAGTGATGTAGATGTGATTTATCCCTACTACAGGAGTTTGATATCCATGCCACTAGATAAGAAAGAGTGAGAAATGTATTTCCATACTCATGTGATTCAATATGTGATATGTGAACTCACATGCATCTCAGACAGTTCGATCTAGTTCAAGGAACATGGATTGAATGCTAAAGATGATGATAATTCCATGCATCAAGTTCAATTTGGATACCAAAGACTAAGGAACTATAGGATCATGGTAACACTAATCACAAATTGTTGGTTGAAGTTGTTCTCCAACTTCCTAAAGTAATTAGGCAGCAATGATGTGTCGCTAGGTACCACTCATTTCTTGTGATGTCATAAGTTGTTTATGGACACTCACTAGCAACGTTTATAGGGACTTATAGGGTCCCATGAATAGGATTAACTTGGAAATAGAGTTTATTCATGAATGATATTTAACTTGATTACTAAAGTGTTTAGGCATTCAATTTAAACGACAATGGTTGAGAATTGACTCAATAGACTGTGTACCTACCAGTTCAAGTTTTGAACTGGTCGATTAAAGTGTCAGCCCAATTAGAAACAACATTCGATGAACAAACCTGAAGTAGGGCATGAATTGAATGGTTCACTTAGTGAACCGACTGGATAGAGGCCTAAAATGATGAATTCAAGTGTTGAGCTACCCAGTTCAATTATAAATGTGGTTGGATCAAAGATTGATGTTGACACCATGTTGTGCATTAATTGTGTATTGAATGTCAATGTGATTAGAAAAAGGAAAGAAACTGAATAGACTAGTTAAATGGTTGAAACGATTGGTTCACCTGTGAACAGACTGACTCAACATTGAACCGACTAATTCATAGCTCGTAGCTTCTAGAAAAATCATGAAATTTCATCTCTTCAACTCCCAAATGTACTCAAAACCTTGACCCTAGCCATCATATATAAAGGGGGGTAGTCTAGGCTTTTAGAGACACAATAATAAGCTCTGACAATTGTTGTCCTCTTTGGTTTTGGTAACCAAGAGATTGGAGCAAGTCTTACCTGTAAAAGGGAGGGATAGCAAGGGAGAGATAATTGGGAGAGCAAGTCAGTGCTAGCACACTGATGTTCGAAGGGACAACTCCTTTGTGATTTCTCTGGTAATGCAATGTGGAGTTCCCAATGGTCCATGTGGACTATTACAGAGGTGAGGAGGTTGTTGCCACCCTCTAGGAGGACGTCATCAATCGGCATCCATGGTGTTGCACAAGGAGGCCAATATCAATGTTTGCTCGAGTGTTGATTGATGAAGAAGCACACTGCTCCAAGAGTTGTCACTGGACTCACTACACGATTGGGTATATCTCTTGCATAACTTCTTTCCTAGATGAATTATTGTTGACGTGATCTATTGATTTGGGAACCGAGCAATAAATTTTGTTTCAACTACCTTGCCCAATTTTTCAACGGTAAGATCAGAGCCACGTCAATTTATGGTGTATCTGGATTTAAATTGATATAATAGGATTGATTTTGTTGCATATGGTGCACATATTCAAAATGATTAATGTGCATATCCGATTAAATACCGCATACAATCACACTAATATATATATATATATATATATATATATATATATATATGAATGTATGTATACAATTTACACGTGTCTCCCTAAAAGTTTGTTTTAATGGTGGATGTTAGCATGGTTATAGCTAATAAACCTAGATATTTATTCTTGGTTGGATGGTTGTTTTTCCTATGTTATATCTTGGGTTGAATATTGAACCTCTATCTCCTCTTCCATATGTAAAAGTATTAATTCTTTCCTTTTTATGCTCCCCTCAAATGTAACTCAAGTTTTACCTATTACCATGTAATATGTTAGATAGGATTAGGATAGTTTCAAATCCTATCATGGCAAAGAAGACCTTCAATACTAGACGAACCGCCAATTTTAGTTTGCAAACCGATCGACTAGAGGACCGAGAAGGACATACAACAAGAGGAGCTGAACCGATTGGCTGGTGTCTCGACCAATCGACTGGAGGTGTCCCGATGTTGTTTGGACCAGAAACCAGACAAACGATCTGACAGACCACCCGACAGACCAAGAGGCAAACTGACCAGTTCAAGTATTGAATTGATCAACTGGGACTAGTTCAAGCACATATCTTCATCAACAACTGGTTTCTACATCTGATGTAGACCTTAGGTGGTAGTAATTCCTTATGGCTAGACAAAATTACAATACATATGGCCATAAACACCACTTGTATTTTATAATTGATAGTTTTTGTTTGTAGGGTATATCATGTATATGATACATACTATAAGTATATGGTGACTAGATATGCATATGTATTTATACAAATATAAAATCCCTCAATGAAACATACTAAGTCTTAAATGTTTTTCATAAACAACACACATAAAAAACTTGATTGACTAAGCATGGTCACGCCAAGTGTGGTGTGCTATCCATCTCACAGTAGTGTGATGGCAGTTACATGGGCCTGCCAAGCAGGGTGCATTTTATCATGTTGGATTTTGTGTCAGGCTTAAATAGGTGAACTTAATGAGATTAAGTACCTAGAAGCATGTAGTTGGACTATGGCAAAGAGTTGTGCATACCATCTATCCAAGAAATACATGAGATGCAATTTGCAAAAGTTGCTTACCTTAATGACTGATTATGAAAGTTGGCATTGTCTGTGTTATAACTCAATTGTTTTGGATCTTGTCTCAGTAGAATATTGTACCTTGCAATATTCTAAATTGATATGTGAGGGCTACCAATTTGTATAAAATAAAGGGAGTGGTAATTAATTACAATCCTTATTGATATCTTCAAACTTATCAAATCAAATTAAATTGCAAATTTCTTTTATATAATATAAATGGCAATCACAAACATGTTTTCTTTATGATCGGTGATTGAGAAGGACAAGCTAAACAGGAACAAGTTCCATGATTGGTTTTGTACATTGAGTATCATTTTCACTTAAAATAACAAAGCTCTATGTCTTGGAGACACCAGATCCAGATGAACCCACTCCCAACTCTCCTAAGGATGATAGGGATGCTTACTAGAAGCACTCTGAAGATGTTGTGGATGTCAAGTGCCTGATGTTGTGCTCAATGAACTATGAGTTGTAGAGACAACATGAGAACATGGATGTTATTGAGATGGTAATGCATACTAAGAACATGTACCAAGAGTAGGAAAGAAAAGAGAGATATGATGTCTGCAAGGCATTTTTCAAGTACAACATTGTTGAAGGAGATTAAGTAGGTCCCCAAGTGCTCGCGATTATTAGGTATGTGGAGAAACTTTCTAGACTAGGATTTCCATTGGGTCAAGAGTTGGCCACATATGTGATTTTGCAGTCACTATCAGAGTCATACAACCAGTTTGTCAATAACTAAAACATGAATGATTTGGACAAGCCATTGTTAGAATTACTTGGCATGTTGAGAACAGATGAAGAACAGATAAAGAAGGACAAGACCAAGTGTGTGATGATGATCATCAGAGGAAAAGGGAAGTCCAAGGGCAATGGAAAATCTAAGAAGAGTTCTAAAGCTAGTCGGAAACCGAAGTCTTCTTCATTGAAAGCTAAGGGAGGAGTAAATAAGGAAGGAAAGTACCACAAATATCACCATACCAGACACTAGAAAAGGAAAAAAACTTTTTATACATAGGAAATTAGGAAGAAGAAAGAGATAGAGATCTCCACTTTAGGACATGAGAATAAGTAATCTAGAACTGTGCAAACTAAGAGTTTCTTCCACTATAGTTGGAATTTTTCATTCATGTAATGGGCATGTAATAGAATTAATGAATTTTTGTTATGTACCTTAAATTAATGAAAAACATCATGTATCTTGTATCGAGAACAATATTATGACTGTAATTGATGTTTCATTTTAAAAGATAAATCTTATATGGCAATGCCCTATGTCTCACAATATATACTCAATAATTCTAGAGACAAATGTGTGTGACACATACATTGAATGACTTGATGACTCAAACAATGAATACCTATAACATTATCATCTAGAGTGTGTAACTAAGAAATGCATTACTAGAATCCCTAATGATGGTTACCTAGACTCTTTCGGTTATTCAACAGATAGAGACATGCAAGTCTTACTAATTGGGCAATATGACAAAATCATCTTCATTAGATGTAGTGGGAGAGCGAGTATTCTATTAGGGCTCATACATGTTGATGTAATATAATAAAGGCTAGAGTTGGTTAATAGTACATCATTATATTTAGTGATTCTCTATAGATATGGTAGATTGTATTTAATGAAATACAAGTCTAAATCTCTTGAAGTATTCAAGGAGAGAATGAATTATGTAATGGGATAGGTAAAAGTGTTAAGACACTTCGATATGATCGATGTTGGTATATCTTAAACCAAGAGTTTGAGGACCTTATAGGAGACTACGATAGTGTATCTCCACCTGCAAAAAATGATATATCAAAAAGAAGGTGTGATTATCAACAAAATCTAGCTGACCTTCCAATTTTCCTTTTGGGCACATACGTTACACTAAAATAATGTACCATCTAAAATGGTTCAAAAGACACCATATAAGATATGACATGAGAAGTGTCTCGATATGTCTTTTATATAGATTAGGATTGAAATCTTATATAAAAAATAGTTTCTTGAAAATCAGTGTCCAAAGATCACATCAATGTTATTTTGTTAAATATTACTTTTATTCCAATCCAACAAAAAATGTTTGTTGCCAAGATTGTTGTATTCCTAAAATGAATTTAATTCCAAAGGAATCAATGGGAAAAAAGTAGAACTCAAAAAGTTCAAGTATAATTAAAAAAAGTGGTGAATTGGTCATAGATGATGAGTCAAAAACATAACTTGATGCTATTGAGGGACCAAAGTCTGAGATGTGTCTTGAGGCAATAAAATCCAAGATGGAGTTCATGTAAACCAACAAGGTATGTCCTTGGTCGATCCACCTAAAGGGATAAAACCCATAGGGCGCATTTGGGTCTTTGAGAAAAGTCTGACATGGATAATAGAGTACAAACCTATAAGAGAATATTGGTTGCAAATAGTTTCAAACTAGTTCAAGGTGTTAAACATGATGAAATCTTCACCAGTTTCCATTGTTAAATCCATCAAGATAATGCTAGTCACTACAACTTAATATGACTATGAGATTTGACAAAATGGATGATAAAACCTCATTACATAACAAGAATAATGTATAGGATGTGTACTTGACAAACTCTAAAGGTTCTATGAATCCATATACTATAAATCAAGTCTACTAGCTACAACGATCAATCAGTGGATTGAAGCAAGCATCACAGAGCTGGAATCTTTGACTTGATGAGATAGTCAAAGAGTTTGACTTTAATCAAAATGAAGAACAATTATGAGATTAGAACAATTTAGTGGGAGCATATTAATATTCCACCTGATGATGGGGAATAACATCTGTATACTGCAAATATTAAAACACAGCTGGGAAGTACCTTCTTTGTGAAGAGATTAGGCGAAGTATCCTATCAGATAGGAATTAGGATCTATGTAGATATATAGATCTTGAAAAATTATTTACCTAATTAATAGCACATACATTTGAAAGATGTTGAAGGTGTTTAGCATGCAAGATTCAATGAGAGAAAACTTGTCCATGTTCTATGGAGTTAGTATCTCAAGAGCCTAGTCTCCCAATTTTTATGAAAAACATGAACACATGGAAATGTACCATATGCAGTCACAATTGGATCTATCATGTATGTAATATTATATACTCATCATGTTTTCTTGTATGTATTATACATGATGACAGCAAATGTACCAATCTAGTTGTCTTGTATGTATTAGACATGATGAGTGGATATCAGTCAAATCCCAGTGAAAGTCACTGAACTTCCATAAAGAACATCCCCAAATACTTGGGAAGCACTAAAAGGATCGTTCCTTAGTTATGGAAATGAGGAAAATCTAGTTGTAAAGCATTACAATGATGCAAGATACCAATATGACAAAGATCACAATCTGAGTTTGTGTTTGACCTTAATATAGAACTGTACGATGTTGAGTATGAGAGTTGCTAAATTCTGCAATAGAAGCAGAGTATCTTGGTGTTATGAAAAACTAATAGGATATTGTATGGATCTAAAATTTTATATAGATGAACTTGTGGGAGGTTCAAAACAATTGATGGAATATTATAGATATTCTGACAATAATGGAGCTACTGGTTAGGCAAAGGAATCTCAAATAGCATACTATGACACTTCCATCTCATATGAGAGGTCGTACAGTGAGGAGATGTGAAAACTTGCAAAATACAAAATTGAAGCAAGCGTTGCTAACCCGCTATAAAAGGTACCAACATAGAAAAAACATGGCAGACATGTTTAAGATCACTTGGAATAAGATTCCTGGGTGATTGGCTCTAAGTGAAAGTGGGAGTCAGTTGGTATATATGCCTAGAGAGTCAATGGTATGATGATTGCAATGGGGCATTGGATACCTTATTTGATAATATTAAAGGTAATTTCACCAGTTATGTTTGTCTTAATCATGAGATCATGCCACAAATACAATATATGTCTAAAGAATAATGCTACTCAATGTAATATGTCTTTGGGTTGAGGACCTAAATAATGAATACATATGTATCATAAGAGTACATGCATTCTTGTTATGTCCCTAGTCGTATGTTATTCTGGAAGCTAATAGAAAACAACAACGCATAAGACTAGAGTGTGTGTTGGTTGATGACATAATCTCATATGTCATGATATGTGTTATCTAAGGAAGCTAATAGGTATATGTTAGAGAATAGTATATCAGACACACCCACCTTGAGAGTGATACAATGGAGACCATTGAGTGGTGTTCAGAATCAACTCTCATCATCATAGTGATGATTGTGGTTCTTAGACCTAAAGTCACTACTCCCATTACATGTCATTCTATGTATTTTGGCATTATCCAACGTGACCCTGAATAAGGGTTACCATAAATGTGATACTTAGATACATTGTAACAGATGGGGAATGACTGTGATGATGTAGAAGGGATATGTCACTCATACTAGAGTTGATATCATGGCCACGTGATAAGTGATATTGAGAAATGTATGGAAATAATCATGTGAATCAATATATGATATGTGAGCTCACATGCATCTCAGACAGTCTGCTCTAGTTTAAGGAACATGGTTGAATATTGTGAGGATGACATTTCCATGTCGCAAGTCCATTCTTGATATCAAATACAAAGGAACTATATGATAAATGTAACATTAATAAGAAATTGTAGGTTGAATTTGTTTTCCAACTTTCCAATTACTTGGGAAGCAATGATGTGTTTCTAGATTCTGCTCATTACTTGTGATGTAAGAAATTTATTATGGAAATTCACTACCAATGTAACCAAGGCCCTATAGGGTCACATGAATAGGATACACCTAGAAATAGAGCTTAATCATGAATTAGTTCTAAATTGATTACTAAAGTGTTTAGATATTCAATTTAAAAAAGATTGGTTGTCAAAAATCTAAAATGACCGGTTCAAAAAGTGAACTTACCAGTTCAAAAACATGAACCGATTAGTTCAGGTTGTGAACTGACACATTTGGAGATCAATCAAATTGGATCAAGGATTGATGTTGACATTATCTTTTGCATTAATTGTCAAACTAAATCTAATATGTTTGTGAATAGTAAACATAGTGAACTAACAAATTCAAGTGTTGAACTAGTCGTTTCATGTATCAACCGACCGATGCAGTAGTGAATCGACTGGTTCGTCATTCCTAGGTTTCAAAAAAATCATGAAATTATGTCTCTTACACTCCAAGATAATATGGAAAATTTGACATTGGCCCTCCTATAAATAGAGGGGTAGTCAAAAATTTCAAGAGACATAACAATAAGTATGACAATTGTTATCCTCTCACAGTTGTGATAATGTGAAAAATCCAGCAGGACTTACTCATCAAAAGGAGAGACAATAAGGGAGAGACAACAAGGGAGAGAAGTCAACACTAGCACGTTAACATTGATAGGACAACTCCTTCCTATCAGTGCTAAAAGTACACAGGAGTTCTCGGTGGTCCACGTAGACTAAGTAGAGGAGTGGAGGTTGTTTCCACCTACTAGGAGGACATCATCAATCTCCGTCTGTGGTTCTACACCAGAAGGTCACCATCAACAACCATCTGAGTGTTTCTTGCGAAAGAAGCATGCTGCTTCAAGGGTAGTTTCTGGACTTGCTCCAGGACCATGTATATGTCGTGCAACCTTCAATCCCAATTCGTAGTTGTTGATGTGATCCACTGGTCAAAGAGAATGTGGCAAAAAATATTTTGTCTGCCATATTTGTCACCATATGTCTCTACAGTGGTATTAGAGTCATGTAAATTTACTACGTTTGGGATTTAACCGATATGATTGGAATTTTTTTTTGTTATTGATCTTATTGTATATGATGCAATTATTTAAAATAATTAATGTGCATACTGAGGAAATACCACATAAGATCCTAATATATATAAATATACATATATATAGACATATATTGATATACATATATATGAATAAATATATATATATACAAATATATATAAATATATGATATCATACCTGTCACTGTAAATTTTTTTTTGATGGTGTATGTAAGCATGGTTATGGCCAATAACCATGGATATATGTGCTTGGTTGAATGGTTTTAGTCCTGCCTCTTAAATTTGGCTTACATACGAGCCTCTCTCTCTTTTTCCTATAAATAGAGGGGTAGTCTAAAATTTCAAGAGACATAACAATAAGCTATGATAATTTTTGTCCTCTCACAGTTGTGATAATGTGAAAACTTGAGCAAGACTTACTCATCAAAGGGAGAGACATTAAGGGAGAGATAACAAGGGAGAGAAGTCAACACTAGCACGTTAACATTGACATGACAACTCCTTCCTATCAGTGCTAAAAGAACACATGAGTTCTCAGTGGTCGACATGGACTAAGTAGAGGAGTGGAGGTTGTTTCCACCTACTAGGAGAACATCATCAATCACCGTCTGTGGTTCTACACCAGAAGGTCACCATCGACAACCATATGAGTGTTGCTTGTGAAAGAAGCATGCCACTTCAAGGGTAGTTTCTAGACTTGCTCCATGACTAGGTATGTGCTGTGCAACCTTCAATCCCAATTCATAGTTGTTGATGTGATCTGCTGGTCAAAGAGAATGTGGCAAGAATTTTTTTTGTCTGCCATATTTGTCACCATATTTCTCTACAGTGGTATCAGAGCCATGTAAATTTACTAAGTTTAGGATTTAACCGATATGATTGGATTTTTGTTTTGTTATTTATCTTATTGTATATGATGCAAATATTTAAAATAATTAATGTGCATATTGAGGAAATACCATAGAAGATCCTAATATATATAAATATACATATATATGCACATATATAGACATACATATATATGAATAAATAAATATATATAGATATACAAATATATATAAATATATGATATCATACGCGTCACCCTAAAATTGTTTTTGATGTTGAATGTAAGTGTGGTTATGACCCATAACCATGGATATATGTGCTTGGTTGAATGGTTTTAGTCCCACCTCTTAAATTTGGCTTACATACGGGCCTCTCTCTCTTTTTCCTATAAATAGAGGGGTACTCAAAAATTTCAAGAGACATAACAATAAGCTATGACAATTGTTGTTCTCTCACAGTTGTGATAATGTGAAAACTCGAGCATGACTTACTCATCAAAGGGAGAGACAGTAAGGGAGAGACAACAAGGGAGAGAAGTCAACACTAGCATGTTAACATTGACAGGACAATTCCTTACTATCAATGCTAAAAGAACACAGGAGTTCTCGGTGGTCCGCGTGAACTAAGTAGAGGAGTGGAGGTTGTTTCCAACTACTAGGAGGACATCATAAATCACCGTCTATGGTTCTACACCAGAAGGTCACCATCGAAATCCATCTGAGTGTTGCTTGTGAAAGAAGCATGCCACTTAAAGGGTAGTTTCTGGACTTTCTCCAGGACTAGGTATGTGTTGTGCAACCTTCAATTCCAATTCGTAGTTGTTGATGTGATCTGTTGGTCAAAGAGAATGTGGCAAGAATTTTTTTTGTCTGCCATATTTGTCACCATATTTCTCTATAGTGATATTAGAGCCATGAAAATTTACTACGTTTGGGATTTAACCGATATGATTGGATTTTTGTTTTGTTAATTATCTTATTGTATATGATGCAAATATTTAAAATAATTAATGTTCATATTGAGGCAATACCACAATAGATCCTAATATATATAAATATACATATATATACACATACATAGATATACATATATATGAATAAATATATATATATAGATATACAAATATATATAAATATATGATATTCATACGCGTAACGCTAAAATTGTTTGTGATGGTGTATGTAAGCGTGGTTATGGCCAATAACCATGGATATATGTGCTTGGTTGAATGGTTTTAGTCCTACCTCTTAAATTTGGCTTACATACGAGCCTCTCGCTCTTTTTCTATATGCAAGTTAATGCTTTCTTCCTATACTCCACTAGAATGTAACTCTAGATTTCACCTTTTACAATGTAATAAGTTAAATGGGAATAGGATAGTTTTAGTTTATATTTTGGCAAATACAAGGTGTTTTGCTGCATATGATTTGACCAACTCAAAAGTCAAACCGATCGACTAGAGGACCAAGGAGGACAAACAACAGGAGGAGTCAATCGGTTTATTGGTGGCTCAACTAATTGACTAGATGAGCCCCGAACGCTTCTTGAACCAAAGGCCATTCAATCAATCCAAGAAACTCATTGACTAACTAAGAGGCCAACCGATCAACTCAAGGGTTGAGTCAACCATCCAGACTGCTTCAAGCACTAATTTCTACAAGTACATGTTGTTACATAAAATGTGGACCTTAGGTGGTAGCAATTCTTTGTCTCCAAAGAATTGCATGTGTGTCCATAACCATTGCTTGTATTTCTTAGTTGCATGTTTCATTTTTGGATATAGTATGTATATGTTACATATTATTAGTATATGGTAATTTGATATGTATATGTATTTATATAATCATAAATCTCTCAGTCCAATATTAAGTCTTAGATGCATTCCATAACCAACACACATAAAAAGCTTAATTGACTAAGCCTAGGGACACCAAACATGATGCATCGTATATCTTGTGGAAGTGTGATATTAGTTATGTGAAATTCCAAGCATGATGCATGACTGTCATGTTGGCTTTTGGCTTTTGGGTGACCTTAATGGGATTAAATGCATAAAAGCATGCAGATGGACTATGGAAAGGAGTTGCACATACATTCTATCCAAGAATTGTTTGAGATGGAATTGGCAAATGTTCCCTTCGTTAATTATTGGTTATAGAATCTGAAGTTGGTCGACTAATAACTTAGTTGTTTTGGGTCATAGATCACTGGAATATTGTATACTACAATCTTCTGAATTTATATGTGAGGGCTATCAATTTGAGCAACATAATGGTAGTGATAATTAATTACAGGCCTAATTAATATCGTCAGATTTTCTTTCAATCAAATCAAATCAAAAGAATTTTGAAAAATTTGCAAATTTCTTTTGTAGAAACAAATGGCAACCAAAGAAATGTTTTCTTTGTCATCGGTCCTTGAGAAGGAAGGACATGCAGAATTGGAATAATTTCCATGATTGGTTTCAGATGTTGAGAATCGTTCTCACACAAGAGATCAAGCTCTATATCCTGGAGACACCAGAGCCAGATGGACCCTCTCCCGCTGTACCTAAGACTGACCATGATGCTTACAAGAACCACTTTGAAGATGTCGTGCATGTCAAGTGCTTGATTCTATCCTCAATGGACTATGATTTGTAGAGAAAATATGAGAACATGCATGTTATTGATATTGTAACATATCTTAAGCACATGTACCATGATCAGGAAAGCTAAGAGAGTTATCATGTCTTTATGGATTTTTTCAAGTGTACTAATGCAGAAGGAGACCTAATAGGTCCTCATGTACTCGAGTTGATTAGGTATTATGATAGCCTTGTAAGACTGGATTACCCTTGGGTCAAGAGTTGGCTACAAATGTAATTTTGCAGTCATTTCTAGAATCATACAAACATCTTGTCATGAACTACAACATGAACAATTTTGACAAGTCGTTATCATAATTGCATGGCATGTTGAAAACTATTGAAGTGCAAATAAAGAATGACAAACCCAAATTTGTGATGATGATCAATATAGGAAAGATGAAGTCAATAAAAAAAGGAAAACCTAAGAAGAGTTCTAAAGGTGGCAGAAAACTCAAGTCTTCTACACTAAAAGAAAAGGGAGGGGTGACTAAGGGAGGCAATTGTCGCCACTGTCACCACCATAGACACTGGAAAAGGAATTGTCCTCTTTACTTGGATGAACAGAGGAAGAAGAAGGAGGGGATAGAGATATCCACTTCAGGTATATACGTTATTGAGATAAATAGGTCTACTTCTTCATCATGGGTACTTGATACAAGATGTGGATCTCACATATGTTCAAATATGTAGGATCTGAAAGAAGTAAACCTTTAAGAAAGGGCGAGGTCGAACTATATTTTGAAAATGGAGCAAGAGTTGTTGCCACAGTAGTTGGAACCTATTATTTATGTCTACCCATGAGGCTTGTAATATAGTAAAAAAACTTTTATTTTGTACTTAACATTAATAGAACCATTATTTCCATATTTTTTATGGACAATAATGGATTTGAATTTCATATAAAGAATTGTTGATATTATATTTCAAAATATGAGATCTTTTATGGTAGTGTCCCAATATCTTATGTTCATTATTTTCTAGATCTAGAGATAAATGTTTATAATGTATATACTAAAAGATTAAAACTCGATCACTCAAACAAGACATACCCTTGGAATTGTCGTCTTGGGCACATCATTGAGAAATACAATTCTAGACTCCATAAAGATGGTTGTCCAGACTCTTTTGACCTCAGATCAATAGACACACGTGAATATTTAGTTTGTTGGTGAATATGACTAAACCTCCTTTCATTGGTCATGTGAGAGAGCAAGTGATCTATTGGGACTCATACATACAAATGTATCTAGACCATTCATAACAAATGCTAGAGGTAGTTACTGGTATTTCATTACATTTGTTGATGACTTCAGTAGCTATGGTTTATGTGTACTTGATGAAACATAAGTAAAAAAATCTTGAAAATTTCAAGGATTTCATGAATAAAGTACAAAACCAACTTGAAAAATGTATTAAAGAACTTTGTTCGAATCAAGTTGGAGAGTACTTAAGACAAGATTTTGAGGACCTTTTATGAGACTGTGGTATCATATCACACGAGAATCCACCTAGAACACCGCAACATAATGATTATCAGAAAGAAGGAGTTGTACATTACTAGATATGGCACAGTGAATGATGAGTGTTACTGATCTTCTGACTTCCTTCTGAGGACATCATATAGAAACTGCAATGTTTACACTAAACCATGTTCCATCTAAACCAGTTTGAAAGATACCATATGAGATATGGTATGGGAGGTGTCCCAATGTGTCTTTTATGATGATTTGGAGATGTGAAGCTTATATAACAAAGTAGTTTCATTAAAGCATGGACCCAAATCAGATAAGTCTTATTTTTTGGATATCCTAGTGAAACCAAAGGATACTACTTTTGTACTTTATCTGATAACAAAGTGTTTGTTGCAAGAGATGTTGTATTCCTAGCAAAGGAATTTATTTCTAAAGGATTAAGTAGGAGGGAAATAGAACTCAAAGAGGTTCAAAACTAACAAGAAAACATTGAACCTACAGAGGTATGATACACATCGTTTGCACACCAATTCACTAGAATAATTATCCTAGAGTTTAATCCTTTTTTACTTTCCGATTAAGGGTAGTATAGAAGGGTCGATCCCATAGGAATTTTTTTTAAGATTGTTTTCTTTTAATCCCGATTGATTTTTGAAAATTATTATTTTTAATATTTTTTAATAACAAATAGAAAATAAAGATAAATTTGAGGGGTTTGGTTTATCTAATGCAAGAAAGTAAATTTCAAGAAGAATAAAAGACTACACTAATGCAAACAAAGAAAAAGCATTATTCTAAGACAAGAAAGAGTAAAGCAAGGAAATTGTTAGCACACAAGATTATCTAAACAAAAGTAAAGTGCTAAAATTTAAAAGGTGAATTGAACATAATCATTTAAGAACAGTTTGAAATAAAGAGGAAAGGCATCGAGCCTTAGGGGTTTCACCACCTTGGCCCTTGTGAAAAATAAAATCGAACGATACATGACAATAAGAAAGAAGCATGCATGTACTTTATTTGTAAATAAACTATAAAAGAGGAACTCTACGTGAACCCATTGGTCCTGGTGTTCATGTATCCTTGTTCTTGATCCTAAAGAGAATTTTTCCACAGTCGCATCCAAATTCTCATGAAATCAGTTTAAGTGTTCTAACTCCCGGGTTCCACAGTTGCTTCCACCGGGAGTAACAAGCAATAAAAATGATTAATTACGTCATTTAAATATGCAATTTATAAACCAAAAACTATCCATCCCAATAGTCATGTAAAAGCTTGATCCGGTTAACACATGGCTAAGGGGCTATTCCCCTCACCTCAATAAGGAAACTACTCGCTACTCATGGAGAGGATAGAAGAAACTAGGAAAGAAAGGAAAGGAGTCATAGACCGCAAATCTAGATCTCCATAGAGTCTAAGGCGGTAACAAATAAATGACTCGTTTGCTTTTTCTCCCGCTCCAAGAGAAACACAGAAAAAGAAGAACCAGAGAAAGGAGATCCAGAACTGAAATAAAAGAACTAACTTTATGAAAGAACTGATCTTTATTGCTTTTGAAAGGAAGATTATAATAAGAAGAAAATGACAGAATTCTTCTTTTCATTGCATCCAAAAAGAACTTGGGGCCCTTTTCTTAGTGGAGTCCCCCCTCCTTTTAAAGGGGAAGGAGGGATGGAAACTCTTGATACAAGACTATCTAGAAAACTCCTAGTCAGTGGCTGAATTGAGAAAATAGTTGATTATTTTTAATTATGATGACCACTTGTATTCTTTTTGCTACAGATTCCCACAATAGTGACTTTGAGTAAATTTTTGGGTCAGTCATAACTGTAAAAGCGGTCCAAAAATATATTTTTCCTGTAGATAATTCAATTCCTTTTCCAACACATATTTTCCCATTAAATTCCGTCTTAGGATGTGAGAGTTGTGGCAATTTTGGTACGGGGTATATATTTAAATTAGGCACTACATGATTTTGTACAAAATATCTTCCAAGGAAAAATAGTCATTGAGCATTTTCCTACAAAAAATCAACCAAATATAATTAAACTCTAAATTAATAAAAAAATCTAAACTAATATAATTAATTACAAAACTAAGAAGATAAATAGAAAAACAATCCTAAAATATATTTAAAAGATGCAAATAAAAAAGATAAATATACATTTATCAAAATACCCCAGACTTGAATCTTTGCTTGTCCTCAAGAAAATAAAACCCAAATAAAGTCCAATTTATCCTCCCAATATGCCATTCCTCACTCTTGTAACGACACTATAATCCTTACCTCCAATTTTTGGCCAAGTGACCCAATCTCCTAGAACCACGTAGCATAAAGTTCTATATTTCCTATCAAAATAATTATCACATCTTGCGTCAAAAATAATATTTTGTAGAAAAATAGGCTTCCTCTTCTGTTGCTTTGACACTCTCAATTTTTAATTTTTTTTGTTAGTTATTTGCACAAGAACAGGAAGAAAGAGGGAGTGTGAACAAGTGAAGAAGAAATAACAAAATATTTTTTCTTTGATCCCTCCTCTATTCGACTCAGGACTTTGATTTGCGATGTTGTGACTACATTGTTCATAATTTTTTTCTTGTGTTCTTTGGCATCTTTTGATGGTACACCCCTTTTTGGAGTATTGAATTTATTATTTGGGAAGTGTGCCACCATGTACCTAATTTTTGTTTGGTAGTGATTCTTTACTGCTCTTTCTAGAAGAAAAATAGAGGGAATGAAAATATGTTCTAGTGCTTATAACTTCTAATATTTTTTTAGAGAGTATCATTGCTCTAGTTAGAATATTCCTATAATTCACATCATACAAGTTTTATAACAAGATAATCCATTTTTTTAAATACAAGGAAAAATTATGCTTGGTTCTAATCGATTCCTTATGACTTGCCAACTATTCCAAGCAGTGATGTTATTAGGGGTCCTAGGTGACATGGTGGTTTCAGACACGGTAATTTGTAATAGATTTTTGCAAGAAGTTTGCTAAATTCAAGGGGTGCAATTACAAACATCTATTTATATTGGCCGAATAGATAAATGCCATTTTACAACTACAGAAAATAGAAAAAAAAAGAATGGCAGATTAGATAAAGGCCATAAACTAAAGCATATACATAAAAAAAAGAAAAATTAAGAAATTAAGAAAAAGATAGGAGGGTGGGATGGAATGGTACAACCCACTTCCACCCCAGACATAGATTTTTGCTCGTCCTGAGCAAAACCCAAACTCAAGATGGAGGGATGAAGATCACAGCAGTGGCAGATAGTAAGGCAGTGGAGGAGCGGAGGAGGAGACATGGTTGTGGTAGTGACTTGGTTGATTTCCTTAGAACCACTCCATCTTTGCCTACATGTCTTGAAATGTATCATGGATGGCTGGGCGTACATCAGTATACCAAGGACAAAAATTGAAATCAAGACAGTTAGGTCCCCATGGTTTGACATGTGGTGGAGAGTAGTCAAATTGAATCTCATTTGTATAAGGATAATTATTATAAGGAGCATTGTTTTAACTGAATTGCAATTTTTCGATTGTATGTTATCCACTAATGTCAATGGGGGTTGGGATGAAGGGATGCTAGTCAGCGTATCTATCCATGATATTTGGCTGCACTGCTTGGGTAGTGATATGTAGTGGTGGCTCATAAGGCATTTGACGATTATCATAAAGTGGGACCTTAAAGGGAGATGGAGGAGAGGAAATGGGTATTGTCATAGATGGGTATGGGGATTGTGGGAGGGGAATTTCTGGAGTGGTGATGTTGGTTGTGCCCAAAATACAAATAGTGGGAGGAGAAATGTCCATCTTGATATGGATGACTTGGGCAGTTTGAATGGTAACTTGATTGTCCACCAGAGAAATTTGGGTCTTGGTCACATGTGGCAGTTCAAAATTCAGGAAACGTTGTTGCATCTTATTGAACTGGTCCATGCATTCCAGGAAATAGACTTCTTCCTCCTGGGTGTACTTCATGATACCCCTAGAGGCTTGAAAATTTATGAATTCTGTTCCCACTCATAGTGTGAGAAGTCCTACCTCAACGTTGATGAGGGCCCTGGCCATGGTGGGGAATGGCCGACCAAAGATGAGGGGGTAGCGAGTGTCTTCGTTTATGTCAAGTACCACAAAGTCACAGGGGATATAGAAATTTTCAACCTTGACTGGCACATCATCAATTATACCAAGAGGTTTTGTAATGGAAGAGTCTGCTAGTTGAATACGCATCAGAGTGGGTCTAGTATTAGTGAGCCCAAACCTTATACACATGCTCAAAGGGATGATATATACACTATCTCTAAGATCAGCTAGGCCCGAATGATTGGTAGAGTCACTGATAGAACAAGTGATCCCAAAAGATCTTGGGTCTTTGTATTTCTTTCCCATTTACTTTGGATGATGTATGATGTAGTTCTAGCTAATTTTACCATTTCAGATTCTTCGGTAGTGCGCTTATAGTTTAGAAGGGCTTTGAAGAATTTTTTCCATTTGGGTAGATCATTCATAACATTCAAAAGAGGGATGTTGACACATATGTTTCACATAATTTCATTGAATTTGTTGAACCTAGAGTCTAATTAGGTATTCTTCAGCCGACCGGCAAAAGGTACATGTGGCTTATATACATGACTCTCCTTTTGTGGGGGATGTGATCTCAGTGCCTGAGGGACAACAACAACCTCTTCATCGCCCCCGTGGTCAAAATCTATGAGGGGGACTTCCTTCTTCTTCTGTGGTAAGGCTGGATCTCGTAGTAACATACTTAAGTTGTTCAATATGCTTGGGATTGGGTTCAAGTTGGCCAGAAAATGTGTTGGCAAGGGTTTTTTGTTGAGCAAAAAGACGGGAAAACTAAGCATAAGTAGACTTATGATGTGCTATTAGTATTTACTCTAAGGCAGCTACCTTATCGTTAGTTGAAGGAGTGGGGACATTCTGTTGTGGTTGAGGTGGAGGTTGATAAAGGTTTTGATATTGTTGTCCATGGTGATGGCCACAATTTTGGAAAATTTGCCTAAATTTCCTTGGTTCCCAAAATTCCTATAGTTGTTATTGTATGGAAAACCTGGTGGTGGATGACAGTTGGCTTGGGGTTGTGAGGATCTTTTTGGAGGGGAAAGCTGAGATGAGTTTTCAGCTCCTGAGGGGTTTCCATATTGAAATCCGGGATGGTTTCTGGCTTGGTTTGGATTGTAGTAATCTTGGCCTGGGATACTATGATAGAGTTAAGGTCCTATACTTTTTGACCAACATCTGGATGCACAAGGGTGTTGTAGAGATATTTACATTGGATGGTATCATATCCCACATAGAGATTCTACAGCCCTCACTTGTTGAGGTTGTCTTTCATAGGCATTAAATGATGATTCCAAGTGGTCTTCTTTTAAAGAGATTAATTTAAGAGCTTCGACAATAGTATGAATGTCTGGGTTTACCTCAGCCTTAGCCACTTTTAAGATCCCAATGGTTCGTCATCTAGCCTGAGTTTCAGAAGATCTTTTAACTACTTCCCATGTGTTGCTTAGGTTTTAGAACATAAAATTTCCTCCAAATGAGGAATCAAGGAATTTCTTGGTGTCATCATCAACACCACGATAAAATATCTCAACAAGTTGAGATTGTGATATGTCATGATAAGGGAAATGACGAAGGAGTTCCTGAGATCTTTCCCAAGCTTCTCCTAAGGTTTCCCCAGGGACCATTGAAAACTACAAGATTTGTCCTCTAATCTCATAGGTGGGGGAAGGGGGAAAGTATTTATCCAAAAAAATTGTTTGAAGTGCTTTCCAAGTGGTGACAGGGGTTTTACTCTCCATGGCATTGTACCAACTGCTGGCTGCCCCTGAATGAGAGTATCTGAAAAGTCTAATTCTAATGGTGTCTTCAGAAACACCTGGGATCTTAGTCAAGGAGTTAAGGTTTATGAAGCATTGTAGGTGATCTTGACAACTTTCACCCTTAGTCTCAGAAAAATGATTGGCCCGAATCATCATGATCCACTAAGTGTGGATCTCAAATCGAGGGGTTGTGATCGCGGGTGGCACAACTGGGTGTTGTGCATATCCGGTTTTTGGAGTGGAAAAATCCTTAAGTTGTTTTTATCTCTCAGCCTCCCTCTGAGCGGCTTCTATAATCTCTTGCTCAGCGATATAGGTTGTGTGCAAGTTGGCTTCTTGAGTAACACGTTCAGCCATCATTAACTCTCTTTGAGTGATAGGTGCCTGCTCAATCCTACGGGCAACCTCCTCTTCATCCATCCTATGTTGGTTTTGTCAATTTAAGCGATGGAAACTTCTTTCTGGCTCGAGATCAAAAATTGGCGGCGTAAGATCGTTTGATGGGCGGTGCATTCACAATTATACAGTTATATTCATTTGTAGAAAAAACATGCTGTTAGAATTGAATCTCAGCAGAAAGAGGAGATAGCACTTCCAGAATGTTTACTCATAAGACATTAAAAAATAAATAAATAATTCAAAAAATTTTGGGGTTCGAGAAAATGATCTGTTGTCCCCGACAACGGCACCAAAATTGATGTGTGTCATTTGCTTACCAATTCACTAGAATAATTATCCTAGAGTTTAATCCTTTTTAACTTTCTGATTAAGGGTAGTATAGAAGGGTCGATCCCATAGGAAAACATTTTTAAGATTGTTTTCTTTTATTCCCGATTGATTTTTGAAAATATTTTTTTTTGGTATTTTTGAATAACAAACAGAAAATAAAGTTTTATTTGTGGGGGTTGGTTTACCTAATGCAAGAAAGTAAATGGCAAGAAGAATAAAAGACTACACTAATGCAAAGAAAGAAAAAGTATTATTCTAAGAAAAGAAAGATTAAAGGAAGGAAATTGTTAGCATACAAGATTATCTAAACAAAAGTAAAGTGCTGAAATTTATGAGAATTGAACAAAAAAATTTAAAAACAGTTTGAAATCAAGAAGAAAGGCATTGAGGCTTAGGAGTTTCTCCACCTTAGCCCTTGTGAAAATAAAAATTGAATGATACAAGACAATAAGAAAGAAGTAGGTATCGGGACCAAAAAAAGAAAGAAGTAGGTATGCACTTTATTTGTAAATAAAATGCAAAAGAGGAACTCCACGTGAACCCATTGGTCCTGGTGTTCACGTATCCTTGTTCTTCATCCTAAAGACAATTTTTCCACGGTCGCATCCAAATTCTCATGAGATTGGTTTAGGCATTCTAACTCCCTAGTTCCACGGTCGCATCCACCGGGAGTAATAAGTGATAAAAATGATTAAATACATTGTTTAAATCTGCGATTTCTAAACCAAAAACCATCTGTCCCAATAGTCATGTAAAAGCTTGATCTGGTAAACACATGAATAAGGGGCTATTCTGCTCGCCTCGATAAGGAAACTACTCGCTACTCATGGCGAGGATAGGAGAAACTAGGAACGAAAGAAAAGGAGTCATAGACCGCAATTTCGTATCTCCATAGAGTCTAAGGTGGTGACGATTAAATGACTCGTTTGCTTTTTCTCCCACTCCAAGAGAAATACAAAAAAAGAAGAACCAGAGAAGGGAGATCCAAAACCAAAATAAAAGAACTAACTTTATGAAAGAACTGATCTTTATTGCTTTTGAAAGGAAGATTACACTAAGATGAAAATGACAGAATTCTACTTTTGATTGCATAGAAAAAGAACTTGGGTCCCTTTTATTAGTGGAGTCCCCCCTCCTTTTATAGGGGAAGGAGTGGTGGAAACCCTAGATACAAGACTATTGAGAAGACTCCTAGTCGGCGGCTAAAAACTTTTTGGATCTGGTCAATAGAGAAAATGGTTGATTGCTTTTAATTATGGTAACTGCTTATATTCTTTTTGCTGCAGATTCCCACAACAACAACTTCGAGCGAATTTTTGGGCCAGTCATAAACATGAAAGTGGTCCGAAAATATATTTTTACTTTCCCATTAAATTCCTCTTTGGGATGTGAGAGTTATGGCAATTTTGGTATGAGGTATATATTTAAATCAGACACTGCGATATTTTGTGTATAATATCTTCCAAGGAAAATTAGTTATTGAGCATTTTCCTACAAAAAATTAACCAAATATAATTAAAAATCTAAATTAATAGAAAATTTTAAACTAATACAATGAATTACAAAACTAAGAAGATAAATAACAAAACAATCCTAAAAAGTTATCTAAAAGATGTAAATAAAAAAGATAAATACACATTTATAAAGGTACAAGAGGAACATAAAGAGTCACAAACTATTGTGGAATCTCAAATTCCTCATGTAACACATGAACCTCGCATATCTAGTAGGACACACCCTAAGCCCGAAATATTTGGTTATCTTGTAACACAAGAAGAAAATGAGTTGGTACAACTTACCTAGAAGTTGTTATGGGACTAGACTCTAAGAAGTGGCTTGAGTCTATGAGGTCTGAGATAGAATTCATGTACACCAACAAGGTATGGACCTTGGTGGATCCACCTGAAGGGGTAAAATCCATGGGGTGCAAGTGGTTCTTCAAGAAGAAGACTGACATGAATGGTAATGTACAGACCTATAAAATATGATTGGTTGCAAAAGGTTTCAGACAAGTTCAAGATATTGACTATGATGAAACCTTTTCTCCAACTACCATGGTTGAGTCCATCATGATCATGCTTGCAATTGAAACTTACTATGACTATTAGATTTGACATATGGATGTTAAAACCACATTCCTTAATCAGAATCTACTTGAGTATGTGTACATGACACTACTTGAGGGTTTTATAAATCCTAAGGATGCAAATAAAGTCTATAATCTACAAAGATCAATCTATAGATTAAAGCAAGCATCTGGAAGCTGGAGTCTTTGATTTGACAAAATAGTCAGAGAGTTTGGCTTTAGTCAAAATGAAGACGAACCATGTGTTTACAAGAAGGTTGGTGGGAGCATGATTGTATTCATTATATTGTATATGGATGACATACTATTGATGGGGAATTACATTCCTACTTTACAAATTGTAAATACCTAGCTAGAAAATACATTCTCTATGAGAGACTTAAGGGAAGTATCTTATATCTCAGGAATCAAGATCTATAATGATAGATCTAGAAGGATTCATGGCCTAAGCCAGAGCATATACATTGATAATGTGTTGAAGAGGTTCCACATGGAGAACTTAAAAAGAGGAAACCTACCCATGTTTCATGGTGTTACTATCTATAGAGATTAGTGTCCCATATGCATCTACAATTGGATCTATCATGTACGCAATATTATGTACTTTTCTTGATTTCTCGTATGCCTTCAGAATGATGGAAAAATATCAATTAGATCTCGATGAAGTACAATGGACTTTTGTGAAGAACATCCTTAAGTACTTGAGAACAACTAAGGATTAGATCCTTGCCGATGGTGGTGAGGAAGAGTTGGTGGTAAAAGGTTACACTAATGCAAGGTTCCAAACTGAAAAAGATGACTACATATTGCAATTCAGATTTATGTTTTTACTAAAAAAAATAAGTTGCAAGATCGAAGAGTTCCAAGAAAGGAATGGTTGTTGATTTTACAACAGATGTTGAGTATGTTGTTGCCTCCAATGTTGTACAATTCGGATTTGTGTTTTTCGTAAAAACAAAGTTACAAGTTGGAAGAGTTCCATGAAAGAAAAAGTTATTGATTCTAAAATAGAGGCCCAATATATTGTTGTCTCCAATGTAGAAAATAAAGCTATTTGGATTGAGAAGTTCATCGCTGAACTTCGGGTGGTTCCAAGCATCGGTGATGCAGTAGAGGTTTATTTTGAAAACAATGGAGCTATTACACAAGATAAGGAACCTAGATCGTATCAACATTCTAAGCGCAAAAAACAATGATTCCATCTCATATGAGTTATCATACAACGAGGAGAAGTGAAGATTTGTAGAGTACCAACTAAAATCAATGTTGTTGACCCCTTAACAAAAGTACTTTCACAGAAGAAGCATTATGGTCATGTTAGATCACTTGAGACTAAATTCATCGATGATTGGGTATAAGTACGAATCCGAGTTTGTTGGTATGTATGCCTGAACAGACAATCATATGACAATTTTAGTGACATATCTTGTAAAAAAATTGATTAATATAAAGGCAATCTTCTTCTTTATGTTTGTTCAATTATGCAATAATAGTATTACATGATAGATGTCTAAAGAAATAATGCTACTTGATAGAATATGTCTTTAGGTTGAGGACCTAAACAACTAAATCATTTGTATGATAAGAGTACATACATTCTTGTTATGTCCCTAGTCAGATGTTATTGTGGATGGTAATACACATCAATAAAACATAAGACTAGAGTGTGTGTTGGTTGATGATAGAATCTCATTAGTTAAGGATATGTGATAGCAAACCAATCACATAGGTAGTTGTTAGATAACACTATATCGGATAGATCTACCTTGAGAGTGATACAAAAAGACCATTGAATGGTAGTCAGAATCAGATTTCATAGTGCTAGCAGTGATTGTGTTTCTTAGAAATAAAGGAACTACGCTCATCACATATTGTTTGATGTATTTTGACATTATCCAACATGACCTTAATGCTCTGAGATGCATGGGGAATGATTGGTAGTGATGTAGAAGAGATTTGTCCCTTGTACTGGATTTGATACCCTGGTCACTTGATAAGCGAGACTCAGAAACATATGGCCATTCTCCGGTGAATCAATATATTATATGTGAGCTCACACGAATCTCACATAGCCTTCTCTAGTTCAACAAACATGGTTGAATGTTGAGAGGATGACGTTGTCATGCTTCAAGTTCAATCTAGATTTCATAGACAAGGGAACCATATTATTAGTATAACAGTAATTAGGATTGTAGTTTGAAGTTGTTCTCTAACTTTACAATAACTTGGGTAGAAATGTTGTGTTTCTAGATACCGCTCATTGCTTTTAATATCATAAATTAGTTATGGACATTCACTACCAAAGTAACATGGTACCTATAGGGTCACACACATAGGATACACCTAGAATAGGAGATTACTCATGATTTACTCATGAATTAGGTTTAATTTGATTACTAAACTTTTAAGGTATTTAATTTAAATGAGATTTTCTATCAAATTCTAAAATAATCGATTCAGTAAGTAACCCAACCGGTTCAGATTCATGAACTGACCGGTTCGTATTGGTAAGATGACCGATTGGGACATCAATGAGATTGGATTAGGGATTGATGTTGACGTCATGTTGTGCATTAATCATCATATTCAAGACAAGATGTTTTAAAATAGAAAACATAGTGAACCAACCAATTCAAGTATTGAATCGATCATTTCACGTGTGCACTGACCGGTTCAATAGTGAACCGATCGGTTCGTCATTTACAAGTTTCACAAAATTCAATAAATTTTGTCTCTTCGATTCCCAGATCATCTGGAAGCCCTGACCCTCCTATAAATAGTGGGGTAGTCATGGCTTTCAAGAGACACAACAATAAGATCTCCTTTGAGAATTGTGGAAACGTGAGAGCCCGAGCAAGTCTTACTCATCAAAGGGAGAGACATCAAGGGAGAGACAACATGGGATAGTAGTCAACTCTAGCACATAGACATCAAAAGAACAACTCCTTCCTTTGAGTTTCAAAAGAACAATAGGAGTTCTCGGTGGTCCCCGTGAACTACGTAGAGGCATGGAGGCCATTACCACCCACTGGGAGGATGTCATCAACTACTATCTATGGTGATACACAGGACTTTGTCTCCAACAACCATCTCGGTGCTTGTTGAGAAAGAAGAATGCTACTACAAGGATAGTCGTTGGACTTACTCTAGGACCAGGTATATGCCTTGAAACCATCCATCCTAATTCATTGTTGTTGTTGTGAGCTGATGGTCGAAGGGAATATGGAAAGAAGGTTTTTGTTTTCACTGCCATCTCTATCGCCATATTTCTCTACAAGTAGTTACATCCACACAACATTTTGTTCCGTAATAGGTCTTTAGTTACAAGGTGCTTACTTAAAGAAGCCACTCTGGAATCAATAGAGTCATATTTTTGACCTTGGATCCATGCTACTCTATAGTGCAAGGTGGAATTCAGCCACATGAGATATTCATGGAATCATTTATGATTCCAAAGAAAATGGAATTCTTCACGCATCCTGACGTGAGTCCTAGAGTGCTAGAAACTCTAGAAATGAGTTCCATTTGATGTTTCATAGAGATTGTTTAATAAAGGAGATTGGAAGTTCCATATCAACCAAATAAACTCAATTTTATTCATTGAAACTTATTCTATCAAATATTGTCGCTTCATAAGGATCCTTTAGGTGTTCTTGCAAAAATTTGTTTCTACTATGTTTTTTACTCTAGAGAACCCAATAGGATTTATATAATTTTTTTCACCTAGTAGAGCGATGGTTTTAGTTTCCATGTTGGTTATAGAGACATCTAGGTTAAAGTATGGTAAACAATGTACATGCTACAAAAAAAACCCTAGTGGACGTGTCTCTTTGAGAACTATTAGTGTTACTATTATTGATAGTTTGGGCACAAAAGGTTATTTACCCTTAGTTGCAATAGGGAATAGCACAATAGAGTTTGATTTTATCATCAACACAACAAGGTTGATCTGGAGGTTGGAAAGACCAAGCATCTAAAGTAGGTCTTCTGAGCAACATCTTCAAATCAGGGTAATGTCCACCTAAATGCAACTTGTCAACTTTTTTTGTGACTCATCATGAAGGAGTCGTATCCTCATGGGTCATATGTCAGATAAAAATTTTCAATTAATGTTTACTAAGACTTAATTACTTAATCTATTGTATTAGTTTTAGTTAACCTAGGTACGACACACTCTTTTTTCACCAAAGTGGTCATATCCATGTCTGTTGTTTCTAGTAGTAGTATGTCTAGTGTGCTGATTGTGAATAAATTGTTGGCACATTCACCAATGTTTATGTGAATCTTATTCCACTTGATATTCATGGGTTTTATGTGTTCCTAGGGATGGATTGCCTTGATTTGTATAAATGATTAATGTAATGGGGGTTAAGGTTATCAAATTTCATTATATTGTTATGTCTTACTCTTTCAAAAAATATATAAATATTATTCCTATGTTTAGTTTTTGTATCCATAGCATAGAACATGTTGAGTCATGGATGTTTAGCTTTTTCTGGAACATACAATTGATAATAAGTCAGGAAATCCTGAGAAATAACAAGTTCCTTTAGTTCATAAGTTTGAAAATGTTTCTCTTTAGAAGAGTTAATGTCTTCCTTTGTCTAGAGTGATTAAATTTGAGATCAAACTAGTACTAAGTACTTGGGCTATCTCTCAAGCACCATAGGGATGAAACCAACTAAGATGAGAGACTTGAAGACACACTAGACAAGTGTTTTATATAACCAAGTATGTCCCTTGGGGTTTTATCATGTTTCTTGTCAAGGTGAAGGATCAATATATGAGGTGATGCTTGGATTGTAATTATATGAAAAGAAAGCCAACAAAGAACCATGATCTAAGGGAGATATAATTACTTTAAGGGAGATATAATGTTGTCTAAGAGATATTGAGGATCAAAGAACCATGATCTAATAATCAAGTATGATGACATACATAAGAAAACATTAAGGACTAGATATAGTCTCTATAAGATTGTTAAACTCATTTGGTAACTTATTCTAACACAATTTCCAAGAATATGACAAACAAAACTTCAAGCTATATTTAGATAGGTCTTGTTACAAATCTTTGATAATGTTTTACATCATTCTTTTCATCATATATTTTAATTCCATTATTCTCTTGAACTATCTCTAGTTGACTGCTTGGTTAAAGCAACACCAACGATCACATCTAGAAAGTTTCATAATAACACTTGCACAATACATAGATTGCTAAATAGGCCATTCAAGTATCAAGTTCAACTAGTATGCATCATACATATTCAAGTTCATTACCTGAGTTATCATTTACTTCTAATTCCTTTTGTCCATGTGGATTTATCTAACCATGCTTGAATAATTGAATATGATGACCATCTTCTGTTTCAAGGCCCTAAAAATTACTACATTAAATCATCACATAAAAACCCATGTTGATGTAGGATACAACAAAACGACATTTAGAAGTGAGTAGAAACAAGATGACTAAATTGTTTGTACTCGATAAAATATATAACTCAATGAATAAATCTTGAAGCTATAATTAGTCATATTAAATACACTTCCATGTCTTATCCATGGAATTATAAAAACATCTTGTAACCCACAAAAGTCCACATCTCAAACTTTTTAAAGCATCAAAAAATTCTTCAAACATTAATATTCATTCAAAGCATAGCAATACATCACGTGTTAAGGAGGACATTCATTAATAAGTGAAATGAAGCCTTTTTTTTTAAAAAAAGATGGTTGCAAAGAAAATCATCTAAATACAGTATAAGATACAATATATTTTAAACTATTTAAGAAAAACAAAAAAAATAAAATTGTACCAACTATCCATCCTACACTCTAAGAAAAGAGAGTACAAGGATATTTGTATTGATCTATGTTTTCTTTATTTAGTATTTATCATCTTAGTTTATACATTGATATTGTTATATGTGTCAGCTTGTGGAACGGTCTTCTATACTAATTAAGAGTCTCAACTATAAGGAAACTTCCACAAAGACAGTCGATGCAATCATGTCAATCATCATAATTAAACAAACATAAAACTACTTTCAATGCTTGGAATGATAATTGTAAATATCTTTCAAGAAATCTTATTTGGGATAATCACTATATCTTACTCTTATGTATTATACTTTTGGTCATTGATTGGATTACTTTAGAGTGAGGAGTATTTCTAGCTTATAAATACAAAGTCCACAAACCCATCATAAAGTATCATGCAACTATCTAGTCTCACTAAGTCATTATATGAACCATTAATTATAGGCATAAAAG
This sequence comes from Alisma plantago-aquatica, assembly GCA_963693085.1. Lineage (NCBI taxonomy): Eukaryota > Viridiplantae > Streptophyta > Magnoliopsida > Alismatales > Alismataceae > Alisma > Alisma plantago-aquatica. The sequence goes on along the minus strand of OY856413.1, from coordinate 802,572,560 downwards.
TATGGTTCCATCAACCTATGGTCTACATAAAATATAGTTTGTATTGGACACACATGTAATGGTACATATCATATATCATTATTGGTATCATTGAATAATAACTAATTACAATCATATTACTTCAATTAAAAAGGTATAATTCATGTACAATAATGCAAGATATGGTATTAACTATTCTTATATAACAGGTGATCTTATGGAGTCAAAGTGAAAGGGTGTGGTGATAGTTCCTTTCAATGTTAACTAAGTTTTAATGCACTTTTCTCATAATTTTGACTTATGAATTATATTTACACTAGTACAGAAACAACATTCAATGTCACTTATCTGGGCGTCGATTATTTAGGAAAACTGACGCCTATAACGTTCAGCGTCGGTGATGTAGGTCATCTGACTTATATATCCAAGACACGGGTACCGCTTTGCATTCAACGTCGGCTGGATAACAAACAACCGACGCCTAAAATCGCCCGCGAAATCCAATTTTCGAGCGAAAACAATTTGGCACATACAGCGTCAGTTTTTTACCAACAAAACCGACGCCTTTCTAAAATGAAAATTTACGTGAAAAGTTCCAGCTTAGATGTCGGTTATCCTTTGATAACCGATGCCGATAATGGTTCCTGCCAAATTATTTAGGGCAAAATTTGCCTAATTGGACATCGGTTATTAAGGAACAATCGACGTTGAAGACTTTAGGTGTCGTTTGTATTTGATAACCGACGCTTTTTACGAACTTAATAGACCCACGATCGATCGCATTTGTTCCCCTTTCCTATTTCATTGTCTTCATCGCACGCTAGCTGCTGCTTAATCGCCCGCTAGCTGCCTGCTGGTTCTCACCATCGCCGACGCTGCCTCGCCTCACCGTCGCCGCCGACGCTGGTGCTGCTCTGCGCCGCCGCCGACGTTGCTGCTGCTACTTCATCCAGCATTGCCGCCGCCGCCCTAGATCTGTCATGTGTCGCCGCCGCCACCCGCTCCTTCCTCCCTACTCACGCCCGCCGCACCGCGACACCTAGCTTCGGTCTGCTCTCCAGGTATTAGCTGCGCGTAGCCTCTATTCTTCTTTCTCCCTAGCTTTTTACCTACATGCAGCAAACATGGCCGTGGCTGTGTTGGCCTACCACGGCCGTGCTGGGCAGCACGGCCATTCTGGACAGCACGGCCATGCTGACCAGCACGGCCGTGGTAGGCCAACACAACGACGACGATGTTTGCTTTTGGTAAGGATATGAACAAATCTATATGTAATGCTTTATGTAAATTCTAGGATACGAACAAATCTTTTTCTTGCATATATTTGTGCTTCTAATCCTAATGCTTAACCTAATTCAGTAAATTTTGATGCATGTTGAAATAAGATTTAAACTTGATTAAACCCTAACATTGATGAAACGCTAACATCAATTGTGATCAAACCCTAACATGTACATATCTATTATTTTGTTTGTTGGCCTAGAAAGTGAACAATCATTGTTCTTTATATTACTTGTACATTGGTATAGATTAGAATGAACAATCACTAAATTATATATTGTTTGTATGGAGTCCGACTTCATTGTAGATATTTATTATTGTGTTTGTTGGCCTAGAAACCCGTCCAAGATTTACTCATTAGGAGTAAATCTTGGATGTAAGTGTATACCCTAATCTTGTCCTAATATATACTTGTTTTCTCTTTGATCATAGAATGGATAAATCATGGATGTCCACTCGCAATCGTTGCACCTCAGAGTTTATATGTGGTCTTGATCAGTTTGTTAGATTTGTCGAGGAACATAGGAAAAAACCTACAGATAGGTTCTACTGTCCATGTAGGCATTGCGGTAACAACTTGAAAGTCAACACTGGTGAGGAAATCAAAAGTCATGTCATGTGCAACGGGATTGTACACGGCTATACAGAATGGCACTGGCATGGAGAGATTTCAAAATCGAAACCAGTAGATGTCGATAACAGTGCTTGGGTGGAAGAAGAAATTGCCTGCGATGACGTAGATGTGAACGAACCAGTTCCATTAGACATCGTTGATGCGATGCTGGATAGTTGTAGGGTAGAGCACACCGATCCACCTCCTATCTTTAAAAACATTGTGCATGATGCTGAGATACCGTTATACACAGGATGTGCTAAGTTTACGAAGCTTAGCGCTGTGTTGAGATCGTATAAGTTGAAAGCTAACAATAGCTGGAGCGACAACAGCTTCACTGAATTGTTGACTTTGTTGAATGAAATGCTTCCTAAAGGAAACGAGATGCCAATCTCAACATACTGGGTAAAGAAAATGTTGTCCCCAATGGGAATGGAGGCTAAGAAGATACACACATGCCCGAATGATTGTGTATTATTTCAAAAGGACTATGTAGATTTGAAAGATTGTCCAAAATGCGGTGCATCACGTTATAAATTGACGACTTCGGGGGAGTCCAAAACTGGTTCTCCTGCCAAGGTGTTGTGGTATCTACCTATAATATCACAGTTTCAACGCTTGTTTGCAAATCCGAAAGATGCGAAGAATTTGAGGTGGCATGCAGATGTTAAGAAAAATAATGATGGGATCCTATGACATGCGTATGATTCCCCACAGTGGAAGAAGATTGATCTATTGTACCCCAAATTTGGTGAAGAAGATAGGAATCTAAGACTTGGGCTTTGTACAGATGGGATGAATCCGTACGGGACATTGAGCAGCCAACATAGCACTTGGCCAGTCATGCTTGTTATATAAAATCTTCCTCCCTGGCTGTGTATGAAAAATAAGTACGTTATGCTGTCGTTGTTGATATCGGGCCCTAAACAACCTGGAAATGATATCAATGTTTATCTTGAACCTCTGATTGATGACTTAAAGAAACTTTGGGCTGAAGGTGTAATGACCTATGATGCTTTAGGAAGAGAGACATTTCGTTTGCACGCTATGTTGTTTTGCACTATTAATGACTTTCCATCATATGGGAATTTTTCTGGATATAGTGTCAAAGGAGCTAAAGCGTATCCTATATGTGAAGAAAACACTGATTCAATAAGACTAAAACATGGCGGCAAGACTGTATATCCTGGTCATCGAAGGTTTATTTCAAAATTCCATCTGTATCATAGGAAGCGCAAAGCATTCAATGGATGGAATGATGAACAGAGTGCACCTAAACCTATACCAGGGGATGTTGTTTATGAAAGAGTAAAAGACATTGTCAATGAATTTGGTAAGAAATCACAATGTAGTATGGCCACACGGAGTGACAATTCTTCATTCAAGAAGAAGTCAATATTTTGGGATCTTCCTTATTTGAGTTCTTTGACAGTCAGACATTGTATCGATGTAATGCACGTTGAGAAAAATGTCTGTGATGGCATCATTGGTACTCTGTTAAATATACCAGGTAAGACTAAAGATGGGATAAAATGCAGACTGGACCTACGTGAAATGGGAATAAGGTCAGAATTAACAGAATTATGTGAAATGGGTAATAAAAGAACATACTTACCTCCCACTTGTTACACGTTGTCTAGAAAGGAGAAGAAAGCTTTTTGTGAATGCTTGGTAAATGTTAAGGTGCCACATGGTTACTCATCCAACATCTGTAGATTGGTATCAATGAAAGATCTGAAGTTGATAGGTCTTAAATCTCATGATTGTCACACTCTAATGCAACAAATATTGCCCGTGGCAATTCGATCTATATTGACGAAGCATGTAAGGTTTGCAATCACCAGACTTTGTTTCTTTTTCAATAGTCTATGCAGCAAAGTTATTGACCATGATACTCTCGATAATTTGCAAAGAGAAGTGGTTGTTACCCTATGTCAGCTTGAGATGTATTTCCCTCCTTCGTTCTTTGATATCATGGTTCATCTTGTTGTCCACTTGACTAGGGAAGTGAAAATGTTGGGACCAGTTTTCTTGCATTGGATGTATCCCTTTAAACGATACATGAGCGTTTTTAAAGGTGATGTTCGAAACCGTTATCGGCCTGAAGGGAGTATTATTGAAGGTTATGTGGCGAGAGAGGTTATGGATTTTTGCAATGACTTTCTGAGTGGTAATAACACTCCTATCAATGACAAGAATATTGAGGAGGGCAAAGGAATTTTGGGATCACGGGTGAAAGTAATCAGTCGTGAGCAATTGGAACAAGCTCACTTGTATATTTTACACAACATGGACGATGTGAGTGTTTATATCGAGGAACATACCAATTTCATCAAGAGACAACATCCTCGAGCAAGTTCAATGTGGCTTGCTAGAGAGCATAATAAGACTTTTACTAAGTGGTTTGAAGATAAAGTCTTACATCAACTATCTCAAACACCAAATGATATTACAGAAACTATCAATTGCCTCACCTTTAAACCAAAACTGAATGTTATGTCTTATGAAGGGTTTGACATTAATGGGTTCACATATTACACAAAGAGCCAAGATGATAAGAGTGTCATCCAAAATAGTGGGGTCACTCTTCAAGCGTCGACTATGTATTTTGCAAGTGCAAAGGATAAGAGTCCACGAAAAGCCAAAATGTCATATTACGGTGTCATTGAAGACATATGGGAGTTTGACTACATAGATTTCAAAATTACGCTCTTTAAATGTAATTGGGTTGATAACACCAAAGGAGTTATAGTGGATGGATTGGGTTTCACTTTGGTGAACTTTGAAAAGATTGGAGAGAAGGGTGAACCATTCATATTGGCATCACAGGCGAAACAAATATTCTATATTGATGATCCTGCAAATGATAAATGGTCAGTTGTTCTTCATGGTAAAAGACAGTTCATTGAAGATCCTATAGATGAAGAAGAGTACTATGATAAGTATGATGACTCCAGTCCATTCTCAGTTGGGTTGCCAACTCCACAAAATATTGAAGCTAATGATGACTTATATGTGCGCGGAGATCACAATGAAGGATTGTTAATTGATAAAAGATCACAATTATAGAGGCATGTATGTTTATATTTTTTTATTGAAGCTAAATGTTTGCTTTTTTAATATCAATATCATTTTCAGATTTTATTTTTCATTATCTTCTAGTTAATACAAATGCTAAATGTTTGCCTTTTTCTAGTTAATACAAATGCTAAATGTTTGCCTTTTTCTAGTTAATACAAATGCTAAATGTTTTCCTTTTTATAGTTAATACAAATGCTAAATGGCCTGTTACATGAAAAGGATCTAAAATCCAAAGCCCTAGAATGGGTCAAGTTCAATTCAAAATGGCTACAAGTGTGCATTTTGGGTTTTGTATGTAAATGACCTTAGAACATCTATGTAATCACTTGTAATGATGAATTGACTTGTAACTTAAAGAGAAAAATGTTTGGGACAAATTTCACCAAGTGCTAATCACTTTAAATGCAAATTAGAAAATGGATTACAGGCACTTGGTCGGTCGAGTTTTCCTGGATTGAAACTCGACCGATCATCCTTGGTCGATTTTCTGAAGATTGCATCGGTCGAGTTCTGTGAGTGCACAACTCGACCGATGCAATCTTCAGAAAATCAACCAAGGATGATCGGTCGAGTTTCAATCCAGGAAAACTCGACCGACCAAGTGCTTGTAATCCATTTTCTAATTTGCATTTAAAGTGATTAGCACTTGGTGAAATTTGTCCCAATCATTTTTCTCTTCTAAGTTACAAGTCAATTCATCATTACAAGTGATGACATAGATGTTCTAAGGTCGTTTACATACAAAACCCAAAACGCACACTTGTAGCCATTTTGACTTGAACTTGACCCATTCTAGGGCTTTGGATTTTAGATCATTTTCAGATTTGATGTTTCATTATCTTCTAGTTAATACAAATGCTAAATGTTTGCCTTTTTAATGACATTTTCAGATGGGTGACCATGATGAGCATGATGTCCATGATGAGCATGATGTCCATGATGAGCATGAAGTCCATGACGAGCATGCTGTCCATGACGAGCATGGCGAGGATACCAATGTATGTTCTAAAAACATATCATGTATTTCTATAAAATTCATTATCTTATAGTTATGTCATATATCCCATATTTCTATATTGTGCTAATTCAGTGTGTTTATTTTTGTCAAATTTTAGGTTGATGATGCACATGTACCCACTGAAGCACTGGAGCAACTTGATGCGCAGCACCAAACACTTAACAAGAAAAGGGGCATCACTCTGTTGTAGAAGTTAATAGTGCTAAGTGGTAGTGGATCCATATTGGTTGTGGATTTTGATAATGGAGGAAATGCAATTGGAGTGAACCGCAATAATTTTGTAAACTATCTTGGGTGTGTCACTCGAAGCCATTGTGGTGTTAAGTATGATAATTGGCACAAAGTTCCTCAGGGGAAGAAAGACTTGATATGGAAGGATTTATGCATGATTTATTATTATTTGCAATTCTATTTTGTAGATTACAAATTATATTATTTGCAATTATATTTTTGGATACTAGTTAATAAGAATTCTATTTTACAGAATCTGTTTGCATTGGATGAGAAGCTGCATCGTAAAAGCATGATGCAACGCGCTGGAAAGATGCTTAGGAACTATAGGACGAATCTGAACAGAGAATACATAAAAGATGTTGATAAGAAGAAGAAGTCAGCCCTTGAGCAGTGGAACTTCTTGGACAAAGAAGATTGGGACAATTTTGTTGCTTCAAGAAAATCTGAAGAATTCAAGGTATTAGGCGTCACTCCCAATTTAATTAATATATGTTGTATTCACCTATTCAAGATTAACATTTAGTGCTACTAACCAAATCATTAATGTGCATACTAACTAGGCCCTCAACGACGCGCAAAAAGCAAGGCGTGCACTGAATGTGCATGACCACACTATGGGTCCAAAGGGCTATGCAAGCGTTCGCCAAAGACTACAGGCGGAGTCTGCGGCTACTCAGGAGTCTGCTCCTACTCAGGAGTCTGCCACACCCATGCCTCGCCATGATATCTGGATAGCTGGGAGGAAAAACAAGAAGGGTGAAATAAAGAAGCTTGTAACTGCTGAGGCGGCTGCAAAAATGGTAAAATACAACTCTTAGAGCAATCGTTTGAATATTGATTATTTGTGGTGTTAACTTACCAATTTCTGTTGATGGTGATTCGCGGGAGTTGCGCGAGCAGAGGAAACAAGGCATGTTCATCCCTCAGGGCACAAGGGATGAATTGACAGTTGCTCTAGGTAACCCAGAGCATCCTGGACGTGTTAGGGGTGCATGCGCTAGTGTGGGCATCAAAGCATTCTTTGGGCCATCCCAGCGCAAACCCAGATCGAGACTTTCACAAGAAGAGGTAACCTATTCTTTTTTTAGAATGTTACTGCAAAAGGGAATTCAATAATAAGAAGCTAATGTTTCTTTTATCCATGTATAGGAGAATAAGAGAGTCGAGTATATACTTGCTGAGAAGGTCAATGATATAGTTGCTGAGAAGGTCAAGGAAGAAATAGTGCGGTGGCAGGCATCTCAGGCTTCCAATCAGCCTATGGCGACCCACTCTTCTCCTGATGCACAGACTGCGAGTAATCCTGGAGACCCATCACCTAGCACGCCTGCTGTATGTATTGTTTATGACATTGTACCTAGTCTTTTCAAGATGATATGTTCGAAAGGTGATATGTATATATGTATAACATTCTTTACGTAAATTTGTAGGCATTGAAGCCATGCCGCTTAAGAATGCAAGACTATGTTATTGCAGAGGCGAATGCTTACCAGTCCCTTCCTGGGGCAACATTTCATGGGACTCCAATGCCGTAGGGCTACGTTTGTGTGAGCCCGATTTGTGTCTTACCCGATTGGAGGGAAGCTGCATTGCCATATGCCCACCTAGATATTGATACACTTGGTGAGGCAGAAGGCGGGGTGATATTGTGGCCCAAAGAAGATGTCGTCTACACTACTGAAATTGTAAGATAAATTTACATTACTTTAGATTGTTAATGTGTATATATGAGGTCCACTGATCTGAAATTATATATATAGGTTAAAAAGAAGACACCCAGAGCACCTAGGCCTCCACCTCCACTTCCTGCATTACCAAGTTGGGTTCCAACTGACCTAAAATACCCGTTAGGTCCTGCTTGTAGGGGAATGGCATGTTGGCTATGGGCACATAATATACATTGCCCTATAATTGTTTCTTTAGAAGCAGATTATGCAGGTCAATCATACGATAGCTCTTTATTTATACAAGATATTATTGAGCTGTTTGTGTGTGATTGGCTGAATACATCAATGATAGAGACATGGATAAGGTGAGATCTTGTTTATACATCCATATACCTTGTGTAAGATCTGGTGATCTGGTTTCTTATATATTAATGCATACGTAATACATGTTTTGTAGCTACTTTGTCGAAGATCAATGCAAACAATTTGCATTTGATCATGTGGGTTTTTTGATTCCATCATTGATTAGTATTGTAGAATTTGAGTTTTATTTTGTCTGTCTTCTTTTCACATAGTAATAAGCATTGGGAGTTATTAGTAATTGTCCTCAAGATGCTAACTATGTATTATGTTGATCGTTTAGGATAGAGTAGGGAGGGGCAGAAAAACAATAAAAATGGCTTTAGTTGTGTAACTAAATTTCAACATTGATCAACATAAATTAATAATTTCTTTATTACATGACTATTTATTATTTCAATGGAATGCATTATTGTAATTTATAGGGGTACAAAAAAATTCAAAATTTCTGAAGGAAAGGTAAATAGAAAAGAAATTATTAAGCTAGAAGAATTATGAGGTAGTTTTATGACTCCAATGGATACATACGACAACTATGCTTACTTTTATTTATTAATGTTTTACATAGCTATAAATTTATAGTGCCTTATACAAAATATTAATAGGATATGTGGATACGATGTCATGTATAATATGGACCTGATTGGCAAATAGGAGATACAAGACATCCATTCTTTAGCAAAGGTAATCTCACTTGAATCATAAATAAATAGTCTCATTGATATTATGGAACCAAATGAAGCTCTTGAATAATGTCATTCTCTTTGTAGTTTTTTTACTCGACAGAGCCTATACAAATGAAGATCTACATGAGATATGATAAAAGTGGGCACACTCCTTTGTTAAGGAAGTCATCTTTGGATTTTTTGGGCACACTCCTTTGTAGTTTCTTAAACCTTGATGTCATTATTTCTATATACATGTGATGATTATGACTTTTTACAACTTTGAATTTAAAACATGCTATATGGTAGTGAATATGTGAATGATGTGTGTATGATATGAATGTGTGTGAATGAATGTGAAGAGCCACATATGCAATGAGAATTACATTTGTACATGTCTTGAGAATGGAACTAGAGAATGGAATTGTATGTGTGTTTTTTGAATTGTGTATTTTCAAGAGAATGAAATTAAGTGTTGAAGAGAATGGAATTGGAGAATGGAAATGTATGTGGGTGGATGGATTTTGTGTATGTGTTAGTTATTATAGATTTTGTAGGTATGGTGGCCTATTATTAAGATGAACATAGGATGGAACGTGTACTTCTAATGAACTGTAGGTTCGTTATCCTACTGAACATCTAGATGATAGATTTGTGGACTTGCTATAAAAAAATACATGTGTAATCAGTTGTTATAAAAAATTGACATTACAAATTTCAACCGTCAGTTTTTCATAAAAATCAAGGACACAACTATTCCTAAAAGATTGTGGCACCCATCATGGTTGTCCTACCTAGGTTGCAACACGGCTGTGCTACCAAGTCATGGTATCGCTTTGCTTCATCAATTCATCAAATAGAATCCAGTGACATAGCATGTATATGTGACATTGGTTTCTATTTAGAAACATACTACTATTATTTGATCTGTAATAGTGGTTTCTTTGAACCAAACGCACAACATAGAGTGATACCATGACATTGATGTCGCTCTGAATCATTGATTTCTATTTTATTTGCAACTAACATTGACTTTGTATCCTCATTTTTACATTTCCCTTGAAACCAACATAGAAGGTCCTTATATGTAGTGTCACCCTCATAGATGTTGATACAAAACAAACATTATAGGTCCATTTTAGTTGACACTATAGATGGTATATGTACTAGTGATTACAATTTCTCTAGTTAATTAAAATTGATCATATTTTGGGACATTTTCACAATAAGAAATTTAACCTTAATTAGTTTGAGTCAAATGGTAATTTTTATCCTCATTATTATACACATACAATAATAGGAGTGAGAAAAGTTGAGTCACAAATTATATCAATATGTAGAAAGAGTCACCAATAACATATATCTGTCAACTACTTTTAATTCATTATCAACATGAAAATTACCTTTAACTATCACCATGGTTACTTTGATCTATGCTATTAAGTATTATCATCTAGGCACTATGTCCTTTATTCCACAAACACTAACATGATGTACTTCAATGACTCATTAGCTTTATGTTACTTAATAATGTTTCATAAACATAACTCCTGTAAGGATGACACATCATAGTACTATTTCTCATATTTATATGTCCTTATTTATTTTTCTCATGAAAAAAAATACAAAGAAAGAGATTGGGCAAGTTAGAGGAATAGGGTGAGTGTGATGGAGATACCTGACATATTTGGGGGGAGAAAGCATATTGGGATCTATGTCAAAAACCATATTAGAAACTTCATTTAGTTCAGGTGCATCTGCAGGAGGGGTGCAATCTTAAGATGCACTCCAAATTACACCAGCTTATAGTTTTTGGCTTCATCCTCAAATTCAAACATCCAAGAGAAAACAATGGATATCCCTCCCTAATCCTCATCTCCTATCATACCCTAGGATGATCATCTACATCAACTGACTTCCTCATCCATCTCCGAATCACATGGTGAGTCGTCGATAGGGAAAAATGCTTTGGGATTTCTACAAAGTGGGGGATACAAAAGAGCAGGACGGACTATCCTGAGTAGAAGTTGAGGCTAGAAAGACATTCATCCCTAGACCCGTGAGATGATTCAATACATCCTTTTCACATAGGGAAACTGGAAGTGGACATCTCTTCTATCCATTTTTGTTAGCCATACTTTGAATAATAGCGTGAAGGAGGGGGGAAAGGATGATTGATCGTGTCTCCATGTGATTCATATGTTGAAAGTTGTTTCTTTTGTGAACTAGTTTGTTAGATTCAAATGATGTGGTGTGGTGTCCTATAGGTAAACTTTAGATTGATGTTGAGGAAAAGGAGGGTTATATGGTCAAACGTCATAATAAGTGGATAAGGGATCCAATACTTGGTGTTGCTCCTTACTTGATTGATGGTTTTCTTGTTATCACCCAAGCTTGGACAAACAATCTCTTATTCCTCCCTTTGCTTTCTCCTATAAATTAATTTAGGTAATTATAGAGATCACAAGTGTACCTTGGACATGAAAAATACTTGTTAGGATCAAAACAATACTGTGGAAGCATTTCAAATTTAAGGATAGTTCTCTATCACCAGGATGTTTAGTAACAACTAGTGTGATCATTGGATTACTAGCTTCAGAACCCATGCTAGTTGTTTTCTTTACAACTTTTTATTGTTAATGTCAATAATATTTCAAGTCCCTTCTTTGCGTAGGTGCTATCCCAAACCATTAATTCATTTGCAATTCATGTATGGGAATGATCAAATTCAAGGTTACAAATATATATATAGAAACCATGAATGTCCAAAAAATCTTTGATTTTGGGACTACATCAACACATGTATTCAGTATTCTTAAAGTCCATCCTATAGATTATCCTAAAAGGTTTGTGGCTGATAAAACTTCACCTACTAGTGGATCTTTTCCTTCATATTGTAATGCAAAAATTGTAGTTGTTGGAAATTCAATTTCTTCTAATCCCATAGAGCTAGTAAAAGATATACCATGGGCTGGTGAATCCTTGTATAAAAAATATCATACTACTATATGGCATGAGGTTCATGTTGATGTGCAAACACACATACAATAGTAGGTGTAGAAAATAAGTGATGCTTCAATTGAAGAACACGATCTATCAAGCTATAACTCTACAATCGTGGTATTCACCCAATGACTCTATTAGGATTGACAATTGGATGTTATGCCAAATTCCAATGTGTAGGTATACCTGGACATGCATACAAATAGAGATCTTCTAGTTTCTAAGATATTTCTGTTAATCTAGGATTGCCTTCAAATTATAAATAAGAGTTGACATCCTAATCAAGAGGAGGAGGATAGATACGATGAAGTTGTTGATTCTAAAATATGGGAAGAATGTAGGAAATAGGAGATTGTTAAGAATCTAGGAGTAAGAAAAAGTGGATTGTTATGAACAAAAAGTTTAATATATTCAGATGTACCCTAGATCAACTGCTCAAGCAATTTGAACTTAGTTTTGTTGTTATAGTTGGTTAATACAGATCAATAATTTATCTATATGGATGTTATTCATGATATTGGAACATAGTGTACTGAATTATAAGTGGTTCATGATATATAGGGATAAAGTTTTGTTTCTCATTGTGATTCAATTTCTTATATAATTACATAGAACTAAAGTTGAATGGAACAAAAACATTAACTTTGTAGTGGAACTTACTTTACATTTTGTACATATGGGTTTTGGGCATCCATGTCTTTTCTTCTATTTTCAATAGTTTGCTTTTATTCAGAACTATGTTCTAGTAGAATCTTTATGTCTTTATAAAGAGCATAGGGGGCACTCTTATAAGTACCAAAGTTTGTTTATTAATGTATGTTTATTTTTTTACCAATGAATGTCAAGGCATGACATGTTAGGAGGGTTTCCATTACTAGTATAAGAGGATATCTAGATTAGATAATTTCATGAAACCACTCAATATTCATTAATGTTAAAGCATAACATGCTTGCATTCAATTTTTTGTAGTTTTTTTTCTCAGTTATCATATGATGTATTAAAAATATGAACATTTAAAGGTTATTAGTATACAAGAATATCTCTAATGATGAACTTGAAGCACTTCATGAATTAATAAATATTCTTCACTTTTTTGTAAATTAGTTATTCAATTAATCCTTCATTGATCGAACCATGGCATCAACCTCATGACATCCACCACAGTCCATCAACCATAATACATCAGCCTCATGAAATCAACCTCAAGGCAGTTACCATAAAGTTCATTCATCCACCTAACACATAATCGTATTTCATTCTACTCAAAATAACAATTTTCTTACCATGATACCATATAAAACCATGGACCCATCATTCTATTGATAATTCAATAGAACCATTCAAATTTCTATCATTTTCTCTTTGATCAATGTGATTTGGTTGTCAAGAGACAAAAAAATCTTAAATCTAAATATATTTATAACATGTGAATTGGGTAAGAAGGAAGTGTAACATCTCTTTAATTTTTTAACCACTTAAATTTTGCAAGAAATTTTCAATATGAGTGCCTTTTATCTGGCATGAACATGCAAAAAAGAAAATTAACAAACATATTATTTAGGAAGAATTGGTACATCTTTAAATATTCACAGTATAGAAAAATTTGGATATGGAAAATATCGTATTTGAATACACAATAAACACACTAATTTGAGCCAAAAATGTAGAGTTACTAGCAAAAATATATGGTTAAATATATAGTTGGAGTTGATTGAAGACCTAGTATGTGTAATTATTGAAAATTTATTAATCCATTCTCTTCATGAACATAGATCCTACTTCTACATGGATAAAGGAGAAGAGATTCTATGTCTAAAAGCTTAAGTTTTCACCACCATTATTTGACGCAAATCCTCCATCTATGTTAAATAAGGAGCAAATAGTGGATTTCTAAAGGAATGCTATGTTTCCATAATAGGTTTTGTAGTAATATGGCCAAGATGGTAGAGAATAGAATAAGTATGTCATCATATTAGAATAATAGAGAATTTATGAATATGGAAAACCAAGGTTGTTGGAAATCTTACCTACCCTAAGTACATGGAAAACATCCAAAATCACTTCATTTCCAAACGTTTTTCCCACCATATATTCACAATCGTATAAATAGGTATTGGGGTCTAAAGGAGTCTATTTTTGTATATATATATATATATATATATATATATATATATACCTTCTAACATTGTTTCATCTATTGTATTTATTTTTTAATACTATAAGCACAATCTAGATAACTTTCTAGGAGTCCAATGGAATTCATAAATCAAGGGGATCACTTCTATAAAAGTGAAAGGTCTAATTCAAAAAAGTTCATGTTATTGTCGCCAAGTTGGTCTGACATATGGGCCCAACCTGTGAGAAGTATACCTGACTTATAAATAGGATAGGGGGCAATCTTCTATGTACCCAATGTTTGGTTATTAATATTATACGTTTCCACCTTTTTGACCAAGAAAAGAGAAGGTGTAAGATATCAGAAGGGTTTCCAGTAGTCATATAGGAGGATGCCTAGAGTAGATAATTTCACTAAACCACTCAATAATCATTAATGATTAAAGCATAAAGAACTAACATTTAATTTTTTATTTTTTTTCTCAATTGTCATATGATGTATTAATCATATGATCATTTGGAGTACATATAGCATATGAGAATATCTTTGATGATAAACTTGAAACACTTTACAATCCATTCATTATTTTTGATTTTTTCTAGTGAATTGATAATCTAATTAAGCCTTCATAGATCAAACCATGGCATCAATTGTTGGTATGTATGCCTAGAAAGTCTATCATATGATTATTGTAATGGCATATCTTGTAAATGGTTTGATTAATAATAAAGGAAATATTATATATATTCAGTTTTATTCAGTTATGAGATAATGATGTAACATAATAAATGTCTAAAGAATGATGTTAGTCGATGACGTATGTCTTCAAGTTGAGGTCCTAAATAATGATATCATATGGATATTAAGTGTATATACATTCATGTAATGTCCCTAGTCAATTGTTATTGTAGATGTTAATAGATAACAATATCACATAAGACTAGAGTGTGTATTGGTTGATGACAAAATCTCATTAAGTCATGATATGTGATATCAAACCAAACGCATAGATACTTGTTAGAGAATAGTGTATCAGAAAGCCCCACATTGAGAGTGATGCATGGAAACCATGAAATGGTAGTCAAAATCATCTCTCATAGTGATGATGATGATTGTGGTTCTGCAATCAGATATTACTACACTCATCACATGTCATTCGATGTACTTTGATGTCATCTAATGTGACCTTGAATAAGGGTTTCCATAAAGGTTATGCTCAGATACATTGTGACACATGGATAATGACTATGAGTGATGTAAATGGGATATATCCCTCCTACATGAGTTTGATATCCTAGACACTTGATAAGAAAAACTATGAAATGCATGGTCATTCTCATGTGAGTCAATATGTGATATTGATTCTAAATATATCTCAGACAATCTACTCTAGTTCAAGGAATATGGATTGAACATTGAAGAGGATGATGATTCCAAGCCTCATGTTCAAACCAGATAGACAAAGGAACTATACAAGCATTGTAACACTAATCACATATTGTAGGTTAAAGTTGTTCTCCAACTTTCCAATTACTTGGGTAGAAATTATGTCTTGCTAAATGCCACTCATTGCTTGTGATGTCATTTGAATTGATTGACCTCACATGTGAACTGATCAATTCAGGTGTGAACCGACCAATTCATGGTTTGTTGGTTCCTGAAAATTCATGAAATCCCACCTCTTAGATTCCTAATTTGATCTGGAAATCCTGACCCAGACCCTCCTATAAATACAAGAGTAGTCAAGGCTTTCTAGAGACTCAAAAATCATCTCTAACAATTGTTGTCTTATCATAGTTTTGGTAATGTGAGAACCCAAGCAAGTCTTACCTATAAAAGGGAGAGACAATAATGGAGAGCAAGTTGACGCTAGCACATTGACTAGAAGGGACAACTTCTTCTAACCCATTCTAAGAGAACGACAAGAGTTCTGAGTGCTCTGTGTGGACTATGTAGAGGCAAGGAGGCCTTTTCCACCCTCTAAGGAGGATGTCGTCAACCGCCGTTTGTGGCGATCAACTAGT
The DNA here is from genome assembly GCA_963693085.1 of Alisma plantago-aquatica. Lineage (NCBI taxonomy): Eukaryota > Viridiplantae > Streptophyta > Magnoliopsida > Alismatales > Alismataceae > Alisma > Alisma plantago-aquatica. The sequence continues at coordinate 802,556,518 of OY856413.1, read as the reverse complement.
AAGATGTCGCTGACAGCCGCCCAAGTGGAACTTGAAAAACAAGCATGCTACAACAAGGATAGTCAATAGACTTGTTCCAAGACCAGGTATATGTCTTGAAACCTTTCCTTCCCAATTCATAGTTATTGATGCAATATGCATTTTAATGGCACTATGGCAATAATTTTTATTTCCGTTGCCAAATCTATCGTCACAGTTCCTTATAGTGGTACCAAAGAAACAAAAATTTACTATTTTGGGGATTTAATCGATACGATAAAATTATGGTTTTATCATTTATTTATTACATGTCATGTGAATATTTAAATTATTAATGTGCATACCCGACTAAATACCACATAAAATCCTTATATATATATATATATATATATATATATATATAATATGAAATTTATACGTGTAGCCCTAAAAGCTTATTTTGATGGTGGACGTCAACATGGTTATGGCCAATAGCCGCCTAGATCTTTGTGCATGGTTGAATGGTTGTTATTCTTATTTTATATCCCTGATTACATACCAAGCCTCTATGTCCTTTTTCATATGTAAAAGTATTGATGCTTTCCTTCATATATACCCCTTGAATATAACTCGAGGTTTCCCTTTTACAATTTCATTAGTTAAGTAGGAATATGATAATTTTTTGTTTGTTGTTATGGCAAAGAAGGAGTTCTTCACTAGATGAACTGACTCACTCAAAAGTCAATCTGATAAGCCATAGGACCGAGGAGGCTAGACAATAGGAGGAACTGACTGATTAGATGGTGGTCCAATCGATCGATTGGATGAGTCCAAATGTCACTTTGACCACAGACCAATCAAGTGGTTTGAGAGACCAACTGACCAACCCATCAATCCGTTCAAGTGTTGAATTTGTTGATCCATACTTTTGTTCCAGCATAGATAATCATCAACAATAGGTTGCTACATATTATGAGGGCCTTAGATGGTAGTGATTCCTTGTGGATCCAAGGAATTACATTATTATGACCATAACCATCGCTCGTGCTTTATAATTATATGTTTTATTTGTGGATATAGTATGTATTTGATACATATTAGTATGTGGTGATTGAATATGTATGTGTATTTATATAAATATAAACTAATTCAATCAAATATTAAGTCTTAGATTTTTTCCATAAGAAACACACATGAAAATCTTGATCGACTAAAGCATGGACACACCAAGTGTGGTGTGTCATCCATCTCATGTAAGTGTGATGGTAGTTATGTGGACCTTCCAAGCAGGGCACAATACTATTGTGTTGGATTTTCGATCAAACATAACTAGGTGATATTAATGAGAATAAGTTCCTCGATGAATGTAGATGACTATGGCAAAGAGTTTCTCACACCATCTTTCCAAGAATTACATGAGATCGAATTGGTAATTTTAGTAATAGGTTATGAATGTTGTTATTGGTTGTATAATAACTCATCTATTTTGGATCTTGGCTCACTACAAGGTTGTACGATGCAATCTTCAGAATTGATATGTGAGAGCTATCAATTTGAGAAAAATAGTGAGAGCGGTAATTAATTAAAGGCATAACTAAACACCATCAATGGTATTCTAATCAAATCAAATCAAAAGTACTTTTATAAATTTGAATTTTTTTTTCTTGAAACAAATCATCGTTGTGATTAGTCCTTAATAAGGACAAACATAATGGTACAAACTTACATGGATGGTTTTGGACTTTGAGAAGGGTTCTCAATGATGATCATAAGCTCTATGTCCTAGATACATTAGTGTCAGAAGAACATGCTCCTGATGGGCCTAGGGCTGAGTTAGATTCTTATTGGAAGCTTGCCAATGATGCCTTAGACATTAAGCACATTATGCTATGATGTATGAACTATGATAGGTATAAAGTCTCAAAGGCACTTTTCGATTTCAAGATAATACAAGGATATCTAGTAGAAACCCATGTGCTTAATATGATTGGACATGTGGAACATCTACAGCGACCGAGATTCCCTTTGAGCCAAGAGTTAGCCACATATATGATTCTACAGTTGTTTTCTTAATCATATAGCTAGTCGATCAAGTGTTATTACTTGAGTAACAAGGCCAAACCACTGTAAGAATTGCTTGGCATGTTAATAAATGTGGAATCATGAATGAAGAAGGAAAAACCTTTGATGGTAATTAGTTGAGTGGAGTCCAAGTATGAACTCAAAGCCAAGAGGAGTTTTGAGGCTATACATAAGTCCCAAGTCTTCAACACTTAAGACAAGGAGAATGATAGTGCAAATGGAATTTGCTCTTTGTACTTAAAGGGATTCAAGAAGATGAAATAGGGGATATAAATCTCATCTTCAAGTATATATGTTATTGAGATAAATTTATGTACTTCTTCATCATGGGTACTAGATATTAGATGTTGATCTCATATATGTTCTAATATTTATTATTTGAAAAGAAGTAAACATTTATGAAAGGGTGAGGCCAAACTACGTGTTGCAAATGGAGTAAGAGTTTCTACCACTACAATTGGAAAATTTATTTTATCTCTTCCCATGTGGTTTGTAGTAGAGTTAAAGAACTTCTATTTCATACCTGCCATAAATAGAAATATTATTTTTGTATCCTTCATGTACAAGGAAGGATATGAATTTCATATAAAGAATGGTCAATGTTATATTTCAAAAAATGAGATCTTCTATGTCAGTACTCCAATGTCATGTGGTCTTTATTTTTTATATTTATTGACAAATGTTTACAACGTAAATATCAAAATATTACAACTCCATAACTCAAACAAAATATATCTTTGGAATTGTACTCTAGGTAACTTCAATGAGAGATGCATTTCTAGACTTCATAAAGATGGATATCTAGACTCTTTTGATTTCGAATCAATAGAGACATGTGAGTCTTGTTTGTTGAGAAAGATGACAATGACTCCCTTCACAGGTAATAGTGAGAGGGCTATTGATCTATTAGAACTCATACATACTTATGTAAATGACCATTTTAGAACAAATGCTAGTTGTGGTTATCAATACTTCATTACATTTACTAATAATCTTAGTAGGTATGGCTATATTTACTTGATAAAACACAATAAGGAAACCCTTGAGAAGTTCAAGGATTTCATGAATGAAGTATAGTTGCAACTTGGTAAAAGTATTAAGGCACTTAGTTTTGATTGAGGTGGAGAATACTTAAGACAAGAGTTTGAGAAACTTCTACAAGATCGTGGTATAGAATGACAATGGACTTTACCTAGAACACCACATCATAATGGTGTGTCAAAAAGATGGAATCAAAAATTGCAAGATATGGTGTGATCAATAATGAGTTTTTTTTATAATCTGACTTCCTTTTGGGGTTATGCTCTAAAAACCTCAATGTTTACACTAAAACATGTACCATCTTAATCAGTTCAAAAGAGACCATATGATATGTGGTTTGGGAAGCATCCCAAAGTGTCTTTTATGAAGATTTAGGAATCTGCAGCTTATGTGAGAAAGTAGTTTCCTGAAAATCTTGGACCCAAATTGGATAAATTTTATTTTGATAGATATCCTAAGGAAACTAACGGATACTACTTTTGTCATCCATCTAAGAATAAAGTGCTTGTTTCCAGGGAAGTTGTATTCCTAGAAAAGGAATTCATTTCCAAAGGAATCAGTGGGAGGAAAGTAGAACTTCAAGAAGTTTTAGACCAATAAGAAAACATTGAATGTATAGAGGTACAATAGGAACATGACCTCATGTAACATAGGAACCTAGCATATCTAGTAGGATAGGCCTTGAGCTAGAAATATTTGGGTATCTTATGACTCAAGAAGTCAGTGGGTTGGTCATTAATGATGAGGCAACAACCTATTTAGAAGTTTTTAAGGGACCAGAATCTGAGATATGGCTTGAGGCCATGAGACTGAGATGGAATCCATGTACACCAACAAATTATGGACCTTGGTGAATCCACCTAAGAGATAAATCCCATAGGGTGAAAAAGTTTCTTCAATAAGAAGGATGACATGGATGGTAATGTAAAACTTACAAAGTTTGATTGGTTTCAAAGGGTTTTAGAAAAGTTCAAGGAGTGGACTATTATGATACCTTTTCTCTAGCGGCCATGGTTAAGTCCATCAGGATCATGCTTGTCATTGCAGCTTATCATGACTATGAGATTTTGTAGTTGGATGTTAAAACCACATTCCTTAATGGGAATCCTCTTGAGGATGCGTACATGACATAACTTGAGGGTGTTAAAAATCTAAAGGATGTAAATAAAGTATGTAAGATACAAAGGTCAATCTATGGACTGAAGCAAGCATGTCAAAGCTGGAATCTTTTTTTTTTAAAATTGGCCATTCTATTCATCCCGTGGCCTGGGCTTGATCCTGGGACCTCTCGCTAACAAACTTAGTGTCTAACCAGCTTGGTGTCTTCTTTTAGACAAGCTGATGGAATCTTTGATTTGACAAAATAGTCAAAGAGTTTGGCTTTAGTCAAAATGAAGATGAACCATGTGTTTAAAGAAGGCTAGTGGGAGAAATTTTGTATTTCTCATATTATATGTGCATGACATAATATTGATGGGGAATAACATCCCTACTTGGAATATGGTAAAGAATTGGCTAGGAAATATATTCTCTATGAAGGACTTAGGTGAAGCATCGTATATCTTAGGATTCAAGATTTACAAGATATACATCTAGAAGGATTCTTGTCCTAAGCCAGAGCACAAACATTGATAAAGTACTAAAAAGGTTCAACATGGAGAAATCAAAGAGAGAAAATTGACCCAGTTCTCATGGTATTAGTATCTCTAGAGCTCAATGTCCTTGTTCTTGTGAAGAATGGGAGATCATGAGAAAGATTTCATATGCATCTGCAATTGGATCTATCATGTACACAATGTTATGTACTCACCCTGATGTCTCATATGCATTGAATATGACTAGAAGGTATCAGTAAAATATTGGTGAAATTCATTGGACTATTTTAAAGAAAATCCTTAAGTGCTTAAGAAGTAAGCATCAATTCCTTGTATATAGTGGTGTGGAAGAGTTGGTGGTAAAGGGTTAAACCGATGCAAGCTTTAAAACTGACAAAGATGACCATAGATCGCAATCTGAATTTGTGTTTTGGATAAAGAACAGAGTTGTAAGATGGAAGATCCCCAAGAAAGAGTCTGTTGTTGATTCTACAACTGAGGACAGGTATATTTTTTCATGCAATGCATCAAACGAGGTTGTTTGGATCAATAAGTTCATTTCTAAAAGCATCAACGATGCAGTAGAGATGTATTGTGATGACAATGGAGATATTGCCCAAGATAAGGAACCCTGATCACATCAGTGTTCCAAGCACATACAACAGAAGTTCCATCTCCTATGAGAGATTGCACAACAAGGACATGTGAAGATTTGTAGTGTACCAACTAAAAGCAATGTAACTGACCCCTTAATAAAAGCCCTTTTGCAGTAGAAGCAAGAAGGTCATGTTAGATCATTTGGAATTAAGTTCATGTCTGATTGTCTCTAAGTGTAAGTGGGAGACTGTTGGTATGTATGCCCAGAGAGCAAATCATATGCTGATTTTAATGGAATATCTTGTAAATGATTTGATTAATAATAAAGGCAATATTTTGTTTATTTTGTTTAATTCAGCGATGAGATGATGATGTAACATAATAAATTTCTCAAGAATTATGTTACTCGATGACGTATGTCTTCAGGTTGAGAACCTGAATAATGAGATCATATTGACGTTAACAGTATATACATTCTTGTAATGTTCATTGTTGATTGTTATTGTGGAGATGATAGACAACAATAACCATAAGACTAGAGTGTGTATTGGTTGATGACAAAATCTCATTAAATCATTATATGTGATATCAAACCAAACACATAGATACTAGTTACTGAACAGTGTATCAGATAGACCCACCTGGAGAGTGAAGCATGGAAACTATAGAATGGTAGTCAGAATCATCACTCACAATGATGGTGGTAATTATGGTTCTTAAACCTAAAATCATTACACTCATCACATGTCATTTTATGAATTTTGATGTCATCCAATGTGATCTTGGATAAGGGTGGCTATAAACTTGATGATTGGATACATTTTGACACATGGGGAATGATTGTCAGTGATGTACATGGAACTTGTCCCTCCTATAAGACTTTGATATCTTGGGCACTTCATAAGTGAGACTCAGAAATGCATGGCCATGCTCATTTGAGTCAATATGTGATATTGAGTTGGCATATATCTCAGGCAGTCCACTCTAGTTCACGGAACATGGATTGAATGTCGAAGAGGATGACCATCCCATGCTTCGAGTTCAATCTGGATATCAAAAACACATGAACTATACGATCATTGCAATATTAATCACAAATTGTAGGTTAAAGTTGTGCTTCAACTTTCCAATTACTTAGATAGAAATGATTTCTTGGTAGATACAATACATTGCTTGTGATGTCATAAATTAGTTATGGACATTCGCTCCCAACGTAACTTGGGACCTATAGGGTCACACGTATAGGATACATCTAGAATAGGATTTTATTAATGAATAAGATTTAAACATGATTATAAAAGTGTTACATGTTCAATTTAAACAAGATTGAAATCCAAACTCTAAAATTACCAGTTCAAAAAGTTAACTAACTTGCTCAGATGTCTGAACTAACCGATTCAGGTTGTGAACTGACCATTCGGTTGATCAATGACATTGGATCAAGGATTGATGCTGACGTCATTTTGTGCATTAACTGAATATTCAAAGCCAATAAAATTGTGAATAGGAAATATAGTGAATTGATCGATTCAAGGTCTGAACTGATGGACTTACATGTGAACCAATCAATTCATGTAACATACTAGATTCCAAACCCTATCCTAGATGTTTTATCTTTTGGACTTAGCCAAACATGGTTGAGATTAGATCTAGGTGAGGCTTAGTATAATCGTGATTAATTAATGCATGTATACATCACCCTAATGTAACCTAATGATTTCACATCAGTCTTAGGCCAATAATGGACAATTAAAATATGTCACATGAAGTAATATAAAATTTGTGCTAATAATCCAACATAATTCTTTTGGTGATAATATTAACACAATGGACTAAGAAATAGTGATAATAATGAAATAATGTGATATTAATGGCCACAAATATTAATTATGACATAACACATTAAAAGGAATCCCAAAAGTAGAATCTAAGTTAAGAATCATGCTCATTGAGCTCCAATTGCCTTGGGAGTCAAGTTTCACATCACTTACATAATAATAATTTACTTAATTCAATTTGGAAAAAAGATCTAAGTTTTCCCTAAAATATCAAATAAAAATAATAAATGACTCCAAAAAAGGAAAATAATCTTGGATTCGTAATGTACATAATAAATATAGACTTTGGGTGAATTTTCATCCAATTTGGAGAAAGTATGTTTAAAAGGTGTAATCAGGAGAGAGAAAGTGTATAGAACTTTCAAAATATTGAATAATTGTACAAACAACTCCAAACTATTAAATTTATGGCAAATTTGTATCCAACACATTAAATATGACTTGTGGGTGAATTTTCATCAAATTTGGATAATCCTAATGTCATTAATGAAGGAGGAAAGAGAAAATAAGATTTGATTTATTTAACACATCAAAAGTCTTCAAAAGGAAAATCTAATTTCATAAGCAGAATCTACATACTTTAATTAGCCTTAGCGAAAAATTCCAATTAATTTGGGATTGGTTTGCACCCTCTAACAAAGAGAGAGAAAATGAGAAATAATGGCATTCACACTTTATTCAAATCAGATTAGATTTTCATTTAACTATCACGCTGTCACACTATAGTTTTTGGATTTTCATATTTCCTTTATGCGGCTAGCTTTTCCGCCATTGGATCCTTCATCGAATGGTTGTGGAGTCATCTCCTACCTTGGGTAGGATTCTGAGAAGATTGTGAACAATGGTTTAAGTTTTCTTTTCCCCAAATCTTCCTCATCTCTAACCCTTTTCTCCCGATTTCTTTTCCATCAGTTTACTTTTCATATTCCAATGAGATATATCCCTAACTCGTGTGATTTTGTTGCAATTTTGGGAATATACCAAACCTTGGGGACTCTCAGTCAATATTCAGTTTTCTCAAGGAACACTCTCCCCCCAATATATATATGCACCTACGCCTTCGGCAGACCTCACACAAACTCAGCCACGCATCAATTTGATCAGAGCTCCCTCATACAACCATCGCTGACTTGTTCTTCACCTTGAGTTTGTGGCGATTGTTCTGGGTGTTTGGCAACACCAGCAACCAAATTAACATGCTAGGTAATTTCGCAGTCTCTCCCTCTTTCTTTTTATGTCCTTGGTTTCACAAATGATCAACTGAGTACAGAAACCATAATTTGGCTCTGAGCTATTGCTCCATGGCTTGCGGACATGGCAAGCAGGCTTGGAGGGGAGGAATCTCACCAGTTCATTCTCGATTATACCCTTCTAATTCTCTTCTTTCCTTTAATTTTCTCGCGAGGGTATTTTTGTCTTTTTGCACCTTTATTTCTTTCATTTGGAGCGAGTCCAACCAATGTTTGACTAGGGAACATGTCTGCTTGTGGTTGGTCCATGTCAGTTGGGCCTGGCTTCCGCTCTCTCTCCCTCTCTTTTGAAATTTCTCTATTTATGTGGCATTTTCTAATTATCTGATTTGTCGAATTTCTAAAATGCATAACTAATTATATGTTTGGCAAAAAATTACAAATAAAGTCACTTGATTTAGAAAAATAAGACCTAATAAGAGCTATCTTTTGGTGTTGGTTTTGTCACCTAAATACAATCTTAAAAATAGGTGATTTGAATGAATTTACATAAATATATAATAACTTTTAAATTTATAACCAAATATTTAAAAGTCATAAAAATATAATAAAATATGTTTTGGACTCAAGAAAAGGGAACCTAAAATATGACATGGTTTTGATAACCTAATTCACTCATTAAGAAAAAGGTAATTTTTAAGGTTTGAATAATTAATGTGAAATTGCCCTAAAATTTACATATACGATTAATAGGTTCTTTGGAGGCTGAGACTTGGATCTAGAAGTGTTTTGGATTGGTATAGGATATAAAGTGATGTATGTTTGCATCTCCTATTATTCTATGTTGAGAAAATCACGTATTTTCTTCATTCTCTTGGACCTATAGACATTAGCCTATACACAATGTCTTTTCTTTTGAAAATCATGGTTCATGTGAACTACCTTATTTTTTATCGATCATGTTATCATGGATATTCCGTTGGAATCTCTATTATGATTTGTGCATGTTGGACTTTAATGATGATATGTGCTTCTTTTGCCACCTTGGTAGTGGATGTTTATATGGCACATTATGCAATGGCATGGATCCTCTGATCCCAATTTATACTTGACAGATGTTCTTGTAACGACTCCGCCTCCCGGTAACCCCCAATTAAGGGAGACCAAGAGGTCAGAGCCGTTATCCTAATTTTTGGGATCAAAGGTTCGACAAATAATCACTAATAATTATTAATTTATACCATGACTATACTGAAAGCTGGAATAAAAATAAAACTTTTCATACCTTTTTAAAAAAAAACATGGATATCTAACTTCTATCCACCTCTGGACTCTATTCTAACTAATCCTCCTTGCACTTTATTTCTTAATTTCACAATATGCCACTTTAACGTTTGTCCTTTTCAATTTGTACCTAAAACACCGACAAACAAAACATCGGTCAGCATAAATGAATATGCTGATATGTGGGGGAAACAATAATCAGGCAATTATATGTAACAACATATGGCAAGCAATTATGGTTTAGCAAGCAAACTTGACATCTTAAACATAACTACTCAATACATACATACCCTAATCTTTGTGCTTGTCCCTACAGTGGATATGGATACTACCTCTCATATGATAGATCCCAACTAACCCCCATGATCGTACCTAACAGGTAGATCAATACCTAGGGTTGAAGAGTCGCATGGCACTACCCTTAGGTAGACCAATCTCTAACTCATGATATGCTGAAGAGTTGCATGGCACTACCCATAGGTAGCCCAATCACTGACTCATGATAACCTGATGGTCCTAGCTAATAGGTAGATCATGTACTAGGTCATCCTTTTCATCATTAGCAAAGCCATAGAGGAGGACTAGGATCTGAGCTAGTTAGGTATACATATTTCAGGTGATAATCATAGTCACTTTATAGTTTCATGAAATAAAAGCCATCCAAGTAGTTATTTTTAGGCAACTGATAAAACATCTGGGAATTGTTGTGAAACTAAAGCAATTAACCATAAGTGTAACCACATACCTAATCTAGAGTAACTTGATGTCCAAGACAATCAAACAAGAAATCAAAAATATCCTAAAATTAATGCATAACACCCAAGTGTCATAATTTATCCAAAACAATCTCTAGATTGACTTGGATTCCACCTTAGGATTTCTAGGCCAAGTTTAGCGTTTTATTAGGGTTTTAGTCCCCATAATACATTTATCACTTTTAATGCCTTTTCAATTCACAAACCCTAATTTCAACATCATGGGCATACTTGAATGTCAATTAAGTCTAATATATTTCTTTTACACCAAAACTACCATCTTTATCCTTTTAAGTCATGTCAAGATCATTAGGCCCAATTATCATCTTTGGTTTCTTTCAAATTGACAACTCACATTTCATTAGGGTCTAATTTACATATGAAGTCTATTTATCGCTAATTCCACATTAATCCATTAGAAAGCCCTAATTACCAAATTAAGGGTATTTATCCACAATTAGAAACTTTTATACTCAAAATAGCCTAGAATCATCATATCTCATCTTTATTCATAGATTTGAACAATTAAAGCCATTAAGAGTCATAATTACCAAGATTAGGGTTTCAAGGCCCATTAAAGCATATTCATGTACATGGAACCGTAAATAAATCAAATTATGCATAAAGATCATCCTTTTAGATCTAATGTGTCCTTTCTATAATCAACAAGTTAATATCAACTTTAAACATTCATATAACCCTTCCCAATTCATTAATCATCATAGATTAGGGTTTCTTAATCATTAATGCATTAAAGTTGATAACTTTAACTACTTTTCGAATTGGAAGAGGAATTGAGATCTAAAACTATTTTTAGTGGATTCCTCTCATTTTTCTGAGCAAAATTCATATATTACATGTATCAATCTGAGCTACCAATAAAGAGATACAAATTTTACAAAAATCTTACTTGGACCAATGAGATGCTGACACGTCAGCAATCCCATGCAACATGACTCTGCGTCGCCCGACCGATTTAGAAACATAACCAAATACCAATTTTCCCCCATGTGATGAACTAGATCTTTAAGCCTCGGGAGGGCATTTCCATCCAGACGACTTTGGTCGTCTTCTACCTCCCAATGACACACAGTTACCGCCACCACAGGGGTTAGCACAACTTCACCTCCCCTTCCCCGACCTCGAAGGCCACCAAGAATCACTCGACCTCCTCCATCGCGCCTCCGCGCACCTAGGGACACCTTTAGCTCACGGCCAAATCAGCTGGCCCACTGACCGGCCTTTTTCTCACGTCCATAAATGAACGTGGGACAAAGGAAGGAATCAAGCTTTAAATTTATAACCCGAAACCTTCTAGGCCCCTGCAACTTTATTACGGGGTCGAAGTAGATATACGGGGTCGAACACAGGGACGTGGTGACATTTAGGATGCCACAAATCTCGTTCTTTAGTCAGATAAGCCAAGACGATAGTCGATAAAAGTAAATGCTAGAACTAGTCTAGCAGGTTGTCACGATATAAAACAAAACAAAGAAAAGAAAACAAAACAAAACAGAGCTTGTGAGTCTACTAATCAGAGAAAGAGAGTTCCTGGCTATGTAACCACAAATGGGGCAGTCTATGCACTCGTTCTCGGGCATAGACAACACTCGAACACCCAAGCAAGCATCTAGTATGCACAGTGGCATGTGTCATGTGGTGTCATCCCAATCGCTCTCGCAATGCGTGACTAGAACCATCAACAATATGTCAATGACCCTCTCTCGAGGAATGACATATCAACACCTCGGAATACACTAAGTTCCCTCTCGGGTCTTAGGATATTCTGGGGTGTTAGGAACATAATACCTTGGATCGTCCTCCTCTCGGGTTCAGATCCAAACTAGCGTCTCTTAGCTATTCCTACAACGGATCTCTCGATACAGGCAGAAATAGCAGTTCAAGTGTGTAAGAGATCAACAAAACTAGCAATCATAACTTGGAAAGAGAAAATAGAACATGCAACATACTAGATCTGATATGAATCTACTTGCTTAAGACAAAAGTATATAAACATGCCCAGATCGGGCTACATAGCCAAGAAGGAGCTAACTAGCCATAGACAAGCATAGCTGGCACTAAACAAAGATCGATAAACATCGTTTGTACAAGAAACAAAGGAATGCAGTAGAATGAAAGAGAAGAGGGAAGACATATAGCCCGTAGAGGAGAGGTGGCTCTCGCTCCTTGGCCTCTGTGTAGGTCGGATCTCGGCCCTTGGGTCTTCTCTTCGTCCCTCTGGACTCCTCGGCTCACTCTCTCTCTAGACCGTATCAGGCGGCGGCTGTATCGGTCGACGCAGCCGTATCGATCGACGCAGCCGTATCGGTCGGCAGACTTTTAGGGAACTCGACACACTAGCTCCTTGGTCTAGGCACTAGCTCTTGTTGGGTCCTCCCTTCGGCTCTCCCCCTCTTTGTAGGTTGGCAACTGCTATTTATATGCAATGAGTTGATGAGAGTTGTAGCTTTTATTGGTCCACGTGTCCTTCATCCGTGGCTTCGATCTTGAGGCATCAGGTGGCTGTATCGGGTGACGGCCTTATCAGGCAGTGGCCGTATCGGGCGGCGGCCGTATTGGTTGGCGCGGCCGTATCAGTCATCGTGGCCGTTTCGTTCGGCGCGGCAGTATCGGTCGGTGTGGCAGTATCGTTCGGCACGGCTGTGTCGGTCGGCGCGGCCGTGTCTGTCAGGCCCTATCGGTCAGCTCTTGGAATTCTTGTCTTTTCAGGTTCGGTACTTGAGAGTCCCAAAATTGGCTAGTTTCGGTGCCTGCAAGTCTAAAACAGGCTAATTAGCTACATTATTGGCTATTTTCACTACATTATCTAATGGAGAGACAGAAAATATAAAAGATGAACAAAAGAGTGCATATTAAGACTAAAGTGGCACAAAACTGCAAATAAAATGCATAGAAAATATGCGCTAATTTGTGTGTTATCAACTACCCCAAGCTTAAAACTTGCTTGTCCTCAAGCAAGACTGTGCTCAAAGAACATAAGATAACATCTAAATTAAGCTTGGCAATAAATGCTAAAGTTAAGAAAAATAGTTTTAAGCATCAATACTCTTGATCCATGTCATTTCAGAACAAACCCCCACCAAACAAGCACAATCCTGCCAAAGCAAGATCAAAGAGTGTCCAGGCAAGATTAAGCGAATTAACTACAGCCTGTCGTTAGTCATGAGGGTTTGAATCATAATTATTTAAACATGAAAGAGTTGTCATTTAGGTGATCAAGCTGGTGATGAGAAATGAGCCATCACCATGAATCCATGCATACCAATCAAGAATACCACGCCTCTCACTTATTCATGTCCTAAGAAGCAAAGCAAAAAGACTCTAATGACTTCTGAGGATCCCGATCTGTGTCAGGTTGGTCAATGTAGCGAGCAACAGTCCCTGCAGTCCAAACCAGTTGGTCCAAAGCAGTGAGATGGACTCCTCGTACTACGCCCGAACCAACCCTGCTACTGAGATGATCTCATAGGTCACCTAGGGGGTTCCTAGTGACTCTCTAATGAGCTTTTAGAGTGGTACTACCAAGCACGACATATCCGCATTCATGAGCGCAGTCATACACCGGCTGGGCACCATCCTCAACTCTCCTAAAAGAGAAAACAAGCACTCATTTATTGTTCACACTCAGGCTTTTATCATCTGCATTCCATTTTTAGGCTTGGGTGAGAACTATATAGATATTTTTGGGATTTTGTGGGCGGCCAAGCCTCTTTTGCACATTTTTATATTTTTCATCTTTTTGACTCAATCTAATGTGAGAAGGCACGTAGTCCATCAAGGAAAAACATTTTATCTTGATTATAGCTCAAAACCCATCATGATCCTCTTGACACCAGTGTGAAAAGTTGTAATTATGATTCAAGCATCCTTATAATAGAGGCAACTTTGTGAAATTCGCAGCTAGGAGACTTTAATCATGATTTAGCTCATTCCAACAGTCCTTTCCCATGGATTTGCCATTCACAAAATAGATCAAGGGAATTTAGCTTTAAGCTATGAAAAAGGGACATAACCTTAGATTTATTACCAAACTCAAGGAAAGAGTCAAAGAGCAAGTCAAGCAAGAGGTCAAGCAATTTTTAAGATAAAAATTGTGCATATAGGCATACAATCAAGCATTTATCTATTAGATTCGCACCATATAGCCATAATTAGATAGATAAAAAGCTGAAAATTTTGAAAATTTAAGACTAAATGCAGGAAATAGACATGCATGCAAGAAGGGTGAAGAGAAAACAAGGGTGAAGCCTACCACCCCAAGCTTAAAATTTTGCTCGTCCTCGAGCAAGACTCAAACTTGAAACAGTGAGGTAGGAATGCATGAGTTTAACGACATTTATTTAAGTTCTAAAGATGATGCATGGGTGCAAGGATATCAAAACAGTTAGAGGAAAGAAATTAACCAACAAGAACATGAAAAGCAAAATTTATTGTAATAAAAGGGTGGGAGGGTGGGTAAGAGAAAAGGGGGTGGTTGCCCCACGATACCGACACTGGGATCCCAAATTCTCAGCTTTGGGACCAGTGTCACCTGTGTCTAGCCGACGGGTTCCGCCACATAATATGAGTAGAATAGGCAGATGTGTTGCCCCTGCCAAGTCTGAAGAAGAAAAGTAAAATCTGGCGACTCGGTGAAGTCATCTTTGTGTTGGAATTGATTTGAGATGCACTAGGAGGAATTCTTTGGCAAATCATCCTCAAGGTACCTTTCATTATATGAATCTGAAAATGAAGGTCCTGGGATGTCGAAACAGGATGAGATAGATGAGAGAGGTTGGACGTCATCATGAGGACTCATATCTTCTCTCTCTATTTCTGCACTTGAGGTTGGATGCTCAGATAAATCTTCATGTACCGTCTGAGTCATCCAATCATCTTCTGAGCAAAAAGTACCCCCTGAAGAGTCTATTTGTGGTTCTACCACCCCAATCTTATTACCTAGCGTGGAGTCAGGGGTGTCTTCATGCTCAGCAGCCATGTTGTAGTGAACCGCCCATCCTACCCCCTTGATGTCCACCAAGCCTTGTAAAGGTATGGTGGCGAATGATGGCTCGTGCTTCTCCAACTCGTCTTCGTTACTATACTCACTGCTCCATGTCGAGCAGCTGTCATCATCATCGTCGTCGTCGAACAAATTGTTCCAAACCATGGTTGACGTACTGCTCAAAGCAAAATGACAAGTCTCAATATGAGAAATGTCACTCTGGTCTGGTTCAATATCTGACTCTGGTTCCTCAAACCAACCTTCTGGTTGTGAGGTCGATTGGCTTTTTGAGTCTTCATCATCGTCATCATGGACCCATTCATGTCTATGACTCATTTCTTCCATTGGTTCATCAAATGGGTCATCTGGATAGAATGAAGGGCTTTCCCAAGTGGGTTAGTCTTCACAGAAAAATCCTGGTGAATCTAGTTGATGGTCTGAAAAGGATGGTGATTCATACTCCACTTCATACCCAATGGGATGGTCTTGATGACTAACATCTTCATTGTCTTGTGATGGCAGTTGTAACTGAATTGTAACCAGATCGATGAGCTCTTGGAGCCTCCTGCCTTGTTCAACATCTTTATCATAAAGTTGTTGTTCTTCAACAGCAATGCTTTCGAGACCCGTCGATTCTGCCATGCACGTATAAGCAGAACTCGCTGTATCAAACTGATGATTTAGGATGAATCCTTGTTCAACAATTTGATGTAGACTTCTACTGTGGTCTGCAACCTCGGTGGCTACTTTGAGATGATGCTCCTGCTTGTCTAAAAGTTGTTGCATTGGATTGACATCTTCTTGGAGATGAGGGGCTAAGGAAGTGAGTTCTTGAATACCTCCCCTAGATAACTCCCCTTCCTTAATCAAATCTTGATCCCATGATAGCATGGGAGTCGAGGGCTGACTGACATTCTCCGTTGTTGGAATCTCAACATATGACGACGGTGGAGGTAAGTATAACTCGACTAGCTGTAGAGCACGACCTTCAATTATTTGCCAGCAGTCGGAAATGCGGAAAAACTCAGGAGGACAGGTGGACAAGATGGCTTGTCTTGTGGAAGCAAGGTCCATGGCTGAAAAAAAGGTATGAGAAAAAGAAAAGTGATTTAGTATATATAAACAAGTATGTGTAAAGCAAGAGGAAAACTATGCATGTATATACAGACTTATAGTGACAGAATAAAAATCTACTAGGCGTGTAAACGTGAAAAACCACCTCCCCGGCAACGGCGCCAAAAGTTGACCAGGCTTTTTCTCACGTCCAGAAATGAACACGGGACAAAGGAAGGAATCAAGCTTTAAATTTATAACCTGAAACCTTCTAGGCCCCCGCAACTTTATTACGGGGTCGAAGTAGATATACGGGGTCGAACACAGGGATGTGGTGACGTTTAGGATGCCACCGATCTCGTTCTTTAGTTAGATAAGCCAAGATGATAGTCGATAAAAGTAAATGCTAGAACTAGTCTAGCAGGTTGTCACGATATAAAACAAAAGAAAGAAAAGAAAACAAAACAAAACAGAGCTCGTGAGTCCACTAATCAGAGAAAGAGAGTTCCTGGCTATGTAACCACAAACGGGGCAGTCTATGCACTCATTCTCGGGCATAGACAACCCTCGAACACACAAGCAAGCATCTAGTATGCACAGTGGCATCTGTCCTGTGGTGTCGTCCCACTCGCTCTCGTGATGCGTGACTAGAACCATCAACAATATGTCAATGACCCTCTCTCGAGGAATGACATATGAACACCTCGGAATACACTAAGTTCCACCTCGGGTCTTAGGATATTTTGGGGTGTTAGGAACATAATACCTTGGATCGTCCTCCTCTCGGGTTCAGATCCAAACTAGCGTCTCTTAGCTATTCCTACAACGGATCTCTCGATACAGGCAGAAACAACAGTTCAAGCGAGTAAGAGATCAACCAAACTAGCAATCATAACTTGGAAAGAGAAAATAGAACATGCAACATACTAGATCTGATATGAATCTACTTGCTTAAGGCAAAAGTATATAAACATGCCCAGATTAGGCTACATAGCCAAGAAGGAGCTAACTAGCCATAGATAAGCATAGATGGCACCGAATAAAGATGGATAAACATCGTTTGTACAAGAAACAAAGGAATGCAGTAGAATGAAAGAGAAGAGGGAAGAGATATAGCCCATAGAGGAGAGGTGGCTCTCGCTCCTCGGCCTCTGTGCAGGTCGGATCTTGGCCCTTGGGTCTTCTCTTCGTCCCTCTGGACTCCTCGGCTCACTCTCTCTCTAGACCGTATCGGGCGGCGGCCATATCGGTCGACGCAGCCGTATCGGTCGACGCAGTCGTATCGGTCGACGCAGCTGTATCGGTCGGCAGACTTTTGGGGAACTCGACACACTAGCTCCTTGGTCTAGGCATTAGCTCTTGCCGGGTCCTCCCTTCTGCTCTCCCCCTCTTTGTAGGTTGGCAACTGCTATTTATATGCAACGAGTTGATGAGAGTTGTAGCTTTTATTGGTCCACGAGTCCTTCATACGTGGCTTCGATCTTGAGGCATCAGGTGGCTGTATCGAGCGACGGCCTTATTGGGCAGCGGCCGTATCAGGCGGCAGCCGTATCGGTTGGCGCGGCCGTATCGATCGGCGTGGCCGTGTCGGTCGTCGCGGCCGTATCGGGCGGTGCGGCCATGTCGGTCGGCGCGGCCGTGTCGGTCAAGTCCTATCGGTCAGCTGCTGGAATTCTTGTCTTTTCAGGTTCGGTACTTGAGAGTCCCAAAATTGGCTAGTTTCGGTGCCTGCAAGTCTAAAACAGGCTAATTAGCTACATTATTGGCTATTTTCACTACATTACCTAATGGAGAGATAGAAAACACAAAACATGAACAAAAGAGTGCATATTAAGACTAAAGTGGCACAAAACTGCAGATAAAATGCATAGAAAATATGTGCTAATTTGGGTGTTATCACCCACGCAGGCCGAGTCTGCAACACGCGGTCGGCCTTGCAGCCATGCTGCTGCTGCAACGCATGGGCTAGGGCATAGTGAAGATGGTCGAGATTCCCCATGGTATCGTGGGAGAATCATGCCTCACCATAAACCCTTCATGGCTCCTCGTTGCTCTAGGGGTTGCACTACCCTCTCATGGCTAGGGTTTGCACGAAAAGAACAAGGAGAAGAGAGAGGGATGCATGGAATCTACTTGGGCTCAAGGATAAGGGTTCCACCCTTATATAGGGGAGGATAGCAATGCCCTAACATGCTTTCCCACAAAGAAAATGAATCCCTTTCCCAATAGGAAACCAATTTTCCTTAATTATGAAGTATTCTCTCTCTTAATTATCTCCTTGATAATCTATATTCTTTAGTTATTAGGAATTCGAAAATTATCTCTCTTACCTTCTTTTTGCTTGGCTTTTAATCCATTGGCCATGAAATTTTACTTCCTTATAACAAAAGTATTTCTTTTTGATAATACCAAAATTCATTAATTATATAACACATTATCCTCATATTTAAGACTTTTGTATTATTTGTATTTTTCTCTTTCTTCTTCTATATTGGGACTCCTTGGACCCCAAGAAATTCTAATATTTCGAAATTCCTTTTTAAGGATGTTTATTATCCTTCTAGATGCATCCACATCCCTTATTTCTCATTATCTTGCTTATTTCTTTATTAAAAGATTTCTTTTCAAGGATTTCTCTTTATCTTTTATTTCCTTTTTCCTCTTTTCTTATTTCTTCCATTAGAAATCACATATAAATGAAATTTACTCAATTGTGTCCATTAATGCCACCATCTAGAGATTTCTATATAATTCTCATGAATACTTTGCTTAATATTCGTTATCTTGTATTTTTTTCTAATATTTGGACTTTTCTTCTTTTCTTCTCTTTTATATCCATTATTGGATTAATCTAATAATAGGAACAACATAATTCCTATCAAAAGGGAGATTTACAAAGAAATCCCTTCTTTGAAGCAAACCATGCAACCTTTTCCATTAAGTCCATATTCATAAAAACATTACATTTCAATTATTAAAACATATGAAAAATTGAGGTTGTAGCATCCTTCCCCTCTTATAGGAATTTTGCCCTCAAAATTCCACCAAACATATAAACAATTCAGGATAAGACTTTTCCATATCCGTCATTGGCTCCCATGTGGCTTCATCCTCTCCATGGTGCTTCCAAAGAACCTTTATCATATCATATTCTTTACTCCTGATCTCTTTCTCACCTTGGTATCTCATACTCTTATAGGTGCCTTAGGGTTAGTTAGCCTCCCTTGGGAGCTCACTAGGTTCATTGCTCAGCCCATGGCTTGGTTACCTCACATAGTGCTCTAGATCAGACTTGTGGAACACATCATACATCATGTTATCCTGAGGGTTAAGGCTAAACATAACCATCTCCACCAATCCATCCCAAATGGACTTATGTATCAGGGACTCAGCTTTCTCAGCTATGGATCAAAGGGGTCGGGTTTTCATATCACATATTCTTCCATAGTGAACTGCATGTCAGTCTACTTTGCATCAGCTCATGACTCATGTCGCCCCTGGGCTTTCTTTCAGCCATCGCACGATCAAAGCGACTTCATATGCACACACTGTGGTACTTTTTTTTACCTTCGTGAGGTCCCTTCACCCACATTAACTTAATGAAGTGGTGATCGACACAACCTCCCTTATAGAGCTTCTTACATCCTGATACTGGCTATGGTGGCTAACATCACAACTTTAATAAGACAAGAACTGTCTCCATGTTTCACCCTGAACAAGCACACACACACTCATCAAACCATCTAGTCTGGATCATGTGAACCATCAGTTAGGGTGATAAGTTGTACTAGCATCGAGTTCATCATGTACTTACTTCCACCGCATGGAAGTGAATCTTTAGGTCATACTCATGAACCTTTGAACTCACATCATGGTGTATTGAACCATCTCTCTTACATGTAGTTCAACTGGATCTATCCCTTGATAATATTCTCTCTTTCTCTTTAGACTATTTCATCTAGGTAAGGCGATCTACCATAACCCATATTGCACATTGACCTTCTTTGGTCCATGGGAGACTTACTGTGACATCCATAGTGATGAACTCCCATTCCCTCTCAGGAACTTTTATCCTCTATATCCAATCAATGGGTTATTGATGTTCGTCCTTCACCTCCTGACATGCATGACGACAAGCCACATGCAACTCCTTACACTTATTAGGCATCCAAAGTACTACTACCACTTGTTATCTTAGTAGTACCAAAGTGTATGGTGAACTTAAAATCATGATCTCCTGTATGTCATGATTCCTCAAGGTTGATTCCCTAAAACACTCTAGTCATGGGTTTCATCACCATCTTTTCCAGAGAAGTACATCTAAGGTTCTACCACCATCCTTCTATCACAACAAGCCCTAGGCTGGATAACAAAGCAACTACTAACTCGATTAATAGATCTCATTATATCTGAGTCTTATCCAAACATATCTCACCACATAGGGTTCACCTAACTACCTAGACTAGGCAACTGCATCTTAACAAGAGCATCCATTACCACCTTTCATCTTTATGTGTTAGGTAATGTTGAATACATACACCTCCATGTATTCCACTTATTATCTCATCTAGGACTATAAGTCTATCTTCATCAAGAAAACTATGAGTTCATCCTCTTGGTTATCGAACTCAACCTTGTATAACTCATATATTCCACATAGCTCATGATCAAAACATCCTCATAAGATGAATACCTTAGTTCTCTTGGTATTTGTAAACCATCCATGCATCATACACTCCCCAAGGGTACACTATTATCTCCATCCCCGTACATCATAGCAACGTTTCCACTCACATCATCTTTATCCTTGGTGTATGGCATGCATATTGCCCTATCTCTCATCCCCATAATGAGAGGAAATATGCATTTTCCTAGAGTCCAAATTTAGAGTTCTTCCCATTCCAAGAGTAGAGATGGTGCATCCCACATTTCCGGTACACCTTTCAGTCTAGGTTGAAACGTGCAACACATGTCCCTATATCATGAACATCTCGATGTCAAGGTTACTTCCATGGAAAACTGGTCTCAAACCCACTTGGATCATCATACCATCCTTCGTCATCTCCTCTAGGTCTATAGAGTGCCGACACTTTTGGGGTCATCCCTCTTCCCTTATGCATCCAGAGAGTGCCTTCCTCATCTTCCCTTTGGGTCCCATGAGTTCATGAAGGTGATCAATCTCCTAACCCATGGCCCTCAGACACTGATAGTTATTACCTCTCAACCCTATGGTCATGTGCAACTAGGGAATTAGGCAACTCCTACTCCCATTAGTCTTATCCCTACCTTACCCTAGGATAGACTTAGGATCCTAACATAGTACATATCCAACATGGAACCTTACCCAAGTCTCCATCATCTCTCTTGGCATTTGTGGTTTGACTTACATCCTTTCGTATGGATCATGGCAACCTATCTACCTCAGTCAGGCCCCATATTGATTACCTCACATGAACTTAGAGATGGTTATCTATGGGTCTACAGGTTCATTCTTATAATATGTACTCTCCACTTAGCTTCTCAAGATCCTATGGGACCTCTTTAGGTTACCTCAAACCCAAAAAAAGTTGTACAAACCCTACAGAAGGGTCCCTCTCCCAGGATGGGAGGAAACTACATCTTGATAGAAGCAAAGGTCACAAACGTCTCTATGTCTAAGGTTTATATCCACATGAGAATGCTTATCCCTAGAAAGCTACTAAGGCACATAGCTAACAAACAGACCACCTTCTAAACTATACTAGGTCTCCATGGTAGGTCATACTTGTTCTCAATCCTCAATATTGGACCAAGATCATACCTGCCCATGTCACCAACTTATATGTGAGGGGTTCATCAAACATACACCTTAATCCAAGGGGTTTCCCTTTCCTCTAAACATGAGGGGTGCCATGATCCCATGTGTAGGAACTCAAACATCTGTGTGAGCATCAGGTGCACCAGGAACTACTACTTTCCCTCTTATAGGTCTAGGAACCCTGGGTTCACCTCTTATGCAACTACTGTCCAACTGCATGATCAACATTCTAACAACAAACCAAGCATATACAAGGTATATCATGCATGTCCTATTATCCTTCCACTTGAACAACACCTCAGAGTCGAGTCCTCCTCAAGGACAAACAACTAGGTATAAGACCTTACAACTTGTTACTCAACCTCCTCAGAGTCTAAGGAACTCTTCTTCCTATCCCTAGAAGGTAAGCACCTATATCAGCTGCACATAGGTACTAGCAGCCTCATCTTTCTTCTAGGATTTGCTTCCTCTAAAGGCAACAAAGATACCAAAAGCCTCCAGGGGTCATGCACAAGGCAACCACAACCATCCACTACGATCGTAACATACCCAACTTCTCAGGGTTCCTCATATCCCAGAGTCTAAGCTTCCAACCTTCTTATTCAGGTCTTGCCCTCTCTCTCTAGAGATAACCCTACAAACATCCTTTCCACTGGAGGTTCTCTCTCTAAAAGGGTGGATCAAGCTCACATGCATACACTTACATGGCTGAAACCTACATTCGCTCGAGATTATCTATGGCTCTTTATGCTTAGCTCATAATCTATCCAACATGCCCTTCTGGCCTTGGTTTCGACCTACTAGTAGCACTTGCTAATGTACTCTAGGTGCAAACTATGACATGCTCATATCAGCCCATAGGGTTTCCATAGGGTCATCACTAACCTCATCAATGAAGGAGTTATCCTTCACCCTAACATGCACGTCCCTTCCTAGGGTTGGGTCGCCAAAGGTACTAGGTCAACCAAACTCACATGTCTCACACTATCATAGGGATTCAAAACCAACATCATGTCAACCCGCACACAAGGTCGACCATGACTTCCGTCTCATCATGCCATCTCGCTCTATCTAAACACCACTTAGGGTTAGGGTTAGCATCATCCTCAGAGGATGTGCCAGGTCTCTACCTTTAATGGAGGTCTCTTCCTCCAAGACCAACTCTACTTCATCCTCCTGAGAAGAAGGTCTAACCTCAGGTCTCTCCTGAGGGCATGACAACACATGTCATACGACCTAAGCATGCAACTATTATTTAGTTTATGCTTAAACTATTAAGCTTATGTCCATGACATCTTATTTACATGATTTTTCATTAATTTGGTGGAGGATTCCTTAACTTTATCATACATACCCTGACCTCAAGAGGGTGAGGAAGAGAGAGAAAAGCCCTAAACCTCAGAATTTTAAAAGAATTAGGGTTGAGAAGGGAATAAAATAGATGAGAGAGTCCTAAAGGTATCTTATTTTGAGTCAGATCCTAATACATTGGCCAGGCAGTCACACAGATGCAAGAGTCCTCGTATTCCGACTAGCGGTGCGGAGCAAAATATTGCCAGCCCCCAGACGTGATCCTTTTTTAGACACCTCTATCTTTCATAAAACACTCTAATAACTCCCTCAGTTCTATGAAATTTGTAAAATTTAATAATTACTAAAGATTAAATGAGGAACCAATGCTCTGATACCAAATGTAATGACCCTGCCTCTCGGTAACCCCCAATTAAGGGAGACCAAGAGGTCAGAACCATTATCCCAATTTCCCAGATCAAAGGTTTGACAAATAATTAGTAATAATTATTAACTTCTACCAAGACTATATTGAAAGCTGGAATTAAAATAAAACTTTGCATACCTTTTTTTCAAAAACTTGGATATCTAACTTCTATCCACCTCTAGACTCTATTCTAACTAATCCTCCTTGCATTTTATTTCTTAATTTCATAATATGCCACTTTACTATTTTTCCTTTTCAATTTGTACCTAAAATTCCGACAAATAAAACATTGGTTAGCATAAATGAATATGCTAGTATGTGGGGGAAACAATAATCAGGCAATTATTTGTAACAACATATTGCAAGCAATTATGGTTTAGCAAGAAAACTTTACATCTTAAACATAACTACTAAATCCATACATACCCTAACCTCTACGGTTGTCCCTACAGTGGACATGGATACTACCTCTCATATAGTAGATCCCAACTATCCCCCATGATCCTACCTAATAGGTAGATCAATACCTAGGGTTGAAGAGTCGAATGGCACTACCATAGGTAGCCCAATCCCTAACTCATGATATGCTGAAGAGTTGTATGGCACTACCCATAGGTAGCCCAATCATTGAATCATGATAACCTGATGGTCCTACCTAACGGGTCTACCATGTACTAGGTCATCCTTTTCATCATTAGCAAAGCCATATAGGAGGACTACTATCTGAGCTAGTTAGTTATACATATTTCAGGTGATAATCATAGTCACTTTATAGTTGCATGAAATAAAAGTCATCCAAGCAGTTATTTTTAGGAAATCGATAAAACATCCAGGAATCACCGTGAATCTAAAGCGATTAACCATAAGTGTAACCACATACCTGATCTAGAGTAACTTGATGTCCAAGACAATCAAACAAGCAATCAACAATATCCTGAAATTAATGCATAACATCCAAGTGTCATTATTTTATCCAAAACATTCTCAAGATTGACTTGGATTCCACCTTAAGATTTCTAGGCCAACTTTAGGGTTTTATTAGGGTTTCAGTTCCCATAATACATTTATCACTTTAAATGCCTTTTAAATTCACAAACCCTAATTTCAACATCATGGGCATACTTGAATGTCAATCAAGTCTAATATATTTCTTTTACACCAAAACTACCATCTTTATCCTTTGAAGTCATGTCAAAATCATTAGGCCCAATTATCATCTTTGGTTTCTTTCGAATTGACAACTCATATTTCATTAGGGTCTAATTCACATATGAACTCTATTTATCTCTAATTCCACATTAATCCACTAAAAAACCCTAATTACCAAATTAAGGGTATTTATCCACAATTAGGAAGTTTTATACTCAAAATATCCTAGAATCATCATATCTCATCTTTATTCATAGATTTGAATAATTAAAGTCATTAAGAGTCATAATTACCAAGATTAGGGTTTCAAGGCCCATTAAAGCATATTCATGTACATGGAACCCTAAATAAATCAAATTACACATAAAGATCATCCTTTTAGATCTAATGTGTCCTTTTTATTATCAACATGTTAATATCAACTTTAAACATCCATATAACCCTTCTCAATTCATTAATCATCATAGATTAGGTTTTCTTAATCATTAATGCATTAAAGTTGATAACTTCGACTACTTTTCGAATTGCAAGAGGAATTTAGTTCTAAAACTCTTTTTAGTGGATTCCTCGCATTTTTCTAAGCAAAATTCATATATTACATGTATCAATCCGAGCTACCAATAAAGAGATATGAATTTTACACAAATCACTTACTTGGACCAATGAGATACTACACGTCAGCAATCCCATGCAACGTGACTCTGTGTCACCAGGCCGATTTAGAAACATAACCAAATGACGATTTTCCCCTTCACGATGAACTGGCTCTTCAAGCCTCGGGAGGGCATTTTTGTCCAGACGACTTTGGTCATCTTCTACCTCCCGAAGGCATGGAGCTGCCACCACCGTAGGGGTTGGCACAGATTCACCTCCCCTTCTACGACCTTGAAGGCCACCAAGAATCGCTTGCCCTCCTCCGTCATGCCTCCACACACCCATGGACACCTTCAGCTCACGGCCAAAGCATCTGGCCCACGCTGGTTGGGTCTGCAACATGTGGACGGCCTTGCAGCCATGCTGCTGCTACGCATGGGCTAGGGCACAGTGAAGATGGCCGAGATTCCCCATGGTGTCATGGGAGCGTCATGCCTCATCGTAACCCCTTCATGGCTCCACATTGCTCCAGGGGTTGCAATACCCTCTCACGGCTAGGGTTTGCACAAAAAGAACAAGGTGAAGAGAGAGGGATGCATGGGATCTACTTGGGCTCGAGGCTAAGGGTTCCACCCTTATATAGGGGATGATAGCAATGCCCTAACATGCTTGCCCATGAAGAGAATGAAGCCCTTTCCCAATAGGAAACCAATTTTCCTTAATTAAGAAGTATTCTCTCTCTCTTAATTATCTCCTTGATAATCTATATTCTTTAGTTATTAGGAATTCAAAAATTATCTCTCTTACGTTCTTTGTGATTGGGTTTTAATCCATTGGCCATGAAATTTTACTTCCTTATAACAAAAGTGTTTCTTTTTTATAATACCAAAAGTCATTAATTATATAACACATTATCCTCATATTTAAGACTTTTGTATTATTTGTATTTTCTCTTTCTTCTTCTATATTGGGACTCCTTGGACCCCAAGAAATTGTAATATTTCGAAATTCCTTTTTAAGGATGCTTATTATCCTTCTAGATGCATCCACATCCATTGTTTCTCATTATCTTATTTCTTTATTAAAAGATTTCTTTTCAAGGATTTCTCTTTATCTTTTATTTTCTTTTTCCTATTTTCCTATTTCTTCCATTAGAAATCACATATAAATGAAATTTACTCAATTGTGGCCATTAATGCCACCTTCAAGAGATTTCTATATAATTCTCATAAATACTTTGCTTAATATTCATTATCTTGTATCTTTTTCTAATATTTGGACTTTTCTTCTTTTCTTCTCTTTTATATCCATTATTGGATTAATCTAATAATAGGAACCACGAAATTCATATCAAAATGGAGATTTGCAAAGAAATCCCTTCTTTGAAGCAAAGCATACAACCTTTTCAATTAAGTCCATATTCATAAAAACATTACATTTCAATTATGAAAACATATGAAAAATTGAGGTTGTAACAGTTCTCATCCTCCCTATTTGTTTATACTTTATTACCTTTTGTTATGAATCATGTGGTGACTTCTAGTATAATTTTACATGTTATTTTATGTGGTTGTGAACATTCCCACATATGACTGCAGATGTGATAATTCCTGCATATGAAAATATATTTGAGCAGATGTGTATTATGTCTTGCTCAGGTGGATGTATGCAGTTCCTACCTACTACATATTTAGAAAATATGTATAGAGTTCCCACTCACCTCATATTTTTGGTAGATTTGTTATTTCCTACCTACATGCTATTATTGTCTAGTATTGTCATAGGTGAAACACATGGATGTTTTATTGTTAAACTTTTCTTTTATTTGTCTCTTTTTGAGATTCTTTTCTTTTATGCCCGATTGGGTTGTACTTTTCTCTTTTATGGGAATCCTTTTATATTTGTTGTCCTATATTCCTTTAAATTGCTCGATTTTCTTATTTAGTATGCACATACCATCTTTTGTTGATGTTTCCTTTTCTTCTCCATTTTGTGGGGTACGCTTCCATCCTCAAGATTAGATCAAGGAGAGGATAGCAAGGTGGACTTGGACAACAACCTTTGTAGTTGAGATTTGGGAGACTTGAAAGAGGTGGTTAGATGACCCTTATCTGATCCTAGTTTGATTAATATAGTTTTCCTTTTTGCCTCACCCATGTGTGTTGTAGTGATGTATAAAGATACCAATCTATGTAATAGTCAGATAATTTCTTTTCCACTGCTATTTATTTTGTTATGATACATACATGTTGAATGAATTGGTTATCATTCCTTTGGAAAAAAAATTATGTGGTGTTTGGTTCAAGGGATGTTTCCTTTTTATTTCTAGTAGGGAGTGGTTCCCCTCGGGGATCCCACTCCTTTCAACATGGTATTAGATCCACTAGTAGTCAGTTATGTAACTATTTCAATCTTGTCTCCCTTAGGGTGTTTGCCTTTATCTTAGGTTTCTTATACCTAGTACCTTGCCTTGTGCTGGAAAAATCCCTTAGCTGGAGATAACTCAATTGTTGACAACCAGTACAGTTACGAGACAACCCACAACCCTAGGTTTGGGATGCCTAGGATGGGTCCACCCTTTACCACTCCGGTGACTCAAGGAACTCCTCCAATCAGAAGTGGACCATCAGTAGGACAAGAAACCCGATCTTTTATTGTCGCTAATATGAGAATAGTCATCACTCCTGAACAAGAGTTGACCATGTTGAGATAGCTTCTCTCCATAGCCATGGTACAGAAGTTGAACGATGCACCTGTGTGTGACAAACCTAAGGAGTACTCAATCATGGAGTTCATGAAGATGCAACCACCCTACTTCAACGAAGAAGGTGAACTAGAGATGGTGGATAAAGAAAATGATTGGTTGTTAGCTCTTGAGAGGACTTTTGATGGTATGGCATGTCCTCCACACCAGAAGGTCAGATTTGCTGCCTATGTTCTTGATGGACCAGCTAGAGTTTGGTGGAATGGAATTGCAAAAACTTGTAACATCTCATCTATCACTTGGGAACATTTCTTATTGCTCTTTCATGAAAAGTACATCTGCACTATTGCACTAAAGAAGAAGGAAGTTGTGTTGTACAGTTTGAAGCAAGGTTCCCTATCTATTTTTGGTTTTGTATAAAAGTTTCTATTGTTGGAATGTTATGCAGTTGGATTGAGTGAAGAACGTAGGGCTGACCTATTCCTTCAAGGACTTAACTACAATGTGGATCATGCTCTTATTTTGCAATTACCCTTGGCCTTTCAATAGATGGTGGATAAGGCCTTAGCTGTGGAATCATATCCTAGTTTCTAGTCACTCAAGGAGAAAAATCATAAAAGGAAGCACCCTAAAGGTGATCGTCGATCTGAGGACTCTGTTGCTCGAGGAAAGTATAAATTACCAATATGTCATTTCTGTAATGAATCTGGACACATTCGACCTAGGTGCCCCAAGCTTCATAATGGGCAAGTACCAGCTCAACAATAAGTGCCTCAAGTACCTCATCAAAATAATGGAAACAATAATAAAGGAAGACCTGTGGAAAGGCGAGATGGAAGATTTTATTCTTTGGATGGTAAAGAAGTTAATGAGGATGAACAAGATTAGGGCAATCCATAGCTCTATTGTTAGACTTTACAAGTTATGTTTCCCTTTTTGCATGATGCTTTTTATGTATGAATGTAAAGAAGTATAGTAGAACCCTTTGTACCTAAAATAATAGTTTTGACTTAATAAGATGAATCCTTTAAGGGGTGGTGAATAAGTTATTTTCATATATGTGGAAGTTTTGATTTCAGGGATGAAATCCCTTTGAGGGGTGGTGTGTTGTAACATACTAGATTTTGAACCCTATACTAGAAATTTGATCTTTTGGACTTAGCCAAACAAGGTTGAGAATAGATCTAGGTGAGGCTTAGTATAGTCTTGATGAGTTAATGCATGTATAAATCACCCTAATGTAATATAATGATCTCACATTAGTCTTAGGACAATAATGGACACAAAATATGTCACATGAAGTAATATAAAATTCTTGCTAATAATCCCACATAATTCTTTTGGTGATAATATTAGCATAATGGAATAAGCAATAGTGATAATAATGAAACAATGTGATATTAATGGACATAAATATTAATTATGACATAACTCATTAAAAGGAATCCCAAAAGTAGAATCATAGTTAATAATCGTATTCCTTGAGTGCCAATTTCCTTGGGAGTCAAGTTTCACATTTTTCACATAAAAATAATTTACATAATTCAATTTGAAAAAAAAGATCTAAGTTTTCCCCAAAATATAAAATAAAATAATAAATGACTCCAAAAGAGGAAATAATCTTGGATTCATAATCTACATAATAAATATCACCTTTGGGTGAATTTTCATCCAATTTGGAGAAAGTTTGCTTAAAAGGTGTAATCAGGATAGAGAAAGTGTGTAGAACTTTCAAAATATTAAATAATTGTACAAACAACTCCAACATATGAAATTGATGACAAATTCATATCCTACACATTAAATATGATTTGTGGGTGAAGTTTACTCAAATTTGGATAATCCTAATGTCATTAATGAAGGAGGAAAGAGAAAATAAGATTTGATTTATTTAACACATCAAAAAGTCTTCATAAGGCAAATCTAATTTCATAATCGGAATCTACATGCTTTAATTAGCCTCTGTTCAAAATTCCAATTAATTTGGGATTGTTTTGCACCCTCTAATATAGAGAGAGAAAATGAGAATTAATGACATCCACACTTTATTTGAATCGGATTAGATTTTCATTTAAATGTCACGGTGTCACACTATAGTTTTTGGATTTTGGGATTTCCTTTATGCAGCTAGCTTTTCCATATTTGGATCCTTCATCAGATGACTGTGGAGTCATCTCCTACCTTGGGTAGGAGTTCGACCAGGCCGTGAACAATGGTTTAGGTTTTCATTTCCCTGAATCTTCCTCATCTCTAACCCTTTTCTCCCGATTTCTTTTCCATCAGTTTCCTTTTCCTCTTTTGTAGAGATTGATCCCTAAATCATGGGATTTTGTTGCATTTTTGGGAATCACCCAAACCTTCTCGATCGTGATTGAGTTTGCTCAAGAAACACCCCCCCTTATATATACTTGCACCTACGCCTTCGATAGACTTCGCACAAACTCAACCATGCATCAATTTTCTCAAAGCTCCCTCATACAAACATCGTTGACTTGTTCTTCACCTTGAGTTCACGACAATCATCCTCGGTGTTCGGCAACACCAGCAGCCAAATTAACAGGCAGGGTAAGTTTGCGATCTCTCCCTTTTTCTTTTTATGTCCTTAGTTTTGTGAATGATCAACTGGGTAGAGAACGCACAATCTGTCTCTGAGTTGCTACTCCATGGCTCATAGTCATGGTGTGCAGGCTTGGAGGGGATGAATCTCCCCAGTTCATTCTCAGTTTTACCCTTCTAATTCTCTTCTTTACTTTAATTTTCTCGTGAGGGTATTTTGGTCTTTTCACGCCTTTGTTTCTTTTATTTGGAGCGAGTCCAACCAAGGTTTGATAGGGGGACATGGCCACTTGTGGTTGTTCCACGTCAGTTGGGCCCGACTTCCGCCCTCTCTCCCTCTCTTTTGTAGTTTCTCTGTTTATGTGGAATTTTTTAATTATCTGATTGGTCAGATTTCTAAAATACATAACAAATTGTCTTTTGGGACAAAAATTACAAATAAATATTCGTTGGATTTTAAAAAATAACATCTATCTTTTTTTGTTTGTTTTGTTGTCTAAATATAATCTTAAAATAGGTGATTTCAATGAATTTACATAAATATATAATAACTTGTAAAATTTATAACTAAATATTCAAAAGTTAGAAAAATATAATAAAATATGTTTTGGACTCAAGAAAAGGTAATATAAAATCTAGCATGGTTTTTATAACCTAATTCACACATTATGAAAAAGGTAATTTTTAGGGTTTGAATAATTAATGTGACATTGACCTAAAATTTACATATATGATTAATAGGTTCTTTTGAGGCTTAGACTTGGATCTAGAAGTATGTTGGACTGGTATAGGATCTGAAGTGAGGTATGTTTGCATCTCTTATTATTCTAAGTTGAGCAATTCACCTATTTTCTTATTTCTCTTGGTCCTATGGACATTAGCCTATACACAATGTCTTTTCTTTTGAAAATCATGGTTCATGTGAACTAACCTTATTTGTTATTGATCATGTGATCATGGATATTCTATTGGACTCTATCTTATGATTTGTGCATGTTGGACTTAATTGATGATATGTGCTTCTTTTCCCACCTTGGTAGTGGATGTTTATATGGCACATTATGTGATGGCATGGATCCTTTGATCCCACTTTATACCTGATGGATGTTCTCATCCTCCCTATTTGTTTATACGTGCTTATCTTTTGTTATGCATCATGTGGTGACTTCTAGTATAATTTTACATGTTATTTTATGTGGATGTGAACATTCCCACATATGAGTGCAGAGGTGATGATTCCTGCATATTAAAATATATTTGAGAAGATGTGTATCATGTCCTGCTCAGGTGGATGTATATAGTTCCTACCCACTCCATTTTTCGAATGGATGTATACAGTTCCCACTCACCTCATATTTTTGGTAGATGTATTATTTCCTACGTACATGATATTATTGTCTAATATTTTCACAGGTGAAACACATGGATGCTTTATTGTTAAACTTTGCTTTTATTTGTCTCTTTTTGAGATTCCTTTCTTTTATGCCCGATTGGGTAGTACTTTTGTCTTTTATGGGAAGCCTTTTATATTTGTTGTCCTATATTCCTTTAATTTGCTCAATTTTCTTATTTAGTATGCACATACCAGCTTTTGTTGATGTTTCCTTTTCTTCTCCTTTTTGTGGGATATGCTTCCATCCCTAAGATTAGATCACGGAGAGGATAACAAGGTGGACTTAGACAACAACCTTTATAGTTGGGCTTTGGGAGACTTGAAAGAGGTGGTTAGATGACCCTCAGCTGATCCTAGTTTGATTAAGATAGTTTTTCTTTTTGTCTCACCCATGTGTGGTGTAGTGATGTATAAAGACATCAAGCTATGTAATAGTTAGATAATTTCTTTTATGTTGCTACTTATTGTATTATGAAACATAAATATAGAATGAATTGGTTATCATTCCTTTGGTGTAAACATTTTATGTGTTGTTTGGTTCAAGGGATATTGCCTTTTTATTTCTAGTAGGGAGTGGTTCCCCTCTGGGATCCCACTCCTTATAGTTCAAGTGTGAACCATTCGGTTCATGGTTTACAGATTTTAGAAATTCAAGAAATTTTGTCTCTTGGAGTCCCAATTGATCGGGAAGTCATGACCTAAACCTTCTATAAATAAATGGGTAGTCAAAGATTTCTAAAGACGCGACTACAAGCTATAAAAATTATTGTCTTCTCACGGTTGTGGTAATGTGAGAACCTGAGAAAGCCTCACCCGTAAAATGGAGAGACAACAAAGAAGGGATATAAGGGAGAGTAAGTCAGCGCTAGCATGTTTACTAGATGGGACAACTCCTTCTTTCATATTCTAAAAGAATGACAAGAGTTCTTGGTGGTCTACGTTGACTAAGTCGAGGCTAGGAGGCCTTTTCCACCCGACAAGGAAGATGTCATGAACCATTGTTCATGGTGATCAACTAGGAGGACACCACCGAAAGATGCCAAAGTGCAACTTGAGACAGAAGCATGCTACAATAAGAATAGTCATTGGACTTGCTCTACTACCAGGTATATGTCTTGTAACCTGTAAAGACTCGGCCCACTGCCCTAAGCTCTAGTAGAGTTTCAGGAATGACGACTGGCCCCACAAACCACCACTATCCTTAACTGTGCACTTTGTCCACACTGACGCGCAAGCCATGATCAACTTCCCGACTGGTCACCCATCCTAGTACTACTCCAAGCTGAGCACGCTTAACTATGGAGTTCTTTAGTGATGGGCTCCCGGAAAAGGAGGTGCACCTTGGTGATATGGATAGTCTAATCATTCCTTTTAAGATCATGTTATGCGAGGCCTCACATCCTGGGATGTTACAATCTCCCCCACTTAGACTCTTGACATCCTCGTCAAGGCTCAACTATATGGCCTCATAAGCTGACCTCATTTCAGTGCAGACCCACAATGGCCCATGGACACCCAACTTCCGTCCATGGCTACCAGTGCAAGGGCGGTTCCATCTCGTCTCTACGAATCGCCCTTTCCAACGTGCCTGGACCACACGGCCCAAGACTGGCATGCCACATGCCCATGTGGGCCCCACCTACTGGAGGGGTTATGGCTCTGATACTAATTGTAACGACCCAGATTCCCGATAACCCCCAATTAAGGGAGACTGAAAGGTCAGAGATGTTAACCAATAATCCAGATCAAAGGTTTGACAAATAATCCATAATAATTAATAAACTTCACCAACTAAACCGAATACTGGTATAAAATAAAATTTTACTTACCTTTCAAAAACTGGGATTTCTAAACTTCTAACCATGAAGGTACTGATCTAACTAATCCTCCCACGCACGTTAATTCTCATTTAATTCCACATATGCCACTTTATTGTTTGTTCTTTTCATTGTACCTAAAATGCCGACAAACAAAATGTCGGTCAGCAAGAAGCTGGTATGTGGGGGAAACAATAATCATGCAGATATGTTAACAATTTAATCATTCAATTAATCACTTAACAACCAAGATTACATTTTAAGCCACACTACTCAATCCTTACCTATTCCCTAACTCTGTGCTATCCCTGTAGTGGACTTGTATGCTACCTCTCTTTAGGTAGATTCTTACCCCCCATGGACCTACCTTACATGTAGCCAATACCTATGGTAATAGAGTTGCATGGAACTACCCGAAGGTAGCCCAATATCTAACTCGATGTGACTTGATGGACCTACCCCATTGGTAGCCACGTACTAAGTCATCCAATGACCTGATGGACCTACCCCATAGGTAGCCATGTACTAGGTCAACTAATAAGCCACAGAGGGGACCAGGATCTGAGCTAGTAGGCACATATCTTTTGTGATAGTAATATCCACATTATAGTTTGCATGAATTAAATTCATCCAACAGTTTTTCAAGTCATCGATGAATACTTCGGAAAAACCTCAGAAAACTAACTCGAGATATTCATAAGCGTAACCACATACCTGATTTGATGATTTCACAAGCATTAAGCAAATCCAACCAAGAATGCAATCCAAGCAAGAAAATCAACAATCACATAATTCCTGAAAAGGATATGTACTCTATTTATTACACACTTTATCAAGAATCTACTTTATTGACTTGGATTCACTTTCTAGGGTTTCTAATCCGCATTAAGGTTTCATTAATATTCATTAGGATTTCTTAGATCAATTTCTCAAACTTTATCCCTTTTAGGTAAACAAAACCTAAAATACTCTTTTCTACTTATATGAACCTTAATTGCTCAACTATCTAATTGACTTAGGATCATCATATCCCTATTTATTTATGGATTTGAACAATTAAAAGACATATTCACCTAAATTAGGGTTTTCAAGCTCATTACTGCATATTCATGCACGAAACCCTAAATTAAGCCAATTATATAAAAAGATCATCTTTTTAGATTCTATCTTCACATTTATCAACAACATGTTAATATTGTCTTGAATTATCCATTGAATAACATTAAATCCATCTATCATCAAATCTAAGGTTTTTTCATTAATTAAGTCATTAAAGATGATAGCTTTATGTACTTTTCAATTTTCAAGCATATTTATGCACATAATCTCTAAATTAAACTAATTATGTGCAAAGATCATCCTTTTCGATCTTAAAGTATCTTTTTACAATTAACAGGTTATTATCAACTTTAATGATACATTAAACCCTATTAAACACATTAATCATATCAAAATAGGGTTTCTTAATCTTTAATTCATTAAAGATGATAATTTACACTACTTTTCACATAGCAAGAGGAATTAGCTTCTAAAGATATTTTTATTGAATTCCCCTCATTTTGAGGATCAATTTTCATATAAGATTTGTCTCAATCTGAGTTACCAATCTTTAATTACGATTTTAGCAAGATTTTACTTACTTGGCCAATCATATTGTGCCACGTGTGTGCTCCATGAAACGTTTCCCTTTGTTTTGGAAAACATAATGAAATGACCATTATGCCCTTGGTTAAGTGTTGAGTGTTGCAGCCCGTGGAGGGGCATTCTCGTCCAATGGACGCTTGCCTTCTTCTTCTCTGTGAAGCTCCGCTTGCCCGCCGGCTGCAGCCCTAGCTGCGAACTACGCGGCTCTTCCAACCTCCCTCAAACCCTGATGGCTGCCTCCCCACTTTGCTCTAGCCCCACCACCTCCAGCAGCACCTGGGGCGCCGCTGTAACATTCAGGCCCACTGCCCAAGGCTCTAGCAGAGTTTTAGGAATGACGACTGGCCCCATAGACCACCACTAACCTTAACTGCATGCTTTTGTCCACTCACGTGCAAGCCAGGATCAACTTCCTGACTGGTCACCCATCCTAGTACTACTCCAAGCTGAGCACGCATAACTATGGAGTTCTTTAGAGATGGGCTCCCGGAAAAGGAGGTGCACCTTGGTGATATGGGTAGTCCATTCATTCCTTTTTAAGATCATGTTATCCTAGGCCTGAAACCTGGGATGTTACAATCTCCCCCACTTAGACTCTTGACGTCCTTGTCAAGGCTCAACTATATCACCTCATAATCTGACCCCATTTAAGTGCAGACCCACAATGGCCCATGGACACCCAACTCCCGTCCACGGCTACCAGTGCAAGGGTGGCTCCATCTCGTTTCTACGTATAGCCCTTTCCAACTTGCCTGGACCACACGGCTCAAGACTGGCATGCCACATGCCCATGTGGGCCCCACCTACTGGAGCGGTTATGGCTCTGATACCATTTGTAACATTCGGGCCCACTGCCTAAGACTCTAGCAGAGTTTTAGGAATGACGACAGGCCCCATAGACCACCACTAGACTTAAGTGCACGCTTTTGTCCACTCACGTGCAAGCCAGGATCAACTTCCCGACTGGTCACCCATCCTAGTACTACTCCAAGTTGAGCACGCTTAAGTATGGATTTCTTTAGAGATGGGCTCCCGGAAAAGGAGGTGCACCTTGGTGATATGGATAGTCCAATCATTACTTTTTAACATCATGTTATCCTAGGCCTCAAACCTGGGATGTTATAGCCGCCCAGTGTGTGGCCCATGTGGCTAGGTTAGGAGAAGAAGCCCTACGACCTGCTACTGATGTTGCAGCCTTGCGGCTACAGCTGCACCTTCTTTAGGGCATGGTCCTGATGGAAACACATATCTATGGCACCATGGAGCACCACGCCATCATTGCAACCCATACTTGTTGCCTCGTGACTTCACGTTCTGATGTTCCTCCCAGTTAGGGTTTTGATGAAGAAGATGAAGTAGAAGAAGAAGAGAGGGATGGCTGCGTGGAACTCCCTCTGAACACAACTCTGGACTCTACCCACTTATATAGGGGAGAGAAACGACACCATAGGTTGGCTATTCGTGAAACAAAGAATCCCTTTCCAAGAAGGAAATCAATTCCTTAAATGAGAAGTATGTTCTCTCTCTTTATTTTTATCCTTTGGATATTATCTATTATTTGGATATTCGAAATTCCTCTTTTATTTCTTTGTGCTTGCCCTTTTTATTCATTGGCCACGAATTTCTATTCTCTCTTAATAGTAATTACTTCCTTGTTATCAATATTACACCATTCATTAATAATGTATCACATTATCCTTTTATTTTGCAAATTTGGTATTATCTCTATCTTTCTTCTTTATTGGGACTCCTTGGATCCCAAGACACTCTATTATTTCGAAATCCTTTTATTGGATACTCATTATCCTTCTAGATGCATCTAAATGCATTATTTCACATTATCATGTCGATTTCTTATTGAAATATTTCTTTTTGAGGATTTCTCTTTATCTCTCTTTTATTTTCCTCATTGATATTCCTTTAATCATTAGGAATCCTTGGGATACGAAATTCCACAAAGGATAACTCAATTGTACCTCTTTTTACTTATTTTACACATTTTAACATTATTTTCAATTACTTTCTTACTAAAGAAATACTTAATTGATCTTTTTCTTTTCTTATTGCATTCTCTATGCAACTTTGGACTCCTTGGAACCCAAGGAACCCAAGAGGCACGAAATCCTTCCTCGGATTACATTCTTTTGCCTTCCAGAGGTTTCTACCTCTTTCTTTTCTCAAATATTCAATTATTCATTTACTCATTTAATAATTGAATTTCCTTTCTCCATTTCCTTGTTATTGGGTCCAACAGCCAATAAAGCCCACAAAAAAAACATCAAGGCTATTGTAAATGAAATCCATTTATTCAAACCAAATTATATCATTATTTGTTCAAATATCATTAATATGAGAAATTACATTTCTCACCAAATAAACCCAAAATTTGGGCCGAGTCTTTACAATTGGTATCAAACCGAAGGTTCCTCAATTAATCTTTAATAATTATTAAATTTTACAAATTCTGTAGAACCCAAGGGAGTTATTAGAGGATGATCCGAAAGAGAGAGGTGTCTAGAAAAGGATCACGACCGGGGGCTGGCAATATTTTCCTCCGCACCGCTAGTCGTTATACTAGGACTCCCAGATCTGTGTGACTGCCTGGCCAAAGACTTAGGGTATGAATCGAAATAAGATACCTTTAGGACTCTCTCATCTTGTTCATCCCTCTGCAACTCAAATTCTAATAAGGACCTTGAGGATTAGGGTTTTC
The DNA here is from genome assembly GCA_963693085.1 of Alisma plantago-aquatica. Classification (NCBI taxonomy): domain Eukaryota; kingdom Viridiplantae; phylum Streptophyta; class Magnoliopsida; order Alismatales; family Alismataceae; genus Alisma; species Alisma plantago-aquatica. The sequence goes on along the minus strand of OY856413.1, from coordinate 802,518,036 downwards.
TCTCTTCTCCTCACCCTCTTGAGGTATGGGTAAGGTTGATAAGGATTAAGGAATCCTCCACCAAATTAATAAAAAGAATGTAAATAAGATGTCATGGACATAAGCTTAATAGAGTAAGCATAAAGGAATAGATACATGCTTAGGTCGTATGACACGAGTTGTCATTTCCATCAGGAGAGGCATGAGGATAGACCTCCATGATAGTAGGATGAGTAGAGAGAGTTAGTCTTGGTGGTAGAGACCTCCATTAAATGTAGAGACCTAGCACATCCTTTGAGGATGATGTTAACCCTAACCCTAAGTGAAGGTTAGAGAGAGAGGCGTCATGATGAGTTAGATGTCATGGTAGATCAAGTGTTGGGATAGACATGAGTTGGATGCCATATGAGCCATGAGAAGTTGACAATCGAGTACCTTTGGCAACCCCAACCCTAGAAAGGGTTGTGCATGTTTGAGCGAAGGATAGCACCTTCATGGGGATGTTAGAGAAAAACCTATAGAAACCTTATGTGATGTTGCAAGAATGATATAACTTGCACCCAGAGTACATCTGTAGTAGGACCAGTAGGTGGAAACCTTGGTCAAGGGAGTATGTTGGATAGCTTATGTGATAAGCATAAAGAGCTAAGGATAATCTTGAGGAAAACATGAGTTGAGTATAGGCTTCACCCAGGAAGGGATATGCTTGTGAGCTTGATCTAACTTCATGGGGAGAGGACCTCTAGTAGTAAGGATGGATGTGGAGTTAGATCTAGAGAGAGAAAGAAGGAACCAAGCAAGAAGGTTGGAAACCTAAAACCCCAAAGATGTGAGGAACAGTGGGGAGTCGAGAATGATGCGACCTAGGTGGATGATAGTGGTTGCCTCATGCATGGTCCCTGGAGGCTGATGATATCTTAAAGGAACCGAATCCTAGAGAGAGGATGTTGCTTCTGCCTGTGGTATATGTGTTTACCTTCTGAGATAGGAAGTAGAGTTCCTTAGACCTGAGAGGTTTAGTAATAGGTTGTGAAGCCTTGTACCTTGTTGGTTGTCCTTGAGGAGGACTCAACTATGAGGTACTGTGTATATAAAAGGATCATGGAAGTACATGACGTACCTTGGTTATGCTTGATTTGTGGTTAAGAGATTGAGGATGCAGCTGGATACCCGAAGGTGAACCTAGGGTTCCTATGCCTAAGAGAGGAAGCAGTGTATCCGATGCTCGTGATGAGATTGAGTCTCTATAGTTTCGACCATGGCACTCCTCATGTGTAGAGGTAAAAGAAACCCCTTAAGTTAAGGGTATGTTTGATGAACCCCCTCACAACTAAGTTGGTCTAATGTTGAGGCTGAGAACAAGTGTGACCTAGCATGGTTTAGTAGGTACGCTTGTGCCTTAGTAGTTGTTGGAATAAGCATGCTCATGTGAATGTAAATCCTAAGGATGGTTGTGACCTTGTTTTCAAGAGTTGTAGTTTCCTCTCATCCTAGGAGAGGGACCCTTTGGTTGGGTATATGCCAGTCTTGTTGAGGAGGTTTCATAGGATCTTGAGAAGCTAAGTGAAGAGTATGTGGCACGAGAATGAACATATAGACCCATAGATAACCATCTCTATGTGCATGTGGATGTGTTACCGTGGAGGTAATCGGTATGGGGCTTGACCAAGGTAGGAAGGTTGCCATAATCCCTATGAAAGGATGAAAGTCAGCCCATGAATGTAGGAAGAGAGATGATGAATGCTTCGGTAAGGTTCAAGTTGGAATGTACTATAATATAATTCTAAGTCTATCCTAGGGTCAGGTAGGGGTAAGATCGATGGAAGTAGGAGTTGCCTAATTCCCTAGTTGCACATGACCATAGGGTCGGGAGGTAACAACTATTATTGTCTGAGGGCATGGGTTAGGAGATTGATCACCTTCATAAACTCATGGGACCCAAAGGGTAGATGAGTAGGGCACTCTCTGATGCATGAGGGAAGAGGGATGACCCCAAAAGTGTCAGCACCCTATAGACCTAGAGGAGATGACCAAGGATTGTATAGTAACCCAAGTAGGTTCGAGACCAATTTTCCATGGAAGCAACTTTGATATCATGATGTTTGTGATGTGGAGACATAAGTTTCATGTTTCAACTTAGAATTGAAGGTGTACTGGCGATGTGGGATGTATCATCTCTACTCGTGGAACAGGAAGAACTTTGTGTTTGGACGACAGCCAAATGCTTATTTCCTCTTGTTATGGGAGGTAGAGATGGGACAGTACGCATGCTATACACCAAGGATAAAAGATGATGAAAGTTGGAACGTTGCTTCGAGGTATGGGGACAGAGATGATAACATACCTTGGTGGAGTGAAAGATACATGGATGGTTTACAAACACTAAGAGGAGTAGTGTAGTCATCTTATGAGAATGTTTTCTCAGGAGCTATGTGGAATTTGCAAGTGATGCAAGGTAGAGTTTGATCACCAAGAAGATGAGTTCGAAGAAGATAGACTTAGAGTTTGAGATGATATAATAAGTGGCATACAGGAAGGTGTATGTCATCAACATTACCTAATACATAAGAAGGTGAATTGGTAATGGATGCTCTGGTTGAGATATATCTGCCTAGTTCGGTTGTTAGATTAACCCTAAGTTTGGAAAACAAGGTATGCTTGGCTAACACTAATGTAATGAGATCAGTTTATGGTTGTTTGGTTAGCCAGTCTAGTCCTTGATGCAATAAAAGGATGGTGGTAGAACCTCAGATGCACTTCTTTGGGAAAGAAGGTGATGAAACCCCGATAGAATGGTTTAGTTTTTTAGAGGTATTGATCTTGAAGAATAATGACATACAGGAGATCATGAATTTAAAATCACCATACACCGTGCTACGAAGATAATAAGTGATAGTGGTACTGTAGATACCTAAGAGAAAGTTGCATGTGGTATATGGCCATGCAAGAAGAGGATGATGGACGAACACCAGTAACCCAATGCATTGATATAAAGGATAAAGAGTCCCCGAAAAAGAAAGGGAGTTCATCACTATGGATGTTATAAGTCTCCCCTGGACCAAGGAAGGTCGAAATGCAATATGGGTTATGGTAGATTGCCTTACCTAGATGACCAGAAAAAGAAAGAGTTCTGTCAAGAGACATATTTGGTTGAACTACTCATGAGAGAGATGGTTCAGTTACACCATGGAGCGAGTTCAAAGGTTCTTGAGTTTGACATAAAGGTTCTCTTCCAAAAGGTGGAAGTAGGTACATGAAGAACTTGATGTTAGTACAGTTTATCACCCCTAACTAATGGTTAGTTTGATCCAGACTAAAGGGTCTGATGAGAGCATATGTTCTCATTTGAGGTGATAGCTAGAGACAGTTCTTGGCCTATGTAAGATGTGAAGTTAACCACCATAGCCAGTATTGGGATTCAAAGAAGCTCTGTAAGAGATGTTGTGTCGGTCACCACTTCAGTAAGGTGATGTTGGTGAAAGGACCACGTGATGGTTAGAAAAGGACCACAATGTGTGTAGATGAAGTCGCTTTGATCATGCAATGGATGAAAGGAGTCTAGAGATGATAAGAGTCGTGAGCAGATGCAAAGTAGACTGACATGCAGTTCACTATGGGAGAATATGTGACATGAAAATATGTCCCCTCTAAGTTATAGCTACGAGAGATAAGTTCCCGATGCATGGGTTCTTTTGACATGGTTTGGTAGAGAAGGTTAAATTTGACCTTACCCCTCAGGATAAAGTAATGTGTGATGAGTTCCATGTGTCCACTTAAGAGCACTATGTGAGGTACCCAGACCATGTGCTGAGTAATGAACCTAGTGAGCCCCAAGGAAGGCTAAAATGACCTGAGTCACATATGCAGTTTATAGACGCCAGGGTGGAAGAACTCATAGAAAAGAATATGTGATGATCAAGGTTCTTTGGAAACACCATGAGTATGGTAAAGCCACATAGGGGCCAATGATGGACATGGAAAAGTCTTATCCTGAATTGTATGTTTGCTTGATAGAATTTTGAGGACAAAATTCCTATAAGAGGGGAAGGATGTTGCAACCCCAATTTTTGGGTCTATTTGGTGAGAAATGTAATTTCTCATATTAATGATATTTGAACAAATAATGATATAATTTGGTTTGAATAAATGGATTTCATTTACAATAGCTTTGATGTTTGTGTTGTGGGCTTTACTGGCTGTTGGGCCCAATAACAAGGAAATGGAGAAAGGAAATTCAATTATTAAATGAGTAAATGAATAATTGAATATTTGAGAAAAGAAAGAGGTAGAAACCTCTGTAAGGAAAAAGAATGTAATCCGAGGAAGGATTTCATGCCTCTTGGGTTCCTTGGGTTCCAAGGAGTCCAAAGTTGCGTAGAGAATGCAATAAGAAAAGAAAAAAGATCAATTAAGTATTTCTTTAGTAAGAAAGAAATGGAAAATAATGTTAAAATGTGGAAAATAAGTAAAAAGAGGTACAATTGAGTTATCCTTTGTGGAATTTCATATCCCAAGGATTCCTAATGATTAAAGGAATACCAATGAGGAAAATAAAAGAGAGATAATGAGAAATCCTCAAAAAGAAATATTTCAATAAGAAATCGACATGATAATGTGAAATAATGCATTTAGATGCATCTAGAAGGATAATGAGTATCCAATAAAAGGATTTGGAAATAATAGAGTGTCTTGGGATCCAAGGAGTCCCAATAAAGAATAAAGATAGAGATAATACCAAATTTGCAAAATAAAAGGATAATGTGATACATTATTAATGAATGGTATAATATTGATAACAAGGAAGTAATTACTATTAAGAGAATAGAAATTTGTGGCCAATGAATAAAAAGGGCAAGCACAAAGAAATAAAAGAGGAATTTCGAATATCCAAATAATAGATAATATCCAAAGGATAAAAAGAAAGAGAGAGAATATACTTCTCATTTAAGGAATTGATTTCCTTCTTGGAAAAGGATTCTTTGTTTCACGAATAGCCAACCTATGGCTTCATTTCTCTCCCCTATATAAGTGGGTAGAGTCCAGGGTTGTGTTCAGAGGGAGTTCCACGCAGCCATCCCTCTCTTCTTCTTCTACTTCATCTTATTCGTCAAAACCCTAACTGGGAGGAACATCGAGAACGTGAAGTCACGAGGCAACAAGTATGGGTTGCAATGATGGTGTGGTGCTCCACGGTGCCATAGATCTGTGTTTCCATTGGGACCATGCCCTAAAGAAGGCGCAGCTGCAGCCGCATGGCTGCAACATCAGCAGCAGGTCGCAGGGCTTCTTCTCCTAACCTAGCCACATGGGCCATGCTCTAGGCGGTGCCCCAGGTGCGGCTGGAGGTGGTGGGGCTAGGGCAAAGTGGGGCCGCATCCGTCGGGGTCCGAGGGAGGTTGGTAGAGTTGCGTAGGTCGCAGCTAGGGTTGCATCCGGCGGGCAAGCGGAGCTTCACAGAGAAGAAGAAGGCAAGGGTCCATTGGATGAGAATGCCCCTCTGTGGGCTGCAGCACTCAACACTTAACCAAGGGCATAACGATCATTTCGTTATGTTTTCCAAAACAAAGGGCAACGTTCCATGGAGCACACACTGGCACAATCTGATTGGCCAAGTAAGTAAAATCTTGCTAAAATCATAATTAAAGATTGGTAACTCAGATTGAGACAAATCTTATATGAAATTGATTCTCAGAATGAGGGGAATTCAATAAAAATATGTTTAGAAGCTAATTCCTCTTGCTATGCAAAAAGTAGTGTAAATTATCATCTTTAATTAATTAAAGATTAAGAAACCCTATTTTGATATGATTAATGTGTTTAATAGGGTTTAATGGATCATTAAAGTTGATAATAACCAGTTAATTGTAAAAAGGTACTTTAAGATCGAAAAGGATGATCTTTGCACGTAATTAGTTTAATTTAGAGATTATGTGCATAAATATGCTTGAAAATTGAAAAGTACATAAATCTATCATCTTTAATGACTTAATTAATGAAAAACCCTTAGATTTGATGATAGATGGATTTAATGTTGTTCAATGGATAATTCAAGCCAATATTAACCTATTGTTGATAAATGTGAAGATAGAATGTAAAAAGATGATCTTTTTATATAATTGGCTTAATTTAGGGTTTCGTGCATGAATATGCATTAATGATCTTGAAAACCCTAATTTAGGTGAATATGTCTTTTAATTGTTTTAATTGTTCAAATCCATAAATAAATAAGGATATGATGATCCTAAGTCAATTGGATAGTTGAGAAATTAAGGTTCATATAAGTAGAAAAGAGTATTTTATCGTTTGTTGACCTAAAAGTTTGAGAAATTGATCTAAGAAATCCTAATGAATATTAATGAAACCTTAATGCGGATTAGAAACCCTAGAAAGTGAATCCAAGTCAATAAAGTAGATTCTTGATAAAGTGTGTAATAAACAGAGTACATATCCTTTTCAAGAATTATGTGATTCTTGATTTGCTTGCTTAGATTGCATTCTTGGTTGGATTTGCTTAGTGCTTGTGAAATCATCAAATCAAGTACGTGGTTACGCTTATGAATATCTCGAATTAGTTTTTTGAGGTTTTTCTGAAGTATTCATCGATGACTTGAATTACTGTTGGATTAATTTAATTCATGCCAACTATAATGTGGATATGACTATCACATAAGATATGTGCCTACTAGCTCAGATCCTGGTCCTCTCTGTGGCTTATTAGTTGACCTAGTACATGGCTACCTATGGGGTAGGTCCATCAGGTCATTGGATGACTTAGTACATGGCTACCAATGGGGTAGGTCCATCAAGTCACATCGAGTTAGATATTGGACTACCTTCGTGTAGTTCCATGCAACTCTATTACCCTAGGTATTGGCTACCTGTAAGGTAGGTCCATGGGGGTAAGAATCTACCTAAAGAGAGGTAGCATACAAGTCCACTACAGGGATAGCACAGAGTTAGGGGATAGGTAAGGATTGAGTAGTGTGGCTTAAAATGTAATCTTGGTTATTAAGTGATTAATTGAATGATTACATTGTTAATATATTTGCATGATTATTGTTTCCTCCACATACCATCTTCTTGCTTACCGACGTTTTGTTTGTCAGCGTTTTAGGTACAATGAAAAGAACAAATTGTAAAGTGGCATTTGTGGAATTAAATGAGAATTAACGTGTGCGGGAGGATTAGTTAGATCAGTACCTTCATGGTTAGAAGTTTAGAAATCCCAGTTTTTTAAAGGTAAGAAAATTTTTATTTTATACCAGTATTCAGTTTAGTTGGTAAAGTTTATTAATTATTATGGATTATTTGTCGAACCTTTGATCCGGGTTATTGGTTAACGACTCTAACCTTTCGGTCTCCCTTAATTGGGGGTTATCGGGAGTCGGGGTCGTTACATAACCTTTCCTTCTCAGTTCATAGTTGTTGAAATGATTTGTTGTTTAAGGCGAATACGGCAATAATTTTTGTTTCTACAGCCATATATGTCACCATATTTCCCTACATCAACCTCATGGCATCCATCACAATGTATTGACTGTAAGGCATCAGCCTCATGGCATCTACCTAGAGGTATTTACCATATACTTCATGCATCGACATCACAGATAACCTTAGTTGATGCTTCTCCTTTAACAATTGTATTACCATGATACCATACAAATTCGTTGACCCACCACTTTATTTATAATTCAACATAATCAGTCAAATTCATTCGATTTTTTACTTGATCAATGTGACATGGTAATAAAGAGTCAACAAACATTTAAACTCTCAATATATTTTTAACATGAATGTGAATTTGGTAAGAGGGAAGGATAATATCTCTTTCATTTGTTAAACACTTAACTTTAGCAAGAAATACTCAATATGAGTGCCTTTTGTCCAAAATAAGCATGCATGAAAGAAAATTAACAAACATATTATTTAGGAAGAACTAGGACATCTTAAATTACGAATAGAATAGTAAAATATAGATATAGAACATATAGTATTTGAATACCCAATGTACACACGAATTTCAGCCAAAAATGTAGAGTTACTAGGAAAAAGATATAGTTGCATATATAGTGGAGTTGATTGAACACCTTTCTACTCTCATTGAGAAGTGAGCTACTACTTCTAAATGGATAAATGAGAAGACATTCTATCTCTAAAAGCTTAAGTTTCCACAACCATTATTTGATGCCACTCCTCCATCTAGGTTAAATAGGGAGAAAATTGTAGTTTTAATATGAAATGCTACGTTTCCATATTAAGTTTTGTAGAACTCTGGCTAGAACGGAAGAGAATAGAATAAGAAAGTGACTAGATTATAATAATAGAAAGAACATATGAATATTGGAACCTAGGTTGTCGGAAATCTTAAACTGACCCTGATCACATGAAAATCATTCAGAATTAGCATTCACACACTTGATCTATGAAGGTTTCTCCCCCCATATCTCTGCAACGGTTTAAATGGAGATTGGGGTTTAAGGGAGTCAATTTTGGTATATATAAACCTTCTAAAATTGTTTCGTCATTTGGATGTATTTTTTATTCTACTAGAAGCACAAGCTAGATGACCTTGTAGGAATCTGATTGGACCTTATAAATCAAGGGGATCACTTCTATCCAAGAGGGAGGTTTAATTCAAAGAAGGTCAGGTCATTGCCGACATGTTGGTCTGACCTATGGGATTGATTTGTGAGAAGTCTACCTGACTTATGGATCTAACTTATCTCTTATTCTTTGGACCATCCACTATGTAATTACTTCATCCCTAATGTTGTTCATGCCATGGCAAATTTGTCTAATTTATAGTTGATACTCTATGAAGTCAATCTTTGACCCCCAAAACATCCGCTAAGGATATTAAAACCCTAATATGATTCTTCATACATGTATATAATATTTTGTCTTTAAACTAATGTTCTTCCTTTGATTTCTGAACCACCAGATAAATACATACTAATGTACTTTTGACAACCATATAATAGATGATTAACTAAAAAAACGCACATGGTTGGGCCATGCGACGAGTTCATACATTAGTACGTAGGTGGGTTTTCACAATTGCTCACTTATTTCGTATAAAGGAAAAGCTAGCACGAGAAATAATCATCAATCTCAACTATACTATTTCTATGATTGCTCTGTAAGTAGAAAGCAACTTTGAGCCCACGCCTTTCGGAAGAAGCCAAGCCATTAAAAGGTTGGATCTAGACGTAGCTATACCAAAGCTGTAACTAGGAGAAAGACAACATGAGTTGGAACCCTACCACCCCGCTCTAAACAAGGCAAGACGGCCTTGGTATCAAACAAAGGAAACCAAATAATACTCTCTGCATATAGCAAGGCCACATCTTTGTTCTATTGAGGAAACCCTATGCCCTACCCCGTCGTTATCGCACACCAAGCCATTTAGTAATTTACTATTTTGAGGAGATCGGGGAGGCCGGCTTTGATGGATTCAAGTCAATATGCTCCTGCGTCAACATGGACAGTGATCTACGGGGACACCCAGAAATATTATAGATTTATACATGAACGACGCTCATGAACAGGGACCTGCTGCTGATGAGCAATCTCCCTCAGCACAATTCATTGCGGTACAAAGAAATCAACTGACAAGTTGGAGTCTTGTTCCGACAAGAACAGTAACCAGATGGTGAAGGAGTAGGAAGTTGTAGATTAGGGCTGGTACCGGGAGTTAGGGTATCTATCTCAAGTATCTGCAATTGGGCAGTGAGCTGTGTTAGCATGTGTACACCAACCACCACGGATCCACAGAATGAACCCTCAGCCTCCTCATATTCCATTCAAGGATGCCGAGTGCTCAACAGTCAGCAGCCATCAAACGGTGTATCCCTAAGATCCCTTTCAACCTCAAAGAGCTCAAACTGGGGGTAGTGTGTCCATGTGGGAGACCTTCCGAGACGGGCAAAAACACGGTTGATGACTGAGTTTGCGCTGCAGACTGAAAATGCAGGGAAGCCGATGTTGATAACATCAATCATGATGTTTGCTGCCACTAACGATCAATGGGGGACCGCCCGCCAAACGTAGTCCTAAATCAGGGCTCCATAAAACTCCAAGATCGTTAAAGCGGGTACTCATCCGGTTATTAATTTTTTTTCCAGCCGTTCGTGATTCCCAAATCTCCTTTTTCCACGAGATTCTTCCCCATGAACATTGTTAATTACATGGTGGACGTTTTTATATGAACAGTTGGGATTACTTTAACATCATCTGCTGAGTTCTGTTTATATATGAGAGGAAGAAGGGTGATTGGTACTGTTGCCAATTAAGGATATCATATTTCGGTTCCCAGAATTATTACGAATGGATACTCACACAATGGCGGAACTAAAAATCTACCATACGGGGGGCTGGGTTAGTATGAGTAATGAAAAATATTAGCTATACATATAGACAGGCAAAATAATACTTATCTAGAAAAAATAAAGAAAAATACACCTAACATAATATCTCATTGTCTCCAATACACAAAAATAAGTTATTTGTAAAAAAATTAAAATCTAACATAAATGACATGTTATAATTCTCTATATCAAAGTAGTGTATTTGTTCAGATGTTTAGCATCATAAATAATACACTTTATCATGTCTTTTAGATTAAATAACTAGATGATCAACCATATAGTCATAATTCACATATCAGTACAATGTGTATAAATTAGTGCACAAGAAAAATACCAATTATACAAGAAATGAGAACAAACTCATCTTTTTCATGGACAGCAAGCATCAAAATTTAATATGACACTACCTCGTGGTTGCTGTCAAATTGAAAGATCCAAAAATATTTATAGCAGTCAAATCTTATACTATAAATAATATAAGTATAAGGTACAAGGTAATGTCAATTTATTTTAAGATCTTGACAAAATGATTGGTATGAAGGAAACTTCAAAAAAAAACATTAATGTGGTTGTATAAATTAAAAATGATGGAAAAAATTGAGGAATGAAAAGTGAAGAGAATGAAGGGAAAAGATCCATACATATATTTCTTATATTTAATCTAAAAGTTTTTTTATTTATTTACTTGGTAACCACCCCCGAGGAGGAGCCACTTCGGTGACCCCACTGCCTTCGGCGTAATTCGAACCCGGGTCCTTCATTGTGACTTACAGAGCCGCAACCAGCCGAGCTACTCTGGCCGGACCTAAAACTTGGGAAAAAGATATGAAAGAAGCAATTACATTATTTTTATTGACTTTTATTTTACATGTGATTCTTATTTTTTAATCTCCATTTGATTAAAGTTATATCCTAAATATGGATTTTTAACTTTTTCTTCTCCATCTTAACCCGCATGTTATTGTTTTTCCCAACTCTTTTTTTACCTTGTCAAAGATAAAATTTGCTTGATCGACTTTTTTCTTTTCTTTTATAAATTGAAATTTTTTCATCATCTTTTCCAGTTCTTGTAAATTTTCAATAATTATTATTTAGATGAACCTTATAATATTTGACTATTACGTAAATAAAAGGTTGTGAAAAACCATGTAACACATAGTATTGTTTACATCTATTTCTAAAGAGTACAAGGTTCTTTTCTTAACTTGAGATTGATTGATTAATAAATGTTTGAAAGGAATATTTTTTAAACAAAAGGTGATTAGTTATGCATGTTGATTATCATTTTTTTCAAAGATGTATAATTATAATTGAATGTATTGACTCAAGTTATAGTTAAAATATTTTTCAAATACTGATTCAATAATATTGTATTAGATTTTAATTAATATGTCAACATGATGCATGACATCTTTTTATAAGATTCACATTATATATATAATTTCCATGTTTAAGAGAATATGGGCTCATTAGTCTCTATAGAGCTCTGTTTTAAGTATGGGGAACAATCTGCATAAATCTTGACACAACTATTATGAAATTATTAAGTAAAATCTACTAGAAGAGGAATCAAATATGTAATTTCTTAAGCTCATAATTAACAATATCTATATTAGGACTATAAATTTTATGATTTGTGAGGAGATAAGGCACATGATACATAAATATATCAAGTGTAACCTCTAAGTAGTTCACACAAAGAAAGGTGATATAATTAGTTAAAAATGATAAGATTAAAATCGCATTTTTGTAGTGTAATAATATATTTTCACAAAATACAAATCTTTACATGGTATCATAGTAATAACAAAAATATTTTTTTGAGGGGGGGCTTCAGTTTGGGCAGCCAATGGAGGAGAAAAGATTGTTTATGGCCATAGACTAAAGAAATATTATACTTCAGCTGATAAAACTCCAACACAAACCATTGAGATTCAGGACCCCACACCAATAAATTGATCAAGTCAGAATTTCATCGAGCCAGTGACGTAAAACCAAAGCGCTACTTGGGAGGCAACCCAAGAACTGAGTATCACCTTTCTATTTCATTTTGCTTAGTTTTGATAATTTTCTTATTTCTTAGACATATTATTTTTGTTCATAAAATATAAAAATCTACATAACTAAACAAAACAAATATAAAAATCAATAACCAAAATAGTCTTATCCTAACAGTTTTGAAACTGTTTGGTCTTCACAGTCTCGAAACCATTTCGACCCAAACGGTCTTGAAACCGTTTGGACCCAAACGGTCTCAAAACCGTTTGGACCTCACGGTTTTGACACCGTTTGGACCCAAACGGTCCCAAGACCGTTTGCTTAATGAGATTTTTTACGGTCGCCCCTCCTTTTTCTATAAATACTCCTCGACCCCCTCCGTTTTTATTCCTTCAACTCTCAAACTTTCTCTCGCATGAACACTATTCCATTCCTCCTGACTTCCTGCTCCCGCACGACCACTGTCTCCGTCCACGCTAGCGCCTCTGGCACTGCTTCCTCGCTCTCACCTTCGTTCTCTCTTACGACACCACTACCACCATCTCCATTCTCTTACTCGAAAACTAATATGTCCTCCTCTCCTTCACTTTCTCCACCGCAACCATCACCTCAACCATCAAGGTAGATCGATATGCTAAAACCGTCACTATCATCTTCACCGTTGCTACAACCGTCGTCGGTGCCTCTTGCTGTCGCTACTTTGCCATCATTACTGATGTCATTTTCGCCGTCGTTAATCCGCTTGTCACTGCCTCCGCCTCACGATTTTGTCCTCCAAATAGTTTCGACTCAAAACGGTCGTGAAACTGTTTGGACCCAAACGGACGCGAAACTGTTTGGAACCGTTTGGACCGAAATGGTCTTGAAACTGTTTGGACCAAAATGGTCGTGAAACCGTTATATATATCAAAAATAGAGTTCATGAAATTGTTTGCGTGAAACACCATCAGAACAAAATGTTATTAACTAAGAGGAAGCAATCAATTGCAGCAGATTAACAAAAATCACTAAAAATTAAAACCTTTTTCAAAGAGATCCAATTCCAAAAAACTCTTATAATAAGAACCAAAGTATTACATATACATCCTGGTTCATAAGTACATATCTTGTACCATTCCTTCTCGAGGATTACAAGCATCAACTGCTCTTTTAAAACTATACATAAACAACATAAGGACCTTGAGGCATCAAGCCAAAATCTTGTATTGATTCATTTAATGTACCAACTACTAATTCTGAGGACCTGAGAGTACAGAGACGACACATAGGTCTTTCTATACAAAAACATGACATCTAGAGCCTTCACCTGGAGTATTACAGTTGTCCCTATTGTTGTTGTTGCTGCTCTCCCCCTACTAAAGGGTTTCTACTTCTTCTTCTACTCTACCTAAAAAGTTGGATCCCACGGGGGTGAGAAAATTGAAAATTGTCCCAGCAAGAGATATAACTCTCCGCCAGAAACATTATTATTGTAGATAAATAGTAATAAACTAAGCAAGAGTTATTTTATATTAACAGCAGTATTAATCATTATATGAACAGAATAAGATAATCTCCTTTCTTAAGGAGAACATTACATCTACCCATGGTAGAATTATACATCATCTATCTACTTTGCAAGGAATGCAAGGAATCATAAATATATCATTTATCAACAAAAGATGCATAAAGAAATGTAACATCAGCCAATGATTTTCGTATTCAATCCTTAAGCATACATGTTATACGACTGATTACATTTTACAGTCACACTTATGCCCTGAGGAGATGAGGTATACCACTCATACTTCAACCGACCATTGTGAAGTCGAAATCGGTGCCATACAAGGTCAAAGGAAGAGTTGGATTTCCATGACCTCATCTTCCTCAGTCAGTGTGAGGACCAAATGCAGGACATCTTGTGTCTCTACTAAATAGCTTTCCAGGGTATTCTGGCAACATTGCTATTAGAGTAATAGTGGTGTGCTATACTCTCTTCGCAATCGAGAGCTTTTATATTAATCTCACATCGATCCGGAATTGATATTATTGGGAGATTCATGATACATCCATCCCATTATCGGGGGATTAGTGATACATCCACTCCAACTTATATAATGAAGGATGCAGAGATTTAATGTTTATCTCGCATAAATTCCTCCATTAGGGTGTAAGGATATTTTCTCCCATTACCCCACATATTCAAACATATGCATTCCAAGTAATGTCGCGGAGCAACTCGTTTCACCATCTAGCAAATTCTGACATTGATGGTTATATGGCCAGGCCACTACATGATAAGATTCCACTTGAATAATTATGTGCATTACTGTGCTCTTTTAGCATCAGTCAAGTTATCAAACATTATTATGACAAATGCTACAAAGAAAAATATAATTCATCTATCATGTACTTTTCAACACTTTATAGAACATTGGGATCTTAATCCCTTATCACATCATGGACATTCTCATCCCTTAACCTCTCATCATCATGATTATGGAATATGGGTATTTAAACCATCTGTTCATCAAACAACACTTGTTACCAATTATCAGGTAACTAATACCTTTGGGTCATCTGACCAAGGTAAACATAATACTCGCTACACAAGCAGTCCACATGGCTCTGAAAGCCCATTTAGTCTCTTGTTACCTCTTACTAGGCAACAATACATATAATGTCTCACAAGGACCATATAATTAACACACCATAGCTTATACTTGGCTATGCTCATCATCTCATGATCACCTATATGATCATTACATAATAACAATTATATCAATTACATATCAACAGTATACAATGTAAGAGTAGCATCACCATTCCCTTATTTAGGGTAAGGATTTTTCTTACATATCCTCACCCTTCATTAGATTTAGGGTTTTCCATAATTAACCATTTAGGTTCTCAAGATCATATTATTACTGATCGAGCCCTAATTCATTGCTCCACACAACTAGGAGCCAGCATTGATAACATGAGTATGTAATCATGTTTATTTATTCTCATCATTTATCATTAAATGAATTATCAACACAGGATATGAGTTCCTTTCTCAACTTTACCAGAATATGGTTACATCATACTTTATTAACTTGGATTCACCTTTTCTTAAGGTATGTTGGCCTACACTTATCATAGTGCATTATATCTCAATGTCACAGTTGACATGACACACTCCATGTGTTACTCATCCAAGTATATTGGATTTAGAATACATCAAGGTGTATCAATCTTAAGGTGATGGAAGTGATATCTATCATGTATTGATGTATCACTTCCCTCATCACCTTTATCTTAAATTCATCAACTTATTTTGTATTAGGGTTTGCAATTGGTGGATTCTCCATCATTGGAACTATTATAAATCATTTAATTAGAACCATTGAATCAACATCCAACTACCTCAGCATTTTTCCTTCAAACGGTTTCGGACCACTTGATTCCAAACGGTCTTGAGACCATTTGATCCCAAACGGTTTTGAGACAGTTTGGTCTCAATTGGCCTTGAGACCGATTGGACTCAATTATGAAACCGTTTGCACAAGATTTTATTGAGGTGTGTGCTTAAGATGACATCATCATCTTCAAGCTTCAAACCTTCGAAAAATCCAGGGATTCTTATGGTGATTTCAACAATCAATCAAAAGGAATTTCGAGAATGAAGAAAGATTCAACATATATAAGAGAAAGGAAATCAATAATAACATTTAAGGGTTCAAGTTATATAACCCACCTTAAAAGCTGAAACCAATCTTCAAGATTCATGTATCTAATGCTGAATGAATCTTTCTCAACCTCCCAAGGTCCGTCCTCAAGCCTTTAAGTGAAAAGAATTGGCTAGGGTTGAAGATTGAATGGAGAAAAGAAGAAATCAAGCATTGAATTTCGATTTCCACCATGAAATCAAGGTTGAAGATGACTATGGAGCTTACCTACAGGTTGGGGCACGTCCTCCTATTTCTACTAAGCTCCCTTGTACACAGCCAAAGCAAGGAAAGAAAGAAGGGTCGAAAAAGCATTTCATTTGAGTTGGAAATGAGATGTTTATAAGGAAATTTCAAAGAGAAAGAAAGTGATATAATAATCTTTTAATTACCAAAATGGATGCCATATAGTCCCCTCATTCCCTTGCATACTAAGATATCAACTTCTCCTTCGAATTCCTCTTCATTATCCATGAATTAAAGGAAAAGCAATTCAGCACCTTAACCATTATAATAATAATATCCAAAATTGAGTGGATGTTACTTTTCCTTTTACTAATGTGAGTGGGATCTCCACTCACTTTAGATATTTCGTGGCCTTTGTAAGGCACAAGGACTTCCATTCTTATGCAAATTCAACCATCTCATTTTTGGTTGAAGGGCACTTCCATTGTTATATTTATTTTTACATTAAATTGAATTAGGGTTTCAATTATGCTTAAATCTTGATTATTTTAATACCAAGATTCTCCCTCCTCGAAAGTGATTCAAATGAGATGCCCCTTTTATTTTCTTGTCTCTAATTGATACCAAGAAACATTAGGGATTCTCTAGAAGTGGTATTTTTCATATTGATCCCTTGGTTTTGGGTAAATTGCACATTACACCAAAATTAGGTTTTAATGCACAAACATTGCTTAATAAGCTCTTTCTTGGTATTCAGGCTTCCACAAGACATACCTATGCATCATTCTCATTCTTATGATTCATCAACACTTGAGGAACATTTTATCATATGACAGTTGCAATTTAACCCCTCAACTTGGGTAATTTGCACTTTAGTCCAAAATAAGCAAAACATAATTTCAGCATTATTCAAAAAGGACTAAAATTGAAACATGAGTTCCTCTTGAGCCTTAATTACTTTTCAAAAGATAAGAGCAAGCATATAATTAACTTTATTAAGCAAAACATCTAGGGTTAAAGCATAACCCAGGTCAGGGATGTTACAAATTATAAACCCCTAACAAGGATTTTGTCCCATAAATCCCAGGTAAAAAGAGGAACAAATTTTTTTTTATTCATGATATCATTAAGTCTCCACATAACATCTTAATGTCATGGAGATGCCATAAAACTTTGATCAATACAAAGTTCTTCCACACAAGGTTATTATTGAACTTGTCATACAGGACACATACTCCATTGTCCTTTTTATTATTGACTGTAGAGTCAACTCTGTGTCAGATAGCATTTTTCTTTGTTAGGGGTACATTATACATACCTCATTCTATTCAGGTGTCAAACCTCACTGATTTATCACCTTTCTCAACTTATAACTTTATGTAACATGATTCTGGTTCTGGGGAGTCTCCCATACTCCTCATTTAGTTTAGCATTTCACTTCCAAGAATGACCAGAGTTACATTTTTGTCACCCACTTGTGACTACAAGTATTATCATACATTTGTTGTGCCATCCAATCTATTAACACAACACTAAACTTCACATACTGCTTGTACCAACTATCTTATTAGTTATTCATACTTTTGTCATAAGGGAAGGTTGCCTATCAATTAAGAACTTATCTTAGAGGTATCTATAGAATTATTTTTAACTTGATATGCTTTTTCCACCATGATTTCACAATTGTTCCTCCAATTAGTACATCCTTGTCAATGTTACATTTATGCAGAGCATAAACCTCTAACATGTGATGTCCATACTATTTTATGTAATTAGACTGATTCCATAGTTGGCCATTCCAGGTGACCAACATAAGTCATTTAATTAGGAGTTATGCTTTTTACTTTTCCATACCACCTGATATTTCTTAGATACCAGAATTTCTTACCTTAGTATCCATCACATGTATCAAAAACACATCACATTCTCATCATTTCCATTTTTCTGTTGTTTTTCCTAAAGTCACACATATAAGAAGATCTTTCTTTCATCTTTGGAACATTATTTGTTACATATATCTTTATCTTGGAACCAAAGTCCAAGACGAACTGATACTTTTCTAAGTATCCATCAATAGATTATTTCTAATCCATGCACGTCAAGTGTCATAGTACTCACTTGATTGATATGTTCCAAAAAGAAGAGAACACAAAGAAACACATTTCTCTTATCACCCCATTATCATCCAGGGTTATTTATCAAAGAGAAAAGATTATCATCTCCTTTTAATTATAATATAAATCTTTCAAATGTTCATGAGTCATTTACTCTTATTTCATCTAAGGTTCCTTGCTATCAGCTTAGGGATTATAAGGATGATTATATGTCATTACTCATTCCTTTGTTATTGTCTAACATGCTCATGAGCATTTTATGATTTCATCAGATTTCCCATTTCCTCATTATGGGAAAAGATCTTTACCATTCACACAGGCTTTATCAAATAGGGATCATCTCCCTTATTCTTATTCTCTTATCATGAGGATTATACTTTTTACTTCCTCATACACACAGACTAATCTAAGATCATCTCAGATTCCATTTTAATACACTTCGGATGTGATACACTTGTCCATACCATATTTATAGTTTCATTATACTCACTAGATTGCTTCAGAATGACTACTTGATCAGAGTAATCAGAAAGATAACAATCTAAGAGTTTTATACTTGTCCTATATCCAGTAATTATATAGCTATCCAGTGTATACAAGTACTGAGATTAGGTAGTATGCACTTTATTTACTATCATGTTCCTCACTTTTCATATCATCATAAACACAAGATTTAACATTCCTGGATTTTCATCAGGCATCATTTCTATATCTCAGCCTTTTTCTCACAAATGAGAGAAAGTATAAAGCATTTAAAGGAATAATGACTAAAATATAAGTCCTCATCTTCCTTGTGTCCTCATATGACAAGTCAAAGGAAGCTAAAAAACAACAACTTTTTTTTAGATCATGAAATCATGAAATGACATATCAGAATGATACTGTTTCATCTGACCTGTCTTAGCTTGCAGTTTGTTTACTGTCTCATGTTGATTCTTTTCATAGAATCTTACCATTGATGGTTTCCAACTACGCTTTCAGTTATTATATGCAGATGAGCCAGCTTCGGATGCCTATCTACATCCTCAGGTGCCACTACTAGACCACTACCTTTGAGAGTCATGTTGACTTTGTCTTGACGGCTGGGTTACACTCACATCTCTAGCCCAACAATCTTTCATCAAATGTCCCATCTTCCCACATTTATATCAGTTTTCGTTCTCCCATTGTGGCATAAATTGTCCTTTACCCTTTCTGGGTAACCATTGCTTAGGTGTATTAAACATTGGTTGTACTAGTGGTACTGAAAACTTTCCCGTTTTGGAACTACTAGGCCTCTGTTCCTGATATTGGTTAGGCCTCTTCTTAATTCTCTCTTCCTTATTCTTTGTTGGATAGTTCTTTCTGAAATGTCCTAGCTTCCCACACTTGTGGCATATTCTGCTTCTGTGTCATAGCCTATTCCTTTCATCATTATTCATTGCTCCAACATGTTGATGTTGAGCAAGAATCCTATTGGAGTCCAAAACTTCATCATTGGGGGCTGGTAATCTAGGTTGTATTGCTAATACATGGTCCACCATATGCATTATTTCAGTCCTAACCTTCCCAATAGTGATATTAAAAGAAGGATTCCTTATCATAGTTGGATCATCTTGGGGGTTCTCAGGAAGTCGTTCTTCTCTCACCTGGTCCCTTGCATCTTCTGTTGGTACAACATTGCTGCTTTCATCAGCATGTTCTTCGTGTGATCCAGACATTTTTAAGTTCTTCTTCTCCTGTATGAGTAGAAGACACTATCAGATACACTGGAGGACACTAGAACAGACTCAACAACCTTAATCCTATGCTTCTGTAGACTCAGCGAACCTAGAGCTCTGATACCACTAAATTGTGAAACACCGTCTGAACAAAACGTTATTAACTAAGCGAAAGTGATCAATTGCAGCGGATTAAAAACAATCACTAAAAATTAAAAAAAATTCAAAGAGATCCAATTCCAGGAAACTCTTATAACAAGAACCAAAGTATTACATATACATCCTGGTTCATAAGTACATATCTTGCACCATTCCTTCTCGAGGATTACAAGCATCAACTGCTCTTTTAAAACTATACATAAACAACATAAGGACCTCGAGGCATCTAGCTAAAATCTCAAATTGAGTCATTCAATGTACCAACTACTAACTCTGAGGACCTGAGAGTATAAAGACGACACATAGGTCTTTCTATACAAAAACATGACATCCAGAGCCTCCACCTGGAGTATTACAGCTGTCCCTATTGCTACTGCTGCTCTCCCCCTGCTAAAGGATTTTTGCTTCTTCTTTTGCGTCTACCTAAAAAGTTGGATCCCACAGGGGTGAGACAATTGAAAATTGTCCCAGTGAGAGATATAACTCTACGCCAGAAACATTATTATTGCAGATAAACATTAATAAACTTAGCAGGAGTTCTTTTATATTAACATAAGTATTAATCATTATATGAACAGAATAAGATAATCTCCTTTCTTAAGGAGAACATTACATCTACCCTTGGTAGAATTATACATCGTCTATCTACTTTGCAAGGAATGTAAGGAATCATAAATATATAATTTATCAACTAAAGATGCATAAAGAAATGTAACATCAGCCAATGATTTACGTACTCAATCCTTAAGCACACATGCTATATGGCTGATTACATTTTACAGTCACACTTATGCCCTGAGGAGATGAGGTATACCACTCATACTCCAACTGACCATTGCGAAGTCAAAATCGGTTCCATACAAGGTCAAAGGAAGAGCCGGATTTCCATGACCTCATCTTCCTCAGTCAGTGTGAGGACCAAATGCAGGACATCTGGTGTCTCTACTAAATAGCTTTCCAGGGTATTCTGGTAACTTTTCTATTAGAGTTACAGTGGCGTGTTGTACTATATTTGCAATTAAGAGATTTTATATTAATCTCACATCGATCCGGCATTGATATTATTGGGAGATTCGTGATACATCCATCCCATTATCGGGGGATTAGTGATACATCCACCCTGACTTATATAATGAAGGATGAAGAGATTTAATGTTTATCTCTCATCAATTCCTCCATTAGGGCATAAGGATATTTTTGCCAATTACCCCCGCATATTCAAAAATATGCATTCTGAGTTATGCCGCGGAGTAACTCATTTCACCATCTAGCAAATTCTGACACTAATGGTTATATGGCCAGGGAACTACATGATAAGATTCCACTTGATTAATTATGTGCATTACTGTGCTCTTTTAGCATCATTTAAGTTCTCAAACATTATTATGACAAATTCTACAAAGAAAAGTATAATTCATCTATCAAGTACTTTTCAACACTTTATAGAACATTGGGATGTTAATCCCTTGTCACATCATGGACATTCTCATCCCTTAACCTCTCATCATCATGATTATGGAATATGGGTATTTAAACCCTCCGTTCATCAAAGAACACTTGTTACCAATTATCAGGTAACTAATACCTTCAAGTCATCTGACCAAGGTAAACATAATACTTGCTACACAAGCAGTCCACATGGCTCTCAAAGCCCATTTAGTCTCTTGTTACCTCTTACTAGGCAAAAACACATTTAATGTCTCACAAGGACCATATAATTAACACACCATAGCTTATACCTGGCTATGCTCATCATCTCATGATCACCTATATGACCATTACATAATGACAGTTATATCAATTACATATCAGCACTATACAATGTAAGAGTAGCATCACCATTCCCTTATTTAGGGTTAGGATTTCTCTTACATATCATCACCCTTCATTCGATTTAGGGTTTTCCATAATTAACCATTTAGGTTCTCAAGATCATATTATTAATGATCGAGCCCTAATTCATTTCTCCACACAACTAGGAGCCAGCATTGATAACATGAGTATTTAATCATGCTTATTTATTCTCATCATTTATCATTAAATTAATTATCAACACAGGATATGAGTTCCTTTCTAAACTTTACCAGAATATGGTTACATCATACTTTATTAACTTGGATTAACCTTTTCTTAAGGTATGTTGGCCTACACTTATCATAGTGCATTATATCTCAATGTTACAGTTGACATGATACACTCCATGTGTTACTCATCCAAGTATATTGGATTTAGAATACATCAAGGTGTATCAATCTTAAGGTGCTGGAAGTGATATCTATCATGTCTTGATGTATCACTTCCCTCATCACCTTTATCTTAAATTCATCAACTTATCTGGTATTAGGGTATCACCCATCCTAATATTTTATGCACCAGTTGATCACATTTATCATGTAACGTATTGGTCATAAGTCTTTTATTTGAAATATGCAGCCATTGTCAATGATATGGACTCATCTTGAGTTAAGGAACTATTGATATAAATATATCCATTATCAACCTCTTTAGGTGTTTCACTTATCAATATATTGGTCACTATTCTAGTATTAGGAATAGGATTTTCCATCTTTATAAATTAGGGTTCACATAACATCTCCCCGTATATTGGTTTCACATAGCATTGCCTGAAATTAGGGTTTCTCAACTCAACCCAAAGTTAGGGTTATGGTTTATCATCATATTGTCCAAGATTAGGGTTTCATGCTTTATAACCCAAAATTAGGGCTTCACATACCTTTACCTATATCAGGGTTAGGATTTCATATTAGGGTTTCATATATCATTATATAAAGCATCACCCTGGGATTAGAGTTCACATCACCTCTCTGTATTAGGGTTTCACTTAACATCACCCTTGATTAGGGTTTCTCATGACATCACCCTTAATTAGGATTTCACATGACATCACCCTTGATTAGGGTTTCACATGACTTCACCCTTAATTAGGGTTTCACATGGCTTTACCCTTAATTAGGGTTTCACATGACTTCACCCTTAATTAGGGTTTCACATGACTTCACCCTTAATTAGGGTTTTACATAACTTGGTCCTTAATCAGGGTTTCACATAACTTCATCCTTAATTAGGGTTTCACATGTCATCACCCTTAATTAGGGTTTCACATTACTTCACCCTTAATTAGGATTTCACATGAAACATCCTCTTAAATTAGGGTTTTTCATTATATTACCCTAAATTGGGATTTCTTATATCACCACCCTAGATTAGGGTTACATCATTACCCTAGATTAGGGTTAAACCTAGCATTGCCCTTAATTAGGGTTAGCACTCATCAACCTTCTTAATTAGGGTGTCATGATATCTTTATCAAGAATCATACCCTAATTACATATTTTATTCATGTTGAGAGTGTTGAGGTTTAACCATTACATGTTTATTATACATATATGGATCTCTCTCTCTCATATTCTCTAGGATATTAATCACTCCAACTTGATTAAATTAGGTTAACTCATCTTGAATGAAGGGTTGACATAGTGTATCAAATCATTACTTCCATAAGCATCAAAGGTTAACCACTCAAACGGTACTAATCACTTAAGTACCTTGAAGGTACAACCATTGTGATTACCTTTGATAATCATCAGCAACAATCATGGGGTTAATTGTAATTTCATGGTTTGAGTCAATTGGACCTTCAAAGGGTCTTGAAGTGCCTTGACCTTCCAAAGGTCTTGATGTACTTTAACCCTCAAACGGTCTTGATGTACTTTAACCCTCAAACGGTCTTGAAGTATCTTGACCTCAAAATGATATTGAAGACCATTAGACCTTAAACGGTCTTGGTCCCAAACCTTCAATCGGTCTTAACACCGTTAGGCCCTCAAACGGTCTTGACCTCAAGTCCTTAAATGGTTTTGAGACCGTTTGAATTAAAATAATATTAACTCCAAATGGTTTGAAATCGAATGAGCAACTTAACATTGAAACCGAATGAACATCAAACGGTTTAAGATCGTTTGTTCTCCAAACGGTCTGAGGACCATTTGATCCCAAATGGTATCAAGACCATTTGGACTCAAATGGTCTCAAGACTGTTTGGTCCAAACTACCTTGAAACTAAATGGACCAATTAGGTTTGTTTCTACCAAATCGATTAGGGTTTACCTGGTTGAAATGTGCATCAATTGCACCCTTGAATACTCATCAATTTACAACCCTTGGATCTCCAAACCTTCATCACAGCCCTTGGCCTCCAAACGGTCTTGAGACTCTTTGGGGCAAATCAACCCATAAATCAAATTATCAACTAGGGTCTCAATCACTTTACCTGATTAGGGTTTGTAATTGGTGGATTCTCCATCATTGGAACTATTATAAATCATTTAATTAGAACCATTGAATCAACATCCAACTACCTCAACATTTTTCCTTCAAACGGTTTGGGACCACTTGATCCCAAACGGTCTTGAGTCTGTTTGATCCCAAACGGTCTTGAGACTGTTTGGTCTCAATTGGTCTTGAGACCGATTAGACTCAATTATGAAACTGTTTGCACAAGATTTTATTGAGGTGTGTGCTTAAGATGACATCATCATCTTCAAGCTTCAAACCTTCAAAAATTTTAGGGATTCTTATGGTGATTTCAACAATCAATCAAAAGGAATTTTGAGAATGAAGAAAGATTCAACATATATAAGAGAAATGAAATCAATAAAAATATTTAAGAGTTCAAGTTATATAACCCGCCTTCAAAGAAGAAACCAAGCTTCAAGCTTCATGTATCTAATGGTGAGTGAAGCTTTCTCAACCTCCCAAGGTCCGTCCTCAAGCCTTTGAGTGAAAAGAATTAGCTAGGGTTGAAGATTGAATGGAGAAAAGAAGAAATCAAGCATTGAATTTAGATTTCCACCATGAAATCAAGGCTGAAGATGACTATGGAGCTTACCTACAGGTTGGGGCACGTCCTCCTATTGCTCCTAAGCTCCCTTGTACACGGCCAAAGCAAGGAAGGAAAGAAGGGTCGAAAAAGCCTTTCATTTGAATTGGAAATGAGATGTTTATAAGGGAATTTCAAAGAGAGAGACAGTGATATATTAATCTTTTAATTTCCAAAATGGATGCCACATACTCCCCTCACTCCCTTTCATACGAATCTATCAACTCCTCCTTCGAATTCCTCTTCATTATCCATGAATTAAAGGAAAAGTAATTAAGCACCTTAACCATTATAATAATAATATCCATAATTGAGTGGATATTACTTTTCCTTTTACTAATGTGAGTGGGCTCTACACTCACTTTAGATATTTCGTGTCCTTTGCAAGGCACAAGGACGTCTATTCTTATGCAAATTCAACCATCTCATTTTTGGTTGAAGGGCACTTCCATTGTCATATTTATTTTTACATTAAATTGAATTAGGGTTTCAATTATGCTTAAATCTTGATTATTTTAATACCAAAATTCTCTCTACTCCAAAGTGATTCAAATGAGATTCCCCTCTAATTTTCATGTCTCTAATTGATACCAAGAAACATTACGGATTTTCTAGAAGTGGTATTTTTCATATTGAACCCTAGGTTTTGGGTAAATTGCACATTACACCAAAACAAGATTTTAATGTACAAACATTGCTTAATAAGCTCTTTCTTGGTATTCAGGCTTCCGCAAGCCATACCTCTACATCATTCTCATTCTTATGATTCTTCAACACTTGAGGAACATTTTATCATGTGACATTTGCAAGCTAACCCCTTAACTTGGGTAAATTTCACTTTAGTCCAAAATAAGCAAAACATTGTTTCAGCATTATTCAAAAAGGACTAAAATTGAAACATAAGTTACTCTTGAGCCTTAATTACTTTTCAAAAGATAAGAGAAAGAATATAATTAACTTTATTAAGCAAAACATCTAGGGTTAAAGCATAACCCAGGTCAGGGATGTTACAGTTTGGACCCGAACGGTCCTGAAACCGTTTAGACCCAAATGGTCTTGAAAATCACAGTTTCACTCTTAACGGATTCATTCTTAACAGTTTTTTTTCAAAATCGTGAAGCTTACACAATGTTGCAATCCTTTTAAATTCCATTTTTACTAAAATTTCAAATCTTTTCTAACATATATGATTTCTTGTTCAATTTTCAGAATTTCATCACCTGTGAAAGAAGTTGTTGACACCCACCTTTAGACTAGAGAGAAATTGGTGGGGCATCAAAATAAGCTTCAGTGCATCCTCGACATGTGCGAAAAAATAGGCAAAGCTCTAGTTGACTTGCCCAAGGTCATCCATGACCTTGAGCGAGTCAACAAATGTTTAGCAGAAGATCCAATTGAAGAAATTGAAGATCTTTCCTCAACCGATGAAGGTTCGGACTACGCACCAAATTATGAGGAGGAATCCCCACCTACAAAGTCAAAGGGAAAAAGGAAGGCCCAGGAGGCCATTGAAGAAAGACCCATCAAAATATGGGCACGGATGCAAGTTTGGCCCTCAACTGCAAGAGAACAACTCCTGGCAGCGCATGCCACTCCTGCTGTCACCACCACGACAATCACAACACCAGATGATCTCTACATTCAACAATTGCAAACTTGCGACAAAATCATGCGACCAACCAAGTACGTATGCTCTAACGTACTGAAGAAAATGGGGATCTATGACAGAGTTCTCACCCTGCTCGATAATGCAAATCTTTGCAAACTCTGCTTCATCGCAGAGAATTCCTATGTTGAGCCCAAACTAGAATTCTTCACTTACCTAACCAAAGAACCCGTGGAGGGTAAAACCAAAGATCACCACTCCTCCGATAATAATGACAATGTCACAATGTCATATGGGGATCAATTTTTTAATTTCTCAGCCATGGGATCCCTGGGGGACACAGCAAAAGATGTAGCTTTTGTTGAGTTTCAACAATGTATTATGGAAACCAGCAGTAGCCCTATCACAACAGCCATCACCCTTCAACACTCTGTCCTGGAACAAGTTGCACCCCTCCCCCCAGTGCAAGAGGATTTTGAGGACAGAGTGAGACTTGACATTGATGATAGACTGGACTCTGATTCTGATAAGGATGAAGATCTTGCACAATATTTGGATGACAACGAGCAGACTTCACTTTCTCCACCACAAAACCTTCCCCTGCCGCCACCTCTACCTCACAAGATGTATGACTTGGACATGGTGGTCATCTCTACATTAGATGTTCAGGACATCTTCATCCTAAACACTATTGTAGACGATGCTAAGGATGGGGGGATATCATCTATAATAATACAAAGACAAAGAGCAAGTTGACATGCGAAGATTTTTGTATTCTTCTATGATCGCAATCGGAAGTGAAGATGGCAATATTCCATGTTCTGCTGGCCAACTCAATGGAAGAATTTTGGAGCCCGAAGACTCTGTAGCCAGTTTTCAATGCTTCACCTGCTTTGGCTCTATGCTTATTAAACAAGGACTTATAGGCAAAGTCCATCGAGCGACTACAAATGGGACTTGTCACTCACTCTATCCTCAGAGTGTCAAGGTGATAGGTTGAGAAGTACATGGACAAGGGTATCAAGGTTCTGTTAAACCCTTGTTTGCTCCACAAGAACGTAGGAGATTAGCTGCAAATTTTCCAGGTAAAGTGTGATAATCCACGTCCTTCATGTGCTCCACGTGTTTTACAAGAACAGAGAGGGTATACATCCAGTAGAGGATGTGGCAGATCTTCATCCTTATTAGAATCAGAGTCCAGTCTATCATCAGTGTCGAGATTCACATTGTCCTCATAATCCTCTTACTCTGGGCGGAGGGATGTAGCTTGTTCCAGGACAGAGTGTTGAAGAGTGATGGCTGCTATGATAGGGCTAGTGATGGTTTCCATAATACATTGTTGAAACTCAACAAAAGCTGCATCTTTTGCAGTGTCCCCCCAGGGATCCCATGGCTGAAAATTAAAAAATTGATCCCCATATGACATTATGACATTGTCATTATTATCGGGGGAGTGGTGGTCTTTGGTTTTACCCTCCTTGTGGTCTCAACCATCTCCCCTCTTTGTATTCTCTGCCCCTCGGCTGGTGCCCTCCCTAGCATTGCCTGGGTCATCGGGTTGGTCATCTAAGGAGGAGTTGTCTGCATTAGAATTAACTGAGGAGTTAGAATCCTCATCATCATCTTCATTGTCATCATCGTCATCTGCCGCTTTGTCTTTTGGCTTCTTTTGTGCTACTTTCTTACACTACCGATGGATGGCGTGTAATTCTTCAAGTGTCATGTGCACATGCTCGTGGGTTTCGAGCAGTGCATCGTGGTTTTCTTTAAGATCACTATATCTTGCTTCGGTAGAGATGAGTGGTGCTGATAGATCTGTCATTTGTGCTCGTAGATGATTGAGTTCATCATTTGAGTGCTCTTATTGGCGGCGGATGAATTGTGTGAGGCTGCTATCAAAGCCATCCAAGCACATGCTCAGTGTAGTTTGCTATCGCTGAAGCTTGCGAAGGGTCTCAGGTAGAGGCTGAGTTTGCATAGAGACCCTTTCGACTTTCTCAGCCAACACTTCTTACTGGCCTTTCATCCCAAGTATCAACTTTTGCAAGTTTTGTACACAGTCGACTTGATGGGCTGTTGTTTCCTGCCATTGTTGAATGCTTGTGAGGATGCCTAGTAAGGTGTGAGTCTGCTCTTCGAGCTTGGATACCTATGTAGCAAGTCCCTGCACACAATAAAAAATTGATTGTAAGATGTTAGAAGGGTCGGTGAGGAGGTTTCGAATAGCATCAAATTGTCATCCGAATTCCTCACCGACCTATGAAAAAGGGGCCCCAGAGGTGGATGGGTGGGATGGCTGTGGACTAGGTGGAATGGTGGAGGATGCCTTGTGAAAAAGACACTATTGATGGGCCCATGAATTGCATGGTGACTATAGAGGGAGTCATCAATGGTATCAGGGTGGTGGCGGATGAGAAGGGTGGCGACATCCCAAGTGAAAATGGTGGAACCGAGAATGTCAGGGGGAAAGTGTTGGAAGTAAAGGTGAGATCAGGCGTTGAGGTGAAGAATGGGATTCCCGAGAAGAAAATGAGTGAGGCAGAAGACACGTGTGAAGTTGTGGTTGTGGAGAAAGGGGTTGTGGTGGGAATTATTGTGGAAACTGGTAGAAGAGTGGTGGATGGCGGAATGGTGGAAGTTGGGAGTGTGGTGGGGGTGGTTGTAGAGGTGAACCCAACATCGAGATCCAAGATGAAGGGTTATGGTGTTGGATTCACGATGTTTTCTGCACTGTGGGGGTATTCTACCTCTGGGTTAATCTTCGATGTGGGCATCCCCG
This sequence comes from Alisma plantago-aquatica, assembly GCA_963693085.1. Taxonomy (NCBI): domain Eukaryota; kingdom Viridiplantae; phylum Streptophyta; class Magnoliopsida; order Alismatales; family Alismataceae; genus Alisma; species Alisma plantago-aquatica. The sequence continues at coordinate 802,488,559 of OY856413.1, read as the reverse complement.
ACTGCTATTGTTTTTGTGCTCGTAGTTTGAATGATCATGTTACTGGTATTTTATTTGGCCTTGTTTCTGGGGCAGTGACGCTATGATCTGTCTGCCCTACTTTTACTTGTTTCTCCTTTTCTTTTATTGAGGCGAGAAGGTTAGAAAGCTCTTCTTCAGTGAAGAGAAGCTTGTCTTTATCATAATCAGCCAACTCTAGAAGTGATAGCAATGTCTTGGATGTTTAGACAGTTGGGCAGAAGACATAATGGAGTTTGGCATCCTTCTCCTTTATAATATAGGTGTTCTTTAGGACTTGCTCATTTGTTAGAGTGTCACCCTGGATCAAAGTACATTTTGGAAGTGGTCCATCCATCTTAAGATATTTCAGAATTGGTGTTACATGACCACCCATGCAGATTTCCTTTCCGAGGGCATAAGATGTGTGTTTGTGTATCAAATGTCGTTCGATGTTGATCGGATGCCCCTATAGGATGGACCATAGTGTGAAGAGGTCCGAAATGATAATGTTCCCGCCCTCTGTCCTAGGGAATAGAATGAATGTTATTATTTTGTGCAAAGTTTGCACCTGGCCAGAATGAATGTTGGAGGCTTTGCAAGTCTTTGGTTCATAATTGGGAATTCCCATCAACGACCTCCAGAAGGTATGCTTGTTGAACTGGGGGTGGTCTAGACTTGTCGCCTTAGCCTTGTTCAGCTGATCTTGGTTGTCGATGAAGATTTCATTCAATAGGTTCTCAGTCAAAATGACTTTTCTCCCAAAAAGTGAGATTACTAGCTTGCGGTCGCCTCCATCCTTTGGTTTGTCTGTTGTGTCCATGGGTTCTTTGGTCAGGTAAGTGAATAACTCTAGTGTGAGCTCAACATAGGAATTCTCTACGATTAAGCAGAGTTTGGAAAGATTTGTGTTGTCGAGTAGGGTGAGAACTCTGTCATAGATCCCCATTTTCTTCAATACGTCAGAGTAGACGTACTTGGTTGGTCGCAAGATTTTGTCGCCAGCTTGTAATTGTTGAATGTAGAGATCAGCTGGTGTTGCGATTGTCATGGTGGTGGCAGCAGGAGTGGCATGTGCTGCCAGGAGTTGTTCTCTTGTAGTTGAGGGACGGACTTGCTTCCATGCCCATCTTTTGATGGGTCTTTATTCTGTGGCCTCCTGGGCCTTCCTTTTGCCCTTTGACTTTGTAGGTGGGGATTCCTCCTCAAAATTTGGTGTGTAGTCTGAACCTTCATTGGTTGAGGAAAGATCTTCAATTTCTTCAATTAGATCTTCTGTTAAACATTTTTTGACTCGCTCAAGGTCATGGATGACCTTGGTCAAGTCAACTTGAGCTTTGCCTATTTTTTCGCACATGTCGAGGATGCGCTGAAGCTTATTTCGATGCTCCACCAATTGCTCTCTGGCCAATGGTGGGTGTTAACAGCTTCTTTCGCAGGTGATGCCATTCTAAAAATTGAACAAGAAATCATATATGTTAGAAATGATTTGAAATTTTAGTAAAAATGGAATTTGAAAGGATTGCAACATTGTGTAAGCTTCACGGTTTTGAAAAAAAAACTGTTAAGAATGAAACTGTTAAGAGTGAAACCGCAATTTTCAAGACCATTTGGGTCCAAATGGTTTCAGGACCATTCTGGTCCAAATGCTTTCACGACCTCTTTTTTATATATATAACGGTTTCACGACCGTTTTGGTCCAAACAGTTTCTAGACCGTTTGGGTCCAAACGGTTCCAAATGGTTTAGCGATCATTTGGGTCCAAACAGTTTAATGACCATTGTGAGTAGAAACGAATTGGAGGATGAAACCGTGAGGCGGTGGCAGCGACAAGCGGATTAACGATGGTGAAAATGGCGTCAACAATGATGGCAAAGTAGCGGCAGCAAGCGGCGGTGACGACGGTGGTAGCAACGGTGATGATGATAGCGACAATTTTATCATATCAATCTACCTTGATGGTTGAGGTGATGGTTGCGGTGGAGAAAGTGAAGGAGAGGAGGACAGAGTAGTTTTCATGTAAGAGAACGGAGACAGTGACAGTGATGCCGGAAGAGAGAACAAAGGTGAGAGTGAGGAAGCAGCGCCGGAGGCGCTAGTATGGACGGAGACGGTGGTCGCATGGGAGCAGGAAGTTGCGGGGAATGGAACATGGTTCATGCAAGACAAAGTTCCATAGTTGAAGTAATGAAAAGGGAGGGGGTCGGGGAGTATTTATAGAAAAAGGAGGGGCGGCCGTACAAATTCTCAATAAGAAAATGGTCTTGGGACTGTTTGGGTCCAAACGGTTTTGAAACAGTGAGGGCCAAACGGTTTCAAGACCATTTGGGTCCAAACGGTTTCGAGACTGTGAGGACCAAATGGTTTCAAGACTGTTTGGGTCCAAACGGTTTCAAGACCGTGAAGACCAAACAATTTCAAAACCGTTAGGATAAGACTATTTTGGTTATTGATTTTTATATTTGTTTTGGTTAGTTATGTAGTTTTTTATATTTTATTGAACAAAAATATTATGTCTAAGAAATAAGAAAATTATCAAAACTAAGAAAAATGAAATAGAAAGGTGATACTCAGTTCTTGGGTTGCCTCCCAAGTAGCGCTTTGGTTTTACATTGTTGGCTCGACAAAATTCTGACTTGATCAGTTTAATGTTGTGGGATCCTGAATCTCAATGGTTTGTCGTGGAGTTTTATCAACTGGAGTATAATATTTCTTTAGCCCCCAATTGGCCACACATTCTTGAGAGGAGTATGTGCCCCGTAGGTAGACCTGTTAAAATGGGTCATTGACATGTGGGTCAACCCGTTTAATTTGGGTTTAAGTAGGGGTTATGACCACTCATTTAAATATGGGTCAAATTTGGCCTAATCCGTTTATTAGGCGGGTCTTACATGTTGACTCGTGTGTGACCTATTTAAGTAATATAAAAATTAAACATTAAATTATGTGGATGTGTGATTTTGAGAATTTGAGGATATGATTATATTTTTTACTTATTTGCAATATATATTTGACATACTTATATATATATATATATATATATATATATATATATATATATATATATATATTTATGAATATTTTTCTTTGCAGGTCTTGTAAACATTTATGTATTTGTAATAATAACAATCATTTCTACTTTGTACTAATAGAAATAATAACATCATCCTAATTTGTTTTTATTTTTATCTATATTATATTTTTTGTGTGTTGGACATCTACATGCATTGACAAATTGTTACACTTTTTTATTTGACTTCTAACACAATAATTGAGTATTTATTCAAGTAATATAGAACAAAAAAATGTTACTTCCTATTATGATTGATGTGAAATACGATAAACGGAATGGTATAGTTTGTGTTACACATAAAAAAGGAGCCACATGTAAAAAAGAAATACCTAGAACTTATATTTTTATTATTTAGAACAAAAATTTTGAGATTTGCTACAAGTTATATGGGTACATGCGGGCATGAACTGTTGGATCAGGTTCGAGTGACATTTTGTCAGACCCATTTAGAATTGGGTCTTTTTTGACTTGCACCTGTAAAATCCAAACCCACAATGACCCAAATCGAATCGAACTCGACCCACCCGTTTGAAAAGTCTACCTGCAGGAAAAGTTGTAGTCCTCTCAAACTATCCATTCTGTGAGAGTGAAACATACTCCATTTATCTAATGAGAAGTTATGGAAAGATCAAATGAGTTAGAAAATTTTCTATCAGCTCTGCATTATTTTGATATTGAGTTTGTCGATGACTCACACTTAGGGCATGTTTGGTAGGGTATAATATCTTTGTGTAACTTTTGAATTCACAAAATTCCATTCATTTTTTCATCATGTAAGATAATAGGGTATAGTTGGGTGATTTAGAACCCCCTCCAACTACATAGTTCACACCTGATTCAAGAAAATTGTACCAGCCCCAATCGCAGTGTGGTCGGGTGTATTTTCCATTTCTACCCATTGAACCTTCACAATTGGTTGTTGATTCTAGATATTTCTACTGATAAACATGTAGCCTCCTACCCCCTCTACAATCCACATGGTTTTCTCTCTTTCCTACATAAGAACCACCACTACCTCCACCTGTCTCTCCCTCACGTCACAACATTTATCGATAAAATGCTACATATGGTCCCTATGACAACTTTGTCACTCTAAATTTAGTTTCTCGCGATCCATGAGAAGGTCACACTACTTCCTTTGTTTTTGGGTAAAATACTACTTATTTTCCTTTCTGAAATAATCATATATTATATTAGTATATATATCTGAATGGCCTTTTATATGAATCTAATCTATGCAACCTACTGCACGATAGAAAAATATGTAACATACATTGAAATTGAAAACCATTTGTTCATATGACATCCAACCAAATAGAATCATGTAAGTAGAAATCAATGCTTTAGACATCTAAACTTTGGTATTCCTACTTTTCACCCTCACTACACCCTACCAAACAAGGCCTTATTGTGGCTGGTATTGGCCCAGGTTTTGGTAATCAACAATGGTGCTTGGCAAAACTTCCTATGCACCTTGGAGTTTGGAATCAAATCTTCCAATAATATCAGTAACTTTGTCTATGTTATGCTCTTGAATCCATACCAGGAACTCCAAAACCACATCATGTTAGAGGTTTGATCTATGCCTATAGGAACCACTTTTGTTACTACATATACCACTATCTATACAATCTTGTCATCATTTTGTTGGTCATACTTATCACGTACGCCTTCTATCACTCTGAATGCTTAGTCTATTTTGACACACAACTATAATAAAGTTGTGTCAAGCAATTTACTACAACTGGCCTCTCCCATTGACAACTAGATATCATCTCTTCACTCCAAGTCAACCATGGACAAGAGTTTCTACTTTGCTATTGAAACGACTTAATTGTGTGCTAAATGCAAGTGTACACATCAGAGAAGTAAAGGGGCTCAAAAAGGCCAAAATGTCAAGCCCAAGGGAATGTGATTACTATAGACAGCTACTAACTAAAATAGATTAGTTGAGCCACATAAAGTGTTGATTGAGTTGTTAAACTAAGAGGAATAAAAATTACAAAAAGGTAAGTGGAAGGAAGATCATATTCATAGATTCTTGATGATATTAATTTCACCACAACGTCAACCTATGCATGAACTCTATCTATTTAATACAAATAACCTTGATTCATAGGATTAAGAACATGTAGCTTGCATTATTCTCTATGTAGAACACTACTGAGCCTAATTACTAACCCACTTTCACATCATTAAATGGTAAAATCTATTTCTAACAATATACTTCAAAGTGGTTAGCCTATTTTCAAAGTACCGTGTTAACTGTGCTGATAATAACTTTCTCTAACTATTTATCCCTCTTTGGAAATAATTAACAACCTACCATATATTAATGATAATCAAGAATAATTAATAAAATAAAGCATTTCCTTTGTAAAAATCAAAACCAAATATATTGATACAATATCAAATATAAACATGCATAGAGTCAACATTGTGGCTTCTCCCATGTCCTAAAGAATGGGAGTTTAACCCCACATGCTCAAAATGGAATTAGAGGAAGGGAGGAAAAATGAGAAATACATGCAAAACTCCTATAATATGATGCAAGGTTGATCTCGACTGAAGATCATTGCAGCCCAACAATGTTGTTGCGCCGAGCTACTCCCCAGTAAGCACCTTTCTATATATCTCTTTGTCTCTTTCACTTGGTCCTTTGTGGAACGATTGGTCAGGATGCCTCTAGATCTCCTCATATGGGATAATATGAGATTTCCTTTTTGGTTTCCACCCCTAAGGATTATAAAGGAAGAGGTTAGGCACCATTTATCCAATAGACCATTGGATGTGCCTTGTTAAATCACAACTTTCAGACAAATTTTGGTGCCACCAACATGCTTATTTAATAGAATTAAGGCTTGTAATCTTAGTACCACCAAGATGAGTTAGTGGTATCGAGGTTTAGATGTCGGTTCCCCTTCTTACATGGTGGATTCTTCTTCGTATCTATTTTATTCTTCTTCTTTATTTTTTTTCTTATTCTTTGTGACGGTGCCAACTTTATTTTTTTCTTATTCTTTATTTTTTCTAATTTTTGTGCATAATCTGCAAGGAAACACACAAAGTATAAGATAATATAAAATACATAATTTTAAATCAAATACATGAAAAAAAAAAAGATAAAATTGATGCACAATAGTTATTATAGACAATTCAGGCTAAGTGTATATAGAATACATGCATATGAGAGAAATTTTCATGAAAACACATCTATTTAACCATAAATTTCATAGAGAAATTGTTTGCGTCAAAATCTCTAAAACTTGAATTTTGTACGCCATCGAGTAACACTACTTTCAATTTGGTTGAAACAGTTAAAAGAGAGACAAAAATGTGAACTAAAACATTTCTAATCTTTCATGACTCAAGAGATCCAAACTAGTATTGTCCAACCATAGAGAACAAAACTACTATACAAACGACCAATTATGAAAATTTAAAACATCAAAATACGTCATCTATTAATGAGTAAGACAAAGTAGAGATATGTAATGGAAAGTCTAAGCAATGTTGAATGTATCACAAGATCTTCCTATCTAGTTGTTCTTTTCAAGAAAATAATTCCTCTAAATTGATGCATTTCCATGAATATTAATGAAAGAAGTGCATTAATCTTTGGGGTTCCCTACCATGTTGAGCAGTAGGTAGTTAGTATGGGTATCCATAAATAGCAATCACACATAATCCAAGTAATACAAAATGATGAATTTAAATGATGGATGCAAATGAAATTAAAATTTTCATAATGCCAACTATTTCTAGTGAAGTGATGCATATATTGAATGTCTTATTCTAATAAGGAGTGAAGATGGAATATGATTAAAAGAATTCCACAATCATATTGCTTATACAAGAGAGAGATGGTTCCATTTATTCATACTTTTCCTTCATTCTCCTTTTTCTTATTATTCTCCTTTTATATTCTTTTGTGTTTCTCTCTTCCTATATTTTCTTCTGTCATTTATTAGCCATACAAAATTGATGGGTAAGCTTGCCTAGAGAAGGATTTACAATATATACAACTTCCTTGCTCTTTGTATTCATAGATGATGTGAATAGAAAAACAAATATTACACCTTTATGAATCATGCAATGAAAAATGCAACTATATATAATTTTATTATGCAAACTAGCATATATGGACAAACTATATTTGTGACCTATTTTTCATTTAATGGTGGAAAACAAAACTACATGCTTCCTCTCATGTTGATAAGCAATAAAAGAAGAAAATGACTTGAAATTTGTATATGATGGTGATGGAAAGAATGAAAGTGAATGAGATCGGTGACTAACAGACATGCTCTTTCTAATGATACATCACCCTACTATTAACTCGTGTGCCATAGTGATTCAAAATCTTTCTTGAAATTACATAAAATGTCATGCTAATTCTAGGTTAGATCACACTCAAACACCATCTTCGTTTGAAATTCTATGGTAGAATTTGGTGTATGTTTGCCACATATATCTCTGAATTGACCATTTGTAAGGAACGGGATCCACTCCTCAATTAGTCAAATAAGAGTCTTCCATAACAAATACACACATGATTTTTCTAGTTTGATGAGTAACTATTAGTTTAATGTTTGATAAACAGATACCATGCAAACCAATACTTAGCAGTGAAATAAAATACTGTAACTTTTTTCAGTTTACAAGATTACATAATAATCTCCCACTTAGGATTTACAAGAAGGTAACAACTTTAACATCTAAATATAGGGAAGTATGAGCTACTTCAAGTCTATATCCCTAAAGTCAGCTCCATTAGCCAAATCGCAAGCCATCATGTCAAGCTCTCCATATCCATTTAGTAAAGTGTTGGAATCATACCCAAAACAAGAAGACAAAGTGGATGTTGTAGCATAACAATGTTGGTATGTGCATATATATAGGGATTCAGAAATATTACGAAAAAGGATAACAATAAACTTTATCAATTAGAATTTTTAAATAAAGAGAAAGATATCAAAGCATCCAAGTGAATGATCAAAAGAACAAAATATTTCCAAAAAATGTGATTTTTTTGAAAAAGATAATTGGTGACAATATTCTTGCATTTTAAAACAATGTCACATCAACAATATCACAAAATGAAATAGTTGCATGGTGAGTAATAAGAAAACTAGAGTATACTACAAATAGGGTAGTAATGCATATGGCTCAAATAAATATCATTTGATCAAAGTTTAGTGAGTTATTTACTTCTCACTGGTTTCCAGATCACTCAAGTAAGTCATATACTAGGTTATATTAGCTCATCCAAGGTTCATAGACGTTTCCCAAGTATCTTTTTAAATTGTCATTCATTCAACCTATCACCAGGGTTTGAACTCTTGACCTCTCAGTCATACGACACTACTTTTACCACTTGGATGCCCTTTCATTAGTAGGTTTCTCAAGCATCTAATTCTAAGAAAACATATATTTTCAAAAAATGTATTTCTTATTTTAGATATCAAATATTATTACACATTCTTGAGTTGGAAGAAGATGACTCAAGACTGTCGACTAGGAGTAGCTCAAGTGGTCAAGCACGGTGTCCCCTAACAAAGGGACCCATGTTTGAATCCCAGTTGTCGCCTTGATTTACCACCCTCTTGGGAGTTCAGCCTCTGCCACAGACATGGGTGGGGGAAATCTTTCTCTCTTAATCCCAAGATGACTCAAGACTTAATTATCAGGGGGCCTAAAGAGAAGTAACTATTGGATCCTTAGGATTCAGAGATAGCGTGGGTTTCAGAAAGAGATGAAATATATAACTAACTTATTTGGAAAAAGCCTGAGACTTTATCTAGGTAGGGTTCACACAGGCACATTAGTCCTCATGAACCAATCACTGGTTTAAAGGAATGTTTTATAACATGAAAGGATGCACACTTTTCAAATATTACACTTCAAAATTTAAATCAGACTTTAACCCATAATTATACAATCGCACATGGTAATCAAGTATTTTTTCATAGGTTAATACATATGTCATAGTCTCTTTTCTTGGGTTTTTACAAATACATTGATTTTTTTTCATATCAATAAAGATCATTTCTAACAATTCTGGAGTGGATTTCACTTAATGTTTGGGAGTGGGTTTCACCCAAAACACCCTCAAGAGATCTTATTTGGGTTCAGTTGTCATACTATATTAGGTGATACTCATAGGTTCTTATATTATATGAACTAAAGAAAATTAGTCCTTTTCCCAAATTTAAAACATTTTAGGAAGCTTCATATATCATATCATAGATAAAAGTGATTAACCTTAAATAACCTACATACCTTTCATGAAGTATGAGATGTCCATCAATATCAAGAAATTCATTCTGCATAACAATTATCACTATATTTGACACAATCAAATCATGCAAAAACCTTATCAAGGCTTCTTAAAACATAGGTATAGGGTTTTATAGATCTTAGAGTTGAGATACATTTATTTGGATTTGTATCATTTCAATCTTACCTTTGGCTAGTAAACCTATACTAAACAAAAATTGTATGTTTTGTCATATTATAAAATTACTTTTATTGTCTTACATTTGGAGAGATCATCATCATTGTCAAATATGATGTTGTTGACCTAGGTTTGACATTAACATTAGTTCCAATAGTCAAAAAAATATTAATAACATTTATTTATAGTTTCTAGGGTTGTCAAAACATTATATCCATAAATGTGGCAACCGAAGATAAATTAGAAATGGAATCAGGTTTTACAACTATATTTGGTTTCTAATCATTTTTCTAACTAAAAAGACATGTATAGTGAACTAAATGGAATCAGGTTTTACAACCGAATATAATTTTCTATAATGTTTGCAAATAAAACTTATTTGGACCAATCATGGATTGCCACATAAGCCCATTTGTTTTCTTGGGATGGAGGTTTGTCCCAAACTTCAAGCCCATTGAAATTTGCATATCCCCTTCTTTTGTGAACTAAATTACCATGTGTTAGATTTGCTTATGCATCCTTTTGGCATGAGATTGATCATACCATTTATGGATCCATCTCACACACAATGAAGGTAAACCAAGGTGTTGACCCTCAACTCCAGGCATCTACTAAAGCCACTAAGGCATGTTATATATTTGACATGCTTTAACAAACCCATCGAGTTGTTAGGGTTCCTAAGAGGGAGTTTGGGAGTATGGCTTCAAGGCTGGGGTTCCCTAGGATATGTAATCCAAACAAGGAGATAAGGATATGTGGATGAACCTTATCAATGTTCATTATGGAGGTTGGGTGAGGTCCCAAAGGGTCAAAGAGTAAGTTATGTCTCCCATAGGTGTCAAAAGTTGTTCCATATGGTTTCTTGATTCCATACATTTTATCAATGGTAAGAGGAAGTTTGGGGGTGAACGACATGATATTCATGGTTTCTTAAGGATATGTTAAGCCTTGTAACCCCTTGACGATGCTACTCACCAAAAAAATTTGTTTAAGATGGTGATGATGATTGACGTGTGGCTTGGACTTCAACAATCAAGGTTGGACCAAAGGTGCTAGGATCAGGGTAGAAGAGGGCAATCGAAGGTCAAGGTTACTTGTGGAAGAAAAGATGATGCTTTTAGTTATGAATTATAGGGTCAGAGGTTGAGAGTTTCCCAACTACAACTTGAGGAGAGGACAAGAGGGAGGATTGGGAACTTCCTAATCTCTCCCCAAGGTTATCTAAACTAGCATACATTAGTGGGTTGTGATCTACCAATATCATTAGTTTGTTTTAATGAGATCTTGGCAATCATATAGACACAAACACAAAGAGTGAGATGAGACAGGACTAGGGTTTTTCTTTTTTGTTGTTGAGAGATATTGGATAATTTAAGGGTCATTAATCCCATATCTAATGACTATCAGTCCATGCCAAAGGTCAAGAAGGATAGACATTGACTTCATTAAAGTCCCAACTGTCAATTGACTAGTCAAATGTTATAAATAATTTTTGAGTTCTTAGTTCTATTTCAATGGAATTTGAAAGTATTTTGTATTTTCTGTAGGTCTCTGGGAGAGTCCATATTCATCAAAATTTTAAGTGTATTATTATATTTAAAATAGGCAAGTTAAGAGTCCTTTTATTGATCGTGATGCAATGATTATTTAAATCAAATTAATATCCTCTAGGCTGCAAATATATTCATTTCTTGTTTGAAATATTTTTAAAGCTTAGGTAGGTCATAAATTGAATAATAAGTTTGAAATTGGTGATTATCTATGCCAATAAGTAATTTAATTCACAATTTTTAGCTTTGGGGATAGTATGCAAAAAGCACAACTAAATCCTTTTTATATTATGTCATTTTTACAAAATAAATTATAATTACTCAATTTATACAACTAAAACATTTTAGAAAAATTTGTGTTCTCAAATAGTGACTAGTTCATGAGAGACAAATATCGAATAAGCAATCCATAGAAACTAATAATGATTGAGATATTACGTGAGTATGGTTAGATTGACTATTCATGAAATTAATATATATAATACTTTAATAAGAGAAATTAATCATGTTGGACCATGATTTAGGATTTGATAAAAGAATTTGACAACTACAAACTATGACTTTCAAGTCATGGGCTACTTAAAACAATTATGCAAGTTGATTATCTAGAACTACCTAGCATATGGGCATCATTTTAACAACATGTTCTAGAAGCTATATGTGCCTCCTTATCATTCTGCAACCACATGGCATGTTAGTGTATTCGTTCTAGAGGACGGATCACATTAAAAAATAGGAAGTATGGATTCAATGGTGAGTTCACTCTCTGACTTTACTAATGTTGAAAGGGTCAATGTTTGATATTTAATGGGGGATATGCATAAATATTATGGGTGTGGGGCAAGGGATCATATAATATATTTGTTATCTATGAAAAACTTCCTTTACCTTATTGCATATTTTAAAGTGGAGTGGACTTAATGTGTCTTGTTGAACACCTTGATCCACGATGAGGTGCATGTGGTAGAATGTTTAATTTACTATGTGGGAGTCTTAGTGGATTAGATGAATCCATCATCTGAGTTCCTCAAACAAATGAAATAAACATTCCATTCTAATTCATCGATTAAAAAGGCTCTAGTTCAACTTAATTTATAGTATGTTTTATTGAGTTTGAAATTGCATAGTGACTGATTTTGGATAAAAAAAGGAAAAGTTAGAATAGAAGTGAGAATCGGGGATTCAAGCATTCTCCCATTGCCCTTGTATTTTAATTTTGAGATAAATAAGTCACTTAGTTGAAAAATTAACCAAAATTCCATTTAGGATATGTAATTGATTATTATATTCATGGATAATTATTTTCTAAAATTCATTAAAACGATCTTGTAGAAAGCTTGGTCCAAGTCCAATTTGCATGTTAACCTCCAAAGATGCTTTTATCATAATATATTATTAAGTGGAAAAAGTTGGTTTCCAACACTTTGTATTTATCAATAAAAGGTTTGAGGTATTAGTTTGAACCATAGATTTGAGATAAGTTTGACTTACATATGGTCAAAAAGAGGAAAGGGTGACCTATTAATGGATAATGCCCTCAGAAGATTTTACAATAAGATGCACAAATGTAAGATTAATTTTATCTCCCTACAACCTTGTCATTGGAACATACAAGTGAATCAGATCAACCAAACATAACTATTTGGATGTTTGAACTATGGTGAATCATTTTGTGTTTTTGTGATCATAAAGATTAATCATTTTAAAATCTTTAGGATATGGATAAATTTATTTTTACAACTATTGATCGAACAATGAATAACAAAGGGTACTTTAACTCAGTGGTACTTGATGGTAATCCTCTCCTACTATTTACAAATAAAAACACACAACCAAATCCAAACAATCATGGCAATGTATAAAGAAAATGGGTTCAAAATATGTCGCAAGGTAAGACTACCAATATAATACATTAAAATATTAAACTACCTATTACAAGATGAAAAGTTAAACTGCATCCCTCCTATGGGTGGAATAATAAAAGAAAAATGGAACTAAAACTATATACTAGACTAATTGTAGAGGAAAACCTAGTCAACTCAGATATACTTTTAACTATAGAACTTGAAAATGCTTTGCATCAATTTTTTTCATCAAAAGCTTAACTTGTGGGTGGTGTTAGATGGTCGTACATGGAAGATAAATAGAAAGTATGTGTTGGTAGAAATATTGGTATTTTCAATAATAGTTGAAATGGGATCTTTTAATTCAAGTGCAAAAGTGAACTATCCTATTCAAAATGAAGTATAGGAGGATAAATCACTAATGGAAGGATAAGATTGTTCAGAAAGGGTAATGGGGCATTATCATAGGAGTATAATTTAGAAAGTAGGACTGTTTTCATTTAATGAACTTCAAAATTATCAACATCAATCAGCTAGTCCATGCATTTTATATAGTCGAATAGAACCTTCTAAATAATGGTCAAAGAAACATATTATTATGTGCCATTGAAGGAGGGTAGAGAACCTCAATTTATTATATGTATGCAAACAACGAGTCAAAACCTATGTATTGGTTAGAGAACCATCACTTAAATTGCATTGGCCGTAAATCCAAAAATACACCAAGAATCATAGATAATACTCATAAAGGAATAGGACATGCATATTAGGGCATGGAGCATAGCTATTTCATTCCACAATATATTTCAATTTCAAAATGGCTAAGGTAACTAAAACATTACATGTGTGTCAAATGACCCATCAGTAGGAGATTCATCAAATTCAATTACAAAAGAGAAATATATATATATATATAGAATGAAGTGTCATTCAATAAGAACCACAAAAGGATAGTTATTAGGGTTTCTTGCCTCATGAAGAAGAGATTATGTTTGAAATTTGTAATTTCCCTATAAAACTAGGGGATGCACATACCTCATAGTTTTATAAGAGAAGTCGGAAAGCTACTTTTTTCATTTTTCCTTCGTCTTCCAAGAAAACTCAAATCCAAATTGCAATCACTAATAATACTTGAATAACTTAACATTGTATTACTACTACCATTACATGATTCTTATTTCAAGAGATCTACAATCTTAATGGTGGGTGTGAGGTTAACAAAGTGATTGCTTGGTAATCTTTTGATGATGTTTGGCTAGCAAGTCAGCAATTATTCTTCTCCCCATAAACAAAATTTACCTTCCTTTGCTCATTCAATAACTTTTGAGCCTTCTTTAGGGTATAAGAGGAAAACCTAAGATGTATTGTGAAATTATCTTCTATTATCTTTGTTACAATTTTATAATCAGCCCCGGTTTGAACACTATTTAGCCATTTATCTTTTGCATACTCCAAAGCCATTCATATGTCTGGCAACTCTGCCTCAATGACACCCTTGGTTATATACTTGTTCCCATTACCTTTACACCAATTTCCAAATCTACTTCAGGATACATTGGATATAATACTTCATTCTTCCATCGAGAAACAATGACATTTAACTTCATATTCGTATTCTTCACATATCTCATAATTGTAATTAACGATAATCCAAAAGTGCTAATAACAACAAATAAAAGTTTCAACCCATGTAGATGTCAAATATTAAATTAGGGTTAAGTTTTTATTCAAATGAGAAAAATGAAATTTTGACTTTTGGAAACCATGGATTTTGGTTTTAAAACCTAGTAAATCTTGGATACACATTTTTACAACTACAAATTACATTTTTTTATATTTTTATAACAACTCAAAAATATTTTATCCATTTTCTAATAAAATGGGAAAAGGACTAATATGTCTTTCTTTAAAATTTTCTATCATTAATGTAATACAGGAAGGGGCCAAATTGCTTTATATAATTGATCACTGACAACAAAAAAAATGAGTATACCCTTCATTGTGTTACACATGCAATAGTTTATATGATGATAAGATAGAAAATTCACTAGGGAGATTGCTCCCTTCCTTTACAACACAAGAGAATCTCCCCAATGAATTATTGTAGTTTCATTATGAGTTCTTCAATCCTCTTTTATCCTTGAATAACATTTTCTCACTCGAATTCTATGATTTATGGAAAAAAAATTGAAAATCATGATGTCACATTTTGTAAGTTTTGGAGATGTTATGGTTAAAATCCGGTTGAATGAAGTACCAATATTCTGGAATTAAAAAATAGTATAGTTTCTAGGGACAATTGTTAAAATGGGATCGATCTATAGGTGTGAATAATGCATGGATCACAATGTTTGACTTTAGATGTGTCCCTTTGACTGCTTTGTATGGTTTGATGTGTACCAACTCAAGTCGTTTCGCTATTGTTGGTTCTTAAAGGAGATTAGGTAGTAGAGTTTTGACCATTGTGGGTGGTCAATGAATGCAAGATCTAGGTTTTTGCAACCCAAGGTTGGTTGAAGCATCCTAGGGACACATGTTGTTTCTGGGTCGAAGCAAAAAATAGGTTGTATAATTATTGAAAGATGTATTTTCAAATTACCTAACAGTTTAATACACAAGCCCATAAATATTAATAGAACTTCATTGATACTAGAAGCTATTTTACATCATATTAGATATGTAAAGTATGGGACAGAGTTGGAAGAAGGTGATTCTTGGTGAAAATCTCTTGCACATGGTCAATATTAAAAAAAATTAGAGTGGAAATCTTGGAATCACCGTATAAACTTTTTAGAGATTAAATATATGTATGTTTCTTCATGCTTTGTCACATTGTCTATTTTTTTCTCCCTTTTACCTTCTTGAATGATGTTGTTCAAGAAAAAGAGTTGATTTATCCCTTATCTACTATAATCCTTTTTTCCTTTTCACTAGCCTAGTTATAGCTAGTGAATGCAAGAGGTAATGTTTAAACAAAAATGGATCTTTTGGGATAGAGTTTCACCATCCTACCTATTGGATATGTGTTCTTTCCTAATTTTAGAACCATCGCAAGTTAATGTATATCATTTATCCCTTCTAATATTGGTTAAGAGTGGATTTACAGAACATCAAAATTGAAGAATTATATGTTATAACAATTATCTTATGTATTTTGTTGAATTATGGGTCATATGAGTGTTTCTTGTGTAGGCGCACTTCATGATATTTTCTATTCAAACATTATACAACTAGCACATCTTGGTCCGAATTCTTCTTTCCATTGGCGTGGTCACATAGTGGATTTTGTTCTAGTCTCCATTTTGGAGTGTTCACTGTAAGAGCAAGAAATCCACATGACAATGGACCAGTGTGTGGGATATCTCATGTGATCCTCTTATTGGCTTGATATAGTAAGTGACATTAATATATAGATCATCCAAGGGCATTTGGAGCGATCATTGGAGATAAATTAATCAAATCTAAATTGTTAGATAAATCAAATGTGCATATAACTAGATCATGAAAGAAAAATAACTAATAATGTTTCAATAAACTTATCAAGTTAGATAAATATCAAGTAGGTGATAAAATAACTAAATAATACAAGTCAACAATTGGTTAAAATTGTTAAATAAGTTGATTATCTAGATTTTGCAAGTAGAGTAAATCACTACTTTTACAACTATACACGTAGGACCTTTTTGTCTAATTGTTGTTCTTCAATGAAATGAGGTTTGGGGAAGTGTATCATAAAGGAATGATACTATTATAAAATAATAAGGGATAATATAGTGCAAAACTATAGTTCATTCATTGACTTCAAAAAAGTTAAAAGGGAGATGGTTCATGTTGTATATGGGTGACATATATAGTTATTTGCAGTGTTAGGGTTTATAGGGGTGGGATAAGAGTTGTCCTTTTAGTGGGGAACTTATTAAGACTTATTGTGAATTGCAAAGATATGGACTCCATTGGTGTCTTAGAAGGAAATCATTTCTAGTGGGGAGCCTAAGGAAGAAATTCTAATTCCACCACATGGGTCTTTTTGAAGATTCGACAAGTCAACACCACAACTACGATTGGAATGAAAACTAGAGCCAGAAATAGTTTCTCAGTTATGGAATTTCTACATCAACTTCTTAGTTATTTTGACTTGAAGTAGGTACATCATTTAAAAACATAATTTCAATACACATCTAGAGAAATGCCTTTACAGAGGCACATGTTGCAAATTGGGAAGGAAAGCCTTTTTGTATGGCAAACCCCAAGGATCGAAAGATAAAATATGAATATGTATATGATGGCATCATCATATTCCTATTTATGTTGGACACGATGTAAGAGGGAAACCAAATCATTAGCGAAAGCCAAAAGATATCAAAGGCAAAGGAAGGAAATCAAAGGAGTATTTTAATTTCCAATTAGAATGGGTGATTAAATTTGTTAATCAAGGATAATTTATTAGAGAAGGTGTGTGTATATATTTCAATTAAAGCACAAATTAAATGTTAATGAAGAGAAGTAAAATCCTCTTTTAGTGAACTCCTAACAGGTGGAGAAGGGAAGAAATTGGTGACTAAATATGCAGCCACATATGTGGAAATGTGTAAAAAGAATAATATTCCATTATTTTCAAGAGATCCAATTTTATCTTGATGCTTATTTTAGTGATCGTTAATTGGGTGTCAGCAAGTACACTACATTCAAACAAATAAATTCACAAATCATATAATTGTTAGAGTTTAAATTCAACAATCTAAAGCTCATTTTTATATTGTATACTTATACTAAACAGTTTAAAATATGAGTATGAAACTTATAGTAGTATTTTATTTGATGAATTATTGGAAAGGATTTATTGAGTTTTATTAAATAAAACAAAATAGGGATTCAGGTAACCATAAACTAGGGCATATGTATACCAAAGATAATTGATATAAATATTCTACTTAAAGATTTTTGTGATCTAGGCACAAATGATCGATAGAGATATTTCCTGTGCTATAAAGGTTTAAGTCAAAGTTACATTTAGATGTAGGAAATGCTGAATGCTAATGATCATCACCAATTCCTTGTGATCCTTTTGGACTAATAGATTTATTGTGATGCTAAGAATTCATATTTGTCTTATTTTTAGTAAAATATGAACTGTCATTAACTATGATTTTATCTCTTGATAATATTAGTTTCTTTTTTTTTGGATCTGCATGGGCCGAAGCCCACCCCCTCTCCAAACAGGTGCCATAGCCCGGATGACCCAAGAGGTTGGTAAATACAGCTGACCCGAGCGGATTCGAACCAGCGACCCTTCGTGAGGGGCGCACTAGCTTGACCGCCCGGGCTACGCTGGCCGGGTATTAGTTTCTTTTTTGAACATATACATATGTGTGAGATTATTCAGTATGAATTCTTAATGAGAAATCATATGTAGTAGTGTGACAAAGTGAGACCAATTACCTGGTCAGAACTTTTAGTATAATACACAATCATGAGATCAATTCAAGAGAAAAATGAGAATAGAGAACTAAGAAGTAAATAAATGCCTTGACACAATGTTTTGTTTTATCATGAAGGGTGAAATGGCCTACAAATGTTTAAGACATGTGAAGAGGTGGACAATAACATATAATAAAATATCCAACAATACATAAGATTTTGTGCTATTTTAAATAGAATTATCTTCCAAATAGAAACTAGAGAGTCATATGATACCTCCGACAAATACAATTGGCGTAAGATAGTGCTTGACAATTCATTCATTGAGTAAATATACTTTACATGATTAAGCATGTCTTCCCTTTTGCAATTGCATTATGTGAAATCACTGAATTTTTTGTCAAGGTCACCTCTCTTGAGGCCCCATGTTATGGGGCACGTTCTAGACTATGTTTAACCATTTGAGACTAGATTCTTGAAACATATTGTAGAAGGAGGTTTGGTTCAATTAGTAGTGTTGAATTCTTGAGTTTTAACCTTAAGATTTGTACGATAAGTCATACAATAATGATTTCTCTTAGGTGGTACAATGTTGAAGTGTTCGAAAACAATGTAAAAGAGAAGCAGTGAGTTTAGTAGTCAGTTTGATAATTAGGTTTTGCACAATGCAATGTTAATGTAGGCCACAATCCATGTACGGAAAAATATGACATATATATTTTATTTATTTTCATTCACTTTACACCTATATATCCAATATTTGTTTCTCAAAAGTTTTCAGTAGTTATACAAGTGCATTATATAAGAAAACTAAAATCAAGAAAAGCTATATTTATACAACTTGACTTTAACAAGATGATTTTCTCTTTTAACAATTAAAAGATCATCATAAGTCTTGATGAGTAACAAAACAAAATTTATTTTCTCTGCTAATTAAGTTATAGTTTGTATGCACAAGAATTTTCTGATTCCCAAGAACATGTAATGTCCTAACCTCGACAATTATTGTAGTTTCTAATAGGTTTGAGATTGGGTATATCTCTAGGAGATTCACACTAGACTTTTTAGTGTGCATCATGTATTGCATCCTTTGGACTTCAAGATCATCTTGTAAACCATGTCAATGTATACTCACACATTCATACTTTATACACATCATGGTTCTATATTTAACATGTTTATTACATTTGCAAGCTACATGTGATGTGAGAATGGAAGTAGACACATAAGTGAGTCCAACACATTGAAGGATGTCTTTGGGTCACTATGATTGCAAATAAAACCCCCTATTGATCAATGACATTGGAGGCACCATTTTGTGATTTTTTAGGCATGACCCTCCAATATATGCCTACTTTAGTCTTTACCTTATTGAAAAATATTAAAAGAACACTAGTTACACCAATCTCACCCCCACATTAGGAAATGGAAATCCGGAAAAAATCTGCATTGCACGACACGGATACCAAGTACGTGAATCCAAACCAATGCATGTTGTTCATGCAACATCATTCCAAATATCCTTTGACCAATCCTTACATATATACTCTACGCATTCGCATGTGCTGTAACAAACCAAATAATTTTGGACTAATCCAATGTGTGCCATTTTATTTTAAATATCTTCTATTCGAATCTTGTTCAGCTTGTGGTACTACTTAACTATGAAATACACAAAGTCCACCATTTTCTTTTTAAGGTTTATTCTATAGCTCTGTTCCCTCCATTTCTCTATTCAATATATATGTTTTTTCACCGCATATGAATCTCTTTCTATCGTCTCATTCTTTAGTACCCAAATAGATCGAACTCTAGTTAGTATTTTTGTTCTCCACATTACCATTAAATACTAAGTTACTGACCAGTGATGGGCGTTATCTCTCTATATCCTTCCATATTTTTGGAAACCATCTAATGTTGTGAAGCCCTAACATGCCACAAACCAGATTACTCAAAACCAAACTGTGAAACAAAACTAACCAAGCAAATTTCTAGAAAATATAGGTAATTAAAACCTTTTTCATTAAAGCACCATAAGCTATAAACTTATTACATATGATTCCATAAAGTCTACCACATGCTAAACATATCATCTTACATGGTTCTTACATTACTGCGTATCAACATTCATGTCGTCAACCTATTTACATAAGATATTGATTCCACATATATATACAAGTACATCTATTATAACTATACAACCATGGTGCACAAGACAAAACCTCGTATTGATCACATGTCCACAAAACATCTTGAAGAAAAACATCCCAAGGACCCGAGTGTACAAGGATGACTCTAGGACTCTAGCACCAAAAGACTAGCAACACACCCAACCTTATCGGCTACTTCTCTTGCTAGTGCTCATCCTTAGCTACACAACCTCTACCTCTTGGTGCACAGTCACCTAAAAGATGTGGAAACACACAGGGTGAGACCAACCTTTTCCAACGATAGATATAACTCTTTGTCAAACCTATTGAACCACAAATAAGCTATACAGGCAAAGCAGCATACTAAATAGATTGAGCAAATTTTACTAAATGATATGTATACAACAGGTAAAGCAGATTAAACGAGACTAGACAACTACCACTGAGTAGTAGGTCAAGTTGTATTCTAAAAAGGAATATGAAGAACATGTATAATAGTTGACCTTTCTTACCATCTTATAATTCAAGAAATCAATACAAGGATAAGGCAAAGGATTCAACCAATGTGAGACATATGTCAGCCTAAACACATATACTACATGGCTATATTACGTCTTTTATTATGCCCTGAGGATTTGAATCGTACCACCCAAATCCAACTGCCCCCTACAAATGGCATTCGATGGTGCCATATAAGGTCCATGGAAGAGTCAAAATCCATGACCTCTCCTACACATCTTGGTAAGTACAAGAGAACACTGCATTGACATACCAGTCAACTATAAAAGAGTGACATATGCTCACAAAAGGATCGCTCCACGCATGTCCGTCCATATAAAACACCTAGCCCACCTTGGTACAGGTAACGACGCTAGAAGAACAGGCTCATGCATGGCCATTCTTAAAAGAAGGAGTGGCTCACTCATGGCCATCCATATCACAAGGATATCTGCTCACACATGGTCGTCTCACACAACCTATAATTGTAGGTGAAAGGAGATACTCGACTTGCACTTCTGCATATTAAAAAATATGTGTTCCAACTTAAACTTGTTTCACCAATTGAGCAAATAAATTTGACACTAGAATTGGATCTATGGCATAGGGCAAACTACATGATTAGATTTCACTTGATTAGTTATCCAATTAGGTGACTTTTAGCATCAACCAATTTACAATGTATAAAGCTAGAACAAATTCTACAAGAAATAGGATGTATTGCAACTTCAGAAGATATAAAATGTACAAGGTGTGATATTATCACACAACAACCACATAATACTCATTGCTCTGCCGTTCCCAAGGAGATCACCAAAATCACATATCACCATGGGATATCAATCCCTTAATCACATCACTTGAGGATATAGACACTCCATAGGAATTAATCCATCACTAGGTTATAGGACCTATCATGTTAAGACCTGCATATTTAACACTACATCCTATCATAAGGATATGCATAAGAACCACCATGCATCACATAATCATCACCACAACATATACAAGCCTTGACATACGTATCACATGCAAGGTTAGGGTTTATAAATAAGAGAGAGAAATTTTCATACTATAATGACCATTTCAAGATAGAGAAACAAACATGTGACATTCTAATTTAGGGTTAGGGATCCATACTATAGTCAATTCAGGTTTAAAGCTAGATAAAAACACCAAACCCTAGGAGCACCTCCTCCCACTATCTTGGAGTGTTTATGGGATGAGGAACATAGTTAGGGATGATTAGACATTATCCAATCAACACTTTTCATGGATGATACATTACTCACTAAAGTATATCAACTATGTGATCAAGCATGCCTCTCAAACACCCATCATAAATATGCCATGACCACTCATGCAACTAGGTCACGGCCACCCCAAGAAGCACTTGTCGCGACCCCAAGAAGAAGGGTTGTTGTGAACACAACCATATGCATGTCGTTACTACGACAAGGATAGGGTTCGTCTTCAACACAACAACATGTATTCATTCAAAATAGAAGCAAGGTCCTAACATGACAAGGTTGGAGAGAATGAACCATAACTAGGGCATCCCAACCAAAATAGCTCATGGGTTGCGACCAACCAAGATGTCACGACTGTGACATCCAAAGAGAAGACCCATCTTGACCCCACAAACCAAAATGTGGTATTATGACTGTCTCCAAAACTAGGTCAAATGCAGTGTTAAGACTACGGCCAAAAGTAGGGCAAACACAGCGTACGGTCATGACCAAAACTAGGGAAAATGTGGCATTACGATCGTGACCAAAACCTCAAGCCAAAGAGATGTCGCGACTCAAGATAAAACAAGGCATCATGATCACTAAGGCCAAGCCACCACAAAGACCATGAACCATGATCAAACCAAAGTCAAAATAGAGATAAATCCATTACTAAAATAGGTGGTCCAACAAGTGAAAACTCATTATCTCCATAGAGGAAAAACCACATGCAAAACGGTCATAAAACTCTAAAACAAACTTCATAAAACCACCGTAAAAAGGAATCTCAACAAGGAAGAGAAAGAAAGATCATCACAACCAAAAATTCATAGATCCTTAAAACACTTGGCCATCATGCATGCAACTCAGCCAAGGTTAAGAAAGGAAGAAAAACAATCATGTACCTCTAACACCAAAATCAGTAAAAATGAATTAGGGTTTTGGGTTACATCCAAACAAAGCATGTTCTTAACATAATCCAAATTCTAAGGTCTATCACCATCCATTAGCATGTCAAGGAAACATTTAGAGAGAGAAAATAGAAACATGAAGGCATAAAGAGTGCAATAATAGAGGATGTTAAGAGTTATATAACCCACCTTAATGAAGATCAACTCCAAGGTAGGCAAACTCCAAGAATATGATCACCAAAGAAGAATAGGCTCCACCAAAAGCTCCACTTTCGGTCACAAGAGCACCTCAATATAGAGGCAACACCAAGTTCAAACGATAGTTCAAGAAAGATAGAAAAATTGCAAGGTCGAACTAAAGGAAAGAAGGGGGAAAAGAGAGAAGAAACTCCCTCTCACTTGGGTGTCACCTTGTCAAAACATGGCCTATTACCCTTGTGATGAGAAGCTTACTCTCAAGAACAACCACCATGTCAAACATGGTCTAGGTCTGATAAAAAAGTAAGAATGTAGCATTCAAGATCCAAAGAAAACATTTACAAGGAAGATAAACACTCACCAAGGTTGAAGATGACCAAGAGTCACCACAAACACCACATACAAGGGGTGGACCACCTCCAAAGTACCAAGAACAGATCCTTCTTGCCTTACTAAGCTCCAAGATCATCCAATAAAGGAAGTAGAAAGAGCATGGCTGAAAAAGACCACTTGCATGTAGAGAAGAGGGTTTATAAAGAAATGGAGGAGAGAGGTAGGGCAAGGGATGAGGTATCAATAAAAGGCCCCAAAGGGATACTTGTCCACTCAAGAAACTAACATGCAACCACATCAAGCCCACATTGAAGAGATGGTGATACACTCTAGGTTGCATCTTGATCACCTAGGCCACCCAACCCTCATGTTGCGACTACAACATACCAACAAAATCATCCATGGTCGTGACACACTACCAAGGACCACTAGATCGTGACATAGGGTCACCACAAACCCTAGGGCGAGACACTCTTCACAAGAGCACTCATCTCGACCCAAGACACGCAACACCATATTGATCATGAAAACCATGCCCAAGGGAGGTGTCTTGACCATGAAATCCTCCAACCATGCCCCAAGGTTGCGACCTAGGTCGAAACAAACCAACAAGGGTCACATGGTCAAGGAACCAAAACCCTAGGAAAACCCTAATCACCACTAGGGGTGATACCACTCAACTAAGGGTCCACAAAGGCATCCCAAAGCACCAAAACCTCCCTCATGAAGCTAAGAAAAGGAAGGAAAACTCTAAAGGTGGAAAATTACAAGAATACCCCTTCAAATGGGTAATTTGTAATTCGCACCAAAAACTAGCATTAAAAGCTCAAACAACATCTGAACAAGC
Organism: Alisma plantago-aquatica; assembly: GCA_963693085.1. Lineage (NCBI taxonomy): Eukaryota > Viridiplantae > Streptophyta > Magnoliopsida > Alismatales > Alismataceae > Alisma > Alisma plantago-aquatica. The sequence goes on along the minus strand of OY856413.1, from coordinate 802,464,054 downwards.
TCAAACTGGAGGCTTAACCTCTCCACATGCTCTAAAATCATCTCAAAGGATTAGAAAAAGGTTATAAGATCATCATTAAGCCAAAATAGATAGAGTTATCCCAAAACATAGGTTAGGGGTCTTACAAGCATAAATCCTTAACAAGGATTTCTCCCCCAAAATCCTAAGTGAAAACAGACAGGTACTTCTTCTGAATCTCTTCCTCAAGCTCCTATGTTGCTTCCTAAATGCCATGGTGATGCCATAGAACCTTCACAAGCACTATGTCCTTCTTTTTCAACTTCTTCACCCTCATATCAAGGATCAACATGGGTCCTTCAACATAGGACATGTCCTCATCAAGCTCAACCTCCACTGGCTTCAAAACCAACTTGGTATTAGGGTGACACTTTCTCAATATAGACACATAGAACAATGGATGCAACCTGTGCAACTCAGGGGACAACTCCAATCTGTAGGCCACCTTCCCAACATGTGCCACCACATGATAAGGTCCCATATACCGTGGAGACAACTTACTCTTCTTACCAAACCTCAAAACACCCTTCCAAGGAGAGACTTTGAGATACACCATGTCCCCCACTTGAAACTCCAAGGGTCTCTGATGATTATCAACATATGACTTCTTCCTGTACAATGATGCTTTCAAATGTTGTCGAATCACTTTGATCTTCTCTGTTGTCTGCTGCACCAGCTCAGGACTAAGAAGTTGATATTGACCTGTCTCATACCAACAACACAGAGACCTACAACGTCTCCCATACAATGCCTCATACAGAGCCATTTTGATGCTTCTCTAATAACTATTATCATAGGCAAGTTCTATCAAATTGAGGTGGATGTCCCAACTCCCCAGAAAGTATAAGACACAAGCCCTCAATAGTTCCTCCAAGGTCTATACAGGCCTCTTAGAATGACCATCTGTCTGTGGTTGATAAGCAATGTTGAACCTCAACTGTGTACCCAAAGATGTGTGCAAGCGCTCCCAAAAGTGATTTGTGAACTGAGGGCCTCTATATGATATGATGGTAGCTGGGACACCATGCAAATACACTATCTCATCCACATAGATCTGAGAGAGCTTCCCTATAGAAAACATCATCTTCATAGGCAAGAAGTGTGCTGAATTTTTCAACCGGTCAACTATCACCCAAATGAAATCATGTCCTTTGGCTGTCCTAGGTAGACCAACCATAAAGTCCATTGTGACAAGATCCCACTTCCATTGTGGTATGGGTAATGGTTGCAACGTCCCTGCATGCTTCAGATGCTCTTCCTTGACTTGCTGACACACTGTGCACCTGGCCACACACTCAACTATGTCCCACATTTATCCAGGAAACCAATACAAATCTTTAAGATTTAGGTATAGCTTATTGCCAGCTGGGTGCATAGCATACATCAAAGAGTGAGCCACTTCCAGAACCATCTTTCTCAATCTATCCACATTAAGAACCATAACTCTACCATAGTAACAAACTGTCCTATCATTTGCCTCATGGAAGCCGTCACACTTCTGGCTACTGACACGCCAAAATTGTGCATAGAAATGCAAGTGCACGCGTCGAGTAATACAGACCTATGTGAGGCCCGAGTCGAACTTAGGGAGATGTAGTCTTAGTGACTACTACTAACCACGATACGATCAGCTGAGCTAATTTAAAAGTTGAATTGAGTTTGAACAAAATAAAAAAAAATTAATAAAGAATTAAAAATGGTTGATTCAAATGAAATGAATTCCTTAGGGTTACTGATTTCACCATGGGGTCTCATCGTATATTATTTCTACCTAATTAATATAAATTCTTTCTCCTAACCTGGATAGAAAGCCGGTAGTCAGAATTGCTCACTTCCGCAATGCAAATCACTACCTAAATCTAAGCCAATTCCATATATGTGGTAATTTATTCTTAGTCTAGGTGCATTATTGAAAACTTTGGGTTCTTCCCACTAATCGTACGTCACCTATTCCAAGGAACGCATAGGAAAGTTTACAAGTTATGGTTTTCTAACCTTTAGTCCCCCTTTCAGAGTAACTATCAGTTTGTAATCCTATCAATGGTGATCGAGCAATGATAAGTTGTTCAAATCCAAACTTATATATCCAGGAATAAAGAAAAATTTATACTAAATCATGTAGATAGTTAATACAATGATTCCCCAGGCTGCTCCTGGGTCCTAAGGAAAGGAGGGGTTTAGCCCCACATGGTTCTCAATTGCAAATACATAGAAGGAGAGAAGAAAAATGTGGGAATCATGAAAGAAGTCTATGTAACCCCTGGAAAGAAGGTGCTCCAGTTGATCCTCCGGGAGAAACACACGCTCTATAGTCTTCCGATAGAAGAATCGTTTGTTAGAGGTGCTCGAATCTCCCGGTTGACGTCCTTCGACTTCGTGCTTCTCGCCCTCTCTTCTTTGGCCATCGTGCGGTGCAATGTGATTCTCTTCTTAGGTCTGGCCATCCTTCTTTTAATCTTAGGTCAACTTACAGTGCCACACAATGTGGATCGTTGGATCGAGACATCCAATTTAGATTGCTAAAATCTGACAGGTTCGGTGGCACCGATAGAATCTGGATATGATCGTGCTCTGGTAAAGTCGGTACCACCCACTTGGAAGTCAGTGGCACTGAGTTGATGAAAATATTGCCTCTCCCTCTCTGATGCTCTCTCAGTGGCACCAACTGTTGCAGTCGGTGCCATCGACTCTTTTGGTCGAATAAAGCTCAGCCCCTGATGTCATCTCGGTGGCACCGACCAATCATTCGACCAAAAGAGTCGATGGCACCGACTGCAATAGTCGGTGCCACTGAGAGAGCATCAAAGAGGGAGAGGCAATATTTTCATCAGCTCGGTGCCACCAACTTCCAAGTGGGTATTCGTGCCACTGTCTCCTCAATTACTTGGAAGATCCTGAAAATGCATAGAGACCATGTATAAGGTCAAGAAATGTATAAAATAATATAATTACAATGAAATAGGCACAATTTGATGCAAACAGATTATACAAGACAATTATAAAGATTTAAGAAAATATGATAAACTAATTAACTAACAAATGCACAAAATGAATATAAAATAGGCTTAAAAAAGAGACTCAAAACCCGTACATCAAACTCCCCTAAGCTAAGATCTTGCTCGTCCTCGAGCAATAACACCTTTGAATTTGATTTAGGTAAGTCAGCTAAAGGACATAATGCATAAGGTACATCTAAAAGGTCTCCACTTTTCATTCCTCCTTCCAGCCTTTATTGACCACTAAACACTAACAGCCATATAGGCGACCAAAAACCTCTATCCAAGATATTTGCCCCCCAATCAATGAGACACTATCAGTTAAAGCAGTTAATATGATAGACTCGTTTGGTTCATACTTGATGCATCGTGTGATCTCCTATCTACGTTGCACTTTTCTCTACCTACCATTTACATGGAAGCAGTTCTCCTGACAAAATAATGAATGAGGAGAAAATCATCTGAGTGGCCTACCAATAAGAGCAACGGGTGGTTGAAATAAGTGGTTGCGGAAGAATCATGAGCACATAAAATCATTCATGCAATCAAAATTAAGATGGAACTATGATGATGTAAATTTATAGAATGATCCTAATGTGTAATCATTGTGGTGGAATGATGCATGTGATACCATTTCATCTCAAGGTAAGACGAAATATCTAAGACTGCAACATGTACTTACTCTTCTTTATGATTAGGTAGAATTGTGCCCTTGTTCACCATTTTCTGACTTTGAACTTCTAGAAATATATATTCTTTTTTTCATTTAAGCCCCCTTCCAATCATGGTAAAATTTCTTTCGGCTTCTACTTGCACTACACATTTAGTTTACGTCAATGCTTTTTTTTTTCAAAAAATGGGCACAATCACTACCTTTTTATATTAGAGAAGAAGCTAAACATGATCTTTATGAAAGATGATTTGAAATGCATATGTAACTATAAAAATAAGACATTATGCAACTACGAAACATGCACCAGAATATTATTGTACATGTATGTTTCTTTTTGTTTTTCATTTTTTTTTATGCACAAAAGCACACAACTATATGCAAGATCTACTATGTCATGTAAATGCAATCAAGAGAAAAAATGACAATATGTGCTCAATCCTCTTATGGTGGAGTGTGAATCAAAAGTATGTGGTGGGTGAGATCACACAACTAAGAGACAGAACCTTCAGAAAAAAATCATATGTCCCTCTCTAATGACCTGTGTATAGGGTAATCAAGGAGTTTCTTTCTTAAATTTTAATTTAAGCTCACGTTAGTGTTTGATCAGTTTATGCTCAACAATCCTTGTCAATCACTTTTTTAGAAAAATTAGATGATCATTTATGTTCTAATGTCCTGAAGCTGACTTACTCAAGCACTTCCTCAGTTATGTGACTCGATTACTCACAAGCTAAGCTCACAAAAAAAATTAAAATTGCACCCATCCCAGAGATTGATATTTTCAATTGAAACCATGCATTTACTTCTCCACAAATTACACTAGATAGATTTTGGATCCTACATAACAGAAAAACTAATAAGAAAACTAACTAATTTTTTTAAATAAAAATTAAAACAAACAAAACTACTGAAATAAAAGAAACTAAGATAGAAGTTGTTCCAACACCTCCCCCAATCTTGAATATGACTATGGCCGCATAGTCAAAATCCCAACTTAAGGGGTTGAACGGTGATACCCGACTAAAAAGGTGGTGGCGGTGGCTGAGTGGGGTCCTGGGGAGGAAACATCCCCTAAAAGGTCAGATCAGACGAAGGCATATCCGGTGGCATCGGGTAACCTCAAAAATATCCCTGGCTTCAGTAATGGTCAAGGAACGGCTACTGATAGTTTTCCATATGTTGCAGACGCTGATGTATGTTCTCTTGGTTGGCCAAGAGAAGACATTCATTTTCATAAATCGCATGCTAGTTGGTGTACAGCCTACCTTGCACGTCTTGAATGTCAGCCAGAGATTGGGTTTACTACTGTTGATGTGTCTGGATGTCCTGCAACATAGAATACATACCCACCATAGAATAAGCATCCTCTCCTTCTTGAGAGGGTGGTGAGGTAGAAGATTACGAGGCAGCATAATGTTGAGGATGCTTCCGTGGAGCCACTCTATGTGTCATAGGAATGGTGGGCTCTACTTCCTCCACGTCATCGCTTGATTCTTCTTCCTCCTCAGCATTGACTTCTTGTTGTCCAACATTGTCATCGTCCAAAGCCAGCCATCTATAGTGCTCAACTTGCCTGATGTTGATGATAGAATCAGGAAGTCAATGCTCATTGAAGGTATCATCGACCTAACATATGGTGTAGATTGTGTTATTTTCCACAGTGATGAGGCCGGCCTACTTGAAATGGAGGTAGTCAATGCGAATACTGGAATTAAGAGGCTCCATAGTAGAAAGATCTGAGCCTAGGTGAACAGCAATGGGGTGATAAGTCCCCCAAAGAGTATAGTCGTGCCCCTCCTGACATTACGCCTCACCGTAATTATATGTTGGAGGAAGAATGCTCCCCAGTTTATCAGCCTTCCCTCCAAAAGTTGATACAGAAAATATAAGTCCAACACTTGTACCTTTGCTTGCGCTTAGGATGACTTGGCAAAAAGCATGTTGGTGAGCATATGATGAAGCACTCAAACAAAAGTATGCTCGAGGTCCACTAAGGAACTATGGTGGAAGTTCAACTTTTTACCCTCTGACACTGTCACAAGGTCCTTCCAGATGGCATCAAAGTCAACATTCTCGGGCTAATAGAAAGGCACATGTGGCCACCCATATATTTCATTGAAGGCACATAGAATAAGGGAGTAGTTGGTGTTGTAAAGGTAGAATTCCACCTTTCCTTCTCTCCATTCGCCGCTTGATGGGCATGATTGATCGGGAGTGACTAATATCTCACGGGATGTGATGAGCTCGAACATGATTTCCTTATATGTTGGCCATCCACCAAAGATGGGATTCGCAAACCTGCCATCAAACTCCTGTCGCTCGAGTAAGGACGCCATGTTGTCCATGAAGCCCATGTCCTCCAACAACTATCGATCGTCGTATCTCATCAGAGTGAACTGCCTCTTGGAAAGCTCCTCATAGACCTTCCTCCCTTCCATCATAGGGTGATTGATGTGGGGTCATGGTGCAAGAGTGCCAGGGGGTCCTCCTCATCGCGCCATGATGATGAAGTGATCAGGGAAGAAGATTGAGAAAAGAAGAGCTCGATGAAGCCTCTGGATGCTCGGAGTAGTTGTTCGTGCATGTGGGAGTAGTGGGCTTGTCAAGTTGTGAGAGAAAATGAAACCACAACCTCCCTTATATATGGATAGCGTCGCCCTACTACGATGATGTTGGTGGCATCGACATGAAGTCAGTGGCACCGACTTCTGGGGGAGGATCCAAGCCCTCAGTGCATCAACGGTTGTCGGTGCACGATCTGAACTTTGTAGATTGTTGATGAGTCAGTGTCACCGACATGAGGTCGGTGGTACCAAATTTTGGGCGGGATTTGAATCTACCAACCGTCCACTTGGACGCATCTGGTCCATAGATGAGGGATGCCCACAGATAAGTGTTTTCTCTGGTTGGTGGCACCGACGATGGGGTCGGTGGTACCAACTCGATGATCGATTCTTTTTTTTAGTGCATCGACACACCCACAGAACCTGGGACCCTAGTCGAGTCAGTTCCACTGACATGGGTGTCTGTGGTACCGATGACTTATTAGTTAGTCGAGCCCACTTTTCTGTACTTTCTTCAGAAGTGTCGATGGCACCGACTTGTGTCAGATGAATTGCCCATCTCTGTGACCATATCTCAGTTCCATTGACTTGGAAGTCGGTGGCACCAACTCAGCTACAATCTGCACACTCAACACATGAGTTAGGTTATCATTTTTACATACATAAAATTTAAGAAAAACTAAGTAGTACTAAAACAACTTAATGGAAATGAATGAAACGAACATCCTAATGGCTGGGTTGCCTCTCAACAAGTTCCCTTGTCTAACGTCCTAGGCTAGACAAATCCATTGTTGAGATTAATTAGAGGCAATAAGTTTCACTTCATGCCCCTTTCTAATGAAATCTTCCCCAAAATAATTCTTCATCCTTTGGGCATTGAATAAAAAGGATCTCTCTCCCTCCTTGATTCTAACCGCTCCATGTGGAAACCCTTCTTCTATAATGAATGGTCCACTCCATCTAGACCTCAATTTCCTTGGATATAATTTCAATCTTGAGTTAAAATGCAATACACTCTCTCCTGGTAAAAAGACTCTCCTTGCTATATGTCAGTCATGAATTTGCATAGTTCTTTCCTTATACAATCTTGAATTCTCATAGGCATTCATCCTAATTTCATCAAGCTCATTCAACTCTAATATCCTTGTCTTACATGCTTTATCAAGATCAAAATTGAGCCTTCTTAACGCCCACTGAGCCTTATGTTCTAATTCCATAAGAAGATGGCACGCCTGACCATAGACTAACCTAAAGGGTGTAGTTCCTATGGGTGTTTTATAGGCAGTCCTATAGGCCCATTGCGCATCCACTAACAATTCCCTCAAATTCTTCCTACTAGATGACTCCGTCTTCTCAAGGATCTTTTTAATCTCACGATTGGAAATCTTGACTTGTCCTTGAGTTTGTGGGTGATAGGGTGTACCCACACGATGTGTCACTCCATACTTGTTCAAAAGTGCCCCAAATTTCCTATTGGTGAAATGAGTTCCCCCATAACTTATGATCATCCTTGGCACTCCAACTCTGCAGAAAATGTTATCCTTAACAAATTTGCATACATCATTTGCATCATTGGTGCAGGTTGGAATCGCTTCCACCCATTTTGACAAGTAATCTACAACCAACAAGATGTAAAGGTTAGAGTTAGAGGACACAAAGGGACCCATAAAGTCAATACCCCATAAATAAAAAACATCTATTTCTTGAAACACATTCAAGGGCATCTCCTGCCACTTTGATATGTTATCTGACCGCTGACATGCGTCACACCTACGCACAAAATCATATGCATCTTTGAATAGGGTCAACCAATATAACCCTCTCTCCAGCACCTTTACGACTATCCTAAAACTAGCATGGAGTCCACCTATAGGTAGTGTGTGGCAATGTTTTAACACACTCTGATACTCACCTTTAGGTACACATCTTCTCAAAATTCCATCCGTGCTTTGTTTCAACAAAATAGGATCATCCCAAAAATAATAGCACAAACAATGAAAGAATCGCTTCTTTTCTTGATACCCCCCAATCAGCAGGCAATTCCTTACAAGCTAAATAATTCACAGTGTTAGCAAACCAATGATCTTTTTTCTTAAGGGTGAACAACTACTCATCTGAGAAAGTCTCTAGAATGGGTATATTCATATCCTTCTCATATACCCTCTCCAATTGAGATAGGTGGTCAGCCAACACATTCTCTATCCCTGCTTTATCTTTGACCTCTATGTCAAACTCCTACAATAAAAGGATCCATCTAATCAATATTGGTTTAGCATCTTTCTTCTCCACAAAGTACTTAATAGCTGCATGGTCAGTCCACACCACCACTTTTGCTCCCACAAGATATTGTCTGAGTTTTTCAAAAGAAAAGACAACAACTAGTAAATCTTTTTCAGTTGTGGTGTAATTAAGGTGTGCTTCGTTAAGTGTTTTAGATGCATAATATATGACCGTAGGAACTTTGCCTAGGTGTTGCCCCAACACCGCCCCCACATCATGGTCTGATGCATCACACATCAGCTCAAACAGTTCGCTCCAATCTGGAGCTTGCACAACCAATGCGGATATGAGTTTTTCTTTTAAAATATCAAAAGCCTTTAAACATCTCTCATCAAAGTTGAATTCAACATCCTTTTCCAAAATCTCAGACAATGGTTTAGCGATTTTTTAAAAATCCTTAATAAATTGACAATAAAACCCGACGTGACCTAGAAAACTCCTAACTACCTTCATCGACGTTGGTGGTGGAAGTTTTGAAATCACTTCTATTTTAACCAGATCCACCTCCAATCCTTCTCTAGATACCTTGTGGCCTAACATTATGCCCTCGCTAACCATCATGTGACATTTTTCCTAATTAAGCACTAAGTGTGTGTCTTCACACCTCTACAAAACCTTGTCTAAATTTTTCAAGAAATCATCAAAAGACGTCCCATAAACCAAAAAATCATCCATAAAAATCTCGAGACATATTTCCACCATATCCAAGAAAATCGCCAACATACACCTCTGAAATGTAGTGGGTGCATTGCACAACCCGAAAGGCATATTGGAAGTATGCAAATGTGCCATAAGGGTAGGTGAAGGTAGACGTCTCCTGGTCCTTTGGCTCGTTTGAAATCTGATTATAGCCTGAATATCCATTGAGAAAACAAAAATAGGAGCGACCGGCGAGTCGCTCCAAAATCTAATCAATGAACGGCAATGGAAAATGATCCTTAAGTGTCATGTTCAATCTACGATAATCAATGCAAACTGACCACTCTTTCACTAATCTAGTGGTTATTTTTTCATTAGATGAATTAGTGGTGACAGTAATTCCCCCCTTCTTTGGCACTACCTGTGTCAGACTGACCCACATAGAATCTGAAATGGCGTAGATTATACTTGCCGAAAATAGCTTGATTACCTCCTTCTTTACCACCTCCATCATGATTGGATTTAAGCGACGCTGAGGTTGAATGACCGGTTTCGCTCCTTCTTCTAGCCGAATCTTGTGTTGGCACAAGGTGGTAGAAATCCCCTTGATGTCAGCCACAGACCACCCAAAAGCACCTCGATGATTCTTTAACACAGTGATCAATCATTCTTCTTCTGAGTTACTCAATGACACTGATATGATGACTGGTAGCTTCTCCTCTGTAGCTAGAAAAATATACATTAGATGGGGTGATAGTGGGTAGAGTTCTAACTCATGCGGGCTCATGAGTGAAGAAACCAATGGTGGTGGCACTGGTCCAAAGTCCTCAAAGTGTCTTGTGTAATGACATGGCAAAGCCTTCAGTAGTCTTGCACATTCTTCAAGGGACCGGTCCCGAATACAATCATACATGCGGTTCATTAGACAAGCCTCTAGAAGGAGTTGTGGATGTATCTATAGTAGGGAGTCCTTTCCATCCATGTCCATAGTAGATAGGCCCGATTCCTCATTGTTGTCATCCGGGTACCCTACTATCATAGAAAGTGAGACCACATTAGTGTTCTCCATGATGTCCACAGTGAGTGTACCCTTTTCCACCTTTGTCATAACATGTGCCATGTCCAAAAATGGTTTTCCCAAGAACAATGAGATATTGCTATCCATGTGCTTCATCATATTGCATTTCTTCTGAGCATTGGATGGCTTGGAATTATCTGGCATGGTTATCTCGAACCTATCATATTTAATTCCCATAGTCAAGCGGCCTCTTCCCATCTCTAAGATCATATCAGCTGTTTCTTGGAAGGGCCTTCCTAAAAGAAGCTCATTGCCCTATTCAGCTTGCATCTCCATCACTACAAAATCTGTAAGAAAAACAAACCGGTCCACCTTGACAAGCACATCCTCACAAATGTCGTACGGTGTCACCACTGAGTTTTCTGCCAACTGGACTATCATGTTATTCTTTCGAGATGTATTGAGACCAAGCTTCTTAAAAGTGGATAAGGGCATCAAGTTGATGCTTGCCCCTGAATCATAGAGTGCCTCACCAAATTTTGTCTTCCCGATGTAGCACGTGATGTTGAAACAACCAGGATCATGTCTCTTTGGTGGTAGTGTACCTAAGATGAAGGAACTGACTTGCTCTCTCAATACAACTACTTCAGCATCTGGGATCTTCCTCTTCTTGTTAATGATATCCTTCAGAAACTTATCGTATGAGGGTATTTGTTCAATTGCCTCAATCAATGGTATAATTCACAGAAAGCTTCCTAAAGCTATCTAGAAACTTCTTGAATGTTGATCCGTCTTTGTTGCCTTCAAGCTATTAGGATATGGAATTGTTACTGTCTGTGTCCTCTGATGTAGTGGCACATATGACGCCCTCTTTTCCACCTGAGATTCTTGATTTTTCTCTTCCTCTGTGTTGCCTGCCTCTGGTTCTTCTTGAGCTTGCTCTGCCATTGAGTCATCACTGTCAATGGGCTTTGTCACCTCAGTCTCCACCATTTGTGGAGTCAACGTCTTCTTCCCACTTCTTAGTAGTATGGCCTTCACCTGTTGGTTTCCTATTGGAGTATCCATGTTTCTTGGAAAACCTTACTGTGTAGGTTTTTTCAAAGATGCCATATCTGCTGGTAACTGAGACAAAGTTGTCTCAAAGCTCCTCATCTAGGCCCCTTGGTTCTGGAGATCACGTTGGAAGTTATTTATCGGTTGCTCATTTTGCTTCACTATGCGGTTGAGAATTTCATTGGTGGTCTCCTCTACTGCAGGTCGTTGCTTCTGATTGTTCCTGTGTTGGTTTTGTTGGTCGGGTCCTATAGGAAGTTGTTTGGATCTTTCCACAAAAATTTGGGATTCTTTCTCCATGCATAATCATTGTTCATGTAGCCTTGTTGCTGCACGCACTTCACTTTGCCTTCTTCATCCGATGAATTATTATCCTTATCTAGCAGCTTATTTGCTATCAAGTCAAGCTTTTCATTCAAATATGTGATAAATTTAGATTCCCCTATGCTCTTGATCTTCTCTGGATTGTCTCTCTCATTGCCCCATGCCTGATTCTTCACCATATTTTTCAAAATGTCCTGACATGTTGAGGGCGGGTTGTTAAGAAAGAACCCCGAGCCTGCACTATCCAAAGTGGTCTGTACACTTTTGCAGAGTCCAAAGTAGAACACATTTACTTGATTCTCCTAATCTATTCCATGGTGCGGGACCTTCCTGAGCATGATCTGAAAGGACTCCCACGCCTCGGAATAGGATTCAGATGCATGTTGCTTAAAATTGTGGATGTTTTTAATCATCTCATTTGTCTTCTCTGGAGGAAAATATCTTTCAAAGAATGCCTCTACCATTTGATCCCATGTCTTGATCGACTCTTTCAGCAGGTTGTGCAGCCATTCCTTTGCTTTATCAGCTAGTGATGATGGAAACAACTTCAGATAGATGGAAGTTTGAGGAAACGTGTCTACTTTCACCATATCACTGATCTCCACAAAATTGCTAATATGGGCCACTAGGTCTTCATGAGTGTTCACATAGAATGCTTGTGATTTGACGAGTGCAATCAAACCTGGATCAATCTTATATTGAGCTACATTCACGTTTTGCTTTTTGATAGGCCCTATCTCTGCAGCTAAAGAGGATGCCTTTATCCTCTCCCAGATGGTCCTCTCTGCTCCTGGATTTCCGTCCCCCATTGCTTGTTGCCTGGGTGACAATGGTATGCCTTCTAGTGAAGTTTTTTGAATTGGAGCCTCAACAGTGACTCGAACCTCAGGTGTAGCTCCTCCATAATTTGTGGTCCTTGTTGTCACCATATAGTAGTACCTGAAAAGTTGAAAATAGTTAGTCAAGGTACTTATCAAAGAAAATTTGAGATATGCATATGAAGTAAATATTTTTTTTCAGATTAAAATGAAATTGCAAAAAAAAATTAAAAATTCACCTAGAGTGGCCGACCGCAGCACTCGTAGTGCTGAAAAGTCGTTGTCTCCCCAGCAACGATGCCAAAAACTTGACACGCCAAAACCGTGTGTTGAAACGCAAGTGCACGCATCAAGTAATACAGGCCTATGTGAGGCCCGAGTCGAAAATGCATCGAGTAATACATGCCTATGTGAGGCCCGAGTCGAACTTAGGGAGACATAGTCTTAGTGACTACTACTAACTACGGTGTGATCAGCTGAGCCGATTTAAAAGTTGAATTGAGTTTGAACAAAAAAAGAATTAAAAATGGTTGATTCAAATGAAATGAATTCCTTAGGGTTACCAATTTCACCATGGGGTCTCGTCATATATCATTTGTACCAAATTAATACAAATTCCTACTCCTAACCTAGATAGAAAGCCTGTAGTTAGAATTGCTCACTTCTGCAATGCAATTCACTACCTAAATCTAAGCCAATTCTATGTATGTGGTAATTTATTCTTAGTCTAGGAGCATTATTAAAAACTCTAGTTTCTTTCCACTAAATGTACATCACCTATTCCAAGGAACACATAGGAAAGTGCACAAGTTATGGTTTTCTAACCTTTTATCCCCCTTCCGAAGTAACTATCAGTCTGTAATCCTATCGATGGTGATCAAGAATGATAAGTCGTTCAAATCCAAACTTATAAATCCAGGATTAAAGAGAAGTTTATACTAAATCATGTAGAAAGTTAATACAATGATTCCCCAGGCTACGCCCAAGTCCTAAGGAAAGGAGGGGTTTATCCCAACATGGTTCTTAGTTGCAAATACATAGAAGGAGAGAAGAAAAATGTGGGAAACATGACGGAAGTCCGTGTAAGCCCTAGAAAGAAGGTGCTCTGGTTGATCCTCCTCGAGAAAAGCATGCTCTGCAGTCTTCCGACAGTATAATCGTCCGTCGGAGGTGCTCGAATCTCCTGGTTGACGTCCTTTGACTCCGTGCTTCTCTCCCTCTCTTCTCTGGCCGTCGTGTGGTGCAACATGATTCTCTTCTTAGGTTTGTCCATCCTTCTTTTAATCTTAGGTCAACTTACAGTGCCACACAATGTGGACCATTGGATCGGTAAGACCAATTTAGATTGATGAAATCTGATAGGGTTGGTGGCACCAACCTGGATGTAGGTGGCACTGACAACATCGAGATCTGATCATGCTCTAGTAAAGTTGGTACCACCGACTTGGAAGTCGGTGGCACTGAGCTGATGTGAATATTGCCTCTACCTCTCTGATGCTCTCTCAATGGCACCGACTGTTGTAGTCGGTGCCATCGACTCTTTTGGTCGACTAAAGCCCAATCCCTGATGTCATCGTGGTGGCACCAACCATGATGGTCAGTGGCACTGACTCCTCAATTACTTGGAAGATCCTGAAAATGCACAGAGACCATGTATAAGGTCGAGAAATGTATAAAATAATATAATTATGATGAAATAGGCACAGTTTGATGCAAACAGATTATACAATCCAATTATAAAGATTTATGCAAATATGATCAACTAATTAACTAACAAATGCACAAAATGAATGTAAAATAGGCTTGTAAAAGTGACTCAAAACCCGTACATCAGCTACCAAACTCTAATCGTATCTGTTGTATCACAGTATCATCATGTTGTGCCTCTTTGATCCTGTTACACCCCCAATTTTTGGGTTCTTTTGGTAAGAAATGTAATTTCTCCTATTAAAGATATTTGAACAAATAATGATATAATTTGTTTTGAATAAATGGATTTCGTTTATAATAGCTTTGTTTGTTGTTTTGTGGGCTTTATTGGCTATTGTGCCCAATAACAAGGAAATGAAAAAGGAAATTCAATTATTAAATGATTAAATGAGAAAACGAGAAAAGAAAGATGTAGAAACCTCTAGAAGGCAAGGGAATGTTATCCAAAGTTTGATTTCGTGCCTTTAGGGTTCTTGATGTCCAAGGAGTCCAAGTTGCAAAGATAATACAACAAGAAAGAGAAAAGATTAATTAAATATTGCTTTGTGTAGAAGAAATGTGAGATAATGATAATAATACAAGAAATATATGGAAATATAGATAATGACTCCATATTGGAAAATATTTCGATTCCAAATGGTTTCTAATGGTAAAAGGAAGTCAAATAAAGAATATAAAAGAATTAAGAGAGAGAAAATATGCTTAAAATATACTGTGTTAAGAGACAACTTGCATATAAAGAAAAACATCTCATACTTTCGAGTTTGAGTCCCAAATTTGGTACACATGTGGATTAAGTTATTATGGACTTTCACTCAAAATTTGAGATTAATAGAATAAACGATTTGGGAAATATGAATTTTGTAAGTTTCCTAAAGTGTAAAGGATAACATTAAATGTCACAATTCAATTGTTCTTACTCATGGCCCGACAGCCGTTGGATCTTAATCCCACGGTGGCTTCTTTTCATTTGAGATTGGAAAAGGGAACAATAAAGGGAGACTTTGTGATTGATTTTTCTTGTCACACAAGGCATGTGTGGATCTGGGGCTTTCCCCATCAGTTTTGGGGGAAGAATCCGGACCAAAAGAATTGTGGTTTCCTTTTTTTCGTGTGGGATTGGGAGTTCCCCAACATCCTATTCAAACTGGACATCCCAGCAGGTAAAGGAACCTTGGAATGTTGAGGTCTGTGCCTATATAAGGCACACTAATTTGGGATGTGGGCTCAAGGAGAGGATCGTACCCCTCACCCAGCCTTACGCAGATACTATTGGCCTCAGAGGTGTCTTGGGTGTGTAGAGCACAGCAGTGCGCTGCCCTGGTTCTACAGAGAAAAATGCTCGCGATGAGGACGAGACCCTGGTGGTGTGTAGTTGCTTCATCCTGTCGATGGTTAATGCTTGGTCTATGAGGTGCGGGTCGGCGGTGCGGAGGTCGTGTGCATAATCTCGTCAATACATGGGAGGAGGAGTCGTCGAGTCGAGGCTCTGTTCTCACGGTAGAACAGGGCAGCCACGTGGGGCCTGTTCTCGTGAAGAAGAAGGAGCGAGCGGATCCGGGTGACCAAGTAAATGGATCTAGCAATAGGATCCGTGAGCCGAAAGAAGAATAATTCGCAAAAGAAAAGAAAGGAATAGACACATGGCGCACGACTATTGGCCAAAGTAAGGTTATTTTGCAAAAATCCTATCTATTTATTGGTAACTCTGTTCGTAATAAGTTATACATGAAATTTGCTCAGAAATATGCGACGAATCCACTAAAAATAGATTTAGATCGTAATTCCTCTTGAAAATCGAAAAGTAGAGGAAGTTATCAACTTTAGTGCATTGAAGATTAAGAAACACTAATTTAAGATGATTAATATTTTAAGAAGGGTTATATGGATGATTAAAGATTGATATTAACCTGTTAATTATAAAATGGTACATTAAGAACAAATAGGATGAACTTTGCATGTAATTAGTTTAATTTAGAGTTTCATTGCATAAATATGCTTTCATGGGCCTTGAAACCCTAATGTTAGCAAATTCAACTCTTAATGGCTTTAATTATTCAAAATCGTGAATAAAGCTAAGATATAATGATACTAAGCTATTTCGAGCATTAAAGTTCCTAATTGTGGTTAAATACCCTTAATGTGGAAATGAGGGTTTCCTAGTGAATAAAAGGTAGAATTAGTGATAAATAATGTTCATATGTGTATTAGAGCATAATGAACTATGAATTGATGATAAACGAGCATAATGACTTTGTCATAGATTAAAAAGGATAAAAATGGTAGCTTTAATGTAAAAAATAGGTTTAATGGACTTAATTGATGGATAATTGTGCATTAATCTAGAATTAAGGTTCTGTGTTTGGTAACCTTAATAACTTTCATAAAGGATAGATGAGGAATTAGGGTTTAAAAGAGTAAGGTGAAGTAAAACTCTAATTGCAAAGCAAACCCTAAAAGAGGAAGAAACCCTAAAAAGGAATAGAAACCATAAGTAGCAAGATGGTTTGGATAGATTGTGATAAAAAGGAATTGAATGTAATTTTAGGACTGAATTGTGTGCTTGCCTGATTCTGGATTACTTGCTTGTTTGGATTATTCCTGCACCTGAGTCTGCCTGACAGGTATGTGGTTAATTATGGTTAATCACATTAGTTTCCCGACGGTTTTCTAAATGTTTCCTTGTACTAAATGCAATCTAAATGGTTGGATGTTCATACTTGCAAAATTATAAAGTCACTATGGTTATAACAATTATAAAGAACTGTGTATTCTCGCACCTACATGCCACCCTGATGGAACATGCCATAAAGGTCAGGCCCAAGAGGGTAAACCTTTGGAGCACCATGAGAGGTGACTCCCAGGCACCAAGATCGGGATTGAGAAGGTGGACTTAAGTCAATGGCAAAAGAGAAACCCTAGAGGGGTATGCCAGGGTTAGGGCAAAAGCGGTGGAGAATGACACATTGAAAATGTAAATTGTCTTGTTAAATAATTTGATTGTGATTATTAAATTGTTAGTCATATCTATGAAATTTGGATGTCCCCACATACCGGCATATTCCAATATGCTGACCAGCGTTTTGTTTGTCGGCATTTTAGGTACAAGCTTGAAAAGGACAAATAGTAAAGTGGCATATGTGAAATTAATTAAGAGTTATAGTACAAAGGAGGATTAGTTAGAGTAGACTCCTGACGTTGATAGATGTAGATATCCCATATTTGAAAAAGGTATGCAAAGTTTTATTTTGTACCAATTTTTAGTTTAGTTAGTAAAATTTGTTAATTGTTATTGATTATTTGTCAAACCTTTGATCTGGGTTATTGGATAACGGCTCTGAGCTTTTGGTCTCCCTTAAATGGGGGTTACCAGGAGGTGGGATCGTTATAGATCCTCTGTCTCAACATGGGCTTCACCTACAACTATGCCAACAGCCCTACTAGGATGGACACCTCTTGCTTCATGTTCATCTGACACAAGGAGACCAACATGTCTCTCTTGTGACAGACCGAAGAGTTCAATTGTGCACTGCCTACTGATGATGTTGAAGAAGCCTTTTTTCTCAATGCATCTTCCATGACATTCGCCTTTCCTAGGCAATAGCCAATCGTGCAATCATAGTCGTTGATCAACTCCATCTAGTGCTTATGCCGCATGTTCAACTCCTACTATGAAAAGATATACTTCAAGTTATTGTTATCTGTGTGCATTCACTCTCAAGATCACCGAAGAAAAGAATCTGAATGTATCCATGATTGAGATCGATGACATGAATACATATAATATGTTATGGAGGAACACACCAGTACCATGGAAAGCTATCTCAATCAGCAGAGACCTACGAAGAGAGCTTGAAGAGCTAGGGATATTGGGGCATCACGTTCCTAATATAGTCAACTCAGCTACAAGGGAGCTTGGTACTTGGGGGTCCTCCCAACCGGGGATGTTCGTATGCACTGAGCCTACTATGATTTCTCTGAGCGTGAGAGGTTTCGTCAATCTGGATAAGAGAGGGATTCCTTACATAGACACTTCCTTTCAGAGACACACTCGTGGTGGATAGTTGCTTCCCTTTATCGGTTCCTGGTTGCACAACAGGTGAGTGTGACTATGCCTATGTGTTGTTTGCTTTCTGTGCTTGTCGGTTTTTATGGCTGGACTGAGGCATGTTGGGCTGGACCGATGGTCTTGTGATGTAGCTGGTGTGTGTTTGTTTGTCTTAGGAGATAATACATGTGACAATTATAAGAAGGAGATGTAAGTTGCTTTGATTGATTTCGCCCACACGAGGGGGGTGGGATGAATAAAAGAGCCCCCTGGCTTCCAAAAAAAAGTTATTATTATCTGTGAAGATCTAGCACTTCGCACCATACAGGTAGTGTCTCTAGGTCTTCAAAGCATGAAACACCACATCCAACTCCAGATCATGGGTAGGATAGTTATCCCCATACTTCTTCAACTATCATCACGTAAAAGATATTACATTCTTGTCCTGCATCAGCACACACCCCAAACCATTCCACATGCATCACTAAAAACTATGTAACCTTTCCCCTACTCAGGAAGCACTAGCATTTTTGCACTCGTCATCTTCTCCTTCAACAACTAAAAGGCACATTGGCATCTATCATCCTAGACAAAAGGTGCATCCTTCCTCGTCATCTTGGTTAGGGGAAACGCCACAGAACTAAAGTTCTTAATGAACCTTTGGTAGTAGCCTGCCAACCCCAGAAAACTATATAATTTTGTCGACATATTTGGTTGTTCACATTCTATGAAAGACTAAACCTTCTTAGGATCCACAAGAACACCCTCAATAGAGATAACATGCCCTAGGAAAGCTACCTCCTTCAGCCAGAACTCACACTTGATGAACTTAGCATATAGCTGATGTTGCCTCAACAATGTTAACGCCTAACAGAGATGTTGTTTGTGTTGCTGGATATCACGACTGTATATCAATATGTCATATTTGAAGACCACAACAAACTAATTGAGAAATAAACTAAACACTTTGTTCATCAAGTCCATGAACATTGTCAGTGCATTGCTTAGCCCAAACATCATAACCAAAAACTCATAATGACCATACCTACTCCTAAAATCCGACTTAGGTATGTCATCCATCTAGATGAGCAACCAGTGATATCCCAACCTTAGGTTTATCTTGGAGAAGATTGCAACACCTCATAACTGATCAAACAAGTCATCTATCTGCGATAAGGGATACTTGTTCTTTATCTCACCTTGTTCAACAGTTTGTAGTCGATACACAAACTCATGGATTTGTCTTTCTTCTTCATGAACAATACGAGAGCACCCCACAGTGACATACTTGGTCTAATGAAACCCTTCTCAAGAAGATGTTGCAAGTGTTTCTTCAACTCCTCCATCTCTATTGGCACCATCCTATATGGTGTATGTGTTGTCTATTGCGTGCCTGAGACTAGATTGATCTCAAAATCAATCTCTCTGATAGGGGAAACACCTGAGAACTCATCTGGGAACAAGTCATCAAACTCTTTGACAACTAAAACCTCCTTTATACTCAGAATCCTCGCCTTGGTATCCACCACATGTTCTATGAATGCATCACAACCCTGTCTCATCAACTTCTCAACTACCAATGCCAACACCAGAAATGTATGGAGAATCTTCCTATCACCGAGGAAGATCCATGACATGCCTCTATTGACAAATGTGGCCACCTTATAACTACAGTCCAAGAACACATGATACTTCTATAGAGTATCCATTCTAAGGATCACATTGAATCCATGCATGTCAACTAGTAAAAGATCCACTTGAATGCTATGTCCTGAGAAAGAAAGGACACACCTCCCGTAACTCCAAGGAGCCAACTAGCGGAGTTTCTAAATGAAGACTATCCTGTCTATGGCTAACAAGCAAAGAAGAAACGTCAACCACTTCTCGAGTGACAAAAGAGTGTGTCACACCCGAATCAACCAAAATAGATATAAAGCAAGGAAAAGACAAATCAGAATGAATTAACTCCATCTGACTTGTCACTAATCATGGATGGACCACTCCTTCAGGCTGACTCATAGCATATAATTTAGTCATCGCCTATTGCTGCCCTCTTTGTCTACTAGCCTGTCATGAAGAACCAGCCTTAGATTCCTATCCACATCCCCTTCCATTGCCGCAGAACAGATGTTTTTGTGAGCCTTGATGTCTCTGCCTCTATTTTTGGGTGACTTCTTCATTCTTCATATGGTAGAACAACTTTGTATGCCCAACCTACCCGCACTTGTAGCAGGTCATGTTCTCATACTATGGTCAAGATGTCAATGTCACAAAAGTTGGTGCTACAATTTGAGCTCCTGCTAGTAGAAAATCATGTCCTTTTCCCTTATTGGGCGACCACTGGGTTGGTGCACTGGACCTCGATTGTGTTGGTGCAGTAGAAAACCTAGGCTTCTTAAAACCTCCTGATGACTACTCTTGAAACTGTGTCAGCCTCTTCTTGGCACTCTTTTCCCGCTTCTCAAACACAGATCGGTGAATCCTCTAGATGGACTCCACAAACATCACAAACTTCTCATGATTCTTAAGCACTTCCACCGATGTCATCAACTCATCGTTTATACATTTCTCAAAACGTATGATCCTTACCTCATTTTTTGACACCACGTGAGGACAGAACCTCAGTAGCTCCATAAAACTTGCTTCTTACTCGTTGATCGATATGGATCCCTGTTGGATCTGCTCAAACTGACTAATCTTCTCATCTAGATAGGTTCATAGAAAGTATTTGCTGACAAACTCTCACCTGAACTGCCCCCAACTGATAGCAACACATGGCCATTTCTACTCTTCCCTTTTAGTAGATACATTGTGTGCTTCACCTTGTCAGCCTTAGGGATATTAAGGATCATCATAGCCTTTTCCAACTCTATCAACTAGAGAATAGCATCTAATAGATTAGTCATACCAACATACTCCATAGCACCAACACGTCTCAGTCTCACAAAGGTCTTCCTGAATCCTGGAGATTCTACACCAGGGACAACTTCCCTGGGCAGAGGGATAGGCATTTTGTCCATCAAGTGAATCATTGTCACCATAAACTACACAAACAGAGACTGGAAGGCAGGGTTCTCTATGACAACTGGGTTAAAGTGGGGCTCATTAGGAACCCAATCTTCTTTTGCTTGAGCACTTGCACCACCACTGGGTATAGCAACACTGCTCTCTGCAGCATGTTCTCCATCCATCTTTCTACACTTCTTCTTCTTCTTCTTCTGCATAAGAAAAAGTCACTATATGGCAGACTGGAGGATACTAGAATAGAAACAAACCCTAGTCCTAGGTCCCCGTAGACTCAGCGAACCTAAAGCTCTAATACCAACCTAACTGTGATGCCCCAACATGGAACAAATGAAATTACTAAAAACCAAACTGTGAAACAACACTAAGCAAGTGGATTTCCAAAAAACATAGGTAATTAAAATCATTTTCATTAAAGCACCATAAGCCAAAAACTTATTACATAGTAGTCCACAAAGTCTGCCACATGTAGTACGTATCATCTCGCATGGTGCTTACATCACTGTATATCAACATTCCTATCGTAAACCTATTTACATAAGATACTAATTCCACATATATATATATACAAGTGCATCTATTATAACTACACAAGCATGGCACACATGCCAAAATCTTGTATTGATCACATATCCACAAAACATCTTGAAGAAAAACACCCCAATGATCTGAGTGTACATGGACGACTATAGAACTCTAGCACCAAAAGACTAGAAGCACAACCAACCTTATCGGCTACTGCTCTTTCGTCTACTCATCCTCAGCTACACGACCTCTACCTCTTCATGCATGGTCACCTAAAAGATGTGGTAAACTACACGACCTAAGCTACACGACCTCTACCTCTAACTCATTTCAGCAATCCAACAAATAAAGCTGATACTGGAATTGGATCTACGGCACATGGCAAACTACATGATTAGGTTTCACTTGATTAGTTATCCAATTAGTTGACTTTTAGCATCAATCAAGTTACAACATATAAAGCTAGAACAAATTCTACACGAAATAGGGTGTGTTGCAACTTCAGAAGATATAAAACATACAAGGTGTGAGCTTGTCACACAACCACCACATGATACTCATTTCTCTGTCGTTCCCAATATGATGATTTGATACTTGATTTGATAATCATAAAGGTAATTTCTTCTATTATGTTTGTCTCAAACATGAGATGTTGACACTAACAAAAGTAGATGTCTAAAGAATGATGTTACACGATGCCATATGCCTTCAGGTTGAAGACATGAATGACGAGATCATATGTATGATAAGAGTACATACGTTCTTATTATGTCCCTATTTGGATATTACTTTGGAAGCAAAATAGACTACAGTAATACATAAGACTAGAGAGCATTTTGACCAATGACAGAGTCTTATTAATCATGATATGTGATATCAAGTCAAACACACAGATACATGTTAGTGAATAGTGTATCGGATAGACCCACCATGAGAGTGATACATGGAAACAATGGAATGGCAGACAAAATCATCTCTCATAGTTATGGTGGTGATTGTGGTTCTTAGACTTGAAATCACTACATTCCTCACATGATGTTGGGTCACTTTGACATCATAAAACCCAGTCATGAAACATGGGTTGTTATAATGGTTATGATTGGGTGACTTTGAAAAATGGGGATAGACTTTGAGTGGTAGATATGGGATTTGTCCCTCGTACTGGAGATTTATATCTAGGGCCCCTTGATAAGCAAGAATGAGAATGAATGATTGTACCCATGTGATTCTGTGTATGATATGCGAACTCCATGCATCTCATACAGTCGGATCTAGTTCAAGGAACATGGATTGAACGTTGAGAGGATGACGATTTCATGCCTCAAATTCAATCTAGATATCAGAGATAAAGGAACTATACGATCACGGTAACACTATTCATAGATTATAGGTTGAAGTTTTTCTCCAACTTTCAAAATTTCTTGGGTATACATGAAGTGTGACTAGGAACCACTCTTTGCTTTTAATGTCATCAGTTGTTATGGATATTCACTGCTAATGTAATTCTAGTCCTATAGGGTCACACACATAGGATACACTTAGATTAAAGGATTATGTTCATGAATGATGTTTAGATTGAATGCTAAAGGTGTTTAGGCATTCAATTAAATAATAGATCAACTGACTGAACTCAGAATGATCAAGTATAAGTGTTAGCCTGACTGGTTGGAGTGTCAAGTTGATTGGAATTGATTACTAAAGTGTCAAGGTATTCAATTCACATACAAACAACTAACTGCACTGCTAGAAGGTCGTCTCAAGTCTTGAGACGATCATTTGGATAGCCAAAAGGTCGTGTCAAGTGTTGAGATGGACATCTAGTTTGTCATGCTGGTTGGAACAACATTAGTTGCCCAAACTGAGGTGAACCAACTGGTTCATACTGATGAATCGACTGGATCGACTCTGCTCGAATCACCATACAATTGTCTAGGTGAGAAAGACGATCATCTCGCATGTGTGAGATCACTCAATCAGGCTGGGGAAGGTTCTAGATACTTTCCCAAATTTGTTTGGATTGCACAATACTTATTGTGGAAGAAAAATTGATGTTTAACATTGATTAGAAGCAAATTGCCAATTTAGTGTGCAAATAGGAAACTACAGAAGTGCGATATGATCGTTTTGCACTGCAAAACAACTGTCCTATGTGTTAGATGACCATTTTACAGTGTGATATGACCATCCTACGGTTCTTAGATTCCAAAACATTCATGTATTTGGACCCTTCTACTCCCACATCAATTGGGAACCCTGAACATGGCCTCTACTATAAATAAAGGGGTACTGGGGGCTTCCCAACACACACAATTGGGATCAGTGTCCCTGACAATTGTTGTCCTCTCTAGTTGTAGTAACCACGAGATCCCAAGAAAGTCCTACCTGACTTGGGAGGGATAGCAAGGGAGGAGCAACTAAGATCAGTTGTTGTGGGAGAGCATGTCTACAACTAGTATGCTGACAAAGGGGACAACTCCTTCTCGTCGGCTCTAGAAGTTAAACATGGAGTTCCCAGCGGTCTGCGTGGACTACTCTAGAGGTAGGAGTCCTTTGTCTAATGCTAGGAGGTTGAAGTCAGTTTGCAGTCTGTGACATGTCCACATGAGGCGTTGTAGGAGCTATTCGAGTTTTTCATCCTTGGTGAAGACCAGGAGCTTCACAAGCATTGTCCAAGATTGTAGTTATAGGGTGATGTCCCTGGACTTTCTCCATGACCAGGTATAACCTTGAAACCCTTCCTTCCTAGATACATTGATGTTGACGAGATTCTATTGGATTTTAGGAAAAAGCAAATAAATTTTTGTTTCCGCTGCCTATATCTGCGCCTGATTTCCCAACAATTACCACCAACCCTATGCATGTCATGACCACAATAGGGACATGGGTCGTCTTCAACACAAGAACATGTATTCATCCAAAATAGAAGCAAGGTCCTACCAAGACAGGGTAGGGGAGAATAACCCACAACTAGGGCATCCCAACTGAAACAGCTCATGGGTCACGACCAACCAAGATGTCGCGACTATGACATACAAAGAGAAGACCCATATTGACCCCCAAAACTAAAACATGGTGCTACGGCCACAACCAAAACTAGTTCAAATGAGGAGTTATGACCACGACTAAAACCATGGGAAATGCTACATTACAACAACAACCAAAACCAGGGAAAATGCGACATTACGACCGTGACAAAAACCTTAAGCCAAAGAGATGTCATGACTCAAGAAAAAATAAGGCATGGTGACCACTAAGGCCAAGCCAGCACCAAGACCAAGAACCATGATCAAACCAAGGTCAAAATAGAGATAAATCCTTGACTAAAGTAGGTGATCAAACAAGGGAAAACTCATTGTCACCATATAGGAAAAACCTCATGCAAAACGGTCATCAAACCCTAAAACAATCTTCATAAGACCACCATAAAAAGGAATCTCAATAAGGGAGAGAAACCAAGATCATCACCACAAAATACTTCATAGATAATTAAAACACTCGATCATCATGCATGCAACTCAACCAAGGTCAAGAAAGGAAGGAAAACCATCATGTACCCCTAACACTAAAATCGCTACAAAGGAATAAGGGTTTCAGATAACATCGAAACAAAGCATAATCTTAACATCATCCAATTTCTAAGGTCTATCACCATCCATTAGCATGTTAAGGAAACATTAATAGAGAGAAAATAGTAACATGAAAGCATAAAGAGTCCAATAATAGATGAGGTTAAGAGTTATATAACCCGCCTTAAAGAAGATCAAATCCAAGGTAGGTAAACTCCAAGCATATGATCACCAAACAATATCAACCTCCACCAAAAGTTCCACTTTCAACCATAAGAGAACCTCAAGAAAGAAGAAACACCAAGTTCAAATGATAACTCAAGAACACGAGCAAAAGGTGTAAGGCCAAACCAAAGAAAAGAAGGGGGAAAAGAGAGAAGAAACTCCCTCTCACTTGGGTGTCATCTTGTCAAAACATGGCCTATTACCCTTGTGATTAGAAGATTACTCTCAATAATGACCACCATGACAAAACATGGTCTAGAGTCAAGAAAAAAAGAAGAATGTAGGGTAGAAGATCCACAAAAACATTAACAAGGAAGATAAACACTCACCAAGGTTGAAGATGACCAAGGGTCACCACAAACACCACATGTAAGGGTTGGACCACCTCCAAAGCACCAAGAATAGATCCTTCTTGCTCCACCAAGCTCCAAGATCATACAAGCAAGGAAGGAGAAAGAGGATGGCCGAAAAAGATCACTTGCATGGAGATAAAAGTCTTTATAAAGCAAAGGAGGAGAAAGGTAGGGCAAGGGATGTGGTGCCAATGAAAGAACGCCCCAAAGGGACACTTGTCCACTCAAGAAACTAGGATGCAACCACATAAATCCCACATGCAAGAGATAGTGATACACTCTAGGTTGGATCTTGACCACCTAGTCCACCCAACCCTCATGTTGTGACTACAACACACCAAGGGAACCACCCATGGTTGTGACACAACACCAAGGGCCATTAGGTTGCAACAAAGGGACACGACAAACCCTAGGTCGAGACACTCTTCACAAGAGTTCCCATCTCGATCCAAGACACCCAAGACCATCTTAATCATGACAACCATACTTAAGGGAGGTGTCTCCATGGTGACATTCTCCAACCAGGCCTTAGGTTGTGACCTAGGTCGAAATAAACCAACAAGGGTCACATGGTCAAGGCACCCAAACCCTAGGAAAACACTAATCACCACTAAGGGTGATACCACCTAGCTAAGGGTCCACCAAGGCACCCTAAAGCAAGAAAACCTCCCTCATGAAGCCAGAAGAAGGAAGTAACACTCTAGAGGTGACAAATTACAAGAATACCCCTTCAAATGGGTAATTTGGAGCACCAAAACTAGCACAGAAATCTCAAACAACATCCAAACAAGCTTGAACTGGAGGGTTAAGGTCTCCACATGCTCTAAGATCATCTCAAAGGATTATATCAAGGTTCTAAGATCATCATCAAACCAAAACAATTAGGGTTAGCCCAAAACACATGTCAGGGGTCTTACAAATGTGCTCACAATTTACACCAAATAGGATGGCCCAAGCATTTAGTTCAAGATTAGTCATTTTAAAAATTTTGAATGTTCTCTTAATATTTGAGGATATTGGATCTATCACATGTGGTGGTAGGGTCCAAAAGCTATTCCAGATGATTAGTGAAGATAAAGTCTTCCTAATGGGCTAGAGGGGGAGATTGTTGGTGTAAAGAAGTGAAATCAATCGACCTCTCTACTAATAACAATGGTAAATAAAACTCAATTTGGATAGCAGCGGAAGATAAAATTTTGACTATATTCAATTTCAAATAAAGTGTACATAAAAATTTCCCAAATATGGGTGTACATGCTTTATACAAAATGAGGATCTAAGTAGAGGGAAACTAGACTACTCCACTTTTGTCTCCAAGCAACACATCCATCAGCCAAGTCCATGCCCAAGCTATGATCTTCATTCCATATCCAACACCTTGCTCCGCATCTGGGTGGTTGGGAAGGCACCCAACAAAAAGGGAAGGAAAATAAAAGTATATGTTACAAGATTATTCTAAGAGTGAAAAGATAATTCTAACAAGTAAAACAGGCTAGGGAATCATCAAAAGATGAGACATCAAGAGGATGAGGCCATTTATATAAAAGAATATTTCAATAGATGCTTGCCATAAACATAGTAAAACAACAACATTGCATGTATGATTAATATTGACTATCTTAACTATGTAGGGTTGAGGCACCTACCAGACCTTCAACGAAAAGGGTGAGGGGAGAGTATCACATTCCCAGTCACCTACACACATTTTGTGTGCGGGTGAGAGTATCACATTCCCAGGGGAGAAATAACACATTCCCCAACTATGGGTGGTTGTACATACAAGTACCACTACACTAGTTAATTAGTCTATTAAAATCAACATGCTAGAATAGATGGCAAGTAACATCAATATCAAATATAACAAAGCAATGGGGTACCAAGACCCGAGAATAATATTCCAAACTGATCATGAGGCAAGTATAGCAAGAGAATCATGAAGATAGGATATAAGGTGCAAATAAGCCTCATTATGGAAACATAGGTAATGGAACAAATAATTCCCAACTGAAGTGTATTATGCACATACATAAATAGGAATTGCACATACCTTAGCCTCAACTGTTCTAGAACCCTCTTTCCAACCCTTCACATAAAATCAGAACCCAATTTCCCTAATTCATCATTAGATCTATGAATTAGAATTATATATACTCATTAAAGATTGAAAACCCTAATATTACTAACTTTCTGTGCAAACCATCGAATTAGACTCCAAAAACCTCAGCATCATCTTAGTTAGGGTTTTCTGATCAAGATAACATATAATATTTATATTTTGAAGATATTGACTTTTAGGGTTAATTTTGGTGATTTTTAGTTAATTAAATCGACTCTAAAAATACATTTTCGCAAACATCAAAACCAAAACTCAAAAACATTTTTAATGGATAGATCTTGTCTTCCTGATTTCAAAACACTATTAATTTTTAATTTTTGACCGATGGAATAATTTATAAAAAAATATTTCGTTCTGACCAATCAGCAAGTGCCACGTAGGCACAGCGTGAGAGAGAGCTAGCGAGAGAGATCAGAGTGGGGTCAGGCC
The DNA here is from genome assembly GCA_963693085.1 of Alisma plantago-aquatica. Classification (NCBI taxonomy): domain Eukaryota; kingdom Viridiplantae; phylum Streptophyta; class Magnoliopsida; order Alismatales; family Alismataceae; genus Alisma; species Alisma plantago-aquatica. The sequence continues at coordinate 802,435,672 of OY856413.1, read as the reverse complement.
CACCTTACTGGCGGCTCGGGTGGCGCCTAGCCGGTCTGGTCAAAGCCAGGTCAAAACCGGTCAAAGCAAAAAAATAAGCGAGCGAGATGACGTGAATACCCTCACACGAAAAACACAGCAAGGCAACCGTTCGGGGGCAGTTTGGTAAAACAACAGGGAGTCGTCTTCCTCCCTGTGCTAAGGCAACCAGCCGCGAGCAACTTGCTTCGGCTCGATTTGGGAAAAAACACGATACTTAACAAAACTTCGCGTTTAGATATGCGAAAGAAAGAGGAAGATGAGAGGAATCTGGTGGTACCTTGCAATTGAACGGAGATGAAACAAGGAGAGGAGGAGGGACGCCGCAAGCCAGGTGGTCCTCAATGGCTAGATGGGGGTCAAAACGTCTGCAAAACTCAAAATTGAAGGCACGGGCGAGTTGCTAAGGCGATGGTGGTCCTTGCGGCATAGGTTTTTATAGGCAAGGTACCCCGAGTTAGGGTTGGACTAGGGGAAGGTAGAGGGTGGCGGTACAAGCTGTGCGTTGCTCGAATCTCCGTCAAAACTCGAAAATTTTGGGATAAACCTGTGCGGAATCGAGAGAGGAATCTATAGAAATAAAAATCAATCAATTTCATTGAGAGATGAGAGAGATATTGCCATTTTAAAATCGACCAAAACCGCGGCTTGTTTCCTATTTGGCCCATGGTAGATGATGACCTGTGGATCGTCAGATCAAGATCCAACAGTTGATGGCTCGCGCAACATATTAAATTAAAGTCCTTAACCAAATCGGATTGCAAATAAAGTGGAGCATCAAATCTTTAAATGAATTTCTCTCTCTTCATTTGGAGGCCCAAACGACATCAAAAAATTACCAAATTTTATATCTTGACTTATTTTGACGAGTAGAATCCAAATACGGAATTAGTTTTGCATTTTGAGAATGTTTATTCTGTTAAATAATTATAAACCTAATTTCTTTTTCCTCATTTATTAATGATACTAGGATTATCCAAAAATTACAAAACTTCACCCATAACTAATACTCAGTATGGTGGATACGAATTTGTCATTATTTCCATTTGTTGAAATTGTTTATTATTTTAAATAATGATTTGAATATTTTGTACACTTTCTCTCTCATTAATGTATCTTCTCAACAAATATTTTGTAAATTCATTAAAAATTCATCCAAAGGTCTATTTTAACATGTAGAACACGATTTTGGAATTTTATATTTTTTGAAGAATTTATTATTTTATTGAATTCATTTAAATTTTATCACTTATTTAACCTTTTAATTTATTAGAGGCATCTCGAAACTTCCTAAAAATATAAACCTTGGTCTATAATCAATAATAAACATTTGGAACACGATTTTGACATTAATTATTTTTTTTCAACATATATTTAATATTTTTGGTCTTTAAGTCATTTTCTCTCTCCTGAATAAAATAAAATATTAAAAATTAACCAAATTAAATACAAATTCACACATAGACTAATTTTGATATGTAGATTACGAATTTGGAGTTGTTTTTCCAATTTGGGGGCATTAAATATTTTATCTCTCTTTCTTGGCTTATTTCCCATTATCTTGTATTAAAGGTATTATGTATTTATTTATAATCCAAATTAGATGACACTTGGCTATTAAGTAACTTTTAAGTCAAAAAAACGAAATTGATATATTTATTATCCAAATTATATTCTTGGGTTTCTATTTAGGATTTTTGGAACAATATATTCCTCATTATCTTCTTTTATCCAATATATTCCATATTATCTCCAATTATTGTCCTTATTATCTCTTTTATATGTATTTCGAGATTTCTCTCCTTTTTCATGTATTAAAAATCACTAGAAAGTTCTTGGACGAAATATTTTATTTTCTTTATTACTTAAGTATATATTTTACATATTAAGCCCATTTCTAAACTTCCACTGAGGTATTTGTGCATAAACCCAAATATTGGAATAAAAGGTGAACAAATGTTCATTAAACCATCATATTCTCCACAAATTAAATAGAAAGGCCAAAGAGGATATAAATGAAAGGAAAAGATGGAAAAGAGGACCAAAAAGGTAAAAAGTCTAGAATTCAGTATGTTACAGCACTCCACCCCTTAAAGAGGATTTCGTCCCCGAAATCACTAGCAATTAGGGACTGGTGAGTGTGCAACCTCACATCAGCAAAACTTCATGTTGTTCCTCCAACCATACAACTTCCACCAAAACTTATACTTCAACTACACCTAAGGGTTCATAAACTTCACATACAACTCATCATAGGTTGGGTTCTCAAGGATCACCTAGGGTCCATTATTAAGATATTCACATTTATAGCTCATTAGGATTACATCCATTATGATATCGCATTATCATCATTATTTTAATTATGTCATGTCATTTTCACTTTATTGATGAAAGGGTTATATTTCATTATTATGCACAATTAGATGTTACTCAATCATCTCATCATTCATTATTATATTTGACCATTGTCCTTAATAATTTGGGTTTATACTTCATTATCCTCATATTACCACTTTATTAATTATAACAAATTATTTTACATGAAATAAGACATTCTATCCAATTCGTGGTTAAGCATATAATTATTCCAATTAATGTCACATTAGTCACTTATATTAATATTAAACACTGTCACATGTCACATTATCTTTATTGCTCACATTAATGTCACCATTAATCATTATTCATCTATATTATTCATTTTGCATGTTTATATGAATCCAATCACTTCATACTCATATTGAAGCCATTACATGTATTTCAGTGATCAAGGTGGGACATATTACATATTAATGAATTGATTCACATTAAGTGACTAATCCCATGTGTATTAGATAACAAGATAACTTACATTTTATATTGATGACTTGATTAATATGTGATTAGATTATTATATATATATCATTTATGTGTATCTGTAACACCCCTGACCTGGGTTATAAGATAACCCTAGGTGTTTTGCCTAAATATGAAATTAAAAGTTTGTAATTATCCTTTGGTATGTAATTAAAGCTTTTATGGAACATAAGTTTCCCTTTCTGTCCCTTATAAACCAATGTTGAAGTGTTGGTTGCAATACGGGGACCTATGTGCAATTTGCCCAACCAGAGGGGTTAAACTGCAAATTTCACATGTTTATATGTTCCTTTAATGTTGAGACAACATAAGAATGAATATGATGAGGTTTAAGGGATTTCCCAAGCTTGAGCACCAAGGTGCAGCTGTGGAAGCAACCCCTGTACTTGAAAACCCTAAATTGGTGTAAAATGCAATTTACCCAATTTGAGGGGTGCAACTTGTAAAATACATCATCTAAAACATCTTTTATGGCTCTTGGCATCATTTAGAAGAGAAATTATGAAAAGGTTACTTCAAGTGAATAATCATATAGTAAAGAACACCTTTGTGATTGAATAATCAAGGTGTATGTATAATAGCCCTTTTATGTGTATGCTTTAGTGATGGGTTGATCCTCTTTGCCTTCAATTCTTGACCTTAGAAGGAGTTTGTCCTTAGAAATGAGATGAGGGGACGTGCAAGGAAGAAAGGAAGGACTTAGATGAGAAAGGAGGAAAACATATGTCCTTATGTTGAAAATTCACCCAAGTATATATATAACTTTCCTCACTTAGCAAAGGAACGATCCTCTTCCTTTCATTTCTTTTCCCCTTGCTCAAACCGACTAAGGAGAGCTCTGGAGCTCAGGAGGACGACCAAGGGAGTGCAAGGTAGGTTTGGATCCTTCCTTTTTGTTCAATTCTTGGATGAAACTCGGATTTAAGGTCAAATTCATGGCTAGCTCACTTAGCTCCATCTTTCTAGCCATCTCTTCTCAACCTTCCTTGGAGGATTTACCTTGGCCGACCTGTGGAGCTTCTAGGACGCCATTAAAGGCTTGGAGCTTGAAAGCTTGGAGCTCAAGGAGCAAGCTTTAGGCGGGTTTTATAACTCTAAACTTTATGCTTGATTATACATCCTTTTCTATGCATATAGTTGCTAGTTCTTCTTCTTCCCTATCTTTCCTTGCATCCTTGCAAGTAAAATCGTGAAGAACTGCCACTTTTCTCAAGGTAGAAGATAAGGGCGTTAATTCCTATGCTTATCCACGGATTTTCACTTTATCAAACGACCTCCACCTATTGCTCAAAACGGTTTCAAACCGTTTGGTGGGCAAACGGTTTCAGGGTCGTTTGAGGGCAAACGGTCTTCAAGACCGTTTGGTCCCGTTGACCAAGCGAAGACCGTTAGGGAATCTTGTTCATAATTATGTAGGTTAATCACCCACAAAATTTGAGAGGTTAATTCCAAAGGAATCGTGAGATATGAGCAAATCAATTAGCAAAACCAATTGAATTAAGTTCTGATTTTCAATCTGTTTAATTTGCCCTTTTTGGGCAAACGGTCTCAAGACCGTTTAAGATGGTTGACTAAACGTTGACCGTTTGGTATTACTGTTCATAATGATGTTGATTAACGATTCACCAAATTTGAGGGATTAATTCCAAACGAGTCATGAGTTGAAGGATGATTAATAGGGCGAACCCTAATTGAAATTAGTGCTGAATCTCCAATGAGTTAAGTTGAGATTTTGGGTTGATTAGCCCAAACGGTTTCAAGACCGTTTGGGAATCACCCAAACGGTCTCAAGACCGTTTGGGGGTCACCCCAAGACCTTTTGGAGGTCTGGGGTCAAGTATAGTTGATCAATTGAAGGTCCAAAGGTACCAAATCATATTGCAATTAAGTATTGATGTGATGATCAACTCAATAGATCAAACCTTGATGAGTTTTCACTAGAGTCCAAAGGATGGATGGGCAAACGGTCTCAAGACCGTTTGGAACTCATCCAAACGGTCTCAAGACCGTTTGGTGTCAACCCAAGACCGTTTGGAGGTCTAGGGTTAAGGTAATTTGATCAATTGAGGGCCCGATTACAGTGGGTTATTGAAACAATCAAATTGTTGTTTTCTAAGTATAGATCTTGTTGAGTTTTGGGTTGAAGGACCCAAACGGTCTCAAGACTGTTTGGGGTTCCTCCAAACGGTCCCAAGACCGTTTGGGCACAACCCAAGACCGTTTGAAGGTCTAGGGTTGAGTTAATCTAATGGTTTGAGGGTCCAATTACAAGAAGTTGATGAATTGATGAAGATTGCTGATTTTGACCTAATTGGACTTCAACCCTAGTCAAAACGACTTAGTTTTTGGTCAAACTTTGGGCAAACGGTCTCAAGACCGTTTGGATGATGTCCAAACGACCTCAAGACCGTTTGGGCCAAGTTTGAGCCCAATTGGAGGTCAATTGATAGGTTCAACCTTGAGTTGATTCACATTGTTGAACATTGATGACCAACCGATTTGAAACCCTAATTGAGAGGGATTGAACCCTAATTGGCCATCAATTGAGGGTCAATTTGATGTCTAATTGACTAAGGCTAACCCTAATTGACTCAATTTATAAGGGGTTAACATAGCTTTGACCAATTGAGGGCTTCAACCAACACTTTCATGAACATTGGTAACCTTTGAACCACTTTGGAGGTCCAAACGGTCTCAAGACCGTTTGAGACCAAACGGTCTCAAGACCGTTTGGGCTCAAACGACCTCAGGACCATTTGGTCCAATCGATCTCAAGCTGATTTGATCAAACGGTTTCAAATCGATTAAGGCTCCAAACGGTTTGGAAAGTCAACCCTTCCAAACGGTCTTCACCTCCAAACGGTCTCAAGAACGTTTAGATACAAACGGTCTCAAGACCGTTTGGGGCCAAACGGTCTCAAGACCATTTGGGTGGTTGAAACCGTTTGAAGGTTGAAACCGTTTGGGGATGTTGCTGATGGTTTGTACTTAACCATTTGATGGTGTAACTAGTTCAATGGTGATCTAATCTAAACCCTAATGGTAACCTAGGTCATTAAGGGACTAAGTGATTAGTGAGTTAACCCATGATGGTGATCATGAGGAAAATTACCAAAATACCCTTGAGGGGTCTAAAGGGGTAAAACCTTGTTCTAACCAAACCCTAATCACATGATGATGATGTCTTGGCTTATGTTAGCCAATGGAGACTTAACTCAACCTGATATAGAGTGGTGTCATCACCATCTACTAGTGAGAGGAGAGAGAAAGTATTCCAAGAGAGAGAAAGTATCCTAGAGAGAGAAATTACCCTTTTTAAGGTGGAAACTCAAGTGAGATACTTCAATTACACATGAGTGTGCATGATTAGGGTATGATTCACTTATGTGAGATCATGGAAACCCTAATTATGATATCCAATGAATCTTAATCTTTATTAAGAGCCTTAATAATGATGTTTCTCTTACATAATGATGTAATGAGCACAATTCACTATAGAGTGAATAGTAAACCCTAATTTTTGGGTAATGACATGAAAGATGAATAGTAAACCCTAATTGTTGAATTGTTTACTATTATCAGTTGATTTAACCATGCAGGTTGTCATGAGATGATGGTCATATCCAGGTATGGAATACCATGTTATATTCATTGAAAGCATGCCTTAAGCTTTATGAATAAGTGAATTATATTGATGCACTGTTAGTGACATCTTTTGTGATTTATGGGCTGTGAAAGCCATAAATACCATCAAGGTCATGCTTGACAGATGACTTGTGATGAGATGACTGAGAACTGATGATTGAAAAGAGTTAGTCCTGCTACATTTATGTATTCTCATTATAGTTGTTGTGCTAATGTTATTGTTTGAAGAACAATGTTAAAGAATACTGAATGTACCTAACTAATCAAGTGAAATGTAGAGCCCTGATCATAGATCCATCATTGTCAGAGTCTAAATGATGGTGAAACAGGTTTTCCCCAGGGAACTCCTGGATCACATACTTTTGAGTATGTGGGGTACATGGATGTGTAGAACCTTACATCCTAGTGTAGGTATTTGATGTAGATTCTAGTAGTCCGTCATACCTTCACTAAAAGAGAAAAGGTGAGAGGATTTGATGTAGATTCATGTAGTCCATCACTCCCCCACCACAAAGTCCAAAAGGTGAGATGTATTACTACACTCCCTTAAAGACACAAACACCGCATCGATGAAAGATAAACAAGAAATCTTCCGATGACGAAGAGAGTACAGAACGCCACTGTAACTCTAAAAATAGCGAAGGACCAGTTTACCCTGGTAAGCTATTACAAAGACATCCCGCCAGATGTCTAACAATCAATCCTCTAACTGACTGAGGAAGATGAGGTCTTAAGAATCCGGCTCTTTTAATGACCTATGTATGATACTGATGTGACTTCTTAGCGATCAGTTGGAGTATGAGTGGTATGCCTCATCTCCAAAGGGCATAATAATGTTTGTAAAACATAATCAACCGCGTAGTATATCTGCTTAGGTTAAACTACGAGGAACAATGTTTGGTGTTACATTGTTTACATTAATGATCTGTTCAGATATTTTGTATACATGTCCTTTATATGCTTTAAAGACATGACTGCTTAAGTAGAAGTTGCTTCACTTGCTATTAAACTTGTTGTTGTATGATTTATGTTATAATAAAGCTTCTAGTTGAGAGTTATAACTCTCGCTGGGACAATTTGTATATTGTCTCACTCCGTAGATTTTAACTCTTTTTAGGTGGTCGCCAAAGACGAAGGAGACCGTTTAAGAATGAGCAACAACGACAACAACAGTACCAGGGGCAGCAGTGAATCTCAGGTGGAGATACTAGCTGCTGAGTTACGTAGTTAGATAGTCCTATGCGTCTCTGTACTCTCAGGTTCTAGGAATCAGTGGTTTGAGTTTTTGGTGTTGGCTCCTGAGAATTTTGAATCATGTTGTACATAACTACTCAAGAAGTGGTTTTACAGAGATGTAAATTGTTTACTTGGTTTCTTATAAAAAGGAATTTTATAATTTCCAGATCTTGTCTCAAAAATTTTAATTTTCAGTAATTTTTCATATTGCGCAACTAATCGAATGTTTCCGCTAAGTTTATATCGTGGTTTTAGAGATCGGAGCCCACAATTAAGTGGTATCAGAGCTCTAGGTTCGCCGAGTCTACAGAGACATAGGACTTAGGATGTCGAGTCTGTCTTTAGTGTTTCTTCCTCATCTAATAGAATCTTCTGCTCCTCAGGAGAAGAAGATATATAAGGATGAGGAGTTTGTTGCAGAAAGCAACAATGCTACACCTAGAAGAAGTGCAGAGGAGCAAGCAGTAGAGGAACACTTACCTGAGGTTCCCCTAGTTAATCCAACCATGATAAGGAATCCTTCCTTAGGAATCACTGTTGGAGAATTTAGGGCAACCATGATGTACCTAGTGGATCAAACACTAGCAGTACAACCCAGATTACCAGCTCCTAATGATGATGTTTTGGATATCCATAGGATATGTAACCCTCAACAGCAGGTTGAAGCAGAAGTAAATGATAAAGCTTTGAACTCAGAGCAAGCCTATGCTCAGCCTCAGCCTGATGAATCAGTCCACAGTAATGTAGGGATTAGAATACAGCCAAAGACCAGGACCTGTTATAACTGTGGGAAGCCTGGACATATCAGATCTAATTGTCTAGAAAGGATATATAGAGGAAGAATTGAGAAAAGGCCTATTCAAATCCAGAAACAAAGGCCTGAAATTCCCAAAAGGAAGAAGTTTCTGATGTCCCCAACACAACCAGGACCTAGTACATCAAGGCAGTGGTTATTTAGAAAGGATAAGGAACCCTTTAAACCACTACGAATGGAGAGACGCTGCTACAACTGTGGGAAGGTGGGGCATGTGATGAAGAATTGTCGATCTAAGCCTGTCAATGTGACACAGCCTCCGAGACAAGGGCAACAGGGATCACAGAGAAGGCAATTTCAAGGAGCAGCTCGAGGACGTGGACAAGCGTCCCAAGCTGGATCATCTGTACCAAATCAACCACAGGCAATAGTGAGGTTCTATACTATGAACCCACCTGATGTGGTGGTCGATCCACGGGTTGTGACAGGTCGGATGAACTTTTATATTCTGATATGTCTAATTCCTTTGTAGTATATGTTCTGTTTGACCCGGGTGCTACGCACTCTTTTATCACTCGAAGAGTGATCCGTAACTGCAATATGACAATCAGTCATAGGGCAGGAAGTTGTTTTTGGAGACTCCGTTGAGTGAGTCTGATGTTCTGCAGGAGGTATGATCTCCCTGCATCCTTTTCTTTTCTAATCATCGCATTTGAGTGGATCCAATACCTTGATATGTAAGGATTTGATAGAATCCTCGAGCCATGATTGATTAGACAAGATAAATGGTATTTCTTATAAATCTCTTTATGATCTTTTGGAACAAGTTGAAACAGTAGTTGATTGAACTATTCCTTGATTGGTCTTATAAAAGCTTTCTATGATGCATCAGATATAATCGTTTTATAATACATGTTTACTTCTATAAGAAGAAAATGTATTTAAAAAAAAAATTAATCTGGATGTAGGATTCAATAAAAGTTAATAAGTATGTATGAAAGGATGGAAAAAGAGAAGGAACATAGTAATATACAAGTACATATTTTCTTACCTCAGTAATCATATACCCTGGCCAGGTATACAATTACTGATGATGAAGTAAATATGAAAACCTTGAAGTTGTTATCATTTGATTACTCTGATCAAGTAGTCAATCTAAAACAACTTAAAGGGCATCATAAGATAAGAAAAATGAGAATATAGAAGGTCAACCATGATTAGTAATGGTTGAAAGAATTTATGTAATGAGCAATGTTCCATGATAAAAGGAAGAAAGAGATATAAAGTTTTGATAACACAAGTAATTAATACCAAATTAAGAATGTTGAGAACATCCCTTGTTAGGGGTTTATGTTCTTAAATAAGGGTAGAATTTTAAGAACATCCCTTGTTAGGGGTTTATGTTCTGAAAATAAACATATCTTCTAAAAGAATGTCTGATAAGATAGTTAATGCATAAAATAAAGAAAGTTAATATGCTGATTATCAGATGAGATGATAAGACTCAGGGTGAGAGGCTTGAATTTGATCCTAAAGAATGTTGATCAAAATTCTATAACATCTCCCTGAAGATGGTTTTTTACCTAAGAATGTAACAATGTGTATGCTGAAACAATATCTGCTTTCCCCTTTTCTTCCTGAGATTTCGGGGACGAAATCCTTGTTAGGGGTTTATGATTTGTAACACCCCTGACCTGGGTTATAAGATAACCCTAGGTGTTTTGCCTAAATATGAAATTAAAAGTTTGTAATTATCCTTTGGTATGTAATTAAAGCTTTTATGGAACATAAGTTTCCCTTTCTGTCCCTTATAAACCAATGTTGAAGTGTTGGTTGCAATACGGGGACCTATGTGCAATTTGCCCAACCAGAGGGGTTAAATTGCAAATTTCACATGTTTATATGTTCCTTTAATGTTGAGACAACATAAGAATGAATATGATGAGGTTTAAGGGATTTCCCAAGCTTGAGCACCAAGGTGCAGCTGTGGAAGCAACCCCTGTACTTAAAAACCCTAAATTGGTGTAAAATGCAATTTACCCAATTTGAGGGGTGCAACTTGTAAAATACATCATCTAAAACATCTTTTATGGCTCTTGGCATCATTTAGAAGAGAAATGATGAAAAGGTTACTTCAAGTGAATAATCATATAGTAAAGAACACCTTTGTGATTGAATAATCAAGGTGTATGTATAATAGCCCTTTTATGTGTATGCTTTAGTGATGGGTTGATCCTCTTTGCCTTCAATTCTTGACCTTAGAAGGAGTTTGTCCTTAGAAATGAGATGAGGGGACGTGCAAGGAAGAAAGGAAGGACTTAGATGAGAAAGGAGGAAAACATATGTCCTTATGTTGAAAATTCACCCAAGTATATATATAACTTTCCTCACTTAGCAAAGGAACGATCCTCTTCCTTTCATTTCTTTCCCCCTTGCTCAAACCAACTAAGGAGAGCTCTGGAGCTAAGGAGGACGACCAAGGGAGTGCAAGGTAGGTTTGGATCCTTCCTTTTTGCTCAATTCTTGGATGAAACTCGGATTTAAGGTCAAATTCATGGCTAGCTCACTTAGCTCCATCTTTCTAGCCATCTCTTCTCAACCTTCCTTGGAGGATTCACCTTGGCCGACCTGTGGAGCTTCTAGGACGCCATTAAAGGCTTGGAGCTCGAAAGCTTGGAGCTCAAGGAGCAAGCTTTAGGTGGGTTTTATAACTCTAAACTTTATGCTTGATTATACATCCTTTTCTATGCATATAGTTGCTAGTTCTTCTTCTTCCCTATCTTTCCTTGCATCCTTGCAAGCAAAATCGTGAAGAACTGCCACTGTTCTCAAGGTAGAAGATAAGGGCGTTAATTCCTATGCTTATCCACGGATTTTCACTTTATAAACGACCTCCACCTATTGCTCAAAACGGTTTCAAACCGTTTGGTGGGCAAACGGTTTCAGGGTCGTTTGAGGGCAAACGGTCTTAAAGACCGTTTGGTCCCATTGACCAAGCGAAGACCGTTTGGGAATCTTGTTCATAATTATGTAGGTTAATCACCCACAAAATTTGAGAGGTTAATTCCAAAGGAATCGTGAGATATGAGCAAATCAATTAGCAAAACCAATTGAATTAAGTTCTGATTTTCAATCTGTTTAATTTGCCCTTTTTGGGCAAACGGTCTCAAGACCGTTTAAGATGGTTGACTAAACGTTGACCGTTTGGTATTACTGTTCATAATGATGTTAATTAACGATTCACCAAATTTGAGGGATTAATTCCAAACGAGTCATGAGTTGAAGGATGATTAATAGGGTGAACCCTAATTGAAATTAGTGCTGAATCTCCAATGAGTTAAGTTGAGATTTTGGGTTGATTAGCCCAAACGGTTTCAAGACCATTTGGGAATCACCCAAACGGTCTCAAGACCGTTTGGGGGTCACCCCAAGACCTTTTGGAGGTCTGGGGTCAAGTATAGTTGATCAATTGAAGGTCCAAAGGTACCACATCATATTGCAATTAAGTATTGATGTGATGATCAACTCAATAGATCAAACCTTGATGAATTTTCACTAGAGTCCAAAGGATGGATGGGCAAACGGTCTCAAGACCGTTTGGTGTCAACCCAAGACCGTTTGGAGGTCTAGGGTTAAGGTAATTTGATCAATTGAGGGCCCAATTACAGTGGGTTATTGAAACAATCAAATTACTGTTTTCTAAGTATAGATCTTGTTGAGTTTTGGGTTGAAGGACCCAAACGGTCTCAAGACCGTTTGGGGTTCCTCCAAACGGTCCCAAGACCATTTGGGCACAACCCAAGTCCGTTTGAAGGTCTCGGTTTGAGTTAATCTAATGGTTTGAGGGTCCAATTACAAGAAGTTGATGAATTGATGAAGATTGCTGATTTTGACCTAATTGGACTTCAACCCTAGTCAAAACGACTTAGTTTTTGGTCAAACTTTGGGAAAACGGTCTCAAGACCGTTTGGATGATGTCCAAACGACCTCAAGACCGTTTGGGCCAAGTTTGAGCCCAATTGGAGGTCAATTGATAGGTTCAACCTTGAGTTGATTCACATTGTTGAACATTGATGACCAACCGATTTGAAACCCTAATTGAGAGGGATTGAACCCTAATTGGCCATCAATTGAGGGTCAATTTGATGTCTAATTGACTAAGGCTAACCCTAATTGACTCAATTTATAAGGGGTTAACATAGCTTTGACCAATTGAGGGCTTCAACCAACACTTTCATGAACATTGGTAACCTTTGAACCACTTTGGAGGTCCAAACGGTCTCAAGACCGTTTGAGACCAAACGGTCTCAAGACCGTTTGGGCTCAAACGACCTCAGGACCGTTTGGTCCAATCAATCTCAAGCTGATTTGATCAAACGGTTTCAAACCGATTAAGGCTCCAAACGGTTTGGAAAGTCAACCCTTCCAAACGGTCTTCACCTCCAAACGGTCTCAAGACCGTTTAGATACAAACGGTCTCAAGACCGTTTGGGGCCAAACGGTCTCAAGACTGTTTGGGTGGTTGAAACCGTTTGAAGGTTGAAACCGTTTGGGGATGTTGGTGATGGTTTGTACTTAACCATTTGACGGTGTAACTAGTTCAATGGTGATCTAATCTAAACCCTAATGGTAACCTAGGTCATTAAGGGACTAAGTGATTAGTGAGTTAACCCATGATGGTGATCATGAGGCAAATTACCAAAATACCCTTGAGGGGTCTAAAGGGGTAAAACCTTGTTCTAACCAAACCCTAATCACATGATGATGATGTCTTGGCTTATGTTAGCCAATGGAGACTTAACTCAACCTGATCTAGAGTGGTGTCATCACCATCTACTAGTGAGAGGAGAGAGAAAGTATTCCAAGAGAGAGAAAGTATCCTAGAGAGAGAAATTACCCTTTTTAAGGTGGAAACTCAAGTGAGATACTTCAATTACACATGAGTGTGCATGATTAGGGTATGATTCACTTATGTGAGATCATGGAAACCCTAATTATGATATCCAATGAATCTTAATCTTAATTAAGAGCCTTAATAATGATGTTTCTCTTACATAATGATGTAATGAGCACAATTCACTATAGAGTGAATAGTAAACCCTAATTTTTAGGTAATGACATGAAAGATGAATAGTAAACCCTAATTGTTGAATTGTTTACTATTATCAGTTGATTTAACCATGCAGGTTGTCATGAGATGATGGTCATATCCAGGTATGGAATACCATGTTATATTCATTGAAAGCATGCCTTAAGCTTTATGAATAAGTGAATTATATTGATGCACTGTTAGTGACATCTTTTGTGATTTATGGGCTGTGAAAGCCATAAATACCATCAAGGTCATGCTTGACAGATGACTTGTGATGAGATGACTGAGAACTAATGATTGAAAAGAGTTAGGCCTGCTACATTTATGTATTCTCATTATAGCTGTTGTGCTAATGTTATTGTTTGAAGAACAATGTTAAAGAATACTGAATGTACCTAACTAATCAAGTGAAATGTAGAGCCCTGATCATAGATCCATCATTGTCAGAGTCTAAATGATGGTGAAACAGGTTTTCCCCAGGGAACTCCTGGATCACATACTTTTGAGTATGTGGGGTACATGGATGTGTAGAACCTTACATCCTAGTGTAGGTATTTGATGTAGATTCTAGTAGTCCGTCATACCTTCACTAAAAGAGAAAAGGTGAGAGGATTTGATGTAGATTCATGTAGTCCATCACTCCCCCACCACAAAGTCCAAAAGGTGAGATGTATTACTACACTCCCTTAAAGACACAAACACCGCATCGATTAAAGATAAACAAGAAATCTTCCAATGATGAAGAGAGTACAGAACGCCACTGTAACTCTAAAAATAGCGAAGGACCAGTTTACCCTGGTAAGCTATTACAAAGACATCCCGCCAGATGTCTAACAATCAATCCTCTAACTGACTGAGGAAGATGAGGTCTTAAGAATCCGGCTCTTTTAATGACCTATGTATGATACTGATGTGACTTCTTAGCGATCAGTTGGAGTATGAGTGGTATGCCTCATCTCCACAGGGCATAATAATGTTTGTAAAACATAATCAACCGTGTAGTATATCTGCTTAGGTTAAACTACGAGGAACAATGTTTGGTGTTACATTGTTTACATTAATGATCTGTTCAGATATTTTGTATACATGTCCTTTATATGCTTTAAAGACATGACTGCTTAAGTAGAAGTTGCTTCACTTGCTATTAAACCTGCTGTTGTATGATTTATGTTATAATAAAGCTTCTAGTTGAGAGTTATAACTCTCGCTGGGACAATTTGTATATTGTCTCACTCCGTAGATTTTAACTCTTTTTAGGTGGTCGCCGAAGACGAAGGAGACCGTTTAAGAATGAGCAACAACGACAACAACAGTACCAGGGGCAGCAGTGAATCTCAGGTGGAGATACTGGCTGTTGAGTTACGTAGTTAGATAGTCCTATGCGTCTCTGTACTCTCAGGTTCTAGGAATCAGTGGTTTGAGTTTTTGGTGTTGGCTCCTGAGAATTTTGAATCATGTTGTACATAACTACTCAAGAAGTGGTTTTATAGAGATGTAAACTGTTTACTTGGTTTCTTATAAAAAGGAATTTTATAATTTCCAGATCTTGTCTCAAAAATTTTAATTTTCAGTAATTTTTCATATTCCGCAACTAATCGAATGTTTCCGCTAAGTTTATATCGTGATTTTAGAGATCGGAGCCCACAGTATCAATGTAGGTTAACTGATTACGACTCTTAACATGAAAGGCATTAAAGATGTATAGATTAGGGTTAGATTATTGCAACTTAGGATTTAGGTCGACATGACCATTTTATTTCACTTATTCATCCTTGGCATGCATTAATTTTGAATTATGTTATAATTATCTTACTCATCATATCATTTGGGTTTATTGGTTCATGACATTATTAACATCTTACTTATTGATAATTAGCATTGATATCCATATTAGGTGTATTGGATATTTATTAGGGTTCAAGCATATGATTTATTCCTTAGATGATAATTATATGTTCATTGATACATGAACAAGCATGTTAGGGTTACGATTATATCTTGTTTGGTCAAAACTAAAGATCCAAGCACACTAACCTCCTAAGTATGAGGTTAGGGTTTCTAAAGATAGATCAAGATGTTATATGGTTCCATTCCCCTAAATAGGATTTCGTCCTCGAAATCTAAACACCCAAACATCATCAAATAACCATACTCCACCCCTTAAAGGGTTTGACCTACTACACTAGGGTTAAAGGATAAGTCTAACTAAACAATTATCAAGATCCATCATGCTTCCACTGCGCACTCTGATATTCTCACAAACACCCAAACTCTAAGGTCTAGGTTCAAAGGACATAAGAAAACTATCTTGGTATCCATCCTCAAACAAATCATCATACACATGAAACTTAGGGTTCCCAAAGATATACAACATAGAAGTCTAAGGCTACTATTGCCTAAAAGCAAACTATTTCGGGCAATTCATATCAGCGCAGGCCAGGCCAGTATCATATGGGCACGGGAGTCCTCCTATACCAAGCTAGTGGTGCGGAGGAAAATTTTTCCAGCCCCCGAAACCTTGATCCTTTCTAGACACCTTTGCTTCAACTTTATGCCCTAATAGTTACCTAAAAGCAAACCTAAACAACATCAAGTTATGCATATTTTAATTATAAGTATTTTAGGATTTTATTCATCAAGGTTCTAATGTGGAACTATTGGTTCCTAAGTCAACCTATCATCAAGGTAGATCAAATCTAGGCAAACATGTAACTTAAGGGAAACTATACAATTCTAGGGTTCTAACTAGGGAGACAAATTGAAATAGTCAAAGATCTGACTACCATTGGCTCTGATACCATGCTATAAAGAAGTGAAATCAATCCACCTCTCTACTAATAACAATGGTAAACAAAACTCAATTTGGATAGCAGTGGAAGATAAAATTTTGACTATATTCAATTTCAAATAAAGTGTACATAAAAGTTTCCCCAATATGGGTGTACATGCTTTATACAAAATGAGGATCTAAGTAGAGGGAAACTAGACTACTCCACTTTTGTCTCCAAGCAACACATCCATCAGCCAAGTACATGCCCAAGCTATGATCTTCATTCCATATCCAACACCTTCCTCTGCATCTGGGTGGTTGGGAAGGCACCCAGCAAAAAGGGAAGGAAAATAAAAGTATGTGTAACAAGATTATTCTAAGAGTGACAAGATAATTTTAACAAGTAAAACAGGCTTGGGAATCATCAAAAGATGAGACATCAAGAGGATGAGGCCATTTATATAAAAGAATATTTCAATAGATGCTTTCCATAAACATAGTAAAACAACAACATTGCATGTATGATTAATATTGACTATCTTAACTATGTAGGGTTGAGGCACCTACCGGACCTTCAACCAAAAGGGTGAGGGGAGAGTATCACATTCCCAGTCACCTACACATATTTTGTGTGCGGGGGAGAGTATCACATTCCCAGGGGAGAAATAACACATTCCCCAACTATGGGTGGTTGTACATATAAGTACCACTATACAAGTTAATTATTCTAATAAAATCAACATGCTAGAATAGATGGAAAGTAACAACAATATCAAATAGAACAAAGCATTGGGGTACCAAGACCCGAGAATAATATTCCAAACTGATCATGAGGCAAGTATAGCAAGAGAGTCATGAAGATAGGATATAAGGTGCAAATAAGCCTCATTATGGAAACATAGGTAATGGAACAAATAATTCCCAACTGAAGTGTATTATGCACATACATAAATAGGAATTTCACATACCTTAGCCTCAGGTGTTCTAGAACCCTCTTTCCAACCCTTCACATGAAATCAGAACCCACTTTCCCTAATTCATCATTAGATCTATGAATTAGAATTATATATACTCATTAAAGATTGAACACCCTAATATTACTAACTTTTTGTGAAAACCATCGAATTAGACTCCAAAAACCTCACCATCATCTTAGTTAGGGTTTTCTGATCAAGATAACATATAATATTGTATATTTTGAAGATATGGACTTTTAGGGTTAATTTTGGTGATTTTTAGTTAATTAAATCGACTCTAAAAATCCATTTTTACAAACATCAAAACCAAAACTCAAAAACATTTTTAATGGATAGATCTCGTCTTCCTGATTTCAAAACACTTTTTGTTTTTAATTTTTGACCAATGGAATACTTTATAAAAAATATTTCATTCTGACCAATCAACGAGTCCCACGTAGGCACGGCGTGCGAGAGAGCTAGCGAGAGAGATCAGAGTGGGGCCGGGCCCACCTTGCTGGCGGCTCGGGTGGTGCCTAGCCGGCCTGGTCAAAGCCAGGTCAAAACCGGTCAAAGCAAAAAAATAAGCGAGCGAGATGACGTGAATAACCTCACGCAAAAAACACAGCAAGGCAACCGATCGGGGGCAGTTTGGTAAAACAACAGGGAGTCGTCTTCCTCCCCATGCCAAGGCAACCAGCCGCGAGCAGCTTGCTTCGACTCGATTTGGGCAAAAATGTGATACTTCACCAAACTTCGCGTTTAGATATGCGAAAGAAAAAGGAAGAAGAGAGGAATCTAGTGGTACCTTGCAATTGAACGAAGATGAAACAAGAAGAGGAGGAGGGACGCCGCAAGCCTGGTGGTCCTCGGCGGCTAGATGGGGGTCAAAACGTCTGCAAAACTCAAAATTGAAGGCACGGGCGAGTTGCTAAGGTGATGGCGGTCCTAGGGACATAGGTATATATAGGCAAGGGACCCCGAGTTAGGGTTGGACTAGGGGAAGGTAGAGGGTGGCAGTACAAGCTTTGTGCATTGCTCGAATCTCCATCAAAACTTGAAAATTTTGGGATAAACCTGTGTGGAATCGAGAGAGAAATCTATAGAAACAAAAATCAATCAATTTCATTGAGAGATGAGAGAGATATTGTGATTTTTAAAATCGACCAAAACCACGGCTGTTTCCTATTTGGCCCGAGGTAGATAATGACCCGTGGATCATCAAATCAAGATCCAACGGCTGATGGCTCGCACAACATATTAATTTAAAGTCCTTAACCAAATCGGATTGCAAATAAAGTGGAGCATTAAATCTTTAAATGAAGTTCTCTCTCTTCATTTGGAGGTGCAAACGACATCTAAAATTTACCAAATTTTATATACTGACTTATTTTGACACGTAGAATCCAAATATGGAATTAGTTTTGCATTTTGAGAATGTTTAATTGGTTAAATAATTATAAACTTATTTTCTCTTTCCTCCTTTATTAATGACATTAGGATTATCCAAAAATTTCAAAACTTCACCCATAACTAATATTACGTATGGTGGATACGAATTTGTCATTATTTCAATTTTTTGAAGTTGTTTATTATTTTAAATAATGATTTGAATGTATTGTACACTTTCTCTCTCCTTAATTTATTTTCTCAACAAATATTATATAAATTCATTAAAAATTCATCCAAAGGTCTATTTTAAGATGTATAATAGGATTTTGGCATTATTATATTTTTTTGAAGAATTTTATTATTTTATTTAATTCATTTAATTTCTATCACTTATTTAACCTTTTAATTTATTAGAGGCATCTTGAAACTTCCTAAAAATATAAAACTTGGTCTATAATCAATAATAAACGTTTGGAACACGATTTTGACATTAATTAATTTTATCAACATATATTTAATATTTTTGGTCTTTAAGTCATTTTCTCTCTCCTAAATAAAATAAAATATTAAACATTGACCAAATTAAATAAAAATTCACACATAGACTAATTTTGATATGTAGATTACGAATTTGGAGTTGTTTTTCCAATTTGGGGGCATTAAATATTTTATCTCTCTTTCTTGGCTTATTTCCCATTATCTTGTATTAAAGGTATTATGTATTTATTTATTATCCAAATTAGATGATACTTGGACATTAAGAAACTTTTAAGTCAAGAAAACGAAATTGATATATTTATTATCCAAATTAACTTCTTGGGTTTCTATTTAGGATTTTTGGAACAATATATTCCTCATTATCTTCTTTTATCCAATATATTCCATATTATCTCCAATTATTGTCCTTATTATCTCTT
Organism: Alisma plantago-aquatica; assembly: GCA_963693085.1. Lineage (NCBI taxonomy): Eukaryota > Viridiplantae > Streptophyta > Magnoliopsida > Alismatales > Alismataceae > Alisma > Alisma plantago-aquatica. The sequence continues at coordinate 802,416,036 of OY856413.1, read as the reverse complement.
TTATGTGTATTTCAAGATTTCTCTCCTTTTTCATGTATTAAAAAGCACTAGAATGTTCTTGGACGAAATATTTCATTTTCTTTATTACTTAAGTATACATTTTACATATTAAGCCCATTTCTAAACTTCCACTGAGGTATTTGTGCATAAACCTAAATATTGGAATAAAAGGTGAACAAATGTTCATTAAACCATCATATTATCTAAAAATTAAACAGAAAGGCCAAAGAGGATATAAATGAAAGGAAAATATGGAAAAGAGGACCAAAAAGGTAAAAAGTCCAGAATTCAGTATGTTACAGTTGGGATACATAAGGTTTCGACCCATGTCCGATTGTGTTTTGGACTTGATAAGAGTTGGTTTGTGTTGCCAATTCTAATAGGATTTGAATCTAAAAAAGAAAGAAGATGGCTCTCGATATGTGGGATTAATTAATATTTGGAATTAGATTGGGAATTCGAATAGGATTCCTAGTTGCAACCACATGACACATAGGCCTATATATAGAGGCCTAGGGGGAGGCCATTGAGATCATCCCACCGGTTGGTGTGTGATCCCACCCGTTTTTGGTTGTTGGTGCCTTCTATGATAGAAGAGCCATAGAATAACAACAACTTATGGTGGTCTCTTGGGGTAAGAGAGTGTCAATGACTTTGCCTTGAAGCGGAGTAGCGGTTGACAGTTGGTGGCTCATTGTGTGCACCAATAGAGAAACTCTCTCATGGATGAGAGAGGGCCAATTATTTTATCTTGAGGTGAAGTAACAGTTGGAAGTCATCAACACAACGATAGTGCATCGACGAGGGAGGCAGGTCCAAGCAGTAGAGGATGCACATCAGTTGGTGGCACTTTGTTGGTGTTGTGACATCAACATCGACTATATCAATGGATCCGAGAAGAGGAAGACATTCATCAGTCGGTGGCTATGACAATGATGATGCTCTGTCCGATTAGCAGAAGAGGCACATCAGCCGTCGGCATAGAGGTGGTGCATCAACCATGATGGTAGATCCTAGCAGTGAAAAACGCACATGGTTGGAAGCGTATAGTTGGTGACATGGCAATGAATACAGCCCATCCGATCATCAAAGGATGTGTATCGACTCTCTCAGGTGGAGAGAGCTTCTAGTTCGTAGCGAGGTAGATGACCTCGTCAGGAGAAGAGGCGACCCGATCAGCAGCCACAACGGCAACAAGCAATCCCCAATAGCGGCAATGGTGTCATGTGAAGAAAAAGTGAAAAGGGAGGGTTTGTACACATTAGGTGTAATTATGTTCTTCCTTATCTTTGTTCTCGGGTAGGGGGAGCTTTCATATTTAGAGTTGATTAAATCTGGGCAGTGTGAGTTGTAATTCGGGTTACATAGTGCTTGTTGACTGGTATTGCCCCGTGGTTTTTCTCTCATTATCCTGGAAAGAGTTTTCCATGTTAAATCTTGTGCCTTTCAGTATTGTCGAGCATCGTCACTTTCCCACCACAAAAATTAACACATATATAGGAAATATTCAAAAATATCTAAGATTTTTGCGAAATTTTATTTATCATTGATTTTTTTAAGAAAACCAGTGAGTCTGACGACCTTAGGCAAATACAGTTGGAGTAAGATAGTGCTTAACAATTCACTCATTCAGTAAGTTTAATTTACACAATTAAGCATGTCTTCGCTTTTGGAGCTGAATTATGTGAAATCACTGAATTTTTAGTTAAGGTCACCACTCTTGAGGCCCCAGGTTATGGGGGTCATAGTTTTTTGGACTATATTATCCATTCCAAACTAGATTCTAGCAACCTATTGCAGAATGAGGTTTGGTTAAGTTAGTACTTTTAAAGTCCTAATAATTTATTTTAAGATTTGTACCATGTTACACAATAATGCTTCTTGTTAAATGGTACAATCCTAAGGAGTTCATAAACGATGTAAAAGAGAAGTAGTAAGTTTATTTGTTTGTTCGATAAATGTGTATTGGACAATGTTAATGTTGGTCACAATGTATTTAAGGAGAAATATGATGTATATATCTTATTTGTTGTTAATTCACTTCACACCTATATATCCATTATTTGTTTCTCAACAATTTTTTGTGGTTATTTAAGTGCATTAGATAAGAAATATAAAATCAAGGAAAACTGTCTTTATACAATTTGACTTTAACAAGTTGATTTTCTCTGTTAACAATTAAAAGATCATCATAATTCTTGATGAGTAACAAAACATGTTTTTCTCTGTTAATTAAGTTAGAGTTTATATGCACAATTTTTTTCTAATTTTCAAAAACATGTAATGTTCTCACCTTGACATGTATTCAAGTATCTTTGTGATTTGAGAGTGTATGTCTCTACGCGATTCACACCACACTATGCAATGTTTATCGTGTATTGCATCCTTTGGACTTCAAAACTATCTGGTAATTATATTGCAAATAAGAAGGACGATTTGTGATTTAGGTTAAAGGGATTAAACGAGGATAAAGGATAATTATATTGATAACATTTTCATTTAATTAAATTGATTTTTTTTTAATTTTAAAAAAGACGACAATGCTGGAAGTAGCGAGAATTGTTAATTAGAAACAATGAAGATCACACTTACACGACAACGAAAAGGAAACAAAAACAAACCACACAATGTGAAGCGTAATTACATGGTGAATGTAGGACCCTGAGTGCGTAGTCTGTACAAGATGGGCCCTCCACTTGTGAAAAATGGCAAGGTGAGGGTCCCAGCTAGTCATAGGGGGACATGGATGAATGCATGATTAGGGGGAGGGGAACAGTCATTAGTGATCCCACAGCAAACCCGCGAAGGTGGTACTAGTCTGGAACTCCCCGGCTGATTCCACCCACGGACAATTGAACGGATACGTTAACGTCGATGCCCAGGAGTCGTCAATGATCGAGGTGACGTCGTCGTCAGGGTTGAAGAACAGGAAGTGGTCACCTGCAGAGTAACTTGCAGAATCCATGAAACTGGGTTCGAGCATCGGGAGCTCCACGATCTCGCCCAACTCGTCGTCTGTCGGTACTGGATTCTGCTTCGGCGGCTGCTGTGATGTTGCGGCCGTAGGCGACAGGGCCGTTGTCGACGATGATGTTGGATCAGTGGCGGCGGCCTGTGCGGCTGCAGCCTGGACGTCGCGAGGGGACTGGGATATAGGGCGCGGGAGGGAACTAGCAAGCTCGGGGAAGTTGAGAACGGCACTGGAACCTTTGATTGCTAGCGCGGCGGCATCGTGAGCACGAGCGGCCATCTCAGGTGTGGGGAAAGTACCCAACCATATCCGTGACTTCTTGCGTGGCTCACGGATCTCGGAGACCCACTTCCCCCAGTTGCGCATCCGAACACCGCGATAGACAGGGTGTTTGTCGCTGCCGGCACTGGTGGTGATGCTGCTGCTATTACGGGACTTCTTGGCCCTTGCTTTGACCGAGCCGTCACAGGCGTCCACATCTCTGGAGGCAGCGTGTTTGTGAGGCCCCAAATCTGAACCAGGCGATAGAATCAGCTTTGACATTGAAGAGGTTGAAGATGGTGATGAGGGAGAGGATGCAGACGGTGAAGAAATCACGGAATAGCCAGTGCTGGTGCTGTCTATCTCGGAGGATTTGGAACCTTTATGACGGCGGTTATCTCCCATTTGAACTATATGGTAGTTTGCCCTGGCGGTCGATGGTCCTAACTGTAGTGATAGAGTAACACTGTACGCAGGTAGGAATAATTGCGGAGATTGGTGAACGCGGAGACTGAAAGAAAACTAGGCTCCGTGGCCAAGTTGCGGGATAGATAGCATCAATTTGGCAGAAATTAATCGAACTAGCTTCTTGTTAGGAACTGGGCTAATTGAGGAGACAAACAGACGCAAGTGCCAACTACAAACATCGATGGAAATCTGAAAAACCCACGTGGCAAGCGCTAGCTTCGCGTGTCTTATCTTCTACAATTTGCCGAAGAAGTGGAGCAACTGAAGGAGGGACGCCCAGCAGGCAATGGGGATCGAGCAATTAGAAAGATGAACAATAATCAACTTGCTTGAAAGCAAATTGCATCCTCAGAACAAAAAGCAACGTATGGGGTCGCCACCAGCTATGTGAAGGGGGAGGAGATCAGCACTAGCTTGCTCGTAGTGAAATGCTAAGTGGAGTTGAGAAAACGGTAGGAATCGCAAGTGGACTGAAACTAAGAAGACGTCGTCTGAGAAGGAAGGTGGGGGTTTTAGTAGAGGAGGGAGGAGGGGAGATCAACTGATCAATTGAGGAGGTTGGAAGAGAGAGAATGATAGTATGAGGTTATGTTCCGTGGGAGGTGGGGTTCTGCACCATCACAGCGACGCTTAACCAACCTGGCCACACCTATCATGAATATCAGTAGAAAGAGAAACAAACAACCGAGGTGGTAGAGGCTCAGAGAGAGAGAGAGAGAGAGAAAGAGAGAGAGAGAGAGAGAGAGAGAGAGAGAGACAGAGAGGTTGAGGGAGCCCACTGCCATGCTGCTATGCCACAGCTCGAAGGGAGAGATGTCTATCTACTCTTCCTCACCCTCGTCTTCCCCCTGACATATCTGCTACGTATTCTTTAAGCGAGAAGGAAGGACTGCGGCAATATATGAAGTCCGGGCCGTTTTTCTCTCAAAATCGTGTGTTATAATGTTATATACATCTTTTCACTAACAAACACCATGAACAATATATGGATGGATTCCCTGTCAGTACAAGCTGCACCAGCTCCCCGTTCTGGGTAATAACTTATCACCATGGTTCATGAACAATAACTTTCCTGGCTTTTGTCTATACCAGCAACTATCTCTGCAGTAACTTGCTACTGTTCCTCCCCCTCTTTGAACTTCGGCCCTTCCTTTCTTGGAGGTGGAGCTCTGGCGAGGGAGTACGCTCAACATACACCAGAGTCCATACCTACCCAAATGGGGAAGGGGCTGAGTATGTCGACAAGCGGACCCGCGAGATCCCGTCTAGGGGTGAGCAGAATTTGGTTAATAACCGATTAACCGAATGGTTGATTTCAAATGGTTAATTTTTTTAGACTATTTGGTTAATTTGGTTAATTTGGTTAATTTAATTCGGTTAATCGGTTAAATGGTTAATTTCATGGTTAAAGATATTTTTGGTATGGTTAACCAAATTAACCGAATAGTTATAATTTATTCTTAAATAATATCCTACACACGTATATATACATATATAGTTGTACTTTTATTTCAAAAAACTTCCCCATATACATAGTAATCAAGCTTTCACGAGCCATACAACATTATATTTCCAGAAATACCACTATAATATAACAATTGTTCAAAATCCAATGAGTATTTCAAATAACATTATTACACATGTGTTATTTGGTTAACCAAATTAACCGACCGAATTAACCGTTAACCGATTGGACAATAATCGAATTAACCGACGCAATTTGGTTAGGTTAATGGTTAGAATCTCAAACCATAAATTAACCATTTAACCGAACCGAATTAACCGTAACCGACCGAATTAACCGAATGCTCACCCTAATCCCGTCACCCTCTCACACACACCACTCGCATTGATCATTCAGGAGTGAACCTGACTAATTATTACGGACCAACAAACCTGGCTCCAATACATGGCAACTCACAATATGATAGATTAGATATTGCAATGACAAGATTGCTTAATTGTTTTTTATTGTAAGAAAAATGTTAGCACTATCACAAGACATTCCTACGTGCCGCCAATGTATTGGGGTGCTCAAAGTGGTTAGGCAGGAGAGGCGGCGTCTTACCTAATAACAAGGTTTCGTAGAGCCAATGCCCATGGTTCTTTCGTCTTAGAGAGGGATCTTTGGTGGTTTCGAGGAATATTACACGACGTACGACATTAAATTATACAGAGTCGGTTGATTTGTGAGGATGTGTCGTTTCCATTGCTGGTAATTCTAACTTTGTAGGTCAATGTCATGGTTATTTTTATTTGTGGTTGAATGATATATAGGACCTCTTCATATGGGTCCCCTTTTGGATAGTAGAGATAAACCATCCGTACACTAAGGTGCTGCGTTATTATGAATAATTATTCATTGTGGAAAGTTCTCAACTCACAAGACAAACATGTGGATCCCATTGTACATGCCAAGATTATTATTTTAAATGAAGATTAAGTGGGCTATCATATATCCATGGTCAGATATAGTCACTGTGGAGAATTCTAGCTCATTAACCCTTGAATGAAAATGTAGTTTTAGATCATAAACTTTTGGGCAAGGTTTCTCTTAATCTTTTAATTGGGGAATACCATACCAAAAATGTTGGAAATTTGGGAACTCAGTGTCATCATTAGGACTCTGCCAACACAAAGCTAGTTAGAGTAGTTTTTGGCTCACCTTGAACCAAGATTCCATTGGGGCTATGTGACTCCTTGATCCATGTTCGGTCTAAGACTACCACATAGTATGTCGGACAAATCTGGACTGCATTATTCTCATGTACTCACAAGAAAACATGGAGAAATTTTGTTTTGATCTACAACCATATAGGGGGATCTCTAATGTAATAAATGTAATAAGAATCTCATTCATAAAACTAGCTAATAATGAACATATTTAGACTCCTGCAACATGCAAATGGACATAGAAAACTAGAATTAGATATAAAGTCTATGTGATTAAATGTCCAGGCTTCCTAATTTTTAAAGGTTTAAGAGGAGGTTCATAGTCCTTATCTCACATGGGAAGGGTGTAGTTGTTTTGATATACCCTTTCCTTGTCGTCCTAATAGGGCCAACCTATGATGTGTGGCACAACCAGTGGTAGACATAGGTGAATAAGCTAGATTTCAAGTATGACTAGAAATTTCATTTAATTGCAAAGCCATGCCCAATGAAAGACTCTATAAAAATTTAGGGATGGTAAGCACCATTATTAGTAAATGTAGAGAAGAAGTTATTTCTGACCAGTTTCCCATAACATCTAAGTGATTGACACCATCATTTAATATCTAGTTAGTCATCCTCCCAATTTGGAATTTTTACAAGAAGCTTGGAGAGTTATGTAGATGAATGCCCCCTGCATAAAAGGTGAAACTGTTGACATGAGGATTCATGTAGTTGCACATTACTCAAAAACGTGATATGGTTGGGTCCATTGAATGTAAATGAAAATTTGTTGTGATTATTTTCATTCTAATATAGAACTCACTTAGTAAGATGGTGCATCACATTTTTTGATGAAGTGGAAACTTGAAATTTTAAAATCAACTTACTCTTCAGCTCATCATTGTATCAAATCATGCTCGATCTAAACCACTTCATCAAGGAATGAACATTTGATTAAATCCGACCCTAATTTGGAGCTATTCTGCTAAGTTTCGATAAAGTGTTTGTCATGACACCAAATTTTAGCTAATTTGAAGACCTTGATCAACAGAACAAAATTAAGATCAACAAATGTCTTTTGGCTCTCAAACTTTTTTTGTATGTCCAACTCTTTATTGTGAGCTTCTATCAGCTAAATTAAAATACACATTGTTTGGTGTTGTTATGATTTTTATGAAAACATGTGGTCATAGACAACATCGTAACAACAAATTTCAATGAAATTTGTACACTTGTACAAGATATTGTGATTCTATATAAATTTTAATTGTTTGTAAAAATTGATGCTTGTTTTTCTTTGTATAATATAGATTTTTTTGTTGACCTATTAGAATATGCAATACTATTTCTTCATATGTTCTTTATACAACTATAAAGTGGAACATTATTATTTCAAATAGTGGTGTTGCAACCACACTTGTTTTATATGGTGCGGTAAGCTGCAATTTTTTACAAAATGTGGATATAATTCCATTTCTAAAAATCACATATAGGACAGTTATGGTCTATAATTTTGTTTTATCTTGGAACAACTATAGCTTTGATAATTTTGCATGAAATATGCATTGTTCCCTTCTTAGTCCTATGAACAAAATTTAAAAGTGGATAACATCATCGATTTACAAGTCTTAGGAGGCTCAATGTAACACCCCTGATCTGGGTTTTGGGATAAGCTTGTTTGTTTTTCTTAAGTAAGTTGTTTAAAATGTTAATATAATCCTTTGAGGTGTTTTAATAACATGTGAAATGCCTATGTTTCAAGTTTGGTCCCTATTGAATAATGTTTGTACAATGTTTATTTATTTTGGACTAGAGTGCAATTTACCAAAAGTAAGGGGTTCACATGCAAATTATCATCTCTAGAGTGCCCCATATCTCTCTTAGCATCATCAAGAGGAGAGAGAAAGGAGGGGGTGCCTTCTTTAAGTCTTGGGTGAGTGATAGCACTCTTGATGGTGAAAGAACTAAAGAATTTTGAGCACCTTGAACCCTAAATAAGGTTGTATCGGGTTGTAAAGAGTATATGGGAGTGCCTATCAGCTTGGAAGCCATAGAGGAGGTCCCATATCAGTTTAGAAACTTCTTGGAAGTATTCATATCGGGCTAAGTACCTTAAGTAAGTGAAGCATATCAGTTTAAAAGTTCCTTGCAAAAGTTATATCGGTTTGCACATAAAGTGATATCGAGTTGTGATATCTTGTCAAGCAAGATACCCAATGGATGATATCTCATCCCTCAATTATCCCCAAAAGTTTTGCATGTTAAGATAATCGTGGATGCATTGAGTCACCATGCACGGACATGTGTCACCCATGTGCATATGGTGATGACACTTCACATACACTCTCTCTCATGAGCCTTAACTATATAAATCTCTCTTTTCACCTCCTAGTAAACATTTCGACCCTCATATCATTCCTTTCTTGGTGGGCGACCCTAGGAGCTCAAGGAGGACGATGAAGGTTGAGCATCTTGCTTAAGGTGAAGCCATGGTCATCTTCAACCTTGGGTGGACTATGCTTCTCAGATCATGGTTTCTTCCTTTGTTTCTTTTCTCATTCACCAATTTTCTTACTATGATACCTTCTTCTTATTGTAGGTGAAGCTATAGCCAAATCTTGAACCTTTGGATAAGTCATCTACAACCTTGGGAACGTGAAACTTTAGAGCTTAAAGCTCTAGTAGTGATCTTGAGGCGAGTTATATAACTTGAATGCAATTTGATTATTATTCACCTTCTATCATGCAATACTCGGTGATTCATTTTCCATTTCAACTTTCCTAGATATAATGATGATTCTATGAGATATAATGGATATATGGGGTTGTTGTCCATAAACTAAAGTGATTATGGATGAATGGTTGGAGCTTGAAGATGATGGAATACTCTATTCACAAACCAATATAGGTTTGAGAAACCCTAACTCGATACAAGGTTATATGAAGGGGAAACTGATACATATGAGGTCCTAAACCATTACCAGTTTGTTACATGTGAAGGACTATTGTTCTTTCAGTTGACTAGCTTGACACCTAAGGCTAAAGATGAGGGCATGATGATATCTTGAAGATGAGTGAAGATATGTGGTCATCTCGATATGACCTAACCCTAACAATCTGTCACACTTAGGGTTTCCCGTCACACTTAAAGTAGTGTTTCCCATCACACCTTCAAGCATGGATAAATTGAAATGCCTTGGGGAGGTTAGCTCCTTGTACTTAGTATAGTGGTATTTGACATCTTATGGTGGTGAAAAGTTGACATCTTATGGTGGTGAAAAGTTGACACCTTATTGCAAGTATTAACCCAACACCTTTAGTACTAGACTGATATACCTCATGTGTAGTTAACCCGATATGCTTGGACAGATGGTCTAAACCGATACCCTTGGAAGAGCTTGCTCGACACACCTTGGCCAACACACCAAGTTGCTAGTGTGGTCGATACACTAGAATGTTCTATGGTTGATATGCATATGGTGATATGCATAGGGCGATACAAACATGCATAAGGCAACACGAGTTTATATACATAGGGTGATACATGTGAGATGCCTTAGGGAAACACAAAGGGAAGTGTGATGGCTGACACAATTGTCATGGATGACAAGTGTCATGGCAGATACAAGTAAATAGTGTCTAGGCTGACACAAGTGATAGTGTCCAGGTCGACACAAGTAAATGTGTCTAGCCTGACATAAGGGTTAGTGTGTAGGTCGATACACCTAGATGAGTGTAGGCTGACACATGAGGAGTATAATCAAGTTGATACACTATGATGTGGTGAGATGGATATACTTCAATAAGTGTAGGCCAATACACACCAAATCGGGTCAAGTCAATATCATAAGTTAATGTTGAATCTAGTATCCTATTAAGGTTGAGAGAGAAACTCATATCACTCATGTTGATAATCAATTAATGATAATTGATGAGTGTAATTGTGGCATCCAACTTATAAAAATAAGATTTACTTAAGAGAAAGTGAATCATTTGCAGCGAATTACTGAAAATAACTAAAAATTAAAACTTTTTGCAAATAGATCCATACATAGGAAAACTCTTTCATCAAGAACCAAAGTATAACATTTACATCCTGGTTCATAAGTACACAACTTATACCATCCCTTCTCGAGGATTACATCATCAGCCGCCCTATCAACATATATATACAGACATCATGAGAACATCGAGGCATCAAGCCAAAATCTCAGACTGATTCATTAAAACACTAACTATAAACTTCGAGGACCTGAGAGTACATAGACAACACATAGGACTACTATCTATATGACTTGACAGGTAATATCTCCACCTGAGATATTACTGTTGTCCCTGATGCTACTGTTGTTCTTTCTCTACTATAGGGTTTCTGCCTTTTCGTCTGCGTCCACCTAAAAACATTGGATCCCACAGGGGTGAGACAATTGTAAATTGCCCCAGAGGGAGATATAACTCTCTGCCAAAACATTGTTATAGAAGTTTATCATAATAAAACTGAACATGAGTTCTTATATATTAACATCAATATTAATCATTAAATGAACAGAGTAAGGTAATCTCCTTTCCTAAGGAGAGCATTGCATCTTTCCATGATAGAATCATAATTCATCCATCTACTTGTAATGAATATAAAGAGATATGAATAACATCTATCAACTAGAGATGCATAAAAGAAATGTAATATCAGCCAATGAATTTTCGTATTCAATCCTTAAGCAAACATGATATACGACTGATTACATTTTACAATCACACTTATTCCCTGAGGAGATGAGGTATACCGCTCATACTCCAAATGACCACTGCGAAGTAAAAATCAGTACCATAAAAGGTCAATGGAAGATCCGGCTTCCAAGACCTCTCACATCTCGGTCAGTGTGAGACAACATGCAGGACATCTCGTGTCTCTACTAGATAGCTTTCCAGGGTATAGTGGCACTTCACTATTAGAGTTACAGTGGTGTATTGCACTCTCTTCGCGATTGAGAGATTTCATGTTTACCTCCATTGATCCGACATTAATATCATTGGGAGATGTGTACGACATCTATCCCAATCATCGGGAGTTTTGTGATACATCCATCCTGATACATGAAGGATTGAGAGGTTTAATGTTTACCTTCCATCAATCTCTTCACCCGGACGTAAGGATATTTTCACCCATCTACCCCCGCATATTCAAAATATGCGTTCTGGGTTTTGCTGCGGAGCACCCGTTTCACCATCACCTATTGCTGACGATGATGGATCTATGGTCAGGGCTCTACATGATATGATTTCACTTGATGAATTAAGTACATTAGCATATTCTTTTAGCATCAGTGAAGTTCCCAAATAGGAATTACTATGACAATTGCTACAAAGGAACATGTAAGCTCTTATCTATAGCTTTACCGGAACTTGTAATACATTGGGATCTTGATCCCTAATCTCATTACTTGAGAGTTCACATCTCACAACAAAATCATTGTCTTACTTATCAAAACTGGGTATTCATACCCTCAGTTCATCACTAATCACTGTTACCACTTGTTAGGTAACTATAGGTTCTCAGACCGAGGTATACATGATACTTGTTACACAAGAATCACACATGGCTCACAAGGCCCATTAAGTGTGTTGTCACGTTTCACTAGGCAGCAACTTACTCATATGACTCATAAAGTCCATGTACATTTTGTTACTTTTACTAAGCAACAACAACATTAAGGCACACAAGGCCAATCAACATTGTCATTATATAAAAGTTATAGCTCAAATTTGGCTATGATCATCATCTCATGATGTCTGCATAGTTAATGGACATGATGACAGTCATAAAAGTCACTTATCACATCATGTGATACAATAGTAACACCACTATTCCTTTATCAGGATTAGGGTTTACTATCAAATAGGATTTTCCATTCCATTACCCGGTTTAGGGTTAGGATCTCCCATTTCTCATTAGTTAGGTTTTCATGTTTACATCATTAGTTCAACCCTAATATATTGCTCCACCCCTCTAGTAGCATTCAATACTATCATAAGTATTTACTCATGATCATTACTTTCATCATATATCATTTATGAATATCAATTCAAGGTATGAGTTCATCTCTCAACCTTACCATGGTATGTTTATATCATACCCATTATCTTGGCTTAACCCCTTTCTCATAGTGTTTAGCCAACACTTATCAAAGTGCATTGAATTCATTACATCTTCATTGTAATAATTTACATAACACACACTTCTTGTGTTTCTTATCCAAGTATGTTGGATTAAGATACATCAAGGTATATCAACCCTGGAATGCTAAATGTGATATATATCATGTCTTGATGTACCACTTTTCTCCTCATTTCCATCTTTCTTAGGTTAATCAATAAACATTGTATTAAGGTATTTCCCTCTTAATACTTTTAACCACTCACCTATCACTTTCATTATATAGTGCATAGATTACACATTAGATTCGTCCAACTATCTTTAATGATAGGGACTTATCTTAATGGTTTAGCATTGGTGATATAGAATAAACTATTATCAACCACTTTATGTATTTCAACTCTTAGGATGTTATCCACATCATTATTGAGTGTTGCATACATCATTCTGAAGAATTTCATGTTCTCATTTTTGTAAGGTATATAGGGTTGTTACACATGCATGGAGTTAGATATATAATGATATAGGCATCATCTTATCCCTTATATCTTTATTCACTAGAGTATCAACATTACCATTCAAATGGTTCATCAATTTTACCCTTCTTAGATGTAACATCCTCATCTTACTTGATTATATTATCCATTCCCTACTTTAGTGTATTGGCCATTATACCATCACTAGGGTTTCATATATCATTACATGGCATCACCCTGGTTTTGAGTCTTGCATCACATCATTACATCAGGGTTCCACATAACATCATTCTAATTTAGGGTTTCACATGGAATCACCCTAGATTAGGGTTTCACATTTGATAACCCACAATTAGGGTTAACTATTCATCCCAATTAGGGTTTTGTATGACATTATCCGAAATTAGGGTAACTCATGTCATCACCCTTAATTAGGGTTACATCCTTACCTTAGATTAGGATTACATCTAGCATTGTCCTAAATTAGTGATTAGGGATCAACAACCTTCTTGATTAGGGTTTCATGATCTCTTTATTAAGGATCATACCCTAATTTCATAATTATCCAAATTGAAGGTGTTAAGGCTTGACCTTTACATGTTTATTATACATGTATGAGTTCCCCTCTCTCTCTCATCCTCTATAGGATATTGACTATGTCAACCTTGGCTAAATTAGATCAACCAATCCTTCACTTAAGAACATTCAATAAGGATAGACATAGTATATTGAAGTATTGCTTATTTAAGATTCAAGGATTAACTCATCTAATATTACCAATCACTTGGTACCCTAAAGGTACAATCCTAGTGATTTTCATTAAGATAAATCAGTAACAATTATAGGATCAATTGGTCCTTCATCACATTAAGTTATCAATTGATTTGATCACTTTATGTTACCAAATAATCTTGACCCTTTGATATCTAAACGATTTGAAACCATTTAGGCAAATTGCTTTTGAAACCGAATGGGCTTGGGTCTCCAAACAGTTTGAGATCGTTTGGTCCCAAATGGTCAAATTGCCTTTGAAACCGAATGGGCTTGGGTCTCCAAATGGTTTGAGACCGTTTGGTCCAAACCATCTCAAAACTAAATGGACCAAAAAGTCCTTTCAACACTTACACGATTCATGATTTCAATGGATGAACCGATTATCAATTGAGTCCTTGATTTATTTACCACTTGAAATATTGAATCAACCTTAAATTAGACCATCAATTAGGGTTTTGAACCCAATTGATCTAGGACTTCAACTCAAGGAACCTTCAATTAGGGCTTGGAATCGAATATCCATCAATGATCAACATTGTGGAATTGATTCCATTGCGAATAATGAATCATTATCAAATTTTTGATATGACCACACCCCAAATGGTCTTGAGGTCATTTGGATGACCTAGAAACGGTCTTGAGACCGTTTGCCTCATCCTATCCTTGGATTTTGTGAAATTCCATTAGGGTTTAGATCATTAGATTGATCATCAAATCATCACTTAATTGCATTTGAATTTGGTATATCTGGACCTTCAATTACTCAACCATACTTAACCCTAGACCTCCAAACGGTCTTGGGTGACCCCCAAATGGTCTTCAGACCGTTTGGGCTCGAGCACCCAAAAATCTAAGTTAACCAAATTGAATTTCAGCACTTAACCCGATTAGGGTTTGCTAATTGATTAACCTTCAACTGATGAACCCTTTGGAATTAATCAATAAAATTTGATGGGTCATCAACTATAACCATTAACATTATAATTCCCAATTGGTCAACCATGTTCAACTCTCCCAAATGGTTTGAAACCATTTAACTTCAAACGGTTTGATAAAACCGTTTGCTTTCAAACAATTTTTGGTTGAAACTGAATGAGCAACATGTTGAAACTGAATGAAACACAATTCTTTGGGAAAAGTGTCCAAGATGATGTCATCCTCATCTACCCTCGTTCATGTAACTCCTAGTACATCTTATTTAATGGAAATTCCATTTTCAACAAGCAATTAATCAAGAAGATGAAGGAATCAACGAAATTGCAAGATTAATAGTTGAATAACAATGTAGAGGGGTTCAAGTTATATAACCCGCCTCCAATTGTGCTCCAAAGCTTAAATCTCACGTAAACAATGGTGGATGCAACTCCTTTCACTATCCCAAGGCTCGTCCTCAATCTTTGAGTGAAAAGGAATGGTTAGAATTGAAGAGGGACTCGAGATAGGAAGAAATCATGCATTGATTTGTGATTTCCACCATGAATTCAAGGTGAAAGAGGGTCAAGAACCTTACAAACAGGTTGAATCTCGTTCTCCTATTTCTCCCAAGCTCCCAAGGTCGTTTTGAAAGCAAAGGGTGGAAGTGAATTCGGAATTCCCCCTTTACTCTATGGATAAATGAGCTTATATGCAATTTTTATTAAAAATTCAATTAGGAGAGAGAAAGTAGGAATTATCTCCCCCTTATCCTTGCCACTTGCCCCCTTCTCTTCCTTAGGGACGAGGCTATCCTCTTTGAATCTTATTACACTCAATTATCCTCAATTTAAAGAAAAGAAAATTAAGCACCTTAATCCAATTAATAGTAATATCCATAAGTGAGTGGATATTTCTTTTTCTTATAATAATGTGAGTGGGTTTTTCACATCCTTGAGATATTTCGTGGCCCTTGAAAGGAACAAGAACTTCCACACATATCTTAATTCAACCATTTCTATTTTGGTTGAAGGGTATTTTAATTAATGAATTTATTTTTGCATTAAATTGAATTAGGGTTTCAATAATGCTTAAATCTTGATTATTTTAATATCAAGATTCTCTCTCCTCCAAATTAATTCAAATGAGGCGCCCCTCACATTTTATCTTCTCTAAATGATTCCAAGAAACATAAGGGACCTTATTGAAGTGGTAATTTTTATATTGAACTCTAGGTTTTGGGTAAATTGCACTTTACACCAAAACTAGGTTTTAATGCACAAACATTGCTTTATCAGCTCCTTCTTGGTACTCAGGCTTGTGAAAGCCATACTAGTACACCATACTCATTCCTATTCTGTTTCAAAATATGAGGAACATTTTTTATTGTAAAATTTGCAAGTTAACCCCTCACTTTTGGGTAATTTGCACTTTAGTCCAAAATAAGCAAACATTGCTTCAACATTATCCAAACATGACCAAAATTGAAACATAGGGTCCTCTTGGGCCTTAATTACTTTTCCCAAGATAAAATTAAGGATCTAATTAACTTGCTTAAGCAAAACTCCCAGGGTTAAGGCATAACCCAGGTCAGGGATGTTACAAATTATAAACCCCTAACAAGGATTTCGTCCTCGAAATCCCAGATAAAGGAAGACATATATTATTTATTCATCATACTACCTAATCTCCACATAACATTTCATTGTTATGGAGACACCATAAAGCTTTGAGCAACACCAAGTTATTACACATAAATTTATAATGGAATAATTCACATGAGACACATACTCCACTGTCCTTTTTATTAATGATTATGGAGTTGATTCTGTGGCAGGTAACACTTTCCTTATTACTTGTACTAACTATCTCATTACTTGTACATTTTATCATCATAAGGAGAAGTTACTTACCAATTAAGAATTTATCTTAAAGGTATCTTTAATTTTCATGTTTATGTAAAGCACAAACCCCTAACATGTGATGTTCATACTATTTTACATGATTAATCTAATATCATGGTTGACTATTCCAGGTAGTCAACATAAATCATCTGATATTTCTTTAGATACCATGATCTCTTACCTTGGTATCTATCACATGTGTTGAAAACACATCACCTATTTATCTTCCTTTCAGCTTGGGACATCACTTGTTACATATATTTTCACCTTGGAACCAAAGTCCACGATAAACTGATACTTATCTAAGTATTCATCATATGAACATTTTTCTCCTATGCACATCAAGTGTCCTAAGACCTACATGATTTCCATGTCACCGGAAGGAAAGAAAATAAGGAATCATATTCCTTTTATTATAATTTCATGAGTCTTCAACTATTCATGAATCATTTACTCTTTGTCTCATCCTAGGTTCCTTGCCCTCTGCACAGGAATTTCTAAGGATGATCACATGAAATTATTCCTTTCTTTGTTATTATCTAACATGTTTATAAGCATCTTATGATCTCATCACATTTCCCATTTCCTCATTATGGGAAAAGATCTTTATTATATTTACAAACTTTATTGGACAGGGATCATCTCCCTTGTTCCCATTCTTATCTTATGAGGAGTATACTTCTTACTTCCTCATACACACATACTCATCTAGATTATCTTAGATTTCTCTTTGTTGTACTTAGGATATGACACCTTTATCCATACCATATTTCAAATTTCATGATACTCATTAGATTGTCTCAGAATGACAGCTTGATCAGAGCAATCAAAAAGATAACAATCTAGAAGTTTCCGTACTCACTTTATCATCAATAGTTGTATACCTGGACAAGGTATATAAATACTGAGATTAAGTAGTATGCACTTTATACATTATCACATTCCTTACTTTACATATTATCACAAGCATAAGATTTAACATTCCTGGATTTTATCCAGGTATCTCTTCTATACCTCATCCTTTTTGATAGAGGTAAGAACAATATAAAACATCTATAATGTTACTGTACAAAACGTAAGTCCTCATAGGACCATTCAAGTAAAGCTCAATCAACTACTTTCTTGATTTAACTCAGAAAACCACAAAATGACATATTATAATAACATTATTTTATCTAACCTGTCATAATTCGTGGATAGTTCACTGCCTCAGGCTGATTTTGTCTTAGAGATTGATTCATCATAACATTTCTGGCTGAGCAATCTCTTGCCAGATGTCCTACTTGTCTACATTGGTAGCAAATTTTGGGCTTTAGATGTGGTCTAGAAGGTTCTTTACCCTTTCCAAGTAGCCATTGCCTTGGTGTATTAGACATTGGCTGTACTAGTGGTGCCAAGAACTTTCCTTTTTGGAACTACTAGGCCTCTATTCCTAGGTTTGGATAGGCCTTTTCTCAATTCTTCCTTTATATTCCTTTTCTGGACAATTAGGTCTGATATGTCTAGGTTGTTGGTATGTATGCCCTGAGAGCCAATCATGGGATGATTGGTGGGATACATTAAGATTGATTTGATTAACATCAAAGGCAAGCTTCCAATTCTTTCTGGTTCAGTCATATGAGATAGTGATAGAACAGACTTAATGTCTAGAGAATGACAGTACTCAATGACGTATGCCTTCAGGTTCATGACCTGAACTATGAGATCATACGAATGTTAAGAGTTTGTACATTCTTTTTTTGTCCCTAGTCGGATGTCATTATGGAAGGCAGATAGACAGAAATGACACACAAGACTAGATTGTGGTGTTGGTTGATGACATAATCTCATTAGTCATGATATAGAGATATCAAACCAAACACATAGGTACTTGTTAGAGAACAAGTGTACCGGACAGACCCACCGGGAGTTTGACACATGGAACCATGACATGGTAGTCACAGTCAGTACTCACAGTGATGGTGGTGAGTGTGATTCTTAGACCTGAAATCACTACACTCAACACATGTCGTTGGGCACACTTTGCCATCATCAAACGCAGTCCTGAAACATGGGTTGTTATAAAGGTGATGATTGGGTGGCTTTAACACATGGGGCTTTTGAGGGGTGAGTGATAGATATGGGATTTGTCCCTCCTGAGGGAGTTTGATATCCAAGGCCACTTGATGAGTAGGATTGAGATAGGCATGCGCACGCATGTGTGAATCAATATGTGATATTGATGTCATACATATCTCGTTCAATCTACTCTGAGATCAAGAAAGTGAATGAACATTGACAGGATGACTATTCAATGCCTCGAGTTCATTCGAGATATCAGTGACAAAGGAATTATACATTCACTGTAACACCATTCATGGATTGTAGGATGAAAGTTGTTCTCCAACTTTCTACTTTCACTTGGGTAGCAATGATGTGTGACTAGGCACCGCTCTTTGCTTGTGAAGTCATAAATGTTATGGACTCTCACTGCCAACGTGAAATGGACCTACAGGGTCACACACATAGGATTTAACCTGGAAGAGGAGTTTTGTCCACAAGAAATGTTTAGATTGATTACTAAAGGAGTTTAGTAGTTCAATTAAACACTCAATCAGTCGATAGCTCAATATCGTATGGTTCAAGGTGTTGGACGCATTGATTGGAGTATCAGATTGATTGAAATCGCAATTGACTAATTCTACACAACCTGCACTCCCAACCGATCAGCTCAAGTGTTGAACCGGTCAGCTGAGGTTGCTGAACCGGTCGGCTCAAGTGTTGAGTCGATCGGCTCATGGTCAAAGTGAAATGATCGGTTCAAGTGTTGAACTGATCAGTTCAACTGGTGCAACCGAGCAAGTTGGGAAAGTCAGGTCGGTGAGAATTTTCCTTACGTTTCACTTGCCCAATTTGCTTGGAACAAGGATTGGTATTCGATACCAATTAGAAACAAAAGAAGGAAAGTCAATCGGGAACTGATCAGGACCACGAACCGACCGGTTCAGAAGTGAACTGATCGGCTCATGGGTCCCAACCGATCGGTTGGTGTTCCAACCGACCGGTTCAGGTCCCCAACCGACCGGTTCACTTGTGAACCAATCGGTTCAGGTTGCGAGTTGGTTTCTTTTTGTGGAAAATCTCGAACCCTTCTACTCCTGCTTTTAGTCCCATATTGCCCGAGATGGAGAACCCTGTCCCATGACCCTCCAATA
Source organism: Alisma plantago-aquatica (assembly GCA_963693085.1). NCBI lineage: Eukaryota > Viridiplantae > Streptophyta > Magnoliopsida > Alismatales > Alismataceae > Alisma > Alisma plantago-aquatica. The sequence continues at coordinate 802,396,267 of OY856413.1, read as the reverse complement.
TATATAGGGGTATTGGGGGCTTCTCAAAGAATAACTCAGTGCAACCAGTTGCTCTGCAAAGTTGTCATTGTCTCTAGTTTTGGTAACCGAGAGAGAGCCCGAGCAAGTGCTTCCCGCAAAGGGAGGTGCAACAAGGGAAGGACAACTGCAGTTGCAACTGGAGGCAGGAGAGTGTGTTGGCGACTAGTACGTCAATAGGAGGGTGAGACTCCTTCCACTTCCTTATGGGACAAGGAGTGTGGAGTTCCAGGTGGTATGTGTGGACTACTACAGAGGCGGGAGGTTTCTTCCGCTTAGGAGGACAACTATCATCCGACAGTCCGGTAGGAGGAGGAGTCGTCAGTCCCGGTGCGACCAGGAGCTGCACATACACCGTCTAAGACCGGAGTTGAAGACCGCGCATTGCGTGAGGTATTGTCACCGAGCAAGCCTCGGGACAAGGTATGATTCCACAAACCATCCTTTCCTAATATATAGACGTTGACGCGTTTCCTCGGTATGGGTTTGGGGGAGAATTTTTTTTTTGTTTCCACTGCCTTCTCTGCCTCCCCTAAAACCCAACAGTGGTATCAGAGCCACGTCAACTGCTCTATATTTTAGGAATATTGATATGATCGATTTTGGTTTGTCGCCTTTATTTATTGCATGCGATGCAAATAATATTGGCTTTATGCATGTCCAATCCTAAATCCATAATTCCCAATTACATATATGATATGTATTATTAATGCACTCGATACGCATCGCCCTTAAACGAGTTTTGTGGTGGATGTGTGTAGCATGATTATGGCCTATAAACCCCTATCTGTGTGTGGTTGTTTGTGGTTGCTTGCATCTCGGTCTGCGCACCGATCTTCCCTCTCTTATTCCTAATGTAACTCAAAATAATTCGAGATTCTTTCCTACCTTTGCTCCCCCCGAATGTAACTCGGGGTTTGCCTTTTTTAAAGCAATGTAATAAATAGGATAGATTTTTATTTCCTGTTATGTCAAAGACCGGCGGACATCAAGACGATAGCTGAAATGATCGGTTCAAGGCGTGAACCGATCGGTTGACGTTTCAGACAGTCAGTTCAAGGAGTGAATCGATCGGTTGATGACCGGTTCGAGGAGCGAGATGAGCGGGTGGCGGACATGATGAGATGCACGACGTCCAGGCGAACCGATCGGTTGGAGGAGCCAACCGATCGGCTGGTGGCACCCAGACGACCGGCTCGAGAGTACAAATCATTCATGTGATGAGTTGATCAAATTGGATGGCAAGGCATAGATGTTCATCTTGTACATGTTGCATGTGATGTTGACCTAGATGACCGTGATTCCTCTTGGCTCAAGGAATCACATTGGGATGGCCATAATCATCTCCTTTTATCGTTTGTGCATGTTTTTTGTGGGATATAGCATGTATATGATACATACTATGTATTGTGGTGATTGGATATGTATATGTATATAAAAACCAAATCCCTCATTAAAATATTAAGTTTTAGATGCCTTCCAAATGCGACACACGTGAAAAACTTGATCGACCAAGTGTGGGCACGCCCTAGCGTGGTGCACCGTCTATCTCGTGGAAGCGTGAAGGATGAATGTGTGGGTCTTCCCTAGCAGGGTGCATATTCATCGTGTTTGCTTTGGGTCGGACTTAACAAGGTGATCTAGATGGGATCTATTACCTTGAGGCATGGAGATGATCATTGCAAAGAGTTGTATATGACATCTTATCAAGAGTTGCATATGATGCAACTGGCAAGAGTTGCCTACCTGAGAGATCTATGTTGTGGGTGACAGCCCTAGCTGGTCCATGGCTTAGAGGATTTTAGGATCTTGCCCACTAGAAGGTTGTACGCTGCAATCTTCCGAATTGATGGTGAGGGCTATCAATTTGAACTAAAATAGTGGGAGCGATAATTAATTAAAGGCCTAATTTTATCGTCAACTTTTCAAATCAATCAAACAAGTCAAAAAGAGTTTTGGACTAAAATTGCATATATTTCCTTTTGTTAAAATAAATGGTTAGTCAACAATAATCACTTTATTTGCGATCAGTCTTTGAGACCAACAAATTAAATGGGAATAATTCCACGACTGGTTAGGATGATGAGAAGCGTTCTCAATCAAAGAGCGAAAGCTCTAAAGTCCTAGTTATACCAGAACCAGATGAACTCAATCCCACCACATCAATGGTTGAAAGTATGCTTATGGAAGCATACTGAGGAAGACATTGATGAGGAGTGCTTGATGTTGTGTTCTCTGAACTATGAGTTGTAGAGACAACATGAGACATATGATGTCTCCAAGACACTATCCTAGTAAGTCATGACAGAAGGAAATCCATTAAGGTATTCACGCACTCAATGTGATTGGGCATGTGGAAAACCTAACTAAGAAGGATTTCCTCTGAGCCAAGAGTTGGTTATTTGTATGACACTGCAAATGTTGTGAGAATCATACAATTCATAATAAACTACAACACGAACAACTTTGACAAGCGTTGACAGAGTTGTTGGACATGTTGAGAACATATTGAGGCAAGTATGAAGAAAGACTAACCCTAATCTTTGATGAGATCAATGATAGGTAATTCTTAAGGGCAAGGATAAGGGCAAAGCAAAGAAGTGTTCTGATGCTAGCCAGCAATCCAAGCCGTCTTCAGCCTCAAGGCACATGGGGAAAGGGTGTATGAGGGATTTCCCTCTATATCTGGAAGAACAAAAGAAGATGAAGGAGGGGATGGAGATCTCCACCTAAGGTATCATGAAATGAACCGCTTCTTTATCCGAGGTATATGATACCAAGATATGGATATGTCATATATGATATGCAATATCCAGAAAGAAGTGATGGCCTTTGTGAAAGGACCAAGAAAGAAGTACCCATCATTGGAGCAAGTGTTGCTGCCATAGATAGGAGTACCTTTTAGTTCATTTTAGTCTAAAGGACACGAAATAGAGTTGAGAACTGCTATTTCATATATTGCCAATAGATAGAAACACTTTATTTTTGCATATTGTATGACAATGATGGCAATTAATAAAGTTGATGTTTCAATCTTAAAGATATGATCTTTGTGGCAATGCCTTGTTTATCTTGTAATACATGGTATGTATAAGATAAAATGATACCTAAAGTTATTGATAACTCAAACAATCTAATTAGCATCAATCATGAGGGATTCATTTCTAGTTTCCATGTGATGGATAAATCTAGACTCTTTTGGTTAGAGAACCAGTAAGAGACATGAATATCTTGGACATGATTAATCAATCTTCACTAAAGGTAGTGGGAGAATGATAATCCTATTAGGTATAATACATGTGATGTATTTACATATCTATTGGGACAAATGCTAATACTTCAAATGGTGTTTAGAGAAATACCAATATGAATATCTTGAAGTGTTCAAGATTATCATAGATGAAGTGCAAATTTGGTAAAGTATTAATTCTTGATGAGATCAATGAATGAAACACTTGAACCAAATGTTTGAGATCCTTACGAGTGATTAGGATAATGTATCATAGTGAACTCATGCTTAAGGCATGGTGATGTCTAAATCAAGAAGGAATCATACTCTAAGGATTTAGAGAATGATTATCAAATAACTGAATTCTTCTTAATAAATGAATACCCCACACTAATAAAAGAAATTAAGAATCACAAGGGTTGTGAGTTCTTATATCCTTAACAGATACACCTCGATTATCTATGTGATGAGTTGTTCATGTGATGAGTCAACTATCTAGATGAATATGAGGAACCGAATTTTGAGTTATGATTTATGACCATTACATCCTAAATGACATCCATGTGAACCATAAGGCATGACCTTGATGGTAGCACTCATTGGATGAAATCCATAAGTGCAAATGAGTCTTAAGTGTTAAGACACATGGATAACATTTTGAGAAGGATGATGCTTGTTGACTGCAACTTCATGACTAAAGCATTTGGCATATGGATACTAAAACCACATTCCTATGAGGAATAAAACAAGGATGTGTACGTGACACAACCTATAAGGTTTATGAATCCACTAATGCAAATGAAGTCTATAAGTTACAATGGACTAATCAATGTGATTGATTGAGTACACACAACTCAGAATTGGATCTTGACTTTGATAATATAGTCAAAAGGTTTGACTGATATGTCAAAGATAAAGAAGGGATCTGTGATTTAGTGGAAGCGTGTTCACATTCCACATGTTGATGGAAATGTTCTAAAATGGAAAACCAAAAGTGGAAATTATCTTTAAAGAAGATAGAGATGTTTCCTATATGATAGGAATAGATATCTATAGAGATAGTTCTCGAAAAATCTCTTAACTTGGAAAGAGAAAGCATACATTGGCAATCTATACTGAAGGGTTTAGTATGCATAGATTCAGTGGGAGAAAACTTGTCCCTGAAACATGGAGTTAGTATCCCAAGGCCAAAGTGTCCAATTCTTATGAAGAATATGAACACTAAGAATAGATATGATCTATCATGTATGTAATCATCCCATTATCTTGCATGTATGGACATGGCAAGAACAAAATGCATTCATCATCTTGTATGTATGACATGACAATTTGATGTGCTCATCCTGTTAACTCGTATGTGGGACATGACGAGTGGATGTCTGTCTACTTCCAGTAAGGGTTACTAGAATACCATGAGAACTTGATATGTACTTGTGAAGTACTGGTTCCATGGAGATAAGGAAGAGTTTGATGTAAAGAGTTACACTGATGCGAACTTCCGAAAGGACAGAAAATTAATGGCAAAATATACATAGGATGTATTAAAGTGAAAGTTTGTTAATAATTGGAAATGTTCCAATAAAACCATTTAAAAGGAAATGTCGAGTATCTATGTGTTAAACAACAAAAGTAGATACTATATAGATCCGGAAGTTCATGAGATGAACTTATAAGACATTTCGCTCATTGATGACAAATCTAGAATCCTTGATCATGCAATGTGGCTAAAGGTTAGCAAAGGAATGCTAGATTGCATATTACGACAACTCCATCTCATACGTGTGACGTACAACGAAGAGATGAGAGACATGCAATTACACTGACTTTGGCAAGGTGTTTCCATTACTCACTATGTTTGCACTAAGAGCACAGTAACATATGGGACATGTTTGAAGATCACTATGAATATGATTCAAGGGTGATTGGCTCGCAATGCAAGTGGGAGTCTGTTGGTATGTATGCCCTGAGAGCCAATCATGGGATGATTGGTGGGATACATTAAGATTGATTTGATTAACATCAAAGGAAAGCTTCCAATTCTTTCTGGTTCAGTCATATGAGATAGTGATAGAACAGATTGAATGTCTAGAGAATGACAGTACTCAATGACGTATGCCTTCAGGTTCATGACCTGAACGATGAGATCATATGAATGCTAAGAGTTTGTACATTCTTGTTTTGTCCCTAGTCGGATGTCATTGTGGAAGGCAGATAGACAACAATGACACACAAGACTAGATTGTGGTGTTGGTTGATGACAGAATTTCATTAGTCATGATATAGAGATATCAAACCAAACAAATAGGTACTTGTTAGAGAACAAGTGTACCAGACAAAACCACCGTGAGTTTTACACATGGAACCATGACATGGTAGTCACAGTCAGTACTCATAGTGATGGTGGTGAGTGTGATTCTTAGACCTGAAATCACTGCACTCAACACATGTCGTTGGGCACACTTTGACATCATCAAACACAATCCTGATACATGGGTTGTTATAAATGTGATTAGTGGGTGGCTTTGACACATGGGGCTTTTGAGGGGTGAGTGATACATATGGGATTTGTCCCTCCTGAGGGAGTTTGATATCCAAGGCCACTTGATGAGTAGGATTGAGATAGGCTTGCACATGCATGTGTGAATCAATATGTGATATTGATGTCATACATATCTCGTTCAATCTACTCTGAGATCAAGAAAGTGAATGAACGTTGACAGGATGACTGTTCCATGCCTCGAGTTCATTCGGGATATCAGTGACAAAGGAATTATACATTCACTGTAACACCATTCACGTATTGTAGGATGAAAGTTGTTCTCCAACTTTCTACTTTCACTTGGGTAGTAATGATGTGTGACTAGGCACCGCTCTTTGCTTGTGAAGTCATAAATGTTATGGACTCTCACTGCCAATGTGAAATGGACCTGCAGGGTCACACACATCAGATTTAACCTGGAAGAGGAGTTTCGTCCAAAAGCAATGTTTAGATTGATTACTAAAGGAGTTTAGTAGTTCAATTAAACACTCAATCTGTCGATAGCTCAATATCGTATGGTTCAAGGTGTTGGACGCATTGATTGGAGTATCGGATTGATTGAAATCGCAATTGACTGATTCTGCACAACCTGCACTCCCAACCGATCGGCTCAAGTGTTGAATCGGTCGGCTGAGGTTGCTGAACCAGTCGACTCAAGTGTTGAGTCGATCGACTCATGGTCAAAGTGAAATGATTAGTTGAAGTGTTGAACCGATCAGTTCAACTGGTGCAACCGAGCAAGTTGGGAAAGTCAGGTCGGTGAGAATTTTCCCCGCGTTTCATTTGCCCAATTTGAGTGGAACAAGGATTGGTATTCGATACCAATTAGAAACAAAAGAAGGAAAGTCAATCGGGAACTGATCAGGACCACGAACTGACCAGTTCAGAAGTGAATCGATCGGCTCATGGGTCCCAACTGATCGGTTGGTGTTCCAACCGACCGGTTCAGGTCCCCAACCGACCGGTTCACTTGTGAACCGATCAGTTCAGATTGCAAGTTGGTTGCTTTTTGTGGAAAATCTTGAACCCTTCTACTCCTACTTTTAGTCCCATATTGCCCGGAATGGAGAACCCTGTCCCATGACCCTCCCATATATATAGGGGTATTGGGGTATTCTCAAAGAACAACTCAGTGCAACCAGTTGCTCTGCAAAGTTGTCGTTCTCTTTAGTTTTGGTAACTGAGAGAGAGCCCGAGCAAGTGCTTCCCACAAAGGGAGGTGCAACAAGGGAAAGACAACTGCAGTTGCAACTGGAGGCAGGAGAGTGTGTTGGCGACTAGTACGTCAACATGAGGGTGTGACTCCTTCCACTTCCTTGTGGTACAAGGAGTGTGGAGTTCCAGGTGGTTCGTGTGGACTACTACAGAGGCGGGAGGTTTCTGCCGCTTAGGAGGACAACTGTCATCCGACAGTCCGGTAGGAGGAGGAGTCGTCAGTCCCGGTGTGACCAGGAGCTGCACAGACACCGTCCAAGACCGGAGTTGAAGACCACGCATTGCATGAGGTATTGTCGCCGAGCAAGCCTCAGGACAAGGTATGATTCCACAAACCATCCTTTCCTAATATATAGACATTGACGCGTTTCCTCGGTATGGGTTTGGGGGAGAAATTTTTTTTTGTTTCCGCTGCCTTCTCTGCCTCCCCTAAAACCCAACATAGGCTTCCTACACCTATGGTAGATCCTGGTTTCAGATTGTATCCTATTCCTTTCATCATTATTCATTGCTCCAACATGCTGATGTTGAGAAGGAAACCTATTGGAGTTCAACACTTCATCATTAGGGGTTGGTAGTCTAGGTTGCATTGCTAATGCACGATCTACTATGTGTATCATAGTTGTACTAAATTTCTCAAGCAGAGTAGGGAAAGCTGGGCTCTCTATCATGGCTCGGTAAAACTGGGGATGTATAGGTGTATGTTCTTCTCTGCTCAGATCCCATGCATCCCTTCTTGGTGCAACATTGCTGCTTTCTACAGCAAACTCCTCATGACACCCAGTCATCTTCAAGTTCTTCTTCTCCTTTATGAGTAGAAGATACTATCAGATACACTGGAAGACACTAGAATAGAGTCTACTACCTTAGTCCTATGTCTCTGTACACTCAACAAAACTAGAGCTCTGATACGACTTAACTTGTGGCATCCAACTTAATAAAACAAGATTTACTTAAGCGGAAGTGAATCATCTGCAGCGGATTACTAAAAATCACTAAAAATTAAAACTTTTTGCAAAGAGATCCATACATAGGAAAACTCTTTCATCAAGAACCAAAGTATAACATTTACATCCTGGTTCATAAGTACATAACTTATAACATCTCTTCTCGAGGATTACATCATCAACTTCCCTATCAACATTATATACAGACAACATGAGAACCTCGAGGAATCAAGCCAAAATCTTAGAATGATTCATTAAACACTAACTATAAACTCCGAGGACCTGAAAGTATAGAGACAACACATAGGACTACTATCTATATGACTTGATAGACAATATCTCCACCTGAGATATTACTGCTGTCCCTGATGCTGCTGTTCTTATTTCTCTACTATAGGGTTTCCGCCTATTCATCCACGTCCACCTAAAAAGATTAGATCCCATGGGGGTGAGACAATTGTAAATTGCCCCAGTGGGAGATATAACTCTCTGCCAAAACATTGTTATAGGAGTTTATCATAATAAAACTGAACATGAGTTCTTATATATAAACATCAGTATTAATCATTGAATTAATCGAGTAAGGTAATCTCCTTTCCTAAGGAGAGCATTGCATCTTTCCATGATAGAATCATAATTCATCCATCTACTTGCAATGAATATAAAGAGATATGAATAACATCTATCAACTAGAGATGCATAAAAGAAATGTAACATCAGCCAATGAATTTCCGTATTCAATCCTTAAGCAAACATGCTATACAAATGATTACATTTTACAATCACACTTATGCCCTGAGGAGATGAGGTATACCGCTCATACTCCAACCGACCATTGCGAAGTCAAAATTGGTACCATAGAAGGTTAATGGAAGAGCCGGCTTCCAAGACCTCAAACATCTCAGTCAGCGTGAGAAAGCATGCAGGACATATTGTGTCTCTGTTAGATAGCTTTCTAGGGTATACTAGTACTTCGCTATTAGAGTTACAGTGGCGTGCTGCACTCTCTTTGCGATCGGGAGAGTTCATGTCTACCTCCATCGATCTGGCATTAATATCATTGGGAGATGTGTATGACATCTATACCAATAATCGGGAGTTTTGTGATACATCCATCCCAATACATGAAGGATTGAGAGGTTTAATGTTTACCTTCCATCAATCTCTTCACCCAGACGTAAGGATATTATCACCCATTTACCCCCACATATTCAAAATATGTGTTACAGGTTTTTCTGGGGAACTCCCATTTCACCATCACCTATTGCTGACGATGATCGATCTATGGTCAGGGCTCTACATGATATGATCTCACTTGATTAATTAAGTACATCAGCATATTCTTTTAGCATCAGTCAAGTTCTCAAAAAGGAATTATTATGACAATTTCTACAAAGGAACATGTAAGCTCCTATCTATAGATTTACTAGAACTTGTAATATATTGGGATATTAATCCCTAATCTCATTACTTGAGAGTTCACATCTCACAACAACATCATTGTCTTAGTTACCAAAAATGGGTATTCATACCCTCAGTTAATCACTAATCACTGTTACCACTTGTTAGGTAACTATTACCTCTAGGTTCTCAGATCTAGGTATACATGATACTTGTTACACAAGCATCACACATGGCTCACAAGGCCCATTAAGTGTCTTGTCACCTTTCACTAGGAAACAACATACTCATATGACTCATAAAGTCCATGTACGTTTTGTTACTTTTACTAAGCAACAACAACATTAAGGAACACAAGGAAAATCAACATTGTCATTATATAAAAGTCATAGCTCAAATCTGGCTATGATCATCATCTAATGATGTTTGCATAGTTAATGGACATGATGACAGTCATAAAAGTCACTTATCACATCATGTGATACAATAGTAACACCACTATTCCTTTACCAGGATTAGGGTTTACTATCAAATAGGATTTTCCATTCCATTACCCAGTTTAGGGTTAGGATCTCCCATTTCTCATTTGTTAGGGTTTCATGTTTACATCATTAGTTCAACCCTAATATAATGCTCAACCCCTCTAGGAGCATTCAATACTATCATAAGTATTTACTCATGATCATTACTTTCATCATATATCATTTATGAATATCAATTCAAGGTATGAGTTCATCTCTCAACCTTACCATGGTATGTTTATATCATACCCATTATCTTGGCTTAACCCCTTTCTCATAGTGTTTATCCAACACTTATCAAAGTGCATTGAATTCATTACATCGTCATTGTAATAATTTACATCACACACACTACTTGTGTTTCTTATCCAAGTATGTTGGATTAAGATACATCACGGTATATCAACCCTGTAATGCTAAATGTGATATCTATCATGTCTTGATGTATCTATTTTCTCCTCATTTCCATCTTACTTAGGTTAATCAATAATCCTTGTATTAAGGTATTTCCCTCTTAATACTTTTAACCACTCACCTATCACTTTCATTATATGGTGCATAGATTACACATTAGATTTGTCCAACTATCTTTAATGATATGGACTTATCTTAATGTTTTAGCATTGTTGATATAGAATAAACTATTATCAACCACTTTATGTATTTCAACTCTTAGGATGTTATCCACATCATTATTGAGTGTTGCATACATCATTCCTAAGAATTTCATGTTCTCATCTTTGTAAGGTATATAGGGTTGTTACTCATGCATGGAGTTAGATATATAATGATCTAGGCATCATATTGTCCCTTATATCCTTATTCACTAGAGTATCAACATTACCATTCAAATGGTTCATCAATTTTACCCTTCTTGGATGTAACATCCTCATCTTACTTGATTATATTATCCATTCCCTACTTTAATGTATTGGCCATTATACCATCACTAGGGTTTCATATATCATTACATGGCCTCACCCTGGATTTGAGTCTTGCATCATATCATTACATCACGGTTCCACATAACATCATTCTAATTTAGGGTTTCAAATGGGATTACCCTAGATTAGGGTTTCACATTCAATAACCCACAATTAGGGTTCACTATTCATCCCAATTAGGGTTTTGTATGGCATTATCCGGAATTAGGGTTACTCATGTCATCACCCTTAATTAGGGTTACATCCTTACCTTAGATTACAATTACATCTAGCATTGTCCTAAATTAGGGATTAGGGATCAACAACCTTCTTGATTAGGGTTTCATGATCTCTTTATTAAGGATCATACCCTAATTTCATAATTATCCAAATTGAAGGTGTTAAGGCTTGACCTTTACATGTTTATTATACATGTATGAGTTCCTCTCTCTCTCTCTCTCATCCTCTCTAGGATATTAACTATGTCAAACTTGGCTAAATTAGATCAACCAATCCTTCACTTAAGAACATTCAATAAGGATAGACATAGTATATTGAAGTATTGCTTATTTAAGCTTCAAGGATTAACTCATCTATTATTACCAATCACTTGGTACCCTAAAGGTACAATCCTAGTGATTTTCATTAACATAAATCAGTAAAAATTATTGGGTCAATTGGTCATTCATAACATTAAGTTATCAATTGATTTGATCACTTTATGTTACCAAACGATCTTGACCCTTTGATCTCTAAACGGTTTGAAACCGTTTAGGCAAATTGCCTTTGAAACCAAATGGGCTTGGGTCGCCAAACGGTTTGAGACCGTTTGGTCCTAAATGATCTTGAGACCATTTGGACTCAAATGGTATTGAGACCATTTGGGCTCAAACGATCTTGAGACTATTTGGTCCAAACCATCTCGAAACTGAATGGACCAAAAAGTCCTTTCAACACTTACACGATTCATGAATTTAGTGGATGAACTGATTATCAATTGAGTCCTTGATTTAATTACCACTTGAACTATTGAATCAACCTTCAATTAGACCATCAATTAGGGTTTGGAACCCAATTGATCTAGGATTTCAACTCAAGGAACCTTCAATTTAGACTTGGAATCGAATAGCCATCAATGATCAACATTGCGGAATTGATTCCATTGCAACTAATGAATCATTATCAACTTTTTGATATGACCAGACCCCAAACGGTATTGAGGTCGTTTGGATGACCTCAAAACGGTCTGGAGACCTTTTGCCTCATCCTAACCTTGGATTTTTTGAAATTCCATTAGGGTTTAGATCATTAGATTGATCATCAAATCATCACTTAATTGCATTTCAATTTGGTATCTCTGGACCTTCAATTACTCAACCATACTTAAACCTAGACCTCCAAACGGTATTGGGTGACCCCCAAACGATCTTGAGACCGTTTGGGTGACCTCCAAATGGTATTTAGACCGTTTGGGCTCAATCACCCAAAAATCTAAGTTAACCAAATTGAATTTCAGCACTTAACCCGATTAGGGTTTGCTAATTGATTAACCTTCAACTGATGAACCCTTTGGATTAAACAATAAAATTTGATGGGTCATCAACCATCACCATTAACATAAGAATTCCCAAATGGTCAACCATGGTCAACTCTCCCAAATGGTTTGAAACCATTTAACTTCAAATGGTTTGATAAAATCGTTTGCTTTCAAACGATTTTGGTTGAAACTGAATGAGCAACATGTTGAAACCGAATGAAACAAAATTCTTTGGGAAAAGTGTCCAAGATGATGTCTTCATCATATACCATCGTTCATGTAACTGCTAGTACACCTGATTTCATGGAAATTCTATTTTCAACACACAATTAATTAAGAAGATGAAGGAATCAACGAAATTGCAAGATTAATAGTTGAATAACAATGTAGAGGGGTTCAAGTTATATAACCCGCCTCCAATTGTGCTCAAAAGTTTCAAGATCACGTAAAAAATGGTGGATGCAACTCCTTTCACTATCCTGAGGCTCTTCCTCAAGCTTTGAGTGAATAGGAATGGTTAGAATTGAACTGGAAATCGAGATAGGAAGAAATCATGCATTGATTTGTGATTTCCACCATGGATTCAAGGTGAAAGAGGGTCAAGAAGCTTATCAACAGGTTGGGGCTCGTTCTCCTCTTGATACCAAGCTCCCAAGGTCGTTTTGAAAGCAAAGGGTGGAAGTGAATTCGAAATTCCCCCTTTACTCTATGGATAAATGAACTTATATACAATTTTTATTAAAAATTCGATTAGGAGAGAGAAAGTAGGAATTATCTCCCCCTTATACTTTCCACTTTACCCCTTATCTTCCTTAGGGACGAGGCTATCCTCTTTGACTCTTATTCCACTAAATTATCCTCAATTTAAAGAAAAGCAAATTAAGCACCTTAATCCATTTAATAGTAATATCCATAAGTGAGTGGACATTTCTTTTTCTTATAATAATTTGAGTGGGTTTTTCACCTCCTTGAGAGATTCCATGGCCCTTTCAAGGAAAAAGAACGTCAACACATATCTGAATTCAACCATTTCAATTTTTGTTGAAGGGCATTTTAATTAATAAATTTATTTTTGCATTATATTGAATTAGGGTTTCAATTATGCTTAAATCTTGATTATTTTAATATCAAGATTCTCTCTCCTCCAAATTAATTCAAATGAGGCTACCCTCACATTTTATCTTTTCTAGATGATGCCAAGAAACATAAGGGATCTTATTGAAGTGGTAATTTGCATATTGAACTCTAGGTTTTGGTAAATTGCAGTTTACACCAAAACTAGGTTTTAATGCACAAACATTGCTTTATCAGCTCCTTCTTGGTACTCATGCTTGTGAAAGCCATACCACTACATAATAGTCAGTCATATGATGTTTCAACATATGAGGAACATTTTTTCATGTAATATTTGCAAGTTAACCCCTCAATTTTGGGTAATTTGTACTTTAGTCCAAAATAAGCAAACATTGCTTCAACATTATCCAAACAGGGCCAAAATTGAAACATAGGTTCCTATTGGTCCTTAATTACTTTTCACAAGATAAAATTAAGGATCTAATTAACTTTATTAAGTAAAACTCCCAGGGTTAAGGCATAACCCAGGTAAGGGATGTTACAAATTATAAACCCCTTACAAGGATTTCGTCCCCGAAATCCCAGATAAAGGAAGACAAATATTATTTATTCATCATACTACCTAATCTCCACATAACATTTCATTGTTATGGAGACACCATAAATCTTTGATCAACACCAAGTTATTCCACACAAATTTATCATGGAATAATTCACACAAGACACATACTCCACTGTCCTTTTTATTATTGATTGTGGAGTTGATTCTGTGTCAGGTAACACTTTCCTTATTACTTTTACTAACTATCTCATTAGTTGTACATTTTATCATCATAAGGAGAAGTTACTTATCAATTAAGAATTTAACTAAAATTTATCTTTAATTTTTATGTTTATGTAAAGCACAAACCCCTAACATGTGATGTTCTTACTATTTTACATGATTAATCTGATTTCATGGTTGACTATTCCAGGTAGTCAACATAAATCATCTGATATTTCTTTAGATACCAGGATCTCTTACCTTGGTATCTATCACATGTGTTGAAAACACATCACCTATTTATCTTCCTTTTAGCTTGGGACATCAATTGTTACATATATTTTCACCTTGGAACCAAAGTCCAAGATAAACTGATACTTATCTAAGTATTCATCATATGAACATTTTTATCTTATACACATCAAGTGTCCTAAGACCTACTTGATTGCCATGTCCTCGGAAGGAAAGAAAACAAGGAATCATATTCCTTTTATTATTATTTCATTATTCTTCAACTATTCATGAATCATTTACTCTTTTTCTCATCCTAGGTTCCTTGCCCTCTGCACAGGAATTTCTAAGGATGATCACATGATATTATTCCTTTATTTGTTATTATGTAACATGTTTATAAGCATCTTATGATCTCATCACATTTCCCATTTCCTCATTATGGGAAACAATCTTTATTATATTTACAAACTTTATTGGACAAGGATCATCTCTCTTGTTCCCATTCTTATCTTATAAGGAGTATACTTCTTACTTCCTCATACACACATACTCATATAGATTATCTCAGATTTCTCTTTATTGTACTTAGGATATGACACCTTTATACATACCATATTTAAAATTTCATGATACTCGTTAGATTGTCTCAGAATGACTGCTTGATCAGAGTAATTAAAAAGATAACAATCTAGAAGTTTCCATACTCACTTTATCATCAATAGTTGTATACCTGGCCTGAGTATATAAATACTGAGATTAAGTAGTATGCACTTTATACATTATCACATTCCTTACTTTACATATTATCACAAGCATAAGATTTAACATTCCTGGATTTTATCCAGGTATCTCTTCTATACCTCATCCTTTTTCATAGAGGTAAGAATAATATAAAACATCTATAATGTTACTGTACAAAATGTAAGTCCTCACAGGACCATTCAAGTAAAGCTCAATCAACTACTTTCTTGATTTAACTCAGAAAACCACAAAATGACATATTAGAATAACATTATTTTGTCTAACTTGTCATAATTCATGGATAGTTCACTGCCTCAGGCTGATTTTGCCTTAGAGGTTGATTCATCATAACATTTCTTGCTGATCAATATCTTGCTAGATGTCCTACCTGTCTACATTGGTAGAAAATTATGGGCTTTAGATGTGGTCTAGAAGGTTCTTTACCCTTTCCAAGTAGCCATTGCCTTGGTGTATTAGACATTGGCTGTACTAGTGGTGCCAAGAACTTTCCCTTTTTGGAACTACTAGGCCTCTGTTCCTGGGTTTGGATAGGCCTTTTCTCAATTCTTCCTTTATATTCCTTTTTTGGACAAATAGGTCGGATATGTCCAGGCTTCCTACACCTATGGTAGATCCTGGTTTCAGATTGTATCCTATTCCTTTCATCATTATTCATTGCTCCAACAGGCTGATGTTGAGCAGGAAACCTATTGGAGTTCAACACTTCATCATTGGGGGCTGGTAGTCTAGGTTGCATTGCTAATGCGCGATCTACTATGTGTATCATAGTTGTACTAAATTGCTCAACAAGAGTAGGGAAAGCTGGGCTCTCTATCATGGCTAGGTAAAACTAGGGATTTGCAGGTGTATGTTCTCCTTTGCTCTGATCCCCTGCATCCCTTCTTGGTGCAACATTGTAGCTTTCTGCAACAAACTCCTCACGAGACACAGTCATCTTCAAGTTCTTCTTCTCCTTTATGAGAAGAAGATACTATCAGATACACTGGAAGACACTAGAATAGACTCTACTACCTTAGTCCTATGTCTCTGTAGACTCAGCGAGCCTAGAGCTCTGATACCACTTAACTTGTGGCATCCAACTTATAAAAACAAGATTCACTTAAGAGGAAGTGAATCATTTGTAGCGGATTACTAAAAATCACTAAAAATTAAAAAATTTTGCAAATAGATCCATACATAGGAAAACTCTTTCATCAAGAACCAAAGTATAACATTTACATCCTGGTTCATAAGTACATAACTTATACCATCTCTTCTCGAGGATTACATCATCAACTACCCTATCAACATTATATACAGACAGCATGAGAACCTCGAGGCATCAAGCCAAAATCTTAGACTTATTCATTAAAACACTAACTATAAACTCTGAGGACCTGAGAGTACAGAGACGACACATAGGACTACTATCTATATGACTTGACAGACAGTATCTCCACCTAAGATATTACTGCTGTCCCTGATGCTACTGTTGTTCTTTCTCTACTATAGGGTTTCTGCCTCTTCATCCACGTCCACCTAAAAACATTGGATCCCACTGGGGTGAGACAATTGTAAATTGCCCCAGCGGGAGATATAACTCTCCGCCAAAACATTTTTATAGTAGTTTATCATAATAAAACTAAACAAGAGTTCTTATATATTAACATCAATATTAATCATTGAATGAACAGAGTAAGGTAATCTCCTTTCCTAAGGAGAGCATTGCATCTTTCCATGATAGAATCATAATTCATCTATCTACTTGCAATGAATATAAAGAGATATGAATAGCATCTATCAACTAGAGATGCATAAAAGAAATGTAACATCAACCAATGAATTTCCGTATTCAATCCTTAAGCAAACATGCTATATAGATGATTACATTTTACAATCACACTTATGCCCTAAGGAGATGAGGTATACCTCTCATACTGAAACCGACCATTACGAAGTCAAAATCGGTACCATACAAGGTCAATGGAAGAGCTGGATTCCAAGGCCTCTCACATCTCGGTCAGTGAGAGACAACATGCAGGACATCTTGTGTCTCTGCTAGATAGCTTTCCAGGGTATACTGGCACTTCTCTATTAGAGTTACAGTTGCGTGCTGCACTCTCTTCGCGATCAAGAGATTTCATGTTTACCTCCATCGATCCGACATTAATATCATTGGGAGATGTGTACGACATCTATCCCAATCATAGGGAGTTTTGTGATACATCCATCCTGATACATGAAGGATTGAGAGGTTTAATGTTCACCTTCCATCAATCTCTTCACCCGGACGTAAGGATATTTTCACCCATTTACCCCCGCATATTCAAAATATTCGTTCTGGGTTTTGCCACGGAGAACCCATTTCACTATCACCTATTGCTGATGATGATCGATCGATGGCCAGGGCTCTACATGATATGATTTCATTTGATTAATTAAGTACATTAGCATATTCTTTTAGCATCAGTCAAGTTCTCAAACATGAATTATTATGACAATTGCTACGAAGGAACATGTAAGCTCTTATCTATAGCATTACCATAACTTGTAATTCATTGGGATCTTAATCCCTAATCTATTTACTTGATATTTCACATCTCACAACAACATCATTGTCTTACTTATCAAAACTGGGTATTCATACCCTCAGTTCATCACTAATCATTGTTACCACTTGTTAGGTAACTATTACCTCTAGGTTCTCAGACCGAGGTATACATGATACTTGTTATACAAGCATCACACATGGCTCACAAGGCCTATTAAGTGTCCTGTCACCTTTCACTAGGCAACAACTTACTCATATGACTCATAAAGTCCATGTACGTTTTGTTACTTTTACTAAGCAACAACAACATTAAGGCACACAAGGCCAATCAACATTGTCATTATATAAAATTCATAGCTCAAATCTGGCTATGATCATCATCTCATGATGTCTGCATAGTTAATGGACATGATGAAAGTCATAAAAGTCACTTATCACATCATGTGATACAATAGTAACACGGCTATTCCTTAATCAGGATTAGGGTTTACTATCAAATAGGATTTTCCATTCCATTACCCAGTTTAGGGTTAGGATCTCCCATTTCTCATTAGTTAGGGTTTCATGTTTACATCATTCGTTC
This sequence comes from Alisma plantago-aquatica, assembly GCA_963693085.1. Taxonomy (NCBI): domain Eukaryota; kingdom Viridiplantae; phylum Streptophyta; class Magnoliopsida; order Alismatales; family Alismataceae; genus Alisma; species Alisma plantago-aquatica. Next base: position 802,377,991 of record OY856413.1, on the reverse strand, counting down.
AACCCTAATATATTACTCCATCCCTCTAGCAGCATTCAATACTAAGATAAATATATACTCATGATCTTTACTTTCATCATATATCATTTATGGATATCAATTCAAGGTATGAGTTCATCTCTCAACCTTAGCATGCTATGTTTATGTCATACCCATTATCTTGGCTTAACCCCTTTGTCATAGTGTTTATCCAACACTTATCAAAGTGCATTGAATTCATTACATCTTCATTGTAATAATTTACATAACACACACTTCTTGTGTTTCTTATCCAAGTATGTTGGATTAAGATACATCAAGGCATATCAACCCTGGAATGCTAAATGTGATATCCATCATGTCTTGATGTATCACTTTTCTCCTCATTTCCATCTTACGTAAGTTAATCAATAAACCTTGTATTAAGGTATTTCTCTCTTAATACTTTTAACCACTAACCTATGACTTTCATTATATAGTGCATAAATTACACATTAGATTTGTCCAACTATATTTAATGATATGGACTTATTTTAATGGTTTAGCATTGTTGATATAGAAAAAATATTATCAACTAATTTATGTATTTCAACTCTTAGGATGTTATCCACATCATTATTTAGTGTTGCATACATCATTCCTAAGAATTTCATGTTCTCATCTATGTAAGGTATATAGGGTTGTTACACATGCATAGAGTTAGATATATAATGATCTAGGCATCATCTTGTCCCTTATATCCTTATTCACTACAGTATCAACATTAACATTCAAATGGTTCATCAATTTTACCCTTCTTAGATGTAACATCCTCATCTTACTTGATTATATTAGCCATTCCCTACTTTAGTGTATTGGCCATTATACCATTACTAGGGTTTCATATATCATTACATGGCATCACCCTGGATTTGAGTCTTGCATCACATCATTACATCAGGGTTCCACGTAACATCATTATAATTTAGGGTTTCACATGGCATTAACCTAGATTAGGGTTTCACATTCAATAACCCACAATTAGGGTTCACTATTCATCCCAATTAGGGTTTTGTATGACATTATCCAAAATTAGGGTTACTCATGTCATCACACTTAATTAGGGTTACATCCTTACCTTAGATTAGGATTACATCTAGCATTGTCCAAAATTAGGTATTAGGGCTCAACAACCTTCTTGATTAGGGTTTCATGATCTCTTTATTAAGGATCATACCCTAATTTCATAATTATCCAAATTGAAGGTGTTAAGGCTTGACCTTTACATGTTTATTATACGTGTATGAGTTCCTCTGTCTCTCTCTCATCCTATCTAGGATATTGACTATGTCAAACTTTGCTAAATTAGATCAACCAATCATTCACTTAAAAACATTCAATAAGGATAGACATAGTATATTGAAGTATTGCTTATTTATTCTTCAAGGATTAACTCATCTAATATTACCAATCACTTGGTACCCTAAAGGTACAATCCTAGTGATTTTCATTAAGATAAATCAGTAACAATTATAGGGTAAATTGTTCCTTCATCACATTAAGTTATCAATTGATATGATCACTTTATGTTACCAAACAATCTTGACCCTTTGATCTCTAAACGGTTTGAAACCGTTTAGGCAAATTGGCTTTGAAACCGTATGGGCTTGGGTCTCCAAATGGTTTGAGACCATTTGGTCCCAAATGGTCTTGAGTCCGTTTGGACTCAAATGGTCTTAAGACCGTTTGGGCTCAAATGGTCTTGAGACCGTTTAATCCAAACCATCTCAAAACCGAATGGACCAAAAAGTCCTTTCAACACTTAAATGATTCATGATTTCAATGGATGAACCGATTATCAATTGAGTCCTTGATTTATTTACCACTTGAACTATTGAATCAACCTTCAATTATACCATCAATTAGGGTTTTGAACCCAATTAATCTAGGATTTCAACTCAAGGAACCTTCAATTAGGGCTTGGAATCGAATAGCTATCAATGATCAACATTGTGCAATTTATTCCATTGCAACTAATGATTCATTATCAAATTTTTGATATGACCAGACCCCAAATGGTCTTGAGGTCGTTCGGATGAACTCAAAATGGTCTTGAGACCATTTGCCTCATCCTATCCTTGGATTTTGTGAAATTCCATTAGGGTTTAGATCATTAGATTGATCATCAAATCAACACTTAATTGCATTTCAATTTGGTATCTCTAGACCTTCAATTACTCATCCATACTTAACCCTAGACCTCCAAACTGTATTGAGACCGTTTGGGTGACCTTCAAACGGTCTTGAGACCGTTTGGGCTCAATCACCCAAAAATCTAAGTTAACCAAATTGAATTTCAGCACTTAACCCGATTAGGGCTCGCTAATTGATTAACCTTCAACTGATGAACCATTTCGAATTAATCAATAAAATTTGATGGGTCATCAACCATCACCATTAACATAATAATTCCCAAATGGTAAACCATGGTCAACTCTCCCAAACGGTTTGAAACTATTTAACTTCAAACAGTTTGATAAAACTGTTTGCTTTCAAACGATTTTTGTTGAAACCGAATGAGCAACATGTTGAAACCGAATGAAACACAATTCTTTGGGAAAAGTGTCCAAGATTATGTCGTCATCATCTACCCTCGTTAATGTAACTCCTAGTACATCTGATTTCATGGAAATTCCATTTTCAACAAACAATTAAACAAGAAGATGAAGGAATCAACGAAATTGCAAGATTAATAGTTGAATAATAATGTAGAGGAGTTCAAGTTATATAACCCACCTCCAATTTTGCTCGAAAGCTTCAATCTCACATAACAAATGGTTTATTCAACTCCTTTCACTATCCCAAGGCTCGTCTTCAAGATTTGAGTGAAAAGGAATGGTTAGAATTGAAGAGGGAATCGAGATAGGAAGAAATCATGCATTGATTTGTGATTTCCACCATGGATTCAAGGTGAAAGAGGGGCAAGAAGCTTACCAACAGGTTGGGTCTCGTTCTCATCTTGCTCCCAAGCTCCCAAGTTCGTTTTGCAAGCAAAGGGTGGAAGTGAATTCGAAATTCCCCCTTTACTCTATGGATAAATGAGCTTATATGCATTTTTTATTAAAAATTCAATTAGGTGAGAGAAAGTAAGAATTATCTCCCCCTTATCCTTGCCACTTTCCCCCTTATATTCCTTAGGGACGAGGCTATCCTCTTTGAATCTTATTCCACTCAGTTATCCTCAATTTAAAGAAAAGAAAATTAAGCACCTTAATCCATTTAATAGTAATATCCATAAGTGAGTGGATATTTCTTTTTCTTATAATAATGTGAGTGGGTTTTTCACCTCCTTGAGATATTTCGTGGCCCGTGCAAGGCACAAGAACGTCCAAACATATCTGAATTTAACCATTACAATTTTTGTTGAAGGTCATTTTAATTAATAAATTTATTATTGCATTAAATTGAATTAGGGTTTCAATTATGCTTAAATCTTGATTATTTTAATATCAAGATTCTCTCTCCTCCAAATTAATTCAAATGAGGCGCCCCTCACATTTTATCTTCTCTAAATGATGCCAAGAAATATAAGACACCTTATTTAAGTGGTAATTTGCATATTGAACTCTAGGTTTTGGATAAATTGCACTTTACACCAAAACTAGGTTTTAATGCACTAACATTGCTTTATTAGCTCCTTCTTGGTACTCAGGCTTGTTCAAGCCATAACACTATATCATACTCATTCCTATGATGTTTCAACATACGAGGAACATTTTTTCATGTAACATTTGCAAGTTAACCCCTCACTTTTGGGTAATTTTGGCTTTAGTCCAAAATAAGCAAACATTGCTTCAACATTATTCAAACATGACCAAAATTGAAACATAGGTTCCTCTTGGGCCTTAATTACTTTTCTCAAGATAAACTTAAGGATCTAATTAAATTGATTAAGCAAAACTCCCAGGGTTAAGGAATAACCTAGGTCAGGGATGTTACCAATTATAAACCCCTAACAAGGATTTCGTCCCCAAAATCCCAGATAAAGGAAGCCAAATATTATTTATTCATCATACTACCTAATCTTCACATAACATTTCATTGTTATGGAGATACCATAAAGCTTTGATCAACACCAAGTTATTCCACACAAATTTATCATGGAATAATTCACATGGGACACATACTCCACTGTCCTTTTTATTATTGATTGTGGAGTTGATTCTGTGTCAGGTAACACTTTCCTTATTACTTGTACTAACTATCTCATTAGTTGTACATTTTATCATCATAAGGAGAAGTTACTTATCAATTAAGAATTTATCTTAAAGGTAACTTTAATTTTTATGTTTATGTAAAGTACAAACCCCTAACATGTGATGTTCATACTATTTTACATGATTAATCTGATTTCATGGTTGACTATTCCAGGTAGTCATCATAAATCATCTGATATTTCTTTAGATACCATGATCTCTTACCTTGGTATCTATCACATGTGTTGAAAACACATCACCTATTTATCTTCCTTTTAGCTTGGGACATCACTTGTTACATATATTTTCACCTTGGAACCAAAGTCCAAGATAAACTGATACTTATCTAAGTATTCATCATATGAACATTTTTATCTTATGCACATCAAGTGTCCTAAGACCTACTTGATTTCCATGTCCCCAGAAGGAAAGAAAACAAGGAATCATATTCCTTTTATTATTATTTTACGAGTCTTCAACTATTCATGAATCATTTACTCTTTGTCTCATCCTAGGTTCCTTGCCCTCTGCACATGAATTTCAAAGGATGATCACATGACATTATTCCTTTCTTTGTTATTATCTAACATTTTTATAAGCATCTTATGATCTCATCACATTTCCCATTTCCTCATTATGGGAAAAGATCTTTATTATATTTACAAACTTTATTGGACATGGATCATCTCCCTTGTTCCCATTCTTATCTTATAAGGAGTATACTTCTTACTTCCTGATACACACATACTCATATGAGATTATCCGAGATTTCTCTTTGTTGTACTTAGGATATGAAACCTTTATCCATACAATATTTCAAATTTCATGATACTCATTAGATTGTCTCAGAATGACTTCTTGATCAGAGCAATGAAAAAGATAACAATCTAGAAGTTTCCATACTCACTTTATCATCAATAGTTGTATACCTGGCCAGAGTATATAAATACTGAGATTAAGTAGTATGCACTTTATACATTATCACATTCCTTACTTTACATATTATCACAAGCATAAGATTTAACATTCGTGGATTTTATCCAGGTATCTCTTCTATACCTCATCCTTTTTCATAGAGGTAAGAACAATATAAAACATCTATAATGTTACTATACAAAATGTAAGTCCTCATAGGACTATTCAAGGAAAGCTCAATCAACTACTTTCTTGATTTAACTCAGAAAACCACAAAATGACATATTAGAATAACACTATTTTGTCTAACATGTCATAATTCGTGGATAGTTCACTGCCTCAGGCTGATTTTGCCTTAGAGGTTGATTCATCATAACGTTTCTGGCTAAGAAATCTCTTGCCAGATGTCCTACCTGTCTAAATTGGTAGCAAATTCTGGGCTTTAGATGTGGTCTAGAAGGTTCTTTACCCTTTCCAAGTAGCCATTGCCTTGGTGTATTAGACATTGGCTGTACTAGTGGTGCCAAGAACTTTCCCTTTTTGGAACTACTAGGCCTCTGTTCCTGGGTTTGGATAGGCCTTTTATCAATTCTTCCTTTATATTCCTTTTCTGGACAATTAGGTCTGATATGTCCAGGCTTCCTACACCTATGGTAGATCCTAGTTTTAGATTGTATCCTATTCCTTTCATCATTATTCATTCCTCCAACAGGCTGATGTTGAGTAGGAAACCTATTGGAGTTCAACACTTCATCATTGGGGGCTGGTAGTCTAGGTTGCATTGCTAATCCATGATCTACTATGTGTATCATAGTTGTAATAAATTGCTCAAGCAGAGTATGGAAAGTTGGGCTCTCTATCATGGCTAGGGATGTGCAGGTGTATGTTCTTCTCTGCTCTGATCCCCTACATCCCATCTTGGTGCAACATTGCTGCTTTCTTCAACAAACTCCTCATGAGACCCAATCATCTTCAAGTTCTTCTTCTCCTTTATGAGCAGAAGATACTATCAGATACACTGGAAGACACTAAAACAGACTCTACTACCTTAATCCTATGTCTCTGTAGACTCAGTGAACCTAGAGCTCTGATACCACTTAACTTGTGAAATCCAACTTATAAAAACAAGATTTACTTAAGCGGAAGCGAATCATTTGCAGTGGATTACTGAAAATCACTAAAAATTAAAATTTTTTGCAAAGAGATCCATACATAGGAAAAATCTTTCATCAATAACCAAAGTATAACATTTACATCATCGTTCATAAGTACATAACGTATACCATCTCTTCTCGAGGATTACATCATCAACTTCCCTATCAACATTATATACCGACATCATGAGAACCTCGAGGCATCAAGCCAAAATCTCAGACTGATTCATTAAAACACTAACTAAAAACTCCGAGGACCTGAGGGTATAGAGACGTCACATAGGACTACTATCTATATGACTTGACAAGCAGTATCTCCACCTGAGATATTACTATTGTCCCTGATGGTGCTGTTGTTCTTTCTCTACTATAGGGTTTCTGCCTCTTTGTCCACGTCCACCTAAAAACATTGGATCCCACGGGGGTGAGACAATTGTAAATTGCCCCAGCGGGAGATATAACTCTCTACCAAAACATTGTTATAGCAGTTTATCATAATAAAATTGAACATGAGTTCTTATATATTAACATCAGTATTAATCATTGAATGAACAAAGTAAGGTAATCTCCTTTCCTAAGGAGAGCATTGCATCTTTCCATGATAGAATCATAATTCATCCATCTACTTGCAATGAATATAAAGAGATATGAATAACATCTATCAACTAGAGATGCATAAAAGAAATGTAACATCAGCCAATGAATTTCCATATTCAATCCTTAAGCAAACATGATATACAGATGATTAAATTTTACAATTACACTTATGCCCTGAGGAGATGAGGTATACTGCTCATACTCCAACCGACCACTGCGAAGTCAAAGTCAGTACCATACAAGGTCAATGGAAGAGCCGTCTTCCAAGATCTCTCACATCTCGGTCAACGCGAGACAACATGCAGGACATCTTGTGTCTCTGCAAGATAGCTTTCCAGGGTAAACTGGCACTTCACTATTAGAGTTGCAGTGGCGTGCTACACTCTCTTCGCGATCGAGAGATTTCATGTTTACCTCCATCAATATGACATTAATATCATTGGGAGATGTGTACGACATCTATCCCAATCATCGATAGTTTTGTGATACATCCATCCCGATACATGAAGGATTGAGAGGTTTAATGTTTACCTTCCATCAATCTCTTCACTCGGATGTAAGTATATTTTCACCCATTTACCCCCGCATATTCAAAATATGCATTCCGGGTTTTGTCCTGGAGAACCCGTTTCACCATCACCTATTGCTGACGATGATGGATCTATGGTCAGGGCTCTACATGATATGATTTCACATGATTAATTAAGTACATTAGCATATTCTTTTAGCATCAATCCAATTCTCAAATAGGAATTATTATGACAATTGCTACAAAAGAACATGTAAGCTCTTATCTATAGCTTTACCAGATCTTGTAATACATTGGGATCTAAATCCCAAATCTCATTACTTGAGAGTTCACATTTCACAACAACATCATTGTCTTACTTATCAAAACTGGGTATTCATACCCTCAGTTCATCACTAATCACTATTACCACTTGTTAGGTAATTATTACCTCTAGGTTCTCAGACCAAGGTATACATGATACTTGATACACAAGCATCACACACGGCTCATACGGCCCATTAAGTGTGTTGTCACCTTTCACTAGGCAACAACTTACTCATACGACTCATAAAGTCCATGTACGTTTTGTTACTTTTACTAAGAAAGAACAACATTAAGGCACACAAGGCCAATCAACATTGTCATTATATAAAAGTCATAGCTCAAATCTGGCTATGATCATCATCTCATGATTTCTGCATATTTAATGGACATGATGACAGTCATAAAAGTCACTTATCACATCATGTGATACAATAGTAACACCACTATTCCTTTATCAGGATTAGGGTTTACTATCAAATAATATTTTCCATTCCATTACCCAGTTTAGGGTTAGGATCTCCCATTTCTCATTAGTTAGGGTTTCATGTTTACATCATTAGTTCAACCCTAATATATTGCTCCACCCCTCGAGGAGCATTCAATACTATGATAAGTATTTACTCATGATCATTACTTTCATCATATATCATTTATGAATATCAATTCAAGGTATGAGTTCATCTCTCAACCTTACCATGGTATGTTTATATCATACCCATTATCTTGGCTTAAACCCTTTCTCATAGTGTTTAGCCAACACTTATCAAAGTGCATTGAATTCATTACATCTTCATTGTAATAATTTACATAACACACACTTCTTGTGTATCTTATCCAAGTATGTTGGATTAAGATACATCAAGGTATATCAACCCTGGAATGCTAAATGTGATATCTATCATGTTTTGATGTATCACTTTTCTCCTCATTTCCATCTTACTTAGGTTAATCAATAAACCTTGTATTAAGGTATTTCCTTCTTAATACTTTTAACACTCACCTATCACTGTCATTATATATTGCATAGATTACACATTAGATTTGTTCAACTATCTTTAATGATATGGACTTATCTTAATGGTTTAGCATTGTTGATATAGAATAAACTATTATCAACCACTTTATGTATTTCAACTCTTAGGATGTTATCCACATCATTATTGAGTGTTGCATACATCATTACTAAGAATTCCATGTTCTCATCTTTGTAAGGTATATAGCGTTGTTACACATGCATGGAGTTAGATATATAACGATCTAGGCATCATCTTATCCCTTATATCCTTATTCACTAGAGTATCAACATTACCATTCAAATGGTTCATCAATTTTACCCTTCTTAGATGTAACATCCTCATCTTACTTGATTATATTAGCCATTCCCTACTTTAGTGTATTGGCCATTATACCATCACTAGGGTTTCATATATCATTACATGGCATCACCCTAGATTTGAGTCTTGCATAACATCATTACATCAGGGTTCCACATAACATCATTCTAATTTACGGTTTCACATGGCATTACCCTAGATTAGGGCTTCACATTCAATAACCCACAATTAGGGTTCACTATTCATCCCAATTAGGGTTTTGTATGACATTATCCGAAATTAGGGTTACTCATGTCATCACCCTTAATTAGGGTTACATCCTTACCTTAGATTAGTATCAAATCTAGCATTGTCCTAAATTAGGGATTAGGGACCAACAACCTTCTTGATTAGGGTTTCATGATCTCTTTATTAAGGATCATACCCTAATTTCATAATTATCAAAATTGAAGGTGTTAAGGCTTGACCTTTACATTTTTATTATACATGTATGAGTTCCTCTCTCTATCTCTCTCATCCACTCTAGGATATTGACTATGTCAAACATGACTAAATTAGATCAACCAATCCATCACTTAAGAACATTCAATAAGGATAGACATAGTATATTGAAGTATTGCTTATTTAAGCTTCAAGGATTAACTCATCTAATATTACCAATCACTTGGTACCCTAAAGGTACAATCCTAGTGATTTTCATTAAGGTAAATCAGTAACAATTATAGGGTCAATTGGTCCTTCATCACATTAAGTTATCAATTGATTTCATCACTTTATGTTACCAAACGATCTTGACCCTTTGATCTCTAAACGGTTTGAAACTGTTTAGGAAAATTGCCTTTGAAACCGAATGGGGATGGGTCTCCAAATGGTTTGAGACCATTTGGTCCCAAACGTTATTGAGACCATTTGGACTGAAACGGTCTTGAGACCGTTTGGGCTCAATCGGTCTTGAGACCGTTTGGTCCAAACCATCTCAAAACCGAATGGACCAAAAAGTCCTTTCAACACTTACACGATTCATGATTTCAATGGATGAACCGATTATCAATTGAGTCCTTGATTTATTTACGACTTGAAATATTGAATAAACCTTCAATTAGACCATAAATTAGGGTTTTTAACCCAATTGATCTAGGATTTCAAATCAAGTAACCTTCAATTAGGGCTTGGAATCGAATAGCCATCAATGATCAACATTGTGGAATTGATTCCATTGCAACTAATGAATCATTATCAAATTTTTGATATCACCAGACCCCAAACGTTCTTGAGGTCATATGTATGACCTTGAAACGGTCTTGAGATCGTTTGCCTCATCCTATCCTTGGATTTTGTGAAATTCCATTAGGGTTTAGATCATTAGATTGATCATCAAATCAACACTTAATTGCATTTCAATTTGGTATCTCTGTGCCTTCAATTACTCAACCATACTTAACCCTAGACCTCCAAATGGTCTTGGGTGACCCCCAAACGGTCTTGATACCGTTTGGGTTACCTACAAATGGTGTTGAGACCGTTTGGGCTCAATCACCCAAAAATCTAAGTTAACCAATTTGAATTTCAACACTTAACCCGATTAGGGTTTGCTAATTGATTAACCTTCCACTGATGAACCCTTTGGAATTAATCAATAAAATTTGATGGGTCATAAACCATCAACATTAACATAATAATTCCCAAATGGTCAACCATGGTCAACTCTCCCAAATGGTTTGAAACCGTTTAACTTCAAATGGTTTGATAAAATTGTTTGCTTTCAAATGATTTTGGTTGAAACCGAATGAGCAACATGTTGAAACCGAATGAAACACAATTCTTTGGGAAAAGTGTCCAAGATGATGTCATCATAATCTACCCTCGTTCATGTAACTCCTAGTACATATGATTTCTTGGAAATTCCATTTTCAACAAGCAATTAATCAAGAAGATGAAGGAATCAATGAAATTGCAAGATTAATAGTTGAATAACAATGTAGATGGGTTCAAGTTATATAACCCGCCTCCAATTGTTCTCCAAATATTCATTCTCACGTCAACAATGGTGGATGAAACTCCTTTCACTATCCCAAGGGTCGTCCTCAAGCTTTGAGTGAAAAGGAATGGTTAGAATTGAAGAGGGAATCAAGATAGGAAGAAATCATGCATCGATTTGTGATTTCCACCATGGATTCAAGGTGAAAGAGGGTCAAGAAGCTTACCAACAGGTTGGGGCTCGTTCTCCTCTTGCTCCCAAGCTCCCACGGTCATTTGTCAAGCAAAGGGTGGAAGTGAATTCGAAATTCCCCCTTTACTCTATGGATAAATGAGCTTATATGCAATTTTTATTAAAAGTTCAATTAGGAGAGAGAAAGTAGGAATTATCTCCCCCTATCCTTGCCACTTGCCCCCTTCTCTTCCTTAGGGAAGTAGATATCCTCTTTGACTATTATTCCACTCAATTATACTCAATTTAAAGAAAAGAAAATTAAGCACCTTAATCCATTTAATAGTAATATCCATAAGTGTGTGGATATTTCTTTTTCTTATAATAATGTGAGTGGGTTTTTCACCTCCTTGAGATATTTCGTGGCCCTTGAAAGGAACAAGAACGTCCAAAAATATATGAATTCAACCATTTCAATTTTGGTTGAAGGGAATTTTAATTAATAAATTTATTTTTGCATTAATTTGAATTTGGGTTTCAATTATGCTTAAATCTTGATTATTTTAATATCAAGATTCTCGCTCCTCCAAATTAATTCAAATGAGGCGCCCCTCACATTTTATCTTCTCTAAATGATTCCTAGAAACATAAGGGACCTTATTGAAGTGGTAATTTGCATATTGAACTCTAGGTTTTGGGTAAATTGCACTTTACACCAAAAACTAGGTTTTAATGCACAAACATTGCTTTATCAGCGACTTCTTGGTGCTGAGGCTTGTGAAAGCCTTACCACTACATCATACTCATTCCTATGATGTTTAAACATATGAGGAACATTTTGTAATGTAACATTTGCAAGTGAAACCCTCACTTTTGGGTAATTTGCACTTTAGTCCAAAATAAGCAAACATTGCTTCAACATTATCCAAACAGGACCAAAATTGAAGCATAGGTTCGTCTTGGGCGTTAATTACTTTTCTCCATATAAAATTAAGGATCTAATTAGCTTTCTTAAGCAAAACTCCCAGGGTTAAGGCATAACCCAGGTCAGGGATGTTACAGTAATCCAGTATGATTGAATAGTTATTGCAATGAAATAAGGTCCTAGATGTGAGGAGTTATGAATTAGGGTTCGGTTGTTGAATATAACCCTAAAAACCCTAACTAGTTACAATAGAAATACTAACCCTAATCATGAGAGGGTTGTAACTTGATCACATGATTTTTCTTTTATGGCATGGTGTTGATATTTAAATTGATATCTCTTTTATCATGAGATCTTAACCATGAAAGTATTTTGAGATAATGAGAATAGACAACTCAGGGCTATGGTGATGTGACATTACATAGATTGCATGGGCCATGCATGAGCCATGTGAAATACTTGTACAACAAGTATGATGTTTTTATGGGTCTTATGACCTAGAGATGGTTGTTGCCTAGTGAGAGGTGGCATGGTTTAATATTGAAATAAAGGAATTAGAACCCTATAGCATGTGCTACGGATGATAAGATGAGATTATCAGTAGTGTGTTTAAAGGATTGAAATTCCCAAATAATCGTGGTAAGGTAACAAATATATTTTACAATTGTTATGTGATTTATGGAATGATGTATTACACTGTTCTTTGTAGCTTTGACTTGTGTGGTATATTTGTAACTTGATTGTTGTTATGATACAAATAAGATTGCAGGTTGCCCTAGACATAGAACCATTCAATGTTAGAATTTGCTGGATGGTGAAATGAGTTTAACTCAGAAAGCATATTATTGAATATACGAAGGTGCATAGTTAATCATCTTCCTGCATCCATAAAATAATTATGCAATATGGATGGACAAGAGTGAGCCATTCCATTCCTTAAACAATGGACATGTGTGAGACAATCCTTTTTAGTAATGGACATGAGTTAGACAATTCTGTATATATTAGAATGTCCATGAGTGAGCCAATTCTATTTATCTGAATAGCCATGAGTGAACTATTCTCTAGCGTTGTGACCTGTACCTTGGTGGGCTAGTTGCTTAAATAGTTGACTATCAATAGTTGACTAATATGTCTCTATGTTGTCTCACGTACTGACTGGGAGTTGTAGGTGAGGTCTTAGAGTCCATCTCTCCTTGGACCTTGTATGGCACCGTTGGTAGCCCTTCATAGGGGGCGGTTGGATTTGGGTGGTACGACTGAAATCCTTAGGGAATTTAGTTAGGGCATAAAACATGATGCATTGTATGTACTTGAATGTGAGTGTGTGCATCATAAGCTTGAGCATTGTGTGCCTAAGTATGTGCGTAATCATGAGAATGATTATTGAAACATTCAGTTATCTATGTACCATATTTCTCTTGAGAATGTAATACAAAAATATTGAATGAGGCTGCAATTATATTTATATGACATAATCGGTAGTTCTCATACATGTTGTTCATATTCCTTCCAAGTGATTACTTGATCTACTGTTCAATTGTAGTTATCTGAACTGTTCACTTATGATAATAATCTACCATGCTCATAATATATGGTCAGATCGATTTAGTATAGTGTAATTTACTTTCTATTCTAAATAATAGTATATCAATGATAATAATAATGTTGGCAGAGTGTTATATATCCCACTGGGACTTTTGTGTCACCCCAAAGGTTCTATAACTTTTTAGGTGGACGTGCATGAGAAAGCAGAGATCGTATAAGCTGAGATAGTATAAAAGTAGGAAGAAGACCTGGAATTTTGAGGTGGTGTATTGTCAGTCATGTTTTGTTGTAGATAGAAGTCCTATGTGTCGTCCCTGCACTCTCATGTCCTTAAGGGGATAGTCTCTCTATGGTTTCATGATCAATTTGAGCTTTTGAGTAAAATGTTGTTGTTGCTTATAGTTTACTCATGTACGTATTTTGAGTAATGGTAAAATTATGTTAGATGGATTAATAACACACCATGTTGTATATATGACATGCTTTGGACCTTCTTGTAAAGAGTTTTTTGGTAGCAGATATTTATGGAAAATGGTTTTAATTTTTAGTGATTTTTGATAATCTGTTGTTAATGGTTATTTCCGTGTGATTTTATGTAATTTTGTTGTCAATGTGATAATGGGTGTTACATATGTTGGTATTAGATCTATAGGTTTGATGAGTCTACATGGACATAAGACTAAGGTATTCAGTTGGTTTTAGTGTCCTCCAGTATATCTTATGGTGACTTCTTCCTATACAGAAGAAAGGGGAAAGTATAAAGATGTCTAGAGAACATGATGAACATGTTGTTGAGAGAAATGTTGTTATAATAGGAGAAGGTGCAAGGGATCAGGCTAGAGAAGAATTGTCATGACCCCGCCTCCTGGTAACCCCCAATTAAAGGAGACCAAGAGGTCAGAGCTGTTATCCCAATTTCCCGGATCAATGGTTTGAAAAATAATCAGTAATAATTACTAAATTCTACCATGACTATACTGAAAGATGGAAAAAAAACTTTGCATACCTTTTTCAAAAATTTGGATATGTAACTTCTATCCACATTTGGACTCTAGTCTAACTAATCCTCCTTGCACTTTATTTCTTAATTTCACAATATGCCACTTTACTGTTTGTCCTTTTCAATTTGTGCCTAAAATGCCGACAAACAAAACGTCGGTCAACATAAATGAGTATGCCGGTATGTGGGGGAAACAATAATTGTGTAATTAACTATAACAACATATTACAACCAATTAGTATTTAACAAACAGTTTTACATTTTAAGCATAACTGCTCAATCGATACATACCCTAGCCTCTACACTGTCCCTGCAGTGGACTTGGATGCTACCTTCCTTATGGTAGATCCCCATTAAACCCCTCATGATCCTACCTAATAGGTGAATCAATTTCTAGGATTGATTCGCATGGAAATACCCATAGGTAGCCCACTCCTTAACTCATGGTGTGCTAAAGAGTCGCATGGCACTACACGTGGGTAGCTCAATTCCTAACTCATGATAACCTGATGTCCTACTTAACAAGTAGGCCCTGTACTTGGTTGCCCTTTTCATCATTAGTAAAGCCACAAAGGAGGACCAGGATCTAAGCCAGTCATGTATATATATTTTTAGTGATAATCCTAGTAACTTTATAGTTGCATGAAATAAAAGTCATCCAACTAGTTATTTTTAGGCAAATGATAAAACATCCGGGAATCGCCATGAAACAAAAGTGTTTAACCATAAGAGTAACCACATACCTGATCCAGAGTAACTTGATGTCCAAGTAAGAATATTCAAGAACAATCAATCAAGCAATCAACAATATCCTGAAATTAATGCATAACATCCAAGTGTCATTGCTTTATTCAAAACATCCTCAAGATTGACTTGGATTCCACCTTAGGATTTCTAGACCAACTTTAGGGTTTTATTAGGGTTTTAGCCTCCATATAATTTATTACTTTTAATTCCTTTTTAGTTCACAAACCCTAATTTCAACATCATAGTCCAATTATCATCTTTGTTTTTCAAATTGACAACTCATATTTATAGTTTAATTCATAAAGGAACTCTATTTATCCCTAATTCCACATTTATCCATTAGAAAACCCTAATTACCATATTAAGGGTATTTATCCACAGTTACAAACTTTAATACTCAAAATAGCTTAGAACCATCATATCTCAACTTTATACATGAATTTGATCAATTAAAGCAATTAATAATCTTAATTACTAACATTAGGGTTTCAAGGCCCATCAAAGCTTATTTATGCACGTGGAACCCTAAATTAATCTAATTACGTGTAAAGTTCATCCTTTTAGATCTTAATGTGTCTTTTTATAATTGACAGGTTAATATCAACTTTAACCATCCATATAGCCCTTCTCAATACATTAATCATCTTAAATTAGGGTTTCTTAATCATTAATGCACTAAAGTTGATGACTTCCACTACTTTTAGAATTGCAAGAGGAATTATCTTCTAAACATATTTTTTATGGATTCCTCCCATTTTTCTGAGCAAAATTGATATATTACTTGCTACTATCAGAGTTATGAATAATTAACTACGAATTTCGTAAATTATCTACCTCTTGGCCAATGACAGAGCGCAACATGTCCTTTGTATTCTTTTTTTCCAATGAATCCCTTCACAAGCCTCAGGGGCAAGGAGGTCTTTTCCTCCTATGTCATTCCCTTCCTCGTGCAAGATACCCTATGCCCGACATACGTTGCCTGGCGGTCAACCGCATGGTTGACTTCGCCCCTCTGGTTGTCCAATGCTCCCCGCAAAAGCTCTACGCCTCCGTCCACCATCCTTGGACTAGCTGCAAACACTCCTACCTTATCTGATGGTCAGGGTTGGCCATCCTGCTAACCCGTCCTTGCACTAGAATAGGGCATCTCGCCCGCGTCCTGGTCAGGGTACCTGAAAAGGCTCTACTCGCAGTTGCTTGCATGAACCACGGTGGTTCCTTATCGCGAACTCAACGATGGATTCAGAGTTGATGCACACGGCTTGTGGCCTCTCCCGCATATATAGGGTCATCAACCTATGCTTTCCCATGAATTAGGGGAAACCTGCATAGTTTGGGAAAGGTTTGCAATCCCAGGTCGGTTTGCGTGAAAATTACTCCCGAAGCCAATGGAATTGTTTCCTTCGTTGCACATTGTCCCTACTTTGAGCAAATCTAAAAGGAAGGTCACACTTCCTGGTCATCTGCTTGCTAGAGTTATCGTAGAATTGGGATTGGGATTGGGCCGTTGGATCTTATATCAACGGTCCTTGTATAATCCAAATATCCAGATATACGATTCAAAGATTATTTATTCATTCACTTTGGAAATCTTCTAAAAATCATAAATCAATATTCCTTTATCCCTTTTCAACCAAATTTTAAGGGAAACTTCCTCTTGGCTTTATCTACTATCGTACAAAATTTGAGTCCCAAAATCTAAAGGAAATGGGCTTATATTTGTGTGCAAGTTATCCTTTAATAAAGCTTATTTTAAGCATATTTTCTCTCTCTTAATCTTTTGTTTTCTTCACTGAGATTCCTTTTACCATTAGAAACCATGTGGAGTCGAAATATCATTTATAATGATTCCATTATCCACATATTTCTTATATTTTCAACTTTATCTCAACTTTCCTTCTTAATAATGCTTTATTTGATTTTATCTCTTTATTCCCCTATTATCTTTGCAACTTGGACTCCTTAGAACCAAGAATCCCAATAGTACGAAGTCCACCATTGGAGAATAATTCTTAGCCTTCTAGAGGCTTCTACATCTTTCTTTTCTCATTATCTTACTTATTTCTTTATTAAAAGATTTCTATTTAAGGATTTATCTTTCTCTTTAATTTTTTTTCCTCTTTTCCTATTTCTTTCATTAGAAATCTCATGTAAACGAAATTTACTCAATTGTGGCCATTACTGCCAGTTTCTAGATATTTCTATGTATTTCTCATAAATACTTTGCTTAATATTCATTATCTTGTATCTTTTACTAGTATTTGGACTTTTCTTCTCTTTTATCCATTATTGGATTAACATAATAATAAGAATCATGAAATTCCTATCAAAGGAGTAATTGCAAATAAATCCATCCTTTGAAGAAAAGCATACACTCTTTTCAATTAAGTACATATTCATAAAATCATTACATTATAATTTGGAAAACATATGTAAAAATTGGGGTTGTAACAAGAACGAGGCTTGAGAATCCCTAACTTGATCCAGTCATGATAGAGAACCCTACTTTTCATGTTCTCTTTGGGCAGTTTATGATGACAATATCACACATTATGGATCACATACCTAGGGTACCAGACCCCAATGTAGAAGCTTTGGGTTCTGGTAAGACTTTTGAACCACTACGTCATGTGGGAGCTATAGAATATGTTGGAACAGATGACCTAGCAGATGTAGATGTATGGCTTACTGAGTTGGACAAAGCCTTTAAAATCCTTAGTATCCCGGATGATGATAAGGTCAGGTATGTTGTGTACCTTTTGAAGGGTAGTGTTGGCCACTGGTGGGCCATAGAAGAGGTAAAAAGAAATGATGAAGAGGTTGGTTGGGAGTAATTGCATCGAGAATTCATCTATAAGTACTTTCCACAGACATACTTAGATGAAAAGATCTCACAGTTTGAGAAGATATGACAGGGACCATGACAATTAATGAGTATGAGGCTAAGTTTATGAAACATTTATGATTTTTTGCTCAAATGGCTGCTACTGAATTCAAAAGGATCTAACTTTTGAGAAAGTACTAAATGCTGAGATGTCTACCTCAGTAGCTTCTTTGGAATGTAGGGAAAGTTTTTCCACATTTATGGAATCTATGAGAAGATATGAAAGAACTATGATAGGGAAGCATGAGGAAAGCATTAAAAAGAGGTCTATACAATCTCAGGAGCAATCTATTGGTGATTCTAAATAGCCAAAGTTTTCAATACCTCCATTTCAGTAAGTATCTAGTGTACCAACACGGTCGTCGCCAAGTAAGGAAAGAGGATGGAGTTTACCTCCATTTGGAGCCTCAAGATAGTGATGGGATCGGTAAGACCATGGTATCAGAGTAAGACATGTTATAGGTGTGGATAGGTTGGGGATACCAGGACGTTTTGTCCACAAAGGCACAATGGGGTTACACAACAAAAAAGACAACATCAACAAGGTTCACAAGGACCACAGTTCAGTGGAACAAGAAGACGTGGATGCAGATAGGCATCACAAACAGGTTCATCTACTCCATGTAGTAGAGGACGAGGGTGATAGCAGGAAACATCTAGACTCTATGCGTTGAGTCATCCTGAAACACCAAATGACCTATAAGGGGTAATAGGTCAGATATAACTTTTCTATTCTGACTTATTTTCTCCTTATTCTGTCGGTTAATCATAAGAGAGATAGTTGTAGTTGAGTTTCCTTTGAATTATTCTTATGGGAACATAAGAAAGAGACGCTTGTAGAAAACTAGAGATACCAAGTCTTAGAACTTAAAAATAATATAAAAAAAGTGTATACTACCTAATCTTAATGTTTGAATACCCTAGCCATGTATTTGAAAATTGTAGACAAGGTAAGTATGGGACTCTTAGACTACTACCTTTATGGGACTCTTAGATTGCTACCTTTAGAACTTAAAAATAATATAAAAAAAGTATATACTACCTAATCTTAATGTTTCAATACCCTAGCCATGTATTCAACTATTGTAGACAAGGTAAGTATGGGACTCTTAGATTGCTACCTTTATGATTACTCTGATGAAGTAGACATTTTTATACAATCTAAAGAGTATGATGAAATAGGAAATGTGGAACATAAATTCTTACCACATTCTAAATTGCAATAATATGGAACCTGAGTTAATCTCGAACCAACTTATGGACAATATAAGATTTTTAATATAAGAATATTGCTTAGTCATATGTAAGTTTACTATTTTGAGATTACTTTGGCTAGCTTCATAAAGTTTAAGAAAGAGTTAAAAGAGGAAGTACCTTTCTCTTTCTCTTAAGATTTTGGGGATGAAATCCTTGTTAGAGGTTGATGACTTGTAAAACTCCCGACTTGGGTTTTGGGATAACCCTCTTTGTTTTTCTTAAGTAAGTTGTTTAAAACTTTAATATAATCCTTTGATGTGTTTTACTAACATGTGTCACACCTATGTTTCATGTTTGGTCCCGTTTGAATAATGATTGTACAATGATTACTTGTTTTGGACCATAGTCCAATTTACCCAAAGTAAGGAGTTAACATGCAAATTACCATCTCTAGAGTGTCACTTTTCTCTCTGATCGTCATCAAGAGGAGAGAGAAAGGAGGGGTGCCTTGTTTGAGTCTTGGGTGAGTGATAGAACTCTTGATGGTTAAAGAACTAAAGAATGTTGAGAACCTTGAACCCTAAATAAGGTTGTGTCGAGTTGTGAAGAGTATATGGGAGTGCCTATCAGCTTGGAAGCCATAGAGGAGCTCCCATATTGGTTTAACAACTTTTTGGAAGTATTCATATTGGGCTAATCACCTTAAGTAAGTAAAGAATATCAGTTTAGAAGTTCCTTGCAAATGTTGTATCGATTTGCATATAAAGTGATATCGAGTTGTGATATCTTGTCAAGCAAGATACCCAATGGATGATATATCATCCTTGAATTATCCACAAGTGTTTTGAATGTCAAGATAATCATGGATGCATGGAGTCACCATGCATGGACATGTTTCACCCAAGTGCATATGGTGATGACACTTCACATACACTCTCTTTCATGACCCTCAACTATATATGTTATAACCTCAATTTCTTAAGAATGTAGTAAGAGATGTAATTCTCTTTTAAAGAATAAAAGTTATCTATTTTTTGTTTTGTGATGGATTTCATGTGAAATGGCCTTGATTGATTGATATTGGGCTTTGTTGGCCATTGAGCCCAATTGAAAAGAAAAGAGAAATAAAAAGGAAAAGGATTTAATTAATAAAAGGGAAATATGAGAAATAGACAATTAAAAGAGGATAAAGGCAATTAGATATTCCCCAATATGGGAATCCGTGCCTTTAGGATTTCTTGAGGTCCAAGGGACCCAACATAACAAGATAATGACAAAGGGAAAAGAATTGCTAATTAATTTTAATTAATTAATGGATAACTTAAGAGGGAAGGTAACCTTCTCATCCATTGGAATTTGTTTCCCAAATTCTGTAAAGAGCTAGATAATGTCAAGATGAACTTTCCCTTAAAATTTTAGATAAAAATGAGCTATGGTTTAGAAGATATGAATTTCTCAAGATATAGCATTAATTTAGCAAATAGGAAAATATATTTCCTTTTGGTTGATCGCGAGCAATGGGAACCATTAGATCTTGATCCAACGTTGGACGCTCATCGTCTAAGTCCCACTAGGACTAGGACTCTGTGAATTATAGAGGGTCTTTCCTATCATGTTTCCTCACAATCCAGGGAGTGTGCACGCATGATAATGATTGCTTTGGACTCAGAGGAGGAAAACGATCAAAATCAACCCTACTTTGTAGGGGATTGGCTGCCTATTGGGAGAATTCCCAATATGGCAGGAACCTGCCCCGACCCTATATATAGGGGAGGGTGAACAAGAGAACCAACATCTCCTTTTGCTACCCTAATCTCTGCAGAAGAGCACGTAGAGTGTTTTAGTGCCTTCAATTTCCCCAATCACCCTAACCTGCACTCTCGACACCTCGGTAAAACTCACTAGAGTTTGGTGAGTAGGGGGAGGTCTTGGTGAGTTCCGGGCGAGCAATTGAGGCCGCAGGAAAGTTCAACGGAGGAAGATGAAGCCTCCTGGACCATTGGCGTGCTCACAGACAAACGGGATTGAGGAGTCAACGCTCGAGATGACCACGAACTTGTTGTACCTCGGCGCCAGGAAGAAGAAGACCTCATGGTCTTTTACCAAGTTTCCCCTCCACACCTTCTTTATAGGTAAGGGCATTTCCATCCTTCTACTTCTTTTGATCACAAAGAAAAGGCACGCGTGTCCTGGACCGTTGGATCCTGAGTGGACCAGCGGACCATGGATCGGGTGATCCTTGTTTTTCTGAAAATAGCAAATAAATCAATAAAAAGGAATTTTCTTGATAAAATCATATCTTTTCATAGAAAACTTGGATGAGGAAAGTTAATACATGAAAAATGGTCACAAAATGTGATGAATAGGTTAAAAATAGTTTGAAAGCCTAAATCTATCTCTTTTAACAAAAGTGTATTATTTTGATGAAAAGGGTGTTAATTTGTGGTTAGAAACCCTAATTGTTAACCAAGGATAGATTTAATATTGCAAATAGATTAATTCAAGCATGGTTAACTTGTTTAATGATTAAGATGAATTTTAACCTGTTTTAAAGATAGAATTGCAAGGATTAGGGTTTTAAACTTAATATGATGATTAATATGCTTAGAAACTCTAAATAAGCGAAAAAGAAAAGAAAAGTGTTTATAATCCAAAATTAGGGTTTCATGTTGCTAAAAGATGATCCTAGAATCTTTTGTGAAAGAAAGATGATATAATTAGGGTTTGTAAGTTATTTTATAATATTAGGGTTTAAAGTAATAATAATGAAGTGGAACCCTTATTATGCTCATAACCCTAAAAAGGACTAATAACCTTAGGAAACAACTAAGATTAATAGATCATGATGACATGATTAATGACAGGAAAATTGGATGCCTTTTTCAGTATCAACTTGTGTATACTTGCTTGATTTCTTGATTGGTTGAGTTATTTCTGCATTCAAGTCAACTTGATAGGTATGTGGTTAATTATGGTTAATTGCTTTAGTTTCCCAAAGGTTTTCCGGATGAATTGATTACATTGATTACAATTAACTAGTTTGGATGTTCATAATTGAAAATTATAAAGTCACTACGATTACCACAACAATAAATAAAGTGTGTATTCTCGCACCTACGTTCCACCTTGATGGATGATGCAAAAAGGGCAAGCCCAGGAGGGAAGTCCAGTGGGCATCATGAGAAGTGACCCCAGACACCAAACTCAGGAATGTGAAGGTGGTCTATGTTGCATGACTAAAGGGCACCATGAGAGGTGACCCTAGGCACCAAGCTTAGGATTGAGAAGGTGGCCTTAAGTCAAACCCTAAAGAGGGTATTCCAGGGTTAGGGCGAAAGCGGTGGAGATTGACACATTGAAACTGTAAATTGACTTGTTAATTATCTTGGTTGTGATAATTAGTTTGTTAGCCATATTTGTGAACTTTTGGTTGTCCCCACATACCGACATATTCTTATATGCTGACCGTTGTTTTGTTTTTCGGTGTTTTAGGTAAAACCCTGAAATGAACAAATAGTAAAGTGACACTTTGTGAAAATATTAAATAAAGTGCAAGGAGGATTAGATAGAATAATTCAATATGTGGATAGATTCCCAAAGTTTTAAAAGGTATACAAAATTTTTATTTTATACCTGATTTCTGTTTAGTTGGTAGAATTTCTTAATTATTATTGATTACTTGCCGAACCTTTGATCCAGTTTATTGGGATAACGACTCTGACCTCTTGGTCTCCCTTAAGTGGGGGTTACCTAGAGGCGGGGTCATTACAATTGGTATCAAAGCATAGGTTCCTCATTTAATCTTTAATAATTATTTAATTTTACAAATTCTATAGAACCGAGGGAGTTATTAGAGGATTTTCTGAAAGACAGAGGTGTCTAAAAAAGGATCACTTATAGGGGCTGGCAATTTTTTCCTCCTCACCGCTAGTCAGAATATGAGGACTCCCGGATTGTGTGACTGCCTAGCCAATGTCTTAGGATTTGACTCAAAATAAGATACCTTTAGGACTCTCTCATCTTGTTCATCCCTTTTCAACTCAAATTCTATTAAGGATTTTAAGGATTAAGATTTTCTCTCTCTTCCTCACCCTCTTGAGGTATGGGTAAGGTTGATAAGGTTTAAGGAATCCTCCACCAAAGTAATAAAAGATACATAATTAAGATGTCATTGTCATAAGTATAATTAGTTAAATATAGACTAAAGGTTTGTTTATGTGCTTATGTAGATGGCTTATACAAAGATTGTGGCTATTCTGGTTGCCACCAACAATGGTGGGCCTCCCCGCAAAGAGAATGGGTCTTCTGAGAAAAGGAAGCTGAGCCATGGTGGTGAAACCTCAAAGAAGAGAAAGAGACCTGAAGGAACTACTCATGAGGCTCCCAACCCTGACCCAATACCCTTCAGCAACCTTGAATATGAGCAGGGACTGGGATATGAGGAGCAATATGAGTACGAGGAAGTCACCCAGATGGAGGAGGACCAGTCTGGTGGTCTGGAACTGACCATGGTAATTCACACTATGGAATGGATGGAGCAACAGAAACGGATGATTGAGGCTATCCATGCCTTAGCCCACAGGGACATAGCTAGAGATGAGAATGGAGAGCCACTACCTATTCGTCCTCGATTGGGAGCCAGAACCTTAGACTTCATCAAGCTGAACATCGAGATGTTCTGGGTAGAAGATAAGTCTGAAGTAGTCGACAAGGCGGAAGCTTGGCTGCTTGTAGTCAAGAATGGATTCCATATGCTTGAAGTGCAGCCAAATATGAAAGTTCTGTTTGCTACTCACCTTTTGGAAGGTGCAACCAAGATATGGTAGGAGAACCATATCACGGGAAGAGACCTAAGTGAAGAACCGATGGCATGGGCCGATTTCAAGACCATCTTCAATGCCAGATTCATCCCCGTCTCAGCCTAGAAGAAGAAGGAGCGAGAGTTCACAAACATGACACAGGGAAGTTCGTCAGTTGCAGACTTTGGTCGCAAGTTCCGCATCCTGGAACATTTCGGTCACATGATGGATGAAGAAAGAAGGGTGGACCACTTCATAGAGCGTCTGCACCCTGCCATCAAGCCACTGTGATGTCTAGTAAGCCAAAGACCTTCTCTGAATCCTACAATACCGCCTTGGACATGGATAGGACGGTGATGCCTGCACAGAAACCCTCCAAAGGGTACCTGGGTTTCACTAAAGGAGCTCAAGGGTAGATGAATGAACAAAAGAAGGGACATGGACGCAACCACAACAAAATCAAGCATGGGCACAAAGGCAAGCCTCGTGGTCGCCTCCAATAGTGTCACACCTGCGGACGGACACATCCTGGGAAGTATCATTTTGAGAAGAAGGTGTGTTTCAGATGCCAGCAAGAGGGACACTTCATCACCAATTGCTCTCAGCCTGACCCAAGAGGACCTTTGGGGTCACAGCCTGTGGCAGCACAACCAGTAGCTGCAGCACCTCCAGTCAGAGCACCTCCAGCTGGAGAGAGGAGACAAGCTAGAGTGTTTGCCATCAATAATGAAGAAGCTCAAATGAATGCTAATAGGCTGAGGGTAATAACCCTTAGATGGTTTTCCTTTTAGTTCAGTAGATCATGTAATAGCTTTCTGATATGGTACAAACTATGTAGGCCTGTTGGAAGTCATGGGAAAAAATGTAAAAGCACTCTTTGATTCTGGTTCTACTAATACTTTTATTTCGAGAAATCTGGAAATTGTGCTTGCTTTGGATATCAAGGATTTGGGATATGTTTTGGATGTCACAACCCTGAATGGTCATATTTATACCTCTCTTTTGAAAACCCCTATCTTGCCAGTTAAGTATCTGAACCATGAGCTTCCCACTAATTTCATCCTTTTCGATATGAATGATTTTGATGTAATCATTATTATGGATTGGCTTTCCACCTACAGAGCCCAGATTGACTGTAAAGAGGAGAAGATTCTTATTAGAAAGACCGACCATCCCCATTTCACCATTCGAGGAAGGAGGGATGTGACAACCAGCCTTTATGTGTCCACTTTGAAATCTGAACGGATGCTATCTAAGGGTTGTTGAGCCTACCTAGACATAGTTACCATACCAGAGGTTTAGGGGCGATCCTTAGAGGAGATAGAGGTGGTTTGGGAGTATGCGGATGTGTTTCCGTATGATCTACCAGAAATTCCCTTTGAGAGGGAGGTAGATTTCTCCATTGAGTTATCTCTTAGGACTAACCCTATATCTAAGGCACCCTATAGAATGGCCCCTACAAAATTGCTTGAGTTGAAAACCTAGTTGCAAGAGTTGTTGGATAAAGGCTTTATCCATCCCAATACATCACCTTGGGGAGCACCAATCCTCTTTGTGAAAAATAAGGATGGATCGCTTCAGATGTGTATTGACTATCATATGATCAACCAGGCAACCATTAAGAATAAACATCCTTTGCCTAGAATAGATGACCTGTTTGACCAACTCAAATCAGCTCGAATCTTCTCCAAGATCGATTTGAGGTCAGGATACCACCAGGTGAGAGTGAGAAGTGAGGATATATCTAAAATGGCTTTTCAAACCTAATATGGTCACTGTGAGGTTGTTGTCATGCCGTTTGGATTATCCAATGCACCTAGTGTCTTCATGAACCTCATGAATAGTGTGTTCCCGCCTTTCCTTGACTCTTTTGTGATAGTGTTCATGGACGACATTTTGGTGTACTCGGATGACCTAACCCAACACCGTGACCACCTAGGTAGAGTCCTTGATATCCTGAGAAAGCATCTTGAAATGTGAGTTTTGGTTAGACCGAGTCATGTTTCTTGGACACATCATCTTAGGAGGAACACTCGTTGTAGATCTAGCCAAAGTATCGGTAGTTTGAGACTGTCCGGCACCAAAGAACCCCTCTGAGATTCACATCTTCTTGGGGTTGGCCGGATACTACCATCGCTTCATCAAGGATTTCTCAAAAACTGCTTTTCCTCTGACCATGTTAACCCGAAGGATGTGAAGTTCGTGTGGTCTGACATATGTGAAGCTCGCTTCCAAGAGTTGAAGGAGAAGCTGATCATCACCCCTATGTTGACTCTACCTTCTGGCAATGAGGGTTTCATGATATTCATCGATGCTTCCAAGATGGGACTTGGCTGTGTGTTGGAACAAAATCGACACGTGCTTGTATATGCTTCCTGACAGCTCAAGCCCAATGAGGTGAATTATCTGACACATGACCTAGAGCTAGTTGCTATTATCCATGCCTTGAAGATACGGCGGCATTACCTGTACGGTGCTACCTTCGTGATCTTCACCGAACATAAGAGCTTAAAATACCAACTGACATAGAGAGACCTGAACCTACGACAATGATGATGGATGGAGTATATGAAGAATTACAACTTCACCATCGCCTATCATCTTGGTAAGGCGAATGTCATAGCTGATGCTTTGAGTCAGAAATAGCTTAAGTGTGCAGCTATTTTATCCAGTCATTGGAAGAACCTAGAGGAGCTGGTGGAGTGGACTCCACAACCATAAGAAGATCGATTTCATTTGGCTAATATCCAGATCCAATCTGAGTTGTTGAGTGAAATCATAGCAGCACAGTTAACCAGTGAAGAGCTGGATAAGATGAAAGGTTTGATTATGAAGCCAAAAACTCGTATATCTGTGGGAGTAGATGGAGGAATTAGGTTTGAGAATCGCATATGGGTTTCAATGGATTCCTCGATAAAATAACATATCTTGCAAGAAGCTCATGGATCCAAATACACAGTACACCCAGGAACTACTAAGATGTTCAAGGACTTGTAGAGGTTTTTTTGGTGGCCAGGAATCAAGAAAGACATTGCAACATGTGTGGACATCTATCTTACATGCCAGATGGTGAAGGCTGAATACCAACGACCCGTCAGGATTTTACAGTCGATAGAGAATCCAAAGTGGAAATGGGAATATATCACCATGGATTTTGTGGTAGGTCTACCCTAGACCAAGAAGGGTGATGATGCGATATGGGTCGTGGTAGATTGTCTTACCAAGTCACCACACTTCCTTGCCTTAATGACCACTGCTAATGTGTCAGACTTAGCTGAGATATATATCAGAGAGATAGTATGTTTCCATGGCATACCAGGATCGATCATCTCTGATCAAGACCCAAAGTTCAGTTCCAAGTTGTGGAAGCAGGTTCAAGAGGAACTTGGTACTAGGTTGAAAGGACGATCCAGACATTAGAAAGGATGATCCAGACAGTCAGAAAAGGTAAGTACTTCTTATCACCCCCAGTCAGATGGACAGTTAGAAAGGACGATCCAGACATTAGAAGATATGTTGAGAGCTTGTGTGCTCGATTGGGGTGGCTCACGGGAGCAATACGTACCTTTAGCTAAGTTCGCCTACAACAATAGCTACCAAGCCAATATCGGGATGCCTCTGTATGAAGCTTTGTATGGGAGACAGTGTCGGTCGCCACTTCACTGGGATGATGTGGGTGAAAGGACCCTGTTGAGGTCAAATGAGCTCCAAGTGTATGATGATAAAGTTGTTTTGATCAAGAAAAAGTTGAAGAGAGACCAAGATCGACATAAGTCATATGCTGATGCAAAGTGGACTGATGTGCATTTCACTGTGGGAGAGCATGTATTTTTGAAAATCTGACTGCTCCGAGCTATAGCTAAGAATAGAGGAAAGATGAGACCCCGATACATGGGTCCATTTGAGGTGCTAGAATGGATTGGTTAAGCTGCATATCGTTTGGCATTACCCCCTCAATATAGAATGATGCATGATGTGTTTCATGTGTCCAACCTGAAGCGATATGTGCAAGATCCAAGCCATGTGTTGAGCATTGAACCTATTGAGCTTCAAGGGAAGCTAACTTATCCTGAGACACCTTTGTGTATTCTGGATACCAAGGTGAAAGAGCTCAGATGCAAGAAAATAGAGATGGTAAGGGTTCTTTGGAGGCACCATGGAGAGGATGAGGCCACATGGGAGTTGAAGGTGGACATGGAGAAAGCATACCATGAATTGTTTGTTTGATTGCTTGAATTTTGAGGAAAAAATTCCTATAAGGAGGGGAGGATGTTATAACCTCAAATTCGTAAGAATGTAGTAAAAGATGTAACTCTCTTTTAAAGAGTAAAATAAATCTATTTTTTGTTTTGTGATGGATTTCGTGTGAAATGGCCTTGATTGATTGATATTGGGCTTTGTTGGCCATTGAGCCCAATTGAAAAGAAAAGAGAAATAAAAAGGAAAAGGATTTTATTAATAAAAGGGAAATATGAGAAATAGACAATTAAAAGAGGATAAAAGGAAATTAGATATTCCCCAATATGGAATCCATGCCTTTAGGATTTCTTGAGGTCCAAGGGACCCAAGATAACAAGATAATGGCAAAGGGAAAATAATTGCTAATTAATTTTGAATTAATTAATGGATAACTTAGGAGGGAAGGAAACCTTCTCATCCATTAGAATTTATTTCCCAAATTCTGTAAATAGCTAGATAATGTCAAGATGAACTTTCCCTTAAAATTTGAGATAAAAAGGAGCTACAGTTTAGGAGATATCAAATTCTCAAGATATAGCATTAATTTAGCAAATAAGAAAATATATTTTGTAACATCCCAAGATTTGAGGCCTCGGATAAAACATTCTTAAAAGGAATTATTGAACTACCCATATCACCAAGGTTCACCTCCTTTTCAGGAAGCCCATCACTAAAGAAATCCATAGTTAAGTGTGCTCAACTTGGAGTAGTACTAGGATGGGTGACTAGTCAGGAAGTTGATCCTGGCTTGCGCGTCGGTGTGGACAAAGTGCGCAATTAAGGCTAGTGGTTGTTTGTGGGGCCAGTCGTCATTCCTGAAACTCTACTAGAGCCTTGGGCAGTGGGCCCGGGCATTACAAATGGTATCAGAGCCAATTCTCATCCAGTAGGTGGGGCCCACATGGGCATGGCATGCCAGTCTTGAGCCATGCGGTCTAGGCATGTAGGAAAGGGTTGTCCATAGTTGACGTAGCCACCCTTGTGCTGGTATTCCGTGATTGGGAGCTGGGTGTCCATGGGCCATTGTGGGTCTGCACTGAAATGGGGAAGAGATTATGAGGCATTATAGTTGAGCCTTGATGAGGACATCAAGATTCTAAGCGGGGGAGATTGTAACATCCTAAGATTTGAGGCCTCAAATAAAACACTCTTAAAAGGAATGATTGAACTACCCATATCACCAAGGTGCACCTCCTTTTCAGGAATCCCATCACTAAAGAACTCCATAGTTAAGTGTGCTCAGCTTGGAGTAGTACTAGGACGGGTGACTAGTCGGGAAGTTGATCCTGGCTTGCACGTCAGTGTGGACAAAGTGCACAGTTCAGGCTAGTGGTGGTTTGTGGGGCCAATCGTTATTCCTAAAACTCTACAAGAGCCTTGGGCAGTGGGCCCAGGCGTTACATATTTCCTTTTGGTTGATCGCGAGCAATGGGAACCGTTGGATCTTGATCCAACTTTGGAAGCTCCTCATCTAAGTCCCACTGGCACTGGGACTCTGCAAATTACAGAGGGTCTTTCCTCTCAGGTTTCCTCGCGATCCAGGGAGTGTGCACGCCTGTTAATGATTTCTTTGGACTCAGAGTAGGAAAACGATCAAAATCAACCCTACTTTGTAGGGGATTGGTCGCCTATTAGGAGAATTCCCAATCTGACAGGAACCTGTCCAGCATCTCCTTTTTCTTCCCTAATCTCTACGGAAGAGTGCGTAGAGTGTTATAGTGCCTTCAATTTTCCCGATCACCCTGACCTGCACTCTCGACACCTCAGTAAACTTCGTCGGAGTTCGGCGAATAGGGGGAGGTCTTGGTGAGTTCCAGGCGATGAATTGAGGCCGCAGGCAAGTTCGAAGGAGGAAGACATAGCCTCCTGGCCCATTGACATGCTCACAGATGAACAGGCTCGAGGAGTCAATGCTCGAGTTGACCATAGACTTGTTGTACCTCGGCGCGAGGAAGAAGAAGACCTCGCAGTCTTTTACCAAGTTGCCCCTCCGCACCTTCTTTACAGTTAAGGGTGTTTTCATCCTTTAGCTTCTTTTGATCACAAAGAAAAGGCACGTGCATCTTGGACCGTTGGATCTTGAGTGGACCGGCAGACCATGGATCAGGCGATCCTTGTTTTGTCTAAAAATAGCAAATAAATCAATACAAAGGAATTTTCTTTATAAAATCATATCTTTTGATAGAAAACTCAGATGAGGAAAGTTAATCGTGAAAAATGATCAGAAAAATGCGAGGAATAGGTTAAAAATAGTTTGAAAGCCTAAATCTGTCTCTTTTAATAAAAGCATATTATTTTGATGAAAAGGGTGTTAATTTGTGTTTAGAAACCATAATTGTTAACCAAGGATAGATTTAATATTGCAAATAGATTAATCCAAGCACAGTTAACTTGTTTAATGATAAAGATGGATTTTAACCTGTTTTAAAGATAGAATTGCAAGGTTTAGGATTTTAAACTTAATATGATGATTAATATGCTCAGAAACCCTGAATAAGAGAAAAAGAAAAGAAAAGTGCTTCTAATCCAAAATTAGGGTTTCATGTTGCTAAAAGATGACCCTAGAATCTTTTGTGAAAGAAAGATGATATAATTAGGGTTTGTAAGTGATTTTATAATATTAGGGTTTAAAGTAATAATAATGAAGTAGAACCCTAATTATGCTCAGAACCCTAAAAAGGACTAATAACCTTAGGAAACAACTAAGATTAATATATCATGATGACATGATTAATGATAGAAAAATTGGATGCCTTTTTTAGGAGCAACTTGTGTATACTTGCTTGATTTCTTGATTGGTAGAGTTATTTCTGCATTCAAGTCATCTTGACAGGTATGTAGTTAATTATGGTTAATTTCTTTAGTTTCCTGAAGGTTTTCTAGATGGATTGATCACATTGATTGTAATTAACCAGTTTGGATGTTCATAATTGCAAATTATAAAGTCACTACGATTATCACAACTATAAATAAAGTGTGTATTCTCGCACCTACATGCCACTCTGATGGATGATGCAAAAAGGTCAAGCCCAGGAGGGAAGACCAATGGGTACCATGAGAAGTGACCCCAGACACTAAGCTCGAGAATGAGAAGGTGGTCTATGTTGCATGACTAAAGGGCACCATGAGAGGTGACCCTAGGCACCAAGCTCGGGATTGAGAAGGTGGCCTTAAGTCAAACCCTAAAAAGGGTATTCCAGGGTTAGTGCAAAAGTAGTGGAGATTGCCACATTGAAAATATAAATTGACTTGTTAATTATCTTGGTTGTGATAATTAGTTTGTTAGCCATATTTGTG
The DNA here is from genome assembly GCA_963693085.1 of Alisma plantago-aquatica. NCBI lineage: Eukaryota > Viridiplantae > Streptophyta > Magnoliopsida > Alismatales > Alismataceae > Alisma > Alisma plantago-aquatica. The sequence continues at coordinate 802,346,157 of OY856413.1, read as the reverse complement.
AACTTTTGGTTGTCACCACATACAGACATATTCTTATATGCTGACCGTTGTTTTGTTTGTCGGCATTTTAGGTACAACCCTAAAATGAACAAATAGTAAAGTGACACTTTGTGAAATTAAGAAATACAGTGCAAGGAGTATTAGATAGAATAATTCAAGATGTGGATAGATAGATTCCCAAAGTTTTAAAAGGTATGCACAATTTTTATTTTATACCCGATTTCAGTTTAGTTGGTAGAATTTCTCAATTATTATTGATTAATTGCTGAACCTTTGATCTAATTTATTGGGATAAATACTCTGACCTCTTGGTCTCCCATAAGTGGGGGTTACCGGGAGGCGGGGTCGTTACAATATAAGCCTCTCTTTTCACCTCCAAGTGAACATTTTGACCCTCATATCATTCCTTTCTTGGAGGACGACCCTAGGAGCTCAAGGAGCAGGAGGAAGGTCGAGCATCTTACCTAAGTTGAATCCATGCTCATCTTCAACCTTAGGTGGACTATGCTTCTCGAATCATTACTTTTTCCTTCGTTTCTTTTCTCCTAGATCATGTTTCTAACTATGATACCTTTTTCTTGATGGAGGTGAAACTATGGAAGAATATTGGACCTTTGGATAAGTCATCTTCAACCTTGGGGACGTGATGATTTAGAGCTTGAAGCTCTAGCGGTGATCTTGTGGCAGGTTATATAACTGTTTTTTTGGTCGGTCCAAAAAGCGTGTTACTATAACCAAAAACTTTAGGTACATTTGAACCCCTAAAAGAAAAATAAGCCTTGACACACCAAACAAATGGTATCAAGGTTAGAAAACATAACGTCACCCATGGAAACAGAATAGGAAAAAAACTACATCCAATCCACCACAAACCCCATGAGGCATGACTTTTAGAGAAGTCATGTCGTCAAAGACATTGAGTACACCAACAAAGAAGAGAACACAGACTCCACCAGCATCAAGCCTCGAGGAGAACCTGGAGAAAAAGACATAATCCCCCTAAAAGGCCACAAAGAGCATAACTGATTTAAAACCACTCCAAGCTTTGGACAAGAACAAGGAGACTTCAGAAGGAACACAAATTTAGACCCCCTTCATTGCATCGACAACCATCCACAAATAATGACTGAGGACAAACCAAGGCACCTCCCTTCATCCCAATCCTCCTGGGTAAAAGCTGCAGAGGAGGCTCAAACATGTAGGAGAGAAAACAATAGGATCCTTCCATGAACTGACCATCAAACGATGTCCTTGAACCAGAATGCTACCTTTCCTCCACTGGCATTTGGCTCATTTCCTGAAGGTGTGAAGTCCAGGTAGAAATCTAACCCCTATTCAAAAGACGAAGATCAACAGGTTCTGGACCCTGCGAGCTCAGCTGCCCGCAGCAATAGGAGAGATCCAAGGGAGAGAAGAAGAAAACTGCCCCTCCGCCCTTGAACCCATCCCCACACAATGCTCCTGCATACACAGAAGCACATCCTTGAACTCCTAGAAGGCATTCAAGCATCACCTACAAAGAACACACACGCCAACCAATCGCCAAATCCTCGGAGATCTTAAACCTCATACGAACAAAACCTCGATCACCTGATGCTCAGCTTGTGCGTAGCCTCAGAGAGTATCAAAGAAGACACCTCAGACACCAGGTGGTAGATATCCATCCAGGATATGGAACGGAGCCCAGGTCAGCAGAAACTCGAGGAACAAGGGCCGACCCAGGCCAACCTGCAACCACCATCTTGAGGGCACTTGTCCATGCACAACCGTCCATCACCTTCGCCCATTTCGAAGGAGAAGGCTGACATCACGGAGCACTAGAGCGACACACTGCCAGGATGCCTAGGGTGCACTGCCGCACTTCCGCCTGGGCACTTCTGGATCGAATTCGTTGATCACCATTACACTGGATAGCTCCGGGAGAGGCTCGGAGGAGGAGAAATGTAGAAATCCGACGAAGGGGTCGAGAGACCCCTCATTTTCGCATGGTCAGAGCAGCAACATAGGGAAGCAAGCCAAGGGCGTGACTCCTCTCCACCCGTCACTCTTGAATAGGGTGGAGTCGACTAGGTCGAACCACCACTACAACCCTGGATCGACCTCCAACGCGGAGCACCCTTTCTCCTTTCTCCTCCGTACCCTGCCGAGAGGCGACCCACCAACTACGACTGGGAGTGCTGCTTGACCTCCATCTCCAGGATCCCACTGACTAAACTAGGACCAACCGATGAAGCCAGGGGGAGGATGCAACGAGGCCCCACTCCCTCCCCCCAGCAATGGCCTCCGGAGGGGTTCTAGTGAGAATCGGGAGAAACCCTAGAGAGAGAGGCCGTAATAACTTGAACTCAACTTTATTATTATTCACCTTATATCATGCAATACTTGATGATTCCTTTTCCGTTTTGTCTTTTCGTTGATTGAATGATGATTCTATGAGATCTAATGGAAATATGAGGCTATTGTCCATAAACTAGAGTGATTATGGATGAAGGGTTCGAACTTGAAGATGATGGAATCCTTAATTCACAAACTGATATATGTTTGAGAAACCCTAATGCGATACAAGCTAATATGAGGGGGAAATCGATACATATGAGGTACTGAACCATTATCAATTTGTAACATGTGAAGGACTATTGTTGTTGCAGTTGTATAACCTATCATCTAAGGCTGAAGATGATGGTAGGCCAATATCTTGAAGATGAGTGAAGATATGTGGTCAACCTGGTATGGCCTAACCCTAACAACCCATCACACTTAGGGTTGCCCGTCATAGTGTTGCATGTCACACCTTCAAGAAGGGCTAAAATGACACGCCTTGTGGAGGTTAGGTCCTTGTGCCTAGTATAGTAGTATTCGACATGTTATGGTGGTGACAAGTCGACACCCTATGGCAAGTATAAACCCAACACCATTAGTGCTAGATTGATATACCTCATGTGTAGTTAATCCAACATGCTTGGACATATGGGCTAAAATGATACCCTTGGATGAGCTTGTCCGACACACCTTGGCTGACACACCAAGTTGTTAGTGTGATCAATACACTAGAATGTGCTATGGTCAACACACACATGTTGATATGCATAGGGCGATACAAATATGCTTAAGGAGACAGAAGTGTATATACATAGGGGAATACAAGTGAGATGCCTTAGGGTGACAGAAAGGGAAGTGTCATGTTCGATACAAGTTTCATGGATGACACAAGTAAAGAGTATCTAGGGAGACACATGTGATACTGTCTACACTGACACAAGTGTTAGTGTGTAGGATGATACACCTAGATGAGTGTAGACCGACACATGATGAGTTTAATCAAGTTGATACACTACGATGTGGTGAGATGGATATAATTTAATAAGTGTATGCCAGTACACCCTAAAGAGGGTCAAGTCAATATCACAAGGTAAAGTTGGATCCAATATCCTAATGAGGTTGAGAGAGAAACTTATATCACTCATGTAGATAATCAATTAATGATAATTGATGAGAGTAATCAAATATGATTGAATACTTATGGCAATGGAATAAGATCCTATATGTGAGGATTTATGAATTAGGATTTTTTTGTTGAATATAACCCTAAAACCCCTAATCGGATACAATAGAAATCCTAACCTTAATCATGAGAGGGTTGTTACTTTATTAAGGGATTTTTCTTTTATGGCATGGTGTTGATATTTAAATTGATTTATCTTTTATCATGAGACTGTTAACCATGCAAGTGTTTTGAGATAATGAGCATATCCAACTACAAGATATGGTTATGTGACATTACATAGATTGCATGGGCCATGAGTGAGCCATGTGAAATACTTGTACAACAAGTATGATGTTTATATGGGTCTTATGACCTAGAGATGATTTTTGCCTAGTGAGAGGTGACATGGTTCAATACTGAACAAAGGGGATTGGAATCCCATAGAATGTGATAATGATGATGAGATGAGATTCTCATTAGTGTGTTTAAAGGATTTAAATTCTAGGATAAATGAGATAAGGTAACAAATATATGTTACAATTGTTATGTGATTTCTTGAAAGATGTATTACAATGTTCTTTATAGCATTTACATATGTGGTATATTTGTAACTTGATTGATGTTGGGATACACCTAAGATTTTAGGTTGCCCTGACTGTAGATCGATTTAGTGTCAGAACTTACTGGATGGTGAAATGAGTTTAACTCAGAATGCATATTATTGAATATGCGAGGGTGCATAGTTAATCATCTTCCTACATCTGTAAAATACTTATGTGATATGGATGGCCATGAGTGAGCCAATCCTTTCCTTAAAAAATGGTCATGTGTGAGCCAATCCTTTTAAAATAATGGCCATGATTGGGCCAATTATTTATATATTAGTATGCCCATGGTGAGCCAATTATATTTATATGAATATCCATGAGTGGGATATTCTCTAGCACCATGACCTGTACCAAGACGAGCTAGTTGATTAAACAATTGACTATATGTCACTGTCAATAGTTGACTAATATGTCTCTGTGTTGTCTCTTGTAGTGACTGGAAGTTGTGGGTGAGGTCTTGGAGTCCGGTTCCCCTCGGACCTTGTATGGAACTATTGGTAGCCCTTGGTAGGGGGTAGTTGGATTTGGGTGAAATGACTCAAATCCTCAGGGAATTAGTTAGGGAATAAGACATGATCTCTTGTATGTGCTTGAATGTGAATGTGCACATCATAATATTGAACATTGATTCCCTAAGTATGTGCATAATCATGAGATTGATTATTGAAAGATTCAGTTATCCGTGTAGCATATTTCTCTTGAGAATGAAATACAAAAATTATGAATGAGGCTGCAATTGTATTTGTGTGACATAATCGGTAGTTGTCATACATGTTGTTCATATTCCTTCTAAGAGATTACTTGATCTACTGTTCAATTATAGTTATAAGAATTGCTTAGTGATGATAATAATGTACCATGCTCATAATATATGGTCAGATCTATTTAGTATAGTGTAGCTTTTCTTTTTGTTCTAAATAACAATATATCAGTGATATTAATATTTTTGGTGGAGGGTTATATCTCCTGTTGAGACTTTTGTCTCACCCTATGGGTTCTACAACTTTTTAGGTGGATGTGCATGAATAAGTAGAGATAGTGTAAGCTGAGATAGGACATTAGTAGGAAGAAAACATGGAATTTTGAGTTGGTGTGCTATCAGTCTTGTTTTGTTGTAGATAGTAGACCTATATGTCATCCTTGTACTCTAAAATCTTTGAGGGGATAGTCTCACTATGGTTTCATGATCGATCTGAGTTTTTGACAAAAATGTTGTTGTTGCTTATAGTTTACTCATGTACGTACTTCGAGTAATGGTAAAATTGTGTTAAATGGAACAATAATGCACCATGTTGTATATATATGAGAGGCTTTGGGACTTCTTGTAAAGAGTTTTTTTTCAAAGAAGTCAGGAGGCTATCTTATTCATCTTTCCCTCCCCTTGCGAGCAAAATTAAACAAGAGTTTACAATCACTAATCAAACTGGAAATAGGAAACATGGTAGTACTACTACCATTACAATCTTTAGCAAGAAAATAGTTAATCCCTGGTGGGGGGAGTGCATACCTCGTGTATGCAGAGGTGTTTTGAATTTTGTTTCTTTCCAACTCATCTGCCACAACATTTCATTCCCTAGGAATGTATTCGACTTTCCAATCAGGTTGCCTCAGGCACTGAATTCTACGGATCAACTTGGCATGCCTAGGGTTGCTCGAAACTTGTTGTTTGATCATACTGACAACAATAAGGGAGCCAGATTCTACAACAATAGCCACTAGGCCATTCTCAGTGGCTGCTTCTGCCACCCTCAAAATACCTTCCAACTCAGCTTCAACAACATCTGTGGTATGTAGTTTGAATGCGGCCCCACCCGCCCATCTGCCCTGGTCATCACGGACAACAATGGTACAACAGGCTTATTTACGCTTGACATCAGCATCTGTGTTTATTTTGAGTGAGCCCTACCCTGGTCTCTTCCACCCAGGAGCGTCCTTCACTATCACTTCCGTCGTCGGCCTAGGAAAAGCTTCAGAATGGGTGGCAACTTCTCTTCGGATCTGGTTCACGAGCTGCATAGTAGGCATCATGGTTCTTTCAAAGATGTGTTTGTTCCGAGCAGTCGAAATATACCAGCACGTCACTAGCACTCGGGTGTAAAACCCCCTACCTTGTTGCAGAATAGCTTGAATCCAATCTTTCATGTTATCCATGGAGAAGAAAAACTAGGGGGGGTTCGTCTGCAAGGATAACATCCCAAGTCTCCTTCGCATACCTGCAATCACGCATCGCATGGAGGATAGTTTCATCGCCATCCTGGAATCTAGGACATATGTTGCAGTGGGTCAGATGGCGTTTCACTCTCTTGTTGTTCAATAGTAGTGCATCATGCAGGATTATCCAGCTAAACATCTTCACATGACTGGAAAGGTCCATTTTCCAGAGACTTGTCCAGCAACCTTCAACCTAGATACCCTTACCTTCTCTAAGCTTCCTGTAGGCCGATTGGGTAGTATATTAGCCTCTGTATGTAAGAGCCCACACTCTAACGTCCTCTCCGTCCACTGAGGATGGGGGTTTCAATCTCACAACTTCCTTAACAATATCGTGGGGTAGCCATTCATGTAGGAAGTCTGCATCCCAACTACCGTCCAAGCCCGCAATGCTGGCTACCTTCAGGTCCCTCAGCTCCTCGGGAATTGGTTTTATTGCAAGCTCTTCAAGGATCGGGCCTATACATAACCATCGATCAGTCCAGGCATTGATGGTTTCCCCATTCATAGGAATGAGATAAGAGTTCTTTTCAATGAATGGTTCACCACACAGCACAGCCCTGTCGAGATTTGACAGATTTCCTTTGGTCCTCGTCATGCCTCTCCATCCTTTCAGCTTCATATAGCGGTTCCAAAGAGAGTCTCGTCCGCTATTCAACTCCCACATATGTTTAAACACTAAGGCCAAGTTCCAATCTCTCATGCTCTTCAGCCCCAGGTCACTGTCCTTCTTACTGCATGTTAATTTGTCCCAGGCCACCAAAGCAAGAGGATGCGATTTATGGTTGCTACCCCAGATAAACCTTGTAACAAAACCATCGATTCTATCACATAATTGTAGTGGGATCACCGTAGTTTGCATAATGTAAGTTGGAATCGCCTGAAGAACATATTTTACTAGAGTCACTCTACCTACAAGAGATAAGCATCTGCTAGACCAAGAAGCTGTTTTGTTATTGACCTTGTCTAGAATTTCGCCATATGTTTCTTGTCCACCCTTTTATGGATTATAGGGGCCCCTAATTACTTTCCCAGATTAGATGCGTATTGGTAACCACTGATATCTCTGATTTGTTTCTTCAGGTCCCGTTCCACACTCCTTGAGAAGAAAATCCTCATCTTAGAAGCGGACACAGACTGCCCGAATGCTAGTTCAAACCTCTTGAAACATTCTAGAATGGTTGTCATCTGTGCTGGCTCGGCATGAGCTAAGAGGATAAGGTCGTCAGCAAAGTAGACATGGGATATGTTAGGTCCCTTCACGCCCAATCTCATTGGTCTCCAACTACTGTCCTCCAGTTTCTGGTTGATAAGTTGATTGAGTCTTTCGAGGCAGAGAACAAACAAGTATGGGGATAGGGGGTCTCCTTGATGGAGGCCCCTACTCACTTTGAAGGGGATGGAGATGCTGCCATTCTAGGAGATTCTAGTGAATATGATTTTTATGGAATATGATTTTTATTTTTATTGATTTTTGGTAATCCACTGTTAATGGTTATTTCAACATGATTTTGTGTGATCTTGTTGTCGGTTTGTAAAGAGTTTTCTAGTGGTGAATCTTTATGGAATATGATTTTTATTTTTATTGATTTTTGGTAATCCACTGTTAATGGTTTATTCAACATGATTTTGTGTGATCTTGTTGTTAGTGTGATAATGGGTGTTACACTCAAGCATGCTTGAAAATGGCGAGGGAATATTTAACCACCCACTCAAGCATAGAATAGAGAATACAATATAGACACCATCATCATGTTTTTTAATCAGTAATTTGGTGTGAAGATTGATCTAGAATGTTTAGAGCTAAAAAAACATTAAACTAGTGTCTGTTGACTTAAGTGTTACACATTGTCCATATTTTGATAATGACTTAACCAATCCATTCATATCTATCTAATATGTTTTTTTAAGATTGATTTCAAGCATTAGGTACATGAAAAGGATCAATTCGACCAAGCCCTAGCTTTCTCTAGTTCAAGTCAAAATCAATGCAAATGCACTTTTGTGGAAAACACTACAAACGACCTTAGAATATTTTTTTTTATCATTTGTATTGATAATATGACTTGTAATTAAGATGAAAAAAATCAAAGACACTTAACTTTAATGTATCATTACTTAAATGTCATTTTATAAAACTAATTAAAGGTTGCTCATCGGTCAGGTTACAAATGCGACCGATCCTTAATGGATTTTGAGAATGACTCAAACGATGACCTCTCTTTCCAAAACTGATTTAAGTGGATCAGTCGAGCTTCTACTAGGACAAACTTGACCGATGGTTTGAATTGGCTTTGTTGCATAATGTAATCAGTCAAAATATTTTTATTGAAACTCAACCAATGCATTGTCCTAAAAATGTAGAAAAAGTGATTTTAATAGTTGGAGTGTTACAAAACTGAAAATTATATTTGTTGCAACCCTCCAAACTTTTAGAAAATGTTCACATGTTATCCCACACTCTATTGGATGCCTCCATCTATAAATAGGACCTCTTGGAGTTCATTCTAAGGTTGCTCATTCATGCTATTCAAGGTCCTTCTAATAGTTGAGCACTTTTAGTCCACTTGAGGACCTTTTATCTCTCTTGATTACACTTCATTTTGTTCATGCGAGTGAGATAGGACTTGTGTGAGAGAGATACCTCATTGTTCACTTGTAAAGCTCTCAAAGCTTCTCCTTGCCAATCCCTTTCTTCAAGATCATGTTGATGAAGTCTTTCCCAAATGAAGGAGGAGGTGCATGCTTCTTAGAGCTGTAGAAGAAGATGCTTCAAGCTTCTCGAAGTGAAGGAGGAGGACAAGGTTGAAGATCTAAGGAGATGAGTGGGTAAATCCTTCAAGACAAAAGATTTCATGCAAGAAGAGGATCTCCTTGGTGAAGGCATCAAGCTTCTTGCTAGAGTGGGTAAGACCTTAGTGAGGTAGAAAACTAGAACTTGGATAGGTAAGACCTTGTTTATACAGTTGTTGGATCCTTTGGCCTTAAAGGGAAGTTGGGTGTCCTACTCCAAGAAAAGGTAGGTCATTTGTTGTAACTCGAATAAGTGAATATAAGGAGTATACATTCTTAAGAAATCCTAGATCTTGACCTCTCTAGGTAGTGTACTGATTCTCTCCTACTTTGGAGAGTGGAATCACTCTAAAACAACTTGTTCAATTGGTTGCTTTAATTTCTCTTAGCATTGCTATGCATGTTTAGATTTCCATCAAATTGACTATTTGCTATTATGCCTAGTTGAAGTAAATTGAAGGTCTAACTATATTTGTTCAATTTTTGAAGCTCTATTCGCCCTCCCTCTAGAGCCTTGTGATCAAACAAGTGGTATCAGACCTACTATCTTCTCTGACACATCTCCCACGAGATGAGAAGATGGATGACAACCTAATTGGGTCCCTCAACCTAGAGGGAAGCTTCTCTATGAGACCCCCGGTCATCGACTGTAGCAATTTCCACTACTGGAAATTACGGATGCAATTCTTCCATTAAGGGATGAACTATGACATGTGGAAAGTGGTGATTCTTCCATACAAGGAGCCAATGGGTGATGTACCTACTTGGGATGAAGCTACACTCAAGAAGGAACAACTCAATGCCAAGTAAATAAGCATCATCTATGTTTCCCTCACTCTATCTGAGTTCAACCAGATCTCATCTTGGGACACAACCCATTAGATTTGGAACAAGTTGTACATTACTTATGAAGGCACACATCAAGTCAAGGAATAAAAGATCTACATGCTCAATGGATTGCTTAAAAACTTCAAGATGGGAAAGAACCTAAGAGTGGTTGATATGTACTCAAGGTTTAACACCATCATCAATGGACATGCATCCTTGGGATAGACCTTGGATTAAGGGACAATCAACTGCAAGATCTTAGGTATCTTCTCAATAGATGGGAACCTAAGATGACTTCAATTGAAGAAGTTAGAAGACTTGGAGACTTAGCCACCGAGGAGCTCATTGGCAACCTTCAAGATCATGAGCCAATGCTAGAAAAGAAAGAAGAAGATGATAAGAAAGTGGAGAAGGAATCAAAGAAGATGAAAGACAATGCCTTCAAAGATCAAGTGGAGGCAATGATTCTCTAAAACAACTTGCTTGCCAGTCGTCTCCACCCTCATCAAGTGAATATGATGGCCCTAGTGATCATGAAGTAAACTACTCCAAGGGAAAGCACATAAAGGGAAAGTCTTCCTCATCCTCAACTCCTAGGTGCTATGATTTTAGACAAAAGGGGCACTACAAGAATGGATGCCCAAAGACTAAGAAGAGCCCCTAAAAGAGCAGCTAAAAGAAGAAGGATGACTATAAGAAGGAAGGCAAGTACACGAGGAAGAATAAGAAGGATAAAAGAAGAAAGTATGAAAATCATGCAGCTTGGGAGGAATCTTCCTCTATTGTCTCAAGCTCTGATGAAGAAGACTGCCATCTTGCACTCATTGCCTCCACAAGTGAAGACATTGGTGAGGTAAGTGAGGTAAGCTTGCATTAGTTATCTAAGGAAACTCTTATTGATATGCTTAATGCTACCCAATCTTCTTACTCCAAATGTAAATCTAAGAAGAAGAGGTTGGGTAAGATCATTGATGACTTATATGCTAAAATTGATATTCTTGATTAAAATGAAAAGTTGCATCTTAATAGCATTGATTCCTTGCAAGGGTTGTTTCTTGATCTTCAGCTCCAACAAAGTTGAGAATTGTGTCTACCTTAAGAACATCAATATTCTTAAGGAAGAAAACCAAGCCCGATTAGATGAGATTTCTTTTCTTGAAACTGAAAATAATGATATTAAGCTTGCTTATAATGCAAAGCTAGTTTTCCTTAGAAACAAAAAATACTAGGTTGCTTGCTCAAATTAAAGATCTATATTATAGACCAATTTTTCATAACAACAATGTTGCATCTATATATTTGGAAAGAGACTCTTACTTGACTAAGCCCTCTACTTAGGAGTCGACCTACTGCATGATAAATATGATATTGCTTCTTTGTCTTCTACCATTGTCACTCTTACCAATGATAATCACAAATTGAGAGCCACTTTGCAAACTTTACTCAAAGGGAAGAAGTCCCTCGATAAAGTCTTGGATCACTCCACCAAACATAGTGGTATGAGTGGTTTAGGATATGAGGGTGCTTCAAAAGTCAAAGGCAAAGGTACGAAGAACAAAAAGGGAACTCCAATCCTCCATGGAGAGTCTCTTTTCTCTAAGAACCCTATGGTGTGTGTTCATTATAAGACTGATGACCACTATTCTACTTATTATCCTTACAGGGAGAAGGGGACCAACCCAAAGATTAAGTGGGTGCCCAAGCTAACCCTAGATCCCAAAGTTTAAATTGGGCACTAATTATCTTCCTTTCTTGTATGTTAAAGGCAAATGGATTGTTGATAGTGGTTGTTCAAAACACATGACTGGTGAAATATGCCATTTCAATCAATTCACAAAGAAGAAAGGAGGACCAGTGACATTTGGGGACAACAACAAGGATCAAGTGATCCTTCACTTGAAAGTGCTCAACATTGATGAAAAGTGAAAGGAGGTTTTGGTTGATGAAGAAGAAAAGAATGAAGAAAAGAAGGATCCAACCCCACCATTTGCAAAGCATCATCCTAAAGATCTTATCATAGGCAATCCTTTTGAAAGGGTGAAGAGAAGGGTTGCCTACAACAAAGAACAAGTAGAAAACACCTTCGTCTCTCAGCTTGATCCTAAAGATGCCAAAGAAGTCCTGAAGGATGATGAATGGATTGTAGCCATGCAAGAATAATTGGAAAAGTTCAAGAAGAATAACATGTGGACTCTTGTACCAAGACCAAGTGATAGAAAGATCATTGGAACCAAGTCAGTCTACCACAACAAGCTTGATGAAAGTGGCAAAGTGGTAAAACAAAGAAAGGATAGTTACTCAGGGCTACAATTAGCAAGAAGGTAAATTTTTTGATGAAACATATGCACCTACATCTAGACTTGAGTCAATTAGAAAGTTGCTTGCTTTTTGAAATCTCAAAAATTTTCTGCTTTATCAAATGGACGTTAAAAGTGTGTTTTTTAATAGTATAATTGAGGAGGAAGTATATGTTGCACAACCTCCAGACATTGAACATGATAACTTGTTACAAAAAGCTCTCTATGGTCTAAAAAAAGTACCTCGATCTTGGTATGAGAAAGTGAATAACTTTTTGCTATAAAATGGCTATATCATGAGAAAAATCGACTCTACATTGTTTCTAAAACACAATTCTAGCAATTTTCTAATTATTCAAATTTATATTGATGATATTATCTTTGGCAAGACTGTTCTTGATCTTTTTAAGGAGTTTAGTTCTCTTATGCAAAGTAAGTTCGAGATGAGAATGATGGGGTAGCTTACATCCTTCCTTGGCTTTTAAATTAAGGAAGAAAAGAATGGAAACTTCATCAACTAAGGAAAGTACACCAATGAACTACTTAAGCACTTTGGGATGGATAACACCAAGACAATGGACACCCCCATGTCAATTACTGCCAAGCTTGATAGAGATGAACAAGGAGAAAAGGTATATGAGAAGCTTGATAGAGGTATGATTGGAAGTATACTTTATTTAACTTCCTCTAGATTTGATATAATGTTTAGTGTTGGCTTGTGTGCTCACTTTGAATCAAGTCCTAGGAAATCACATCTTATAGAAGTTAAGATGATTTTGAGGTATCTAGTTGAAACCCAATATTTTGGACTATGGTATCCTAAGTCAAGGGACTTCACTCTTACTACTTATAGTGATGCTGACTATGCATGTTGTTTGATTAATAGAAAGTGCACAAGTGCCACTTGCTTCTTCCTAGGACCATGCCTAGTTTCTTAATTCTCTAAGAAACAAAGCACTCTAACTCTTTCAACTACCAAGGGTATATACATTGCAACTAGATGTTGTTGTGCCCATGTCCTATTGATTAAGAAAATGCTCTAAGACTTTAACATTCATTTTGATGCTTCTCCTATCTATTGTGATAATATTAGTGCAATTAACTTGTCTTATAATTCTATATCGTATAGTATATATAAACATATAGAGGTATATCATCACTTTTTTGTGACCACATTGCCAAAAAGGATATTTATATCATGCATGTGGATACATAGAATGAGTTTGTAGACATTTTCACTAAACCACTTGCTAGAGAGAAATTTGATTTTATTAGATCAAAAGTGCTTATAATTGATCTTGTGATATTGACATGCCTTCTAGCTAATTGTTATCTTACCTATATTTGTTGCTTAAAATAGATCATCTCTTGTTTGACATGTGCTATAATTATCTTGTTTCTTTCCTTATTTCACTTCTTTTGGTTATTATTTTGTAGACGATTGTTTTATCACAAAATAGTATCCTAGGATGAGTGAAATATGGATCAATATGTCTAAAATGAATAATAGGATAAAGAAATAAATTCAATTAGCACCATAGAGGCTAGGATTTAAAACTTCATGTATATGGACAAGATACATATGGTCAAGTTGCCAACTCGACCAATCCATTGGACGAGATCATGTAAATATGTCGATCAGTTGAGTTTCTCAATCTCACAACTTGATCGACCGAAGGGATGGACCAAACTTAAAAATGGTTTTGTCTGACATTTCTCCCTCTCAACTAAACAAAAGTCAACCAATCCAAACTCCTAATCCCTCTTGACCTCCAACCCTAGGCTCACACATCCTCTCTGTTGCCTAGCATAGAGTTCCTTGTGTCTTCCCACACCCATCTAAGTGGTTATACAACCTAGAAGTAAGGATATCTCTCTTAGTTGGTTTTTCCTCTCAATACATTTCCATGGCTTCAAACCAAAGGAAAAGAGCTGTCCTAGGCAGATCGCCTTCCTATTCTTCTAATCGTCACCTCTTAGCCTATGATGACACCTCTTTTGTCAACTCTGAATCCCTACATCTCTATAAGGAGCTCCTTCCTAGGAACACCTTTCCTTTTAGAGCCTTGTTTGAGCCTCATATCACCACAAAGAGAGTCATCAAAGAGGTAGCAGGGTTGTTATCTTCCCATCACCTAGGTGCATTGTGTGTAGAAAGTTTGTGCTTCCAAAATTCCATAACTAGAACCAAGGTTGTCCATGAGTTCTATGCCAATCTTCGATGGAACTATGACACACTTTTTCCACCATCAAATAGATAGGTAATTCTCACTTCCATTATTGTCGGGAAAAAAATTACCATTTTTGAAGATTCCTTGAATATCTATTTCAATGGAACTGCGATCACCACCAATGGAGGAAGGACTACCCTAACGTTTTTTACCTAATTAACCCCAAGGCTATGACAACCTAGTTTTTCTTCACTCCTCATGTACTATTTCTCTATCTATTGTTACTCAAATGACTTAGGTGCATATTAATTCTATAGTGGGAATGTGGTGATGCTCTAATTCTATGACATCAATGGCCAATTTCATAATGTGTGCCTTCAATGTTCTCTTTTGATCTATGTTTCATTCTTTAAAGGTTCACCACTTTGCAAATGAAATTTAACCTAATTAGTATGATCACCTTGGTCTATAATATATTTCAGGAGAGATAGTGTTCAATTATCTTTCTAATGGTTCAAAAATCATTATGATAAAAAATGTGTATCCCAAGTTGTGAATTTTTAAAATTGACTCAAATTTCACTTGAATTATTTGATCTAACTTGATTTTAGACCTTAATGGGATCATTTGGGGAGGGGAGCAGCCCAACCTCCACTGCCACTTGTGAAAACCCTAGTGTTTCCCTTTTTTTTACCTTTAGATCTCGAATTGCACGATCTGATGATTCACAAGTTATCCTCTACATTGGTTCGTACAACTGTAGCAGTCAAGCAACCAATCATCTCTCTCTTCGACTCTTTGATCAAATCAACTAGATAAACGTCATTCGTTCTTGTTTATTAGTCTTTTCCCATCTCTTATTGTGATTTTTTTAGCATAGAAGTGCCCACACATCTTCTCCTTCTCCTCCAACTTCTGATGGAACCACCACCTGCTACAAGTTGGGAGTCTGCTATCCAGACCCTCTCGGGTTGGTTTGAGATCGTCGTTGACTCGGAGGGGTCGTGTGGTGATCATACAACCTCATTCCCTTGCTCAATGAGACACATATCTCGTTAATCCACTTGTTTCAATGACATTGACAACGTGCTTGGAGTCGATGCTCGAACCAACACAACTGTGTGCAAACCACCCACAGTGGTGTCTGACGGCTGTAGGCGGGCTTCTACCACGCCTGGCATCCCTGGGCGACACATGACAGCCATAGCGGATGTGAACGGCAACCCATCATGCTTGGAAAATTCAAGTGACAAGATGTGCACCCATGCCAGCCATCAGATCATGGATCTACAGCTCACCTTCACTACAAAATAATACAGTAACTCATCACCCCCTTTTCCTTAGTTTTCCGTTGAAACTATCTAAAATGCATAACTTCCTCCACTTAAGACCAAATATAACAAAATTATATACCAAATTGATGCTCTTGAAAAGAGATACAATTTGGACATACCTAAATATGCTTGCAATTCTCCTAATTTTCCTAAAATGTGACTTTGATTATGAATGGTCACATTTAATGTATGTTGATGATAAGACTTGGATCCTTATTACTTAATCTACCCTTAGATCCTTAAATCAATAACTTTGAAACCTTATGACCCTATTGGAGTACTCATCATCATATTGCCCATGAATGACCATTATTATGCTAATATGACTTGTTTGGACCATATTGATGTACTTTGCTTTATTAATGCCAATCTTGCTTCTTAATGATATCAAGTGCTCAATCAATCTTGAAGACAGTAACTAAAATCCATCCATGATGAATAGGTCATCACATAAATCCCCTTTTTGACTATGGTTTCTCTATATGACACTTAATGCATAAATGTGACGTATGTATGGTAATGATTGGTTATACCCTAGTGATATAGGGTGTTGGAATATGATGCAAAAACATATTTTAGAAGATCTCAAATTAGTAAATTATTGATGCTTGGTGATATGGATGCCTATGATCAACCCCTTGCTCTATAGTGGTGGTTGTAACCCTAGTTTTACCTTATGAGTCATACGTGTCTTGGTTTGTGATTCTTCTACCTGGATGCTTATGTGAATCATTTTGGTATGATCTCCTCTATCCGATTGGATTTCATCCTTCTACTCTTGACCCCTTATATGTGGATATCCCCACTTAGGTTATGTGATGGAACCTAGTAGTATAAGTCTTGTATGTTGGGTATTGGATGTATGTTGATTTTTTGATACCATTTGGGACAAAAATACCTACACTATAGGGGAAATGCAACTATATGTGAATGGGATTTTATATGTCCTATCTTGCTGATCTAATCTCATTCCTCATATAAATCTCATGACTTGACAAACTGTGATACCCGTTCGAACAAAACATCATTAACTAAGCGGAAGCGATCATTAGCAGTGGATTACTAAAATCACTAAAAATTAAAACATTTTTCAAAGAGATCCAATTCCAGGAAACTCTTGACAACAAGAACCAAAGTATTACATGTACATTCTGGTCCACAAGTACATACCATGTACCATCTCTTCTCGAGGATTACATACATCAATTTCTCTGTTAAGTCGATATATGAGTAACACACAACCTCGAGGCCTTCAAGCCAAGATCTCAGATCGGTTATGAAAACACTAAGTACTTACTCCAAGGACCTAAGAGTACCTATATGACACATATGACTCTTATCTACAAGACACGACAGTTAGTATCTCCACCTGAGATGTCATTGTTGTCCTTGATGCTGCTATCCTTCCCCTGTAGTATGGTTCTTACCTCCTCGTCCTCATCCACCTAAAAACGTTGGATCCCCATGGGGGTGAGACAATTGAAATTGTCCCAGCGAGAGATATAACTCTCTGCCAGAAACATTAATATTGTAGTTTAATAGAATAAAACTGGACAAAGGATAAGCGATTTAGTACATTCTAATATTTTAAAGCATTACACCTATTTATGATAGAGTAAAAAATCATCTATTCTCTATATAAGAAATAGGAAGAACATGTATATCATTCACCCATTATACTATATCAACATCTCAAGCTTATCTTGTGTTACTCATTACCATGGCATGTCATCATGAATCATTCTCATTTCTATCTGTTGGCCTCAACCAATCTGCTAACCAGATATTGAATTGTACCATTCATGTGAGTATACATCATCATATTCTATCTAGGCATTGGATTATGCCAATCCAATGTAAACATTCTAGGCATTGGACTATGCCAATCCTGTGCAGACATTTCAGGCATTGGACTATGCCAATCCTGTGTAAACATTCTATGCATTGTACTATGACAACCCTATGACATTATTCTAGGTATTGGGTTATTACCAATCCTGTGCAATTATTCCAGGTATTGGGTTATTACCAATTCTGTGACATTATTCCAGGTATTGGGTTATTACCAATCCTATGCAATTATTCTAGGTATTAGGTTATGACCAATCCTGTGACATTATTCCAGGTATTGGGTTATTACCAATCCTGTGCAATTATTCCAGGTATTGGGTTATGACCAATCCTGTGACATTATTCCAGGTATTGGGTTATGACCAATCTTGTGACATTATACCAAGTATTGGGTTATTACCAATCCTGTGCAATTATTCCATGTATTAGGTTATGACCAATCCTGTTACATTATTCTAGGTATTGGGTTATGACCAATCCTGTGCATCTCATTACAAAATATCACATCACCTTTACTAGGTATTAAACCTTGTCCAAGCCATCATACTTATTCACATCCTTTATGTATTCAAGTATTCCTCTTACCTCCTTTAAGCTTATTCAAAACACTATAGCCCATATTTGGCTATAAGCATAAAGCATGCATGATTAAGATTTCATTATTATTATTGTATCCATTTATTATTATCATAATGATATTACTAAGTTTCCATTTCCTAGTTTATTTGAGAATTATCATTTTTTTCCATGACACTTTTATAAACATCTCGTCACCTCTCACTAGGAAACAACTAACCACATGGCTTACAAGGCCCATTAAACATCTTGTCACCTCTCACTAGGCAACAACTAACCACATGGATCACAAGGCCCATTAAACATCTTGTCACCTCTCACTAGGCTACAACTCACCACATGGCTCACAAAACCCATTAAACATCTTGTCACATCTCACTAGGCAACAACTAATAGGGTTAGGGTTTCCCTTTATAGCCGAATAGGGTTTCATGTTCATATTATCTATCCAAATCCCAATTCATTGCTCCACACATCTAGGAGCATACATTAATATCATAAGTATTCAATCATACTTATTATTCTCACAATTTATCATTAAATGAATTAGCAACACAAGATATGAGTTTCTCTCTCATGTTTACCAGAATATGATTACACCATACTTTATTGACTTGGCTTAACCTTTTTCTTAATGTATGTTAGCCTACACTTATCAAAGTGCATTACATCACAATGTGACAATTGACATGACACATTTCATGTGTTATTCATCCAAGTATATTGGATTTAGGGTACATCAAGGTGTGTCAACCTTGAGGTACTAAATGTGATATCTATCATGTCTTGATGCATCACTTCCCCCATCACTTTTAAATTACCTAAGTTCATAGACTCATCATGTATTAGGGTAATTCCCATCCTAATACTTTATGCACCAGTTCATCACATTTATCCTGTAATGTATTGGTCATAAGTCACTCATTTGATTTATTCAACCATTATTGATATAAGGTTTTCCATTATCAGCCACTTTAGGTGTTTCTCCTACCAATATATTATTCACTATTACATTATTAGGAATAGGGTTACCCTTCTTTATAAATTAGGGTTTTGCATAACATCACCCTATGTTGGGGTTTCACATGACATCACCCTATATTAGGGTTTCACATAACATCACCCTATGTTGGGGTTTCACATGACATCACCCTATATTAGGGTTTCACATAACATCACCCTATGTTGGGGTTTCACATGACCTCACCCTAGATTAGGGTTTCACCCTTCATTATCTTGAATTAAGGTTTCTTATAACTTTTCCCCAAATTAGGGTTTCATGTAACTTTACCCAAAATTAGGGTTTCATGAAGCATCCTCTTAAATTAGGGTTTTTCATTATATTACCCTGAATTGGGATTTCTCATATCATCACCCTAGATTAGGGTTACCATTACCCTAGATTAGGGTTTCATCTAACATTGCCCTAAATTAGGGTTAGGGCTCATCAACCATCTTGATTACGGTTTCATGATCTCTTTATCAAGGATCATACCCTAAATACATATTTTATTCATGTTTAAAGTGTTAAGGCTTAACAACTACATGATTATTATACATGTATGAATTACTCTCTCACTCATCCTCTCTAGGATGTTGATTACTTTAAGATTGATTAGATTAGGTCAACCCTTCATACAATTAGGGTTAGCATAGTGTATTGAGATATTGCTTCCGTAAGCATCAAAGGTTAACCCCTCTTAAGGGTACTAATCACCCTAGTACCTTTAAGGTACAACCATTGTAATTATCTTTAATATACATCATCAACAATCATGGGGTTAATTGTACTTAAATGGTTTGAATCAATTAGACCTTCAAACGGTCTTGAGGTACTAGACCCTCAAACGGTCTGGAAGTATTTTGACCTTCAAATGGTCTTGAGGTACTAGACCCTCAAACGGTCTTGAAGTATTTTGACCTTCAAACGGTCTTGAGGTACTAGACCCTCAAACAGACTTTGAATAAATTGCACTTCCAAACGGTCTGAAGACCATTAGACCTTAAATGGTCTTGAAGTGCTTGACCTCCAAACAGTCTTGGTCTACACCTTCAATCGGTCTTAAGATCGTTAGATCATCAAACGATCTTGATCTCAAAAACTCTAAACGGTTTGAGACCGTTTGAACTAAATATTAATTAACTCCAAATGGTTTGAGACCGTTTAGTCCTCAAATGGTTTGAGACCTAATGGTCCTCAAATGGTCTAAGACCATTTGGTCAATTCATCTTGAAACCATTTAACCCTAAATTAGGGTTTCTACAATCATACGATTTAGGGTTTGCTTCATTAAATTATTCATCAATTGGACCATTGAAAATACATCAATTTATAACCCTTGGATATCCAACCATCCATCACAGCCCTTGAACTCCAAATGGTCTTGAGACCGTTTGCCCCCAAAGGGTCTTGAGACCGTTTGGGCCATTCAACAAAGAAATTGACTCAATCAATTTAGGGTTTCAACCAATCAATCCAATTAGGGTTTTTATTCAATGGATCATCCATTCTTGAAACCATTATAATAAAATAAATTTGAACCATTAGTTATTCATTCATACACATCAGGAATTGACCCTAAACGGTCTTGAGACCGTTTAACCTCAAATGGTCTTGAGACCGTTCAACCTCAAACGGTCTTGAGACCGTTTACTCTCAAATGGTCTTGAGACCGTTTGATCACCAAAAGTGCAAACCATTTTCTCATGATATTTATTGAGGTGTGTGTTAAGATGACATCATCATCTTCAAGCTCCAAAAATACGAAATTTGTTGTGATTTTTGTGGTGATTTCAACAATTAATCACAAAGAAATTCGGGAAAGAAAAAGGAATCAACATATGATGAAGAAATGAAATCAATAATGATGTTCAAGGATTCAAGTTATATAACCCATCTTCAAAGTTGAATCCAAGCTTCAACATTCACGTCATTAATGGTAAATAAATCTTTCTCAACTTTCCAAGGTCCGTCCTCAAGTCTTTGAGTGAAAAGAATGGCTAGAGTTGAAGATTGAATGGAGAAAAGAAGAAAATAAGCATTGAATTTCGATTTCCACCATGAAATCAAGGTTGAAGATGATTAAGGAGCTCACCTACAGGTTGGGGTACGTCCTCCTCTTGCTCCTAAGCTCTGTTGTGCTCAGCCAAATCAAGGAAAGAAAGAAGAGTCGAAAAATCCTTTCATGTGGCTGAAAAATGGAGTGTATATAAAGGAATTTCAAGAGAGAGAAAGTGTTATAAAAATCTTTCAATTCCCTAAATTGATGCCACTTATCCCCATAAATTCCTTGCATAAGAATCCATCATCATACCCTTATAAATCCTCTTCTTTATCCATGAATTAAAAGAAAACAAATTAAGCACCTTAATCAATATAATAATAATATCCAGAAATTAGTGGATATTACTTTTTCTTTAACTAATGTGAGTGGGCTATCCACTCACTTTATATATTTAGGTGACATTGCAAGGAACAAGGACGTCCATACTTATATAAATTCAACCATCATATTTTTGGTTGAAGGGCACTTCCATTAATATATGTATTTTTGCATTAAATTGAATTAGGGTTTCAATTATGCTTAAATCTTGATTATTTTAATATCAAGATTCTCTCTCCCCCAAAGAGATTCAAATGAGACGCCCCTCTAGTTTTATTTTTTCTAATTGATACCAAAAAACATTAGAGTCTCTCTAGAAGTGGTATTTTGCATATTGAACCCTAGGTTTTGGGTAAATTGCACATTACACCAAAACTAGTTTTCAATGCATAAACATTGCTTAATAAGCTCTTTCTTGGTGATTAGGCTTCTACAAGCCATACCTATGCATCATTTTCATTCTTATTATGCTTCAACAATTGAGGAACATTTTATCATGTAACATTTTACAAGTTAACCCCTCAACTTGGGTAATTTGCACTTTAGTCCAAAACAAGTAAAACATTGTTTCAACATTATTCAAATAGGACCAAAATTGAAACATAAGTTCCTCTTGAGTCTTAATTACTTTTCAAAAGAAAAAGGCAAGAATATAAATAACTTACTTAAGCAAAACTTCTAGGGTTAAGGCATAACCCATGTCAAGGATGTTACAATTATAAACCCCTAACAAGGATTTCATCCCCGAAATCCCATGTAAAGGAAAATAGATATTATTTATTCATAATATCATCAAGACTCAAACTAACATCTTAATGTCATGGATATTCCATATAACTTTGATCATCACAAAGTCCTTCCATATTGGGTTATCATAGAATCTGTCACATAGGACACATACTCCACTGTCCTTTTCATTATTGACTGTAGAGTCAACTCTATTTCAGGTAACATCATACATACCTTATTTAACTCAGGTGTCAAACCTCACTGATTTGTCACCCACTTGGAGCTACAAGTCTTATCATATATTTTTATCTTTGATAAGCTTTTCCCACAATGATTCTACATTTATTCCTTCAATTAGTACATCCTTATTGATGTTTGTTTATGCAGAGCATAAACCCCTAACATATGATGTCCATAGTATTTTATATAACTAGAATGATTTCATAGTTGGCAATTCTAGGTAACCAACATAAATCATCTTTCTTTCATCTTGGGGCATTACTCGTTACACATATCTTTATCTTGGAACCAAAGTCCAATACAACTGATAATTTTCTAAGTATCCAACAATTGAACATTTTTAACTTATGCACATTAAGTGTCATAAGACCCACTTGATTGCCATGTCCCTGAAGGGAAGGAACACAAAGGAACATATTCTTTTTATCACCCCATCATTACTCAGGGTTATTTATCAAAGAGAAGATTATCATCTCCTCTGATTATTGCATGAACTTTCAATTGTTCATGTGTCATTGAATCTTATTTCCTCTTAAGTTCCTTGCCTTCATCATAGAAATTATAGAGATGATTACATATCACCACCTCTTAGTATTATCATCATCATGATTACTAGATCTGGGTATTCCAACCCTTAGTTCATCACTGAACATTGTTACCTCTATGTCTAAGGACCAGGGTATACATTATACTAAACATCCTCTTTTATTTATAAATTGATCTATGATTAATTCAGATCTCTCCATATCAATTAGGATGTGGTATAATTATCCATGCCACATCTCTGACTTCATTATGCTCTTTAGATTGTCTCAAAATGACAACTTGATCAGGGTAATCAGAAAGATAGCAATCTAAGAGTGTCATACTTACCTTATCTTCAATAGATGAATACCTGGACATGTTATTCAAAAACTGAAATTAGGTAGTATATTTTTGTTTTATATTACATTTCATACTTTTAACATCTCTTTAAATTTACTATTTAGTATCTTAGATTTGCTCTGGGTGTTTCTTTTACATCTCTTCTACTTGAAAAGAGAATTTTTAAAACATATAAGAGAATTATTAATCTGACTATAGGTTCTCATCCTTTTATCTCTTCCTTATATCCTCATAGGACTAATTAAAGGAATCTCAACAATAACTACCTTTCTTATAATCAGTAGGAAGAGAGAGAAAAGGAAAGATAATTCAAAATGAAAAGTTTTATCTGACATGTTACCTTTACGGGTTATCTAGTGTCTTATCTGACCCAATATATGGAGTCAGTTGTCATCTGCTATTGCCTTTGTCCTCTACTACCAGATGTAGATGGACCAAACTGTGACACTTGTCTTCATCCTCGGCCTTCTGCTTCACTAACCTGGGGTCCTTGTGGGTTTTGCAGATTATGCCTTGACTGTTGGGTCACCACATTATTTCTTCTTGGACACTGCTGCCTAAAATGTCCTATCTGTCCACATTTATGCCAAGTTCGGCCCTCACTTGATGACCACTACATTGGTGTACTATATTGTGGTTGAACCGATGTTATCAAAAACTTTGATTGTTTAGTACCACCAATCCACTATTCCTATGACTGTGTAGATCTCCTTTTGAGGTTTGCCCGATGTTTCTTTGTCAAAGACCTTTCTATCCTCTGAACTGACTCCACAAATGTGGCAAATTTCTCTCTACTTTCTAACACAGCTGTCGAGATAGACACCTCAGTATTCAGTCCTTTCTCAAAATGTCGAATATTCTCCTATTCAGTAGCAGCCATTTGAGGACAAAATTGTAAAAGTTCCATAAACTTAGCCTCATATTCTTTTATTGACGTGGTTCCCTGCTGAACTTTTCAAACAGTGAGATCTTTTCATCTAAGTATGTTCTTTGAAAATAATTATTGATGAATTCTTGATGAAATTCCTCCCAACCAACCTCTTCATCATTCCTTTTTACTTCTTCTATGGCCCACCAATGGCTAGCACTACCCTTTAAAAGGTATACAGCATGTTTAACTTTGTCAACATCTAGAATACTAAGGATCTTAAAAGCCTTTTCTAACTCAGTGAGCCATAGATCAACATCTGCTGGGTCAGTTGTCCCAGCATATTCTATAGCTCCTACACGATGTAGTCATTCAAAAGTCTTACCAGACCCATGTTCCTCATTGGGAGTTGGTGCCCTAGGTATTGGTGCGGGCATCCAGTCTACCATATGCCTCACTGTGGTCATGAATTCCCTAAATAGAGTATGATTGTTAGATTTTCTATCATAGCTTAATCAAAATGGGGATTCTCAGGCACTGATTCCTTTCTTTCCTGATGCCTTGCACCTCCTATTGGTGCAGCAACATTGCTTTCAGCGACATGATCCTCGTGTTCTCCAGACATCTTTAAGCTATCTCCCTTCTTCTGCATAAACAGAAGTCATTATAAGATATACTGGAGGACACTAACAAAGACTCAACACCTTAGTCCTATGTCTCTATAGACCCAGTGAACCTTAAGCTGTGATACCACTAATTGAGATACCCATTTGAACAAAACATCATTAACTAAGCAGAAGCAATCATTAGGAGCGGATTACTGAAAATCACTAAAAATTAAAACATTTTTCAAAGAGATCCAATTCCAGGAAACTCTTAACAACCAGAACCAAAGTATTACAAGTACATTTTGTTCCACAAGTACATACCATGTACCATCTCTTCTCAAGGATTACATACATCAATTGCTATGTTAAGTCTATAAACGAGCAACACACAACCACGAGGCCTTCAAGCCAAGATCTCAGATCGATTATGAAAATACTAAGTACTGACTCCAAGGACCTGAGAGTATAGAGATGACACATATGACTCTTATCTACAAGACACGAAAGTTAGTATCTCCACTTGAGATGTCACTGATGTCCTTGATGATGCTGTCCTTCCCCTGTAGTATGGTTCTTACCTCCTCATCCTCGTCCACCTAAAAATGTTGGATCCCACGGGGGTGAGACAATTGAAATTGTCCCAGTGAGAGATATAACTCTCCGCCAGAAACATTATTATTGCAGTTTAATAGAATAAAACTGGGCAAAGGATAAGCAATTTAGAACATTCTCATATTTTAAAGGATTGCAACTATCTATGATAGAGTAGAAAATCATCTATTCTCTATATAAGGAATAGGAAGAACATGTATATCATTTACCCATTATACTATATTAACATGTCAAGCTTTTCCCGAGTTACTCATTACCATGGTGTGTCTTCATGAATCATTCTCATTTCTATTTGTTGGCCCCAACCAATCTGCAAACCAGATATTGAATTGTATCAATCATGTGAGTATACATCATCATATTCTGTCCAGGCATTGGATTATGCCAATCTGATGTAAACATTCCTGGCATTGGACTATGGCAATCCTGTGCATACATTTCAGGCATTGGACTATGTCAATCCTGTGTAAACATTCCAGGCATTGGACTATGCCAATCATGTGACATTATTCCAAGTATTGGGTTATTACCAATCCTGTGCAATTATTCCAGGTATTTGGTTATTACCAATTCTGTGACATTATTCCAGGTATTGGGTTATTACCAATCCTGTGCAATTATTCTAGGTATTGGGTTATGACCAATCTTGTGACATTATTCCAAGTATTGGGTTATTACCAATCCTGTGTAATTATTCTAGGTATTGGGTTATGACCAATCCTATGACATTATTCTAGGTATTGGGTTATGACCAATCCTGTGACATTATTCCAGGTGTTGGGTTATTACCAATCTTGTGCAATTATTCTAGGTATTGGGTTATGACTAATCCTATGAAATTATTTTAGGTATTGTGTTATGACCAATCCTGTGCATCTCATTACAGAATACCACTTCACCTTTACTACGTACTAAACCTTGGCCAAGCCATCATACTTATTCACAACCTTTATGTAATTCAAGTATTCCTCTTATCTCCCTTAAGCTTATTCAAAACACTATAGCCCATATTTGTCTATAAGCATAAAGCATGCATGATTAAGATTTCATTGTTATTATTGTATCCATTTATTATTATTATATTACTAAGTTTCCATTTCCTAGTTTATTTGAGCATTATGTGCACCGAGGCATTAAATTCTAAGCCTAGATATGGCATCTCATCCAATACATCTGCTATCTAACATGACTGCAAATAATTTCGTGCTCGCGTTATGCACTGAGGCTTAATCTTCATCTACCATAGTTACGAAGGAGTTCTGGTTCTGTAGCTACTTGTTTGTCTTTATCATCGTTCTCTGTTACTGCAATGCCCATTGGCGTACCGACAAATCCAAGATAGTCCTCCTAGCTCGTTATCACTTGTTTCTGAGATTGCATTATTGAGTTCTATTTGCCCGTTGGAACAAGAGCAGACAGATGTGAGACACCTAAAAGTTTTAGATCCATACAAATCCACTCCATGGAGCACTCCAATTATTTCGTATGTGAATCATACAGTAACCAAGCTCTTTTGAGCTCTTACAGGCATCCTGGCTCACAAGAAGGCATGTCAATAACTAGGCCGATCAACATGGACATCGTGTCAATTTAGATGGGAGACGAAATAAAAAAAACACATGCCCGGTGAAAGAGTAATACCGCATATCATGCGGCTCCCACCCGTTCTGCATATTACTGGAAATGCACTTCACACCCAACTTTTTCTTGACTGCAGTCCTCGTCTGACCAGAATGGGGCTCCGACACATGCGCAAGGACGCCCCACCCCTTCCCTCCCTCCGACAAGCTGGATGCATTCGTCGAACTGGTGAGCTCTTGTTGTCTGGGGATGGCGGAATGTGTACTACTACAAAATGCGATGCAGAAACCGCGTTGGTACATATCAGATGGTGGGGTTGAGAATGTAACTCTTTGTTTGCTTTTGGATTTCCTTCAGGCGTCGCCTAGCTATCCTTGAAAAGTCATACCAGATGTTGTAGGGTTTGGAAAAGCTATACAGGTGTACGGCCTCCTCCTAAGCCCTGAGATATTTTTATATGAACTAGTAATTGTAACACGTGGCATTCATTTCTTTTTACGCACGCAACATTCATTATTCTATTTCTACTATACTATTAGAGCTATGATTAAATTAAACAAAGTTCTTGATGTTAAAATCGTAAAATGAATCAATGTGTAGGTATATGATTTCTGAACTTTTATCTTATTATAAGAGGCTTATTAGATTTCTTATATGAATATCTATAAGAATATAATTGTTCTTTGAGAAATAATGGAATTGATGACAGTTTTCATAGTTTATCATTTAGAAGTATTAGTCAAATTGGTATAATAATACATATTATATTACAAGATATAATGTCCTCTTTGTCTTCTTATTGAATATGCATTGAAAGACATATGTTTCCTTTATCTTTAGCACATCATGATATCTATGGATCTCTACTTTTGTAACTTCATTCACATTTTTTATTGTACCATGTATAGATATATAGTCCCAATTTATATATTTTGTTCTTGTATTGTAGCAATGTCATTTTTAACCAAAAAATGCATAAAAACATATTTATGCTTAATATTCTATTTTCATAATAAAGAAGAAATCGAATACAAAAGAAAAAATGATCTGTTTTATAGTGTTGATAGTACAAGAAAAACTCAAACACAAACATGAGAAAAGAATTGCACTACAATATATAAATTATAGGGATCCACAATCCAACATCATCAAGCATAAAAAGTTATTTAGCTCATTTTTCCAAGTTTTTTGTACAAGGTGCACCATGTTGTATATGCAATTGGACTACATATAAGTTTTTCCTTATATTATAACATGTGTAAATCTTGGTTGACTACTCCTCATGTAAATAAACCTATATAGGGAAACAATTTCTAAAAAAACTAACAACTTGTATCGTCATTTGTTGTTTAGACATATTTAGAATTGATATTAATTTTTTAGACACAAACAAAAATGCTTAATTTAACAAATTCTCAAGTTGAACGGAGTTGAATAGTGGCAATGCCATACGAAATTTAACTCTCAATATTTGACAATCAATATAATAGTTGATGTAGTTCTTAGAATTCACAGACACATCGAACATACTTATAAGAATCTTTAGTGTATATGTTATCATAAAGATTGTAGGGTGAGAAAAAAAATGAAAATTGTTAATTTATACATATGCATATAAAACATTGTAGCATATATGAATATTTTTCCATTAATTACTCAACTTATAACTTAAACTTACAGGTTGCTTGACCAAATTCCATATCAGAATTACAAATAGTGATGTTTTATTGTGAGCTATGTTTTTAGGAGGGCATGTGTAGACTTACAATTTTTACGTATATTATTTAATGAATTGTATTGCACAACTTGTTTCTATAAAAATTAATAAAAGACAACAATAAAATACACTTTATGAGAATTGATTCACAATTAGCTTTACAAAATAATCTATTATAATTTTGTAACACATCAATACAATAAAAAAATTATATTGTAGCATATTTGCATTTTTTAAGAATGAACTAATGATAAACACATTATAGAAATTTGCCCACCCCCATGTCTCATCACCACAAAATGTCTCATCCTATCTTGCCGTTACCTCCACAAACAGTTCAAACCACCAAAAGAAACCTATAGGGGTGTGACACATCTTCTTCTACCTTTGTACATACCAACAATAATAATAAGCTAACTTTGACGATAGAAAACTACTACCACAAACCACCATATCTCATGAATTTTGTGTCTAGATCCTCTACATGAAGGGATATCTAGACGACTACTTGTCATGGGAAATAGTAGCCTAGGCTTGGACTTATCATCAACCAAAAAACATACCGCCGCCATAGTTGTATTCTGCTAAACAGGCTCTGAATCACCCTTATCCAATCACCTCTAAAACCTAGGATCTTCACCGACATACAAAAAACTCCTATATTAATATCACACAAGTTGTTAGAGAAACCACAACTACATGTAGCCAATTCTAGAACTTCTTCTTCTCCTTCTTCTTTACATGCATGTTAGACTTCAAACTTTTTACTGTGAATGGTTTCTTATCCGTGGTCAACCAGGAAACACCCCCTCTCATGTTATTATTTTTCTCAACTCTTTCTCTCTTTGTCAAAGTTTTGAAGGGTGTGATCTTCTCCTTCCTTGTCTCCTATCACACGCTACACATACATATATTAACACCCAAGCTTTAATTACCTTGTTGTGCTAAGTCCTGTGAGGAAGGTTTCTAGCTAGAATTAGACAAACACAACTATATGGTTTGGATGAATATTTCAAGAGAAAGAGATGGCATCAACATGCAACAAAGAAATGAGTAGGATGTCTAATATGGGAAAAAACTGAAAGAACGGTACAAATTATCTTCTCTTGAGTCTTCTTGCTACATAAATTATATGGAATATCTTCTTCTGAGTCATCATGCTACATATTGTTGTATGGAGTATTGGTAAGGTGTGTCCATAGAGACAATAAAGTGATGAGTGACACGAAACATACCTTAAAGGATTTGATTAATACTCATAAAGTTAATCTTCAAATTCATTTTGTTTCATTCAGTTATGAGAAAATCAAGAAACACTATGAATGTCTGAAGAATTATATTACTCAATGACGTATATCTTCAAGTACTATCCTTGTGGAAATGAGATCATATAGATGTTAAGAGTATGTATACATATTCTCATTATGTCCTTAGTCATTTGTTACTGTGGAAGGTAGATAGACACCAATAACACATAAGACTGAAGTGTGAGTTGGTTGATGAATGAATCTCACTAAATCGTGATATGACAATATCAAACCAAGCATACATATATATGTTAGGGAACAATGTATCTGAAAGACCCACCTAGAGAGTGACATGTGGAAACCATCATATGGTAAGTCATAGTCAACACCCATAATGAAGCTTGTGATTGTGATTCTTAGACCTGAAATCACTACACTGGTCACATGTCATTGGGTATACTTTGACGTCATCAAACGCAATACTGAAACATGGGTTGTTATAATAGTGATGATTGAGTGACTTAGACACATGGGGATAGATTGTGAGTGATAGATATAGGATTAGTCCCTCCCAATGCAGTGTAATATCCTGAACACTTGATTAGCGAGACTGGGAAATACATGTGCATGCACATGTGAATCAATATATGATATTAAGGTCACATTATCTTAGAAAATCTACTCTTGGTTTTAAAAAAATGAGATGAATGTTAAGAGTATGAAGATTCCATGCCTCGAGTTCACTCTGAATATCACTGACAAAGGAATTATACAATCACAACAACACCTACAAAAATTGTAGGTTGAAGTTGTTCTCCAACTTTCCATTCACTTGGGTAGCACTGATGTGCGACTAGGCACCACTCTCTGCTTATGATGTCATAATCTAGTTATGGACATTCACTTCCAATGTGACATGGGACCTATAGGGTCACACACATAGGAAATATCTAGAAGAGGAGTTTGATCTTGAATAATAATTGGATTGATTACTAAAGTGTTTAGGTATTCAATTCACACAATAGATCGACTGATTGGTTGACTGCTCAGCTAGATGATCATTTCACTGAGTGAGATGACTACTTGGGAAGCCAGATGGGCATCTCAAATGTTGAGACGACTGTTTGGGTTGTAAGGGTGATCATAGTTTGAATTGGTTAAGTTTTGCCCTTGAACCAACGAGTTCAATATGATTGAACCGAATGGCTCATCTTGACTCACCAGACGGGTGTCTGGGTGAGCGAGACGGACATCTCGCCTAGGTGAGATGGATCGATTTCTACGAATGAAGGTTTGGAATGTTTCCCAAATAGTTTCTATTGTACATACTTGTAGTGAAAGTAAATTAATATGTGATATAAATTGGAATTGAAAATTTAAAAATTCATATACGATTGGGAAACTTCCAAATGGTCACTTGACAGTGCAAGACCACTATCTCGCACACCATAGGACCATCTAGGTGTTCTAGATGACCGTATGGCATCTCACAGGTTGTGAAAGTTCTAGTTTTTCTTGTCTCTTCCACCCCCACACAATTTGTATAGACTAGGAACCCTGACCCAAATCTCACCTAAAAAGGAGGGGTACTGGAGGCCTCCCAAAACATAACACAGACAACTGAGAACCAGTTCTTATGACAATTTTTGTCCTCTCTGGTTGTATTAATCGAGAGAGCCTAGGAAAGTCCTACCCGAGAGGGAGGGATAACCAATGGGAGAGAACAACTGAGAAGTTATTGTGGGAGAGAAGATTAGTGACCAGTACACCAATGTGAGGGAAAACTCCTTCCTGTCTTTTGTTGGTGAATGACATAAGTTCTAGTTTGTCCATGTGGACTACTGTAACGACCCTGCCTCCCGATAACCCCCCATTAAGGAAGGCCAAGAAGTCAGAGTCGCTATACCAAAACATGATCAATGGTTTTGCAAATAATCAAAATAATTAATAAATTCTACCAAAGACTAAGCTTCAAATAGGATAATTTTTTTCTTTTCACATAAATTTTAAAAATAGGAATCTAGAACTTCTACCCACTATAGAGTTATATCTAACTAAATTGTCCTTTCAGATTTAACTTTCTTCTTCACAAGTTCCACTTTACTGCTTGTCCGATTTTAGATATCCCTAAAACTCTGACAAACAAAATGTCGGTTAGTATAATAAATTATATTGGTATATGGGGGAAACAAAACTTGTATCTATTTTTAACAACATAATGCAACGAAATTATTGTTAACAAATCAAAATTTACATATTAATCATAACTACTCAATCCCTATGTATCCTTGCCTCTGTGCTATCCCTGTAGTGGACATGGATACTACCTCTCTCATAGGGTAGATCTCAAATAGCCCCTATGATCCTACCTTATAGGTAGATCACGACATAGGGCTATGTAGTCATATGGTCCTACCCAAGGGTAGACCAACACATCTACTCATGATAACTTGATGATCCTACCCCAAGGGTAGACCATGTACTAGGTCATCCATCTCATCATCATTAGAGCTATAGAGGAGGACTAGGATGAGCTAGTCATGCACCTATATTTATGGTGATAGACATAGTCACTTTATAGTTCCACGAAATACATGTCAACTAAACAGTTAATTTCAAGAAACAAATAAAACTTCAGAAATCACCGTGAAACTAGAGCGTTTATCCACAAGCGTAACCACATATCTGATTTGGAGTCTCAAATATAAGCAAGATATCCAATCCAATCCAATCAAGATGTCCAATCAAGCAAGACAAGCAACCAATCAAGCAAATCTTGATCCTAAAAATATGTGTAACACCTAATTATTACCATCACATCCCAAACAACTCCTTATTTACTTGGGAAACATTTCTAAGGTTACTAAGTCTCATTAGGATTCATTAGGGATTCTTAGATCAATTTCTCAAACTTTATCATTTTTAGGTCAACAAACCCTAAAATAGCTTTTCTACTCATGAAAACCCTAATTAATCAAATTATCCACATTAAGAATCTTTTATACTCAAATTGGCTTTGTAACAACATATCTCTGTCTTATTCATGGATTTTCATAATTAAAACCATTAAAAGTCATAATTATCAAAGTTAGGGTTTTTAGGCCCATTAATGCATATTCACGTACATGGAACCCTAAATTAAGTCAATTATGCATAAAGATCATCTTTTTAGACCTAATTCTCTCTTTTATTAACAACACATTAATATTTTCTCATAACATCTAGAGAACATTACTAGATCTAATTATCATCAATTCTTAGGGTTTTTCATCAACTAAATCATTAAAGATGATATCTTTATATCTTTTTGAATGGAATGAAGTATCAGATTTCCATTATAATTTTATTGGTTTCCTTTCATTTTTCTGATCAATTTTCATATAAAACATGTCTTAATTCGAGTTACCCATAAATAATTAGGATTTATGCAAAATTACTAACTTTTGGCCATTAGGAAGTCACCTCGTCAGCGTTGCAGCCCACTCTTCTCTTTTCCATGTGGTCCCACTATGATCTAATTAGTGTCTTCCACCTAGCACCCTACTGGGCATGACCTTCTTGCTCATTTATGTGGCAGAAAGCCTCTTCTGCCCCTTGCCTCTCACTAGCCAAGCTGGGGAAGATAGGTAATTTCACGTCCTCCTTTCTTCTACCTCGCGAACCACCTGCTGTAGGAAGAAACTCCCACAGACAGTCAACTATTTAGTTGAATCTACACTCCTGTCACCCTTATCACCAGGTGAAAGCTCGGTATCCTCCGCCATGCTTCTCTAAAGCCACCCATGGATCCAATTGCTTCGAGCGCAATCAGAGGCGGAAGAACCCACCTCCAAACCCCTGACGAGGTCCCTACAACTTCATGAGTAGAAGACATGGTCCTCACTAAATGTTCTAGTGTTGTCTTGCCCTCAGCACTTGGCCGAAGGCAAGGAACTTGTTTGCCACTCCGCTGGGGTCCAAGTCCCCATATTTATAGGTTTCCCTATGGCTGTCGAGAAGTTTCAGTGTCTGAGATTGGGCAAAAACTCTAGAGATGATGAAACTCTGAGAAACTAGGGGTAGATCAATAGGGATTGATCCCATAATTTATTTGGAATGGTTTCTTGATCCAGCTGTGCCTTGGATTGTAAGAGTCTCGATCGGCTAAACCTCTACCTATTGTTCTTTGGTTCCCCTTTCCAAAATGAGGTAGGAGACGATCTTAGGATCATCCAATTACCATCCAATGGATGGCATTGGGCATGACACTTGCCTGGGTCGGGCCCAAGGTTTCCTAGTTTGATTTTAAATGTGACAAATCACATTAAAATATTAGTTATCCCTTCACTTTAGGGAAACTTATCATTTGCATAACTCCCTCCTCTTTCATTAAATCGTTCCCAAATTTTAAAGGGAAGTCCATAATGACTTAAACTTAATTTGTGAAAAGTTTGGGACCCAAATTTGATATTATGAGAGAGTGTTCTTCAGAAGCAAGTTATCTCTTAAAAAGGCATATTTTATTCATATTTTCTATCTCTTACTCTTTTATTCCTTTTAGTTGGATTACATTTACCATTAAAAACCTTGTGGATTCAAAATCTCATTCATGATGATTATTCGAACATCTTTCCACATATTTCTCATATTTTTATCATTATCTCAAATTTCCCACTTAAGTGCATTATTTGATTTCTTCTTTTTCTTTTAATCATATTGGACCCATTAATATATTATGATCCAATAAATCACATGCATACAAGAAATATTGCAAAGGAAATCCATTCAATACACATAATTCATACAATTCCCATGATCATATATTTATTGGGGAAATTGCATTGCCAACCATATGAACCCAAAAATTGGGGTTGTAGCATCCATTCCCTCTTATACGAATTTCACCCTCAAATTCCATCAAACATACAAACAATCAGGATAAGACTTCCCCATGTCCATCATTGGATCCCATGTGGCTTCATCCTCTCCATGGTGTTTCCAATGAACCTTTATCATCTTATATCCTTACATATGAGTTCATTCACCTTGGGTATCTAGAATCCTCATAGGTGACTCAGGATATGTCATCTTCCCTTGGAGTTCAATAGGTTCAATGCTCAGCACATGGCTCAGGTACATCACATATTGCTCTAGATCTGATACATGGAACACATCATACATCATATTATCTTGAGGTTAAGGTTAAACATAAGCAACTCCACCAATCCATCTCAAGTGGACCCATGCATTGGGGACTCAACTTTCTTAGCTATAGCTCGGAGGGGTCAAGTTTTCATAATACATATCCACTCATAGTGAACTGCACACGATTCTTGTCGATCCGGGGTTTCCTCATCCATTGCTCGATCAAAATGACGTCATCTGCATACACTTGTGGTTTCTCTGACCTTCACAAGGTCCTCTCACAGACATTATCCTAGTGAAGTAGTGACGCACATGTCCTCCGTTATAGAGATTCTTACATCCCGATACTGGCTATGGTGGCTATCATAACAAGCAAACTCTGCTAGTGGCAGGAACTTCTCTCATGAATCACCACAAATGAGCACATATGCTCTCATCAGACTTTCTAATGTCCAAATCATGCTCTCTTGACTGTCCATTAGTTAGGGGGTGATATGATGTACTAAACTTAAATCTAACATCAAGTTCTTTGTGTGCCTACTTCCACCACTTAGAAGTGAACTTGAGGTCATGCTCAAGATATCAAACTCAGATCATTGTGTAGTCAAACCATCTGTCTCAAAAATATGGTTCAATCATATCTTGTCATACTAGAATGTGCCAACTTGGTTAGGTGATCTACCATAACCCATATTGCATCATGACCTCTCTTAGTCCAGGGGAGACCCATCACAACGTCCATGATAATCTTCTCGTGCTCCCTCTCAGGGACTCCTCATTATCTGTAGCAACTCACTAGGTTACTGATGTTCGACCTTCACCCTATGGCATGTTTAACAACTGACTACATGCAACTCTATATCCTTCTTCCAAGTACCATTGTAAACCTTAACCATCTTGGTAGTACCACGGTGCATGGTGTACTTAAAAACATGAGCTTTTGCATGACATGATTCCCCAAGTGTGACTCCTCAGGAACCCTAAAACACTCTAGTAGTGGGTTTCACCACCTTCTTTTCTCAGAAGGTGTATTTGAGGTTCTTGTAGCAATCCTTTTATCTCATCAAGCTCTGGGTTAGTTAACTGAGCAACCAACAACTTGACCAACGTGTCTGGGTGTATCTGGATGTTAGCCATACATGTCTAGTCTTGTAATGGTCATAGGGTCCACTTAGCAACCTCTTTCAGCTCTCTCTCTATCAGCCAAACAAGACAACTGTACACCTAAGCTGTGTCTTGACTAAGAGTATCTACTACCACATTATTTTCCTTACATGCTAGGTGATGGTGAAGGCATAAACCTTCATACACTCCACTCATCATCCTCATCTTGGGTTTTAGGTCTAACGAAGTCAAGAAAACATCGAGCTCATCATCTCAGTTATCAAACCCAAACTTATAACTCATAGATTCCAAACTACTCTGCATAGGTACATTCTCATATTACCCTTTTTTCTTCTTATGCTCTCATATCACCAATCCAATATATTTTCCAAAGGGTGTGGTACTTCTTCAATCCTCAAACATCATAGAAGGGTTTCAACTCATATCACCTCTATCTTTAGTATATGGCATGTGTTTTGTCCTGTCTCTCATACCGATAACAAGATGAAATAAGCATTTGGCTTTAGTCCAAATACAAAGTTCATCTCGTTCTGAGAGTAGAGATGGTGTATCACACATCACCATCACTCTTTCCATTATAAGTTGAAACATACTTCACATGACTCCTCACCAGGAACATCTCCATTATGAGTGTACACCCATAGGAAGACTTTTCCCCATCACCTCTAGATCTTAACATCTCTCGTAGGTACAATCCTAAGTCATTACCTCAAAGTCTCTAGGGTGCTGATACGTTTGGAGTGATCTGACCCTCATGCATCTAGGGAGTGCCTCTCACATTTACCCCTTAGGCCCCATGAACTCATGAAGCTGGCCAACCTCTTAACCCATGGTCCTCAGGAAAAGGTAGTTGTTACCTCTCGAACCTGTGGTCTTGTGCATCTAGGGAATAGATAAATCCTACTCCCATCAGTCTTATCCCTCCTTGACCTTAGTGTTGACTTAGGATTTTACTATAGCTCGTGGTTTCTGTGTTGATACGCCAACACATCTCATCCTTGAATCCTCACCCAAAACTCCCTCATCTCTATGGGAGCTCATATATAACCTTTTACCCCTTCATTGGAATCATGGCGACCTGCCTATGTCGGTCTAGCCCCATACTGTAGGTTACCTCCATGGTAACATATTCTCATTCCCCTTACACTTATCTCACATGGGTCTATAGATTCATGCTCACACTATGTGCTCTTGCACTTATATCATCAAGATCTTATAAGTGACCTTGTAAGGTTTACCTAAAACCTAAACAAGAGTTTGTGCTCACCTTACATAAAGGGTTCCTTCCCAAGATGGGGGAAAAACTATCTCTTGATAGTAACAAAGGTCACAAAACGTTCTTACCTCTAAGGTTTACATCATCATGTATATGCTTAGCTCCTAACATGATACTTATGCATGTATCTAGCAATAAGACAACCTACTAAGCCATGATAAGTTCCTTAGTATGTCATACATATTCATCATTCCTCAAGGTTGGACCAGTATCATAGACACATATGTCACCAACTTGTATGAGTGATTCATCCAACATATATCTCAATTCGAGTGGTGTTTCCTTTTGCTCTAACACATGAGGGGGTACCATATTCAAATATTATGAACTCAATCATCCTCGTGAGCATCATGTGCACTACATACTACTACTTCTTCTCTTTGGTCTAGGAATCCTAGGTTCACCTCCTATGCATTAACTGTCTAACTACATGCTCAACTATTCAACCATGAACCAAACCTATACAAGATAGGACATATACATCTTAGCACTCTTCCGCATGGGCAACTTTTAGAGTCCTACATAGGAAAACCAACTAGGTGTGAGGCCTCACAAGTTGTTACTATACCCCTTCAGGGTCTATGGAACTATCCTTCCTACAATTAAAAGGTAGGCACCTATATCATATGTACGTTCATTCACAAGGCCTCTTTCTCTTTTCTAGGGTTTCATTCATCTACAGGAATCCAAGGTACGATAAGCCTCCAAGGATCACGCATGAGGAAACCACATATATTTACTCAGGGTCATCTCTTCCAGGCCATGTTATACCCAACGTCTCATGATTCCTCATGTCTTGGTGTCAACGTCTCCAATCTCCTTCATCGAGTCTTGCTCTCTCTCTAGAGCTAACCCTATAAATAGTCCTACCATTGGAGGTTCTCTCCCAGAAGATGGGTCTAGATCTTAAGGATAAACGTCTACACCTAGCTAGGTGAAATGTATACTCCAAAACCTATGTCCGACCAAGATTATCCAAAGCTCTAAATTCTCATCTCATAAACATTTGTCATAACCCTTCTGGCCTAGGTCTAAAACCTACTTCCACTCTTGCTTCCATAATCTTCTATGTGGGTACATACCCCTAGCTGGGTTTTTAGTGGCCTCAATAGGAGTAGCTATGGTCTTCACACAAGCCATCTACATGAGCATACAATCAGACTTTAGCTTACATTTAAACTAATTATACTTATGCCAATGACATCTTGTTTATGTACCTTTTATTAATTTGGTGGAGGATCCCTTAATCCTTATCTTACTTACCCTAACCTGAAGAGGGTGGGGAAGAGAGAGAAAAACCCTAAATCCTAGAATTCATAATTGAATTAGGGTTGAGAAGGGATGAAATAGATGAGAGAGTCCTAAATGTATCTTATTTCGAGTCAGAACCTCAAACATGGGCCAGACAATCACACTGCATCCAGGAGTCCTCGTGACCGACTAGCGGGGCAGAGGAAAATATTGCCATCCATCGGACTGTGATCCTTTTCTAGACACCTCCGTCTTTGGAAAATCCTCTAATAACTCCCTTGGTTCTACAAAGTTTGTAAAATTTAATAATTACTAATGATTAAATGAGAAACCATGGCTCTGATACCAAATGTAACGACCCCACCTCCCAATAACCTCCAACCATGGGAGACTAAGAGGTCATAGATGCTATCCCAATATTTCATGATCCATGGTTCAACATTTAATCAAAAATAATTAACAAATTCTACTATTACTAAACTAAAAAGCTGGAATAAAATAAATCTTTTTGCATACCTTGAAAATTTTGGATCTAGACTTCTATCCACAGAAAACATCTAACAAACTAATCCTCCTTGAACAGATTAATTATATCTTCACTAAATTTTAATTTACTATTTGTCCATTTTCAGAATTGTACCTAAAACACTGACAAACAAAATGTCAGTCAGTATATTTCTATACTGCTATGTGGGGAGCAATCACAATTTCACAAATAGTTTCTAACAACCTAATTATTACAAATAATTTATTAACAATCCAATTTACACTTTCAATGTGACTTCTCAACCGCTTTTTCCCTAAACCCTGGATTACACTCTCTTAGGGTTTTGTCCTTGCAAAGGACATATGACCACCTTCTCTATCTTGAGCTGGGTGACTGGGGTCACCTCTTGAGGTTCCCAATGGTCTTCCCTCTGGGGCTTGACCAAATCAGACCTTCCCTCTAGGGCTTGGTCTTGCAACATACATCAGGGTGGCATGTAGGTTCGAGAAGCACAAGCACAATTAATTATGATACACATATGATTTTATAGGATTGCAGAATTGAACATCCAATAGTTTAGGTTGCACTCAATCGAGAAACATCCAGGAAACTCTGTTAAACTAAAGGCGATTATTCATACGTAACCACATACCTGTTTAGTCAATCAACAAGCCAACAATAATCCAAGCAAGGAAATTGTAAGGACCCTGACCTCTGTTTAGGGCTTATCTTGTTTTCTTTGCTTAACCCTGGTGTTTAGTTGCTTGCTAATCACCTTTAGTGGTGATTAGGGTTTGTTTGTGCTTTGTTGAGAGCTAGAGGTGCTACTTGCAATTTACCCAAGTCTAGGGTTGTAGAGCAAGTTTGTCACCTTGAGAGGTGTTCCTCTCTCTCCTTGCTTCCTCTAGTGTTGGGAGGAAGGGTTGGGCTCGTTGCTGGAGTTGCTTTGGGCTTGGATAAGCCATGTTGGGCCTTGTTATTCTTTGCTTGACCTTATGTCGGCCATGGTTGTTTCGACCTGGGTGTGTCGCCCAGGGAGTGATGTCGGGCATGGAGATGGGGTGTATCGACCATGGACCTCTCTTTGACTCTTTGACCTCATTTGTGTCACCACTAGTGGACACTTGGTGCTTGATGCTTGCATGTGGAAATGGCCTTGGACATGTGTTTAAGGCAAGATAGAGAGGTGGAATTTCCCATGGACAAGTGTCCCTAAGTGGGCGACACCTTGCCTTGTCTTACCTTGGTTTCTCCTCCACCCTCTCCTATATATGTACCTTCTTTCTCTTGCTAAGGACCCCTTTAGTTCCTTAGTTCCCTTCTCCCTTGGTTGCACGACACCTCTTCCTTTGCAAGCCTGGTGGTCGATCCCTATTTTGGAGTCTTCTTCTTCTTCCTCTTGAGGTGGCCGGAGGTGGTGCTTGGTGCTAGGAGCTTGGAGCTTGCCTAAGGCGAGTTACATAACTCCTAACCCTAACTATACTACCTTCTTCTACATTCTTGTATGTTTCATATGATCATAATCAGCCATGCATGTTCTAAGATAAGTTTCTTGCTTGTTGCACCATTAATCTTGGGGTTATGGTGATCTTGTTGATATGGTTGAGGTTTTGTACCTTTGTACCGTAGTTGGCCGAACCATGTTTAGATTTTCCTTGTTGAGCAACACTCCTTTCCCTCCTTAGTCTAGAGAAGTGAGCTTGAGCTTAAGTAATATGAGCAATACCCCTCTCTCATTTAAATTGAGAGGTGAGCTTGTATTCTAGTTGCTTGAGAAACACCCTCCTCTCACCATGGATTTGATAGGTGAGCTTTTTGGTAGATGTAAACCGATGTCGAGGATGATCCTTCTGGTTGCCCGAGTTGTGATAGAGGTTGTGCAAAACCCCTCTCTCTTGGTTGTTGAGAGGTGAGCTGATCTTCTTGATCAATTAGGGTTTGGTACCCTTGTGCTTGAGGTTGATGACGATCTTGTTGGGTTGTATCTTGCACGATATGGCTTGGGGATGGTGTTGCCCGATACCCTCTCTTGATCTAGAGTTTTGGGTTGATATGATGAGGTTGTGTTGGGTGATACACCTTGGTCTTTGCCGTGTGTGTTGGCCGATAGGATGAGGATGGCTTAGTTGGACGATAGGCTTTCCTTTGCTGCCCGTTTGAGTGGTACCCTTGGCTGTTGTGCCTAGTTGAGAATGGTTGTTGGTCGATACCTTTATGTGTTGGGCATTATGCCTTGTTGAGTGCCCTACCCGATACACCTAGCTTCGGTAGTGGCTTGGTGCCCGATGTACCTCGAACGATATGGAGCTCAGTGGGCCAGCCTTGTGTTGGGTGTCATGGTGTGGTGGTGATGCCCGATATAGTGGCATATGGTAACCCTAGCTCGACACATGGTTGCACAACACATGGTTGCATGACACATGGTTGCACGACACATAGGGTTGCATGACACACCTTGAGGTGGTATCCCAACATCTTTGCTAAAGTGCTTGGCCGATATGTGGCTAGATTGCTTGGCCGATATGAGGCTAGAGTGCTTGGGCGATATGAGGGAAGTACCCTACCCAATACCACTTGTAGTGAGGGTGCCCTGCCCATCACACTTCTTGTGAGGGTAGTGGGTGCTTCTAGTGAGGGTCATGTTCCACCCGGAAACCCATTTGATAGTTCTTTATCATATAATCACATTCTTATTGTTAAGAATTATGGTTTATGGTTCGTGAACCTTTGATAGATTTAATGGTAGTGAGGTAATTGATATGGTAGAATGCACCTATGTAAACATGACATATCTGAACTCTAATGCCATGATATTATATGTGTTTTGGTCTGAGGACCTGAGTTGGCTAAAGTGCCTAAGTTGAGGTATTATCCTTTGATGATGAGATTTGGGGTTGTTATCCCCAGTCATGAGAATGCCTTTTGAGGCAGTGGTTTCTTGTGATGAGGGATTGAGATCCCGAAATATTGTGATGGTGGTAACAATAATGTTGCTTAATGTTATGTATGTGTTACAACCTGGTTTCCTCAACAATCCACTTAAAATATACTAACTAATTGTAATGAAATATATTATGTAGTTTGCCCTGGCCATAGATCCATCATCGTCAGTAGCTGGTGATGGGGAAACAGGTTCTCTTGCGGGTTAACCTAGAAGTGCATATTGTTGAATATGTGTGGTTTCTCCTAGCCAGAAATGAGGAGGTTAGAGTGCAACTTCGGTTGTAGACTCAAGATATGTATAAGAGCATGGTGAACAGGCCCATGGCTCAGTGTGATAGAGCATGAATGCATTCGTGACTCAGGGAGCATGGTGAACTGGCCCGTGGATCAGATATACTAGCGCCGAGACCTATACCAAGGTGGGCTAGAGAAAGGGTATCCTGCGGGAGCTGACCCTGTGGCTGAGGCCACTTAGGCATGAGACTGCGGTCCTACTTTGGTTCTCGTGCACTGACCACGAGGTGGGAGGTCGTGGAGTCTGGCTCTTCCATTGACCTTGTATGGCACCGACTTGGGTTTCGCAACCGAAGGTTGGATTTGAGTGGTACGGCTCACTTCCTCAGGGCATAATAACACGTAATCCAACCGAATAGTATTTATTGCTTAAGGCAAAACATGGAACATTGGTTGAGGCCTTGCTTGTGTAGTTGATCTTATTATACATTGTAGTTACTTATACATCCCTTATGTTATGTGGTAAGATCTTTTAAATATTATCTTGTCAATCATGTTCCATAAAGAAATACTTGGTTATATGCTTTCCGTACATCTTGGTAAGGTCGGTGGTAATAACAACCTTGGTCTATAGACTGCTCTTTTTGTACCTTTTATCAATTATCTACTGTTATTGCTTTAAATATTTCTGAGGTT
This sequence comes from Alisma plantago-aquatica, assembly GCA_963693085.1. Lineage (NCBI taxonomy): Eukaryota > Viridiplantae > Streptophyta > Magnoliopsida > Alismatales > Alismataceae > Alisma > Alisma plantago-aquatica. The sequence continues at coordinate 802,302,998 of OY856413.1, read as the reverse complement.
TTATGGTTCTGGCGGGGAGTTATGTTTCTCGCTGGGACTGTGTGTCTCACCCCGTTGGTTTACAAGCTTTTTAGGTGTTCACGCTAGACGTGGTGGTGGTCGCGGGGTTGCGACTGAGTAGTAAGAAGAGAAGTAGAAGGCACGAGATGGATATGCTATTGTTTTGGTCATTTTGTGGTAGAGTCTTAGAAGTCATCCCTGTACTCTCAGGTCCTCAGAGGCGTTTTGATGTTGTTTCATGATTATTAGCTGATAAAGCTTTTGTATATCCTGCTGATGGCCGGATGTGGCCCATTATGTATATAAACAGGTGATGAACTCATGTGATGACAAGACAACTGATCTTATAAGCTGTGGGCACGCATCAAGACTTGTAAATGTTTATATAACCTGTTTTCTTACAGGTTGAGGATCTCAATGAAATAGTTTCTTAGTTTATCTGCTTTACGAAATTAGTTTTAATTACCCCGTGTTTTTGGTACTTTAGTGGTTTATGGTGTTTTAAGAACGTTTTTGCGTGGCACCTCGCTATCTGTGTGATAGCGGGATGTGTCTCTACAAGCTTGGTATCAGATCCCTAGGTTCGCTGAGTCTACAGGGATTTAGGACTAGGTTGTGTCTGTTCTTGTGAGTTTTCTAGATTTTCTTACAATCATCTTCTACCCTCAGTGGAAGAAAAAGCCAAGACGTCAGGAAACCATGAAGAACATGCTGCCGAGAGCAGCGATGCTACATCAGTTGATGGAGCTGAAGGGCAGGAACATGGAGATCGGGTGCCTGAGGTCCCCCAACTTGACCCAACCATTCTCGAAAACCCTGCCTACCAACATCTTATGGGGTAGATGATGGCTACGATGAATCTCATGGTAGAGAGATTGCCAGTGCCTCCGCCGAGAGAACAAGATCCCCATGGTGAAACATCGGGTATTGGGAAGACCTTTGAGTGGCTTCATAGAGTCGACGCTTCTGACTATGCTAGGACGGCTGATCCAGAAGATGCAGATCTGTGGCTGACAGGTCTTGAGAAGGCCTTCCGGATCCTCGACATCCCCAAAGCAGACAAAGTCAAGCACGCTGTCTACCTTATGAAGAGTAGTGCTAGTCCCTAGTGGACCATTGAGGAGGAGAATCGACCCAGTAAGGTGATCAGTTGGGAGGTTTTTCAGCACGAGTTCATCAGCAGATACTTTCCAAAGACGTATCTGGACGAGAAGATCAACCAGTTTGAGTGCCTGCGCCAAGGAGCGATGAACATCACCGAGTATGAAGCCAAGTTCATGGACTTGTTGAGGTTTTGTCCTCACATGGCAGCAATGGATGACGAGTGAATCAAATGTTTTAAGAAAGGCCTGAGTGCTGAGCTGAAAACACCTGCTTCTGCGTTGGAGAACTGAGAGCGGTTTCCATGTTTGTGGAATCTGTCCGAAGGATCGAACGGTCAATTAGGGAGAAAGGGAATCCATATCTAAAAGGAGGCCTGCTTAGTTACAGGGACAAAGGTTTGATGACTTCATGAAGTTGAGGTTTTCAACACCTTCTGGGTTAAGAGGTTCCAGTGCACCATCATAGTGGTCTCCAAGTAAGGGAAGAGGCTATGTTTCTTCACCATCAAAGGCACATACTACAGCTTCTATAGCAGTGACAGGGCCGTCTAGGCCACAACAATGAGACCAGTCATGCCATCTTTGTGGTCAGATCGGGCATTGGAAGTCAAATTTCCCAAGTAAAGATGTTGAAGTGACACAACAGCTGAGGCAAAATCAACAAGGGTCAGACCGACATCAACCCAATAGTAGCAAAGGGTGAGGACACAGTCAAACGTCACAAGCAGGACCGTATGCTCAAGGAAGCAGAGGACGTGGACAGCAAGCAACGACTCGATTCTATGCTATTAGTCAGCCGGAGGCGATAGTCAACCCATGAGTAGTGGCAGGTCAGATGGAGTTATTTCATTCTGATTTGTCTTCTTCTTGCTTTATATTTGTTCTAGTTGACCCGGGTGCTACACACTCTTTTATCGCCCATAGTATGCTTGAAAACTGATTGTTACCTGTTAGCTGTAAGAAATATAGCTTGTTGTTAGAAACCCCTCTTGATGGTTCCTCAATGCTTCGAGAGGAGTGCCCATCTTGTGTCTTATCTTTTTTGGGACATAGTATACAAGTGGATCTTATACCACTTGATATACATGGATTCGATGCAATCCTTGGGATGGATACCTTAGAGAAGTATAAGGTTGTGTTGGACTATGGTTCCAAGCAGGCATTGTTTGATGTTTGTGGAAAGAAGTGGATCTTACAAGGAGATAGGAAGATTCTTTTGACATGTCTAGTGTCAGTGATGGTGGCAGAAAAGTTGTTATGGCAAGGATGTAAGGTGTTCTTAGCTCACGTCATAGATACCAAGGCGAAAGGTCCTAGCCTTGAGGAGGTGACTCTTGTCCGAGAGTTTGCAGATGTGTTTCCTGATGAGTTCTCCGGTGTTCCTCCACCCCGAGAAATTGATTTTGAGATCAATCTAATTCTAGGAACACAACCAGTTGCACAAACACCGTATATGATGGCTCCAGTAGAGATGGAAGAGCTAAAGAAGCAGTTACAAGAGTTTTTGGAGAAAGGTTTCATCCGACCAAGTACGTCACCTTGGGGTGCTCCAGTGTTGTTCGTTAAGAAGAAGGACATATCGATACGACTATGCATAGACTACCGGTAGTTGAACAAGGTCACGATCAAGAACAAGTACCTGTTGCCAAGGATAGATGATCTATTCGATCAGTTGCGTGGTGCTACAATGTTTTCAAAGATTGATCTGTGGTCCGGATATGATTAGTTGAGGATTAAGGTGGATGACATACCAAAGTCAGCTTTTAGGATGAGGTATGGTCACTATGAGTTTGTGGTTATGTCGTTTGGGTTAACCAATGCACCTGCTTCTTTCATGGACCTGATGAATGGAGTGTTCCGTTCGTTCCTAGATTAGTTTGTTGTAGTCTTTATAGATGACATTTTGATCTATAGTCGGGAAAAGCAAGAACATGAGTGACATCTTCGACAAGCGTTGACTCTCCTTCGCCAACATCAATTGTATGCCAAGTTTAGTAAGTGTGAGTTCTGGTTGAAAGAAGTAACTTTCTTGGATCATGTGATATCTGCAGAAGGAGTTAAAGTGGACCCAAAGAAGGTGGAGTCGGTTATAGAATGGGAACAACCAAAGACGCCGACCGAAGTTCGCAGTTTCCTGGGTTTAGCAGGATACTACCAGAAGTTTATAAAGGATTTCAGTGTGATCGCGTTGCCGATGTAAAAGTTGACTAAAAAGGATGTACCTTTTGTCTGGAATGATCATTGCTAGCAAGCTTTCCAAAGTTTGAAGGAGAAGCTGACTAGTGCTCTAGTGCTAGTGCTGCCAGTTCCTGGAAAGGGCTATGTTGTTTTCTGTGATGCTTCCAAGAAGGGCTTAGGATGCGTGCTGATGCAGGAAGACCATGTGGTTTCTTTTGCTTCGTGACAACTTAAGAAACATGAGGAGAACTATCCTACTCATGATTTAGTAGTGGTTTACGGGGAAGTGTGTCAGGTCTTTACAGATCATAAGAATCGGAAGTATATCTTCTCGCAGAATGAGCTAAACATGCAACGACATCGTTTGATGGAGCTAATAAATGATTATGACTGCACCATCGAGTATCACCCTAGTAAGGCGAACGTAGTAGCTGACGTGCTTAGCCAAAAGTCTTCTTCTCTTCCCATACAAGGGGCACAATTGAGTTCCTTGATATGCCATAGATGGGATATGTTCGTCTCCTTATGGTAGATGAATGTGAAGATGGAAGTTTCCTTGTTAGCAAGACTTTTGGCACAAATGCAAGTCAAGCCTATACTGAGACAGTAGATCAAAGACGCACAACAAATAGATGATACTATGTAGATGATCAGGTCAGAGCTAGGTAGCGAAACGCGTGATGGGTTCCATGAGTCTGAGGATGGATTAGTTTCCTATCATGATAGGATGGTGGTCCCCGATGCTGATGATATGAGGAAGCTAGTGCTCGAGGAAGCACACACATCGATGTATTCTATGCATCTAGGAGTCACCAAGATGTATCACAATCTGAAAGACATGTATTGGTGGTCTGGCTTGAAGAAATATGTAGCCGAGTTTGTGGCTAGGTGTGTGGTATGCCAACAAGTCAAGGATAAGCATCAGAAGCTGACAGGTACATTGCAACCCCTGCCAATACCATAGTGGAAATGGGATCACATAACCATGGATTTCGTAGTTGGTCTGCCTAGGAAAACTAAGAATCATGATTCCATTTGGGTGATAGTGGACAGATTGACGAAGTCTGCCCATTTCATACCTGTGAAGACAACATATACATCCGAGAAGCTCGCTCGTGTATATGTAGATGAGATAGTATGCTTGCATGGTGTACCAGCAACGATAGTTTCCGACAGAGGTCCTCAGTTCATGAGTCATTTCTGGGAACAGTTGCACAAAGCGTTGGGAACACAGTTGATGTTCAACACTGCTTTCCACCCACAAACAGATGGACATTCTGAAAGGACTATTCAGACTTTGGAGGATCTTCTTCGAGCTTGTGTTTTGCAGTTCCTAGGCAGTTGGGATGTACATCTCAGTTTGATAGAGTTTGCTTACAACAATAGTTACCAGCGGAGCATTGACATGGCTCTTTATGAAGCTCTATATGGAAGGAAGTGCAGATCTCCCCTATGTTGGTATGAGTCCGGTGAATATCAGCTTTTGGGTCTTGAGTTAGTACAACAGACAACAAAAAAGATTAAAGTGATACAACAACAGCTGAAAGTAGCACAAGACAGGCAAAAGTCTTATGTAGACAATCACCGACGACCTTTAGAGTTCCAAGTGGGAGAAAAAGTATACCTCAAGGTCTCACCTTGGAAAGGCGTGCTAAGGTTTGGCCGGAAAGGTAAGCTAGAACCCAGGTATATGGGACCATACCCGGTAATAGCACGTGTTGGCAAGGTATCTTACAAGTTAGAGTTGCCTCCAGAGTTTCACATGTTACATCCAGTGTTCCACGTAAGCATGCTGAAGAAAAGTCACCCAGATACAGGGACAGTGATACAACCAATCAAGGTTGAGGTTGATGAAAATGTGACCTACGAGGAAGGTCCTGTGATGATCCTTGATAGAAGAGTAAATAAGTTGAAGAGGAAGAACCTGGTTCTGGTAAAGGATCTTTGGCATCATCGTGGCGTTGAGGATGCCACATGGGAGCTTGAGGAAGAGATGAGGAGGAAGTATCCCTCGCTTTTCTCTTCGGATTTTGAGGACGAAATCCCTTTGTAGAGGGTTATAGCTTGTAAGGACCCTGACCTCTGTTTAGGGCTTATCCTGTTTTCTTTGCTTAACCCTGGTGTTTAGTTTCTTGCTAATCACCTTTAGTGGTGATTAGGGTTTTTTTGCTTTATTGAGAGTTGGAGGTGCTACTTTCAATTTACCCAAGTCTAGGGTTGTAGAGCAGGTTTGTCACCTTGAGAGGTGTTCCTGTCTCTCCTTGCTTCCTCTAGTGTTGAGAGGAAGGGTTGGGCTCATTGTTGGAGTTGCTTTCGGCTTGGATAAGCCTTATTGGGCCTTGTTATGCTTTGCTTGACCTTTTGTCAGCCATAGGTGTGTCGAACATGGTTGTGTCGGCTTGGGTGTGTCTCCCAGGGAGTGATGTTGGGCATGGAGATGGGGTGTATTGGATATGAACCTCCCTTTGACTCTTTGACCTCGTTTGTGTCCCCACTAGTAGACACTTGGTGCTTGATGCTTGCATGTGGAAATGGCCTTGGAAATGTGTTTAAGGCAAGATAGAGAGGTGGCATTGCCCATGGACAAGTGTCCCTAAGTGCGCGACACCTTGCCTTATCTTACCTTGGTTTCTCCTCCACCCTCCCCTATATATGTACCTTCTTTCTCTTACTAAGGATCCCTTTAGTTCCTTAGTTCCCTTCTCCCTTGGTTGCACAACACCTCTTCCTTTGCAAGCCTGGTGGCCGATCCCTATTTTGGAGTCTTCTTCTTCTTCCTCTAGAGTTGGCCGAAGGTGGTGCTTGGTGCTAGGAGCTTGGAGCTTTCCTAAGGTGGGTTACATAACTCCTAACCCTAACTATACTACCTTCTTCTACATTCTTGTATGTTTCATATGATCATAATTGGCCATGCATGTTCTAAGATAAGTTTCTTACTTGTTGCACCTTTAATCTTGGGGTTATGGTGATCTTGTTGATATGGTTGAGGTTTTATACCTTTGTACCCTAGTTGGCTGAACCATGTTTTAGAGTTTCCTTGTTAAGCAACACTCCTTTCCCTCCTTCGTCTAGAGAAGTGAGCTTGATCTTTAGTAATATGAGAAATACCCCTCTCTCGTTTAAATTGAGAGGTGAGCTTGTGTTCTAGTTGCTTGAGAAACACCCTCCTCTCACCATGGATTTGATAGGTGAGCTTTTTGGTAGATGTAAACCTATGTCGAGGCTGATCGTTGTGGTTTCCCGAGTTGTGATAGAGGTTGTGCAAAACCCCTCTCTCTTGGTTGTTGAGAGGTGAGCTGATCTTCTTGATCAATTAGGGTTTGGTACTCTTGTACTTGAGGTTGATGACGATCTTGTTGGGCTGTATATTGCACGATATGGCTTGGGGATGGTGTTGCCCGATACCCTCTCTTGATCTAGTGTTTTGGGTTGATATGATTAGGTTGTGTTGGGTGATACACCTTCGTCTTTGCCTTGTGTGTTGGGCGATAGGATGAGGATGGCTTAGTTGGATGATAGGCTTTCCTTTGGTGCACGTTTGAGTGGTACCCTTGGACGTTGTGCCTAGTTGAGTATGGTTGTTGGTCGATACCTTTGTGTGTTGGGCGTTATGCCTTGTTGAGTGCCCTACCCGATACACCTAGCTTGGGTAGTGGCTTGGTGCCCGATGTACCTTGAACGATATGGAGCTCAGTGGGCCAGCCTTGTGTCGGGCGTCATGGTGTGGTGGTGATGCCCGATATAGTGACATATGGTAACTCTAGCCCGACACATGGTTGCATGACACATGGTTGCACGACACATGGTTGCGCGACACATAGGGTTGCACGACATAACTTGAGGTGGTAGCCCAACATCTTTAATAAAGTGCTTGGCCGATATGTGGCTAGATTGCTTGGCCGATATGAGGCTAGAGTGCTTGGGCGATATGAGGGAAGTACCCTGCCTGATACCACTTCTAGTGAGGGTGCCCTGCCCGTCACACTTCTTGTGAGGGTAGTGGGCGGTGCGTCCCCGCTTGTGGTGCTTTTACACCCCACGAGGTCAGAGCGCACTTGAAATTGGATCTTATGCTTTTGAAATTTATGTTATCCCTAACCGAGGCAATCACTAAGACTAAAACAGGTCGCCCGCAAGCGTACGAGGTACTGTTGTAGTATAGGTGATTTGCAAGATAAGGGGTCGAACCAAAGAGATAGAGGGGGCGCTAGAGTTAGACAGAGTATGCTACGTTCCTTTTGCGGAGCTTAGGGTTTTAGGGTTTTTGAAAGGTTTGATTGTTAATTAAGCTAATTGAGCAAGTAAGAAATGCAAGATGGAAACTAAGTTATGGAAGAGCAAGAAAATTAGTAAACTAAGTTAAAAAACTAACTAAGCAAGAGAAAGAAGAGGTACGCTACTATAGCAAAGCAAGAAGCAATTAAGAACTAAACTAACCACTAGCAAGAGTAAGATTCTAAGTTAACACTAAAGAGCAACACTAAGCAATTAACTAGATTAAGCAAAAGTGACTAAACTAGACTAGCATGAACAAGTCAGCAAAGTAAGATGGGTTTTAAGAAGTTTATTAGGGTAGGTGGGCCGTTTGGGGGATGTGACTTTGATATTAGTTGGGGGAGATCATTAAACATGCAAGGTTCTCATTTCATATCTAGATTTCCAAACCAAACAACAAGGACAATGCCATTAGAATATACCCTATACTACTAGTGGAAGACTAGGGTTAGGTGTAATTCTAATGGGATTAACCAAATATAGGTTTCTAAGGTAAGTGATAGTGAGAAATTGAGGGTTGAGGGTAGAGATGGGAGTAGAGATGAGGGTATTTGACCTCATGCCACTAGCCACTCTAGCCTTTAGAAGGCCCTAGGCAATTGCATCACTCTCACTTACTCTAGCTACATAAATCTCACACTCACTTGTAGAAGGAGGGATGTGTATGTAGGAACAAAGGGGGATAGCTAGGGATCCACTAATTGGACCTAGGATCCAATCCTAAGATTTCCACACACACTCCAATTCCTCCTAGAAGCTGTGTCATCAAACCTCTCAAAGCAAGCAATCTATGTTATAAGCACAAACCACATGCAATAAAATAGGAAATGAGATAGAAGCAAGAAGTAATCATCATAGATATGAATTAAGTTCATTACAAGAAATTATCCCCCAACATGGTATCAAAGTTACATTTTAACCCCAAACAGCCCACCACAAGGGGCTTAGCTAGACATGCTCAAGAAAACAAGAAAAGAAAGAGGTAGAAGAAGTAGGGACTCCATGAAGCTTGATGTAGAAGCCTCCTTCTTCACCTCTAAGCTTGCTGTATATGTCCTCCCTCCTCCAAGGGTGTAGGGGTGCATGAAATGGTGGGGGATTATGGATGAAACCCTAGGAAACTATGATTTCATGGTGGAATAAGGGTGGAAATGGTGGATGGTGAGCCAAAATTCAAAGGGTTTGCACTCAAAGCTCAAGGAAGAAGAATGGAGCTGGGAGCAGCTGTAGGGGCATCTAACCTAGTGCTATGGCCGCCACCCAAGTATATATAGGTGGTGGGGAGGCACTAGGGTAAGTGGGGTTAGTTTAGGAAAAGCAGTGAAAAGTAGGGTAGGGTTGGTGGACCACCACGGGCATGGTGGTGTGCCACGACCGTGGTGAGGGTAGTTCAAGGGAACGGTCGTGGGGTGGTAGAACGGTCGTGGTATGGAGGGAGTGGTGAAAAATCAAAGTATGGTCATGGCCACGGTCATGGTGGGTTAGGGACACCACGGCCGTGTTGGGTAACACAACCATTTTGGAGGAGGAGGAGGTGACCGTGGAGAAGCTCCACGGTCGTCTTGAGCTTCATTGGCCATGATCGTGGTAGTGGGCCATAGATGTGGTGATCTGGGGGTGACAACCTATAACTCTGGCCAAATAGATGCAATAATTCCCACGACCGTGGCAGGGTGCCACAACCGTTCTCTCTTCTACTGACCACGACCGTGCTGATGGCCATGGCCGTGGTGTCTTCAATGGCCACAGTCGTGGCAGGTGGCCACGACCGTGGGATTCTGTGGGGTTTCCCTGTTGAACTTGGCACTTCATTGGTAATAAACGCACGACCGTGACATAGTGCCCATGGCCGTGGTGAGGTTGGCCTCACTTAATTACACGTCAATCTTCGTCATTTTTGGATGTCTTTGCTTGGGGACGATTCTTGACCATTGGAGGTAGGTTGAGGGAGACATTGGGGCCTTCTTTGGGTCCCTCCATGAGTGTGGGAACCCTAGAACTCCTTCTTTCTCTCTCTTCCATCTAAGCATGGTTCAAGTACCGGAAAAATAGTGCAAAGAACATCCATAAGCATATTTTCAATGATAACCATATTAGGGAAAAAAGACTTGCAATCTAACATGTTTAGATGCAACTTAAGTACAAAATGGCACAGAATGGAGCCCTAAAATAGGGCTACATCACCACCCCAAACTTAAAACATACTTGTCCTCAAGTATGCTCTAACTCAATCTCTCTACAAATTTTCCACAAAAAGAAATGACAAATGCAATGTAAAAGATGATTATTGCTGAATGGTATCAAAGATGACTGAGAGCATGCATTTCACCTCTCTCCTCTCCTACTTTCACTATCCAATATTGAAAAGAGCACAAATCACATGAACTTCAAATATAGCGCATAGAATATACAAATTATCCATATCCCTTTCATTAAGTTCTGAGTAAACCGTTTCGTGATAGTGTTAATCGAGGATGACTAGGAGTGTTGTTTCACATTCATGCATTTAGTCTTATATTTCAAATCATACCAGATGACCCACATGGCTGCGGAAAAAGGCAAAATGAGCTAAGTTTGACGCTTCTTAGCTCAATGGGTATGAAAGTGGAAGAAAGGGTTGCGGTAGGATTTTTGGAGTGTTTTTACACACTCATCTTTTCTTTATTTGAATGCTCTTAAACAGGAGCATATTTTTATTTTGTTTTTGCTTTTCTTTTCTTTCTTTCCCTTGGTGTAGATAGGGCAAATGGTGGATAGAGAGAAGCGGGGAGATAAAGATATGGCCACCCCAAACTTTTGGAGGTGGCCAAGGCTGATTATGTGCACTAGGGCATCTTTTTATGAGGCGGAGGGGTATGAAGATGGTGGAAGAAAAGTCGAGTCAAAGAGGGGTCATTGGTATGATTTTCCACATAAGACATCCTGCACTAAAGTTAATCCAATACTTCATCCTAGATATCACACCACATGAATGAACAAGATGAAATTTTATATATCAAACAAGTAATTCCACAAACACTAAGCGTTCAAAGCTTGCTCAAGTTCACAATTCAACCTAATCAATCACAATCATAAGATAGGTGATGCACATGGAAAAAGTCAAACATTGATACCACTTAGCAATAAAGCATAACATTTCACTTGCATTAGTCAAAGGTCGTCATTTTAACTCAAAACAGGAGAGATTGGGTCAAAACATACTTTTTAGACAAGAAATCTCAAATTTGGGCACAATTGGCCAAAATGGTGCCAATTTGCACTAAATCACATCTAAACCTACTTTAGGGGAATTTAAAGCATAAAGAAGAAAATCCTATTTAACATGCAAAAGAAACTACAAAAACTACATGAGAATGCAATGCATGATATGGAATAGGAAAAATAGCAAAAATTTTGAAAAATTACACAAAAATACGAGAAGTCAACTACATGCCATGCAAAGATTTTTGAAAAATTACACAAGAATGTGAGAAGTCAACTACATGCCATGCAAAGATGCAAGGAAAAGAGTAACAATCAAACTAAACTATATGGAAAGGTGAAACAAAATGATAGACTGAGAGAGAGATAGGGTGGTGCGTACCGCCCTATCCACCCCAAACTTTAGAATCATGCTATCCTCAACATGAAACTATAGCTTAGGGGAGATAGGGGAAGTTCATGGTCAGGGTTGGGTAGCACGACCGTGGTGGGAGCCACAGTTGTGTTGTCGATGAAGAACTCCTCAAGTTGACATCACCACGGTCGTGGCAGGGTGCCATGGTCGTGGTCGTTTCTCTTCAACACGGTCGTGGCTGCTGCCCATGGTTGTGGCGATTCTTGCAAACAACCTGTAACTTTGGCCAATTAGATGCGTTAATTCCCACAACCATGGCAGTAGACCACGATCGTTCTTGGCCACATGTGCCACGGTCATGGTCGAGCTCCACGGCCGTGTTGTTGTTGTTCTTTCAGCTTTCAAACTTCAAAACTTGAACTTTCGATTTCATTTGTTCTTTTGACACAAAACTTCTTGAATGAACTTGACTTAACTTCTAAAATCTCTCTCCCTACTGTCTAACACCTGCACATCATCAAAACTCAAGAGAAAACTATAAAGCACAAGTGTGCGTGTGTGTTTTTGTGGAAAACAAAGCTAAAGTACCAAAAGGGAGGGTTCAAGAATCTCAAACCACGTGGGTTGCCTCCCACCAGTGCTAAATTTATAGCCTTCAATAGGGCTTGTTGTTCCTTTCGTTATGTATTGACACCCACGGTGTCCTCCTTTTCCTCTATAGTAATCTTGTCCAACGTTCAGACAACATGTGCTTCATCCCATGGAGTGTGCATCGAGCGGAAGTATGGACTTGATCTCCACAGCTCCAGAGGATCATAATAGCATAGACTCTCACCGAAGTCTTCATTGGCCATCTTGTCCCTCTCCTCCTCAGTAAACATAAAGAAATCGAACTTTTTCCTCTTATAAGTAACCGTTAGCGTGCCCGTACGGATATTGATTTTAGCTCCCACTGTGGATAGGAAAGGTCTACCGAATATGAGATACTCTTCTCCATCAATAGGTGCGGTATCCACTATCAGGAAATCGGTCACATAGGTAATGTTTACCCTTTCATCCATCGACACTATTTTGTTCTGCATTATTCCCAAGGGTTTCCTCTTTGTTCCGTCACCCAAGATAATTGCACACCCCACTGGTTTCATTGTGTTTAGGCCAAGTTGTAGACACATGCTCCATGGCATGAGGCTTGTCCCTGCACCTAAGTCAATGAGGGCGTGCTTGATGGGTTGTGTACCGATGTAGCAGGAAATCAGTGGCACTCCTGGATCACCTCTCTTTTTTGGGAAGCCAATGTCATAGATGAAGTTCACAGACTTTGAGGCAACAAGCTCCGTGGTTGGTAGTAGTACTAACTTTTTCTTCCCAATGCACACGTCCTTCACCAAAGCAAATAGTGATGTGATGCCCATCATCCCTCACTTCAAGTTTCCCAAGAGATTCATGATATTGCCGCCCTTTTCTTGGAGAGTCGAGCCTTCATGGAATTGCTTCCTGTCTTCATCAAACATCTCTGTTGTACTCGTTGGAACTGGAGGAGGGGTGGTGGTGATACTCATCTCTTGTAAAGGTTTTGACTCCCAAAAAGGTATGGCCTCAAGCGCTGCTATGTCAATGGTATGTGAAACAGTGGACATGACCATATCTCCAACAGCCGGATGAACCATATCTATTGCAATTTTAGTGACCCCAAGAGAGGGTGAGATGAGTGAGGGTGCCCTTACATTTGTGCCGGGCGCAACAGAAATTTGGATGCACTTAGCATTCTTTGGTAGTGCTTGAGAGGAAAATTCTTTGGAGCATTCGTTATCTTTGCCAGATCTCCCTGGTATTGGGCTTTTATCTCCAACCTCAGTCACTTTCTTTCCCCTTTTTCCAAAATCTTGAGCAACTTTCTCCTCCCACACGATAGAGACCATACTCACATGTTCATGGGAAGAAGTAGGGGCTTGTGACGTTAGAGGTGGTTGTGGCTGTTGGGGTGGTGGAGGCCTTTGGTGAGGGGGGTTGGGATTTTGAAGAATGAATTGGGGTTGCGGTTGTTGTTGTGGTGGGGGGTGGTATTGCAGAGGTGGTTGTTGGTAGGTGTGAGGTGGAGGTGGAGCATATTGATAGTTGAGTGGCGCTTGAGGAGGTGGAGGAGCATAGGGGTTTTGTGGGGCTTGGTACGATGGTAGAACATAAGCACTCGAAGTGTTCCCTAGAAAAGCCCCATCATTGTTCGAATTTGGCATTGGTTGAGATGGAAGTCTACCTTCTTCCCTTCTAGCCAAAGAGAGAGAAATCTGATCCAACCTCTGCTTAAGATGGTTAATAGACTGCCTATGTGCATTGACATCTTTTTTACATCATCCAGGCTTCTTAGCCTTCCTAGCACTTCCTCCTCAAACTTGGAGCTGTAGCGTGGCTTTTTCTACCCCTATCCTTGCCCATCCTCATTATTTTGTTTCCAGGAGAAGTTCAGGTGGTTCCTCCACTCGGGAGTGTAGGAGTTGGACATTGGGCCCTGGTTGTTGTGGCCACCAAAGGAATGTAGAGCATTGACTTCCTCGTCTACAGTATCAACCGCCATTTTGGGCTGGCCGAAAGAGCTACCCACTTGATTTTTCATCATCCGCATCATATCGACCATCATCTTCATCATATCAGGGTCAGTGGTATTATGAATCAGAGCTGCGGAAGAAGGTGGAGGAGCGTAGATTTGATCACAATGCCCCCCTTTTGTGAAAGCACGGTGGCAGGAATTTTCTACGAGGTGCTCAAACAACGGCCATGATTCCTCAGGCAGCTTTGCCATGAAAGTGCCCCCACAGGAAGAATCTATGTTGTTTTGTCTTTGCTCCTCAAGCCTGGTGTAGAAGGCCTGAACGAGCTGCCATAGAGGAACCTCATGATGGGGGCAATCACGAAGTAGCTTTTGGAACCTCTCCCACACCTCGTGGAAGGGCTCATTCTCTTTCTGGGCAAACGACGTGATGCACCTTCTCATGTAAGATAACTTGGCGATGGGGAAGAACTTCTTCAGAAACTCATTCTTTACCTCATTCCACGTGACCAACTCTAGATTCGTCAAATACCACTCCTTGGCTTTGTCCTTGAGGGAGAAAGGAAAGAGTGTCCTCCTGATTGAGTCATCGGTGGCGGCTGGAGTGCGGAAGGTAGAGCACATTTCAAGGAACACGTCTATGTGGTGGTAGGGATTCTCGTTCTCCATACCGAAGTATGTAGGGAGAAGTCCCAAGAGTGCCGACGGGATAGAGAACTGTTGACCTGGCATTTGGTCAACTAGAGTGGTGATGGGCGAGTTGTAGTTCCCCGGTGTGAAGTACTCGTGAAGCGGGTGATGTGGTGGTGGAGGTGGCTGAGCATCTGCATCTCGGTTGTTCTCGGCCATCTCGGCCTCTCAGTGTAGGTTGCAACTGTTGTGTTTTATGGGAGGCAGAGAAGCAGTGGAAATTTTTTTTTCTCCCTCAAACCCAGCGTCAACGTCTATATAATAGGAAATATGGTTTGTGGATGCATACTTTGTCTCGAGGCTTTCTCGGAGACGGTTCCTCGCGCCTTGCGTGGTCTTCACCTCCGGTCTTGGACGATGTCTGTGCAGCTCCTGGTCGTACCGGGACTGAAGACTCCTGGTCTTACTAGGACTGTCAGGATTGATAGTTGTCCTCCGAGCGACAGAGGTCTCCCGCCTCTGCAGTCGTCCACATGGACTGCCTGGAAATCTAATATCCTTGTCCCATAAGGAATCAGAAGGAGTCGCATACTCCTGTCGGCGTACTAGTCGCCAACACACTCTCCTGCCACGGTCACTTTCTGTAGTTGTCTTCCCTTGCTGTGCCTCCCTTATCGGGTAGCACTTCCTCAGGTTTTCTCGGTTACCAAAACCAGAGAGAACAACAACTTCATAGAGCAACTGGTTGCACTGAGTTGTACTTTGAGAAGCCCCCAATACCCCTATATATAGGAGGGTCATGGGACAAGGTTCTCTATCCCAGGCAATGCGGGACTAAAGCAGGAGTAGAAGGGTTCGAGATTTTCCACAAAAACAACCAACTACATAACCTGAACCGATCGTTTCATAACTGAAATAGTTGATTGGGGATCTGAGCCGGTCGGTTGACACCTCAATCGATCGGTTGGGACCCATGAAATGGTTGGTTCACTTCTGAACCGGTCGGTTCGTGGTCTTGGTCAGTTCTGGATTGACTTTCCATCTTTTTTTTCTAATTGGTATCAAATACCAATCCTTGTTCCAATCAAATTGGGCAAGTGAAACGAAAGGAAATTTCTCATCAATCCTACTTTCCCAACTTGCTCGATTGCAACAGTTGAACTGATCATTTCAACACTTGAACAAATCACTTCACCCTATCCATGAGCCGATCGACTCACCAGTTGAGCTGACCAGTTCACCAAGCTCAGCCGATCGGTTCATCACATGAGCCGATCGGTTGGGAGTGCAGATTGTGTAGAATCTGCCAGTCACAGTTTCAATCAATCTGATTCTCTAATCAATCAGTCCAACACCTTGAACGCTATGATACTGATCTATCAATTGATTGAGTGTTTAATTGAACTACTAAACTCCTTTAGTAATCAATCTAAACATGTTTGTGGACAAACTCCTATTCCAGGTTAAATCCTATGTGTGTGACCCTGTAGGTCCATTTCACGTTGGCAGTGAAAGTCCATAACACTTATGACTTCACAAGCAAAGAGTGGTGCCTAATCACACATCAGTTCTACCCAAGTGAAATAGAAAGTTGGAGAACAAATTTCAATCCTACAATCCGTGAATGGTGTTACAATGAATGTATAATTCCTCTATCACTGATATCTTGAATGAACACGAGGTATGGAACAGTCATCCTATCAACGTTCATTCATTTCCTTGATCTCAGAGCAGACTGGGTGAGATGTGTATGACATAAATATCATATATTGATTCACACGTGCATGTGCATGTCTTTCTCAATCCTACTCATCAAGTAGCCAAGGACATCAAACTTCCTCAGGAGGGAGAAATCCCATATCTATCACTCACCCCTCAAAAGCCCTATCTGTCAAAGCCACCCAATCATCACCTTTATAACTACCCATGTTTTAGGACTGCGTTTGATGATGTCAAAGTGTACCCAACGACATGTGTTGAGTGTAGTGATTTCAGGTCTAAGAAATACACTCACCACCATAACTGTGAGAGCTGACTGTGACTACCAAGTCATGGTTCCATGTGTCACTCTCATAGTGGGTCTGTCTGGTACCTTGTTCTCTAACAAGTACCTATATGCTTGGTTTGATATCACTATATCATGACTAATGAGATTCTGTCATCAACCAACGCACAATCTAGTCTTTAGTGTCATTGATGTCTATGGTTATTTCCACAATAACAACCGACTAGGGACTAAACAAGAATGTATACTCTTAACATCCGTATGATCTCATCGTTTAGGTCCTGAACCTAAAAGTATACGTCATTGAGTAAAACCATTGTTTAGACATCTATCATGTTACACCATCATCTCAGAAACAATTTAAACATATAGATCAGAAATTGCCTTTTATTATAATTCAAATCATTTACAAAGTATCCCATTACAATCATCATATGACTTGCTCTATGGGCATACATACCAACAGACTCCCACTTGCACTTAGAGCCAGTCACCAAGGAACCTCAGTCCTTGTGACCTAGCATGACCATCATGCTTCTGCTGAGAAAGGGCCTTAGTTAGTGGATCAACTATGTTGTCTTCAGTTGGTTCTTTGCAAATCTTCACATCTCCTCATTGTACGATCTCTCATATGAGATGGAAGTGCCGCAGTATGTGCTTGGACCACTGATGTGATCTGGGTTCCTTAGCTTGTGCAATAGCTCCAATATTGTCACAATAAATCTGAATCGCATCACAGCTACTGGGAATTACACCAAGTTCAGAGATGAACTTCCTAATCCACACAGCCTCCTTTGCTGCATGTGAAGCAGCAATATACTCGACCTCTGTAGTAGAATTGGCAACTGTTTCTTGCTTGGAACTCTTCCAGCTCACAACTCCATTATTAAGGAAAAACACAAATCCTGACTGCGATCTGTAATCATCTTTATCGGTTTGGAAGCTTGCATCGGTATAACCTTTTACAACCAGCTCTTCCTCGCCGTTGTAAATAAGAAACTGATCCTTAGTCCTTCGCAAGTACTAGAGGATGTTCTTTACGGCTGTCCAGTGAGCATCCCCGGGATTTGACTGGTACCAGCTCATCATTCTGAGAGCATACGAGACATCTGGGCATGTGCACAACATAGCGTACATGATGGATCCGATGGCTGATGCATATGGGATCCCATTCATACGCTCCCTCTCTTCACAAGATTGGGGACATTGAGCTCTAGAGACGGTGACTCCATGTAGCATGGGGATGTTTCCTCTCTTTGAGTTCTCCATGCTGAACCGCTTCAACACTTTGTCGATGTACATGCTCTGACTTAGTCTGAGAAGCCTTCTAGATCTATCTCTATAGATCTTAATTCGTAGTATATAGGATGCTTCTCCTAAATCCTTCATTGAGAAAGTTTTCCCAAGCCAAGTCTTTACCTTCTCTAAGGTTAAGACATCATTCCCCATCAAAAGTATGTCATTCACATACAATATGAGGAATGTGATCGTGCTCCCACTAACCTTCTTATACACACAAGGTTCATCTTCATTTTGAATAAAGCCAAACACTTTGACTTCCTCATCAAATTGAAGATTCCAACTCTGAGATGCTAGCTTCAATCCATAGATTGACCTTTATAGTTTACAGACTTTATTGGCATTATTTGGATTTACAAAACCTTCAGGATGTGTCATATACACATCCTCATTTATATTCCCATTAAGGAATGCGGTTTTAACATCCATCTGCCAAATCTCATAGTCATAATAAGCTGCAATAGCAAGCATGATCCTGATGGACTTAATCATGGCAACTGGAGAAAAGGTTTCGTCATAGTCAACACCTTGAACTTGTTGAAATCCCTTTGCAACCAATCTGCCTTTATAAGTTTGCACATTGCCATCCATGTCGGTCTTCTTCTTAAAGACCCAGTTGCACCCTATGGGTTTTACCCCTTCGGGTGGTTCCACCAAAGTCCATACTTTGTTGGAGTACATGGATTCCATCTCGGATCTCATGGCTTCAAGCCATTTCTCAGAATTTGGTCCCTCCATAGCCTCTACGTAGGTAGTTGGATCATCATCTATGATCAACTCACCACCTTCCTGAGTTACAAGGTATCCAAACCTCTCAGGTTCAAGGTGGGTCCTACTAGATCTACGAGGTCCTTGTGTTACCTGAGGAGAATGAGATTCCACAACACCTTGTGAATCTCCATTTTCCTCTCGTACATCTACCGGTTCAATGTTTTATTGTTGGGCTTGAACCTCTTCAAGCTCTATTTTCCTCCCACTGCTTCCTTTGGAAATAAATTCCTTCTCTAGGAACACAGCTATCCTGGCAACAAACACTTTGTTGTCAGTAGGGTGGTATAGATAATATCCCCTCGTTTCCTTGGGTATCCAACAAAATAACATTTATCGGACTTGGGTCCAATCTTATCAGGAAACATTTTCCTAACATAAGCCTCACAACCCCAAATCTTTAGAAAAGTCAAATCAGGACGCTTCCCAGTCCATATCTCATATGGTGTCTTTTGAACCGATTTAGATGGTACTCGGTTAAGTGTAAACGTGGCAGTTTCAAGAGCATGACCCCAGAAGGAAATTGGAAGATCAGCAAAACTCATCATTAATCACACCATATCTAACAATGTGTGATTCCTTCTTTCAGACACACCATTATGCTATGGTGTTCCAGGCTGAGTCCATTGTGATACAATACCACAGGCTCACAGAAGGTCCTCAAACTCTTGGCCTAAGTATTCCCCACCTCCATCGGATCGAAGTGCCTTAATACTTTTACCAAGTTGGTTCTGTACTTCATTCATGAAATCCTTGAACCTTTCAAGGGTTTCTGACTTATGCTTCATCATGTACACATAGCCATATCTACTGAAATCATCAGTGAAGGTAATGAAGTACTGATACCCATTTCTGGCATTAGTTCTAAAAGGCCCACATACATCAGTATGCATGAGTCCTAATAGATCAGTAGCTCTCTCACCTTTACCTGAAAAGGGAGTCTTGGTCATCTTGCCCAACAAATAAGATTCACATGTCTCTATTGATTCATAATCAAAAGAGTCTATATAACCATCTTTATGGAGTCTAGAAGTGCGCTTCTCATTTATGTGCCCTAGATGACAATGCCAAAGATATGTTTCATTTGAGTTGTTGAATTTTTGCCTTTTGGTGTTTACGTTGTATACATTTGTCTCTAGATCTATCAAGTATAGACTATAAGACATTGGGGAACTGCCATAAAAGATCCCATCTTTAGAAATGGAACAATTTCCATTCGTAATAAGAAATTCAAATCCATCCTTGTCCAAATAAGAGACGGAAATGATATTTCTAATTATGGCAGGTACATAATAGCAGTTCTTCAACTCTATTATTATCCCACTTGGTGGAGTTAACTCATAGGTTCCTACGGCACTGGCGGCAACCCTTGCCCCATTGGCAACACGTAGTTCAAACTCACCCTTCCCCAAAGGCCTACTTCTCTTAAGATCCTTCACATTTGAACAAATGTGAGATCCGCATTCGGTATCAAGTACCCATGATGAAGAAGTAGTAAAGTTAATCTCTATCATGTATACACCAGAAGTAGAGATCTCTATCTCTGACTTCTTTTTCCATCATTCCTTCCATCCTCTCCATGTAGAAGAAATTGGTTTGGCGAGAGAACCCTTCTCTCCCTTACCATTCGTTCCATTGATCTCTATCAATGAACTTTCTTTCCTCTTCACCAACGCATTAAGCGTACATAGAGTGGATTCAAAGGCTCCTGGTATATCTGGATTGTACAGAACACTTCTCACAGTCCTCAACCAGTTATGGAATTTGTTCTCAATTAATTTGCCCATTTTAAAAGATGATTTTTTTGCCATTCTACAAGAGAAAATTGCATTTGTCAAAACTCCTTTTGATTTGATTTGAATAAAATTTGACGATAGTTAATTAGGCCTTTAATTGATTACTGCTCCCACTATTTTGACTCAAATTGACAGCCCTCACCATCAATTCCGAAGATTGCAGCGTACAATCTTCTAGTGGGTCAAGATCCTGAAATCCTTTGAGCCATGGACGAGCTTGGGCTGTCACCCACAACTCAGATCGTCCAGGTAGGCAACTCTTTCCAATTGCATCATATGCAACTCTTGAAAGATGTCATATGCAACTCCTTGCCATGATCATCTCCATGCCTCAAGGTGCTAGATCCAATCTAGGTCACCTTGTTAAGTCCGACCCAAAGCCAACACGATGAACATGCACCCTGCTTGGGCAGACCCACACATTCATCCTTCATGCTTCCACAAGATAGACGGTGCACCACGCTTGGGCGTGCCCACACTTCGTCGATCAGGCATTTCACGTGTGTCGCTTTTGTACGGCATCTAAAACTTTAATATTTAATGAGGGATTTGGTTTTTATATACATATACATATCCAATCACCACAACATATAGTATGTATCAAATACATGCTATATCCCACAGAAAACATGCAAAACGATAAAAAGCAATGATTATGGCCATCCTATTATGATTCCTCAAGCTAAGAGGAATCATGGTCATCTAGGTCTACATCACATGAAACCTGTACAAGATGAAATTTGTGCCCGCATTTCTAGGTTTGATCAACTCATCTCCATGACTGATCGGCTCGCCATCAAGTTGGTTGTTCGGGTGCCAGCAGCCGATCGACTGGCGCCTCCAGCTGATCGGTTCATCGGTCATCGTGCATCTCCTCAGGTCGCCACCCGCTCGTCTTGCTCCTCGAACCGGTCATCTGGAACACCAACTGATCGGTTCACATCTTGAACCGACCGTCTCCGGTCATCCGTCGTTCTTTGACATAACAAGAAATAAAATCTATCCTATTTACAATTGAATTGTGAAACCCCGAGTTACATTCGAGGGGAGCAAAGGTAGGAAAAGAAATCTCGAATTATTTCGAGTTACATCAGGAATAGCAGAAAAGGGAATCGGTGCACAAACCGAGATGCATGCAACCACACACAGATATAGGGTTTATAGGCCATAAACATGCTACACATCCACCACAAAACTCGTTTAAGGGCGACGCGTATCGAGTGCATTAATATTACATATCATATATGTATATTTGGGATTTGTGGATTGGACATGCATAAAGCCATTTTTTTTCGCATCATATGCAATAAATAAAGGTGACAAACTAAAATCTATCATATCGATAATCCCAAAATATAGAGTGGTTGACGTGGCTCTGATACCACTGTTGGGTTTTATGGGAGGCAGAGAAGCATTGGAAACAAAAATTTTCTCCCTCAAGCCCAGAACAAAAGGAATCACGTCAACGTCTATATAATAGGAAATATGGTTTGTGGATGCATACCTTGTCCCGAGGCTTGCTCGGCGACTGTACCTCACGCCTTGTGCGGTCTTCACCTCCGGACTTGGACGGTGTCTGTGCAGCTCCTGGTCGTACCGGGACTGAAGACTCCTGGTCTCACCGGGACTGTCGGGATCGACAGTTGTCCTCCGAGCGACAGAGGTCTCCCGCCTCTACAGTCGTCCAAACAGACTGCTTGGAACTCTGATCTCCTTGTCCCACAAGGAATCAGAAGGAGTCGCACCCTCCTGTCGGTGTACTAGTCACCAACACACTCTCCTGCCACCATTCACTTTCTACAGTTGTCTTCCCTTGCTGTGCCTCCCTTAAGGGTAGCACTTGCTCGGGCTCTCTCAGTTACCAAAACCAGAGAGAACGACAACTTCACAAAGCAACTGGTTGCAATGGGTTGTACTTTAAGAAGCCCCCAATACCCCTATATATATAGGAGGGTCATGGGACAGGGTTCTCTATCCCAAGCAATGCGGGACTAAAGCAGGAGTAGAAGGGTTTGAGATTATCCACAAAAACAACCAACTCTGTAACCTGAACCGATCGTTTCACAACTGAAACGGTCGGTTGGGGATCTGAGCCGGTCGGTTGACACCTCAACCGATCAGTTGGGACCCATGAAATGGTCGGTTCACTTCTGAACCGATCGGTTCGTGGTCCTGGTCAGTTCCGGATTGACTTTCCATCTTTTTGTTTCTAATTGGTATCAAATACCAATCCTTGTTCCAATCAAATTGGGCAAGTGAAACGAAAGGAAATTTCTCACCAATCCTACTTTCCCAACTTGCTCAGTTGCAACAGTTGAACTGATCGTTTCAACACTTGAACGAATTGCTTCACCCTGTCCATGAGCTGATCAACTCACCAGTTGAGCCGATCGGTTCATTACATGAGCCGATCGGTTGGGAGTGTAGATTATGCAGAATCCATCAATCGCAATTTCAATCAATCCGATACTCTAATGAATCAGTCCAACACGTTGAACACTATGATACTGATCTATCAATTGATTGAGTGTTTAATTGAACTAATAAACTCATTTAGTAATAAATCTAAACATGTTTGTGGACAAATTCCTATTCCAGGTTAAATCCTATGTGTGTGACCCTGCAGGTCCATTTCACGTTGGCAGTGAGAGTCCATAACACTTATGACTTCACAAGAAAAGAGCGATGCCTAGTCACACATCAGTGCTACCCAAGTGAAATAGAAAGTTGGAGAACAATTTTCAATCCTACAATCTGTGAATGGTGTTATAGTGAATGTATAATTCCTTTGTCACTGATATCCTGAATGAACTTGAGGCATGGAACAGTCATCCTGTCAACGTTCATTCATTTCCTTGATCTTAGAGCAGACTGGGTGAGATGTGTATGACATAAATATCATATATTGATTCACACATGCATGCACATGCCTTTCTCAATCCTAATCATCAAGTGGCCAAGGACATCAATCTCCCTCAGGAGGGAAAAATCCCATATTTGTCACTCACCCCTCAAAAACCCCATATGTCAAAGCCACCCAATCATCACCTTTACAACAACCCATGTTTCAGGACTGCGTTTGATGATATCAAAGTGTACCCAACGACATGTGTTGAGTGTAGTGATTTCAGGTCTAAGAATCACACTCACCACCATAACTGTGAGAGCTGATTGTGACTACCAAATCATGGTTCCATGTGTTACTCTCACGGTGGGTCTATTCGGTACCTTGTTCTCTAATAAGTACCTATGTGCTTGGTTTGATATCACTATATCATTACGAATGAGATTCTGTCATCAACCAATACACAATCTAGTCTTTAGGGTCATTGATGTCTATGGTTATTTCCACAATAACAACCGACTAGGGACTAAACAAGAATGTATACTCTTAACATCCGTATGATCTCATCGTTTAGGTCCTGAACCTAAAAGCATACGTCATTGAGTAAAACCATATTTTAGACATCTATCATGTTACACCATCATCTCAGAAATAGTTTAAACATATAGATCGGAAATTGCCTTTAATTATTATTCAAATCATTTACAAAGTATCCCATTACAATCATCATATGACTTTCTCTATGGGTATACATACCAACAACGGCGAGCTTGATGCCTCCTTCTACCAATCTTGGGGTCGTATACCACCAATTCGGTGCAAGTAGAGCGCGTGTTATGCATGCACAGCTGTCACCTGCGTAAGACACAAACAAACAACAAGAAACCAAGTTAGAAAACCAAGATGCAAAAGTAAAGCAAAGAATAAATAATAGCAATGGTGAGGGCAAAAGGAAAGGCTAAGATACACTATCTAACTAGGCCGAGCACCTCTATCCCCGACAACGGTGCCAGAAAGCTCGGTGTGTCCCCGCTAGTGGTGCTTTTACACCCCATGAGGTCAGAGCGCACGTGAAATGGGATCTTATGCTTTCGAAATTTATGTTATCCCTAACCGAGTCGATCACTAAGACTAAAACAGGTCGTCCGCAAGCATACGGGGTACTATTGTAGTATAGGTGATTGGCAAGATAAGGGGTCGAACCACAGAGATAGAGGGGGTGCTAGAGTTAGACAGAGTATGCTATGTTCCTTTCGCAGAGCTTTGGGTTTTAGGGTTTTTGAAAGGTTTGATTATTTATTAAGCTAATTGAGCAAGTAAGAAATGCAAGATGGAAACTAAGTTATGGAAGAGCAAGCAAATTAGTAAACTAAGTTAACAAACTAACTAAGCAAGAGCAAGAAGAGCTACGCTACTCTAGCAAAGCAAGAAGCAATTAAGAACTAAACTAACCACTAGCAAGAGCAAGATCCTAAGTTAACACTAAAGAGCCACTAGTACAAAAATGGCTTATAACATCACTTTTAATGGTGTCGGTTGTAATAATACACCGACACCTAAACCATACAGTGTTGGTGTATAAAAAAAGCCGACATCAATCTCTGAAGGGCGACCAGACATGAGTACTGTTTTTATTCAGTGTCAGTTCCTTAATAAGAAACCGACACCTAAAAGTAACCGCCAAAACCAAAATTTCCAGTGAAAAAAATTGCCTCCAAAAATTGGCATACATCGTCGGTTTTTAAAACA
The DNA here is from genome assembly GCA_963693085.1 of Alisma plantago-aquatica. Lineage (NCBI taxonomy): Eukaryota > Viridiplantae > Streptophyta > Magnoliopsida > Alismatales > Alismataceae > Alisma > Alisma plantago-aquatica. Next base: position 802,278,249 of record OY856413.1, on the reverse strand, counting down.
GAAATCGACGACGAACGGTTTTCTGCGAGACAAACATTTTCTCACATTTTATCGTCGGTTTTGTGACAATAACTGATGCCATTGTATTTTCACACGAATAACCGCAATTTTTTTTGCCTCCCTCTAGTGTCGGTGTTTTGTTGCAAACCGACACATATAGATTTTATTGTCGGTTGTTGTTAGAAACCAACACCTATATTAAACTTAACATCGTGAGGCAGACTCTTCCTTTTCTGTTTCATTCATTTCCGCTGATCAGTGTTTTTGCTCCGACGATTGCTCTGACGATTCCGTTGCTCTGCCTCCGCTGTTGTGCTGCCTTCGCCTCTGCCTCCACCTCCGCCTCTACCTTCGCCACCGTCTGCTTCCATCAGCCGCTGCCGGCGACCACTCTCCTCCTGGCGATCGCCCGACCAGAGCCCTCTGCCCGGCGACCGCCCGACCAGAGCTCTCCTCCCAGAGACCGCCCGACCACAACTCTCCTCCTGACGACCTTCTGCCCAACGCCAGCGACCAACTCTCCTCCCGGAGCCCTTCTGCTCGATGAGTAGCCCTCCTTCACGCCCATTATCAAGTTTTCCCCTGACCTTCCCCCCTATTTTTGCTTTTCCTGTATCAAAGGCACGTCCATTAATCCTATGGTTGTGGCTGTGTGCTTTCTTTTTATATGTGTGGTTTACATGCATCAATATTTTGTATTGTTCGATGCCAAACTGCATTTTGTTCTACACAATATTACTTACGTTTAAAACATACTCACATATCAATTCTACACAATATTTATCCTCTCTCGGTTCAGGTTTTAAAATTCTAGGTAGTTTTAAGCTACATCTTCACTACTTCAACCACTCAAAAGTTTTGATATGTAGATTCATCAAGTTGATGAATGCATTATTACATTGTTTAAAGCTTGATTAATGATGGTAATCTAATCATTATGTTTTAAAACTAATGAGAAGATTTAAACATATTTGATTCACATAATTAGGGTTTGAGAATTGAAAATCCTAATCGACAAAAATTAGGGTTTTGGTAACATATGAATACAAAATTTGATCAGTATAGTCGCGTACTAAATGATTTTTAGCATTTTATATACAACTAGGATTTAGTTGAAATTTGTACATGGTTTGGAGAAATTAGATATTAGTTGGAAGAATTTTTTGACTTGTTTGTCGGCCGATTTTACCCAAGATAAACTCAATCGGTCATGTATTCAAACTAAAATATAACAGTCAAGTATTTGAATTTTATCTTTTTATTGGTATATCCAATTGATCTAAAATTTTAATTATGTTTTGGAAACTCCATTTTGGACGTCTTGTTAAAATTTCCTAATTTTTTAATGATGTTTGAACTCTATAGAGAGGAGTGGCGGTTGAGTATTCCCTAGATTAATTGACGATCCATTGGAAATTCTATGGATATGACTATGCTATTTCATGTGAATATTGCCTAAAAATCAGGTCAGTGGTCAATATGCTTGGGAATTGAATTGACATTATAAAATCATATTTGAATTGTATTAGAATGAATTATACAAGTGTTTGTTGAGTCTTACTGAAATTGAATATGATATATACCTAAGGATCAGTGTGAGGTGGCAATATTCCCTATTTAGGGTTGTTTTGATGGATTAATGAATTATGTAATTCTTATGATGTTGAACAAAGGATGACTTCTTGAAAACCCTAGAAGTTTAGTATTAAGACGAGTATGAGAGATAAAGCTAGAACTTGTATATAATGTTGCAAATGTGATGAATTGTTGAAGTGTAAGTATTAATACTTGTATCAGATGGCTGATCAGGACCGTGTTGATGATCACAATGAGGGTGAGGACGTGCTTGCACCGCCTGACAATGTATGTTTTAAGAATATATCCCTGTGGTTTCTATCTATATGTTCATTTGTAATTATATTATGTAAGTGTGTTTTTTTTATCAAATTTTAGGTTGGTGATGTACCCCTTGAAGAAATTACAACACTTGATGAGAAGAAAAAGAAAATTGAGAAAGTGAGGGGCATCACAATGATGAACAAGTTAATACAGCAAAGGGGCAATGGACCCAAATTGGCTGTGGATTTCGATCATGTAGGAAATCCATATGGAGTGAACCACAACTCATTTGTTTCATATCTTGGGGTTCTTACTAGCAGCCTTGCAGTCTTATCCTAGAATAATGGCATAGAGTTCCTAAGGATAAGAATGACCACATATGGAAGGAACTATGCGTGAGTTATTATTATTTGTAATTCTATTTGTGTAGATTACTAATTTTTAGGATACTAGTTAATAGCAATATATTCTATTTAATTTGCAGAGCATATTTGATCTGGATGAAAAGTTGCATCATAAATGTGTGATGCAATGTTGTGGGAGGGTCCTAAGGAACTATATGACCAATCTCACCCAAGATTACATACACGATGCTGAGAATAGGTTCTTGATATATTCCAATTCTAGACATTGATCAATATTTCACTAACTTTACACTAATAATTTGTTTGTATTCTCTTTGAAAAATATATATAGGAAGAAGGAAGCCATACAACAATGGAACTACTTGGACCCCAAAGAATGGGAGGAGTTTGTTACCCAAAGAAAAATAGATGAATTCAAGGTATTAAGTGCCACCACTCCCAAATTAATTAATATACATTTTTATGTATTCACCTATTCAAGATTAACCTTTAGTGTTACTAACCAAATCAACGTGCTGACTAACTTGGCTAAGAGCGATGCTCAACGAGCAAGGCGTGCACTGAATGTGAACGACCACACAATGGGTCCAAGAGGATATGCAGGCGTTCGCCAAAGACTACATGCTGAGTCTACTCAGCCAACTGCTACTCAGGAGACTGCAAAGTCCTCTACTACTACTCCCGCACCTCTTCCTCGTCATGTTATGTGGATAGCTAGGAGGAAAAACAAGAAGGGAGAGATACCGAAGCCCGCAACCATTGAGGCGGCTGAAAAAATGGTAAAAATCAAACTCTTAGAGCAATCTATCGATATTGATTATTGTTATGTTTACTTATGAATTTTTGTAGATGGTGCTTAGAGGGAGCTGCATAAGTAGAGGAAGGAAGGAAAGTTCATCCCTCAGGGCAGAAGGGATGAACTGACAGTTGCTCTGGGTAACCCAGAGCATCCTGGACATGTACAGGGTGCAAGCACTAGTGTGGGCATCAAAGTGTTCTTTGGGCCATCCCAGCGTAAACATGTCCCAAAAGCGGGACTTTCACAAGCTGAGGTAACTTATTCTTATTTTAGAACGTTATTCCAAAAGGGAATTCAATAATCAGCAACTAGCATTTCTTTTATCCATGCATAGGTAGATTCATTAATTGATAGGAGAGTCGAGGAAGCAGTTGATAAAAGACTCCAGGAAGCAGTTGATAAAAGACTCGAGGAAGCATTTCAGAAGTGGCAGGTGTCTCAGACTGCCAGTCAGACAGTACCTGTGGCGAACCTCTCTTCTCCTACTCCTGATACTGCAGAGGTTGGGAGTAATCCTATAGACCCACCTAGCACGTCCTCTGTAAGTATTTTTATGGCATATATAATATCTAGTCTGTTCAAGATGATATGTTTGTGTATATATGCATATAACATTCTTTAATTACGAAAATTTGTAGGGGTTGAAGCCATGCCGACTACAAAATGAAGGATATATCGTTGCAGATGCATCGACTTACCCACCCCTTAAAGGGTGCATGTTTCATTGGAGTCCTGTACCAGATGGCATGGTACATGTGAGCCCCATACATATACTCGCTGGCTGGATGGATCTTGTACTACCTCATGCACACCCAGATGCTGAAACACTTGGTGAGGCAGTAGGTAGAGTGATACTGTGGCCCGAAGCAGATGTCCTCTATACTGATATTATATGATAAATTTTCATTACTTTACTTTGTTAGTGTGTATATATCTATGAGTCAATTGATATGAAATTATATATACAAGTCAAAAAGACAAGACACGCTACATCTCAGCCTCCACCTCCTCGACTACCAAGTTGGCTTCCAGGGGACCTACATGCCTCAATAGGTCCTAATTATAGGAGTGTGGCAGTATGGATCGGTGAACATAATCTAAATTGCCCTATCAATGTTACTATTTGTGGAGAATGCTGCAGGTAAATCATATGATAACAATCTACTTATACAAGTTTAGCATACATATTAATGCATACGTAATAGAAGTTCTGGATACGTATTAATGCAAGTCAAACATTCGGAAACAACATATTTATACAAGATATTTTGGAGTTGTTTAAGTATGAATGGCTGAACACATCTATGATAGAGCTCTGGATATGGTGAGATTAATGCATACGACAATCTGGTTTATACAACCATATACCTTGTTTTATATACGAAAATCTGGTTTCTTATATATTAATGCATACGTAATACATGTTTTGCAGCCACTTATACATGACATGTAAAGATTTTGGGTTTTCCCATGTGGGATTTTTGGTTCCATCTTTGATTAGTCTTGTAGATACAGACCCTAGTTCAGTTACTTCATACTGCTATGATGCTTTTGAATATTTTGGTAAAAATAATAAGACGTTGATAATAGCTCCATTCAATGTCGAGTAAGTTTACTCTGCTTGTAATTTGGACTTAAGCAAATTACATATTTATTGCGGATATTGAGTTATTAATTTTCTACTTTCTTACTTGTAGTTCTAAGCATTGGGAGTTATTAGTTATTGTCCCCAAGATATTCACTGTCTATTATCTAGATCCTGCAGGGTGTGAGTTGGATGTATATGGACATGCAATCAAAAGGCCATTATTCTCGTGAGAAATATTTTATGTTTTTATATCTATTAACATAGGTTACTGCATTACTATTTAATTATGCAATTTAATGTGTTACATTAACATATATAGGGCTTTACAAGAGTACAAAAAAGCTGGAGGAAAGGTCCCCAGGAAAAAAAGTTTGACACTCATTTGGAAAAATGTGAAAGTAATTTCCTGACTCCAATGTATATATTATTTATGTGAAGTGTACTTATTTGTATTTTTGAATATTTTGTATGTTTCAATTTATAGTGTGCTACACAAGACAACGGTTGGGCATGTGCCTACTATGTGATGCAATTTATGGGCCTAATCATCAAACCTGCTGTATTGAAAATCGATTACATACAACAGGTATTATACATAGTCTCATTAGATAATATGAAATATATGAATCTTATTATATATTATTATAATTATGTATGTACGTCATTCTCTTTGTAGGTCTTTAAAACTGAGGACTTCAACACAGGTGCAAAGCGTTTCGATGTACATGCTCCCTATATGAGAGATGAATTAGATGCTGTAAGAGAAGATTGGGAAAAAGCCCTACAAAGATTGGGAATTTTCCAATATGATTTTGATGATGATGACAATGATGATGAATAAAATAAATTTTTTCTCATAATTAATTTTGTGTGAATGTGAATGAATTCTTATGAATTGTCATATGTGTGTGAAAATCATCAATACATGAATGTTTCTACATGTGTCTGAATGTGAAAAGAGATAAAATAAATGGAACTGCAGGTTGCTACTGGTTTCTACATGTGTGTGATGAAAAAATAATATGAATTAAATTTCTTATACATGAGTGTGAATCAAATATATAATAATTTTTCCATCATGTTAATTTGGCATGTTTGTGGCCTGTTGTTAGCTAATATCAATGGATGTCGTAAAACCTGTAGTTAATAACTGAACTGTAGGTTTCTCATCCTGCGACCAACCACAGCAGGTCTGCAGACTGACAGAAACAAAAAATCAAATCATAGGCGTCGGTTATTTGTATAAAACTGATGACATAAAGTTACAATGTCAGTTTCCATACTAGTGCCGATGTCGATTTCCCTACACCACGGCCGTGCTGGCCAGTACGACTGTGACAGCGGACCAAACACAAATATGTGTCGAATATCTGTATAAAACCGACGATATACAGTTACAATGTCGGTTGCCATACTAGTAACCGACGTCGATTTCCCTAATGAGACCAGACACGACGGTCGTGCTGGCCAGCATGGCCATGTAAGCGAGTGATTCAGTGTCAGTTTCGAAGCAGATAACCGACACCTATACCCCCTGCTGGCGCGTTTTCGATGGCGCACGAAGGGTTGTGGCGTCGGTTTGAGAACCGACGCATAAATGTTGGTCTTTTAGCGGCGCCCACATAGGTGTCGCTTAGAAACCGACACTAAAGGCCATAAATAACTGACACCAAAGGCCGATTATGTACTAGTGAGCAAAACTAAGCAATTAACTAGATTAAGCAAAAGCGATTAAACTAGACTAGCATGAACAAGCAAGCATAGTAAGATGGGTTTTAAGCAGTTGATTAGGGTAGGTGGGCCGTTTGGGGGATGTGACTTTGATATTAGTTGGGGGAGATCATTAAACATGCAAGGTTCTCATTTCATATCTAGATTACCAAACCAAACAACAAGGACAATGTCATTAGAATATACCCTATACTACTAGTGGAAGACTAGGGTTAGGTGTAATTCTAATGGGATTAACCAAATATAGGTTTCTAAGGTAAGTGATAGTGAGTAATTGAGGGTTGGGGGTAGAGATGGGAGTAGATATGAGGGTATTTGACCTCATGACACTAGCCACTCTAGCCTTTAGAAGGCCCTAGGAAATTGCATCACTCTCACTTACACTAGCTACATAAATCTCACACTCACTTATAGAAGGAGGGATGTGTATGTAGGAACAAAGGGGGCTAGCTAGGGATCTACTAATTCGACCTAGGAGCCAATCCTAAGATTACAACACACACTCCAATTCCTCCTAGAAGCTAAGTGTCATCAAACATCTCAAAGCAAGCAATCTATGTTATAAGCACAAACCACATGCAATAAAATAGGAAATGAGATAGAAGCAAGAAGTAATCATCATAGATATGAATTAAGTTCATTACTAGAAATTATCCCCCAACATGGTATCAAAGTTACATTTTAACCCGAAACAGCCCACCACAAGGGGCTTAGCTAGACATGCTCAAGAAAATAAGAAAAGAAAGAGGTAGAAGAAGTAGGGACTCCATGAAGCTTGATGTAGAAGCCTCCTTCTTCACCTCCAAGCTTTCTGTAGATGTCCTCTCTCCTCCAAGGGTTCAGGGGTGCATGAAATGGTGGGGGATTATGGATGAAAACCTAGGAAACTAGGATTCCATGGTGGAATGAGGGTGGAAATGGTGGATGGTGAGCCAAAATGCAAAGGGTTTGCACTCAAAGATCAAGGAAGGAGAATGGAGTTGGGAGCAGCTTTAGGGGCATCTAAACTAGTGATATGGATGCCACCCATGTATATATAGGTGGTGGGGAGGCACTAGGGTAAGTGGGGGGTAGTTTAGGAAAAGTAGTGAAAAGTAGGGTAGGGTTGGTGGACCACCACGGCCGTGGTGGTGTGCCACGACCGTGGTGAGGGTAGTAGGGAATTGTCGTGGGGTGGTAGAATGGTCGTGGTATGGAGGGAGTGGTGAAAAAGCGAAGTATGGTGGTGGCCACGGCCGTGGCAAGATGCCACGGTCGTGGTGGGTTAGGGACACAATAGTCGTGTTGGGAAACACGACCATTTTGGAGGAGGAGGAGGTTACCGTGGGGAAGCACCACGGCCGTGGCAGTGGGCCACGGTCGTGGCGATATGGGGGTGACAACTTGTAACTCTGGCCCAATAGATGCAATAATTCCCACGACTGTGGCAGGGTGTCGTGGTCGTTCTCTCTTCTACTGACGACGACCGTCACTAGTACATAACCGTCCTTTAGTGTCAGTTATTTAAGGCCTTTAGTGTCGGTTTCTAAGCGACACCTATGTGGGCGCCGCTAAAAGCCCAACCTTTACGCGTCGGTTCTCAAACCGACGCCACAACCTTTCGCGCGCCACCGAAAATGCGCCAGCAGGGGGTATAGGCGTCGGTTATCTGATTCGAACCCGACACTGAATCACCCGCTTACACGGCCGTGCTGGCCAACACGGCCGTGGTGTCTGGTCTCATTAGGGAAATCGACATCGGTTACTAGTGTGGAAACCGACATTGTAACCGTATATCATCAGTTTTATACAGATATTTGACACATATTTTATGTTTGGTCCACTGCCACGACTGTGCTGGTCAGCACGGCCGTGGCGTAGGGAAATCGATGTCGGTACTAGTATGGAAACCAAAACTGTAATCGTATGTCATTGGTTTTATACAAATAACTGACACCTATGATTTGATTTTTTTTTCAGTCAGTCTACAGACCTGCTGTGGTTGGTCACAGGATGAGAAACCTGCAGTTCAGTTATGAACTGCAAGTTTTACGACATCCATTGATATCAGCCAACAACATGCCACAAATCTGGAAAATTAACATGATGGACAAATTATTATATATGTGATTCACACTCATGTATAAGAAATTTAATCCATATTATTTTTTCATCACACGCATGTAGAAACTAGTAGCAACCTGCAGTTCCATTTATTTTATCTCTTTTCACATTCAGACACATGTAGAAACATTCATGTATTGATGATTTTCACACACATATGACAATTCATAAAAATTCATTCACAGTCACACAAAATTAATTATGAGAACAAATTAATTTTATTCATCATCATTGTCGTCATCATCAAAATCATATTGAAAAATTCCCACTCTTTGCAGGGCTTTTCCCCAATCTTCTCTTACATCATCTAATTCATCTCTCGTATAGGGAGCATGTACATCGAAATGCTTTGCACCTGTGTTGAAGTCCTTAGTTTTAAAGACCTACAAAGAGAATGACGTACATACATAATTATAATAATATATAATAAGATTCATATATTTCATATTATCTAACGAGACTATGTATAATACCTGTTGTATGTTATCGATTTCCAATACAACATGTTTGATGATTAGGTCTATAAATCACATCACATAGTAGGCACATGCCCAACTGTTGTCTTATATAGCACACTATAATATGAAACATACAAAATATTCAAAAATACAAATAAGCACACTTCACATAAATAATATATACATTGGAGTCAGGAAATTACTTTCACATTCTTCCAAATGAGTGTCGGACTTTTTTCCTGGGGACCTTTCCTCCAGCTTTTTTGTACTCTTGTAAATCCCTATATATGTTAATGTAAAACATTAAATTGCATAATTAAATAGTAATGCAGTAACAAATGTTAATAGATATAAAAACATAAAATATTTCTCACGAGAATAATGGCCTTTTGATTGCAAGTCCATATACATCCAACTCACTCCCCGCATGATCTAGATAATAGACGGTGAATGTCTTGGGGACAATAACTAATAACTCCCAATGCTTAGAACTACAGGTAAGAAAGTAGAAAATTAATAACTCAATAACTGCAATAAAAATGTAATTTTCTTAAGTCCAAATTACAAGAAAAGTAAACTTACTCGACATTGAATGGAGCTATTATCACCGTCTTATTATTTTTACCAAAATATTCAAAAGCATCACAGCGGTATGAAGTAACTGAACTAGAGTCTGTATCTATAAGACTAATCAAAGATGGAACCAAAAATCCCACATGGGAAAACCCAAAATCTTTACATGTCTGGTATAAGTGGCTGCAAAACATGTATTACGTATGCATTAATATATAAGAAACCAAATTTCCATATATAAAACAAGGTATATGGATGTATAAACTAGATTTCTGTATGCATTAATCTCACCATATCCACAACTCTATCATAGATGTGTTCAGCCATTCATACTTAAACAACTCCAAAATATCTTGTATAAATATGTTGTTTCTGAATGTTTGACCTGCATTAATACATATCCATCTATTATGTATGCATTAATACGTATGCTAAACTTGTATAAATAGATTGTTATCGTATGATTTACCTACATCATTCTCCGGAATAGTAATATTTATAGGGAAATTTAGATTATGTTCACCAATCCATACTGCCACACTCCTACAATTAGGACCTATCGAGGCGTGTAGGTCCCCTGGAAGCCAGCTTGGTAGTCGAGGAGGTGGAGGCCGAGATGTAGTGGGTCTCATTTTTTGACCTGTATATATAATTTCATATCAATTGACTCATATATATATATATACACACACTAACAAAGTAAAGTAATGAAAATTTATTATACAATATCAGTATAGAGGACATCCGCTTCGGGCCACAGTATCACTCCGCCTACTACCTCACCAAGTGTTTCAGCATCTGGGTGTGCATGAGGCAGTGCAAGATCCATCCATCCAGTGAGTATATGTATGGGGCTCACACGTACCATGCCATTTGGTACTGGACTCCCATGAAATATGCACCCTTTAAGGGGTGGGTAAGCCGATGCATCTGCAACGATATATCCTTCACTTTGTAGTTGGCAAGGCTTCAACCCCTACAAATTTATGTAATTAAAGAATGTTATATGCATATATACACAAACATATCATCTTGAACAAACTAGCTATTATATATGCCATAAAAATACTTACAGAGGACGTGCTAGGTGGGTCTATAGAATTACTCCCAACCTCTACAGTACAAGGAGTAGGAGAAGAGAGGTTCGCCATAGGTATTGTCTGACTGACAGTCTGAGACGTCTTCCACTTGTGAAATGCTTCCTCGAGTCTTTTATGAACTGCTTCCTGGAGTCTTTTATCAACTGCTTCCTTGACTCTCCTATCAATTAAGGAATCTACCTATACATGGATAAAAGAAATGGTAGTTGCTGATTATTGAATTCCCTTTCGCAATAACGTTCTAAAATAAGAATAAGTTACCTCAGCTTGTGAAAGTCCCACTTTTGGGTCAGGTTTACGCTGGGATGGCCCAAAGAATGCTTTGATGCCCACACCAGCGCCTGCACCCCTTACACGTCCAGGATGCTCTGGGTTACCCAGAGCAACTGTCAGTTCATCCCTTGTGCCCTGAGGGATGAACTTTCCTTCCATCCTCTGCTCGTGCAGCTCCCACTAAGCACCATCAACAAAAATTCATAAGTAAACATAACAATAATCAATATCGATAGATTGCTCTAAGAGTTTGATTTTTACCATTTTTGCAGCCGCCTCAGCGATTGCGGGCTTCAGTATCTATCCCTTCTTATTTTGCCTCCCAGCTATCCACATAACATGACGAGGCAGAGGTGCGGGAGCAGCAGTAGAGGACTCTGCAGTCGCCTGAGTAGCAGTAGGCTGAGTAGACTCAACCTGTAGTCTTTGGCGAATGCCTGCATATCCTCTTGGACCCATTGTGTGGTCGTGCACATTCATTGCACGCCTTGCTCGTTTAGCATCACTCTTAGCCTAGTTAGTTAGCACATTGATTTGGTTAGTAACACTAAAGGTTAATCTTGAATAGGTGAATACATAAAAATGTATATTAATTAAATTGGGAGTGGTGGCGCTTAATACCTTGAATTCATCTATTTTTTTCTTTGGGTAACAAAATCCTCCCATTCTCTGGGGTCCAAGTAGTTCCATTGATATGTGGCTTCCTTCTTCCTATATTTATTTTTTAAAGAGAATATAAAAAAAAATTATTAGTGTAAAGTTAGCAAAATACTGATCAATGTCTAGAATTGGAATCTATCAAGAACCTATTCTCAGCATCGCGTATGTAATCTCGGGTGAGATTGGTCCTATAGTTCCTTAGGACCCTCCCACAACATTGCATCACACATTTACGATGCAACTTTTCATCCAGATCAAATATGCTCTGCAAATTAAAAAGAATTTCTATTAACTAGTATCCTAAAAATTAGTAATCTACACACATAGAATTACAAATAATAATAACTCACGCATAGTTCCTTCCATATGTGGTCTTTATTCTCCTTAGGAACTCTATGCCATGTAAGAACCCCAAGATATGAAACAAATGAGTTGCTGTTCACTCCATATGGATTTCCTGCCTGATCGAAATCCACAACCAATTTGGGTCCATTGCCCCTTTGTTGTATTAACTTGTTCATCATTGTGATGTCCCTCACTTTCTCAATTTTCTTTTGCAGCTTATTCAGGGGGTACATCACCAACCTAAAATTTGATAAAAAACACACTTACATAATATAATTATAAATGAACATATAGGGATATTTTCTTAAAACTTACATTGTCAAGCGGTGCAAGCACGTCCTCACCCTCACGGTGATCATCAACACGGTCCTGATGAACCATCTGATACAAGTATTAATACTTACACTTCAACAATTGATCACATTTGCAACATTATACACAAGTTCTATCTTTATCACTCATACTCGTCTTAATACTAAACTTCTAGGGTTTTCAAGAAGTCATCCTTTGTTCAACATCATAAGAATTACATAATTCAGTAATCCATCAACACAACCCTAAATAGGGAATATTGCCACCTCACACTGATCCTTATGTATATATCATATTCGATTTCATTAAGACTCAACAAACACTTGTATAATTCATTCTAATACAATTCAAATATGATTTTATAATGTCAATTCAATTCCCAAGCATATTGACCACTGACCTGATTTTTAGGCAATATTCACAGGAAATAGCATAGTGATATCCATAGAATTTCCCATGCATCGTCAATTAATCTAGGGAATACTCAACCGCCACTCCTCTCTATAGAGTTCAAACATCATTAAAAAATTAGGAAAGTTTAACAAGATGTCCAAAATGGAGTTTCCAAAACATAATTAAAATTTTAGATCAGCGGCTGACAGATGTAGACGGTGGCGGAGGCAGAGGCGATGGCAGAGGCAGCGCAACAGCAGAGGTGGAGGTGGAGGTAGAGCAGCAAAATCGTCAGAGCAATCGTCGGAGCAAAAACCCTGATTAGCGGAAATGAATGAAACAAAAGAGGAAGAGTCTACCTCACACTGTTAAGTTTACTATAGGTGTCGGTTGCTAACAACAACCGATAATAAAAACTATACGTGTCGGTTTGCAACAAAACACCGACACTAAAGGGAGGCAAAAAATTTTGCGGTTATTCGCGTGAAAGCACAATGGCGGTAGTTATTGTCACAAAACCGATGATAAAATGTGAGCAAATTTCTGTCTCACAGAAAACCTTTCATCGTCGGTTTCTATTTTAAAAACCGACGATGTATGCCAATTTTTGGAGGCAATTTTTTCGCTGGAAATTTTGGTTTTGGCGGTTACTTTTAGGTGTCGGTTTCTGATTAAGGAACCGAAACTGAATAAAAGCGGTACCCATGTCTGGTCACCCTTCAGAGATTGATGTCAGCTTATTTTATACACCGACACTGTATGGTTTAGGGGTCGGTGTATTATTACAACCGACACCATTAAAAGTGACATTATAAGACATTTATGTACTAGTGTGTGCTAATGGCCACGGACGTGGTGTCTTCAATGGCCACGGTCGTGGCAGGTGGCCACGGCCGTGGGATTCTATGGAATTTCCCTATTGAACTTGGCACTTCATTGCTAATAAATGCACGAATGTGGCATAGTGCCCACGGCCGTGGTGAGGTTGGCCTCACTTAATTACACTTCAATCTTCATCATTTTTGGATGTCTTTGCTTGGGGACGATTCTTGACCATTGGAGGTAAGTTGAGGTAGACTTTGGGGCCTTCTTTGGGTCCCTCCATGAGTGGGGGAACCCTAGAACTCCTTCTTTCTCTCTCTTCCATCTAAGCATGGTTCAAGTACCTAAAAATAGTGCAAAGAACATCCATAAGCATATTTGCAATGATAACCATATTAGGGAAAAAAGACTTGCAATCTAACATGTTTAGATGCAACTTAAGTACAAAATGCCATAGGATGGAGCCCTAAAATAGGGTTACATCAGTGGGTACTTCTAGTGAGGGTCATGTTCCACCCAGAAACCCATCTGATAGTTCTTTATCATGTAATCACATTCTTGTTGTGAAGAATTATGGTTTATGGTTCGTGAACCTTTGACATGTTTGATGGTAGTGAGGTAATCGATATGGTAGAATGCACCTATGTAAACATGACATATCTGAACTCTAATGCCATGATACTATATGTGTTTTGGTCTGAGGACCTGAGTTGGCTAAAGTGCCTAAGTTGAGGTGTTATCCTCTGATGATGAGATTTGGGATTGTTATCCCCAGTGATGACAATGCCTTTTGAGGCAGTGGTTTCTTGTGATGAGGGATTGAGATCTCGAAATATTGTGATGGTTGTAAAAATAATGTAGCTTAATGTTATGCATGTGTTACAACCTGGTTGCCTCAACAATCCACTTAAAATATACTAACTAATTGTAATGAAATATATTATGTAGTTTGCCCTGGCCATAGATCCATCATCGTTAGTAGTTGGTGATGGTGAAATAGGTTCTCCTGCGGGTTAACCTGGAAGCGCATATTATTGAATATGTGTGGTTTCTCCTAGCCGGAAATGAGGAGGTTAGAGTGCAACTTCGATTGTAGACTCAAGATATGCATAAGAGCATGGTGAACAGGCCCATGGCTTAGTGTGATAGAGCATGAATGTGTTCCTAGCTCGGGGAGCACGATGAACTGGCCCGTGGCTCAGATATACTAGTGCTGACACCTATACCGAGGAGGGCTAGAGAAAGGGTAGCTTGCGGAAGCTAACCCTATGGCTGAGGCCACTTAAGCATGAGACTGCGGTCCTGCTTTGGTTCTCGTGTACTGACTATGAGGTGGGAGGTCGTGGAGTCTGGCTCTTCCATTGACCTTGTATGGCACCAGCTTGGGTTTCGCAACCGAAGGTTGGATTTGAGTGGTACGACTCACTTCCTCGGGGCATAATAACACGTAATCCATCTGAATAGTATTTATTGCTTAAGGAAAAACACAGAACATTGTTCGAGGCCTTGCTTGTGTAGTTGATCTTGTTATACATTGCAGTTACTTATACGTCCCTTATGTTATGTGGTAAGATCTTATAAATCTTATTTTCTCAATCATGTTCCATAAAGAAATACTTGGTTATATGCTTTCCGTACATCTTGGTAAGCTCTATGGTAATAACAACCTTGCTCTATAGACTGCTCTTTTTGTACCTTTTATCAGTTATCTACTGTTATTGCTTTAAATCTTTCTGAGGTTTTATGGTTCTGGCGGGGAGTTATGTTTCTCGCTGGGACTGTGTGTCTCGCTCCGTTGGTTTACAACCTTTTTAGGTGTTCATGCTAGACGTGTTGGTGGTCGCAGGGTTGCAGCCGAGCAGCAAGAAGAGCAATAGAAGGCAAGAGATGGATATGCTGCTATTTTGGTCATTTTGTGGTAGATTCTTAGAAGTCATCCCTGTGCTCTCAGGTCCTTGGAGGGGTTTAGACATTGTTTCACAATGATTAGATGATAAAGCTTTGTATATCCTACCGATGGCCGGATGTGGCCCGTTATGTATATAAACAGGCGATGAACTCATGTGATGAGAAGACAACTGATCTTATAAGCTGTGGGCACGCATCAAGACTTGTAAATGTTTATATAACCTATTTTCTTGCAGGATGAGGATCTGAATGTAATAGTTTCTTGGTTTATTTGCTTTACAAAATCGGTTTTAATTACCTCATGTTTTTGGTACTTTAGTGGTTTATGGTGTTTTCCACACGTTTTCGTGTGGCACCTCGCCGTCTGTGTGATAGCGGGATGTGTCTCCACAGAAATATCCACTCAAGCAAGAAGTTCACCCAAGAAAGGATCTTGAAACAATCATATAATCGATTCACTATTCAATTTATCATGATCTATTCATTTGAAGTCACTTCCTAGGGTTTCCTACTTCCTTTTAGGGTTTCATTTAGGGTTCATCTTCATTATTGACAGTATAATCCCTAAAACAACAAAACTAATCATAAACCCTAATTAATTTGTTATATTCCTACTAACAAGTTTAGGATCAACTGATAATAACATTGTTCCAAAGAGTTTCAGATTATTTAAGTTAATCACCCTTTTTACCCTAGATTAGTGTTTCCATATGCATTATCATAGATTCATGGTCTAAAACCCTAAAACAAGCCAATTATAATATAATATCAGATTCAAATCTCACTTTATCTCCCAACAAGTTATTAATACTCGAATTAACCCATTAAGAATCTTAAATTTGATCTCTAATCCTTATTAGGGTTTTGAACCTAAGTTTAATGCATTATATGATCATCTTAAGGTACATTTGTAATTAGAAATAAAATCAAGTGCTAATAATAATTTTAACAGATTCCTCATATTTTCCTGATCATTTTTCATATACAAAGTTTCTTCATCCGACCTTCCTATTAATTTCTATATTTTTGCAAAGAAAGGTATTTTCTTGAATTTTCTAGTAGAGAGGAACTATTTTTCGGAAATTAGGAAATCACAAAAAAATCTCGGCCACTCGATCAGTGGTTCACTGGACCGTGTAGGATCAGATGATCCACGGTGTGCACCTCACTTGTGTACAAAAGAAACAAAAGATGAGAACACCCTTACCTAGACTAAAGGAGCGGGAGGGCAATTCAATATTTTCACTAGAGGTCGTCTTCAACCTCTAACACCGGCCTACCCTGTTGTGCGAGTCAGCGCTCCATTGACTCTGAGCCTCCATCCACCTACAAGCAAGCAAAGAATAGTCAAAGCCTGATCTTCCTCACATGAACCTTCTCGCCTAGTCAATTGCTTCTCCAACCCACTCTTTCACCGACAACAGACCCCAGTTCCTCCGACAATGGCTACTGCTAGATGAGGGGGAAGAATAGGGTAGTTGGTTGAATTGAAGCCACTGACATGAGTTTCGTCGCACTCTGATCTTGGGGGTAAAGGTTGTGAGATGGCTCGCGATGTCTAGAGCCATCCCCTATATATTGGGTTGACAACAGATGTCCAGTGAATTGGGGATTCTCTTGATCCTCAAAGAAACCACCCACAAGTTGGGTTAGATATCCTCGGAACAGACTCCCAAAGATGATGGAATTGTCCTTTTCTCTGCCTATTTACTTAAACTCAATCGAATCTCGATCAAACCTCTTGCAGCATGGACTTCTGTGGTCCCAGTCCTCACGAGACCGGGACTGAACACAAGCCATGGATTGCTGATCCAACGGTCATGAGTGCGCTCCTAATAAACAAAATTCGAGATTTTAATCCCAAAGAAATCATGGCATATATTTCATTCCACATTAGGATAACTTCAAAAATCCATATCTCATAAACCGTGCATCCTTTTTCAACCAAATTTTAAAGGAAACTTTGGATCGAAATTATCTACTTGTGTACAAAAATTGAGTCCCAAATTCCAATAGAAAAGGGCATTATCTTAATAGGCAAGTTATCTTTCAATAAAGCTAATTTAATTGGTATTTTCTCTTTCATTTCTTATTATCTTTGCAACTTGGGCTCCTTGGAACCCGAGAAATCCCAAAGATATGAAATCCCCCTTGGGAATCTACCTCCTAGCCTTCTAGAGGCTTCTACCTCTTTCTTTTATCCATTTCTTAATAATTCTTTTATTAACTGAATTTCTTTTTCCTTTTATTTCCTTTTTTCTTATTATTGGGCCCAATAGCCAATAAGGCCTACGAAATCACACATGCAAGGCTATTTATTAAAAAAATCCATACATCCAAATCAAATCACACAATTATTTGTTCATATATCTTTAAAAGGATAAATTACATTTCAATCATGAACTAGGACAAAATGAGGTTATAATTAAGTCCTATAGAGCCAATCATGTGATGACTGACATGACACATACCTTAAAGGATTTGATTAATACTCATAAAGGTAAGATTGCAATTCATTCTATTTCATTCAGTTAGAAGACAATGAGGAAACACTACGGATATTGATAGAATAATATGACTCAATGATATATGTTTTCAAGGATTAGCCTTGTGGTAATTAGATGATATAGATGTTAAGAGTACATATACACATTCTCATTATGTCCAAAGTCAGTTGTTACTGTGGAAGGTAGATAGACACCAGTCAAAAATAAGACTGAAGTGTGAGTTGGTTGATGATTGAGTCTCACTAAGTCATGATATGGCAATATCAAACCAAGAGCACAGATACATGTCAGGGAACAATATATTAGACAGACACACCTTGAGAGTGACACATGGAAGCCATCATATGGTATGTCATAGTCATCTCTCATAGTGAAGGTGGTGATTGTGATTCTTAGACCTGAAATCAATGCACTCACCACATGTCATTGGGTATGCTTTGACATCATCCAATTAATTATTGAAACATGGGTTGTTATAATAGTGATGATTGGGTGTCTTTTAACACCTGGGGAAAGACTGTGAGTGATATATATGGGATTTTTTCCTCCTACCTGAGTATGATATCCTGGCCACTTGATTAGAGATACTAAGAAACACACGCACATGCACATGTGAATCAATATATGACCGTCTTCTCTTGGTTCAAGAAATATGAGATGAACGTTGAGAGAATGAAGACTCCATGCCTCGAGTTCACTCTGGATATCAGTGAAAAAGTAATTACACAATCACTACAACACCTTACAAAAATTGTAGGTTGAAGTTGTTCTCCAACTTTCCATTTACTTGGATAGAACTAATGTGTGACTAGGCACCACTCTCTACTTGTGATGTCATAATCTAGTTATGGAATTTCACTGTCAATGTGACATGGGACCTATAGCAGCACACACATAGGATATCATCTAGAAGAGGAGTTTGATCTTGAATAACAATTGGATTGATTACTAAAGTGTTTAGGTATACAATTCGTGAAGAAGATTGACTGATTGGATGATTGGTCTACCAAACAACCCTCTCAAAAAGTGCGATGGTTGTTGGGCAGACAGACGGGCATCTCAAATGTTGAGATGGCCCTTTGGGTTGTCAAGGTTATTGGAGTTTAAATTGGCTAAGTTCTGCCCTTGAACTGACCGGTTCAATATAATTGAATTGACCAGCTCATCTTGACTCACTCGATGGGCATTTGGGTGAGAGTGTCATGCATTTCTCCTGGGTGAGACAACTCAGTTGGGCCGAACAAAGATTCGAGATGTTTCCAAAATGAATATGTGATATTAATTATAATCAAAATTTCCATATTCCTGTATGATTGGAAAACTACCAAAAGTCTGTTTGACAGTGTGAGACATCCGTCTCTCACACCAAATGACTGTATGGGTGTGCCAAATGATTGATTGGTGTCTTGCAGGTTGCCACAGTTTAAGTCCTTTCGGTCCCTTCCACTCTCACACAATCTCGTATAGACTGGGAACCCTGACCAAAACCCCACCTAATAAAAGGAGGGGCATTGGGGGCTTCCTAAGACACAATATAGACAACTAAGAATCAGTTCCCATGACAACTCTTGTCATCCACTAAAACAAACATACTCATAAGTGACATTTTTGAAATGCACTGAAAAAAATAAATGCCACTAAACATATTTAGTGGCATTTGTTGACACTTAAAAAAATGCCTCTAGTACCAATCCCACTAGAGAGATAGTGGCATAAGTTGTAAATGCCACTAAACATTTACCTTTAATGGCTTTCAATAAATTCCATTAAAACATCATGTGGCTTTTATGAAAATGCCACTATCCATCAATTGGCATTTATACAAATGCCACTATTGTGTATTATGATGTTCTATGAAATTATTCTTACTGAGTGTAATGGCATAAGAATAAAGCCACTAATGACATAGTAGTTGTGTATGATTATACTTTTATAGATTTTATTCATTCAATTTTCAATTCATTTCCACAAAATTAAAATGAAAGGCAATTTCTATGAACTTACATTTTCAAAAGTATGGATCTTTTGTGTTTATCAAATGCAAATTACATGAGGAGGACATTTTGCCTTTCCTCACTCAATACAATGCATGTGTACAACATTTTTCTATTTAATACTATATTTTAATTTGATAATGTTCTTGTTTCTTAGTATCCATGCATCATATTTGCTAGCTTCAAGAAATGTTGATAGCCCTTGCACCAACTGCGACAATAATTAATCATGCCCTTCTCATATGGTCATAGCTTAATTAGAGTGATTGCCATGACGGTGACAAAAGAAAACTGATTAGGTCATTGGTTTGGTATACTCTCCTATCATCTGCTTGACAACATGTCCAGTTTGAGCCTCATAATCTTTAGGTTTCATGCCATTTTCCTTTTCCTTCTATGTCAATGTTTTTACCGCAGCAATTCTTGGTAGGCCTTCTTGTCGTAATCCTATAATATGCCCACAAGTTCATGAGTCCGCAAAAAATTTGGATGGTAATAATGCAACCAAGTAGATTATGTCACATACCATAATAACTCAAATTTGGAAAACCCAAAAGCCCTTGCCAAAACATCTCTGAAAATATAAAATCAATAAAATACATGTGAGTAAGATGCAACTAAGATTTCAATTATGCAAACCTTATCCATGCAAGTGGCCACAATTGATAACACAATTGAGTAGACATCTTTTTCTCAAACAAGCTCTTGGGCCAATTCTTCCTCCCATTTCATCTTTAAGATTTGGCTATTTTAGAATGACACAACAAAAGTTTATTAGAATAGAAACATGCATCTTAAAGGAAAATTAGAATTCCATTAAATTTAGGCTTTCTACAAGTTGGTGTCAATCTAATGGACGATATAAGAGGATTATAAAAAATAATACTTATCATTCAAACTAATTTTTTCCTTTATAGATAAATTCAATTGATTCCTTAGCTATCCATTCAGAGAGATAAGGTTCAATTGATAAACCCAATAGTAGCAAAAATATATGCAACTACATGCACAAACCAAATGATTATAGTAATGGGAGCCTAGTTCAACCAAATGCTAGTGTATCACATTAAAGACCAACCAGTAACCCACCACTTCTTACCTGCATGAAAATTAAACTCAAAAGTCAAAGCAACATTGGAAAATCTTAATGAATTTGACATTCAAAGGCAGTTCGAGCATGAATCAAAGCACAACTTAAGGTATTCATGCTCAAGAAAACTTCAAGTATTATGGTTATATCATTTACCTATAGCATTTCTTCTCATTTCTGAAGGGCCTATTGTCTTATTTCATTTTAATAGCATGCTTGAACTAGTCAATTTGTTTTCCAAGAAACCATACCCAATTTTACCCCTATCAGACAAGGTTTCTAATAAGTTTTCATCCCTCACAACAATCTAATTTTCTCCACAAACCCCCTCCAATGAATGCAGTAGTGGAAGAATGCCTTCATCATCAATGTACCTTTGTGTGGCCATATGCCCCCTAGATGATCCCCTTAGCATGGACAAGATAAATGGAACTGATGCCAACAATAAGTTATTTATCCATTATGGGTTCGACTTAAATTGATTTCTGCTACATAGTGCAAAGCTTTACTTTATATACTTAATAGCTGCTACCATGATCCCTTTCTCCAAAATTACATCATTTAGCCTCTCACCACTGGAGCTGGTTTTAAGGGATTATAAAACCCTTATGAAATTTTCCACCTCATATCGATGTCTACCTGCTTAGCAGGGAGGAAAACACAATTCATAACATGTTGAAATTAGACTGTGAAGTGAAACTTAGTAAATATTTATTCCTTTGTCATCCAGAAATGCTCAGTTAATTAATCTAGGAATAATGCATTGATGTTTAACAAATTAAAAAATAACCTTAGTAGAAGCAATGTATTCCTTATCAAATTTTTCACAGGATTCAATTGAGTAATCATCCACCACAGGATCTACTTCAACATCAGCTGCACTAACTAAAAATTATTTATGGGATCATCATCAGTTGCAATTACAACCACACCACCTACATCCATGGAATCAACAACTTCAATAGCAGAAGGATGTATTATAAAATCACTTATTGGATTAGAAGGATCTACACTAGCTACAACAAGATCCACAAGGGTAATCAATGGTAATCAAGTACTCATAAATTAATATTAGGAAGAAAAGATACTTTATCAAATGGAACCCTGAATATTTTGTCGATAAGTATAAAGTAGTGGCTCCCAAAATTGTATAACCATTAGATTTTATTTGTCTATCCAAAACTAAAAGAAGAAAAGGTAATATGTGATAATGAAAATATTTGAGACACTTCTTATTTGACAAAATATAAATTGATTAGGACGACACTTATTTTATGCCATGAAATGCAACCTCATTGATGCAATAAGTTTGTCCTCCCTTAGCAATACATAACACATCCAAATTGTGAAGGCATAAGCCATAACCAAATGGGCCCAAAACTTGCTTTTGTGCATAAAGTAGCTCATGAAAAAAGTGAGGGAAGTAGCCACAAGACCAATTTGTTATGTTTTCATGTATATAGTATTTACTAAATATAATTATTTTTTGTGTTCTTTTTATTTAGATTGTGTTTGAGTATGTTTAGGTCATCGGATTACAAATGGTGTCAAAATTGAAATAACATACATTATTATACCAAAAGGAAAGCACATACGATGTAGCACGCATCAAACCACAGACACATTTCTCAGTTTAACTTTCTAAATGAAAATGGTTATAGTCTTGTATCATATTTTGTATTAGATATACAGTTACAAATAGAAAACTTTGCAAAATAACAAAAACACATTCCATCAGAAAACATTGTTTCTGCTAACAGAAAGCAACAATA
Organism: Alisma plantago-aquatica; assembly: GCA_963693085.1. Classification (NCBI taxonomy): domain Eukaryota; kingdom Viridiplantae; phylum Streptophyta; class Magnoliopsida; order Alismatales; family Alismataceae; genus Alisma; species Alisma plantago-aquatica. The sequence continues at coordinate 802,255,617 of OY856413.1, read as the reverse complement.
CCAGAGAACATGGATAGTGTTGACTAATAAAAAAGGGTACTACTCCAAACATTAATATTCCTTATTGGATCATTTATCATGGATAATGTTGACTAATAAAAAAGGGTACTACTCCAAACATTAATATTCCTTCTTGGATCATTTATCTCCTATGGTCTTTCTACGGGTCAATCTTTTGATACAAATAAAATTTGAAATATGTATTAGAATCAGACATTAAACTCTATATGAATAAATTTATAAACACATTCATCATATGCATACCAATGTAGGTATGTTCCTATGTATATAAATATGCATTGTCATCTTTAAGAAAGAGGGACATGAAGGCATGTCAAGAAATTGACAAAGGTGGTGGACCCCTGAGAAGCGTTAAGTGTTGGCAAGATGAGGTTGTTGCCATTTTTGGAAAGGAGCCATGCAACTAGATCATGATTCAAGAAATAAGCCTTGTTTGTCGTAGTTTAAACAATTAGGACATAGGTCACAAGAAAAAATGCCTCAGGATGCCCTCTTCTCCAATGATAGCAAATAAGGACCTAGAAATCTATTTATTCCTCTATTTGCAGTATGGTTGATTTTATACATGAGATGATTTCCTTCTTGGTTTAGTTTCTATGATGGTAACAAAGTGGCACATTTAGGTAACCTATTCCTTATAAGGTTTGCATACCCATATCTAACTTGGTAGTTACTATCCCTCATTGTGTAATGTACGAGTGAGAGCAAGAATTTTGTCTAACTTCCAAATTGATTGAGGTAGACCCAAAAAAAAACCATGATTTGATTAGAGGCTACAATTTACCTATTTATCCCACAATTAATGATGTGAATTTCGGTAAAAAAATCAATGATATTGAAGACACTCTAGAAGGATTGTAAATAGCATATAAAGAATTTGTGCATATAGACTAGCAATTGAGGATGAATTATCAACTACTAAAAGTGCAAGCATTAGTACACTATGCACGAAATAATTCCAAGAATAATATGAACACACTATCTTAATGTGGTTTCACATGTGCTTCACGCTAACCTTGATATGAAAATGAGAAATGTATAATTCAAACTAACATTATGAGAAGGATATGATTAATATATGAAGTTAGAAGGAAAGAACATATAAACAAATGCAAACTAATTCACTTGTTTGTTCATTATTATTTTCTTTGGAACTCATAGAAGAACATGGAATAACATCCAATACTGAACCTTGAACCTTTTAATAAGAATGTAAGAGAAAATGCATAAAACGGGGGATGAAAAAATAGAATAAGTAGCAATGAAGCAAACTATCAATATATAACAAGTCGTACACTAACACGGACATGACCACAAAGCAGTCTTTGATCTCACAGAACAATGGAACATGTATGGATCAGGGAGTAAAAGCATATTTGAGGCTCAGCTTCACATATACATACTATAGAAAGGAATACATTTTGATATTGCAAAAGTAGCTGCTAGCAATGACCATGTAGTCCACAATAGCTGTATTGAGGCCACTGCAACACAAAAGGAAGTACGTATATTGCACCACATAATGTGTATCTAATGTAACTCACAATAGGGGATACTGTGTGAGCTTATCATGCTTTTCCACTTTAGTAGTGAAGTTAACGACAAGTCATTACCTCTGTCTCAAACGAGCAAAAACTATTGCAGAATTTAAAGCTAGTGTGAGTGACCCACCCATAGTGAAGACCCAGAAGCCATCCTATTGAGAGGGAATGGTGTGCACCAGTGCACAAGGCCATATAATCTAGAAATGACTATTTCATCAATTTATTTATCTAGTTGCTGATTTTACTTATTGAAAGTAGAGTCATCAAGTACCTTTTATACTAATCTAGAGCCCCAACATGTTGTATCATCCAAGAAAAATAACAAACCTCTTGAACCTTTGGATGTCATATGAGGTGATGAAACTGGAAGGTGGGTTGTATCATCAATACAAATCCAAAGTGCGTTGTGGCAGAACTCGCCCATTTAGAGGAAGCTGAATCCACCCATATCTACAATGATTTTCTCACCTTAGAGCATCTGGGTTCAAATTGTGTTGACTCCAAGAGACAATGGATTCTCTATCTCTATAACTACCTATGGAGGGAGGAGGGATGGGTCGGTTGTGATTATAGGAAGTAGAGTGAGGCTCTATTGCTCGCACAATGCTGCCTATGAATTGGGAATTGGGGGAGATAGGGATTAGGGCATGGAGAAATGCCTACTTGAGTTCCTAGTGCATGAGACTAAGTGAGCATTACTTAATAGAAATGTTTTTCATTTGCGTTCAAATATAAAAATGATAGATAGAGAGGCAAGAACTGCTTGGTGCCAATCATATATTGGGAAATAAAGATAGACATGAAAATAAATTAAGACTCATAGATGACTATAATGGACATCGATAGATGTCGATGTAGTTGTTTCATTTCCATAATTTTATAGTAAACCATTTTATGACAATTTTATAGTAAAATGTCTGTAAAGCTGAACTTGTAAAGGCATTTTAACAAATGCCACTTTATGAAATGTCACTATTGAATTATTTTGTTGTAGTGATCTCTAGTCTTGGTAGCTGAGAGAGCCTAGGCAAGTCCTACCCAATAGAGAGTGATAGCCAGTGAGAGAGCAAAATAGAGAAGTTGTTGTTGTGGGAGAGAAGGTTGGTGATTCGTACACCAATGGGAGGGACAACTCATTCATATCTATTCTTGGTGAATGAAATGAGTTCTATTTGGTCTGTGTGGACTACTCTAGAGGCAAGATTCCTTTGGCTACTTCTCAGAGAACAATGTCAACCTACAGTGTGTGGTGAGACCACCAAAAATGTTGTAGAGGTTGAGTAGAAAATTGTTCATGTGAAGAGCAGGAGCTGCACAACCACCATGTAAGAGCAACTAGTCAACAATTGAAAAGAAGTGACTTTTGTGTTGGACTTGATCTAGGACCAGGTATAACTAGTTAAAATCGTCCTTTCTATTTCATAGTAGTTGACGCGATCTTTCTGTTATGGGAATACCGATAGATAAATTTTTTGTTATTGCTGCTATACTCTGTGGTCATATTTCCCAACATGGATTACCTATTTATTAGTCATAGAATTATATTATTTTTGTTGAGTATTACATTTCATCATAATTAAAGAGTCTTGCAATAATTCCAATGCAATAATCATTAATCTTATGTATACAAAATCTAAATATAATCAAATGGTTGATGAGTTCAATTATTAAGAGCATTTATGTTTGTGTTTTCATTTTTCAATTAATGACATATATCCAAAGTGATCTACAATCTACTAGATTGACCTCCAATGTATCTTTAAGATCTTCACTATTGGTTAACTCAATTTGAAAAAAAAATTGATGGGTCAAGATAAATATTCCATTGGGATCCACAATCTTGTTTAAGTCAATCTAAAGAAGATTTTATTTCAAAACCTAAATTATTTCTAGTAGTGAGATTTTTTATATATATGATCCCATGTGAATCAATAATACATTTTGATATTTCTTGTTTGACTTTTGGATTGTTTTTTTTGCAAAAAAGTAAAGATTAAGACATGATTTACTTATTTATTTTGTCTTTGCATGAGTCTTGATATTTTGTAAAATGTTTTGACATGAGTAAATTGATCATGGTTGGGGAAAAGATGAAAAGTTCAAAATAATGTGATTGTACCATAATTTTAGGCACGATATGTGTAATACCCCTAACATAGGTCAGTGCTTGATCTTTCTTGCTTTTCTTAATAAGATGCTTTAACCTTAATCTATGCATGTGATGCACCTTAATCACATGAAACACTTTTTGTTTCAACTTAGTCTAGTTTGGTTGATGTTCGAGCTAGTTATAATATATGTATGCTTCTTTTTGGACCAAGTTGCAATTTACCCATGATGAGGGTTTATCTTGCAATTTGTCACATGATGTATGTGACTCTATGTTTTGACAACATGAGAGAGAGAATGATGCTTAGGGGCAACCTTGGATTATGAGGTGGCATCATGTGTGTTGATGCTATGGTTTGCATGGGTGCGTGAGTTTATCTTGGTGTCGACCATGTTGTTGATGTTGATCCTTGTAGTGTCTGATGTGCTTTGTTTCCTTGAGAGTGTTTCAACTGAATCACCTTTCTTGAATGTCTTTGTAATGACCTATGTGCCTTTTCCATGGTTTTGGTCACTAGGGTTTGGCTTGTCCTTTGGTATATTGACCATTTGTCTTGGGTGACATGGGTAGCGGTCACAACCATAGTGACCCTTTGTTTTTACTTCGACTGAAGGAGGGTTGAGTGCCCTAGTAGTCACTACTCAACCTTGGTTTTAATGTTCTTTCTTGCATGAATACTTTGAGAGATTGCATTGTCGAGGTTCTTGAGGGACAAGTACTAGGAGAGGCTCTAGTATGCTGACACCTCATATCTATCATCTCTCTCCTACACTTGGGTATTTATACCCTTTCTTTCACTTGTAGGTAACCCTTTTATCTCTTGTATGTTTATTTTCTTTCTTGAGGTTAGCCCTTGTGCTTGGTGGTGCTTGAGCTTGAAGAAGAAGGTCAAACCTTTACATGTGGTGATCTAGGGTTGGCCACCTCTCTCTTGTTGACTGTTTGGTGATCCTTGTTCTTGGTAAGTGACCTAATCTTCATGATCTTATTTTTCTTGAACCCTACCCTTTCTTTCTTCTTTCATCTAGACTATGGTTTTCCATGGTGGAATTCTTGAGGAACCTCTCTCCAACAATGTTCGAGTCCATGGTTCTCCACATTAGTATCTAAGAGAGACAATGATATCCTCTTTCCCCTTTTTTTAGTGTAGGGTTTGTAACTCTTCTCATTGATCATCCTTTTACCTTGGTTTTTTCTTCTTCTCTTGAGGTGATCTTGGTTGGAGTTGGAGTTTATCCAAGCTTGGTGTTTCCTTCTCTCTTGGAGCTTGTGGCTCTTGTGTTGATCTTCACCTCAAGGTGGGTTATATAACTCTCTATTCTACTATTATTGCATGTTATCTTTTTGCATGTCACTAATTCATCTCTTAAACAGGATCATAAGTTTCTAGATGATGTTATCTTGTTCTAGTGTTTAAGATTATGACATACTCTTGTATAAATTTCTCTTTCTCCTAAACCCTAATTCTTAAACTCTAGGAGTGAGGATGGAGGAGTTACTAAGGATTGCATGCAACATTTTGATCATTGGTTTTATCACCTTGGCTTTAGTTCAATCATCGTGATAGAGATGGGAGTTTTGGTTCTTATTTTCATGTGTTAGATGCTTGGTGTTCTCTATCATGGAATGGTTTCTTTGCTGATCTTGGTGATGGTTGTTTTATGGTTTTGGTGATCATCATCTTCATGGAGTTATACCTTAGTGATGCCTTGGTTTCCTTGATGTTATATTTCTATTTTGAATTCCATGATTTTGGTATGAAGTGAGATAGTCGCAACATGGTGCCCAACCAATTTTGGTCACTACTCTTGATCCCTTATTGAGGTTGTTACATGTTTATCTTGTTGGTTGCCACCCATGATCATTTTTTGAGGTCACTACATGCATTTTTGGGTCATATGATCATGTGAGTTGTCTCTATGTTTAACATGTGTTATGGTCATCTTTGCATGATATTTTGTTGTGGTTGAAACACATGGAGTTTCATTTATGGTCTACACTTTGTAACCTTTGTTGCAGTTGATACATGTGATGATAAGAGATGGTAACTATGTTTGACATGTGTTGGTCGCTACAAAAGGTAAAGTATTGTGGTTGCTAGTGATGCCAATCCCTTATGTGGTCGTTACATGTGTTGAGTTATGTGGTCCCTACATGTGTTCAGTCATGTGGGCACTACATGTGTTCAGTCTTGTGGTCACTACATGATCTTGGTTGCTACATGTTGTTGTTTTCATGTGAGGTTGTTTATGGTTGTGATTGTTAACCCTAAATCGTTCCAAGAATATGGGAAGTGATGTGCCTAGGGTTTGATGTTGAGTGCTATTATGGAAACCCTAGATACCTATTTATGAGAACCCTAACCCTAATTTGGTTATATGATGTAATTGCCTAAGCTTGTTTGAATGAATAGCATGTAACAAAGTATTTTATCTCTCCTAATTGTATAACCCTAACGTTGTAGAGGTTTCTATGGTATCTATGATGTGACACATGGTGATGAGTATGAGACATTATGAGGCATGATGATACAACAAGGTGATGCAAAAACTATATGATTGAGTCTTATGATCTGAAAGAGGCTTTGTGCCTAGTATGAGGTGTTATCCTCTAGTGATGTGATAAGGGATGGTTATAATATGATGATATGATGATGGACATGGCTTGGTATAAGGTAGTGAGACAATACCATGTGATGGTATGATCATCTTTATGAATCATACATTTTAGACCTTCTGACGTTGCAACCTACTTCTATCTTTGTAGAATTTATTTAGGGTTTGTACTTCTATCTTTTATACAAAAATGAAAAAAAGCAACAAGAGTTTTGACCGACCAAAAAAACCTACTTCTATCTTTGTAGAATTTATTTAGGGTTTGTACTTTGTAACTTGATTGATTACTAAAAGATACCCAATTGGTTTAACTAATCAAGTGGAACCCTAATCTGGTATGTTTCTCTCAATACTTGTTGGATGGTTAAACGAGTAATTTCTAAGTGAAACTCAGATCGCATATTGTTGAAATGTGGGGGTGCAAGTAGAGGATATATCCTTGCATCCAAAATTAGTGGTTTTGATGATGGCTGCAGTCATGCCTCAGTAGGAAAATAGTAGACATTGTATCTCAAATGATATGTTTTCTGGGATCATTGAGATCATACCCATGTAGAATACCAACTACAATTGTATCTTACTAGTGTCATGCCTATATACCAAGGTGGACTAGGCTGATTTGTAGATTGAATCTATATGTTGTTGTGGTAGACTCAAACTGACCAAGGGTGTGGGAGATCATAGGAGTCTGTCTCTCCTAGATCTTGTGTGGAACTAATTTCAGCTGAGCAGTAGTCAGTTGGAGTATGAATGGTATGCCTCATCTCCACATGGCATAACAAAAGACATAATACAACCGTGTAGTATATCTTCTTCGGATTAAAAATGAATCACATTGGATGACCCTTTGCCTTGTTTCTTATATTGTTTAATTGATAATGGTTATACATGTTCTTCATATTACTTTGAAAGGTATATTATGTTATACTAATAAGTTTGCACCTGCTTAAACTGCTTAATTTGTATCATCAGTTTAGAAGTACTCATTTAGTTAAGTCTTCTCATAAAGTTTAATCTATTATATGTCTATATGTGTTAATAATAGTTGTTTGCAGAGATTTATATCACTTGATGGGATGTTGGTCTGACCTCGTGGGTTTCCACATCTGTAACGTCCCCGGATTCTACCATCTCGAGACTTAGAAGGCCTGAGAAGACAAACTCGAAAACGTTAACTAAATGTTTCATAGAGTGATGCAGAAGCATAATACACATAAATGAACATACAACCATAACATTTTTCAACAATAACATGCATATTTACAACATGAATTATTACAACTTGGATTACATTTACATATTGAAAAATAGAAAATTACACAGTCTAAATATGTATGCTAACCAGGATCCTAGACAATAGGTAACCTGAACAACTTGCTCGCACCCTGTTCTTTTTCTCCCATGCTATCTCTGAACCTAAAACATATGTGAAACAAACGAATCAACAAAAGTTGGTACGTGGTAAAAGATACACTAGTAAGATTGCATAAGGGAAAAATACTTGAAGAAAGAAGAAAGAGAGAAAAAAACCATTTCTTAAGGCAAAAATCAGGTAAACATCTTTTTTATTACATTTATTTGATGTGGTTGTACTACACTTATTTGGACTTGACTTACATCCAGTATGGGCAAAAATTATATCATCATACATCTAACATGGGCCAAAGCATCATACATCCATGTTAGGCAACATACATCCATATCGAGCTAGGTGCACTAGTAGCTACAACCCATCCATATCCTTTTATGTTATATTAGATTTTGGAGAAGTATAACTCATAATAGTTCAACCAAGCAATGAATATCCAAATAATAGCATTTAGGATATTACATATCATAAGCAACAAAGAAATCTAGTCTTATACTTATAAGACCACGTACCTGAGTTCAGATATTCCTCACATATCCATGATCATCTAGATAATCTGGTCATCACCTGATTAATAACAATTAATCATAATCAATACAAAGTTCACCATTATTAATGGTATTTAGGTCCAGTTTACAATTTAGGCCAAAACTAGGTCCAAATAATCTAAAACATGTTTCTATTATTTTTCTACTAATAAGGAGATCATAATAAGGGTCTGGTCTGATTTTCATAATTTTATTATGCTTTATCTATTTTATAGAATTAATATGGGGCTAAAAGCATCTAATTATGCATTAGTGAGAAAAGGCCTAATATTTAGCAATAATATTCTGATCAGAATCCATAAATTGGTTTTAGTAATCATTAGAATTGTAACATTCTAGGATTTGAGGCCTTGGATAAGTTGATCTTAAAAGGAATGATTGGACTACCCATATCACCAAGGTGCACCTCCTTTTCCGAGAGCCCATCACTAAAGAACTCCATAGTTAAGTGTGATCAACTTGGAGTATTATTGGGATGGGTGACCTATCGGGAAGTTGATCCTGGCATGCCTGTGAGTGAGGAAAAAAAGAAGTTAAGGCTAGTGGTGGTATGTGGGGCCGATCGTCATTCCTAAAACTCTAGTAGAGCCTAGGGCAGTGGGTCCGAGCGTTACAAATGGTATCAGAGCCATAACCCCTCCAGTAGGTGGGGCCCACATGGGCATGTGACATGCCAATATTGTTCCATGCGGTCCAGGAATGTAGGAAAGGGTTGTCCATGGTTGACGTAGCCACCCTTGAGCCGGTATTCCGTGATCTGGAGCTGGGTGTCCATCGGCCATTGTGGGTTTGCACTGAAATGGGGTCAGATTATGAGGCCATATAGTTGAGACTTGACGAGGAAGTCAAGAGTCTAAGTGGGGGAGATTGTAACATCCCAGGATTTGAGGCCTTGGATAAGTTGATCTAAAAATGAATGATTGGACTACCCATATCACCAAGGTGCACCTCCTTTTCCTGGAGCCCATTACTAAAGAACTCCAAAGTTAAGTGTGCTCAGCTTGGAGTAGTACTGGGATGGGTGACCTGTCAGGAAATTGATCCTGGCATGCGCGTGAGTGAGGACAAAGTGTAGTTAAGGCTAGTGGTGGTCTGTTGGGACAGCTGTCATTCCTGAAACTCTACTAGAGCCTAGGGCAGTGGGCCCGTGCGTTACAAGGATTCTATAAGAATTTTCTTAGAATTAATATCAATTGGATATTGTTTATTTTATTTAATAAACTGTTAAAAGGAGCATTACACTCTAAATTAAATGTCATCATTGAAAGTGGTTCAAGGGTCTGATCTAGGTGTCCAGTAATAAAGAGAACATTTATCTGAGTCTAGTTGTATTTTTGGGGAATTTATTGGATAAGGGAGATATTTATTAGGCATTTTGCAAGATATATCTAATACTGAATATTTAAGGGTGAATTACCTTCTTGAGATCACTGGGGGTCATTGGATCTAGAAATGCCCATCTCCATATGTGTGCCATGTACACACCATAGGGCCTGCTGGTCACAGATCCCACAATGGATCCATGTGTAGGCAGATCTGGCTGCCCACCACCCTTTTCTCTTCCTCTCTCACATGCGACTGGGTAAAATGCCTATGTGCGTGAGCCACCACCGAGAGGCTCAACCCTGGAGAGGGATCTTGGTAGTAGAGAAGGTCCTCTCTATCTGGCGATAGGCCCTAAAGGTTCTAAGAGACCTTCCGTATGCATTTGTCCACTTCTTATGGGTAAGAGAAGCAGGGACCAATGAAAAAGGAATCTTGCTGGTTGGGTGTCGTCACAGTGTAAAGAAGAAGGGGAAAATTGACCATCGCCGGACCTGGGATCAAACAGAAGCTTCCACAAGCTTCTTGGTACCTTCAAGGACCGAAACGTGACCTTCATAACTCCTAGTATCTTGTTATCCTCGGTCCACGAACTCCTACTAGCTTCACCCAGAGACTAAATTCGACATCCATGGGTTTGTATAGAAGTTGCAAGATTGATGGTGCCGCTCGTCTTTTCTAGCTTCAGAGATGATTTTAATATATTCAAAACCTCACAAGATGGCCTCCACCTTGCCTCCGCAGTCTAGAACTTCTATTGGTGTTTCCGATGGAGAAACATTGAGGAGTAGGTGGTCGTCCTCTTTCTCTAGGCCAGATCATCCCCTAATATCAGGATCTTTGAGTAGATCTCAACCAACGACAACTATTTATTCTCTTAGAAATATGTAAAACTTCTCACAGAGCAACGCATGCGATGGGGATCCGATCTATGGAACTCCTTCGTGGAAACCGGAGGTAGGGGACGAAGTCTCCACCATTGGATCCACGTAGATGGCCCATATTGAGCCACAAATCCATACTGTAGGCACCAGACACAGCTAAAAGGCTGTGTGACACCTAAATTTATCACAGCCTAGATATTAAACAATTAAAAGACCAACGTTCCTCATTTAAAAATCATTGAATGTCTTCATCTTCAAACAATTATGTCTCTTTGTTTTAAGCACCAATAATCCTGATATTTGAGAAATGCCTTTTATATTGTATAATCCCTCATCAACACAAGCTTGAGGCCAAAACTCCATCATATGATCATGTAATTAAATTCTTAAATGAACCCTATAAATATGTGTATAAACTTCAACTAAAATTTAATTCATCATTGGATCTTCATCAACTAAATTCCAACATACTTTTTATGATCCTCATCACCTCATTGTTCATCAAATTTTCACTTGATTTCATCGAGACTATTAAATAGGGTCCCTTAGCCTCATAAGTACCCAAAAGATAAGGAATGTGTATAAATCCTGCAGCATATATTCACGATCTTAGATAAAACCTTTTTTTAACAAAATAGGTATCCATTCATACATCTAGGTATTAATTTTACATAATTTTAATATTGAGAATCCCAAAATATAGGTTATCACATGTATCACTTGATGAGATGTTGGCCTCACCTCGTGGGTTTCCACATCTTTTAGGTGGTCATGCACAACATGGTAGAGATTGTGCGGTTGAGGAAGGGAAGCAAGGAGAGCTGTAATTGTTGAAGGTTGGACATGTTGCAAGTGTTTTGTAGAAGAGTCATATGTGTCATCCCTATACTCTTAGGTCCTTGGGGGTGTTTCCTAGATGTTGTACACCGATACAAGTTTTTTGGGCAGTATTCCATGGATGTATATGTATGGATTGTACCTATAAATAAGTTATCTTTTTTAACAGGTTCGTGGCAAGATGTCCATTGTCCAGTAATGTACATACCTTTGTAGTATGATATATGATACAAATGGCACTATTTGTGGACATATATTTAATATGTTTTGCTAGTGAATATGTAAGAAATCAGTTCTAAATTACTTTGTATTTTTTAATCTGGTTGTTTAGTGTTAATTGGACACTTTGGATTTGAGTAACCTTGCTCATGTGGCATCGAGTTGTCACATGAAAAGGTTGGGATCAGAGCTCTCGGTTTTCTGATTCTATAGAAACATAAGAATATGGTTTATGTCTATTCTTGTGTCATCCAACAAATCTGTTCGTAACATTTTCTTATGCAAAAGAAGAATAACAAGGGAAAAGATATTTATGCAGAACATGAAGAACTTGCTGAGAGTAGTGTTGTTGCACTAGGAGGTGGTTCCACGAGGTTGGAAAAGGGTTGATGGAGTGCCTACAGTTCTTTAGTTTGACCCAACAACTACGACCAATCCCACTTTCTAGTCCAAGTTCGGACAAATCATGGCCACAAATACACATATGGTGGATAGAATGCTTGTACCGCAAGAAAGTACATCCATTCCCAATGAAGAAACCTATGGTTCGGGGAAGACCTTTGAGAAGATAAGGCATGTAGAGGCTATAGAGTATGCTGGTATGGAGGACCTAAAAGATGCAAATATGTGGCTGACAGAGTTGGAGAAGGCCTTCCATATCCTCAACATCCCGAAAGAGGATAAGGTGATGCACAATGTGCCTGTTGAAGGGTAGTGTTGGCCATTGGTGGGCCATTGAGGACGAGAAGAGGTCTAGAGTGGTGATCATTTGGGAGGAGTTTTGACAAGAGTTTGTGTGGTGATACTTCTCAGAGACATATCTGGATGAAAAGATCTCAGAGTTTGAGAAGATCCAATAGGGATCTATGATGACCAACAGTACGAGGCCAAGTTCATGTAACTTGTGAGGTTTTCTTTTTGCTCATGGCTGAAAAGATAAGGATATGATCATATGTTTCAAGAAGAGGTTGAGCTAGAGTTGACAAATATGGTATCAACTTTGGAAAACGAAGAATAATTTGCAACATCTATAGAATCCTTGAGATGGATTGAGCGGTCGGAAAATGCCAAGAAGAGTCTGACACAATTTCCGGGACAATCTTATGAAGGTTTCAAGAAGCCTTGCATTTTAACACTTGAGTGACAACAAAGGTCAGTGGTTCAATTTTAGTGGTTTCCAAGAAAGAGTAGAGGTTGTATTTTTCATCAGTAGGTGCTCTCTATGCGGCATAAATTTTAGTGATAGGGCCATTAGGCCATAGCTCAACACAAGGACCTACTATAGGTTTGGACAGTAGGAACTTGTGAGGCCATTTTGTCTGTGAAGTACGAGTACATGACACAATAGCCATGAAAAAGTCAGCAAGGATCACATCAACAACAGTTCAATAGTGTTAGTGGTAGTGAATGTCGTAAGATGTCACAATATGGTTTGTTTGGGCAAGCCAACAACAGACATGGGTGAATACCGAAAATGTCTATGCTATGAGTCATCCAGAAGCAGTAGTCATCCCTCAGGTCATGAAAGGTCAGATGGGGTAATTTCATTCGTATTTGCCTTATTTCTACTTTATATCTATTGTCGTTCACCCACGTGTATCACACTCTTTTATCACTAGAGAAGTGATAACTAGTTGTTCTTTGCCTATTAATCATAGATGTGATAGTATCCACTTAGAAACCCCTTTGGTTTCTTCTGTAGAGTTCTGATAGGTGTGTCCATCATACACTCTATCTTTCTCAGGACTCAACATTCAAGTGGATCTTATACCACTTCGCATTTACAAATTCAATGTCATCCTTGGAATGGATACCATAGAGAAGTACGGGGTGGTCTTGGACTATAGTTCCAAGATAGCAACATTCTTTGATGGTGATGTTTCATGGATCTTACAAGTTGATAGGAAGATCATTTTGACATGCTTGGTGTCAGTGATGACAGTGGAAAGGATGATGCGCCAAGGTTGTGAGGCTTTTCTGACACATGTGGTGGATAATAAGGTGAGGAGTCCTAGTATTCAGGAGGTGCCCATTGTTCATGAGATCAAGGACAAGTATTTTATCCATCCATATGAAGTTAAGAAGGTACTACTGAAGGATTCATGCTTCACCCTATTAATCATATGGTGATTTCAAGTTTCATGCCATCATTTACCAGAATTATCAGGCTTAACAACATTTTTGTGGTTTATGATCAACATCATACTAGTATTTCAGCATTAGAGGAGATTTATCTTCATCCTTGATATTAGAAATTTTCTACTTAAGAAGGGCTTACGTAACATGTTTGACCATTAGGGTTTCACCCTATGGTGTGATATTCATACTCAACTTAAAAGCATACATTGAGAAGGATCAAAGTTACGAACTATATTTCTGATCATATACCCTATGATCCTAAAATATATTTATAGCAAGTTCATGAGTTCAAATTTTTATGTCTTTCATGTATTATGTGAAGGGAAAAAGAGAATATACTAAGTTTAACCCATGATCTTAACATAATATCTTTCATGTTTCATATGAAGTGGAAGAGTATATTTTAAAGTCAAACTTATCATGATTTTCAATCTTGGGTACTACATGTATTGTATAGGGAGGAAAATATGGAATAGGTCAAGCTTATACCAGTGACTCCTCATATCTAAATAATCTATATAGATAAAGTGAGGTTTCTATCATCATATATTAAGAAAGAGAAGAAGAAGGGAGAACATGTATATTGAGTATCTTTTGCACAAAGCATCATACTCTCATAACTAGAGTTCATATATTACCTCACTTGCAACTAATGATGAGATCCGCAAAATATGTTACTCAAGCTAGAACCTAACTTAGCCAAAGGATTGTCTTAATCACATGGGTCATTTACCCATCCTTTTCTTTTACCCAATTCTCAGATATAGATTTGAATCATGTATAAGGACTCAACTCAACACTCAAGGGTAATCTAGTGTAAGACACATTTTGTTTTAACACATATCTCATATATTGGAGGCTAGGTCCTATGACCTTCTCCCTGTGGGTCTTACTCTCTCTAGAGTTCACCACATATCTCATCCTGCCACTAGACATCCTCCTTGTATAAGAGCTTGAGGCTCATGCACACTCATCTTTATCTTAGCTTAGGTTATCTTAAGTAGGAAAAGGGAATGTACTTTCATCATTACGACTTAGCATATATCCTCTAAGAGTGGATTCGGCTCATATAAAACTCAAATCTTAATAAGGAAACTTATACCATCATAGATCAAAGTTAGATAAGATTCTATATGCTTATTTCCTTCTTCTTTCTTTTGTCTATCTATCGATCACATAACCTTATGAGGCTCTAGACTTCTAATCTAGATCTATTCTCTCTTCTAGACTGATGTCACTCCCTTTCACTTAGATTGCATGAACACCCACTACACTCCTATGTGAGGGAGACATTTTTATATTTACATATATCTAATAAAATATTATATAGTTTTTCTCTGAGAAAGAAGATGTCTGAGAAAAATGTCGAGGCTCGAGCCGATTGGAAAACAAAACCAAATCAGCAAAACTGAGTGTCCCACACACAGTAGATAGTCTAGTGCTATGTCACATAGTGAAATGGTGAGAACGAGATGTAGACTAGTGTATCTACCCAATACATATGAGCTCTATATGGAAAGGGTTTCTCACACTTGTCTAAACCTAGTTCTCGAACATCTAGGTTCTAACTTAGAGGCTAAGTCAAACCTTATTCCTATAGAACAACTTACTAAGTTTCTAAGGTTTAATGCAAAAGGTGAAATTTAGTTTTATGTCTCATGGTGAGCAATTGTCAGGTGTAGCTATTGTTCATGCTCTAATACTAACTGTAACGTCCCCAGATTCTGCCATCTCGAGACATAGAAGGCCCGAGAAGACAAACCCAGAAACGTTAACTAATTATTTCAGAGAGGGACGCAGAAGCATAATACACATACATGAACATAAAACCATATCATTTCTCAACAATAACATGTATATTTACAACATGAATTATTACAACTTGGATTACATTTACATATTGAAAAATAGAAAATTACACATTCTAAATATGTATGCTAACCAGGATCCTAGACAATAGGTAACCTGAACAACTTGCTCACACCCTATTCTTTTTCTCCCATGCTATCTCTGAACCTAAAACATACGTGAAACAAATGAATCAACAAAAGTTGGTACGTGGTAAATGATACACTAGTAAGATTGCATAAGGGAAAAATACTTGAAGAAAGAAGAAAGAGATAAAAACCATTTCTTAAGGTGAAAATTAGGTAAACATCCTTTTTATTACATTTATTTGATGCGGTTGTACTACACTTATCTACACTTGACTTACATCTAATATGGGACAAAATTATATCATCATACATCTAACATGGGCCAAAGCATCATACATCCATGTTAGGTAACATACATCCATACCGGGCTAGGTGCACTAGTAGCTACAACCCATCCATATCCTTTTATGTTGTTATATTAGATTTTGGCGAAGTATAACTCATAATAGTTCAACAAAGAAATATCCAAATAATAGCATTCATGATATTGCATATTATAAGGAACCAAGAAATCTAGTCTTATACTTATAAGAACACGTACCTGAGATCAGATATTCCTCATATATCCATGATCATCAAGATAATCTGCTTAGCACCTGATTAATAACAATTAATCATCATCAATACAAGGTTCACCATTATTAATGGTACTTAGGTCCAATTTACAGTTTAGGCCAAAACTAGGTCCAAATAATCTAAAACATGTTTCTATTATTTTTCTACTAATCAAGAGATCATAATAAGGGTCTGGTCTGATTTTCATAATTTTATTATGCTTTATCTATTTTCTAGAATTAATATTAGGCTAAAAGCATCGAATTATGTATTAGTGAGAAAAGACCTAATATTTAGCAACAATATTCAGATCAGAATCCATAAATTGGTTTTAGTAATCATTAGGATTCTATAAGAATTTTCTTAGAATTAATATCAACTGGATATTGTTTATTTTATTTAATAAACGGTTAAAAGGAGCATTACACTCTCAATTAAATTTCATCATTGAAAGTGGTTCAAGGGCTTGATCTAGGTGTCTAGTAATAAAGAGAACATTTTTCTAAGTCTAGTAGTATTTTTGGGGAATTTATTGGATAAGGGAGATATTTATTAGGTATTTTTCAAGATATAGCTATATACTGAATATATAAGGGTGAATTACCTTCTTGAGATCACTGGGGGTCGTTGGATCTGGAAATTCCCATCTCCAGATGTGTGCCATGTACACACCATATGACCTGCTGGTCACGGATCCCACAATGGATCCATGGGTAGGAAGATCCGACTGCCCGCCACCCTTTTCTCTTCCTCTCTCGCACGCGACTGGGGAAAACGCCTATGTGCTTGAGCCGCCGCCGAGAGGCTCAACTATGGAGAGGGATCTTGGTAGTATAGAAGGTCCTCTCTATCTGGTGATAGGCCCTAAAGGTTCCAAGAGACCTTCTGTACACATCTGTCCACTTCGTATGGGTTAGAGAAGCAGGGACCAATGAAAAAGGAAGCTCTCTAGTTGGGCGCCGCCGCAGTGTAAAGAAGAAGGGGCAAATTGACCATCGCCAAAAGCTTCCACAAGCTTCTCGGTACCTTCAAGGACCGAAACATGACCTTCATAACTCCTAGTATCTTGTTATCCTCGGTCTACGAACTCCTACTAGCTTCACCCAGAGACTTGGTTCGACATCCATGGGTTTGTAGAGAAGTTGCAAGATTGATGGTGTCGCTCGTCTTTTTTGGCTTCAGAGATGATTTTAATATACTCAAAACCTCACAAGATGGCCTCCACCTTGCCTCCACAGTCCAGAGCTTCTACTGGTGTTTCTGATGGAGAAACATTGAGGAGTAGGTGGTCATCCTCTTTCTCTAGGACACATCATCCCCTAATATCGGTCTCTTTGAGTAGATCTCAACCAACCATAGCTATTTCTTCTCATAGAAATATCTAAAACTTCTCACAAAGCAACACAGGCGATGGGGATCCGATCTATGGAATTCCTCCATGGAACCCGGAGGTAGGGGACGAAGTCTCCACCATTAGATCCATGTAGATGGCCCAAATTGAGCCACAAATCCATACTGTAGGTGCCATACAAAGCTAAAAGGCTGTGTGACACCTAAATTTATCACAACCTAGATATTAAACAATTAAAAGACCAACGTTCCTCAATTTAAAAATCATTGAAAGTCTTCTTCTTCCAACAATTATGTCTCTTTGTTTTAAGCACCAATAATCCTGATATTTAAGAAATGACTTTTATATTGTATAATCCCTAATCTACACAAGCTTGAGGCCAAAACTCCATCATATGATCATGTAATTAAATTCTTAAATGAACCCTATAAATATGTGTATAAAATTTAACTAAAATTTAATTGATCATTGGATCTTCATCAACTAAATTCCAACATACTTTTTATGATCCTCATAACCTCATTGTTCATCAAATTTTCACTTGAGTTCATCGAGACTATTAAATAGGGTCCCTTAGCCTCATAAGTACCCAAAAGATAAGGAATGTGTATAAATTCTATCAGCATATATTCATGATCTTAGATAAAACCTTTTTATAACAAAATAGGTATCCATTCATGCATCTAGATCAAAATATCATATATTAATTTTACATAATTTGAATATTGAGAATCCCAAAATCTAGGTTATGACATATATCACTTGATGGGATTTTGGTCTCACCTCGTGGGTTTCCACATCTTTTAGGTGTTCATGCACAACATGGTAGAGATCGTGCGGTTGAGGAAGAGAAGCAAGGAGAGTAGTAATTGTTGAAGGTTGGACATGTTGCAAGTGTTTTGTAGCAGATTCATGTGTCATCCCTATACTCTTAGGTCCTTGGGGGTGTTTCCTAGATGTTGTACATCGATACGAGTTTTTTGGGCAGTATGCCATGGATGTATATGTATGGCTTGTACCTATAAATAAGTTATCTTTTCTAACAGGTTCGTGGCAAGATGGCCATTGTCCAGTAATGTACATACCTTTGTAGTGTGATATATGATACATATGGCACTATTTGTGGACATATATTTAATATGTTTTTCTTGTGAATATGTAAGAAATCAGTTCTAATTTACTTTGTATTTTTTAATCTGGTTGTTTAGTGTTAATTCCACACTTTGGATTTGAGTAATCTTTCTCATGTGGCATCGAGTTGTCACATGAAAAGGTTGGTATCAGAGCTCTAGGATTGCTAATTCTATACAAACATAAGACTAGGGTTTATGTCTGTTCTTGTGTCATCAAACAAATCTGATCGTAACTTTTTCTTATGCAAAAGAAGAAGAACAAGGGAAAAGATATGTATGCAGAACATGAAGAACTTGCTGAGAGCAGTGTTGTTGCACTAGGAGGTTGTTCCACGAGGTAGGAAAAGGGTTGATGGAGTGCCTAAAGTTCTTTAGTTTGACCCAACAACTACAACCAATCCCACTTTCTAGTCCATGTTTGGACATATCATGGCCACAAATACACATATGGTGGATAGAATGCTTGTACCCCAAGCAAGGACATCCATTCCCAATGAAGAATCCTATGGTTCGGGGATGACCTTTGAGAAGATAATGCATGTATAGGCTATAGAGTATGCTGGTATGGAGGACCTAAAAGATGAAAATATGTGGCTGATAGAGTTGGAGAAGGCCTTCCTATCCTCAACATCCTGGAAGAGGATAAGGTGAAGCACAATGTCCCCGTTGAAGGGTAGTGTTGGCCATTGGTGGGCCATTGAGGAGGAGAAGAGGTCTAGAGTGGTGATCATTTGGGAGGAGTTTCGACAAGAGTTTGTGTGGTGATACTTCTCAGAGACATATCTGGATGAAAAGATCCAATAGGTATCTATGATGATCAGTAGTACGAGGCCAAGTTCATGTAACTTGTGAGGTTTTTTTTTTGCTCATGGCTGTAAAAGATAAGGAGATGATCTTATGTTTCAAGAAGAGGTTGAGCTAGAGTAGAAAAATATGGTATCAACTTTGGAAAACAGAGAATAATTTGCAACATCTATGGAATCCTTGAGATGGATTGAGCGTCCGGAAAAAGCCAAGAAGTGTCTAACACAATTTTAGGGACAATCTTCTGGAGGTTTCAAGAAGCCTTGCATTTCAACACTTGAGTGACAACAAAGGTTAGTGGTTCAATTTTAGTGGTTTCCAAGGAAGAGTAGAGGATGTATTTTTCATCGACAGGAGCTCACTCTGCGGCATAAATTTCAGTGACAGGGTCATTAGGCCATAGTTTGACACAAGGACCTACTATAGGTGTGGACAGTAGGAACATGTGAGGCCATTTTGTCTGTGATGTATGAGGACATGACACAATAGCCGTGAAAAAGTAAGCAATGATCACATCAACAACAGTTCAACAATGGTAGTGGTAGAGAATGTCATCAACTGTCACAAGATGGTTCGTTTGGGCAAGCCAACAATAGACATGGGTGAATACCGGAAATGTCTATGCTATGAGTCATCAAGAAGCAATAGTCAACCCTCAGGTCATGATTGGTCAGATGGGGTAATTTCATTCTTATTTTCCTTCTTTCTACTTTATATCTATTGTTGTTCACCTAGGTGTATCACACTCTTTTATTACTAGAGAAGTTATAACCTGTTGTTCTTTGCCTATTAGTCATAGATGTGATAGTCTCCACTTAGAAACCCCTTTGGTTTCTTTTGTAGAGTTCTGAGAGGTGTGTCCATCATACACTCTATCTTTCTCAGGACTCAACATTCAAGTGGATCTTATACCACTTCACATGCACCTTGGAATGGATACATTGGAGAAGTACGGGGTGGTCTTGGACTATAGTTCCAAGATAGAAACATTCTTCGATGGTGATGTTTCATGGATCTTCCAATGTGATAGGAAGATCATTTTGACATGCTTGGTGTCAGTGATGACAGTGGAAAGGATGATGATCCAAGGTTGTGAGGCTTTTTTGACACATGTGGTGGATAATAAGGTGAGGAGTCCTAGTATTCAGGAGGTGCCCATTGTTCATGAGTTTGAGGACATGTTTCTTGATAAGTTTCCTGGTGTTCCCCCTCCTCGAGAGGTTGATTTTAAGATCAATCTGGTTCTTGGTACACAATCGATAGCATAAACAATGTACAGGATGACACCAACTGTGATGCAAGAGCTGGAGAAGTAGTTGTTGGAACTATTAGAGAAGGGATTTATCAGACCAATCACCTCCCTTGCGGTGCTTCCATGTTGTTTGTTAAGAATAATGACATATCGATGATGTTTTGCATCGACTATCTACAATTGAACATGATGACAATATAGAACAAGTACCTTTGTTAAGGGTAGAGATCCTTTCAATCAATTAAGAGGTGTTGCATTGTTCTCAAAGATAGGTCTAAGGTCAGGATACCATCACTTTTTTATCAATATGGATGACATACCCAAGTAAGCTTTTAAGACTCGATATGGTCACTATGAGTTCGTGGTTATGACGTCTGGGCTAAGTAATGCACCAAAAATGATCATGGACCTAATGAACAGGATGTTCCAGCTTTATCTTGATCAATTTATAGTAGTGTTCATCGATGTCATTATGATATATTCTAGAGACAACCACCAACATTAACAACATCAATTGCATGTGTTGACCTTGTTAAGACAACTCAAATTGTACGCTAAGTTCATCAAGTGTGAGTTTTGGCTGAAGGAAGTGTTTTTCCTTGGGAATGTGATATTTTCTAGGGGTGTTCATGTAGATCCTAAGAAGTTTCAGTCTATGTTGGAATGGGAGTAGATGAAAACAATGATGGAGGTCTATATTTTCCTTGTCTTAGAAATCTATTAAAGGATGTTTATCAAGAACTACAGTGCAGTGGTGTTACCCTAATTAAGTTGATGAGGAAAGGTGTGTCATTTGACTGGGTTGACAAGTGTTGACGTTGATTCCAACTTTTGAAGGAGTAGTTGACCAGTGCTCCAGTGTTGGTGTTACCAGAGCAAGGGAAGTGTTATATCATTTTTTGTGTTGCATCGAAGAATAGTTTGGGTTGTGTGCATAGGCAAGATAAGAACATAATTTATTTCGCTTCACAACAACTTAAGAAACACGAGGATAACTAACCAATGCATGATCTGGAGCTTGTTGTTGTGGTCCGTGTCTTGGAGATTTGGAAACACTACCTTTATGATGAGAAATTTTAGATCTTCATTGACCATAAGAAACTACACTATATCTTCTTATAGAAAGAGTTGAATATGCAAAAATGACATTAGATGGAGTTAATCAAAGACTATGACTACACCATAGATTATCATCTAGGAAAGGCGAACAAGGTGGCATATGCTTTGAGCAGGAAGTCTTCATTTTCATCATCTACTGATAAAGCACAATTGAGTTCCTTGGTGTGACTTAAGAAAGACATTTTGGTGTCTCTTTGCTAGATGAAGGTGAAGTAGGAGGTCTCCTTGTTGGCTGGCCTATTGGCTAATTTACAAGTGAATCCTAGAATGAGGTAGTAGATCAGAGGTGTACAACATGATAATATTGTGATACAATAGATACCAATAGAGTTTTGTAGCAAAAAGAATGATGGATTTCTTGATTCTAAGGATGGGATAGTGTGTTACCATAGTACAACAATGGTTGTTGTTAATCTGAGGAAGTTGGTCCTGGAAAAGTCTCACTCTTTGATGTACTCTATGCATGTGAGCAACACCAAGATATATCACTCTCTGAAAGATTTGTATTGGTGGCGTGGCATGAAGCGTGACATAGCTGAGTTTGTGGCAAAGTGTCATGTGTGTTAACAGGTTAATGAAGAGCGTCAAAAATATGTAGGGACTTTGCAACCATTACCTATACCATAGTGGAAATGGGATCATGTCATGATGGAATTTATGGTTTGACTTCCTAGGACAGCCAAAGATCATGATTCCATATGGGTGATAGTGGACATGTTGACCAAGTCAGTACACTTTCTCCCTGTAAAGACAACATATGTAATTAAGAATTTGACACATGTGTATGTTGATCAGATAGTTCGTTTGCATGGTATCCCATCTGCCATCATATTTGATAGAGGTCCTCCATTTACAAGTCATTTTTGGGAGCATCTACACACAACCATGGGTACACAATTGATATTCAGTACAACTTTTCACCCGTAGACAGATGAACTCTCAGAATGGACTATGTAGACGTTTGATGATCTATTGAGAGCTTGTGTCTTGCATTTTTTGGGAAGTTGGGATGTGAGCCTTGGTTTGATAGTGTTTGCATATAATAATAGTTATCAAAGGAGTATTGACATGGAACCATATGCAGCTTAGTATGGGAGACGTTGTAGGTCTCCGTTGTGTTGGTGTGAGATAGGAAAATATCAATTTTTGGGTCTTGAGCATGTAAAGTAGACGACAAAGAAGATCAAGATGATACAACAATAGTTGAAGGTAGCCTAGGAGAGGTAGAAATCTTATGATGATAATCATCTCAGGCCTTTGAAGTTTCAAGTGGGAGATAAGGTGTACCTCAAGGTCTCTCCTTGTAAGGGCATGGTGAGGTTTAGAAAGTAGGGCAAGTTAGCTCCCAGGTATATGGGACCTTACCATATTGTAGCACGGGTTGGGAATGTGCCTTATAAGTTGGATTTGCCATCTGAGTTGCACATGTTGCATTAGTGTTCCACATTTCTATGTTGAGGAAGTTTCACCCTGACACAGAGCTTGTGCATCACCCTCTTGAGGTGGAGTTGGAGGAGGATGTGTAGTATGTGCATGGTCCTATTTTAATCGTGGATCCAACGGTGAAGAAGTTGAAGAAGAAGGATATCATTTTGGTAAAGGTTTTGTGACATCACCGTGATGTTAAGGAAACCTCGGGGGCTTGAGGACAATATGTGTAGGAAGTATCCATCTCTTTTCATGTAGGATTGCACATGAGAAATCCTAGTTAGGGGTTTATGGTTGTAACACCCCTGACCTAGCTTAGTGCTTGATCTTGCTTGATTTGCTTAATAAGATGCTTAAACATTAATCTAATAATGTGATGCAACTAAATAACTTGTGACACATTTACATTTTTAGTTTGGTCCAGTTGTGTTGTTGTTTGAGCTAGTTATGCTATATGTATGTTTTTTATGGACCAGGTTGCAGTTTACCCATGATGATAATTTACCTTGCAATTTGTCACATATTAGGTGTGCCTTCTATGTTTTGGCTTCATGAGAGAGAGAATGAATCTTAGGGGCACCTTGTTGGACCTTGGTTTATGAGGTGGCATCATGTGTGTTAATGCTAGGGTTTGCATGGTTTGCATTTGTGCTTGAGGTGAAGGTGGTGTTCACCATGTTTGTGATGTTGATCCTTGTAGTTCTAGCAGTGGTTTGTGTCCTTGTGAGTGTTTTGACCATATAACCTTTGTTTATTGTGTTTTTAGGGACCTATGTGCCTTACCCTTGGTTTTGTTAGATAGGGTTCAGATTGTGCTTTGGTGTATTGACCCTTTGTCTTGGGTGACATGGGTAGCGGTCGCTACCATGGTGACCCTTGGTTTTTGCTTCAACTGAGGAGGATTGGGTTGTCTAGTGGTCAATACTCAACCTTGGTCATAATGTTCTTTCTTGCATGCATACCTTGAGTGCTTGCCTGACCAAGGTTGTAACGACAGTCGCCAGACCAACAAACAAATCATTACTAATTAAGAGAAATAAACATAAACAACTGATTAACAAAAATCATTAAAATTTAAAACCATTTTTGCAAGGAGATTCTTGTCTAGAAAACTTTTACTGAAAGATCCAAAATTCATACATATTATGATTTACATTGTACAACATTGTTTCATCTTATCTCGAGGACAACATATAACAGTTGCTCTATCAAAACATATACTGGAGAAACGTAAAACCTCAAAGCATTCAAGCCAAAATCTCATATTATTCATGAAAACTAGTACAAACTAACTCCAAGGACCTGAGAGTACAAAGAAGATACATAGTGTGACTACCCCACCTCCCGATAACCCCCAATTAAGGGAGACTGATTGGTCGAAGCCGCACCCATAACTTCCGGATCAAAGGTTCGGCAATTAACCAAAAATAATTATCAAAATTTAACAGACTAAATGGGAAAACTGCAAGAAAATAAACTTTTGCATACCTTTTTGAAAACATGGATCTCTAAACTTCTATCCACTTATGGATTTATTCTAACTAATCCTCCTTGTATTTTACTTCGTGTATTTCACAATATGCCGATTTACTGTTTGTCCTTTTGGCTTGTACCTAAAATGCCGACAAACAAAATGTCGGTCAGTCGAAGCTGCTATGTGGGGGAAACAATAATCGTACAACTATGATAACAATGTATTGCAACCAATTACCATTTAACAAACAATGTTACGTTTTAAATATAACTGTGCGATCCATGAGTACCCTATCCTCTGAGTTATCCCTGCAGTGGACCTGGATACTACCTTCCTTATGGTAGATCCCCATTAAACCCCTCATGGTCCCACCTATAGGTGAACTAGTTTCTAGGGTTGAGTCACATGGCACTACTCGTAAGTAGCCCACTCCTTAACTCATGGCATGCTAATGGGTCTCATGGCACTACACTTGGTAGCCCAATTTCTAACCCACGATAACCTAGACCTTACTCTAGCTTACCCCTTTTTAGCCTTTACAAGCCATAGAGGTGGACCCAGATCTAGCCAGTTATACATGTATGTTCATAGTGATAGTCATAGTCACTCTATAGTTGCATGAAATAAAAGCATCCAACAGTTATTTCAAGCCATGAGGGAAACATCGATAAAATCCTCGGAAAACTAGTCGAGATAATCATAAGCGTAACCACATACCTGATTTGATGATTTCATAGCATTAAGAAAATCCAACCAAGAATGCAATCCAAGCAAGCAATTCAATAATCACATAATTCCTAAAAAGAATATGTACTCTATTTATTACACACTTTATCAAGAATCTACTTTATTGACTTGGATTCACTTTCAAGGGTTTTTGTATCCATTTTAGGGTTTCATTTTGCAATTAGGGTTTCCCTTCATATTTATCATATTACACCCTAATTTTATGCCATTACTAATAAACCCTAATTATCTCATCTATTCTTAAATATTAAGGTTATCTTAACAACATATAACTCTATTTCCATATTAAAGGCACATTAATCATTAATTAATTTCATCAAGCTTCTTTTCATTAAAGCTACTATTTTTATCCTTTTAATCCATGACAAGATCATTATGCGCATCTATCATTAATTCAAAGTTCATTAGGGTCTAATTAACATATGAACTCATTTTACCATCAATTCTACCTTTTATTCATGAGAAAACCCTAATTACTACATTTAGGGATTTTATCCATAATTAGGAACGTTAATGCTCGAAATAAATTAGAACCATCATATAACAACATATTTTCATATCTTTAAAATTATATATGATCTTGTCCTCTATTACCCTAAATTAGGGTTTCTAACTACTTAATCATCCTCATGTGAGGTAAATACCCTAAATCATGCAAATTTTACATCTAGATCAGGTTCGAATCTAACATTATCATTCAACAGGTTGTTAATACTTCAATTAACCCATTAAGCATACTAGATTCAACCTTTAATCACAAATAGGGTTTTTAACTTAACTTTAATGCACTTTTCGTCAATTTATAGTACTTTTGCAATTAGGAACCAAATCAATCTTTAATATCATTTTTATTGGATTCCTCTTGCTCTCTTGTGCAACATTAATATATTACTTGTCCTAATCGTAGTTACCGATCTTTAATTATGAATTTTATAAGAAAAATACCTTTCGACCAATCAGATTGCGCCACGTCGTCAAGCTCATGCAACGTTGCTTGGCTTTTGGAAACATAACCAAATGACGACTCTGCCCCCGCTTATGTTGTCCATGCTTCATACCCAGGAGTGGTAGAACCGTCCAACATCCTCCAGGTTGTCTTCAACCTCAGGCAGTCCTACCTGGCCGCCGTTGTAGCCTAGTGCGGCCTCCATCTCTCACTCATAGGGCAGTGATTCTTTCCAGAAGTCACTCCTCCACCTCCGCCACTCCATGGCGCACACGGTGCAGCCTCAAACCCTGGCCATGGTGGCCGTCTTCCTGGTCTCCAAGCCATGCACAATGGCCGTCACTACAACCTAGGTGTCGCTGCTGCGCGTGCTCTAGGGCATGGATTCGATGGAGAAACGACTCCTTGACACCGTGATACACTTGGCCTTCATCGCACCCCTCTGGTTTCCCTTCTTTGCATCATGCTTATGGTGATCTTGGGGTTAGGGTTTGAAGATGAGAGCAAGGAAGGAGAGTGACGTATGGGATCCTCTAGACTTGGCCCAGGGTCGTACCGCTTATATAGGGGAGGGTAGATAGGCCCTAGGATGTATATCCACGAGATCCAAGAGGAAAAACAAGCACACTTAAAGGAAATATTTTCCTTCCTTGAGAAGAAATCTTCTCTTTCCTAACTTATTCCTTTGATATTCTTTATCCTTGATATATTAGAATTTCGAAAATCTCTTTCTTATTCTCGTGGTTCCTGCTTTTTACACTATTGGCACGAAATTCTATTTTTATTTAATTTAAAATAATTCCATTTTATCAATATCACAAAATTCATTAATAATGAATCACATTATCCTCTTATTTTGCAATTTTGGTATTTTCTCTTTATTTCCTCTTTATTGGGACTCCTTGGATCCCAAGACACTCCATTATTTCGAAATTCTTTTTATCAGATACTTATTATCCTTCTAGATGCATCTTTATGCATTATTTCACATTATCTTGTTTATTTCTCATTAAAATATCTCTTTTTGAGGATTTCTCTTTATTTTTCTTTTATTTTCCTCATCAATATTCCTTTTAATATTAACAACCTCATGGATACCAAAATTCACCACGAAATATCATTTATGCCTCTTTCTACTTATTTTCCACATTTTATCATTATTTTCAATTTCTTTCTTAATAAAGAAATACTTAATTAATCTTTTCTTTTCTTATTGCCTTTTCTTTGCAACTTTGGACTCCTTGGAACCCAAGGAACCCAAGAGGCACTAAATCCCTCTTTGGATTTGCCTTCTAGAGGTTTCCACATTTTTCTTTTCTCAAATATTCAATTATTCATTTACTAATTGGATTTCCTTGTTTTTTGGGCCCAATAGCCAATAAAGCCCACAACATAAACATCAAGGATATTGTAAACATAATCCATTTATTCAAAACAAATTATATCATTATTTGTTCAAATATCCTTAATATGAGAAATTACATTTCTCGGCAAATGAACCCAAAAATTGGGGTTATAACATCCTTCCCCTCTTATAGGAATTTTGTCCTCAAAATTCTATCAAGCAAACAAACAATTCAGGATAAGACTTTTCCATGTCCATCATTGGTCCCTATGTGGCTATACCGTACTCATGGCGCTTCCAAAGAACCTTTATCATCACATATTCTTTTCGCTGAGTTCTTTCATCCTGGTGTCTATAAACTGCATAGGTGGACTCAGGCCATTTCAGTCTCCCTTGGGGCTCACTAGGTTCATTGCTCAGCACATGGTTGGGGTACCTCACATAGTACTCTAAATTGGACACATGGAACTCCTCACACATTACTTTATCCTGAGGGGTAAAGTCAAACTTAACCTTCTCCACCAGTTCATCTCAATGGACCCATGTATCAGGGACTCATCTTTCTTATCTATAGCTCAGAGGGGTTGGATTTTCATGTCACATATTTCCAACAGTGAACTGCATGTCAGTCTACTTTGCATCCGCTCACGAATCTCGTCATCTCTAGGCTCCTTTTAGCCGTTGTACGATCAAAGCGACTTCATCTACACACACTACGGTCCTTTTCTGACCATCACATCGTCCTTTCACCAACATCACCTTACTGAAGTGGTGACCGACACAACCTCTCTTATAGAGCTTCTTTAAATCCTGATACTGGCTATGGTGGTTATCTTCACATCTTTCATAGGACAAGACCTATCTCTAACTATCACCCTGAACGAGCACATATGCTCTCATCAAACCCTTTAATGTGGATCATACTAACCATTAGTTATGGGTGATGAACTATACTAACATGGAGTCCTTCATGTACCTACTTCCCCCTTACGAAAGTGAACCTTTAGGATATACTCAAGGACTTTTGAACTCGATTCTTGGTGTAGTTGAACCATCTCTCTCATGAGTAGTTCAACCAGATCTGTCTCGTGACAGAATTCTCTTCTTTCTCATGTCATCTAGGTAAGGCGATCTACCATAACCCATATTGCATCTTAACCTTCCTTGGTCTAGGGGAGACTTATCACAATATCCATAATGATGAACTCCCATTCCCTTTCAGGGACTCTTTTGTCCTCTATATCGATACACTTGGTTACTGGGGTTCATCCTTTACCTCCTGGATTGCATGGCCACATACCACATGCAACTTTATCCAAAGTCCTACTGTCACTTATCATCTTGGTGGTACGGTGTATGGTGATCTTAAAACCATGATCTCCTGTATGTCATGATTCCTCAAGATTGATTCCTTAGAAAATATCATTACATCGGAGTATTAGCCAAACATATCTCCTTTCCAAACTTAGTGTTAGCCTAACAACCTCTTCTGGCTTCTAGCCAAACTAGTCAGATACATCTCAACCATAACATCCATTACCATAGGTATTAGGTAACATGGAAGACATACACTTCCACAGATTTCACTTATCATCTCAAACTCGAATTCTATGTCTATCTTCATTAAGAACACTCTCTGATTTCATCATCATGGTGATCAAACTCAACTTCGTATAACTTGTAAGTTCCACATAGCTCATGATAAAATATTCTCATAAGGTGACTACTTCATTTCTTTTAGTGTTTGCAAACCATCCATGTATTATTCACTGTACCAGGGTATGTTATCTTCTTTGTCCCCATATCTCATAGCAACGTTCCAACTCACATCCTCTTTTATCCTCGGTGTATGGCATGCGTACTGTCCTATCTCTCACCCCCATAACAAGAGGAAATAAGCATTTGACTACAGTCCAAATACTGAGTTCTTCCTGTTCCAAGAGTAGAGATGGTACATCCCACCTTGCCAATACATCTTTAAATCTAAGTTGAATCATGCCACATATGTCTCAACATCACATTCATCTCGATATCAAAGTTACTTCCATGGAAAACTAGTCTTGAAACTACTTGGTCCAAACACAATCATTGGTCACCTCCTCTAGGTCCATGGGGGTACGAACACTTATGGGGTCATCCCTCTTCCCTTATGCATCCAGAGAGTTCCCTATTCATCTGCCCTTTGGGTCCCATGAGTTCATAAAGGTGATCAATCTCCTAACCCATGCCCCTCAGACAATGATAGTTGTTACCTCCTGACCCTAAGGTCATGTGCAACTAGGGAATTAGGCAACGCCTACTTCCATTGGTCTTATCCCCACCTGACCCTAGGGTAGACTTAGGGTTCTCCATTTATAGTATATGTCCAACTTAGAACCTTGCCCAAGCCTTAATCATCTCTCTTTGTATACATGGGTTGACATCCATCCTTTCATAGGAGTCATGGCAACCTGCCTACCTTGGTCAGGCCCCTTACCAGTTACCTCCATGGTAACGCATCCACATGCACTTAGAGATGGATATCTATGGGTCTACAGGTTCATTCTTATACCATGTACTTTTCACTTAGCTTCTCAAGATCCTATGAGACCTCTTTAGGTTACTTTAAACCAACAAAACTGATATACACCCTTCCAAAGGGGTCCCTCTCCCAGGATGGGAGGAAAACTATCTCTTGACAACAATGTCAATAAAGCTCTTCGGTCTAGGGTTTACATCCACATGAGCCTACTTAACCCTAGCAAGATATTAAGGCACAAGTAGATCACCTACTGAACCATGTTAGGTCATACTTGTCCTCTTTCCTCAAAGCTGGATCAAGATCATATCTTCCTTTATCATCAACCTAGTTGTGAGGGGTTCATCAAACATACCTTACACTTTAGGGGCTTCCCTTTTCCTCTATACATGAGGAGTACCATGCTCGAAACTATATCAACTTAATTCTCATCATGAGCATTAGGTATACCACTTCCCCTCTTAGGCCTAGGAACCCTAGGTTCACTTTTAGGTGTCCAACTGCATGCTCTATCTCTTAACCATGAAACAAGCTTGCACAAGGCATGACATGCACTTCCTGTCATCCTTCATCTCAAGCAACACTTAGAGTTGGATCCTCCTCAAGGACAAACCATAAGGTACAAGGCCTCACAACCTATTACAAATCCTCTTCAGGGTATACATAACATCTTCTTCCTTTCTCAGAAGGTAAACACTTATACCATAGGCACCTAGGTGCCAGAAACCTCATCCTCCCTCTAGGGTTTGGTCCCTCCCATGGAATCCAAGACATCATCAACCTATAGGGGTCAAGCATGTGGTGACCACTATAATCCACTTAGATCACATCATCCTCAACTCCCGACTTCTCCTCATATCTCAGAGTCCTGGATTCCAACCTTCTTGCTGGGTTTCCTGCTCTCTCTCTAGAGCTAACCCTACAACTAACCTCACCATTAGAGGTCCGCTCTTCATGAAGGACCAACCTCGAAAGCATGCCCCTACCTGGATGAAGCCTATGTTCAAATTATGTTCACTCAAGGTTATCCATAGTTCTTTAAGCTTATTTCATAAGCCATCCTTCACTCTCTCCTGGTTAGGGTTTCAACCCATTGCTCACACTACTAACGTACTCTGGGTGCATACTATGCCCTACTCGCATAAGCCCATAGAGTTTCTACAGGTCCTTCACTAACATCATCATCGAAGGAGCTATCCATTACTCTAACATGCACGACCTTTCCCAGGGTTGGGTTGCCAAAGGTGCTAGGTCACCCATGGATCATATGGCATCCCAAAGGCATGTACTTTCAAACACCTGGTCTGTCATGATATCTATTCACCACCTTATCTCTCTCTATCCAACACTTAGGGTTAGGGTTATCATCATCCTCAGAGGATGTGCCAGGTCTCTACTTGCAATGGAGATTTCTATCTCCAAGACTAACTCTCTTTATCTATCCTCCTGATATGAAGGTCTAGCCTCAGGTCTCTTCTGAGGGCATGACAACTTATGTCATACGACCTAAGCATGTATCTATTCTTTAGTTTGCGCTTAATCTATTAAGCTTATGTCCATGACATCTTATTTACATGCTTTTCATTTAATTTGGTGGAGGATCCCTTAAACCTTATCAACCTTACCCATACCTCAAAAGGGTGAGGAGAAGAGAAAACCCTAATCCTTAAGGTCCTTAATAGAATTTGTGATGAGAAGGGATGAATAAGATGAGAAAGTCCTAAAGGTATCTTATTTCAATTCATACCCTAAGACTTTGGCCTGGCAGTCACACAGATCCGGGAGTCCTCGTATTCAGACTAGTGATGCGGAGGAAAATATTTCCAGCCCTCGGTCGTGAGCCTTTTCTAGACACCTATGTCTTTCAGATAATCCTCTAATAACCCCCTTAGGTTCTATGGAGTTTGTAAAATTTAATAATTATTAATGGTTAAGTGAGGAACCTATGCTCTGATACCAAATGTTACGACCCCACATCCCGATAACCCCCAATTAAGGGAGACCGAGAGGTTGAAGCCGCACCCATAACTTCCAGATCAAAGGTTCGACAATTAACCAAAAATAATTATCAAAATTTAACAGACTAAATGGGAAAACTATATGAAAATAAACTTTTGCATACCTTTTTGAAAACTTGGATCTCTAAACTTCTATCCACGTATGGATTCTATTCTAACTGATCCTCCTTGTATTTTACTTCGTGTATTTCACAATATAACGATTTACTGTTTGTCCTTTTAACTTGTATCTGAAACGCCGACAAACAATACGTCGGTCAGCCGAAGCTGGTATGTGGGGGAAACAATAATCGTACAACTATGATAACAATGTATTGCGACCAATTACCATTTAAAAAACAATTTTATATTTTAAATATAACTACACGATCCATGAGTACCCTATCCTTTGTGTTATCCCTGCAGTGGACCTGGATACTACCTTCCTTATGGTAGATCCCCATTAAACCCCTCATGGTCCCACCTATAGGTGAACCAGTTTCTAGGGTTGAATCACATGGCACTACTCGTAAGTAGCCCACTCCTTAACTCATGGCATGCTAATGGGTCTCATGGCACTACACTTGGTAGCCCAATTTCTAACCCACGATAACCTAGACCTTACTCTAGGTTACCCCTTTTTAGCCTTTACAAGCCACAAAGGTAGACTCGGATCAAGCCAGTTATACATGTATGTTCATAGTGATACTCATTGTCACTCTATAGTTGCATGAAACAAAAGCATCCAATAGTTATTTCAAGCCATGAGGGAAATGACGATAAAATCCTCAGAAAACTAGTCGGAATATTCATAAGCGTAACCACATACCTGATTTGATGATTTCATAGCATTAAGCAAATCCAACCAAGAATGCAATCCAAGCAAGGAATTCAATAATCACATAATTCCTGAAAAGAATATGTACTCTATTTATTACACACTTTATCAAGAATCTACTTTATTGACTTGGATTCACTTTCTAGGGTTTTTGTATCCATTTTAGGGTTTCATTTTACAATTAGGGTTTCCCTTCATATTTTACCATATTAAACCCTAATTTTATGCCATTACTCATAAACCCTAATTATCTCATCTATTCTTCAATATTAAGGTTATCTTAATAGCATATAACTCTATTTCCATATTAAAGGCACATTAATCATTAATTAATTTCATCAAGCTTCTTTTCATTAAAGCTACTATTTTTATCCTTTTAATCCATGACAAGATCATTATGTGCATCTATCATTAATTCAAAGTTCATTAGGGTCTAATTAACATATGAAATCGTTTTACCATCAATTCTACCTTTTATTCATGAGAAAACCCTAATTACTACATTTAGGGTTTTTATCCATAATTAGGAACGTTAATGCTCGAAATAAATTTGAACCATCATATAACAACATATTTTCATATCTTTCAAATTATATATGGTTGTGCCCTCTTTTACCCTAAATTAGGGTTTCTAACTACTTAATCATCCTCATGTGAGGTAAAAACCCTATATCATGCAAATTTTACATCTAGATTAGGTTCAAATCTAACATTATCATTCAACAGGTTGTTAATACTTCAATTAACTCATTAAGCATACTAGATTCAACCTTTAATCACAAATAGGGTTTTTAACTTAACTTTAATGCACTTTTCATCAACTTATAGTACTTTTCCAATAAGGAACGGAATCAATCTTTAAAAATGACCAATAAGGAACGGAATCAATCTTTAATATCATTTTTATTGGATTCCTCTCGCTCTCCTGAGAAAAATTCATATATTACTTGTCCTAATCGGAGTTACCAACCTTTAATTATGAATTTTGTAAGAAAAATACCTTTCGGCCAATCGAATTGCGCCAAGTCGTCAAGCTCATGCAACATTGAGTGGCTTTTGGAAACATAATCAAATCTGCCTCTGTTTAAGTTGTCGATGCTTCATACCCCCGAGGGGTAGAACCATCCAACGTCCTCCAGGTTGTCTTCAACCTCGGGCAGACCTACCTGGCCGCCGTTGCAGCCTGGTGTGGCCTCCATCTCTCGCTCTCATGGCAGTAATTCTTGCCGAAAGTCACTCCTCCACCTCCGCCACTCCATGGCGCACACGGGGTGCCCTCAAACCCTAGCCATGGTGGTCGTCTTCTTGTTCTCCAAGCCATGCACAATGACCATCACTGCAGCCTAGGTGTCACTGTTGCGTGTGCTCTAGGGCATGGATTCGATGGAGAAATGGCTCCTTGACACCATGATACACTAGGCCTTCATCGCACCCCTCTGGTTTCCCTTCTTTTCTTCATGCTTATGGTGATCTTGGGGTTAGGGTTTGAAGATGAAATCAAGGAAGAAGAGCGACGTGTGGGATCCTCTAGACTTGGCCCAGGGTCGTGCCCCTTATATAGGGGAGGGTAGATAGGCCCTAGGTTGTTTATCCATGAGATCCAAGAGGAAAAATAAGCTCCACACTTAAAGGAAATCTTTTCCTTCCTTGAGAATAAATCTTCTCTTTCCTAACTTATTCCTTTAATATTCTTTATCCTTGATATATTAGAATTTCAAAACTACACCCTCCCTCTCTCTCTAGGTTTAGCTCTTTTCCATCTCTAGCGGTGGGGTTTCGGGTTCCTGGCGATGGCGGGTGGGAGCCCTTCCGGCTCTCGAGGGGCTCAGGCTCAGGCTCTCGGTGCGTCCATTGTTGCTGCGCCGGTCTCCAGGGTGGTGGCGGAGGCTCTCCCATGGGTAGATCCTAGGACTGATGTCACGGTTGGGCATGCCTGGGCGGACATGGTGGCGCGCCCTTTGGAGGTGGGGCGGAGTTGCCGCCCAATTCTGGTACCTGAGAACCCCAAGCTACCGTTCTTCTGAGCGAAGGATAGATGACCTTGGATGAAGGTCCCTGACCCGGTGGCAGAGGAGCTGGAGGAGGTCCACATGTTCTCTATCACGGTCCAAGTCTTTGGGCATCGACATCTGCTCCAGCAAGTCTATGGGTGGATGATTAGGGTGTGGAGACCTCGTGGTGAGCTCCAAGTCTCGCAATTGAAAGATGGGCAGATTCTGGCGCACTTCACCTCGGAGGAGGACATGAAGATCGCCCTCGATAGAGGTCTGTGGTTCTTCAACAACAAACTCGTCCTCACGAGGAAGTGGACGCCTGATGCTGATGTTTGACGAGCAGCACTGATCACGGAACCCGTGTGGGTCACGCTCCCTGACTTGTGCTGTCACTGGACTAAACATGCTTTGACCATCATCAGATATGGTCTGGGTACTCCGTGAGTGGTGGACATCTGGCATGAGGGTAAGTTTGCAGGTGCTCCACATCTATGCATCGAGATCGCTGCAGACAAGGCTCCCTCTCCTGTCGTCAGGCTTGAGATGCCGGGGGGTAACGAGATGGAGATCCGGGTCATCTAAGATGCCCTTCCCGATTACTACCTTGCTAGTAAGGCCTTCGGGCACTTGCCCTTGGTTGTCCTGGTGTGAGGGTGGTTTCCAAAGATCCTTCGGTAAGGGGAAGATCTAAGAGTCGTCCTCTGCCTAGAAGGCTCCTGTATAATAGAGCGGTGACCAAGGCTTCTGCGTCTTCGACCAGGGTGGAGGTCGTTTCTGTCCAAGCTGTTTGTGATGAGATCAAGGCTCATGGGGTTGTCGTTACTGCTACTGCTGTGGGCAGAGGACGTGAGGACGCTGCTGAGGTTGTTTTTGGTGCGACTTCTGAGTTAGATGGCCTTATTGAGACTTCTGGTTGTGTTGTTGTTGAGCGTGGCACCGTTGGAGGTGAAGGAGATGAGTCCCTTAGAGTGGAGGATGCAGCATCAGAGGTTCAGATGAACACGGTTATTGGCGCGGAGGAGGGGGAGATTTTGTCTGCGTACCCTTCCCTTCTCTTGCAGGAACATGACCTGGAGATGGGTGAGGCACTGAGTGCCAGGAGGTCGAGCAATAGGAAGGGCAATGGAGGTGAGAAAATCGCAAGGGGCAGAGGCAGAGGCAGAGGTGGTAGTGGAAGCTTCCCTTTGAAAGGGGGGGCAAATGCAGTTATCCAATGACTCTATTACTCTGGAATGTGAGGGGTGCCTCCCTCCCTGGGAAGCAGAGCACCCTTAGAAGCATCATCCAGCAGGTGAAGGCCTCGCTGGTGATATGTCTAGAGACCAGGATTCGTAGGGAAGTGGCCGTTCGGGTTAATGGGCTTTTTCCTACAGGTTGGGATTGCTGTTCGAACCTCAATAGCATTGACGGTGGGAAGATCATTGTTGGCTGGAATCCTTTGATGTGGGATGTCCAAAAGATTGGGGAGAGAGACCAGCTGGTCATTCTGAGCTGCATTAATAGAGGTGGGTTTCACTGTGTTCTATTGATTGTGTATGGGTCCAATTTTGAGATGGACAGGAGAGGGCTGTGGGATTTTGTTGCCGAGTCTACCCAGCAGGAGCTTCCTCAGTTGGTCATTCGTGGCTTTAATCAAGTCAGGAAAGCCATAGAAAAGTGTGGTGGGTTGCCTATACACGACTCCATCCTTAGCAGATTAAATGATGTGGTTGATGCGGAGGGTTTGTTTGAACTTAATATGAAAGGTGATCTTATCACCTGGAAAAATAAAAGGAACCCACTCAGGCGTATATCTAGCAACTTGGACAGGGGTCTGGTGAATGAGTCTTGGTTGGATGTGTTCCCTGAGGCTGCGATTAAGTTGGGAGGTCATCCGAACAATGATCACTCTTGGATGGAGGTTCCACTTTCTGTGCAGAAGTAGCCTAATCGGCCGTTTAGATTTCGCAACCACTGGCTCTCTTGGCCCTCCTTCGAAGGTGTGGTCAAGGACATTTGGG
The DNA here is from genome assembly GCA_963693085.1 of Alisma plantago-aquatica. Lineage (NCBI taxonomy): Eukaryota > Viridiplantae > Streptophyta > Magnoliopsida > Alismatales > Alismataceae > Alisma > Alisma plantago-aquatica. The sequence goes on along the minus strand of OY856413.1, from coordinate 802,218,570 downwards.
GTGTGAGGGTCGTAGGCAATCCCTTGTTCGTGATTACTGATAAACTTAAAAAGTGAAGATGGCCCTAAAATCGTGGTCTAGCAACCTTGCTGATTTACCCAACCTCATCAAGGAGGCCAGAGAGTACTATAACGCTAAGGCTACTATCCTGAGAATGGTTCCTACTGATCAAGACAACATGGTAGCGGAAGATCTGGCGGGGAAAAGACTAATGCAACTAGAAAGATCTCATGAGATTTCTGGTTGGCAGAGAAGCATACTGAAGTGGCTGAGAGATGGTGACTATAATTCAAAGGTTTATCATGCTGCGATCAAAAGGAATAATATGAAGGACCATATCCATAATCTGATTAATGAGAAAGGAGAATTAGTGGATAAAGCAGCTAAGGTTTAAGACTTGGCTGTTAGGTTCTTTTCTGACTTATATAACAATGATGTTAGCATTGACAGTAGAGAGTCCTTGCTGTATAGAAGAGTTACAGATAACATGAACACTGAGCTGCTGAGATTAGCTACAAATGTGGAGATTAAAGATGCCACCTTCTCTATCGGTGCATCTAAAAGTCCGGGTCCGGATGGCTTTAATGCCAAGTTCTTCCAGAGTTGTTGGCACATTGTGGGCGCAGATATTTGCAACGCTGTTAGATGGTTCTTAGTGGGTGGATGTATGGTTCGACAAGTCAACAATGCATTCATAAGACTTATTCCTAAGAAATCTGGTGTTGCTGCCATGAATGACTTCCGGCCTATTGCATGTTGCTTTGTGATGTATAAGATCATTTCCAAGGTGCTGGCTAGAAGACTTAAAAGTATCCTTCCGATGATCATCTCACCAATCAAGCCGCTTTTGTTAGAGGTCATTCTATTGTTGACAATGCTCTTCTGGCGACAGAATTCTTGAGAGACTTCCAGGTGAAGGGGAGTTCTAAGAAAGCCTGCATCATGGTGGACATATCAAAAGCCTTTGATCATGTGTCTTGGGAAGGTTTATGGTGCTCCATGGAGGCTTTGGGCTTCTGTACCAGGTTCGTGAACGTCCTCAAACAATATGTTCAGACCACTTCGTTTTCTGTGCTGATCAATGGCATCCCTAAAGGTTTGTTTAGAGCCTCTAATGGGTTAAGACAAGGCGATCCACTATCGCCCCTTCTATTCACTATCATTATGGAAAACCTTTCCTGTCTTGCTGTCAAAGATGAAGAGGAGGGGAGTATTAGAAGCTACAAGGTGAGGGGTACCAAAGTGCTCAATCATATTATCTTCGCGGACGACATCATGTTTTTTGTGGCAGCCCACCCTAGAGTCTTCAGAGGGGTTAGGATTTTGCTGGAGGTGTTTGCGGATCTGTCTTGTCTTCATATCAGTGACATCAAGTCACATATCTTCCTGTCGAAGTCGTGTGATTCCAGAAGAGGTGGACTAAAAAATGTGATACAGCTGGATTTTGGTCGCTTCCCCACGAAGTATCTGGGGGTGCCCATCTCGGGTGGAGTGGGAAGAGGTTCTGACTTTAATACTTGCTTGGATAATCTATGCCTCAAGGTGGATAAGTGGTCTGGGTTGAAGATTTCTATGGCGGGGAGAACTGTGTTGATCAAAACTGTCCTTACTAGTATGCTGAGATATTGGTGCAGGTTGGCTGATATATCAGACTTTATCTTGAGCAAATGCAGATCAATTATGGATGGTTTTTTGTGGTTCGGTGGGCAACATGGTGTGGGATGGTTGGAGGTGGCTCAGCCTAGGGATAGCAGAGGATTGGGGCCGTTTGACCCCTCTGATATTATGTGTGAAGCTATGGAGAAAAGGGTGCATGCTTTCCTTACTAAACCAGATTCTACCTGGTCTTCCTGGATGAGGACATGATATGGGCCTAGTTTGGAGGTTGGTGATGCGGAGTTCACCTCTTGTTCTAGAATTTGGCGCAAGATGTGCTTGTCTTGGGACTCTTACCGGCAGGAGTATCAATGGGTCAACGATAGCTGGACTGTTCGCGAGAGAGATAGACCTTGGTTGATTGTCCGCAATCAGCCACATGTGCCTTGGGACCAGATCCTATGGAGCAGGTTTCACTGCCCCAAGTGGAGCTTTTGTGCTTATAGAGCTATCCTTGGTCGGCTTCCTACTAGGGATAGAGTTAGTAGATGGGCGGTTGGCTCTAGTAGCGTCTGCCTTCTTTGCTGTGAGGAGATGGAGTCTCACCGGCACCTTTTCTTTGGCTGCCCGTATGCTGAGTACCTTTTTGTGCATTGCTCCCTTAAACTCAGTTGGGGGGGGTAACCCACCCACCAACCTTATGGATACTATGGGTTGGATTTTGGATTCGACGACTTTGGATTGTCATCTCAGGAGGTTTGCAGGGCTAATCTGGACGGGGCTCATCTTCCTCCTCTGGCAAGAGAGGAATTGTAGAGCCCATGGCAAAAGGGCAAGGGATAAATTTCAATTTTTTGATGAGTTTGTTAATAGCTTATGTTGGTTTTGTAAAGCTAACCCGGGTACCCTTGTGAGGGTCAAGCCGGAGGTTAGGTTGATGTGGGGTCTTTGATGACCTTGTACAGTATATAGGGTGTTCACCTCTATACTCTTTTTGGGGTTCTAGTAATATTTTACCTTATCCAAAAAAAAGATATATTAGAATTTCAAAAATCGCTTTCTTATTCTCCTGGTTCTTTCTCTTTAAACTATTGGCATGAAATTCTATTTTCATTTAATACAAAATACTTCCCTTTTATCAATATCTCAATATTCATTAATAATGAATCACATTATCCTTTTATTTTGCAATTTTTGTATTTTCTCTTTCTTTCCTCTTTATTAGGAGTCCCTCGATCCCAAAACACTCCATTATTTCGAAATTCTTTTTATTGGATACTTATTATCCTTCTAGATCCATCTTTATGCATTATTTCACATTATCTTGTTTATTTCTCATTAAAAATATCTCTTTTTGAGGATTTCTCTTTATTTCTCTTTTATTTTCCTCATCGGTTTTCCTTTTAATATTAGCAACCTCATGGATATGAAAATTCACCAAGAAATATCATTTATGCCTCTTTCCACTTATTTTCCACATTTTATCATTATTTTCAATTTCTTTCTTAATAAAGAAATACTTAATTAATCTTTTCTTTTCTTATTGCCTTTTATTTGCAACTTTGGACTCCTTGGAACCCAAGGAACCCAAGAGGCATGAAATCCCTCTTTGGATTTGCCTTCTAGAGGTTTCCACATTTTTCTTTTCTCAAATATCCAATTATTCATTTACTAATTGAATTTCCTTACTATTTGGGCCCAATAGCCAATAAAGCCCACAACACAAACATCATAGCTATTATAAACATAATCCATTTATTCAAAACAAATTATATCATTATTTGTTCAAATATCCTTAATATGAGAAATAACATTTCTCGGCAAATGAACCCAAAAATTGGGGTTATAACACATAGGACTCCTATCTACAAGACACAATAGACAGTACACTCAACCTGAGCTATCACTGCTATCCCTATTGCTATTGTTCTTTCTCTGTAGTACAGTCTCAATCCCCCTCATGCACATCCACCTAAAAAAAATGTGGATCCCACAGGGTGAGACAATTGTCCCAACGAGAGATATAACTCTCCTCCAACAATGTTATTATCACAGGTAAATAGTATTAAACTGAGAAGAGGATAAGCAGTTTAGAACATTCTCATCTTTTAAAGGATTGCAACTATCTATCATAGATCAATAATTCATCTATTCACGTTACAAGGAATATGAAGAACATGTATGTCATTTACCCATCATACTATATCAATATCTCAAGCTTATTCTGCGATACTCATTATCATGGTATGACATCCATGAATCATTCTCATTTCTATCTGTTGGCCTCAACCAATCTGCTAACCAGATATTGAATGTACTAGTCATGTGAATATACATCATCATAATTTGTCCAGGTATTAGCATTGCCAATCCTATGCAACTATTCTAGGTATTGGACTATACCAATCCTTTGATAACAGCCAGGTGTTGGGTTATTACCAACCCTATGATAACAGCCAGGCATTGTGTTATTACCAATCCTGTGATTGACAACTAGGTATTGCACTCTACCAATCCTGTGATTAACATCCAGGTATTGGGTTATTACCAATCCTGGATTAACAACCATGTATTAGACTCTACCAATCCTATGATTAATAGCCAGGTATTGGACTCTACCAATCATGTGATTAACAACTAGGTATTGGAATCTACCAATCTTGTGATTAACTACCAGGTATTGGGTTATTACCAATCCTGTAAGTGTTGCATCCAGGGATCGTGTAACGAACTGAAATCAATCCACCTCTATACTAATAACAATGGTAAACAAAATCCAATTGAAATAGCAGCGGAAGATAACATTTTTCACTATATTCAATTTAAATAAAGTGTACATAAAAATTCTCCCAATATGGGTGTACATGCTTTATACAAAACGAGGATCTAAGTAGAGGGAAATCTAACTACTCCACTTTTGTCTCCAAGCAACATATCCATCATCTAAGTCCAAGCCAAAGCCAAAATCTTCAAGTCCTATTCAACCACCTTGCTTCACACCTGGGTGGTTGGGAAGACACCCATCAAGAGGGAAAAACAAAGGAAGTATGTGTTACAAGAACATTCTAACAATGTCAAAGAAAGTTGTAACAAGTAAATTAGGCTAGATATTTGGTGTAAAAAGAGATATCAAAGAGTATGAGGTTTTTATAAGGAAACTTGCCATTAACAAAACAAATAAAGGTTTTAGCATGTCATTTAATATGTCTATCTAACTAAGTAGGGTTGAGGCACCTACCGGACCTCTAACCTTAGGTGAGGGAAGAATTAAAAACATTTCCAATCACCTACAATTTTTAATGGGGAGAATAATAAACATTCCCCTAGGGCGATTTTATACATGCCCTCTATGGGTGGTTGTACATAAGTACCACTACTTAAACATTAAATAGAACATTTAATTTCATGCTAACAAAAGATTTATGGCAAGGATAGTAAAAGAATATATAACATGGCAGTGGGGTATGAATACCCAAACAAGAGAATACTACATCTACTCTTGAGGCAAATAAGCAATTTAGGTTTTCAAGATTCAAGGGTTTAGATCAAGTTAAACCTCATAAAGAAATATAGGTAATGGATTAAGGATTTTCCCAACTGATAGGTAGATGCACAATCAAAACACATACTAAACACATACCTTATTCTTTAGAATCCTAGAATTGCTTTTCATAACTTTTACATGAGATAAGATCCACTTTCCCTAATTCACCATTAGATTTATAAATTAGATTCATATACATTCATTTAAAAGATTGAAACCCTAATTCACTAACTTTTTGTGTAAACCATCGATTTAGACTCCAAAAACCTCATAACCATCTTAGTTAGGTTTTCCTGATCAAAATAACATATAATATTGTATATTTTGGAAATATGGATTCTTAGGGTTAATTTTAGTGATTTTAAGATAATTAAATCGACTTTAAAAACACATTTTCGCAAACCTCAAAACCAGATCTCAAAAATATTTTTATTCAATAGATCTCGTTTTTCTGAATCCAAAACACTATTTATTTATTATTTTTGACCAACAGAATAATTTATAAAAATTAATTTATCCCGACCAACCACAGCCTGCCACGTAGGCAAGGCCAACCGCGTCGAGCGGTCGCGAGCGACTGAGAGCGGTGACTCGCGCCTCAGGGACGCCTGCAACCGGTCGAGCGACCCGGTCAAAGCAGGGTGGAAAAAGGCACAACTGCCCCGTACAGAAAAAGAAGAAAAGAAAAAGCGAGCGGGGCAAAACGGTAAAATGGCGGGGTCTTCTCCTACCCCTCGCCCGATCACCCACGAACAGCGAGCAGCTTGCTCGGCCCAAATTGGGCAAAATCGCGACACACGACCAAACCTCGAGTTCAAGTATCCGAAAGAAAGAGAAAGAAGAGACGAAGTTGGTAGTACCTTCAATTGTAAACGAGATCAATGGAGAAGAGCACGAGAGGTGCCGCAACCCAGGCATCGTCGGCGGCTAAACGGGGGTCAGGTCGTCCATGAATCGTCGAATTGGAAGTACGAGCAAATAGGTAATGTGATGGCGGTCGTCAGAGCTGGGTTATATATAGGCAACATGCCCTAGGTTAGGGTTTGGGTAGGAGCAAAGTAAGGAGGTCGGCGGCCACTTGGGCGTTTCTCAAAAATGCGACTAATCCCACACTTTTTGGGATAATCCAAAGCGCAAACTCGCAAGGAATCCAACAAGACCAAAATTAATGGAAATCGTTGAGTGGATCTCAAGATATTGCAATTTAAAAAAAAAAGAAAAATCAAGCCTGTTACCTAATCTGGCTAAAGGTTGAAGACGACCGTGCGTCGTTGGATCGGTGGACGCGGGTCCACTAAAGATCCTGGACCGTCCGATCTCGCGCAAGGAAAATCAAATTTCCAAAAAAAAATCGATTAAATTCATTCAGATCTTTAATGTTTTCCTCTTTCTTTAATTGGAGGCTCATACGTTGCCCAAAAATTACCAAAATTCATACTCGGACTTATGTTGATGCGTAGAATCCAAATATGGAGTTAGTTTTGTGTTTTGAGAAAGTTTGATATGTGAAATAATTAATATGTTATTTTCTCTCTCCTCCTTCAAAAGAGGTGATAACCTTATCTAATTTTTGTGTAACTTCACCCATAAGTCTCCTTAAGGGTTGGGAATATGTTTTTGCAATTATCTTTACAAGTTGAGATTATTTATTTATTTATTAAATAAATAGAATATTCTACACACTTTCTCTTTCTTATTTTTACTTATTATTCACACATTATCCAAATTAATTGCAAATTTGCACAGAGGCTTATTTTTATGTTTAGAACACGAATTTCGAGTTATTTTCCTGATTTGAGAACATTAAGTACTTTATTTCACTTTATTGGCCTATTTCTTATTTTCTTTTGATAATGACATTAACAATTATATTTTTTCTCCACTTTAAATGTTACTTGGCCCATAAGTTACTTTCTGATCAAAGAAACGAATTTAAGTTTCAAATTATCATAATGGGTTTCTAATTTATAATTTTAGTGCAATATCTTTCTCATTATCTTCTTTACCCATTAATTCCCACATTACCTTTAATTATTGCATTTATCTTCTCCTTTATTTCAAATTCGGATTTTCTCTTATTTCTCTTATTCTAGTAAGTGCTAGAAAGTTCTAGGACGAAATATTTTATTCTTTTTATTGCTTAGTGTACAATTTGCATTTTAGGCCCATTATCTAAAGTCTTACTGAGGTATTTGTGCATAAACCTAGATATTGGAATAAAAGGTGAACAAATGTTCATTAAACCATTATATTCTTCACAAATTAAACAAAAAGGCCAAAGAGGATAGAAATGAGAAGAAAAGATGAAAAAGAGGACCAAAAGGCAAAATGCCCAGATTTCGGTATGTTACAGCACTCCACCCCTTAAAGAGGATTTCGTCCCCGAAATCACTAGCAATTATGGAAGGGTGAGTGTGTAACCTCACATAACAAAACTTCAAGTTGTTCCTCCAACCATAAAACTTCCACCAAAACTTATATTCAGCTACACCTAAGGGTTCAGAAACTTCACATACAACTCAACATAGGTTGGGTTCTCAAGGATCACCTAGGGTCCATTATTAAGATATTCTTTTTAAGAGATTTAAATTTAGTTACATTTTTGACTTATTAACATTATATCACATTATCATCATTATTTTAATTATGTCATGTCATATTCACTTTATTGTCAAAAGGGTTATATTTCATTATTATCCATTAAACTATTTATATATATATATTTCTCATTTATCTTATTAAACATTTTATCACAATTAGTTGTTACTCAACTATTTCAACATTCATTATTATATTTGATCATTGTCCTTAATAATTCGGATTTATACTTCATTATCCTCATATTACTATTTTATTAATTATAACAAATTATTTTACATGAATATAAGACATTCTATCCAATTTGTCGTTAAGCATTCAATTATTTCAATTAATGTCACATTAGTTACTTATATTTATATTAACGTTGTCACAATGTCACATTATCATTATTGCTCACATTAATCATTATTCATATTTATTCCTTTATATTATTGATTTTGCACACTTATGTGAATCCAATTACTTCATATTCACATTGAAGCCATTATATGTATTTTAATGATCAAGGTGGAACATATGTCATATTAATGATTTGATTCACACTAAGTGACTAATAACATGTATATTAGTTAACAAGGTAACACTCATTCATATTGATGACTTAATTAATATGTGATTAGATGATCATATATATCATTTATGTTTATCAAAGTATGTTAACTGATTATGGCTCTTAACATCATTAATGTATCATGAAAGGCATTAAGGATGCATAGATTAGGGTTAGATATTACAACTTAGGGTTTAGGTCAACATGACCATTATATTTCACTTATTCATCCTTAACATGCATTAATTACACATTATAACCTTACTCATCATATCATTAGGGTTCATTGGTTCATGACATTATTAACATCTTGCTTATTGACAATTAGCATTGATATTCATATTATGTGCATTGGATATTCATTAGGGTTCAAGAATATGATTTATTCCTTAGATGATAATTATGTGTTCAATAATATATAAACAATCATGTTAGGGTTACGATTATTACTTGTTTGGTCACGAATAAGGATCCAAGCATACTAACCTCCTATCTATGGAGTTAGGGTTTCTAAAGATAGGTTAGATACACTTCAAGACATTATAGGGTTCCATCCCCCTAAAGCGGATTTCGTCCACAAAATCGAACCACTCAAACATCATCAACTAACTATACTCCACCCCTTAAAGGGTTTGACCTACTACACTAGGGTTAAAGAATAAGTCTAACTAAACCATTATCAAGATCCATCATGCTTCCACTGTGCACTCTGATATCTTCCCAAACTCCCAAACTCCAAGGTCTAGGTTCTATGGATAACTATTCAAGCATATAGTCCTAAGGGACATAAGGAACTATATAGGGTATATATTCAACTTAGGGTCCCAAAGATAAACAACATAGAAGATAAGGTTACTATTGCCTAAAAGCAAACTATTTCAGACAATTCATATCAGTGCAGGCCAGGCCGGTATCATATGGGCACGGGAGTCCTCGTATACCAAGCTAGTGGTGCGGAGGAAAATTTTGCCAGCCCCCGAAACCCTGATCCTTTCTAGACACCCTTGCTTCAATTGCATGCCCTAATAGTTGCCTAAAGGCAAACCTAAACAACATCAAGTTATGCATATTTTAATTATAAGTATTTTAGGATTTTATTGATCAAGGTTATGATGTGGAACTATTGGTTCCTAAGTCAACCTATCATCAAGGTAGATCAAATCTAGGCAAACATGTTACTTAAAGGAAACTATGCAAGTCTAGGGTTCTAATTAGGGAGTCAACTGAAATAGTCAAAGATCCGACTACCATTGGCTCTGATACCATGTTGTAAAGAGTGGGATAAACCCACCTCTCTACTCAAAAAAATGGTAAACAAAATCCAATTGAAATAGCAGCGGAAGATAACATTTTTCACTATATTCAATTTAAATAAAGTGTACATAAAAATTCTCCCAATATGGGTGTACATGCTTTATACAAAAAGAGGATCTAAGTAGAGGGAAATCTAACTACTCCACTTTTGTCTCCAAGCAACATATCCATCATCTAAGTCCAAGCCAAAGCCAAGATCTTCAAGTCCTATTCAACCACCTTGCTTCACACCTGGGTGGTTGGGAAGACACCCAGCAAGAGGGAAAAACAAAGGAAGTATGTGTTACAAGAACATTCTAACAATGTCAAAGAAAGTTTTAACAAGTAAATTAGGCTAGATATTTGGTGTAAAAAGAGATATCAAAGAGTATGAGGTTTTTATAAGGAAACTTGCCATTAACAAAACAAATAAAGGTTTTAGCATGTCATTTAATATGTCTATCTAACTAAGTAGGGTTGAGGCACCTACCGGACCTCTAACCTTAGGTGAGGGAAGAATTAAAAACATTTCCAATCACCTACAATATTTAATGGTGAGAATAATAAACATTCCCCTAGGGCGATTTTATACATGCCCTCTATGGGTGGTTGTACATAAGTACCACTACTTAAACATTAAATAGAACATTTAATTTCATGATAACAAAAGATTTATGGCAAGGATAGTAAAAGAATATATAACATGGCAGTGGGGTATGAATACCCAAACAAGAGAATACTACATCTACTCTTGAGGCAAATAAGCAATTTAGGTTTTCAAGATTCAAGGGTTTAGATCAAGTTAAACCTCATAAAGAAATATAGGTAATGGATTAAGGATTTTCCCAACTGATAGGTAGATGCACAATCAAAACACATACTAAACACATACCTTATTCTTTAGAATACTAGAATTGCTTTTCATAACTTTTACATGAGATCAGATCCACTTTCCCTAATTCACCATTAGATTTATAAATTAGATTCATATACATTCATTTAAAAGATTGAAACCCTAATTCACTAACTTTTTGTGTAAACCATCGATTTAGACTCCAAAAACCTCATAACCATCTTAGTTAGGTTTTCCTGATCAAAATAACATACAATATTGTATATTTTGGAAATATGGATTCTTAGGGTTAATTTTAGTGATTTTAAGATAATTAAATCGACTTTAAAAACACATTTTTGCAAACCTCAAAACCAGATCTCAAAAATATTTTTATTCAATAGATCTCGTTTTTCTGAATCCAAAACACTATTTATTTATTATTTTTGACCCTCGGAATAATTTATAAAAATTAATTTATCCCGACCAACCACAGCCTGCCACGTAGGCAAGGCCAACCGCGTCGAGCGGTCGCGAGCGACTGAGAGTGGTGACCCGCGCCTCAAGGACGCCCGCAACCGGTCGAGCGACCCGGTCAAAGCAGGGTGGAAAAAGGCACAACTACCCCGAACAGAAAAAGAAGAAAAGAAAAAGCGAGCGGGGAAAAACGGTAAAATGATGGGGTCTTCTCCTACCCCTCACCCGATCACCCACGAACAGCGAGCAGCTTGCTCGGCCCAAATTGGGCAAAATCGCGACACACGACCAAACCTCGAGTTCAAGTATCCGAAAGAAAGAGAAAGAAGATACGAAGTTGGTAGTACCTTCAATTGGAAATGAGATCAATGGAGAAGAGCACGAGAGGCGCCGCAACCCAGGCATCGTCGGCGGCTAAACGGGGGTCTGGTCGTCCACGAATTGTCGAATTGGAAGTACGAGCAAATAGGTAATGTGATGGCGGTCGTCAGGGCTGGGTTATATATAGGCAACATGCCCTAGGTTAGGGTTTGGGTAGGAGAAAAGTAAGGAGGTCGGCGGCCACTTGGGCGTTTCTCAAAATCACGACTAATCCCACACTTTTTGGGATAATCCAAAGCGCAAACTCGCAAGGAATCCAACAAGACCAAAATTAATGGAAATCGTTGAGTGGATCTCAAGATATTGCAATTTAAAAAAAATGAAAAATCAAGCCTGTTGCCTAATCCGGATAAAGGTTGAAGACGACCGTGCGTCGTTGGATCGGTGGACGCGGGTCCACTAAAGATCCTGGACCGTCCGATCTCGCGCAAGGAAAATCAAATTTCCAAAAAAAATCAATTAATTTCATTTAGATCTTTAATGTTTTCCTCTTTCTTTAATTGGAGGCTCATACGTTGCCCAAAAATTACCAAAATTCATACTCTGACTTATTTTAACGCGTAGAATCCAAATATGGAGTTAGTTTTGTGTTTTGAGAAAGTTTGATATGTGAAATAATTAATATGTTATTTTCTCTCTCCTCCATCAAAAGAGGTGATAACCTTATCTAATTTTTGTGTAACTTCACCCATAAGTCTCCTTAAGGGTTGGGAATATGTTTTTGCAATTATCTTTACAAGTTGAGATTATTTATTTATTTATTTAATAAATAGAATATTCTACACACTTTCTCTTTCTTATTTTACTTATTATTCACACATTATCCAAATTAATTGCAAATTTGCACAGAGGCTTATTTTTATGTTTAGAACACGAATTTGGAGTTATTTTCCTGATTTGAGAACATTAAGTACTTTATTTCACTTTATTGGCCTATTTCTTATTTTCTTTTGATAATGACATTAACAATTATATTTTTGCTCCACTTTAAATGTTACTTGGCCCATAAGTTACTTTCTGATCAAAGAAACGAATTTAAGTTTCAAATTATCATAATGGGTTTCTAATTTATAATTTTAGTGCAATATCTTTCTCATTATCTTCTTTACCCATTAATTCCCACATTACCTTTAATTATTGCATTTATCTTCTTCTTTATTTCAAATTCGGATTTTCTATTATTTCTCTTATTCTAGTAAGTGCTAGAAAGTTCTAGGACGAAATATTTTATTCTTTTTATTGCTTAGTGTATAATTTGCATTTTAGGCCCATTATCTAAAGTCTTACTGAGGTATTTGTGCATAAACCCAAATATTGGAATAAAAGGTGAACAAATGTTCATTAAAACATTATATTCTTCACAAATTAAACAAAAAGGCCAAAGAGGATAGAAATGAGAAGAAAAGATGAAAAAGAGGACCAAAAGGCAAAATGCCCAGATTTCAGTATGTTACAGATCGGGTTTTCTGAATCCTATAGTTTTATTCCAGGTATTGGTCTATGCCAATCCTGTGAGTGTTGTATCCAGGCATCGAGTTTTCCCAATCCTGCAGTTTTATTTAAGGTATTGGTCTATGTCAATCCTTTGAATGTTGTATCCAGGCATCGAGTTTTCCCGATACTATAGTTTTATTCTAGGTATTTGTCTATGCCAATCCTGTCAGTGTTGCATCCAGACATCAGGTTTTCCCAATCATGTAGTTTTATTCCAAGTATTGGTGCATGCCAATCATATGAGTGTTGCATCGAGGCATCAGGTTTTCCCAATGTTGTAGTTTTATTCCAGGTATTGGTCTATGCCAATCCTGTGAGTGTTGCATCCAGGGATCGAGTTTTCCTAATCCTATAGTTTTATTCCAGGTATTGGTCTATGCCAATCCTGTGAGTGTTGTATCCAAGCATCAAGTTTTCCCAATCTTGTAGTTTTATTCTAGGTATTGGTCTATGCCAATCTTGTGACATTATTCTAGGTATTGGATTATGCCAATCATGTGCATCTATTCTAGGCATTGGACTTTTCCAATCCTATGCATCTATTCCAGGCATTGAACTAGGCCAATCCTGTGCAAATCATCGTTGAATACCACATCACCTTCACTAGGCATTATACCTTGGCCAAGCCATCATACTTATTCACATCCTTTATATAATACAAGTATTCCTCTTATCTCCTTTAAGCATATTCAAAACACTATAGCCCTTATTTGTCTATAAGCATAAAGCATGTGTGATTAAGATTTCATTATTATTATTGTATCCATTTATTATTAATATTATGTTACTAAGTTTCTATTTCTTAGTTTATTTGAACATTATCATATCTGACATGACACTTTTATAAACATCTTGTTACCTCTCACTAGGAAACAACTATTCTCATGGCTCAGAAGGCCCAATTAACATCTTATCACCTCTCACTAGGAAACAACTAATCACATGGCTCACAAGGCCCATTAAACATCTTGTCACCTCTCACTAGGCAACAACTAACCACATGGCTCACAAGGCCCATTAAACATCTTTTCGCCTCTCACTAGGCAACAACTATTCACATGGCTCACAAGGCCATTAAACATCTTGTCACTTCTCAATAGGAAACAACTATTAGGGTTAGGGTTTCCCTTTATAGACGAATAGGGTTTCAAGTTCATATTATCAATCCAAACCCTAATTCATTGCTCCACACATCTAGGAGCATACATTCATATAATGAGTATTCAATCACTTATTTATTCTCATCATCTTTCATTAAATGATTATCAACACAAAGTATTAGTTTCTCTCTTATCCTTACTAGGATATTGATTACTTCATACTTTATTAAGTTGGCTCAACCTTTCTTTCAAAGTACATTAGCCTAATTAATCAATATTCATTAAAATCCATACCTCTTAATGTATGACTTGATATCACTACTGCAGAAATGGCTTATAAAGTCACTTTTCAAGGTGTCGGTTGTATACATAAACCGACACCTAAACTCTACAGTGTCGGTTGATAACTTAAACCGACATCCAATCTATGAAGGGCGACCAGACATGGGTACCGCTTTTATTAAGTGTCGGTTACTTATTAAAAAACTGACACCTAAAAGTAACCGCCAAAAATAAAATTTCCAGCGAAAAAAATTGCCTCCAAAAATTGACATACAACGTCGGTTTTTAATGGAGAAATCGACAACTAAAGCTTTTCTGTGAGACAGAAATTTGTACAATTTTAGTCGTCGGTTTTGTGACAATAACCGACGCGGTTGTATTTTCGCGCGATTAACCGCGAAAATTTTCACCACCCTTTAGTGTCGGTGGTTTGTTGTAAACTGACAATAAAAACATTCAGTGTCGGTTTGTAAAAAACCGACACGTAATGTTAACTTAAATCGCGTGATAGAGCCCGACTCTTCCCCTTTCTCTGTTTCATTCATTCTCGTGCTCAGGGTTTGGTCCTCCGACGATTTCTCTTCCGCCGGTGCCGCTCCTCGCCTGCTGCTCTCCCTTCCACCGACGCTCCTCGCCGGTGCCGCTCGCCGCCTGCTGCTGCAGTTTCTCGCCACCGCCTGCTGCTGCAGTTCCTCATCGGCGCCGCTCGCCGCCTGCTTCTACAGTTTTTCGCCGCCGCTCCTCGCCGCCACCCTCTCCTTCTCTGCTCTGCCGGCTCCCTCTCCTTCTCTGCTCGATGCTGGCACCTCTCCTTCTCCCCGCTGCTACCAACAGTAGGCCTCCTTTCTTCTTCTTCTTCTTCCTTCTCCCTCTCCTTACCAACAACAACCACGGCCGTGTGGGCTGGCACGGCCGTGGCTGTGTTGGCCGACCACACGACCGTGCTACCCAACATGGCCGTGTGGTTGGCCAACACAGCCACGGCCGTGCTAGCCCACACGACCTTAGTTAATTTAATATGCATACTTTGTATGTAAGACATAGTAATCGGGTACTGCTGTATATCCAAGTAAATTACATGTAACTAATCATGACATAGCTAGATTTTAGAATGCATACTTTGGTTAAATGTACTGCTGTAATTTTTGATCAAGTGATGATATGTAAATGTAGCAATAAGTTAGTAAGGTATTAATGATAAGTCTGTTGTAATGTGATGCAAAATAGTTATTGTATCATGCATATCTTAATAATCACCCTAACTTGAAGAACTAGGATTTTAGGTATAAGAATGACAACACATTATTTGTTGGCCTAGAAACCCGTCCAAGATTTACTCATTAGGAGTAAATCTTGGATAGTCCCCGGTTTGGGACTGTTCTTGAACACCTAATCTCGCTTAGGATGTAAGTGTATAATGTGTATTGGGTTTTCAAGAAAATTTCGGCAACATTTCCCCGTTTGTTCTCTAAGTACATATGTACTTGGAGAACAGCGGGGAAATGCTGCCAAAATTTTCTTGAAAACCCAATACACATTATACACTTACTAGTGAGATTAGGTGTTCAAGGATGGGATAGGTGGTACATGTACATTTATTATATATAAGAATGACATCACATGTATTTGTTAACCCTAGACCCTAATCTTGTTGTAATATATACTTGTTTTCTCTTTGATCATAGAGCTTTACAATTTTGTTGTGATATATACTTTGTTGTAATAATGTGAACTTTGCAATGTGAGCTTTACACTTTGAATTACTACTTTACAATGTGAACTTTACAATTTGAATGTGAATTTGCAGATGGCTGACCATTCTCCTGATGACCGTGCTGATGACTACTATGAGGGTGAGGACATCAATGCGCCGCCTCACAATGTATATTTTAAAAATATATCATATATTTATATCTATATGTCCATTTATAGTTATATCTTGTAAATGTGAATTATTTTGTCAAATTTTAGGTTGATGATGCACAGGTACCATATGAAGCACTTGAGGCACTTGATCAACAACACCAAAAAGTTGACAAGAGAAGAGGGATCACTATGATGAAGAAGTTAATTGTGCAAAAGGGAAATGGACCCAAACTTGTTGTGGATTTCGATAATGCAGGAAATGCATGTGGTGTGAATCACAATTCATTTATTTCATATCTTGGGTTTGTTACTCGTAGCCATTGCGGTTGTCGCTTAGATTCTTGGTATAAAGTTTCTAAGGAGAAGAAAGATTTAATATGGAGGGATTTATGCGTGATTTATTATTAATTTGCAATTCTATTTTGTAGATTACTAAATTTTTGGATACTAGTTAATAGCAATTCTATTTTGCAGAGTATATTTGAATTGGATGAAAAGCTGCATCGTAAATGCGTGATGCAACGTTGTGGGAGAGTCCTAAGGAATTATAGGACAAATCTCACCAGAGAATACATAAAGAAAGCCGACAAGAGGAAGAAGACAACCACTGAACAGTGGAACTTCTTGGACAAAGAAGAATGGGACACGTTTGTCGCTTCAAGACAAACTAATGAATTCAAGGTATTAGGCGTCAGTCTCAATCTCATTAATTAATATATGTTGTATTCACTTATTCAAGATTAACATTTAGTGTTACTAACCAAATCATTAATTTGCATACTAACTAGGCCCTCAGTGAGGCACAAATATCAAGGCATGCACTGAATGTGCATGACCACAGAATGGGTCCAAAGGGGTATGCAGGCGTTCGCCAAAGACTACAGGATGAGGCTACTACTGCTACTCAGGAGTCCTCTACCATAGGTAGCACACCTCTGCCTCGCCATGATGTCTGGATAGTTGGGAGGCAAAATAAGAAGGGAGAAATAACTAAGGCCGCAACTGCTGAGGCGGCTGCAAAAATGGTAAAATACAACTCTTACAACAATCATTCGAATATTGATTATTTGTGTTGTTTACTTAAGTACAAATTTTTGTTTTGGCGATTAGCGGGAGCTGCACGAGCTGAGGAAACAAGGAAAGTTCATCCATGAGGGAACAAAGGATGAATTGACAGTTGCTCTGGGTAACCCAGAGCATTCTGGACGTGTTAGGGCTGCAGGCGCTGGTGTGGGCATCAAATCATTTTTTGGGTCATCCCAGCGCAAACATGTCCCAAAAGCGGGACTTTCACAAGAAGAGGTAACATATTCTTTCTTTATAATGTTACTGTAAAAGAGAATTCAAAAACTAGAATTTGAAGTTTCTTTTATCCATGTATAGGTGGATAAGCTATTTGACAGGAAACTCGAAGAAGCAATGAAAAAGTGGCAGGCATCTCAGACTGCCACTTACGAGACAATACCTACTGCAGACTCTACTCCTACTCCTACTACAGAGGTTGGGAGTAATCCTGTAGAACCACCACCTAGCACATCCACTGTAAGTATTTTTATGACATAGTAACTAGTTTTTTAATTCAAGATGATACATATATATGAAATTGTAGTCGTTTCAAAAAAATATGATATGTATATATGTATATAACATTCTTTACACAAAAATTTGTAGGGGTTGAAGCCATGCCGTCTAAAAAGTAAAGAATATGTCGTGGTAGAGGCATCAGATTACCCATCCCTACCAGGGGAAACGTGTCACGGGTCTCCAGTACCAGCTGGTTGGATTCGGGTGAGCCCGATACATATATTCCCCCAGTGGATGGATCTTCCACTGCCATATGCCCACCCAGATTGTGAAACACTTGGTGAGGCAGTAGGCGGAGTGATATTGTGGCTAAAAGCGGATGTCTTCTTTACTGATAAGGTATGGTAAATTTACATTACGTTCAATTGTTAGTGTGTATATGCTGGCAGTTGATCTGAAATTATATATATATACAGGTTAAAAAGAAGACACCCAAAGCATCTAGGCCTCCACTTCCATCTCCTGCATTACCTAGTTGGGTTCCACAGGACCTACCTGTCCCGTTAGGTCCTAACTGTAGGGGTATGGCAGTATGGTTAGGGGAACATGATAGAAACCCCCCTATAACTGTTTCTTCTGATTCAGATTCTACAGGTCAGTCATACGAAACAAAACTATTTATACAAGATATATTGGAGTGGTTTCGATATGATTGGCTAAATACATCTGTGATAGAGCTATGGATAAGGTGAGATATTCTTTATACATCCATATACCTTGTGTATGATCTGGTGATCTGGTTTCTTATTTATTAATGCATGTGTAATTAATACATATTTTGCAGCTACTTAGACAACATGTGTAGATTTTGGATTCGAACATGTAGGGTTTTTGATTCCATCCTTGATTAGTCTAGTAGCTAAAGACCCTACATCAGTTCAACAATACTGCTGTGAGTCTTTTTCAAATTTTGTTGTAAAAAAGAAGACGGTGATAATGGCTCCATTCAATGTAGAGTAAGTTTACTTTGCTTATTATAATTTGGACTTAAGAAAATTACATTTTATTGTGGATTTTGAGTTATTAATTTTTAACTTTTTTTCCTCTAGGGGTAGGCATTGGGAGTTATTGGTTATTGCCCCCGAGACGTTCACTGTGTATTATCTAGATCCTAAGGGGGGTAAATTGAATACAAGATTTGGACACATAATGAAAATGGTAATATTTCGATGAGAAATATTTCATTTTTCATATCCGTTAACATATGTTATTACATTACTATTTAATTGCAATGTTCTGTGTTACATTAACATGTAGGGGTTTTAAGGAGTACAAAAAGGCTGGAGGAAAGGTCCCCACGAAAAAGAACCAGCCAATAATTTGGAAGAACGTGAAAGTAAGTTCCCGACTGTAATATATGTATATATTATTTATGTGAACAATTCTTAAATAGTTGTATTTTTTAATATTTTGTATGTTTGAATATATAGTGTGCTACACAAGACAATGGATGGGCATGTGGATACTATGTCATGCGATATATGCACATCATTATCAAACATGTCGTACTGGATATCGAATGTATTTCTCAGGTAT
The DNA here is from genome assembly GCA_963693085.1 of Alisma plantago-aquatica. NCBI lineage: Eukaryota > Viridiplantae > Streptophyta > Magnoliopsida > Alismatales > Alismataceae > Alisma > Alisma plantago-aquatica. Next base: position 802,199,434 of record OY856413.1, on the reverse strand, counting down.
TATATAGTCTCATTAGATAATATGATCGAAATATATCAATCTTATTTATAGCTCATTAATTATATATATACATCATTCTCTTTACAGGTGTTTAAAGCTGACCCCATTACAGGAAAGGACTTACCAAATGTTAAAGCTCCCTATACAATGGGAGAATTAAATGAAGTAAGAGAAGAATGGGAAACAACCATACAATTAGTGGGGGCTTTAAAATATAATTGGGATCCTGATAGCGAATAATGACTAAACAATGATACATTGTAAATGAATTTCTAAATTATAATATATGTGTGAATGTTTCTACATGTCTGGATGTTTCTACATGTGTCTGAGTTAAAATGAATGAAAGTGTTGGTTGCTATATGAATGTTTCTACATGTGTGAACGTGAATGAATGGAACTAGAGATTGCTAGCATGTGTGAATGTTTATAAATGTGTGAACATAAAATGGAACTACAGGTTGCATTGCTAAATGCATGTGCTACTTTTTTATTGTTAATTTTGCAGGTTTGCGGCCTGTTGTGGGCTGATATCAATGGATGTCGTAAAACCTGCAGTTCATAACTGAACTGAACATGTTTCTCATCCTGCGACCAGCCACAGCAGGTCTGTAGACTGATAGGAAAAAAAAAGCAATAGGCGTCGGTTATTTGTAAATAACCGACACATAATGATATAGTGTCGGTTTTCCTACAATAAACCGACGTCTATGTCCTTAACAGCACGGCCGTGCTGGACAGCATGGCCGTGGAGCGAAGATATATGGTGTCGGTTTTTTACTTATAACCGACACTGATAGTGCCCAAGATGGCGCCCTTTCTGTGGCGCGAAGGGTTTGGGCGTCAGTTTTCCTACAATAAACCGACATCTATTGCCTTAACACCACAGCCGTGCTAGACAGCACGGCCGTGAGGCGAAGATATATGGTGTCAGTTTTTTACTTATAACCGACACTGATAGTGCCCAAGATGGCACCCTTTCTGTGGCGCGAAGGGTTTGGGTGTCGGTGTCTTATCTAATAACTGACGCCTATAGTCCCATGATGGCGCGTTTTCGGTGGCGTGCGAAGAGTTTGGGCGTCGGTTTTGGAACCGACGCCTAATGAGTAAGCTTTTAGTGTCGCCCACATAGGTTTCGCTTAGAAACCGACACTAAAGGCTTTAAATAACATACACTAAAGGTAGGTTCTGTAGTAGTGTATACGACACTTGACACGAATTTACCGTGCATAAAACGCAAGTGCACGCGCCAAAGTAATATAGGCCTTTGTGAGGCCCGAGTCAAACTCTGGGAATGGATTTTCGGTAGACTACTACTAACTATTCGTGATCAGCTAGTCCGATTAAAAAGGTTTAAGAGTTGATTGAAAAAGAAAAGAAAAATAAAAGAAAGCAAAACAATCGATTAAATGGTTGGTTTAATCAATTAAAGATGGAATCTTAAGGATTGTGGTTTCACCGCAGGTTCTTGTTATACTCATTCCTACACAATTATCCTAATTCATCTCCTATTCCGGGTAGTGGCATGTAGTTAGAATTGTTCGCTGTCGCGATACAATTCACTACTAAATCTAGGTCGGTTCCACAGTAGTAGTAACCTATACCCTAAATTAGGTGCATGAAGATCAGACTCTGGGTTTCCACCATTAACTGTACATCACCTTGTTTAAAGGATTTATTAGTTAATGTGATATTCATCTCTTTTCAACCGATAATTCTTCTTTCAAAGTAATTGAAGGTATTAAATTATCATTAGGGTGATCAATCATAATGATATAATTGAGAAAACAACATCATACCATGAATTTTAGAGACAAATTAGGATAACTATGTCAAAACTGTCATACAATGATTACCCAAGCTACTCCCGGTCCTAATGATAAAGGGGATTAGCCCCGCATGTTCATCTCAATGAAAGACATAACGAGAGAAAGGGAAAACATATGGAAAACGCGAATATATGTGATGTAAACCCCTGAACGGAGGAGATCCGGGAGTTCCTTGGCGCAGGTTAAATGTTCTACAACCTTCCAGCGGTAAAAAACGTCTTCTCCGGCTCTCGGAATGATCGAGGTGTGGCTCGGGGATTCATTCTTCTCTCTTTCTCCTATTTGAGGCTTGTCTGACGGCTAATGGCGTGACGGATTGCTTAGGGCCGCCTTAATTAGGTATATGCACCACTTTAGATTGCCCAAAAATCACCACCGTCCAATTAAACACGATCTTTAGCAAAACCTGATCTGACGGTGTCGATACCATCGACGCGGGTCAATGGTATCGACCTGCATAACACACTGGCGCTTGCGCGATTCTTTGGGTTTCTCTCTGATGTTGCCTCGATACCATCGACTGTGTGTCGATGGTATCCACGCCTTAAGTGTCACTTTTCTATAGAAAATGACACTGAAGCTACCTCTACTCAGATGAAGTCGATAGCATCGACTCTTGGTTGATAGTATCGACCTCTGGAAATCTGGCTCGTTAACGCTCGCTCGATACCATCGATAATCCCATCGATGGTATTGACTTCTAGTTGCTCTTCTCTGGAAATGCGCTATAACTAGGTTGATGGTATCGACCATCCGTCGATGGTATCTACGTATTCAGATATCCAAATTTCCTAAAATGAAGAGAAGAACACCAATCAAATCCAACAAATATGATCTTTTATACAAAATAAGATTAAACAAGGTAAATTTAATACAAAATGAGATTATACACTAAAGGTAGTGAATCATGTGATATTAATCACAAATATGATCAAAATACACATAAAACATATGCAAAACCAATCTATAAAAGTGACTCAAAATCCCTGCATCAAACTCCCCTAAGCTTGAACATTGCTCATCCTCGAGCACAAAACTGTATAATAGAATTGTGAGAGTCAACTAAAGAACATATTAGCATAAAAGATAGCTCAATATGACTCCCACCTATCATGCACATGTCGGCCCTCACTGACCATAGAACAATAACTACCCTAAAGGTGACAATGATCGTCCATAATAAATGTCCACCCCAAGATCATCAAACACTACCAAATAAAGTAGTTGATATAATGAATTCCTCTGGTTCAGACTTAGTGCATCTTGTGATCTCCTATCTACGTTGCTCAAGTCCTAACTACCATCTAAATGGAAGCAATGTTGGCTAAATGGACATCTATAAATCCCTTTATTTTGATTATGACAAACATTTCATTCTTATTAATCTAACGTGCTACTTGAGTGTGCAGGATGACAAAGCAACAAGGGAAAATCTACAAGCTTACATATTTATATTTTCATGCAATGTAATCACTGTTGTAAAAACTTGTACAAAAATATAATGTACAAGTACTTAGAATTGCATGTAAATCAAGCGTTAGATTCTCCCTAGCTAAACACCACAGTTAGACAAGTCATCCCACTCAAATAGGATTACTTATGCACACTTACACACATAATTAGTGCCTAAATTGAAACCTTGAAATAGGATCAATCTCGGTCGACAAACTCCTCGACCGAGACACTCTCGGTCGACAATCTTCTCGACCGAGAAAGATCCAAAGTAGCCGTTAGACACAACAGACAAGTTAGTTGGCAGTTGATGAAAGACGTTGCAAATCACTTGTTCCAGAGAGCCTTTCGGTCGACAAAAGTTCGACCGAGTAGGTGTCTCGGTCGACCATTTGTCGACCGAGATGGTCTCTGACAGCAACTGCAGAATTAATTAATTAGCCGTTGTTAAAGCAACAACTTTGTACCTAACGGCTAGTTAAGCACTTAGAAACCCCTAGAAGTTGTCTAGAACGTCCTTAAGCATCCTGAGGCCATTCCTATAAATAGGACAAGCCATAGGACACTCAAACTTACTTGTTTACACTTGCTACACTTGAGAAACCTTTGAGTATACTTTGTGCAATCTGTTTGTGAGCAATTTGAGCATTGTGACAATTGGCTATTTCATTCCTTAGCTCATAATTCGTGTCCTATAGGCTAGTATCTGCTACCCACTGCAATCACAAGTTCACATACTTGGTTAGGAGATCTATACGCTTGATCTAGGCAAATCAAGCCTTGGGCTATAAAGGATAAGTTGTAATTTCTATTTTCTTTCTTGTTCCCTATTATTGTTTGTACTCTCCTTGCTACTCCTAGGTTGGAGGTTGCGGATTGGAGAGGGTGAAGATCTTCTTGGAGAAGAAGGAGACTTTGAGCTACTTCAGAAGGCTGGTGCAACGGGAGGTTACTTCTAGAGAGGAAGGCTACTTCAAGGGGGAGCTTGGAGTTACTTCATCGAAGGCTACCTCAAAGTTGGTGCACCTACTTCAGGGTGAAGGCTGTTCAAAGGGTGTAAGGAAAAGTATTGTATTTTGTATAAATCCTCGAGAGGTAATAAAATAAATACTTTCAAATCCCGGTTGGGTAAGCAACCGGGTAGTGGACTGACAACTATAGTATTTGCTATAGTTGGAACCACTCTAAACACCTGTCTCTTTCTTCTAATTTCAATTGTGGTTGTTTGAATTCAATAAATTGTTAAAATAATTCAAAAACTCTATTCACCCCCCCTCTAGTAGTTTTTCAATTGGTATCAGAGCAGGCTTCAAGGAACCCTAACAAGGTCTTGAAGAATGGAGGGTTGTGGTGATTACAACTACAACAAAAGGTGCTTCTTGGACAAAGCTACAACATACTGTAATTGGTGCTTAGGTACAAGCCACCCAACAACTGGATGCCCATGGAGATCTAAGAAGGAAGATGAGAACAGATATTGTCTCATTGCTAAAACTAGCGAGGAAGAAGAAGAAGAGGTAAGTCTTTTTGATTTATCAAAAGAAGAACTAGTTGCTAGCCTTGAAGAAACACATATAAAATATGTTGAATGCAAGAAGAAATTAAAGAAGTCAAATAAAGCAAATGATGAATTACATGCTAAACTTCTTTCTATTACATCCGAAAACGAAGATCTTAAAAAGATCATTAAAGATCATGATATTAATATAAAATCTATAGAGGCAAATTGTAATCTACTTTCTTTAGAGAAAAATAATTTGCAAAGACAAGGGAATGATCTTCAAAAACAACCTATTTTGTGCAACCATCTAGATTATGATTCTATTGTCAAAGAAAGAAATTTATTGTCATCTAATCTAGATCAAGCGAAACTAGATATTAAGAAGAGAATGGAAGAGATTGCCAAGTTACAACAAAAAGTCAGTAATTTAAATAATAATGGCATTCTTGATCAAATCTTAGATAATTCCTATCATCAAATTGGGAGAAGAGGACTAGGTTATAAGCCTAAAGGGAAGTCCTATCAACCTAGTTGGAAAAAGTCACAAACCCATCAATCTATATATGTACCTAAAGGAACAAATACATTTTTACCAAAGAACAACCTAGAACAAAACCATAGAAAACGACTTGAGGTTGATTCTATATGTTGCCATTATTGCTCACGTCTTGGACATTACTCTTTTTCATGTCCTTATAAGAGAAAAGATGTCGAGTTAGTTTGGGTTCCAAAACCTCCAAACTAAATGAACAAAATCAAGTTGAGATATGACCAAAGACATTAGTTGCATATTTCTATGTCTATCTCAACTCAACATAATGAGATTACAAATGTAAATGAAATTAATATTAGTTTATTCCCTAGATGATTTAAAGTTTAAACTGAAATCATGCTTAGTCAAATGAAAAGAAAATTCCTATTTTCACATGATTGTTCGTAAAAGTATTTTCTGGTCTATTCATATACTAATCATGTAATGGAATTATCATTGTATGCTGTTATTATCATTATACCATGCTTTCATCATTGGGTGCGCATAGATAATGAAAATTGTATGCATGGATCCATGAAAATATATAGGCAAGCAAAATGATTTATTAGTTATATGTTATTGCTTGCAACACATAAAGATAAAAATCCATAAATTAGTATCTTTGAAGATTTGAGATAATTAATTGTACCTTCAATTAAGAATCTTAAGTATTATGATTCAGCTTGACATTTAATTAAATGCAGATATTATACTCAACATATTCAATCTGAAAATCTGCAAAATTAGCCTCTTGGTCAAAATAAAATTTGACCAAGGGGCGCTATGGTCGTAGTCAAATTCGACCTAAAATAAGTTTGACATAATAACGATTTGGATATCCTTTTATGATTAAAAGAAGAATTAATTTATGATCACAAGTTGTCCCAATATTGTCAATAATAAACACAATATTACTCCCTTAGAAAATCTATATATGTGCTCTACAAAAATAGTCTATCAATTACATTAAAAATCAGCTTCAAATTCGTACTCAGTAAGTCTGTCGGTCGACAAACTCTTCGACCGAAAACCTTTCGGTCAGCCCCTCTCTCTCGACCGACAGAATCTAGACAGATTTAGTATCGGACACACTTTCGGTCGACAAATGTTCGACCGAGACAATGTCGGTCGACAATTGTTCGAACGAGAAATAGGCGTTGGATATGACCGTTGTAAACCGACCGTTATGACCGTTTATGACCGTTATATGACCGTTGGGGAGCCAAGTGGCGCGTCTGCAACATGACCGTTGCGGACGCTCAGTCGACGAATCGTCGACCGACCAGGTCGCTGGATTGTTATAAAAGGAACCAAAGACGGGTCACTTCCTCACACTTGCATACTCTTGCTTCCATAGGCTCTCTCTAGTGCATTTTTGTGCAACTCTTTAGCATCCTCATCCCCAAGCCTTTCTTGCTTCTTCTCCACCTTCAAGCAACACAATGGCCTCATCATCTGCTCGTGTGAAGAAGAAGGTCGTCAGCAGGAAAGGAAGGGAAGCTCGGGAAGCTACTCCACCACTGACGATCATCAACGACATTGCCTTCGTCGATGGAGATGTTGGTGATCGATATCTACGGCTTTCCTCCAAAGCTTCTCTCCCACGACGACCAGTTGAAGTTATGGACTTCATCAGCATCGTCGACTTGGAGGACCTTTTCGAAGTACAAAAGTTAAAAGAATTCATCAACCCTTCTTTTCCTTCCTATTCAATCAAGGTAGTGAATGAATTCTATGCAAACCTCATTTCCCACTCTGAAAATGAAACCATCTTCTTCTATACTATGGTCAATGGGCATAGCTTCCGATTTACTGAAGGGGACATTCTTAACATGCTAAACATTGACATAGATGAATATCAAGACACCCTTGACCTTACTTCTGGAAACCCCCTTAACCAATTTCTCCAAGATGACCATACCATTAGTCTTAGTGACATCAAAAGGACCATTTTTAAATCCAATACAACCTGTCACGAAGATAGAGGCACATATTATGCTATAAATCTTAAAACAGCAGCTAGGATTGTAAACCTTATTGTTTCAACAAACATACATCCTAGAGCCAATAAGTCTGAAGTTCCTGTTTTTCGTATGTGTCTAATATATGCCATTATCCAACGTATTCCCACAAATTTTATCCGCATCATTCTTAAAAACATGCTTGAGTTTTCTGGCAATCCTCCATATGCCGATTTTGTATGCCAAATTACTCAACATTTCCTTAAAACCCCACTTGAGGATATGGGATATACATGGGAGCGTAGACCACAAAAAATAAGTAAGAATACAGTAGAAAAAATGGGAATTGATTTTGGTCATAAAAGGGCTAGAGTTGAAGGAGAAACATCTCATCAAGACATACCACCACCCCCTCCTTCTACTAACATATCACATGAACCCATTCAAAACACTCTTACTTATATTGTTGGCTCCCAATATCACCTGAGCAAACAACTAGACTATAACCATCATGCCATGACTTATATAAACCAAAAAATGCAAACCCTTTCACCAAATCAACCTGATGAATATCCGCATTCTTTAAATCCTGGCATGCTCAATCCATATAATCCTTCGTACAACTATTATCAAACTCCACCTCCACCATCTGTGGATCTTACGCACACTCAGTTTTCATCCATGCAACTGCAAGATATTGCCGCTCATTTCCGATTTGACCGAGTTCCTACATTCTTGGAAGCATATGCTTTAACGAAGACAGGTGCTCTAGATTGGCAAACCTTGGTCCAGTATTATGGAACTGAGCCTTTTCTTGGGAAAGACCCTGACATTGATGTAATTCTTAAGTCTTTCCAGTAAGTGTTGGAGTTATTGTAATGATATCTTTTGAATAATTGTAATGGGTCATCTCTATATGATGTGTCTATCTTTCTATGCTTGTAATGCATGCTTTTAATGAAATTGGCCATCTTTACTTGATTCCAATGGATATTTTTATAAAGAGCATGTGAGACATCTTCATAATATGGACTATAAGATCATCATTGTAGAAGCATACAAAATAAGGGGAGTAATAAATAAAAAAATGCAACCTTTAAAATTGTGGCAAAATTGACAAAAATCTATGACACAATTACTTAAAACAGTTATGAAACAAATCCAGACACCTTCTCGGTCAAGAAACTGTTCGACAAAGAACACTATCGGTCGAAAGATCGTCGACCGAGCAGGTTCCTGTTGTCAAGTCTGCAATAAAACTGAATATATTTGCAAATCAATCATGTTTCCCTTCATCATGTTGAAGATAAAATTGACTAATACTTTACAAAACTGCTTCCACTAGATCAATTTAACAAAATTAGGAAGAAATTGCTCATCACTCCTTTGGAAGATGTTTTCTTTGATATTTGTGCTACTTAAACAAAAAACTCTTGTTTACATTTTTGGCTTTTAAATGGACATCTTTTTCATTAGATTTGATGGGATATCTAATTAAGGGGGAGTTTTTATTCTTAACGGTTATCTTTTTGAAATGACAAAGGGTGAGAGATAAATATAAAACAAAAATTTAGTAATTATGTAAAACTCAATGAGCTTCTAAATAAACTCTTGGCTTTACATTGAAAGTTGCTATATTCCCAAATGATCTGGATTTCATGTTCCATAATTCATGGGGAATAATAAGCACACATTTTATACACAAGAGAAAAAGCTACAAAAGGTAATCTAAAGGTATGAAACTCATATATTTTATATTTCCTTTATTTATATTTTGGAAATGTTTGTCATCTTCAAAAAGGGGGAGATTGTTGGCTAAATGGACATCTATAAATCCCTTTGTTTTGATTATGACAAACATTTCATTCTTATTAATCTAACGTGCTACTTGAGTGTGCAGGATGACAAAGCAACAAGGGAAAATCTACAAGCTTACATATTTATATTTTCATGCAATGTAATCACTGTTGTAAAAACTTGTACAAAAATATAATGTACAAGTACTTAGAATTGCATGTAAATCAAGCGTTAGATTCTCCCTAGCTAAACACCACAGTTAGACAAGTCATCCCACTCAAATATGATTACTTATGCACACTTACACACATAATTAGTGCCTAAATTGAAACCTTGAAACAGGATCAATCTCGGTCGACAAACTCCTCGACCGAGACACTCTCGGTCGACAATCTTCTCGACCGAGAAAGATCCAAAGTAGTCGTTAGACACAACAGACAAGTTAGTTGGCAGTTGATGAAAGACGTTGCAAATCACTTGTTCCAGAGAGCCTGTCGGTCGACAAAAGTTTGACCGAGTAGGTGTCTCGGTCGACCATTTGTCGACCGAGATGGTCTCTGACAACAACTGCAGAATTAATTAATTAGTCGTTGTTAAAGCAACAACTTTGTACCTAACGGCTAGTTAAGCACTTAGAAACCCCTAGAAGTTGTCTAGAACGTCCTTAAGCATCCTTAGGCCATTCCTATAAATAGGACAAGCCATAGGACACTCAAACTTACTTGTTTACACTTGCTACACTTGAGAAACCTTTGAGTATACTTTGTGCAATCTGTTTGTGAGCAATTTGAGCATTGTGACAATTGGCTATTTCATTCCTTAGCTCATAATTCGTGTCCTATAGGCTAGTATCTCCTACCCACTGCAATCACAAGTTCACATACTTGGTTAGGAGATCTATACGCTTGATCTAGGCAAATCAAGCCTTGGGCTATAAAGGATAAGTTGTAATTTCTATTTTCTTTCTTGTTCCCTATTATTGTTTGTACTCTCCTTGCGACTCCTAGGTTGGAGGTTGCGGATTGGAGAGGGTGAAGATCTTCTTGGCGAAGAAGGAGACTTTGAGCTACTTCAGAAGGCTGGTGCAACGGGAGGTTACTTCTAGAGAGGAAGGCTACTTCAAGGGGGAGCTTGGAGTTAATTCATAGAAGGCTACCTCAAAGTTGGTGCACCTACTTCAGGGTGAAGGCTGTTCAAAGGGTGTAAGGGAAAGTATTGTATTTTGTATAAATCCTCGAGAGGTAATAAAATAAATACTTTCAAATCCCGGTTGGGTAAGCAACCGGGTAGTGGACTGACAACTATAGTATTTGCTATAGTTGGAACCACTCTAAACACCTGTCTCTTTCTTCTAATTTCAATTGTGGTTGTTTGAATTCAATAAATTGTTAAAATAATTCAAAAACTCTATTCACCCCCCCTCTAGTAGTTTTTCAAGAAAATCTCCTGATATACAATAATGAGGAGATAATCATGAGTGGCCTACCATTTTGAGCAACATGTAGATGAAATGGGCGACTGTGGAAGAAAGAGAAGCACCAAATATTTTTATCATGCAAAATCAACAAAATGACCTAAATGATGCATATGCGTATGAAAATGACCTAATGCATAAATTTTAGGTAGAATGGTGAATGCACTATCATTCCATCTAAAGATGATATGGAAAAGGATAATATATTACTCAAAGAAGAAAGAAAAGTGTCAACTCCAAAAAGAGCAGAGCCACAAAAAGCACCCAACCCTATACACAAGGGTTAAACTACAAAATCCCAGTAACGCCTAATCTGAGGGGTTATGTTAGCGTGTAGGGGAGGTTTGGCTCTTACAAGCCTAGAAATCGCCTTCTGTAAACTATCAAAAAGGTGTAGGTAATCCATGTCAGGCTTCCCATGGATTATGCTGTTCCACTCCTGCCAAATATTGTGGCATAGAACTGTAAGGCAAATGCCACCGAACCGGGCAACCATTTTCTCCATGGTCCAAGTCATTGCCTCCAGTAGATGAATTGGAGGGGAGTGGCCCCATCCGTTCTTTAGGCATAACCGTTCCCACATGTAACGGAAAACTGTACACTCAAAGAACAGGTGGGTATGGGACTCCTCATCCTTTCCACAAAGCGGGCAAATGATCTCCGTATTAAGCCCTCAACAAGACATTCTATCTCTTGTAGGTAATTTTCCCAACATCGCTCTGTAGGTTAGGGTACTCCACTTTGGAACGAAGCCCCTACCCCACAGAAGCAAATGCCAAGGGACATAGTTGCCTACCATCATCTTCCAAGGGTACACATGGGGATCCACAAGGGTCCAGATCCCATCACTATCACAATTATACATGAGTCTAACCTCATCACACCCCGTGTTCATATGTTTCCACACGTAGGAGTCATACAAACTGGTGTTGTTACACCCCCCGAGTGACCCATTATATCTCTCTCTCATCTAGGTAGCCCAAACACCAATGGGATGCCTAAGGAACTGATCAACTCTCTTGAGGTTGGACTGCCTGTGGGTCTCCACCATGTCTTGAATCCCAAGACCACCGAAGTGAAGAGGTTTGGCAATGGTATCCCAAGCAACACCATGGCCCTTGCCACCCCATAAGAAAGACGTCGTCAGACATCTAATGCTCAACATCATCTGAGTAGGTAAGGTTCACATGTCGCACCAGAACCGCCCCATGCCCTGAATAACCGATCTGATTAGTACAAGGCGGCCTACAAAAGAGATCCGAAGGCCAGCCCACTATCAATTTTTCCCCTGATCTTGTCTAGGCACATGTTGTAATCTCCAGAGAACCTTCTCCCACCCGATAGAGGAATGCCAAGGTATCTGGTGGGAAAACATCCTCTCCTGATCCCAAAAGCACTTCTGAGCCTGCCCCTTCTCATATCACAGGATTTAGACAAAAAAATCCTTGCACATTACTCATGTATAAACCTGTGAGCTTCCCAAATTTCACCATAACCTTCTTGAACTCCAAAAGTTTTTTATCATGACCCATGGAGAACAAGATAACGTCATCGTCAAAGATGAGGTGGGACAACACCTTTGTACCCTTGATCTTGAAAGGCTTGATCTTGTTGTGATCCTCCGCATTCTTAATCAGTGTAGTAAGGCTCTCCATGACTAAGGTAAAGAGGAGGGGAGAGAGGGGGTCACCCTGTCGTAGTTCATTCTTTGTTGTGAACATACCCACAGGGGCCCCATTTACAAGAATGGAGAAGGAGGTGGTTTGAACACAATGTTGCATCAAGGTTATCCATTGTTCACAAAAACCCATAGATCTCATGATCTTACAAAGTATGTCCTAGTTGATGAAATCATAAGCTTTGGTTATGTCGAGTTTCACACAAGCTTTCCTAGAACTATTTTTGACTTTGAAGTAAGTGAGAAACTCCAAGGCAAGCAACACACAATCAGAAATGCTTCTCCCTTTTATGAAGGTTGTTTGGTTTTGTGAGATGATATCAGGGAGGTACATCTTGAGCCTATTAGCTAAGATCTTAGAACATATCTTGTAAAATGTCGAGCAGTAGGATATCGGTCTAAAATCTGTCATATTGTTGGAAGGTATGTTTTTAGGGATGAGTTTGATGAAAGCATGATTGACCTCCCTCACTATTCTCCCCCCCACCATAAACCATCTCACTACTTTGCATACATCATCTTTGATAATCGGCCAGCTAGTCTGAAAGAATTTCCTGTTGAAGTCATCTGGGCTGGGGGCCTTATTAGCCCCTATGGAGAAAGCAGCCTGCTTCACCTCTTCCTCTATTACCTATTTACAAAGGTTGAAGTTCATAACCTCATTCAGTCTCCTCACAGGGAGAGGCACATTACAAGGTTGCATACCAAGTTGGTTACACAGATTATGGAAGTATTGTACAACCTCCTCACCCACTAGTTTCCTCCCCTCCACAATAGATCCATCCTCCTTGACTAGGGAAAAATATCATCTTTGAGTGCCCTCTTCTTCACAGTTGAATGATAGATCTTTGTGTTCCGGTCCCCATCTTTAAGCCATGCTATTCTACTTCTGTGCCAGTAGAAACATTCCTTAACTTTCTCAAGGTTGACAACCTTTTTCTCCATGTCTCTTTCATTGTTTATCGCTTCGGTGCAGAGAGGATTGATGCGTACATGCAAGGCAGCTTGCTCATAATCTTTCCTAGCAATAGACAATAAATTATTAATGTTGACTTTGTCCTTGGCCCATTCCCTAAGACATCACTTGGTATTATTCAGCTTCTTACAAACTACATATAGAGGGTTACCATCTATACGTACATTCCATCCTTTGTCAACTACCTCCTTGAAACCCGGCCAAGAAGTCCATAAATTGAGGAATCTGAACGGTTTGGGGACGAAATTCTAATCTTTTAGATTGAGCTGCATCCAAGCGTGGTCACTGAAGGGATGTGAACCAAGATTAATGAAGGAGTTGGGAAAGATGTCCGCCCAAGCTTCATTTACGAGACCTCTGTCCAGCTTGCAAGCAATGTGTCTGCGAATTCCTTGCTTATTGGACCAAGTCACATGCCCACCACTCATATTCAGTTCCGTGAGCACAACGTCATCAATCACCTGGTTAAAGTTCTCCATAACAAACTCGGGCACCTATTTTCCTCCTTTTTTCTCACCAGCCATTCTCACTATGTTGAAATCCCCGACAACCAGCCAGGGGACCTGTTGTTGCGCCGCCTATTTGATGCTCTCCCAGAGCAGGGATCTGTCTCTTTCCAGATGTTCCTCGTACACCACAGATATAATATAGGAGAAGCCACCTTTGTTATAGCAGCTAGTAGTAAAGCATTATTCCTTCTCATCGATAGGAGCCACACTCCAGCAGGATGGGTTCCATCCGATACAGATTCTACCCAAATCTACTTGATCATGGTTGGACAAGTATTCCCATCCAGTAGGGAATAATATGCCCACCCTCTCCTTCACATCCCTCCTTATTTTTGTCTCAAAAAAAAACACAGATTAACACCAAGATCACTGATGATTGCTTTGAACTTCTTTTGGCTTTGAGGAAGGGAGGTGCCCCTCACATTCCAAGTAAAGATAGACATAGCTATCTGGTGAAGGACCCTCTCCCTCTGCCGGAGCGGGTCTGGCTGCTGCATCCTCCTCTGCCATTACCAATGGTGCTACGTGTGCGTCGCGGGCTGAGGTTGGACTCTGGATCACCCGAGATCTCTCCATCTCCACTATCATTGTTGTTGAGCACAACAAATCTATTGGCTGTACCAACTTGCTCACCACCTCCTTGGTTGAGCCGTTACTCATTTATTAATGGTGCCGGTGGAGGCTGGGTACCCACCATTGACCAGGTTCCAGAGTCCAACTCCATCCCCCTTTGACTTATGCTTCCATCTCCCACAACAACCACAGGGTTAACCACCCTGGTATTCTCCGCAGTGGTTATTGTATTGTTCGTGGGAACATTTTACAGCGGCACCACCACCGTAGGCATTCCTCCATTTGAAGGTGAGATGGAATGACTACTAAAACTACATTATGTGCTTATTCCTCTTTTCTTTATGTATACATGCACGTGAAACAAGTTCCTTTCTCCCTCTTCTTTTATCTTTTTTTTGAAGCCCTCATTTTTCAATTGACTAGAAGAACATTCACAATATTTTTTTTCGAGCTTATTTCCACTTAGCTAACATCATTGATGCCTTACAAATTACTTTTCAGAGGGAATATAACAATTTTCCTACTTTTCTTATTTTTCAGAAGAAATAAGGCACACAATGTGATAGAGTGAGTTTTCCAGATATATATATATATATATATATATATATATATATATATATTTCTCTTATAATTTTGATCATTCCAATTATGCCCTCAATCATCTCTCTCACTAAATTGCTTAAATGGATTATCAATTTCACTTAAGACCATCCATAATATTACATAAAGTCAATAATACAAGCATTATGACATTTAGTCAATTGACATAGTCAACAATCAAATTTTGACTCCAATTTTGTAGCTTAGCTACCTAATGACATCATTAAGCTACTCCAAAAGTTTAATTACAATTGGGTCAACCAAATGGGATATATGGCCAATTGGAATTAGGTACACATTCCATTCATTGTGGACAAAGGACCTAAGTTTTGATTTTATTTTACTAAATAAATGTCAGACGACCATTTAAGATTGCTTGGGCACGGTCCACTCACTGGGATTTGACCCCAGCCGTCTGATTGGATGGACACTGATCTTCTCAGGAATCCAAGGGACGAGGACCCCGTATCCTACCTTGCGCCTTCTTCGACTTCAACCACCAATAGAGCGTCGACTCCAACAACCACCTTGTACACCTAACTCCCACAACGCTCGCGTGAGATTTTGGGAGGAGAGACTCCTCTCGTCGAGATGAAGTCAACAACCCCTCGCTCGATGTCCCTCGTGCTCGGAACATAGAGAACAACCTACACCCTCTCCTCACCTCTCACTGGCGGCGGCAACCAACTTTAGGGCTTCCTCTTCCAACGCCCCCATGCCTATTTAAGTATCTCGCTAGCACTGCCTACCCTCCTTTGATCGTTTAGAAACCTCAATTGCACCGAGGGTCACCCCTTACTCCCCGACCTCAAGAACCCCCCATCTCACCTGACCTTGACTTCCCCCTCCCTCCAGTGGCACTCTCCTTTCAATCGAACACAACCACACCATCAAGGGACCTCGGCGGGACGATCAACACCTTCGGCTAGAGCCGCGAAGGTCCAGAGGCCTGGGTCGACTAGCTGTCATAGTTGTGCTCTAAGAGCTTCACCGTCGGCAAGGTTGGATCCATCTTGAAACTGTGGGAAGATCGCAAATCCATCAGTAGACCTTCACGGAGCTCTTAACTCCCTTAATTCAACCCGAGGGCAGGTAAACCTCATCTTCACTCCTTGATCCATTTTCAGCCTATTTTGATTGAAAAATGATGCCCATAACACCATTGCCAATGAGCTCAACCTCCTCACAACCTCCATGAGATCGTGAACTCAATGCAACTGCCAACGTAACCCAACTCTCCCTAGAAACCACCTCTGATGGAATCGACTCTCCCCTGTTCCCTCGTTGCAGCCATGGCGCGAGATGGGAACATTCAGATGAGTGTTTTTACCACTCACCCTTACCTGAGCATGGGCTGAACGAGAGGAGTCAAGGGTATTCCTCACTGTTGACCACCACCCGACCCTCTTCGGTTGAGCGCCTACTCATGTTTCAGTGGGAGGGTCTGATTGGTTGGATCCCTCGCATGATCCGCGGGGCAGAGCTCACATTTTCTTTTTTTTTATTTTTCATTTAATTCCTTATAAATTACTTGATTGGTCAGAGCTTATGAAAACCCCAGAAAATGATAGTATTATCAGAAAATATCGAAGCAATATACCATTTTCATCAAAAAAATTGAAGCTATCTAAATCAAATATAAATATGACCTGGATCTGAGCCCTTTTCAAAAAGTATGGCCTACAATCACTAATAATTTTTTAATGTATATTTGTTTAATAAAAGTCACCCCCATGATTAGATCTGACATATAGGCATCTTAAACTTAGATTGGGGTCCCTAATCATCATGATATTTGAAACCCTAATCTATGAAGGATATCATATGCAATAGTTGAGAAAAACCCTAATTTCTAGTTTTTCTCACCTTATTATGAATACTATATACAATTTAGGTAAAACCCTAATAACTTAAATGTCCTTGATAACCTTGACGACCCTAACCTTAGAACCCAACTCTGAATCATAAGTATCCTAAAGTGATATCCCAAATAACCTAAACCCTAATAATAATCCCTAATGTGGATTGATGAGAACCCATGGTGACTTTAAGGTTTTGTTATATTTCATGGTGATCTACTATCTTTCTCATAATCTAGGACTTGGGGAATCTAGATCTGAAAATTAATGGTACGTGGATAGAATTATTTGACTAGATTTGTTGGATGTTGAATATATGTACTTGCTTGCTTGAATTTGAAATACATTGTTGGATGTAGATGTATGTATATTGACAATCTCTGCTTTGAACAACCAAGAATATAAATGAACAAGAACATGAAATGTAGTTACTAGTGGTGTTCATTAATCTCCCTAATAGAGAGGGAAAGTATTAATGTTGACTAGCACCTCCCTAATGGTACAAGGTATGTAGGGAGATCCCTAATGGTACAAGGTACGCAGGGATAGGGCCCAATATATATGTTTGTGCTATGTCCACCATAGTAATGCATATTCATTCTAAATGAGGCTAATAACTTGGGATTACCTGATTTTTTGCCTTTAAATAACATTTTCATTCTCTTTCTCCAATTTTGAGTATTTTATATACCAACATAGTATCGCTTTAAATTCCACGTACCTACTTTGTTGATGTTTTTGTTTCTCATATTTTCTAGGTACAAACAACATATGAAGCATTTAGAAGTACGAAAAGCCACTAAATAATGAGCTTGGAGGATATTAGATAGATCTCCACTTCTCCCCTTATTCATATCTATTAGATAGTTTTTATACTTCTAGATGATGTAGTCGGATATTATAAATCCTATGTAATAATCATATTTTCTTTCTCATAGATGTATCCTTCTTCCTTCTAAATTATTGGTTTGTATGACTTTATCTATTATCAACGAATGAAGTATTGTGTGACTGTCTAATGATGATTTGAACATGATCTTGGCTTATCTCTGATTTTAGTTCACTATCTTGATTTCTTATATTTTCCCTTTTGACATTTATAGATATGAGTGCATGCATATCTGTGTATGTCACTAAGGAAAGTATATAGAAATTGGGGTCATCACAGTTGGTATCAGAGCTAAGTTCACACATCATAGTCACCTGACATTCATTCACCCTATTATGAGTCTAGGGTAGTCCTTGATTAGGGATGTGAAGGGTTGAGGTGAGTAGGATAGAATCTGCTTAAGGTCTGGCTAATGTCTCCGAGCCACTTTGCTTGGAAATCACGAGGCTACCTATAAGGTAGTGTAAGACTACCTAGCCGATAAACTAAATGTCCCCTACTTCTTGGGCATACCTTAATTAGGATCCTTCTCATCTATAGAAATTCCCTCTCATCTTTTCTCTAAGAATATTTTCCCTCTTATCTCAATTTTTTTTTGAAAATCCCCCCCTTACCCTTTTGATATCAGGTTAGGAAAAAGCCTCTCTATTTAGAAAGTCTTAAGGACCGACTGATAAGGATTTTAGGATATCCTCCACAAATCATAACATTAAGCACATTGATAATTGATAAAGGAAAAAAATGAAATATCATATGATAATAATAATGATAATGACAAATATAATTTTTGAGTAATAAATCTAATATGTCCTAATTAATTTCAGGATGCCTCCTAAGACTCGCAACTCAAAGGCCTCAGAGGAATCATCCTCTAAGAAGAGAAAATGGCATGAAACCTCTGAAGTACCTGATCCTGATGATGTGGCCAAGGAAAGGTGGGAGGAACATAAGAAAATCCTTCTAGATTTTATTGAAACCCTCACCACAAAAGGAACCCCTGAACCTAGCTCCTCTAGAAGGAAAGAAGTGATAGTGATAAACTTTATTAAGCTTAACCGTGATTCCTTTTGGGGGGAAGATCAACCTGAGGTCATGGACAAGGCTGAGGCCTGGATTCTATCCATAGAAAATGGTTTTCGTATCCTAGAAGTACCCAATGAGAAGTCAAGTTCGCCACCCACATGCTCAAGGAAGGGGAAACAATCTGGTGGGAGAACTATGGCGGAAATAGGGGAGTGAAAATAGATAGCATGGGGTGGGAATCCTTCAAAACCCTCTTCACTAATCGTTTTATGCCCATAGCCGAGAGGAAGAGGAAGGAGAAGATGTACATGGAGTTAAGGAACGGTAGTCTTTCAGTAGTTGATTACACCCAGAAGTTTAGGCTTCTGGAGCGTTATGCACCCATCAGGACTAAAGACCGCATGACTGAGCACTATGTTGACTGCCTTTTTGCCCACCTAAAAACCTAGTCATAGCCTCTCATCCCAGAAGCATAGATGAAGCCCTATACATGGCCCTCAAGCAGGAGAGGGAGAATGACATGCATAAACCTCCCAGCATGGGGTACTTAGGGTTAACCACGACTGAAGAGGATAAGTCTAGGAAGTTCGATCATGGCCATAACAATAAGGGATCAGGGAAATGAGGAGGTTCAGGAAAGGGAGGACAGAAAAGCCACCAGAACCAACCAAGGATGAATCATCCCAAGTGCAAGACTTATGGGCATTTCCATGGTGGGGTATGCTGCCACACCAAGCCAGTCTTCTATAACTGTAAAAAGGAGGGTCATTTTGTCGCCAAGTTCCCCACTCCCTCCATCTTTGGCAATCCTACGGCAGGTGCTTCGCAGCCTTAGGGACATCACAATGTTAGGGTATTTGCAGTAAATGCAGAAGAGGCCAAGGCAAATCCAAACTAGCTCTGTGAAGGTAACCTAATTTCTTTATAATTCAATATCTTGTTCAAGCCTGCAATTATTCATAATTTTATTACCTTGTATAGGCACTGTATTATTAAATGGTCATCCTGTTAACAATTTATTTGACTCTGGATCAACAAATACATTTATTTCTCAAACTATGGTATCTATATTACATCTGCATATAAGGGACTTGGGATATATTCTGGACGTGTCTACTCCTAGCAGAAAAATACTCACAACTCTATAGAAAACTGTTGAACTCTCTCTTAAATATGAAACTCATGATATGCCCTTTGAATTCATTCTCTTAACTGTGGTAGAATTTGATGTCATACTTGGTATGGACTGGCATTACACATACCATGCTCAAATTGATTGTAGAAATAAGATGGTGGTCCTCTCTCAACCTCATTCTTATCCTGTAAAAATCCCTAGGGGAAGTGGATTCTGTAATAATATTATAATATCCTCTCTTAAAGCTAAAAATCTCATTTCTAAAGGATGTAAAGTCTTCCTCGCATTAGTCTGAGAGACCAGTCCTAGTAGTGGGCCAGTAGAAAGTCTGGAGGTGGTACATGACTTCCCTGACATTTTTCCGGAGGAGCTTCCTGGGCTGCCTCCAAATAGAGACATTGAGTTCTCCATAGATCTTCTTCCTGAAACCACTCCGATTTCTAGGGCACCATATAGGATGGCTCCTTCTGAGCTTATGGAGTTGAAGAAACAGTTGCAAGAACTTCTTGACAAAGGTTTCATTCATCCTAGTGTTTCCCCCTAGGGTGCCCATGTTCTCTTTGTTAAGAAGAAAGATGGTTCTATGCGTATGTGTATTAATTACCGCATGTTGAATCAAGCTACTATTAAAAACAAGTATCCTCTCCCTCGTATTGATGACCTCTTTGATCAACTTTGTACTGCTAAAGTTTTCTCAAAGATTGATCTTCATTTGGGCTACCATTAACTTAAAATCAAGGATTCTAATATTTCTAAAACTTCTTTTTGAACTCATTATGGGCATTATGAATTTCTAGTGATCCCATTCGTGTTGACCAACACACCGGGCATTTTTATGAATCTGATGAATAAAGTCTTCCAACCCCATCTTGATGAGTTTGTGGTCGTCTTCATTGATGATATCCTGATCTACTCTAATTCTATGGAAAAACACCGAGAACACTTGGGAGCAGTTCTTGACATTCTTCGAACCCAGAAATTCTATGGCAAGCTTTCTAAATGTGAATTCTGGATTGATAAAGTCATGTTTCTTGGGCACATCATTTCTGGAGATAGTATATTTGTTGATCCTGCCAAAGTCTCTGTTGTAATTGATTGGCAACCTCCTCGTAATCCTTCTAAAATGCAGAGTTTCTTGGGTCTAGCCAGATACTATCGTCATTTTATTCCAAATTTCTCCAAGGTGGCACTTCCTCTAACTAAGCTTACTTGAAAGGACGAACACTTCATCTGGTCAGCTGCTTGTGAGTCTAGTTTCCAACAATTAAAGCAGAAGTTGACGTCGACTCCTGTTCTTATTCTACCCTCTGGCAACGATTGGTTTGTGATATTCACTAATGCTTTGAGGAATGGGTTAGGATGTGTCCTACAACAGAATGGTAAGGTAGTGGCCTTTGTGTCTAGATAGCTAAAACCCAATGAGCTTAATCATCCCATGCATGATTTGGAATTAGCCGCAATCATTCATGCTCTCAAAATTTGGAGGCACTACCTATACAGGGCAACAGTCGACATATTCACCGATCACAAAAGTCTAAAGTACATCCTGACTCAGAAGGACTTGAATCTGCGTCAACGTCGATAGATTGAATACCTGAAGGACTACGATTTCACTATTTCCTATCATCCGGGTAAGGCAAATGTAGTCACTGATGCCCTTAGTAGGAAAAGGGTAGTGTGTACATCTCTTTATGTTCCTAAATGGAAGAACATGGAGGATCTAGTGGGCTGGAAACCGTAGTTTTTGTCTGATCATGTGCATGTTAATAACATTTCCATCACGTCCAACTTGCACTTTGAACTTCTTGAGGCACAAAAGTCTAGTCTTGATCTTACATATCTCCCTTCTCTCCTGTCGAAGCCGCAAACACATCTGTCTATGGGTCTTGATGGTGGTCTTCAATACAAGAACCGTATATGGGTTCCAGAGCAGTCAAATGTAAAGACAACAATTCTTAATGAGGCACATGGGTCCAAATACACAGTCCATCCGGGCGCAACAAAGATGTACAAAGACCTAAAATGTTAGTTCTGGTGGAGGGGCATGAAGCATGATATTGCCAATTTTGTGTCCATGTGTCTGACATGCCAAAGGATCAAGGCTGAGCATTAGAGACCAGGTGGTCTACTACAACCCCTTGAGATTCCAGAATGGAAATGGGAACACATTACCATGGATTTCGTGGTGGGATTACCCAGGACCAGGAAGGGATACGACGCTGCATGGGTCATAGTGGATCGTCTCACCAAGTTAGCTCATTTTCTTCCTGTGAAGACTACTGTGAAGGTTTCTGAGTTGGCTGACCTCTAGATATGGGATATTGTATGTCTACGTGGAGTCCCAACATCTATTGTCTCGGACAGGGACCCAAAGTTCACATCAAAGCTATGGAAGTAGGTTTAAGAGGAATTGGGCACCAAGTTGAAATTCAGTATAGCCTAACATCTGCAAACAGACGGGCAATCAGAGCGTACAGTACAGATTCTAGAGGATCTTCTGTGATCTTGTGTTCTCGATTGGGAAGGCTCATGGGACTATTTATTGCCTTTAGCTGAGTTTTCCTATAATAATAGCTATCAGGCAAGCATTGGGATGCCTCCCTATGAAGCTCTTTATGGTCGACCATGTAGATCTCCATTACATTAGGATGACATCAGAGAACATACCCTGATGAAATCCAAGGAGATGCAGTTGTATACTGATAAGGTTGCACTGATCAGACAAAGGATGAAGTAGGCACAGGATAGGCAGAAGTCTTATTTACATGCTCATCGTCAGGAATGTTAGTTCAAGGAAGGTGACCATGTTTTTCTGAAGATCTGGTCTATTTGAGCTTTGGCCAAGAACAAAGGAAAGCTTAGTCCTCATTATGTTGAACCCTTTGAGATTTTGGAAAGGGTTGGTGAATGTGCCTATCGTCTCTCTTTGCCACCTCAATATAGTGCCATGCATAATGTGTTTCACATATCTAATCTGAAGCCCTATGTTAAGGACCCCAGTCACATTTTGAATCATGAGCCTCTCGAGTTGAAGGATGATCTGTCATATGTTGAGTCCCCAGTCAGAATTCTCAACTTCGAGTGAAAGGAGATTCACAATAATCGTCATATTGAAATGTTGAAAGTTCTCTGGAGTCACAATGATCAAACTGATGCCACATGGGAGCTCAAGTCAGAGGTCGAGCAGAAATATCCACATCTCTTTCAAGTTACTTGAATTTTGGGGGAAAAATTCTTAAAAGGAGGGGATAATGTGACAGAGTGAGTTTTCCATATATATATATATATACATACATACATATATATATATATATATATATATATATATATATTTCTCTTATAATTTTGATCATTCCAATTATGCCCTCAATCATCTCTCTCACTAAATTGATTAAATGGATTATCAATTTCGCTTAAGACAATCCATAATATTACATAAAGTCAAAAATACAAGCATCATGACATTTAGTCAATTGACATAGTCAACAATCGAATTTTGGCTCCAATTTTGTAGCTTAGCTACCTAATGACATCATTAAGCTACTCCAAAAGTTTCATTACAATTGGGTCAACCAATTGGGATATATGGCCAATTAGAATTAGGTATACATTCCATTCATTGTGGACCTAGGACCTAAGTTTTGATTTTATTTTACTAAATAAATGTCACACGACCATTAAAGATTGCTTGGGCACAATCTACTCACTAGGATTTAACCCCATCCGTCCGATTGTATGGATACTAATCCGCTCAGGGATCCAAGGGACGAGGACCCCGTCTCCTACCTTCCGCCTTGTTCGGCTTCGATCCCCAACAGAGCGTTGACCCCAACAGCCACCTCGTGCGTCCAACTCCCAAAATGCTCGCACGAGATTTTGGGAGGCGAGACTCCTCTCGTCGAGACAAAGTTAGCAACCCCTCACTCGACGTCCCTTATGCTCGGAACATGGAGAATGACCTCCACCTTCTCTGCACCTCTCACAGGTGGCGACAGCCAACTTTAGGGCTTCCTCTTCCAGTGCCCCCCATGCCTATTTAAGTATCTCGTTAGCACCTCCTACCCTCCTTTGATCGTTTAGAAACCTCAATTGCACCGAGGGTCACCCCTTACTCCCCGACCTCAAGCACCCCCCATCTCACCTGACCTTGACTTCCCCCTCCCTCTTGTGGCTCTATCCGTTCAATCGAATGCAACCACACCATCAAGGGACCTCGACGGGATGATCAACACCTTCGTCTAGAGCCGCGAAGGTCCAGAGGCCTTGGTCGACTAGCCGCCACAGCTAAGCTCCAAGAGCTTCACCGCCGGTGTGGTTGGAGCCATCTTAAATCTACGAGAAGTTCACAAATCCATCAGTATACCACTGCGAAGCTATTAACTCCCTCAATTCAACCCGAGGTCAGGTAAACCTCATCTTCACTCCTCGATCCATTTTCATCTTGTTTTGATCGGAACATGACACCCAGACCACCATTGCCAACGAGCTCGACCTCCTCACAACCTTCGTGAACCCGCGAACTCAACCCAACCACCATCATAACCCAACTCTCCCTAGAAACCACCTTTGATGGAATTCACTCTCCCCTGTTCCCTCGCTGCAACCATGGCGCGAGTAGGGAACATTCGAACGAGTGTTTTTACCCCTCACCCTTACCCGAGCATGGGCCCAACGAGAGGAGTCAGGGGTATTCCTGACTTTCGACCACCACCTGACCCTCTTCGACCGAGCGCCTACTCACGGGTCAGTGGGAGGGTCCGGTTGGTCGGATACCTCACATGATCCGTGAGGCAGAGCTCGCATTTCATTTTTTTTATTTTTTGTGTAGTTCCTTAGAAATTACCTGATTGGTCAGAACTTATGAAAACCCTAGAAAATGATAGGATTATCAGAAAATATCGAAGCAATATACCATTTTCATCAAAAAAATTGAAGCTATCTAAATTAAATATAAACAGGACCTGGATCTAAGCCCTTTTCAAAAAGTATGCCCTACAATCACTAATAATCTTTTAATGTATATTTGTGTAATAAAAGTCACCCCCATGATTAAATCTGACTTATAGGCATCTTAAACTTAGATTGGGGTCCCTGATCATCATGATATTCGAAACCCTAATCTATGAAGGATATCAGATGTAATAGTTGAGAACAACCCCAATTTCTAGTTTTTCTCACCTGATTATGAATACTATATACAATTTAGGCAAAACCCTAATAACTTAAATGTCCTTGATAACCTTAAGGACCCTAACCTCAGAACCCAACTCTGAATCATAAGTATCCTAAAGTGATATCCCAAATAACCTAAACCCTAATAATAATCCCTAATGTGGATTGATGAGAACCCATGGTGACTTTAGGGTTTTGTTATATTTCAGGGTGATCTACTATCTTTCTCATAATCTTGGACTTGGGGAATCCAAATCTGAAAATTAAAGGTACATGGATATAATTATATGACTAGATTTGTGGGATGTTGAATATATGTACTTCCTTGCTTGTATTTGAAATACAATGCTGGATGTAGACGTATGTATATTGACAATCTCTGCTTTGAACAACTAACAATATAAATGAACAAGAACATGAAATCTAGTTACTAGTGGTGCTCATTAATCTCGCTAATAGAGAGGGAAAGTATTAATGTTGACTAGCACCTCCCTAATGGTACAAGGTACGTAGGGAGACCCCTAATGGTACAAAGTACGTAGGGATAGGGCCCAATATATATGTTTGTGCTAAGTCCACCATAGTAATACATATTCATTCTAAATGAGGCTAGTAATTTGGGATTACCTGATTGTCCACCTTTAAATAACATTTTCATTGTCTTTCTCCAATTTCAAGTATTTTATATACCGACATAGTATAGCTTTTAATTCCACGTACCAACTTTGTTGATGTTTTTGTTTCTCGTATTTTCTAGGTACAAACAACAGATGAAGCATTTCAAAGTACCAAAAGCCACTAAATAATGATCTTGGAGGATATTAGATAGTTCTCCACTTCTCCCCTTATTCATATCTGTTAAATATTTTTATACATCTAGATGATGCAGTAGGATATTATAAATCCTATGTAATAATCGTATTTTCTTTCTCATGGACTTATCCTTCTTGCTTCTCAATTATTGGTTTGTATGACTTTATCTATTATAAACGAATGAAGTATTGTGTGGTTGTCTAATGATGATGTGAACATGATCTTGGCTTATCTCTGATTTTAGTTGACTATCTTGATTTCTTATATTTTCCCTTTTGACATTTATAGATATGAGTGCATGCATATCTGTGTATATCACTAAGGAAAGTATATAGAAATTGGGGTCATCACACAAAAAGTCCTATATGATCTAGAGTATGCAAAATGCAACTATAATGACATGCACTTGAGAATGTGTGAATACATAGATGCAAAATCTAGCTACAATGAAATCCTATCTACATGTCATGCAATCAAGAGATGAAAAACTATAAGTGCTTCCAATTCTTATGGTGGATATTGAATGAAATGAAATGGATAGATCACAAGACTAATGTACAAAACCATTGGAATAGATTATATTTCCCTCTTTATTGAACTGTGTAATAATAAATCAAAGGGTTTCTCTCTCTCACTTTTGATTAAAGTCCCATTTCTATTTGGTCAATTTAGGCTCAACATCCATGTCCATCCACATTTCTTGAATCATAAGGTTGTACAATTATGATCTTATATTTTAAAGTTGACAAACCCAATTATTTTCATAGGTTAAGTGCTCAATTTCAAACAAATTCAACTTGCAAATTCTTAAAAAAAATCAATTATACTTCGATTTCAGATACTGGCACCCATAACTCCCATGTGAAAAACATTGAGATGACACATTAACATTAGACATCCACGAATACACTAGATAGCATGTGGATCCAAAAAAATAAGAAAATTGCTTAAATAAAAGAAAAGGAAATAAAAGATAGAAAAGGAAATAAAAGATAGAAATTGTTCCATCTTTCCCCCTAAGCTTGAATTCGACTATGATCTCATAGTAAAAACAATCTCAGCAGGTGGAACAGTGATACCATTTACTGCTAAGTGGTGGGTACTGTGGCGCGGTGGCATCCCAAGATGGATATTTCCCCTGAAAGTTTGGATCATATGGGGGCATCGGTGGTGGTTGTTGGTAGCCTCCCAAGAAACCTTGATTCTAGTAATGATCATAAAATGGATATTGATGTTGTGCGATCCTCCCCAATCGATCGTAGACCTACTGTTGATTGGTGAATAGCTGGTGTTCATTATCGAAGATGGTTTGTTGATTCACATACAACCGATTGGTGGTATACTGGATATCGGTGAATGACACAGTGTGATGTTGTTGCGTCTCCTGGATGCTCTAGAGCATGTTGTACATTCCCTACATTGAATAGACATCCTCTCCCTCCTGAGAGGGTTGTGGTGGAAGAGGCTGCGAGGATGATGATGCACCCAGATAGAAGCGTGACCGCTTCTGTGGTGCCACTCGTGCCCGAAGAGGAGTGAAAGTCTCATCTTCCTCCTCATTCTCATCGCCGTCGTCATTGTTAATTTCCTCCTCATCTTCAACACTGTCGGAATTTTCAATGGAAATAATGGGCCACCTGAAGTGTTGGGCCCCTTGGATGTTGAAGATAGGGTCTGGAAGTGCACACTCCTGATACTCCTTATTGACGTGGCAATGTGCATATACCACGCCATCATGAAATGTGAGAAGGTTGGAGCGGTGGAAGTGAACAAGATTGACGGAGCTCTTGCTGACCAGCAGAGGGAGAGTGGAAAGATCTAACCCCAGGTAGATGGTTAGTGGTGTAATCAGGCCCCCAAAGTGAATAGGGGCTCGTCTAGTACTTCTTTTCACTGCCATCACATGCGTCAAGAAGAACGCACCCCAATTTAACTGCTCCCTCTTCAACAACTTGTGGAGAAAGAATAAATTTGTCTCCTGCAATTTGATCGGCAATAGCTCGCCTCGAGCAAAGAAGGTGACGTAGAGCATACGGTGTAAGACTCGCACGAATGGATGCTCGAAGTCGACGATGGTTGCATTATGGTAGCTAAGCATCTTGCCCACCGAAGTGGTTACCAAATCTGCAAATATGGCATCGTAGTCAGTCCGGTTGTCTAGCCGTAGGTGTTGCTTAGGTGAGTGCCACCAGTTGTAGATCGAGTTGAATTGGTGGTGTGTAAGATTATAATTGTGGTTGAACAAACAGAAGGAAACAAGACCTTTAATCCACTTGCTGTCAGTGGCGATAAGGTCATGGGGCACAACACAGATGTCAAGGGAGGCCATGAACTCCACCACTATCTCCTTATAAGTTGGCCACTCGCCAAAGAAAGGATGACCTTCAATGTGGTAGGGAATTGCTTCCTCTACTACTGTTGCCCTCCTCCCAACTTGACCACGGAGGACAAAATTAAGATTGTCCTCAAACCCAAGGTCACAGATCATAGCCCGATCAACATATCGGGTAGGCTCTATTGGTTGCTTCATCAACTCATCATAGATTTTCTTCACGTCCCCCAAGGGGTGAACAACCCTCAGACAGGGAATAGAGACCGGCGGTGGTGGCATGAATGTGTCAATCTCCATGGGAGCAGCCCATGAGGAAGATGACTTGATGTTCCTCACCATGATGAAAGAAAGGGGACAGAAGAATGGAGCTCAGTGTAGTTCAGAGTAGATCAGAGAAAATGATCTCCAATGTCAATGAAGAGCCCGGTGATGATTGCTTGATTGCTAGATACTCGACGAAGACCTCCTATTGCTCACAAGTGCTGAAGTAGAAGTAGAAAAGGAGAAGGTCTAAAGGTGTGAAGAGAAAATGAATTCAACCCCTCCTATTATAGCTAAGATCTCCGCCACTATTGACTCGTCGATACCATCGACGAGAGTAGCACAATCCGAGTATTCACTGCTATCGACAGTCGTCGATGGCTGAATGTGGGGGCCCGGATCGATGACGTTTCGATACCATCGACGCAGGTCAACTTACATGAAGGACGGCCTACTAAAGTTAAAGAACATCAGAACCACGAAGGCACATATCTCTTGCCTCTAGTATACAACTTCGAAGTTCATTATGCTTCCATTCCTTCACTCAGAGCACTGGATGTTACTAGCGAAAAACCTTCCTGAAGGAACAACAATCATCTATAACAGTTCTGACAGCCAATTTGAACCTAACAAAAACCAATATGCGGTGATAGCTAACACGCCCACGGAGGAGGTGGCAAAGGATTGTGCTGACAAACTACACGATCTTTTAAGCAAGAACACAAGGGAGTACGATAAAGAACACTTTCATCACCCAGCCTTCAGCCACATATGCCCCCAACAGCTCCGAGAATCAAACGACTGTGGTTTCCACGTTCTCTACCGGATGTACACCCTCGCTGTTCTTGGAAGACCAGTAGAGGACATGACTGAAGTGGATTACACCACTCTACGTGGAAAGTTCGTAGCTAATCTTCTCTGAATGCATGGAGCTAACAAAGGATTAAGAGAAGCCTAATGCCCTTGTCCATGTACTTCTCAACCTATCACTTTGACACTCTGAGGATAGAGTGAGTGATAAGTTATGGGGGAGGTACACTGGACAAGGGTGAGGTATCATTTTTCAACCCTTCTCCCTCTACTCTTTTTATTCACTCCTATTTTTCTATGCATTGTTTTTTATCCTTCTCTTCACATTTAGACTATTTCAATAATTTCTTTGATAGAATAATTCTTGTACATAAGTATAACATCACTCTTGGAAAAGGTCACCCCCAGCTAAATTTAGAATCAAAATAGTCCTAAAAAAATAACAGAAAAAACATTTAGGCATGTAATGGAAAATTAATTAATTACATTCACACTCAATTTCCATGCTCTTGCTTCAACTATGCTCCAGACTCTCCACAAGTTAACGTCATAGACAAAGCCAACCAAAACTCTCTCAAGGATGGGAGGGAACCATGTGAAATCCAAATTAAGGAACCTCGCAGGTGGACCACCAAGTACGAAACCGAAATATATGCATGTCAGGAGACTCCAAGAACAGTTTTCTCCTTTTCAAAAAAAAAGAGGCCTGGCAGCGCAAACAAAATCCCTAAATATCCAACTCCTAAGCTTGTGAGTATAAGAATAAAAGCCAGAGTGTTGAATAAAAACATGAGAGTTGTGCCATGCCTAAGGACCTATATGAAGAACCAATAAAGGTATCACCTGGCCGGTACATTCAGCTGCCCTCACAAAGGCAGATGTGTCGCATACAGTGATGAGATCCTAAGGTATCTGATTATATAAAAAAGTTGATAAAGGACTCGCTCGGCCGGTACATTTAGCTGCCCTCACAAAGGTAGATGTGTCGCGCCCGATAGTGAGATCCTAAAAGTTTAGATAAACCCTCCCCCACTAAAAGGGGGAGTTACACATCAGTAGCCAACCTTCATGCCTATCTTAGTTTCCAGTAGGTTTTTCAAAAGAAGTATAAAACTGACTAGAGTTGAAAACATGCACAGAATGCGATTGAGGAAAATGTGGTCCCAATGCGAGCTACGCGATACGGAAGAAATATGAGATCCACACAACTCCCAATACTTGAAAGAGTTAGTGCGAGAAGAAGCCCGATAAAACTCTAAGGGATCTCTGGTGTAGAATTGAAGCAAGAGTATGGAAATCTTCACTAAATAAAATCGCCTCGCCACTACATGCCTTAGCTCTATCTATATTGAGGACAAGCTAGACTCTAAGTTAGGGGGTGATAACCTCCCATTTTGTGATGTTATCTTACTAGTTTTCCTCAGTTTTCCGTACTCTTTCTTAGTTAAATTAGAAAGAATCTTTAACTTTCTACCTTTTTGTAATTATACCATTAGATTAACTTCTCCTTTTCACTTCTTACAGAATAGCACAAAAAAATTACAAAACCCCCCAAACAGTCCCAAGACTGAATGGAAGCCAAATGGTCCCAAGACCGAATGGAGACCAAACAGTCCCAAGACCGAATGAAAGCTGAACGGTCCTAGGACCGAATAAATATCAAACATTCCTGAGATTGTGTGAAGCCAAATGGTCTCGAGACCATATGAAGCCAAACGGTCCCAAGACCGAATGGAGATCAACCAGTCCCGAGACCATATGAAGCCACATGGTCCCAAGACCGAATAAAGGTCAAACGGTCCCGAGACCATATGAAGCCAAATGGTCCCAAGACCAAATGGAGATCAACCGGTCCCGAGACCGTATGAAGCCACTCGACCCCAAGATCGAATGAAAGAAAATAGTTTTAGTCCGAGAGGACTCAAACAGTCTCCAGACTGAGAGAGTCCAAACAGAATCCAAACCGCGTGAAAATCCTAACGGTCTCCAAGACCGTTTGGACCCACATACCCCAAACCATTTAAGGCTCACTCAAAATCCTTTAAATAGAACCCAAAGGGGTCCTCACAAATCATCAAGTCTTAGACATCCAAAGGCTGCCTCTATTGTTCCAGAGCCATTCCATCCTTCACCCACTGCCCCGAGGTTGTCGGTCTGAGATCCATACTCCATCTCCAAGCTACTTTCTCTCCCATCGACAAAGAAGGTGGGAAGAGGAGGATTCATCATCAAGTAAGCTATGAAGTGTGAAGATCATTGCTCTCTCTCCTCCAAAGGGGTCGACCTTCCTCCCTCCTTCATGGAGATGATGATCTCTCTCTCTCTCTTCTCGCCCCCTTCTTTGTTCTTGCCATGAGCGAGTAGTCTCATACATTGGGGTGCAGGGAGTAGCCCTGCTACCCATGTTTTCATTTCATGCAATGTAATTCATGAGTTTGCAATAGAGATATACTTTCTTTTCAGTTCAACATCAATCGTTTAATGAATGTTTGTTGCTTGATCACCAACTTGTGTTACTTATTATCTTTTAGTATGAATTGTTCACATTTGTACTATTAGATTTGAATCTCGATTGAATGTTGGTTCTTGATGTGTGTAGTCAATATGCATCTGTTTCGGTATCTAGGAGTGTTTTTCAAGGAGTGGAGTAAACTCACTTCCATCATTGTACTTTCATACTATGAAATGGAATCAGTTGACGTATAAAAGTATAACCTTGATAAGTTGAGGAACACACTTTGTGAAGGGAATGATGCAAAGTAAGTGACCATTCGTCTAGAAATGGCTGGCTTTGCAAAATTCCCACACTTCTTGGAGTTAGTTCTCCTAAAGGAAACTAAATCTACAAAGATACTAACAGTTTAGACTCTTATTGCAGACTATGTTACTATGTTGCATGTTTTGATCCATGTGTAGTGGTCGTGAAAGCTGATCACATTCTAGTGGTTTCTTAACATTGTTTAGAACCTTAAATTTACTTTCTTGCTTTTACTTTACTTGCACTTAGTCTAAACAACCAAACCAACTCTTTGATCTAAGTACCAATTGTTAAGGAGTTAAATGAAATTCTAACGTTTGCTATCTTGTTGATCTTAATAAGATCGTTGTCCTGTGGATTCGACCCTTAACTATACAACGATAAGACTTCCACATATTCTAGAATATGTGGGTGGAGTTTTTAATCTATTATAAGCAAGGATAAACCTAAATACTAACTATCTTTAGGATTTTTAGTGGGGCACGCAACTCCACGCAAGTGGAAGCTCCATCACCACATGAGATACCTCCACCAACAAGTGATGCAATGGCCAAGGTAGTGAACAACATACCTCAGGATGGCCTTGTCACTAGTGGGGTAAAAGGAGGAGGAGAGGTCACAATCATAGAGCTTTGGGGTTGTTGGGTCTTCTGGTTGGCAGCAGTAGTAGTCTAGATGAGGAGTGGTGGATGTCAATGTCCGCTAATAGACGGGTCTGATCTTGGCACTGCGTAGGAGAGGCGTGAGGTGCGTGAGAGAACAAACAAGAGTAGGGAATAAGAAGTACCTGACGCATGATAGGAGGAGAAACACAATGGAAAGACAAGAAGAACCATGGATCTATGCATTACTAGTAAGTGCAATAAAGTAATTTCACTATTAGTTTTGAGCTGGGAGAGAATAATAAATGGAAATATTAAAAGCTGACGTGGCATTGTCCTATTGGCTCATCTAACTTTTTTTTAAAATTCATAATAGTTGCTAGGATACTCAGATTAAGATTTGTGATATATGAAAAATGATAACAAAAAGGAGAGGAATAAAAATAAAATATAATTGAAATGTAATTATTCTTCCTATTCTAAAATTAATGTTGACATGTGTTAAAAAGGTAATTAAAGTATAATAACCCCATTTTGAGTATTAACATGTTGCGTATGTTTAAAACCCTTCATTTGTGATACTATTTGATAATGTGGAATATGATGGTAATTTAAGATGATTATGATTATATAGTGAGTAATTAAGGTTCCTAAAGAGAATAAGGAGTATTGGGCTTAAATGTCCTATCCTACAATGTTGTTAATGAGATGAATCAAATCTGAGTGATCAAAATGAATGTTAATGTTGAATATGGTGATTAGGGTTAAACATGACAACTAATGTGGATTATGAAATTCTACCAATGTATTTTGTGATGGAATTAGGGTTGTACCCTTATTCCATATCCTAAACTTGATATGAATCTAAACCATAATTATTGGTTGAATAGGGTTTATATGAAAAATGTGATGGTGACACTTTAGGATTTACATACATGCATATTAAAGTTGATTTGTTGATTTGCTTTCTTGATCAAATAATATGCTTAATGACTACAAGATCTACGTAGTTCTACAAAAGGTATGTGATTACGCTTATGACTTCCCACATTAGTTTGCAGGCATTTTCCATTGATTTGTTGAGGATTGAACTACTAAATCATTGCATATTTATTTAATTTTATTCAATAATAAGGATACGATGAGTATCACATAAATAAAGAATATGTGAAGAAAATGTCAGTTCTTATTTGCATGTCTTTTATAGAATATATGTTTAGTAAATTTGCACACTTTTGCATTAACCCCATGTACATAGTATATTTTGATACATAGATTCATGATTTTGTTTCATGGCTTTATAGGTACATTCTAGATATGATGATATCAATAAATGATGGACATGACTATCAACTAAATTTGTTGAAGACATTAAAGTTAACTTGTAAGGAGGATTAGATAGATACTTCATCTCATATAGTTATCATATGTACATTTTTTATGATAGAAATTTATTTCTATTATTTATCGTTTGATTAAAATATGGATCCTTGGTAAAAATTTAGGTAATTGATCTCATCCTTTTGGCCTTTTCTTAATTGGGGTTGCTAAAAAGTGAGGTTGCTACATTTGGTTTCAGGGATCCCAATTTTTCATATAACATTTAATTGTTTATAATTTCAAGTAATCCCTATAAATATGAGGGAATTATTAGAGAATATTCTAATTATGATGATATCTAGAAGCGACCATGACCCGTAGGATGGAAAAAGTTTTCTACCCACCGCTAGTCAGCTTACTAGGACTCCCATGATCCACGCATCCTTCCTGGCCAAAGGTGGAAGATTTTATCCTAAGTAAAATACATTTAGGTTTTATTCTCATTTGGATTTATCCAATTCTCATCCACTTTCTTAATAAATGCTAAAAGGAACTTCCATCCTCATCTAAAGTTAGGGTGTTTAAGAGAAAGTAAGATGAAGGCATCCTCTACCAATTAATGTACATTAAATTTGGAAATAATAATGTATATAATAATGTACATGAACTGTGGAAATAATTATAAAGTAAAGACAAATGATTTTATGAGTTGCAAGGATGAATTGTAGATGGGTTGGTAGAAGAACCCTAGGGGGTTAGGGGACATAGAAACCCTAAGAGGTAAGGTGTAGTGTCATACCCAAACCCAAACCCCTAATTATGGGAAAAGAGAGTAGCGTGGTGATATAGAACACTACCGATATGAACATTAAAAAGGAATAAGAAAAACATATAAATGAGTTAGGTGACTCAATCTCTCAAACATATGTGCATGTGGAACATGACATTAGTGATAAAAGTGTTTAAAAATATAAGAAACATATGAATAATGAATTTACAGATGTAACATTCTCAAACCCTATATCGATATCTGGTGATTAAAAGAGAATGGGGTGAATAAAGTCATCATGGAGATGATTGGTGATCTGGCTTAGAAAGGGAAGCTATGTATGGTTATGAAATCATCTTAGGCCAAGAGAGGAGGACCTATGTATGAAATGTCCAGTGTAGGGACCAAACTCTTAGAGATAGTTACTCATAAAGAGGATTCCCTAAAGAGAGGGCACAACATTGAGAAAAGAGGATAATGGTGGCAAAGTTAAAACAAGAAAAGCTTATTAAGGTACCATTAAAAAATGTTAATATGAAACATTTAGGGTAAGAAGAAACAAGAGATATAAATAGGTTTACGTGACCCATCCTTCTATGCATGGATGTGGGGAAATTCATGCATGATGCATGTGAAAGGTTTTGAACATACATTAGAGACATAAGTAACCAATGGTTACACTTCAAAAAGTGAAAATATAAATATAACTTTCTCATTACCTTGATGTTATCTCTGGATGAATGGATGGATACAGAATACCCCTAGAAAGTGGGTATGCTACTCTAAACGTGTGGGTAAGCTACTGAGACTGCCCTCATTGAGTGGGCATGCAATTAAAACTACCCACAATGAGTGTGTATGTTATTACCTTTAGAAAATGGGTGTGATACCCCTAGAGAGTGGGTATGCCATCGAAATACTCCCAGCAAGTGAGTATGATGTTGTGAATACCCCCAGTGAGTGGATATGAGTGTAGATCAGCCCCAGAGAGTGGGTAGATCATTGAAATACTCCAAGTGAGTGAGTATGAATACCTCCCAGTGAGAGGGTACACTCTAAAGATTTATCAAGTACACGTTTGAGAAGTTCTAGTACAAAATGTGTATGTTGAACATATTATGGTTAAAAAAATGAAAATTCAACTTTTAGGGTTGGTGTGCTGACCTGGGGTGGGTTAACGCATGAGTGGTAAAATAAACAATGTGGGAGGCAAAACGTTATACCTTGGGGTCAGGTTGTGACTAGAGAGCCTAACCGCCTCATGTGAGTCAAGAAGGCACCCTAGGTGAGGACCTTTCCTAGAAAGGTAAGTTGACTAAATCAATTTAAAGTTTGAGGTACCCATGAATGTCATATAAAGTGTGAAGACTTAAGGATGTAAAATATGAAAGAACATATATTGAGTATGATTCTTTGAACCCAAGTTTTCCATCTGTGAGGAACATTAAGAAAAAGTAGCTCGGAAAATGGTTCACAATATGAGATTGAGACTGGAAGATAAAGTCACCATGAGCCCAATGGAGGGACATTAAGTGAATAATGCAAATCATATGAGATGGAGAATATGGTTTAA
Source organism: Alisma plantago-aquatica (assembly GCA_963693085.1). Classification (NCBI taxonomy): domain Eukaryota; kingdom Viridiplantae; phylum Streptophyta; class Magnoliopsida; order Alismatales; family Alismataceae; genus Alisma; species Alisma plantago-aquatica. Next base: position 802,163,236 of record OY856413.1, on the reverse strand, counting down.
AGAATTACTTAGGAAATGTAATGTGCCCTCGATAAGCAATGGGTTGTGTAGAGCCCTAAGTCAATCCTAAGGTCAAGTAGGAGTACTTAAGATACATATTATTGTTGACATTAGGAGTTGATTGTCCCCTTAATGCATAAGACCATGTGGTAGGGAGGTAACAACTATGTTTGACCGAGGCTCATGAATTAGGAGATTGGGCATTTTCACGATGTTTATGTGGCCTAAGGGGTGAATGTGAGAGGTAGTCCTTAGATGCACAAGGATGAGATCACTCCAAAAGTAATTGTACCACTAGAGACCTCAAGGAAGTGGCGAAGGCTCATAATACATGAGATGTAAATATAAAAGATACCTGAAGTGTTGTAATAATGAAAGGAGTTGTGTAAAAACTCAATAGTAAGAAAAACATTTGACTCCATGAAATATTAAATTATTGTGGAATTAAAAGTATGGCTTAGAGTCATGCTGAGAATGATCAAACCTAAAAAAAGAAGCTTTGAGATAATGTGTGGTTACATCATCACATTATGAGGGAGATATATTTGGTATACACATATTATGCTTAAAATTGGCATATGAGGATGAATATCTTTAAGTTGATCTTAATGACTTAATCTAGGGTTGGTGGTGCTACCTCACCCTTATATACAAATAAATGAACAATTGGTTGGTAACTAGGTCAAAAGGTAATTCCCAAGTGAAATTGAAATCAAACATGAAAATGTAATTACCAAGTAATGATATCATGTATATGCTAAGGATGTGGTTATGCCTTGAATTGAATTTAGGTACTAACCTTAGTAATAATATGAGAAATTTGGATATCGATGAAAGATGGTAAGTAGGGATGCTAACCCTACGGTTTAAAACTAAGATGAGCTATGAATCACCTTATCATTACTAGGTTTAAATTTTGAGGACAAAATTTCTATAAGGATGGGTGAATTTTATATCCTCAATTTTGTAAAATTGAACAATTAAAATATACAACATTATATGATAAAAAATTTCTCCAATGATATTATTTGTGAAGTAATTACCTTTGAGGCATTGGTCAAATTCATGGCCCATATAAAGGACAAAGAGACTTTTCTTTGCAAATGGTCCTTGTGGCACAAGTTAAAGAAATAAAAGGGATTTCATGTGTTTTGTGGTTTTCAATAATCCATAATATATTATGGGTAAAGAAGGAATGGAAAAATTCAATAATAAAAGGATTTCTAAAGTAATGCAAAAATTGATATTGTTAATATATAATTGCGTAGAATGTGTAGGAAAGAGAGTTGTCATGCATAAATAAAGGATAAGGATTTTATCGATCACTAGATAACTGAAATATAGAATAATATGTAAGTTTATAAAAGAGAAATAAGGTATATTTTTTTTAGATAATTAAAGGAATAATTAATTAGCTAAGAGTACCAAGAAAATGTTTGTAGCATCAAATACAATTATCACGATGTGACATTTGTGTACTTGAAAATAATAATTACAAGAAAGAGTCTTTTAGAATTGGGGGAAAAAGGATATCCCATGAAATAACTGCAATTGCTTTAATAAAATGTTGAAAGAGAGAGAGTTTTGTATATAAAATATGCCCAACAATATTAAAGATACGTTGTCATAACATTAGTGGATTCCTATATTTGATTTAAATGATATATGAAGGAGAGAGAGAGAGAGAGGAAAATAATAATCTAGAATTCTTAATCCAATAAAGTTCCATATACTAATATGAATTCTTTAGTGACTTTTTGTGTTACCAAATAAAAGTGCTAAGAAGAATGTGGTAGTTTATTTTCATGGGTTTTGGTTTATTAGAATAAAAACCAAGAGTTTTCTTATAAGTGAATGAAATAGGAAATAAGAAGGATGTATTCAATTACTTCTTAAATATGGTGCCTTGCCTACTATGAACAACTTGGACATCAAAATATCGATCCACACACCTTATATATGTATATTTAGAGGGAGTGGAATACCCAATGTTGGTAATTATATACATGCCTCACTGCTCATCATGGCTATGCACCACTCATCTTTTTTAGTCTAGGGTTCTTGACAGGAGGACACTCCTCAACTATGAGTTCTGATAAAAGGATTTTATGGATCATTAGATAACTGAAATATAGAATATGCAAATTTCCAAAAGAGAAATAAGGTACAAGGTGTTTTCAATAATTAAAAGAATAATTATCTAACCACGAGTAGCAACACAATGTTTTTAGAATCAAATAACATTATAATGATGTAACCTTTATGTAGTTGAAAAGAATAAAGAAAAGAAAGAAAATTTTTGAATTGGGGGATAAAAGGATATCCCATGAAATAATGACAATTGTTGTAGTAAAATGTCAAAAGTGCAAGTTATGTATATGAAAATTTCCCAACAATACTAGATATACATTATCATAACATTAATGGGTTCCTATATTTTATTTAAAGAATATATCCAATGGTGAGAGAGTGAGAGAGAGGAAAAAAGAAAAATCGAGAATTCTTTAGCCAATAAAGTGTCATACACTAATATGAATTATTTAGTGGATTGTAGTGTTGCCAAATCAAAGTACTTACAACAATATGGTAGTGTCTTTTCATGAATTTTGGTTTATTGAAATAAAAACCAAGAGTTTTATTATAGGGCAGTGAAAGAGAAAATAAGGAGGATATATTCAATTACTTCCTAAACATGATGCCTTAACAATTATGAACAACTTGGAATTCAAAACATCAATCCACACTCCTTATATATGTGTATATAGAGGGGGTGGGATACCCAATGCCAGTAGTTATCTACATGCCTTCATCATCATCATATCTATGTATCCCCTCATCCTATTTAGTTTAGGGTTCCTGACGTGAGAACCCTCCCCAAATATGACAACAATATGGACCATGATTGGAGAATAGAATTTTGTTCACTATCACTAACTCTCACCCACAACAAAGGTATCCTTATCAAGGAATCCCCTCAACACCTCCCTAATCTACTATATCTCCTTCTTCACCTTCCTATGGCGCATACTCCAAGGTTTCCTGAAAACATCACTGGACAAAGCTTCTTTTGAACTACTTGGGTGGCCATTGGATGATGCTTGAAGTTCTCGGGGCACAGGGCCGACAACGTGGCAAAGCTGACAAGATATACCTCCTCAAGAAGGTAGTAAATGGCCAAACCGGCAAGAATATATACCAGGGAAGGGTCTTGCTAATGGTGGGGTTGAAGGAGACAGAGAGTTCGCAAGCCTAGATCATTGGGGTTGATAGTTCATCTAGTTGGCAGAAACAATATTTAGGGTGAAGGAGGGATGGTTGTCGAGGTCCACTTGTAGTCGGCTCCAGTCTTGGCATTGAGTCGGAGCAGTGTGAGGGCATGTGAGAGCACATACATGCATAGGGCAGAAGAACTACCCGACGTGAGGTAGGAGTAGAAACACAATGGAAAAACCCAAAGGCCCCTGGAGGTATGTGTTTTCCAGTAAGCACAACAAGGTAATTTTGCTATTAGTTAAGTTGGGTGTGAATAATAAAAGGAAATATTGAAAACTAACGAGGAATTGTCCTACTGACCCAAATATTATTATTTTGTAAAATTCATAATAACTGCAAGCTTTCTCTAAACAATACATGTGATGTATGAAAAGTGATCACAATAATGAGTGGAAAACAAATAAAATATAATTGAAATCTAATTATGTTTCCTATTCCAAAATTAATGCTAACCTATGTTGAAAAGGTGATTAAAGCATAATAACCCTACTATTGAGTATTAACATGTTGAATAGGTTACAAACCCTTTATTTATTCTATTATCTAATAATGTTGAATATGACAGTCAACATGATTATGTTGATATTGATGAATAATTAAGGTCCCGAGTGTGAATAAGGAGAATGAGGGTTAAAGGTCCCCAATGTGTATAATGTCATTAGTGAGACTAATCGAATCTAACTAATCATAATGATGGGATATGTTGAATATGGTCATTAGGGTTATATGTGATGTCTAATTGTGGTTTAACAAACTCTAATAAAATATTTTGTGAGAAATTTTGGGTTTGTACCATTATTCCATATCATAAACCGGAGATGACTCTAAACCTAAATAAAACACCAAATAGGGTTTTATCATAATAATGTGCTAGTGGCATTTTAGTATTTACATAAATGTAATTTAAATTTGAATGCTTTATTGGATAATATTTTGAATGACTACAAGATCTTCATAGTTCTACAATAGATATGTGGTTATTCTTATGACTACCCGCATTACTTTATCTGTATTTTATGAGGATTTCTCAAGGATTAAACTACGAAATTGTTGGATATTTATTTAAGTTTGTTCAATTATAATGCCACTATGTGTATCACATAAATTAAGAATTTGTGAAAAAAGCATCAGTTCTTATTAACAAGTATTTGATGGAATATATGTTGTTAGTATACTTGCACACTTTTGCATGCATGACACATGCACAATATATTATGATATTTTCATTTGTTCTTTTATTTCATGCCATTTTAGGTACATGCTACATAAGATGATATCAAGATATAATGGACATGATAATTAGCTAACTTACTTGAAGACATTAAAGTTAACTTGTAAGGAGGATTAAACTGATACTTCTTCTCATATAGTTCTCATATGTACCCTTCTAGTGATATAAATTCAGAAAATTCTCTATAAGATCATTTTATAAACATCATTTGAATTAGTGGAAATCATTTGCTATTATTTATTGTTTTATTAATAATCTACATCCTTGGGAGTAATTTAGGTAATGTCTCTCGTATTTGTGGCCTTACTTAATGGGGGTTGCTGATAAGTGAGGTCATTGTCAAAGCAATTAGACTCTCAAACTCTGATATGGCTCCCTCTCTTGTTTCCTATCAAATTTCATATACGCATTGATTTAGTCTGAGTTTCCAGTAATAAGTTACGATTTATTCAAGATTGTTAGTCCTCGACCAATAGAGCACTACCATGTGATTAAAAAATACTTTTCCAGTTGCGTATCTTTTCCTCTCAGGTCGCCAGTCTTGGTATGGGGTACATTAACTAACTTGCCCATGTATGGTCAGTCCTTCTCCTTCCCGTGTCCCTGGGACGATATCTCCTTACATGTGTCTGTGTTGTTAGGCACCACTATTTGAACTGAGAGGCATCCTCCATCGGCTTCATCCACCATGATAATCACCACAACCTCCGCTTGGATCCTTCCATCCACCATGGCCAAAGGGCTTGGATCCTTCCTCACTCACAAACCTGGACATACACAAGCCTCAACCACCACTCAACTACACTTCTTCTAGGACTGGTACATGGTCAATCATAGAATTCTCCTATAGTGCCTCAAAGGCACCTCCTATCAACTACCTCATGATCAAGTACACCTTGTTTTATTGCCTTCTTTGTCACCTAACTGCCACTTCCACTTGACTCTATGTTCTTCATTACACAAATATCTTGCACCTCAACAACACATGTCTATAGTAGCACCCAAGTATGTCATTTCCCTCATCATGCTCCTTGTGAAGTAGGACATTGTAGGTTAGTAGGAGGAGGAGCTCCACCACATCTATTTCTAGCAACCATGGCACACTAGTTATACCCTTTCCTTACAGCACACCCTTAACTATGTGATTTGGGCAGTGATCGTAGAGGGGGATTTACGGTAGAGGGTAGAGGATGGTGGGGTGGTATATGTAGGTCTGTAGAGACCAACCTATTACTTGGGCATCTGGACTCATCAAGATCATGCCCATGGTCGTGATGTTTGTAGATCTAGGGTCTGGAAGTAGATGGACAATGGTGCCACTCAATCCTTAGAGTGTGAGGGATCCCACGGTCTCTTAGGTGAGTTCTATTAGATCCCTCCTTTAGGGTAAGGAGATGAATCAATGTATGGGAGTGAGAGAGTTACATGGTTGTAGAGAAGGATGGTCTGGGTTACTTCCTAATCCTTCCATTGGGTGAGGGAGAGCATATTATCAAATGCTGTTATATAAAGTAATTAAATTACTTTCCAAACAATGACTATCCATTCTTTGTCTCCCACTTTTCCATCCACTTATTTCAAAGCATTTTATGTGACTACTTACTCCTTTTTGAACATCAAATTTCTGCTAAACCAAACCCTTCTCAAAGGTAGAGATTTTGGTAAGCCATCAAGGGAAGTATATGGACTAGATCATTAGTATACTATGAATCACCCTTTATGTCTTGGGGTCTAGAGTATTCTCTTTCCCTTAACTCAATTATTCCTATTTATAGGAAATTCACTAATATCCATTCCAAGTTGTAGATTGATATCTAATTCGATATCTTTCCCATAAAGCATGGATTTGGTAACATTGGATATGAAAGAGAAAACAATTAATGTCCTTCCAACTTATGTTTTATTTTTGAGATTTATAGGAAAACTCTCTCTCTTCAAAATATTCCTTGAATAACTTATGGAAACTCATCAATATTTTTTATATCGTTATGTTTTATTGGGATATATTTTCATATAAAAAACTTGCTCCTTTCAAATATTTTTTTAATAGAATAGTCATTATTCTATGAAATATCCCTTTTCTCCCAATTTCTAGAATTCTCTTCCTTTCCTCATTATTAGTTTCAAATATACCAAAAGTTACATCAAGATAATTTTAGTTGATGTCTCAAACATTATGTGGCCACTCTTGTCTAGATAATTATTCTCTAATTATCTAAAACACCATAAATAATATTTTGTTTTGGGAACTTTCATATAATCTTATATTTCAGTTCTCCAATAATTAACAACGACACCATTCTTTGTTTATGCATGAAATCTATTGTTTTTTTAACTTGTGCCACAATAACCTATTTTCAAGGCAAATAGTATCATGGGATTTATATGGGACATGGGTTGCACCCATACAAAATGGTGACCATATTATTTCAATAATAAAACCATTAATGAAATTACAATTCAATTCATGTCTTACATATACATAATTCAATTTCAATAAAAATGAGGATATTACACATTCATTCACTAATATAGTTTAGGGCATATAACAACAAATATTTCTCATAATTTCTCATATATGAAGGTTAGGTTTCTGACCTTCTCCCTCTGGGTCACTTCTCTCTATAGTTAAACCTATAGGGCCTAAAATAAGAGGTACTCCTTTGTAGAAGATATTGAGGCTCTTGTTGATTCACATCTTATATAAGCTTAGATTATCTTATCCCAGAGGAGCACACATACTTGCACCATCAAATTTTATGTCAATCCTCAAAACTGAAATCAAACTCTCAAAATCGAATGAGATCATCATAAACCATATTAACTCATTATATAAAACTTAGATCATATCATCTAAACTTATTTAATCTATTCCATCTATAATGTATTCCAACAAGGACTCAGGCATCTAATGTAGAACTAATTCCTTTTATAGCCTGATGTCATTCACTTCCACTTTAGTTAATGACTACCTCCTACTTGTACAAGTGTTGGGACACATTTTTGTATCAGGGTGCCTAAAAAGAGGAGGTTAGGCTTTGTAGCCACAATGTGACCTCACAATTTTAGGGATTTGCCTCCCCATAGGTCATTTCCCAATCTTGGGTTGACCCACCTCAGGTTGGCAGATCAACCAAAAAAGTGGAATTAAAAGTTCCATATTTTCATCTTTATGTAACCATTGATTGTCTATGTTTCATATGTATATTTAAAACTCTTCACATAGATGGAACATGCATTACTGCATGTCTGAGTATCCAACATTTTGTATTTCCTCCCTCCTCTTACCCTATTAGGGTTCATGTGGGTAGGATTACAATTTTACCTGATGTACTACTCTTGTTACTAAGGTTAAGGTTTAGGTTTAAGGTTAGGGACTACACCCTCACATATTAGGGTCTTAGGCATCCCTATACTCACTTAGGGTTTTCCTAAACCAACCCTAGCTCCATCGAGGGTTTACTCCAATAAGGAAACCCTATTAATCCTTTTTATTAAGTTTATCATTATTCCCACATTACATGTAAATTAATTGATAGAGGATGCCCTAATCCTACTTCTTCTCAAAACCCTAACTTGATATGAGAAAGGAAGTTCTTTTTAGGGTTTATTTTAGAAAAGAGATGAGAAATTGACGAACATAGATATGAGAAGCTTAGAGGAGATATTACTTCAAGAAAACCCTAGGTTCTGGCTAGGCATGTGTCACATTGGTTAAAGGAGACCTCACATACCAACTTCTTGGTGCGAAGGAAAATTATTCCAGTCCCCAAAGCCATAATCCTTCCTAGACACATTTACCCTTAGGTTATGCCTTAATAATTCTCCTTATATTTCTATAGATTACTTGATATTATCAAATACTAAATATTATTTAAAAAATATGGGGCTCTGATACCAAATGTAATGACCTCACTTTTCAATGTTCCCTAATTAAGTAAGGACCTTAAAGTCAAGAGACATTAGATAAATTCCAAATATCATTATTTAACAAATATCAACTAATAAAAAATAATTTCCATTATTTCACAACTATTGCCTACAAGATGTACGATGATGTTCCTGTAAGGAGTTACATAAATATTGTAGGTAAGATCTATTACATATGAGAATAGGTATTTAAATACACCTCCTTATCTTAGCTTTAATGTCTTTGTTTTATTTCATTTTATTCATCATGTCTTCATATCTACAAATATAGAAATTATGTAAAATGCCAAAAATCCAACAATGATCGACATATTTCTATATTGTGTACGTGGAGCAAGCAAAATATGTGCATCTAGGTGTGAGAACATAACTACCATATCATAAATTATTACTAGATAATCGAATTTTCATTTTATGTTTAATTTCTCTACCCATAACTACTCAATCTCTGTGGTATACCCTCTTTTTAGGGGTTTTGTCCCTATAGTGGACTCAGATAACCTTCCCTTCTAGGCTTGGTATTCAATTGACCTTCCCATCTGGGCCTTTTGTATGTGTGACCTTCTCCTTTAGGCTTGGTATTCTATTGTCCTTCACTTTCAGGCTTGACCTATTTGTGGCCTTCCCTTCTACGTTTAGTCACAAGTCTTTTTCATAATGGCATTCATACTATTTCTATACATTCAACCCTCCACATATAGAATCTTGGTTTTGATCCAGTTATGTACATACAAGATGATAAACATAGGGTCTTATAATTTGTAGGAAGTAAACAAACAACCAAGAACTAAAATTTAAATCCATTCATAAAACTTTGCAAAACATCAGAATTCAATAAGAGTGGATATTAATAAGTAACCACATAGCTCATTTCCATACAGAAGTCATGCATCTTGCACTTCAAAAATATATCCAAACATCCTACATTCAACATAATAAACTAACATTATTTACATGTATGTATATCCTAAAATATCGAAAATCATATTCAATACATCCTAATCTAACATATGCCTTAAACTAGACTCTAGGGTTGTCCCTAGTTGGACAATAATAAGGGTAAAAACCCTAATTCCAACACTCATTTATTCAAATGAGTTATAAACATTAATTAGACATTAGGTGAAACAACGATTATCGGATCGATTACATTCGTTCATTATGAACACCTAGATTTGATTATGTGTATTAATAAGAGAGCAATACACGATCTTGGGTTTCAAACCCTTATTTATTATATATTTGATTATTCAATTTAGTCAATGTCATTATCATCATCATGTTGGATTCCCATCATATTCAAGACCATTAGGTCAAATCTCAAAATAAATGGATTTATTGTTTTGAGGATCATATTCTCACATCCCAATTTTCAATAATAAATTAAAACATAGAATGTAGTTTTTTATTAAATAATATAAGTTGAAGAGTTAATTGTAAAAAGACCATGAATGGTATTTCCTATGTGAAAATGTCATAATAACGATTAAAATGAGACTCAAATATGCTTTCTCTTTCATTTATATATTACATGATTCAATTGACTCAAGTTGATCCTCCTTTGTTTTCTCTCTCCTCCAAAATCACCATGAAGCATAGAAAGAGGTTATTAAGGTGACAATGCGACTATTGAATGAGTAAAAATTGGAATTATGACTCAAGAATTCAATAATAAAAGCCCTTTACAAAATATATTACTTTTAATATCTTTTGATGGTCAATATAGAATTTATGGACCAAGATATGAAAAAAACGTAATCTAGCTTCACAGGAATATTGTATACCTTCTAATTTTCCTATGGTTCAAATTTGAACTCATTTGAACCTTGTTTGACCCTATAAATGAATTAAGACACATTTGAATATAGTTTGACCAAGGTTTAATTTTGATTTCATTAATACAATGCATTAAACCAATAATTTTTCATTTGTATACTTGCCACTCATTACTTTGATTTATTATTTCCTTTTCCCACACCATCCAGTGATCAACATTTAAGTTAGCCCTCATCAAACAGTCATAATATCATTACCTACCGCCTAACGTGTGTGCAAGTATGAAACCAGTTATATGTGATTGCTTTTGTAATCATTTCTCCCTCGTCTCTCACCCTCATCTTACTATTTCTTCTCCTTTGTATTCATGAGACCTTCTAGGTCAAAATTATCCATCACTCTCTCCTTCCTGTGGCATATACAGGGAATGCCCAATTAGGGCTCTGGGGGCTTACCGCCATGAATGGATTTTCACCAAAACACCTATTTGTACCCTAGATTTATGATGCAAAAATAATTTCTAGGCCAGGGGCTTTTCTCCTCGACCCTCAATTCCACCTTCCGTGATCCCAAATGCTCTGCTGTACTCAGTTTTGATCTTCATCTACCATGGCATCACATGATCCCTCCTTTGTACCTTTAGTGAAATTAATTACCCAATAAGCATCCAAGATTACCCATCGACATTTTCCACGTGCTAGTTTACTCCGTTCTAGTCCTAGTAACCTTACCCTATAGCCTCCATTGAGGTCCTCACCGATGACTCACCTCTATGGCTCCTTAGTCAACCAAAGATCACAGAAATGTCACCCTTAACCCTGAAATCTCTCTGAGAACATGTCTGATGTATTGATTTGTGGTTTCTTAGGTTTGTTGTGATCACAACATCACTCCCATGTTTTCAACCTCCCTTTGACAAACTCCTGCACATCATTGACCCTTGGCTTTATGTGATGGCAGCCTTATCCACCACATGAGTATGCACAGTGCTTTGGTCGGTCTTCATGCTTCTTTCTCCCTGTTGTCTATGACTTTTTTCACCTCCCCTTTTCCCTATTAGCCATAGCAACAAGTATGGAAGTTATGTCTCCAATGCACGCTAGAGCCCCAAAAATGGCTCCCTCACTTCATTGAAGCATGGTAAGTTAAATGTCATCCTTGGTTGCCATATAACAACTACGATCATCACACAAAATTGTAGCAAGACACCTCCAGGTCCACTCAAGAGTCATGGCTTAAGCCATGAAGAAGCCAAGTTTGGGAATGACCTTAAAGCCCTTGCGAGGTCAATCACATTATTGTTGTGTCACAAGAGTATTATGGTGATTTTAAGTACATTACAGATTTATTAGCTGCAAGATACATATTTGTCTAAATGATGAATTTTCCCTCACCAATTTGATCAAATGTAACACATATCCATGATTTTTAAGTCTTTCTGCACATTTTTTACATCGGATTTAAGTGTGATTTAATGTAATGTCTCACTACAGTTTTCCGTATTTCTGATTGGTCCACAATGCAAAACTCATAACTTTCGCATACAACCTCAGAAAAATATAAATAAATAGTCATTGGAAAGATCGTTTGATTCTATATCAATTAGTGATTTTTTCAATCCCTATTTTCCAGATGAAAACTCTTCAAAAATTCAAAGACCATATTAGGGTTTAAGGATTTTAATCTCATGAACATATAATGATTTTAACCAAATTACAGGTGATTAAAGGACTGAATCAAGTGAAGTGACTTGACCTTAAAGTGACATACCCTAGGTAAGTGGGTTATGCATGTCTGGCACAATTACTTTTGGTTTAATGCATGTTATTTATGATTATACCCTTTCATATGTTTCATGAACTATGAGTGTTTTCTAAATATGATATCATGTATTCTTATCATTGTCTGATTGATTGATTGTTTATGGTCTATGGTAAAACCCTAATTATTATTATTGATTATGAATTAAGTTTAATAAATTGTGCTCATGAAGTGGAAACCCTATTATGGTTTATGAGGGAGAAATCCCATTATGATTCAAGGGGATAAATCCCATCATGTTAAAGTTCAGACATGATGATAATGTTATTGTCAATGCTAATGATAATGTTAATGTCATGTTAATGATCAAGTTAAATGGAATTGAATTAGTTTTATATGGTCCCAAATCATGGACCTCAAGGGGTCATCAAGGGATTTCCTAGTAATCATGTTCTCCTAAGTGGATGTAGTAGAGGGATGCATACACTTACTATTCAATTCTTCATGTAATTTATGAATCATAAATGCTAAATAAAATCCATGTTCAAGTTTATGTCAAGTATGCCATGACAATTTTATCATGTCATGTTATATTTACTTTTATGTTATATGAAGTGCCAAATACCTGTTACTGTCGTGATGTTGGTTTTGCATGACTGGGGACGAGATGTCCACAGGACTTGGAGCAAGTGTGGGACAAAAAGGGAAATCAAGACTAGGAGATCTTCAGGCTTTGCCTAATGGGGTTACATTTACCAAGGCGATCCAGAGAATTATAGGTCATGTGTCCCATGTGTATCCATGTATCCAAGTAAACTATATTTCATAGATGAACATTATGTAGTCAGTAACTATGTATGAATCAATTTTAATCCAAAGCATCAACATCACAAAATATCTTAGAACTTCTTGGATTTTCTTCCCTATTCTTTTTAAGGAGCACGAAAATACTTATTACCCTATTTGGTTTCTTGATACCCCTTTGTAAACCATGACAATAGAAATTAAGTAGTTCATATCTCTCTCATCTTTACTCCAATTGGCCTTAAAATTAGATAATACCTTTATCATTCTAGATTCTCATAGAGCCATTTTGGTAACAAATGGATGTTTCTAGATACCCTATTCTCCTTATTAAACAAGGGAAACAAAAATCAATTATAACAACCAAATCCCTCTTCATTTTCAGTTTTCCATGGGCTACTATAAGCATCCTTTCTCTATGAAATGGATGGAAACTCAATAAATCTAATTTTTGGGATTAATTGGGATAACTTTCATGGGAGAAACTTTCCTTCTTTGTATTTCCTTAAAACCATTACCCACATCATATGCAAAGTCCTTTTAATCTTAAATTATTTAATTATCTTATTTTATGCATTATCATTAAGTGATCCAAAAATTAGATTGAATTAAATTTATTTGATGCCTCAAAACTGGTGATTAGATAAATACCCCATTAAATATCTAGATCACTAATTATCTTATAATATATTGTAAACTTTCTTATCGTACCATATTTAAACTATCAAACTAATCATTAAGTCATTATCCTAAAATTTTGCATGAAATATTTTCTCTCTTAAACTTGTGTCACAAGAACAAGCACACAGTTACAAAGCAATTAGTGTCATGGGCCTTACTTGGGTCATATGGGTTGAATCCATGCCACAAAGATAAAATTATTATTCTATAAATTACAAATAAGAGATTTGCTTCTAAATCAAGTCGATGTACATATAATTTTAATTTGACAAATTTGAGTATCTTATAGTGGATTATTAATTTGTTGTTTCTTCTAATTTACCCATTGCATCCATAGAACCCTACAAGTTCCCATTTTCTTATAATTTTTGTACACTTAGTTGCACTTAGGATATGAGCGTATAATGTGTAATTGGTTGTTAAGATACTTCTAAAAAATTTCCCTATTTGTTCTGTGAGTACATATGTGGATGGATATTATCCCATATGCAAGATGTAGTTGGATAACAATAGGATATTTCTACCAAAATATTCATGAAGATAAAATTTACACTATAAATATACTAGTGAGATTTATTGTTCAAGAATATGATGGGTAGTACACATCATGCATGCTAAATACACGCATCTTGTAGTTATAGAAACTCGTCCAAGATTTAATCATTACGAATAAACATTAAATATTGAATATTCCTAATTTTGGTATGTTCTTGAACAACTAATCCCACAGAGTGTAAGTGTATAATGTTTGTTTCATTTTATATATATTTCGATAGCTATTTCCGATTTATTCTTTGAGTACATGTGTAGGTTGGTATTTGCACATCTAAATCAGTGTACTTGGAGAAAAACTCAGAAATCCAGCCAAAATATTCTTGAAAAATAAATATACATAATACACATTCTAATGATGTTAAGTGTTAAAAAAAGGGATAGGTGAAACATATTCATCAATATGAATGTGAAATACTTTTGTAAATCCTAATAATTTACTTAGTCACAATTCAAACATTGATGTATCTAGCACTAGATTGATTTGTCATTTAGTTTCCTATATTATGATTAGAAAATGGATCGACATTGGATTTCCATCTCAAATCATTACACCAAAATTTTTACAAGTGGTCTTGATGATTTTATAAAAAGTTAAGAGGAACATAGGAGACAACATAGGGATAAGTTTACCATGTAAGAATTGTGGTATCTACTTTAATGTCAACACCGTAGAAGAAATAAAATGTAATGTCATGTGCATTGGGGTTATATAGGCATTCACAAAGTTGTACTAGAATGAAGAGATTTCCACTATAAGATGAATGGATGTTGATAGAAATACTTATTTGGAAGGAAAAATGGCCATTTATGTTGATGTGAAAGAACAAATTACTCAGGAAATGGTTGATGTGATGCTACAAAGTTGTGTGATAATTCTTAATGATTGACCTTCATTTTTTATAAGATATGATAAATTGTTATACAAAGGTTATACTAAGTTTACATGGTTTAGTGTTGTGGTGAGATTGTATACTAAAGAGGCTAAAATTAGGTGGAGCAACAAAATTATTTAGTCTCTTTTGTCTTCATTGAATGAAATTATTCCTAAAGGCAACTATCTTGTAATCTCATATACAAAAGGAAGAAAATGTTATAACTAGAGGGAATGGAGGTTATGAATATAGATTCATGCCCAAATGACCATGTCCAATTTAAAATTGACTATATTGATTTGAAATATTGTCCAAACATTGGGGCATCAAGGTTCAAAATGATGACTTTTGGTAAAACCAAGACATGCTCTCCTACGAAGGTCAAGAAGTATCTAACTATAATACCACAATTCCAAAAATCATATACAAATTGATATATGCACATAATAATAATTATGATTCTGATTCCCCACAAATGATAAGGTCCTACACATGATTCTGATTCCCCACAAATGGAATAAAAATTATTTATTGTACCCATTTTATGGTAAAGAAGTTGAGAATTTTAGATTATGGATTTGTTTTCAACAGAATGAAACCATATGGTGCATTAAGATCCCATCATAGTGCTTCCTCGTTTATGATTGTTATATACAATCTGTCTTCTTGATTTTATTTGAACAACAAGTATCTCATGTTATCATTGGTGATATTATGGCCTAATCCTTCTGGAAATGATAGTGATGTTTACCTTGAATTTCTAGTTGATGACTTAAGTAAAATATGTGAAGGTGTTTTAAGTTAGGATGCATTTGGGGAGAGATCTTTAATTTGTATTCTATGTTGTTTTCAATATTAATGACTTCTTATCATTTAATAATTTGTTTGGATACAACATAAAACAAACCAAAGCTTGTCTTATATGTGAGGGGAATATAGATTTAATACAAATAAAATATGGCGGCAATATTATATTTTTTAATATTAAAGTATTCTCCCAAAAGGGCATACTTTCTAAAGGTTGCGCAAAGCATTTAATAGCTCAAATAAGGAAGGGACTGACCCTAGACCTATTTTAGGGAAGCATGATTATGAATAGTAAAACACATTGTCAATGTATTCGATAAGAGACCATGTACTACCCACACATGTATTTAATTTTATTCAAGAAAAAGTCAATATTTTCATATCTTCCTTGTTGGAGTTCATCAAAATTAGGCATTGTATCGATGTCACATATGTTGAGGAAAATGTATCTAATAGAATCATCGATACTCTTTTGAATCTAACATATAAGACTAAATATGGCTTCAAATCCAAAATGGACCTACGTGAAATAGGTATAAGGAATCAATTAACATTATAAGTTATTAGTTGTAGGAACATATAATTACCTCTTTCCTGTTACACTTTGTATAGATAGGACACGATATCTTTTTCCGAGTGATTTCTTAATGTAAATGTACCACAAAAGTACTCTTCCAATGTATATAGATTTTTATAAATGAATGATCTAAAGCTGATAAGTATTAAATCTCATGATTACCAAACCCTAATTCAATATATATATTGCATTTGACTATTTGGAATATATTACCTAAGCATGTAACATTTACAATCAACAAGATTTGCTTTTTCATCCACACCTTATGCATCAAAGTTGTTGATCTTGAAAATATTGAAAGTTGTAAAGAAAAATGGTGGTTTCATTGTTTCGTCTTGGTATATATTTTCACCCTCCATTCTTTGATATCATGTTACATCATTTTGTCTATTTTTCCAGGGAAGTGAAGATATTAGGTATGATTTTGTTTCTTTGGATGTATCCTTTTAAATGTTACATGAGTGATTCTAAAGGTGATGGTCAAAATTTGTTATTTACCTTAAGGGAGTATTATTATGGGCTACGTGGCTATGAAGGTGTAGTGACCCACACTTTTGAGTGTGCCTTATTCAAGAGAGACCTTAAAGTAGAGGATCGTTACACTAAATTTATAGGATCATATTTACCTAATAATAAAGAATAGTAAATAATTTACATTAATTTGAAAAAAAATTGAAAACATATAACTAACTATACACCTCAAAGGTGTTACATGAATTTCTCAGAATAACTAAATTATATATATTAGAAGATATACTTAACTATCTAACTATCCTTACCTTATCTTTAATATCTTCAGTATTTCATAATTCTTCATCTCTTCAACTAATAGATGTAGGTTAACCTAAAACCCTAACAAACAAAACATATCAATATAATGATATACTGTGTACATGGGGTGAATAGAAAGTTCTCATTTAAGATAACAAGATTCATTCTCAACCATTAAATAGATGCACACATAAACTTGTATTTTCTTTAGACTTTCTAACCCATACTTGCTCTACTATCTTGGGTGTAATCACTTTCCATCATTGGACATACATGCAATATCGTGTCATTAATATATCCCAAGTTTAACAAATTTAATACTTTACCTATATGATATTCGTAGTGGCATTATAGTTTGCATGAAATAAATAAACATCCAATAATTATAATTCATTCAAACTTCAAGAAACCTCAGACAAATTTAGAGTCAATACATGTATTCATAAGCATAACCGCATAATTTTGTCATGTAGAAGATATGCAATGTATACTTCAGTACTTTATGCAATCAGATTATCAAGTCTATTTAAGCAAGAAAACATATGTCTGATCAATCAACAATCTATAATTTGTTACAACCCTAAAGTGTCACAAATTTCTCATATAAATTCTAATTATATCTAACATGGACTTAGATTAAGGTCTAGGGTTATCTTAGGGTTCAAGTTAGGATTAAGGGTTACAAACCCTAATTCCATCACAATGATGCACCTAGGAGTTACAAACCCTAATTTCACAACATCATGGTTGTTATGGGTTATAAACCTAATTGAAGATTAAGTGTAGCCCTAACTCATAGATTAATCATTATATCATGTTACATACAATTTGATAAAGTTTCATCAACTAATCAGGATGTCAAAATTAGTTTGTAAGATTTAGGGTTCCCATTAATGTTTACATCTTTAACATTCATTAAACATGAAAGTAACCATGATACCTAGATTAATCATAGTATGTCATGATGAACACTTAGAGCTAATTATGTGGGTTAACATCATACCAAGCTATAACCAGTCATTTTGAACCTGAAGTAGTTATTTTTATGAACTGAGACATAAATCCTAAATCATTATCATCGAAGTACATTTTAAAATTATGAGATTACAACATTATTAAAAATAGAAGTTTATATCGCAAAATACATTTTTTTTACAAATATGAGCCTTATATTAAAAACAATTAGGGTTTCTTTTGTGTTAGTCACATCATAATCATATATTGATTATAATTTTAAAACTAGAAGCATACTTTATAAGTATTTTATTGGATTCTATTCATTTTTCTGAGAAAAACCATATATAGTTTAATTGTCATTTGATCTACCATTAATTAGCTACAATTATTCCAAAATAACGCCAATTTTGCCAATCAAAGATTGTCACGTCAACAAATCTTGATATTATACAAGATGTCACGACCGGTCCTGAGTCAATGGGATCATGTTGTCGGCACCTTGTGCTTGCATGGTATAGGTAAAAGAAAGGGACAAAGGAATATATCACCCTCACTTATTAGTGTTGCATGCAGAGGGCATGTAAGTCCTTTCCCCTTCTTCATCCTTTTGGAAGCCAATAGAATAGAGATTATGATCTATAGTGGTCAGAAGAGAGAGAATGAGGTGTAATCAGGTCATTGGCAGAGACCTGCCTGCATAGACCTCTACGTGAGGCAAAGGACAATAAGAGAGTAGTTCGATCCCCAAATCACAATTGGGATTAGTAGTAATATCTTGTGTCACCCCCCAAGGTCATGGGTTATCTAGATATTCATTGATAAATACAACATATCCAAAATTAATTGACATTATCTTCACTTTGGTAAAATGTAACCAAACTTCCCAAAAATTCTATAGGTCAATAGGATTATTCGATTTATCTTGAATTTGAGGATTATCTTCCAATTATATTTATCTTTGATTCAAGCATTTACTTAAATAAGCCATCAGGGTCACATACAATCTCATAGTTATTTCAAAACATGGATACATCTATATTTAGTGATTATCTCATGTGAGACCAAGAAATATGTCAAGTTACATTTGTTCAATATGTGATTACTTGGATTACCAGTAGAGGGTAGATAATTTATCAACTAATTATATAAGGAACTTATCACCTTAGAGTATTCTAGAATGTTGCAATTTATCTGCAAAAGAGTTTATTAACCACTCCTTAAAGTTATTGACATCATATTATGCATGAAATTCCAATTCTTTTATCATGTCCTTTAGTGGGCCTACTTGCCATACAAAAAGCCCAATTGGACTTAAATTCGTTTCTAAGGCCCATGACTCAAACATAGGTCTTCCAAAGGGTCCATCAACCTAATTTTCTTTCTAATTATGAAAGTAAGGATTTGATTATCATAATATATCGATTAAGCCTCATCTTAAAACACATATTGGATATTACTTGAATTGATGACTTATATAAGTCTAGGGTTTAAATTCAACAAACAAGATCCTATTGGTCTCTTCATTATTCTATTTGTATCTTCATATTTAGACATGAGATTCCTAAAATTTTGAGGATGTTACATTCACCCCAACTTTAAAATATTTTATCCCCAAAATTAGAACCCAATAAGGTGAATTATAACTCCTATTTGCCTCAAACCTTAGATCTAACAACATTTCTTAGGTACTTTTAGCTATATTGTCTTTAATAACTTTTATTTATACCAAAATTTATCATTTTATGTGGTTGGAACCCTAATTTAATGTTAGGGTATTTTTCCAAATCCTAATTCTTTGCATTGCACAACCACTTGATGGTATTAATTTCACTTGGCGATCACATTTATTATTCATCCATTCTCTTATTATTCATATGTGCATACCCAATCTCTAAACCTATAACAAGATGAAATAAGAATTTTGTTGCAATCCAAATACAAAGTTCACCCCATTCCAGGTGCAAAGATAGTGCAACCACACATCATATTATAATTTCAAATTTTAGACTAAGTCACGCTCAACAATGACTACTAACCAAGAGTGCATTCCAATTCGACAAATTTTCTTTAATATCTTAGACTTAGGGATAATACCTTTCTCATCCTTGAGTTTTTGCACAAATCCCTTTAAATTTTATCCAACCATTAGTGGATACATTCTTGTAATCCTTATGTTCACATCTCATTATCCTTAGTCAGTCCTTTTAGATCTCTAGGGTTATAACCACCATTTGAGTGATCTTCCTCTGACCTCAATGCCCTCATGTGCATGCTTGACCCCTCATGCTTTATGAATTTATGGAATTCCATTTCTACTAGACCCTATGGGCCTTAGGTGCACATTGAGTGGCCATCTCCTGACCCCTTTGGCCTTTTTTGCACATGGATGGCAATCTCAGACCCCTTCAGCCTTATATACTTAGGAAATAATCAAATATCATCCACTTAGGTGTCATGTACCTTCAAGAATACCTTCTTGACCTTAGAGTTGACTTAGGGCTCTACCCTACCTAGGTTCATTGAGATTTTATCAATTTATTTCATTTCTTCATTACTTACACCCTCGTGTCAGACAAGGGTCTCCACTACAATTATTTTTCTATGTCCCATGAAAAGAGTCTATAAATAAAATTTCCTTTATAGGATTTTATTCCCAATGATTTATCCTTTCATATTACACATTTTACTTGATATTTCTCAAACTAAAGTTTTCAATCTTATATTTATGCATCTAGGGCACTAATCTGAACATACACCCTTCTTTTTTAGACTTGTGTGGTCGTATGGCTTATGTACCATGGAACTTATCAAACCAATGTATTCTTATTTATATACATTGGAATTATACTTCCCCATTGGCAACTTAGTATGATTAGGTAGTGTCAGATGCTTCAATGCCTTGTTCCCATACCATCCCATCATATTCCATCCCTTCAGATTTAGGTCCTTAAGGATGGATAAAATTTCCCTAACTTTTGACTTGATATTAGTCAACTCTCCTTCTGGGGGAGTGCCTAACCTATGAAGTCATTCTTGACCTCTAGGAGGAGGTTAGGCTTTCCAACCACAACCTAAACCCCCATGTTTAGCATTATGCCTCCCCCATAATTCCTTTTTTCCATATAGAGTTAACCCACCCCAGGTCAGTACATTAACCCTAAAAGTGAATTGAGGGTCCTATATTTTCTTTATGTCATCAATAATTTCATCATTTATATTCAAAACCTTTTATGTGCATAATACATGCATTACTTCCACATACTTGCTTGTAAAGGAAACTAGGTATCTAAAATTAATTAGCCAAACCCATTTAGGTTTTCAACTTTCCATAACCCCTACTTAGGGTTTAGTTGGGTAGGGTTGTCGCTTCACATATACTACTCCCACTACCTAAGATTAGGGTTTAAAGTTAGGGTTAGGGATTACACCCTAAAATTTAGGATTTTATCAATCCCTTGAAAAATTATGGTTTTCAAACCCTACTAGGTTACCCTATTCCAGTCCTTTATGGACAATTGGGTTTTCTATCCATACCTTGATAGTCTAGGGTTCACTTAATAGGGAAAACCTAATTAACACATAACCATTTTTCAAAAATGTGTCACATATCAACATGACATGTGAATTAGTTGGTAGAGGATGCATGATTCAACCCTATTTTTGGGATCCATCTTGTATCTTTTTGCATCTTAATCACATCTTGACATTGTTAGAATGCAAGTTATTCCCCTAATATGTGATTTCATATGACGTTCACTTATGTCTGCTTTTTGTGTGTTTTGCAATCATTTGTACATGCACTGAATCTAAATCAAAGAGAAGGAGAGGATCCCTAGATCTCTTAAGCATCCTTTGAATAGGAAAATATTGGTTCATGGAAAAAAGCAACAATTTCGAGGAGTTTAGAGCAAAGATAAGATGTTGGGTCCTCAAAATGGGTCAAGGCATCTTGCCATGATCGTGACCAAATCTCTTAAAACATAGGATAAATGCAATCTACAGTAATAGTTCCACCATGCCCGTAGCCATCAGCACAGTTGTGGCAGTGAAGATCTGCCATAATTTTCCAGACACCACGACCGTAGAAAGGACTGTCCACAATTATGATCAACTTTATCCACTACAACCATGGAAATAAGCATGACTGTGGCCCTTCAGAACCACCTCACATGTGGAGTAGTCCACACCCATGGCACTCAACATCTACAACGATCTCCCCAGAAGAATGGACATGGCCTTTCTTTCCACCACGCCTATGCCCCATGTCATGCCCATGCCACCACTCACCCAAAAGTTTGTGGTTCCCATATCAGTTGTGGCCAGTGACCCTCCAAGGTTCCACTTCAACTTTTTGTTTTAACCTTTTCCACCTCATCCATTCCCATCCACCATGACCTGGATGACTTCCACCCACCACGACTGTGGTTGCTACCCAACCTTAACGACCTTTCCCAATACAATTCCAACAATACCCCTACATACCCTAGTGCTTTCCCATCACCTATATATAATATGGTGGTGGTTGTAGCATGAAGGTTAGCCTTTATTATAGCCCCCTATCATTCACTCCTACCTTCCTTAGCTCTCACCTATTCCCATCCATCACATACTCCATTTCCACCTTCCACTACTTCAAAACTCTAGTTTTCTAGGGTTTTGTCTACTTCCACCACCCATTCCATGCCCTTTTGCTTCCAACAGAGGAGAAGGACATGTTCTTGCTACTAGTGGTGAAGAAGAGAAGTATCTTCCACGAGCACCATGGTCTTTCTTTCTTCTTCTTCCTCTTATTTTACTCCTTTCTGCACTATGAGTAGATAAGCCCATTGTGGTGGGCTATTTGGGGTGAAATTAATAGTTTTATACCATGCTGGGGAAATATATCTTGGAAACTGAAGAATTTCATTCAAGGATGATTGATTTCTACTTCCATCTCGTTTCCCATGTTTCTTCATGTGGTTTTTTCTTGAAAATGTGAATTACTTGTTGTTTTATGCTTGAGACCACCTAAGTATAGCAGAAGATGGCATATGTGAGGCTATCTTGGGATTTGATCCTAGGTTGAATTAGAGGATCCTAGATAGGACCCCATCTTCTTACATATATACCCCTTCCCCTACTCCTAGGTGTGTGATCTAAGTAGCTAGTGTAAGATTGTTTAGTGTAATCGCTAAAGAATTTACTAAAAGCTAGATGGTGAGTAATGTGAGGTTAAATACCCCCACCTCTACTCCCCATTCCTACCTTTGGCTCCCAACTATACGAAGCACTCTCACCCTAGAAACCTTGATTAGTTAAATCGAATTAAAACCCCCCCTAAACTTGGTCTAAATGAGCCTCATAAGGCTAGGTGGGGTATGCAAGGATGTAGTTCCCATTCACATAGTCTATTCTATCCATGGACAACCAATAGTCTATTGTGATTCCATTTCGTTTTACTACTTGTTTGATTTGGAATTATAGAATGAATGGTTAGGTTTTTCTTAGTATGCTCCCCAAAATAGTATCTTAGTATCATTCCCCCAAATGGCCTACCTCTCTTAAACATTGTTTAAAACCTACCTTTCCCTCTATGTTTGTTCATGCTTGATTAGTTGCTTAGTTTAATTACTTCTGCTTTGTTTTTGGTAGTTAATCCTTGCTAGGGTAGTGAGTGCATATTTTTTCTTGCTTAATCTAGTTAGTTGTAATTTAGGTCTCTTAGTGATTTAATATCTTAATTTCTAGTCTAGTGTATTCTTGATCTCATGCTTAAGTAGTTGCATTATTTGTTATTTATAATTGCTTTTTTAGGGTTAAACTAGGTTTTTTGCTTGTTGACGTGTATTTTACTACGCGCTAAAACGCAAGTATACGCATCGAGTAATATAGGCCTTTGTGAGGCCCGAGTCAAACACAGGGATACGTGAATTATTGGAGACTCCTACTAACTAATTGCAATCAGCTAGGCCGGATAACAAAGTAGGGTTGTTGTTAAAACTAAAAGAAAATAAAAATAAAACAAAGCAAACAATCGATTAAAGGTTAATTTAATCAATTCAAAAGGATATCTTTAGGATTGCGGTTTCACCGCGGGTCAACATTGTATTAGGTTTTATATAATTCCTCACTCTTCTCTCTCTTTCTGGGTAGTGTCCTGAAAACAGAATTACCCACTGTCGTGGTGTAATTCACTACTTAGGTTTAGGTTGATTCCACCGTCGTAGTAATCATTCCCCTAAACTAAACGCATTACGAACGATCTCTCGGTTTCCACCATTAATTTTACACCTCCTTTGTCAAGGGATTTATCGATTAATGTAGGTTTCGTCTCTTTTCAACCGTTAATCCTTCTATCGAAGTGATTAAGGGCATTAGGTTATTATTATGGTGATCAAGCATAACAATATATATGGAGAAAACAAAACTATACCACGGATTTAAGAGAGAAAATATGAATTATTAATATAAAATCGTCATACAATGCATTCCCGGGCTACTCCCGGTCCTAAAGATGGAGGGTTTTAGCCTCGCATGTTCATCTTGCACAAATACATGGTAGAAATAGGGGAATTCATAAGAAAAACGTGAATTAAGTGGGAAAACCCCTGAACGGAGAAGAACCGGTGGATCCTTTGCGTAGAACACGAGTTTTCCCGCCTCTCGGTGGTGAAATTCGTCTTCGGCAGCGTCCGGATCGACAGGGATGAGCTTCTGGTCTTCGTTCTCCTTTCTCCTTCCTCGGCACTCGTGCAATGACAAAAATTAGATCCCCCTTTCTCTCGGCGGCCGTCATTAGGTATAAGTCCCTAATTAGGTCGTCAAATAACTCCAGCCATCCGATTGAGATCAAAACGAATCCAACGCATATCTGCCGGCGTCGATACCATCGACGCGGGTCGATGGTATCGACCCATCGTATTAGCGGCAGCCTTCTTTTCTTTTTGTCTGAGTGCTTGTGATCATCTCGATACCATCGACTAGGGTCGATGGTATCGACTCTCTTTAGCGTCGGTTGTTGTCGTTTAGCGACGTTGTAGCCTCAATGTGTCGATGGCATCGACTTGCGTCGATGGTATCGACGGATTCCTCACCAGCAACCTGAAGGGATCTCGATGCCATCGACTTAAGTGTCGATGGTATCGACTCTGCGCTGCTCCTCTCGGCTGGCAACTTGTGGCTTGGTCGATGGTATCGACTTCCGTCGATGGTATCGACTGAAGCAGATACTTGTTTTTCCTGAAATTCCAAAACAAGACCAAATAAATCCACACAAATTATGATAATATGATAAATAATGCTCAAAATGATACAACTAAGGGGATTTGACATAAAATGATGGCAAAGACCGAAATGAGTGAATTATGCAATATTATCCATAAAAATGACTAATTAGAGCATAAAACACATATGAAAAAGGTCTATAAATGCGACTCAAAATCATCGCATCAAAACTCCCCTAAGCTTAAACATTGCTCGCCCTCGAGCAACTAATCCTTAGAATAGAATTGCAGATGTCAACTGAAAATCAACACACCAACCCAACATCCCATGTGACTCCCACTGAACGTTCTCAAACCGGCCTTCTCTAATCACAGAACAGTAATTACCCTAAAGGCGACAATAATCATCAATAAGAGAAATTATCCTTCAAACTGATGAATACTATCACATAAGGCAGTTAACATAATAAAACTCGTCGATTCAGCATTGGTGCATCTTGTGATCGCCTACACTACGTTGCTCGCCCTAACTACCATCTACATGGAAGCAGTTCTCCTGATAATCATTAGCAAGGAGAAATTCACGGTGGCCTACCAATCCGAGCAACGGGTGGATGGAAATGGGTGTTTCATGGAAGAACTTGGAAGTATTGTACAAATTCAGCATGCATAAAACAAAAATGTCCTAAATGATGCAAATGCACATTAGAAATACCCTAATGCCTAAAATTGGGTGAAATGATGCGTGCACTAACCTTCCACCCTAAATGAGATGGAAATCTAAGTAAGCCACATGTACTCAATTTTCCTGTAATGCGAGTGATATCATGTCCCTTTCTCCCTCTTATTCCACTTTCTTCTAAATTCTCTTTTTTTATCTTTTTCTAACTTTTTTTTTTCAGAATTTTTTTCTTCACTTTAGCCCACGTATCCATAATTGCTTAGAGATAAGTGTATTGGGCTATTTACTTCATGCTTGGAAATCTTTGCAATATTTCGAACGTATGGAATAGTTTAGATCACTTTTGAGGAAAAATTGAGATACATGGTGTACTTTATGCATGAAAATCATGAGTGCAACTACATGACATGCACCTAAAGGTAATGTGCATGAATCTCTATATTTTTCTTTTTATGCCAAAGTATGGAAAATATCAATGCAAGTCCTATCTAAATGCTATGCACACAAGAAGGAATTGAAACTGCACTTTACTTCCAATTCTTGGGTGGATTATGGAAAAAAATGAAGTGGAATGATCACAAGATTAGATGACTGAACCTTAGAAAGATATTATGTGTCCCTCCTTACTGACCTGTGTAGTGGTTTGGAGGGTTCTCTCTCTTACATCCAATTAAGGTCTCATTACCATTTGGTTAGGTTAGGCTCAAACAACCGTTACTATCCACTTTTCATGAGTCAAAAGGAGTATAGGTGTAAAATGTTGTTTTAAAGTTGACATAATCAATCATTTTCGTAGGATAAGTTCCCCAGACAACCAAGTCAAGCTATCCAAAGACACAAAAATTTTTAAATTTCCCATGAATTAACAACAAGATGACAACTTTTACGACATCCACAGTTACACTAGATAGCACGTGGATCCTACCAAAATTAAAAATGCAAGAAACAAATAACACTGCTAAAAACTAAAAACAATAAAAGAAAAGATAGAGTTGTTCCACTACCCCCCTAAGCTTGAATTCGACTATGGCCTCATAGTCAAAAACAATCTTAAGAGTGGAACAGAGATACCCTGATCATTCTTGTGGAGGCGGAGGTGGGTACTGTGGGGCCGTAGGATCCCAAGAAGGATACTCCCCCTGGAAGCTCGGATCGTAATGGGTCCTCGGCAGAGGCTGTGGATAGCCTCCAAAGTAGCTCTGACTCCAGTAATGGTCGTAAAAGGGCTCCTGTTGCATCTCCATCCTTTGCAACCGGTTGTGTATCTCTTGTTGGTTGTCGAGGAGGAGACGTTCATTCTCGAACATCGCCCTTTGGTTGTCAAGTAACCGATTCGTAGTATCCTGAATACCGGTATACATCTCTAGATGCTGCTGCTGTGTCTAATGGATGTCCTGCAGCATCGTGTACATTCCTTGCATTGAGTAGGCATCCTCGCCTGGCTGCGAGGGCTGTGGTGATGGCGGCGGGGGCTGTGATGATGAAGACGCACCCGGATGCATCCTAGGACGCTTCCGTGGTGCTACTCGTGCGAGAAGAGGTGTGAAAGCCTCCTCTTCCTCCTCAGCCTCGCCTTCTTGGTCATCGTTACCGCCTTCTTCTTCATCGGACTTGACGGCTATGATCGGCCACCGAAAGTGCTGTGCACCCTCGATGTGGAAGACGGCATCCGGCAGTGCGCACTCCTGATAAGCATGGTTGACGTGGCAGTGTGCGTGTGCCAACCCATCCCATAGAAGGATAAGGTTTGAACGGTGCAGATGCTGCACATTCACCTTACTCCTCGTGGAAATCGGAGTCATGGACTGTAAATTCAGCCCCAAGTACATCACCAATTTGGTGATGAGCCCACCAAAATGGATCAGAGCCTTCCTTGTACTCCTCTTCACCGCCAGGACGCGCTGCAGAAAGAACACACCCCAGTTGCATTCTTGTCGCTTCAGGAGCATGTAGAGGAAGAAAAGATCGCTCTCCTAAAACTTGCTCAATGCTAAATCGCTCCGAGCAAAGAACGTAAGGCTCAACATCTGGTGTAGGACCCAGACGGAGGGATGCTCGAAGTCCGCTACCGTAGCATTATGGTAGCTCACAGTCTTTCCCGCCGGCACTGTGACTAGCTCGGCGAAGATCTTGTCGTAGTCGGTGCGGGCATCTGGGCGTCGGTGATCATTGCGACCGTGGTTCCAATTGAATATGCCGTTGAACTGCTCCAACGTGATGTTGTAGTTGTTGTTGAACAGCCGGAAGGACACCCTCCCCTTAATCCACTCACGGTCTGACGCCACCACGTCGTTGGGTACGACGCATACGTCGAGGGATGCCATAAACTCCGCCACCAATTCCTTGTAGGTGGGCCATTCGCCGAAGAACGGCTGCCCATCCGCATGGTACTCCAGTTGATCGTGACGGCGGCCGGTGTGACGCGCTTTCCCGGCCAGCACATAGGCCAAGTTGGCCTCGAATCCCAGCTCCTGGAGCATACCCCGGTCCACATACCGGGTCGGCTCAATCTTCCGCTTCATTATTTCCTCATAGACCTTCCTCACCTCCGCGGATGGGTGAACCAGGCACGGACGTGAGACTGAAGCAGTAGGGGGTGGAACAAACTCCACGATCTCCATGGGGTTCGTGCGCGAGGACGAAGCTCCGGCAACATGCACCATGGTTGCAAGAAAGATGGGATTAGAAGAAGAGAGCTCGGGGAAGATGGAGAAGTGTATCTCCGCTCGGTGAAGGTCCTCGCTCGATGTCGCTGCTCTTCAGTCTTGGAGGGCTCGAGGGAGTACTCGGCGCAAAGGAGGATGTTTGCTCTGAAGGTGTGACGTCAAATGACGTTGCAATTCTCCTTAAATAGACTTGGCCGGCACCACTGTTGACCCGTCGATACCATCGACGTGGGTCGATGGTATCGACACGTCTCGCTGGTATCTGCCTCCCTCGCGAGTATCGACGGCTGACGTTTGCTGGATCGGGAAACCCGGATTGCTGACCTGTCGATACCATCGACGCAAGTCGATAGTATCGACGCAGCACCCAGATCGCTGACGTGGACTCGCGATCCCCATCGATTATTTTGTGCGGATCGGTGACATGGATGTCAATACCATCGACGGGTGTCGATGGTATCGACTTAACTTCATTGCGACACCGCCAATTTTTCACTTCAACCTGTGACCATGTCGATACCATCGACGAGGTCGTCGATGGTATCGAGTTGACTGAGCAAAATCATTCTGAACTTCTCCAGAGATCTCGATGGTATCGACGGGTGTGTCGATACCATCGACAATTATTGCGCGACCTGCCTGTTGGTATGTCGATACCATCGACGGGACCGTCGATAATATCGACTCAGTTCGATTTTTGCAGCTATCAACCTGAACGCATGTCGATACCATCGACCAGTGTTTCGATGGTATCGACCCTGCCTGTGCCTGCACATTGAACAAACAGATCAAGGTATCTTCTTTACACTAGAATTGAAACGAAATGAACGCAATCTACGACTAGAATTAAACTATCCTAATGTACCAATGGTTGGGTTGCCTCCCAACAAGCGCCCTTCTTTAACGTCTTAGGTTGGACGTCTTGAAACTCGTCATCTTTTCACATTGGGGACTGTGCTTAGAGGATCGTGCGGTAATTTGAATTCAACTCGATCTCCTCTAATACCCAAAGACAAAGTCCCTCTCCCTAAGGCAGTCACGACATCTGCCGTTGCTTGAAACGGTCTTCCTAGGAGAATTTCACAGCCTTGGAGTGGTGGCATATCCATGACGACAAAGTCCACCGGAAATATGAATCTGTCCACTTTGACTAGAACATCTTCACATACTCCATAGGGTCTCACTGTAGACCCATCCGCCAATTCAATTGTTGCAGCCAACTTCTTTATTTCTTTTAACCCCAGCTTTTGAAATGTAGCCAAAGGCATGAGATTTATGCTAGCGCCGGAATCACATTGCGCTTTAGGGAAATGTTGACCACCTATTGAACACGGAATGTAAAAACCTCCTGGGTCTTTTCTCTTCTTTGGTGAATTCCCGTGAATCATAGAGCTCACCGTCTCATTCATCCAATAAATTTCATCGTCTTTTATCCGCCTCTTCTTAGTGATGATTTCCTTGATGAACCTCCCATAAGCGGGTACTTTCTCAATCATCTCCACTAATGGAATATTGATGTGGAGTTTTCGAAATATCTCCAGGAATTTCTTAAAGTGACGATGCTCTTTCTTTGACTTCGGATTGACCGGATCCGAAACATCAGCTGCATCAACACGCCTGTGAGGTGGCACATATGAGCTTTTCGGGGGTACCTCCCCTAAGCTTGCTTCAATCACTCCCTCGGACGTGGTCTTTGGCGAAACATCCTCAATAGTAACAACTTGTTGTGGTTTCTCTCTCACGTTCGCTGTCTCCGCACGTGCACAAACAACCTGCAACTCTTCTTCTTGCCTACATGGAGATACAATATTCATAACTCTCTCTGATTTTCTGAAGAAATGTTTCCGCCCGGCAATCCATAGTAAGTGCGTGGATACGGTATTGCCGGTGTCGCATGCACATTGAAAGTCATTTTTCTTTCTTCTACAGCTTCTTGCACCTGTGATTCCTCCTCACTATTTACCACAGAAATATACTTGACCTGATGGTGTGCTTGGGCCACATTTGCATTCTCGGCTGGTTTCTGGTTATTGGCATGCTTGATGGCCGCCACTTCACTCGAAATATGTGCCACAGTGGTTTCCAATGCCCGCATTTGTGCTCCATGGCTTTGTAGCGTCTACCCAAACTTGGTTAGAATATCACCTTGAGATTGCAATTGCTTACCAAACATGGCCATCATCTGTTGGTTTTGCTGTACCATTTGACTCAGTAGTTCAGTGTTCTTATCCTCGACTCTTGGCTGTGGCTTGGCATCCGGATCCTGCAGAAAATTATTTGGATCCTTCCATGAAAACTTTTTATCTTTCCTCCATGCATAGTCATTGTTTCTATAACCCTGTTGTTGCATGAATTTTACTTGGGCCTCCTCATCGTCAGTTGCATCTTCCTTAGTCAGCAGTTTCTTCGCTAGAAGATCTAACTTATCGTTCAGCTCCCTAACTATTCTGGATTCACCAACAACCTTGACCTGTTCCACTGCACCTCTGTCGCCCCATGACTGTTTCCTAGCCATGTTCCTTAGTATCTCCCAACATCTGGTATCCGTATTATTCAGAAAGAATCTAGATCCGGCTGAATCAAGATTACTTCTATCGTGCTCGGAGAGAGAAAAATAAAAGATTTTCACTTGTGTTTCCCTGTCCAGCCCATGATGTGGGCACCTCCTCAACATGACCTGGAATCGCTCCCAGGTCTGAGAATAAGTTTCACCCGCCTGTTGGGTGAAATTGTGAATCTTTCTAATCATGTCGTTGGTCTTCTCAGGGGGGAAAAACCTCTCGAAGAAAACCTCCACCATATGATCCCAAGACTGAACAAATTCGTCATCGAGGTTATGGAGCCACTCTCTTGCTGCTCCTGCCAAGGAACTTGGGAACAACTTGAGGTACAACGCATCTTGTGGAAATCGGTCTATCTTCACCATATCACAGTTCTCCACAAACTGACTGATGTGTGCCATTGGATCTTCATTCTTCAGCCTGTGAAATGCGTTTGATTTAACCAAGTTAATCAATGTCGGATCGATCTTATATGTTGGTATATTGACCGCCTGCTTCTTTATAGGCCCCTTTGAAGCTGATGAAGAAGAGGCTTTGATCTTCTCCCATATGGTCTGTGGCTCAACCATTTCTTCTGCTTCAGATTCAGAATTTATTTCCTCTTGGTGCTCTTTCTCGTGGTGCTCCTCGTCCTCAAATGGTCCCAAAGGTGGAACCTCGGGTGTGCAATTCACGTAGTCTGTACTACGTGTATGCACCATGCAACGTACCTGAAATAAGAAAATTAAGGTTAAGTACTATGCTTTGAATGAGTAAATATAATTATAAAGAAATTTAGGAATATTTAAAGTTGTTTCAAAATAAAAAAAATGTGGCCTAGAGTGGTCGCTCTTAGCACTCGAAGTGCCAACAATTCGCCGTATCCCCGGCAACGGCGCCAAAAACTTGACGTGTATTTTACTACGCGCTAAAACGCAAGTATACGCGTCGAGTAATATAGGCCTTTGTGAGGCCCGAGTCGAACACATGGATACGCGAATTATTGGAGACTCCTACTAACTAATTGCAATCAGCTAGGCCGGATAACAAAGTAGGGTTGTTGTTAAAACTAAAAGAAAATAAAAATAAAACAAAGCAAACATTCGATTAAAGGTTAATTTAATCAATTCAAAAGGATATCTTTAGGATTGCGGTTTCACCGCGGGTCAACATTGTATTAGGTTTTATATAATTCCTCACTCTTCTCTCTCTTTCCGGGTAGTGGCCTGAAAATAAAATTACCCACTGTCGTGGTGTAATTCACTACTTAGGTTTAGGTTGATTCCACCGTCGTAGTAATCATTCCCCTAAACTAAGCGCATTACGAACGATCTCTCAGTTTCCACCATTAATTTTACACCTCCTTTGTCAAGGGATTTATCGATTAATGTAGGTTTCGTCTCTTTTCAACCATTAATCATTCTGTCGAAGTGATTAAGGGCATTAGGTTATTATTATGGTGATCAAGCATAACAATATATATGGAGAAAACGAAACTATACCACGGATTTAAGAGAGAAAATATGAATTATTAATATAAAATTGTCATACAATGCATTCCCGGGCTACTCCCGGTCCTAAAGAGGGAGGGTTTTAGCCTCGCATGTTCATCTTGCACAAATACATGGTAGAAATAGGGGAATTCATAAGAAAAACGTGAATTAAGTGGGAAAACCCCTGAACGGAGAAGAACCGGTGGATCCTTTGCGTAGAACACGAGCTTTCCCGCCTCTCGGTGGTGAAATTCATCTTCGGCAGTGTCCGGATCGACAGGGATGAGCTTCTGGTCTACGTTCTCCTATCTCCTTCCTCGACACTCGTGCAATGACAAAAATTAGATCCCCCTTACTCTCGGCGGCCGTCATTAGGTATAAGTCCCTAATTAGGTCGTCAAATAACTCCAGCCGTCCGATTGAGATCAAAATGAATCCAACGCATATCTGCCGGCGTCGATACCATCGACGCGGGTCGATGGTATCGACCCAGCATATTAGCGGCAGCCTTCTTTTCTTTTTGTCTGAGTTCTTGTGATAATCTCGATACCATCGACTAGGGTCGATGGTATCGACTCTCTTTAGCGTCGGTTGTTGTCGTTTAGCGACGTTGTAGCCTCAATGTGTCGATGGCATCGACTTGCGTCGATGGTATCGACGGATTCCTCGCCAGCAACCTGAAGGGATCTCGATGCCATCGACTTAAGTGTCGATGGTATCGACTCTGTGCTGCTCCTCTCGGCTGGCAACTTGTGGCTTGGTCGATGGTATCGACTTCCGTCGATGGTATCGACAGAAGCAGATACTTGTTTTTCCTGAAATTCCAAAACAAGACCAAATAAATCCACACAAATTATGATAATATGATAAATAATGCTCAAAATGATACAACTAAGGGGATTTGACATAAAATGATGGCAAAGATCGAAATGAGTGAATTATGCAATATTATCCATAAAAATGACTAATTAGAACATAAAACACATATGAAAAAGGTCTATAAATGCGACTCAAAATCATCGCATCACTTGTCTTGCTTATTTTGTTTTCTTCCTTTCTTTCTTTCTCAATCCATTAGTGTAATCATTCCCAAAAGAAACTTTAAACCCAAAAAAACCCTAATCTCCTTTTTAGGAATATAGCTCACACTAACTAAGCTCTATTTCCCCCTCTCTTCCTATGGATTGACCCTTATCTTGCCACTTACATATACTATAACATGACCCCAACATTTGTGGGTGAAGTGTGATTGGTCTATGTGAGTGTAGTAAACTAGGTCCTTTTAAATATCGAAAGATCCAAGTGTGTGAAATGTACAATGCTTTGTAGCATTGTTGTCGGGGACAAAAAGTGACATAGCTACCTAGTAGTTGTGGTATAGACTCTCCCCATGGGCACTGTGATTTTTGAATTTACTAGTCTATGTTTAAGATACAAACCCATGCCTTATTCATACATATTCTAAAAATCCAAATGTCAGATGGGGAGGGAAGTACATTTTAGGATTTATTAAGCATGGACATGAGAAGAGATGAAATTAGAGATGATAAACCTAGAAGAAACATTATTTCCTACACAACCCTAGGTTCTGGCATGGAATATGTCACATTGGTTAAGGAGTCCACATATACTAACTTAATGGTACAAAAGAAAACATTCCCAACCCCCAAAGCTGTGATCATTTCTGGACACCATTTAATTTAGGTTATTCCCTAAAATTTTCTTTATACTTCTAAAGATGACTTGAAACTATTAACTTTTAAATATTATTTGCAAAATCTAGGATCTGATACAAAATGTAACGACCTAGACTTTTGAGTGTCCCTCAGTTAAGAGAGACCTTAAAGTCGAGGATCATTACTTTATATTTCTAGGATCAAATTTAGGATATAATAAAGAACAGAAAATAATTTCCATTAATTTGAACAAAATTGAATACATATATTGAATTACACACCACAAAGGTGTTACATGAATTTATCATAATAACTAACTTATATACATGAGAAGAGATACCAAGCTATCTAATCCACCTTGCCTTATCTTTAATATCTTCAGGATTTCTTAATTCTTCATGTCTTCAACTAATAGATGCAAGTTAACCTAAAATGCCAAAAAACAAAACATATCAATATAATTCAATATTGCGTAACTTGCATGCATACAAAAGTGTGAGTTTAAGATAACTCCATGCATTCTAAACCATCAAATAGATGTATGTATAAATTTGTATTTTCTTTGGACTTTCAAACCCATACTTTGTCTACTGTCTCAGTTGTAATCATTGTCCATCATTGGACTTGTGTGCATTACCCCATGATCAGTATATCCCATTATTTAGAATATCATAGTTAAGTTAAGCTCTACTCAAAGTGGAATTATAGTTTTCTTGAAATATACAAAGATCCAAAAGTTACAATTCATTCAAACTTCAAGAAACCTCGGCAAACTTTAGAAGTTGATACATGTATTCAGTAGAATTACCACGTATTTTTTTCATGTATTAGACATGAAATATATTTAAAGTGTACATTATGCAATCTGGTCATCAAGTGTATTCAAGCAAGAAAATGTACGTTCAATCAATCAACATGATTTGTAATTTTATACAACCCTAAAGTGTCATCAGTTCATCATATAAATTCTAATTATATCTAATGTGGTCTTAGATTAGTATCTAGGGTTATCTAAGGATTCTGGTTAGGAATAAAGGTCACAAACCCTATTTCCATCGCATTGAGGCACCTAGGAGTTACAAACCCTAATTTCTGAACATCATGGTTCTTAAGGATTATAAACCCTAGTTAGACCTTAGGTATAGCCATAATTCATAAGTTAGTCATTATATCATAGTATATCATACTAGAGTAGGTTATATGAATTAATCACAATATCAACATTAGTTTATAAGATCTAGGGTTCACATATAATCTATACATATTTCACATTCATTAAACACATCTTCTATGTAGAATAATAATCAGGCCTATCAAAGTAACCACAAGACCTAAATTGATCATAATATGTCTTCATGAACACTTAAAGATGATTATCTGGGTTAACATCCTATCAAGATATAACCATTGAGTTCGAAATATAAGTATTTGTGCTTATGATTTGAGACATAAATCATAAATCCTATCAACTAAATCCATTTTAAACCCATATGATTGCAACATTAATAAGTGTACAATTTTATATCACAAAATAAACAATTTTGCTGATGTAAGCATTATATTAATCAAAACTAGGGTTTTCTTTGTGTTAATCACATCATAATCATATATTGACTATAATTTTGTAACTCGAGGCATAAGTAGACTCTAAAAGTATTTTATTCATATTCCACTCGTTTTTCTAAGAAAATTCGTATGTATTTTTGTTGTCATCTGATCTACCATTAATTAGCTTCAGTTATTCCAAAATAAGGCCAATTTGGTCAATCATAGATGGCCACATCAACAAATCCTATATTATCCAGTGTTCTATGGACCGAGCCTGAGCCAATTGGCTCACCCCTTCTCCACACATTGCCCCAATGTGGCAGAGGTAAAATAAAGGGCTAAAAGATTGTATTTCCCATACTTTTTAGTATTGTACATAGAGGGAAGGGAAGTACTTTCCCCTTCTTGATCCTCTTCCTCCTTGATGTGAGCTAACTCATTCTTGTCATGGATGCAGTCAACCTTTCGGTTGATTTCCTACATCAGGCCAAAGGTAGTAGAATGGAATAGATATGGATCTGCTCCACCACCTAACTAACTTGGTCAACCCTTTTATGATGATGTGAGGTGACTAAAGCATCATGTGCCAGGTTGCCAGGGTTCTACAGAGGTGGATAGGGAATGAAATTGTAAGGAGGATTTTATTCTCTGCTTTCTGATGGATGTAAGGGAGCGTTTGTATTTTTGTGAGTGGTTGGGAAACCCTGACTGGTATTATCATTCGAGATCACTCTTGGTCTCTATTTGGGCATTATTTATATGTGTCGCAATAACAACAAATCAACCAATCGTTGGGATCCTTTTTCTCTCTCGAAGCCACTGAAATAGAGATTAGGATCTATGGTGGTAAGAGGAGAGACAATGAGGCATGATCAGATCATGGATAGAGACCTTCCTGTGTACACCACTATGTGAGTAAGAGGAAAATATAAGAGACATTTGATCCCTAGATCATGCTAGGATTAGTAGTAATATCCCATGTTGTGCCCTACCGTCCTGGGTTTTCTAGACATTGAGTGACAAATACAATATATCCAACATTAATTGATATTATGCTCAATTTAGGAAAATGTAGTCTAACTTTCCATAAATCCTATTGGTCAATAGGATTATTCAATTTAGCCCAAATTTGAGGATTATCTTTCTTTTAGGTTTATATCGGAATTTACCAAGTTTTATTTCATAATTCTAATGATATAAGTCATTTTTTTATTCAAACATTTACTTAAATAAACCATATCGGTCACATATAATCTCATAATTATCTCAAAACTTGGATATGTCTATATTTAGTCATTATCTCATGTGGGACCAAGAATTATGTAATGATACATATGCTTAATATTTGAATACTTAGATTCCCAATAGAGGCTAGATAATTTCTCAATTAATTATCTAGAGCAATTATCACCTTGTAATATTATAGAATCTTGCAAATTATCTCCAAAAGATTTTATTGACCATTCCTCAAGGTGATTGACATCATATTATTATCGAAATTCCAATTTCTTTATCATATCTTTCAATGGGCTTATTTTCCATAGAAAAAGTCCAATTGTGCTTAAATTGGATTCTAAGGCCCACAACTCAAACCTAGTCCTTCCAAAGGGTCCATAAGCCCAACACACATGTTGTAGATTACTTGAATTCATGACTTATATAAGTCTAGGGTATAGATTCATCAACCAAGGCCATATTTCTCTCTTCATTATTCTCTTTGTATCTTCAGATTTGGAGTTGAAATTCCAAAAAGGTAATGGACTCTTGCAATGATTTTTTGACTTGGAATGAAACTCATGCTAATGAAATTCCTATCATATTGATGTTTATTCTGGAAAAGGGACTTTAGAAGCACATGTGAATTGATTTAGTCCGCAGATGTGGGAAAAGCATACTTGTACATTTTACAAAACATGTTTGAGAAAATATAGTTGAGAACACAAGAAGAAATGATAAATTTTTATCCTTCACAATCTCTTCCTACTTAGTGGATCTTATGCCTCTCTTCTGATTGAGTACATGAAGGTGTTCAGAGTATTCCCACAGACCCACTAGGACCACTCAATGTATGTTTGTTCTTTTTTGGGGGAAACTAGAGAATAAGGCTTTATTCATCATGTTCTATAGTGCAAGACACTATTTAGAAAGGCATAAATTTAACCCAGGTTGAAGACATGGTGATTTATATTAAGAGAAGGAACAACAAGGAAAAGTGTACATGGTGTGTTTAGTGATGCCATCAATGACCTCATTCAAGTCCCTCGGTACATAGAGTACAAATATTTCATCAAATGAAGTCTTGATGGTTTATAATTTCCTCCAATAAGGTTGGAAGTTAGCTATCAATGAAAAGTCATTATTTAGCAGCTTAACTATTAGGTTGTATTTGCAAACATGATAATTTTTTCCAAGACAAGATCTTGACCAAGATAGGTAGCAAAAAAGATGGCTTGTATCTCAAACTCAAAGGGTGATTGAGTTTGAATAGTGAGGAGTGACTTTACCATATATGAATGTCCCTATAGAAGAGATGACATGGATACCTATCATGGCCTTGCATGATGTAGAAAGAAAGGTGACATTACTAAAGGTGGAGGCTTCCTCTTTAGGTTGATGCATGAAGGTCACAAAAACTTATTGTATGGTCTTTTTGACACCAACCACAAGAATGAGGATAGATTTTATTCTCTCACAGATATAGGCAATGTGCATAGGCACATTGTGCCGAGAGTTGTCATGTACCCTCTCATTATGATGATGCCATATGTGCCAACATGCCACTACCAAGTAGATGTTTTCCCTTGTCTTTCTATTTGTAGTAATAATATCATGAATCCAATCATCTTTGGGTGACTAGAAGAAATATATTTGTGCATGTAGACCCATCAAAATCATGTGGGTGATAGGGCAATCCCAAAGACAATGAAGGATAGAATTAGGAGTATTTTTTCATAATTGATAGGTTGACTCCACATCAAGGTGATGACTTTGTTTCTAAGTATTAGCTAACATCACTCGATGTTGAAGCAACCAAGTGAATATGCATAGACATTTTTTAATTTGAAGGCTCCAAATTTAGGTCTAATCCCATGGTACTGTCACTATTGTCTAAGTGCATGTCCAGGAGTAAGTAGACTTCACTATCAGAATGCCAACACATTCATATGTCCATGCTCAGGCGTCATCCCCATAGTTATCAGATGGGGGCGGGATATGCTCCATATGGATCCATGTTTCTTCAGGCAAGAAGAAGATGATGAATGATAGATCCCACTATCCATTATATATCCTCATAGAATTAATAGTATGATCATAAATCTCAAGTGGGATTGCCTAACGTGGGTCGATCTCAAGAACTGAAGTCCCATTGATCCATTTAATGGACCATACACTACACTCATGCTTGAGTTCATGCTCTTATGCTAGACCGCATTTAGATTATTGATATTTCATTTAATGAAGGCCCATGATGACGAACATTGTTTTTCCCCATCCTAAAACCCTTAAAATACTTATCCTTCATGGCTCACACCTAAGGCGTGGGCTTGTCATTTAGAAAGATACACACATTTTTCATAATGAGTCTTGTGTTTTGATCACGTGCGTCCTTAATTCCCAGACCACCCCCCTCTTTGGGAGATGTGATATTCTTCTAGGATTCAAGTGACATTTGGTCATGTCCTTTTGGCCAAATGAAGTTTTTCACTTATTTGTTGATGTCATCGCATAAGGATGTTGATAGGTTACTGTCTTCATAGTGTATGACAGAAAGGATTACAAGGTGGTTTCAGTAAACATGGTTCTCCCTACCAAGGATACATGGCATGTTGACCATCTACTCATATGATCTTTGATGGATGAAATGATTTTCTTATGTGTGGAATTATTCGCATGATGGTGAAGGATGGGAACACCAAGGTAGTGCCCCAAGTCATCAATAAATCCAATGCCAATGTGTTTATTGGAGATGAATTTCTTCCCTAGTAGTGTTTGAGGAAAAGTGACAATGGGTTTTTGTTTGGAGATGATTTGTCCTGATGTAGCAGCAAAGGAATTGAGGACATTTAGAATAATAATAGATAAATTGAAACCAGCTTCATCCAATGGAAGAATATCACCAGGATATAAAACATGTGTAAGGGTTGAGCCATGTATCATGAGCTTGATTGGTTTCCACAATGAGTTGCTAACAACCTCATTTATTGCTTATGTGAGTCGCTCCATTCATAAGATGAAAAAATAAGGACTGGTAGGATTTCCCTTCCTTTCACAATGAGAGGAATTGAATTTCTTGAGAGGAACACCATCCCAAAGTATAGAAGTGTTTCCACTAGTTAAAATTTGCACAATAAAGTTAATAGTGATTATGGGCACTCCAACCTTGACAAGTGTGTCATGAATAAAATGCCACCTCATTCTATCAAAGTCTTCAGAAGGGTACCATTTGATGCCGACCCATTTCTTTTGTCTGGTTTTCTATACCATAGAATGTATAACCTCATAGACCAACAATATATTGTCATAGATCCTTCGTCTTAGGATGAAATTAGATTTCATTTTTGATATCCAGTTGTTATAGTGTGGTTTTAGTAATTCGACTAGAATCATTGATATTAACTTGAAAGAATAGTTGTTTAGGGAGATAGTCCATAGATTAGAACACCTGTGAGGCAGCCTGGTCTACAGAATTAGGATCATACGAGAATCTAAGAGGTGATGGTCTATGATTCCAGAGTTAAACGACCATTGGACCATTTATATTACAAAATCACATAGTGTTTCACAATGAGTTTGAAAGAACTCATAGTAGACACCCTCAGGGCCAAATGCTTTAGATAGGCACATTAGAAAGACCAATGTTTTGATTTCATCATGTCCATGAGTGCGAGCAATGAAGTTTAAAGCCTATAGGGATAGCTTTTGAAATATTCCAACATTGTCATTGATGCTACTTGTATGGATTGAGGGAGTCTCATCAGCAATCATAAGTTTGTAGAAGTAGTTATAGAGAAGTTGTTTGAGTAAGGTGGAATCAGCAATCCACTTCCCATCCTAGATGTGCAACTAACTGAGCTTAGTGAATGGTGCCTAGACTTGACATATGAATTGAAAACATTGTATTTCCATAATTAAATTAGATCTAGTTGATTTGGGACTTCTGGTGCCAATTCATCTCTTCCCATAGAGAAATTTTAGTGTATTGTTCTTATAGTGAGTTATAGACAAAAGGTCATTAGCAGTATGAGGATGGGTATTGTTGATTACCTAAAAACAATCAATCTTGCATAGGATGTTCGTCTTCTCCTTATATTTCACATGTGCATTAGATTTCTCCAACTTTATGGATTTCTCTTGGAAGATTAAAAGATTATCAAGGTAACAATGTTCTTGGTTACAATCCGATAGTGGTTTATTATGGAAGTCGGTCATGGCCGCCCAACTAGCCTATATTTTAAACACATAATCATGAGTAGAAGTGCTAGTCATGAGGATGGGATTGTGGTCTGAGTATAAACAGGGTAAAAAAATGGATTTATATCCCCCATAAATAGAACTCTAGTTGTCGCTGGCAATGACCTCATCAATTTTTTCAAGAAGCTATAGTCTGTTAAAGGTGTAAAAGTTGTTGTGCATCTGCACTTCCACAAGACCAATGTAGATGAGGAGTTCTATGAATAGAGTGTTGTTGCAATGATCAAAATGGTGACCTCCCTTCTTCTCAGTGATGTCAAGAATGGTGTTGAAATCCCCAACCAAATCCTAGGCACCTAGGACAGTGGATAAAATTTTCATTATCTGGACCATAGCAGTTGGAGTTTAGTAGAACTTGGCTCCTCTAGACAAAAGTGATATTCCAGAGTCTATTCATATTGTAGTGAATAAATTGATGATGATTGTAGATGATGTCAGTATTACAATGGGATTTATTGCATAGGAGCTAAATTCCCCCAAAAAATTTAAGAGCTTAGACTCTATGTGATGAGGAATATCCCAGTTTCTTGATCACATTTTCAACTGATTCCCATTGCACCTATTTTCAATCAACACAAAAACCTACAATTTCTAGTTGTACTTGTATTCCTATAGAATATAAATTTTATCCTTAGAGCAAGCTCCTCTAACATTCTAGCACAATATGTTACCCATAATTTAGAGATTGGAAAGGTGATGGGTGATGGAAGTACGTTTGTAGAGGGAAAAGAGAAGGCCAATGAAGTGGTCACTACCTTCTGACTTTCCAACACTAGGCACCTCCTCAAAAACAATGTCTGTCATATTGGTTCTTGAATTGGTTTGTAACAATGTTACCCACTAGTTTTGCAAGCTTCCCCTTCTTCCTTTCACTTCTTGGGATGACCATGGCATTCTAGTATATCACTTTCCTAGTGTGTAGAAGAACTTTTTTGTTTGCTACTTTATCCCCCATTGAAAGGTATCACGTGGTGGATTAGTGTTGCACTAAAATGGTGAGCTCTTGAACAAAAATGACCCTCCATTATTTGGGACTATCTGTCTACCCTCAAACATATGATCATTGGTCAACGTAAATGTAGAGTCATTTCTAGAAGGATTTACTTTATCTTTATGAACTTGGGAACTTTGTCCTTTCTTCTTGTTTCTCATGTTAATGACAGTTTCCCTATATGAATTCTTCACTTCACTTGGGATGGTGTCATTTCTTCTATTGCTAGTTAATGTCTGATCGGTAGTCCCCTCTAGTGGATTCATGTTACCAATTGGAGTTGTGGATCTTCTTTGTGGAGCTGGTTGGCCATCCTTCTTCTATACATTGCATCACACATGCTTTGGTTCACAGATTATATGTTTGTACATGATGGGTGTACACACCTCAAAGTTAGAAGACAAAGAGGGTTCATGTCAGACAAAGGGCTAGACAAAAGAACAATCTACATTGGCATTTTCAAACTGTCCACAACGCATAAAAACCACTAGAATATTTTCATATTCTAGACAGTAATGTTCCCCATTAAAAAAGACTACATGTAAGCAAGGATGAGTGGAATCCACTTCAATATCTAGATGAGTGAATTCACCTCAGATACCATTTGTAGTTGTAGCATCAATTTTGATAGTTTTTTTGTCACCAGGTTGCCAATACTAGCCAATAGTTGGTTCTGATATAGGAAGAATGGAAGGACACCTAAACATAGCCAGAAAATAAGCTTGCATGGAATTGGATCTGATGGTTGGAAGTTTGGGGACCATGAATGAACAAACAAGTTGTTCTCAAACTCAATCCAGGGACCGTCGATCATGGTTTTAAAGAAGTAATTGTTATTGTATAGTTGAATTATGTAGTATCCTATCTCTAGTTCAATGGCATGAAAGGTATCAATGGGTGTTTAGATAATAGAAAGTCTATTGACCATGCATAGAATCCTCTATTTCCCATAAGAATGTTTACTATAACAACATGCTTACATGGCTCGAGCAGAGGTGAATGTAGTTGAGGGTTGGTTGTGATAGCTGGTAGGGAGCCACTTATGTTGATGGCTATGTCATCACCTTAAGGGTATCCATTGAAATTTCTTTGAGGATTCTGAAGCTTTATGGCCAGTGATGGTATGTTTGTAGGATCAATCATTGGGTGTATTAACAATGCTTTCCATGTTTGACACATGTGTTCTCATTGTTGAAGCATCAAGAAGATCAATCATGATGCCCCCACCTCGGGTGGCTCCTTCCCATGGCCTCCTCTTCCTCCACAAATGTCCACCTATCCCAATATGCCTCATCTATGAGTAAACCCTAGTGGAGTGATCATTATGAAATTCTTTGAAAAAAGATGTATGTACCATGATATAATAGTCTACCAATTGAATATATATGTTGTGTTATTGGTATATTTAAATATCAAAAAATGATGGGCAAATAGAAAATATCATCTTCTAGTTTACAAACTGGAATTTAATATCATGACAAAAGTTGATGTTTTTCCACACCTTTGTGAGACATCACATTATACTCTGACGGTCGATGACATGGATCATATGTATTTCCAAGTTGTCTATCAAGGAATGAAATACACAATAC
This sequence comes from Alisma plantago-aquatica, assembly GCA_963693085.1. Classification (NCBI taxonomy): domain Eukaryota; kingdom Viridiplantae; phylum Streptophyta; class Magnoliopsida; order Alismatales; family Alismataceae; genus Alisma; species Alisma plantago-aquatica. Next base: position 802,119,379 of record OY856413.1, on the reverse strand, counting down.
TTTTGATAGCTCACCCTAAACACAATGAAATAGGAGACACAAAAGGTGATGAAGTTGAGTAGCACAAAAGTAGATTTTTTATGGCAATGTATGGTAAATGGTTATTGTATTTGTATTTGTCAGTATTTTCTATTTGAATATATATGTCTCAAATATATACAATAACATTAACAAATTGTGATACCTAATAATCTCCACATAGTTTCTCATCCAAAGCTAGATGCACCTAAATTGATTTTGCATGATCTATTCAACTTGAGGGAATCATATTGATGGTTAGCAATGTTTGAACATAATCAAATATAATGATCCATACAAAAGAACATTGTAAGATAAGATCATGAAACTAGAGTATTGTTGTAGATGTTACATATATATTTCAACATGATTGGCTAAATACCTATGTAATCGAGATTTGCATTTGGTGATGTCTTATAGATAAATACATAGCTCGATGTAAATATATACCTTGAATTATTTTATATATACTAAACAATTACATATGTTCTTGTAGCTACTTATACATGTAAAGTACAAAGTTTCAAATAATCAATGAGTTCCTACAAACTCATTTGGAAAAACTATGTGGTTCCATCATACCAAATTCTACACCAATGTAAGTTTGTTCATCATATAATAGTCTACCAATTCAATATATATGTTTTGTTATTGGAATATATAATGTTAAAAATGATGGGCAAATGGAAAATGCCATCTTGCTATTTTCAAATCAGAATTTTATATCATGGAAAAGGTTCAAGTTTTTCCATGCCATAGAAGGACACACATTATACATCAATGGTCGATGACACACAAAAGGTGGTGCAATTGGGTGGCACAAAAGTAGAATTTGTTATGACAAAGTATGATAAATGCATATTGTATTTGTATTCGTGAATATTTTTTATTTGTATATATATATTTCAAATTGTTACAATGACATGCACAAATTAGGATACCTAAGAATCCCCCTATAGTTTCTCCTCCAAAGATGGATGCACCTACTTTGATTTGCATGACCTATTTGACTTGAAGGGATGATGCCGATGGTAAGAGAATGTTCAATGAGGATCAAATATAATGATCGATATACTGAAGAGCATTGTCAAATAGGAACTTGAAACTAGATTATTTATTCTAGATATTACATATCTATTTCAAAAGGATTGGCGAAATACCTCTATAATTAATATTTGCATATGGTGATGTCTTATAGTTCTATATTAATATATATATATTGAATTATTTTATATATATTAAAGCATTACATATGTTCTTGTAGATACATGTACATGGAGAGTACATAGTTTCATATAATCAATGTGGCATTCACAGTTTCAAATAATTAATGTTTCATTCCTAGTTTCATCATTTATTAGTAGTGTTTATAGAGAATAATAATCTAGACTTGAATAATTCTTTACTTCATCTAAGTATATAGCTAGTGTGAGAAAGGACCTAATCTTTGGCTAATTTCAATGTTAGGTAAGTTTCCATTTCTTTTATTGTAATTTTAATTCATGAATTAACTTTATTATTGATTTTTTTTCCTTTTTCTTTATTCGAAAATAAGAAATGATAATTGTGGTGATTGTCCCAAGCTTACTATATGTGCATTATCATCAACCATTCGGTAGAATAATTATTGTGTAGGGAAACCAACTAAAATTCTCAATTTTAGAGTAAGTTATATTTTTTATCTACCAAAATATTTATTACTTTATGCATATATAAGTACTAAGTCATGCACCTATATGCATTAATTCAAATTATACGGGTATAAAAGCAATATTTGAGTGTATATGAATAATAGATAATCAAAAGAGAGGATTATCCTGGAAGAATGTTAAGCTAGTTTTATGACTCCAAACATAATACACACTCTACTTATTTTTATCTATTAACATTTCGCATAACTATGAAATTTTAGTGCCTACACAAGATAATCACTGGGTGTGGATACCATGTGATGAAGTATATAGTTGTCATTTTCAAAGTAGAGTTGTTGAACATCCAAGATATAAAATAAATACTATTGACTTAGATCATTAGCATATAATCTAATTTTAATCTTAATCATACTTTTATAATATTATCATATGTGCATATCATTCTTTTTGTAGTCTTTAACACCTTGCTAGCTTATACGAGAGAGACTCTAGATAACATAGAAGAAGTGTAGGTAGAAAGCTCATTGAAAGAAGTGGAATTTGTATTTGATTGGGAATAATGATTTGTTTTAAGACTTTACATTTTATTGATTGTATAATTTTGTGAGGGATCATAAGTATTTGAAAGTTTGAATATGAATTGAAATTTACATAAATGCAAGTGAATCTGGTTTTTTTTTACATCAATGGGAAATTCAAGACATGAATGTGGATGAAGATGCATGTTAAATGTGTGTGCAAAGACAAGTGCATTCAAAACCCATGTAGATGAATTTATGGAGCAATTGAGTGGGTTTATTTGTATATAAATGTCTTTTTTATTGCATGTTTTGTAGGTTTGAAATGGCCGATTATTAACATAAAGAAGTGTTTATTATTATCCTAAACCAACCGTGGAAAATTAGAAAGTCGATTTTCAAACACAAAATCGGTGATACTAAACAATCTATCCAGTATAATTTTTAGCTGATATGCTAACATGCTATGTCAGTTTATAACATAAAATCGACGTTGTTATATAGTAACGTCAACTAGTGTCATTAAACTAACACTACCTAATAATCTGTATTAAAATTTTAGCTAATAAGATGATCTACCATGCGGGGATTTGCAAATGAAATTGACTCGACACTCACCTATTCATGAAAAGTTTTAATGAACATTTTTTTGTCCAAATAAAAGATCAGTTTCACAAATCAACATAGAGGTGCTACATTAGTTTCCAGTTTCTCAAAAAAGTGACATTATAGATGTCTATCTATTGTGTCACCCACCAAGGCATCACTACCAAATTAATATTATAGGCCTTCAAAAACTAACTTTATAGACCTATTCTGTACTAGTTTTTCAAATCCCAATTGTAGTTTACTATGTTTCTCCTATGCCCTCTCCCCCTCCCTTGGTCCATGTGCAACCACCTGTGTGACCAGTGGCCTAGAATAAGTGAACAAAGAGGGATCTGGGAGATCATGTGTGTCAAAATCCCTACCTATAAAGATATCATGGAGGTGGTCAGATATAGAAAACCAACTACAAGAACCAAAATTTTATGGCGACAAACTTGCTAGGATATATAGATACAAAACTAGACTTGTCCATGATTGGGAAGGGAACAAATGAACATTTCCACTGTGATGCTTGAATACTTTGTCATTAATCATCATTACAGAGTGGAACCCCCAAGAAGATATCTGAGCATATAGAAGTTGAAAAATAAATACGAAGATATTACTTCACGATGGGATGGATACTACAAAATTATAAAATATTTGAGGTTGAGCTATAGAATATATAAAGAGTACATAAATTAGAAGAGGGATGAGGAGCACTCCATGAGGTCGATAATCAATGATATATTGGATGGTGAATACAAGTTCAAAAAATAACAACTATATGCCTACTCGAGGACAGGTGTGGTAACATGGATGATGTTGATTTTTATTATAATAATCATGCATTTGTAGAATGTTAGAGGTTTTGTTAATATAATGATATAAAACACCATTGAAGTTTGTTCTTGAGACATTAACCAAAGTTATTATTTCTCATTTGAGCCTTTTCTATAGGATGATAGGGTTGAGGAGCTGGTTAACAATACAATGATGGATTGGTTTGCTCAAATTAAAGATAATGATGAAATATTTTGTTGACCATGGATGAAATCCTTGACCTATCATGAAAAACTATTGACAATAACATGGAAAGATGTTTTCAAGAAAATATGTGTATGTTCTAGTAATACATGCTAAATGCATCACTAGGGATATGAGGGTGATTTGAAGGAACTTGTTAAGTAAGCAAGACATTGTTTAGGAAATGTCATGGTCCATGGTAGGCGATTTCAAAATTGTCATAATTGTGCTAGAGATATGAGGCCCAAACTCTCTATATTCCAAGGGCATGAGGGACTTAACTAATAGGATCCATGTCATTGTATATTAATGAGTTTACTTTTTTGGGGAGTTGTTATATATGGGTGAATAAGAGTAGAGGTATGTTCATGAATTGGGAAAGACTTGTTAAAAGTTTTTACAACATGGGTTGGTATATTAATATGGTAAGAATGTTACAAAGTACCTAGACCATGATATAGCATCTTACGGCTTCTCTCCTCTATTGAAGAAGTTTAATCCCATAGTTGCATAACCAAAATCCCCTTTTTTCTCATTAAAGCATTGGATGAATCACAATCACTGCTTAAAGGTTATTGTAGGTGGTTGGAAGCATGAAGGGTACCCTGAATGCAAGACATGTATGTTCTTGAAGAGGTAGAGCCTTGGTAGAATGCTAAGAAAATGGTATAAAGAGGAATTTGGAATTTTATATTACATAAGATGTGACCTAGAAGAATTCATTACAACCTACACATACATAATGACCAAAACCAAATATGCTAGCTGATAGTTGATAACAAATGTAGAGAAGGAGTGGAATCATGTCCATGATCTAGACTAGACTATAAGGAAGGAAAAATCAAAGACTAATTGGCTGAGATATGGGGATATGAACACTACTTTTTACGATGTACTGGTGAAAGTAAAGTAGTGAGAGAATTGTAGTGAATTAGACTATTGAAGATGATGGAATATCTATATAATGCTAAAGATATATATGTTCTGAGGCAATGGTGTTTATCTTGTGATGCACTCACAATAGCAGAAGCCAGCATGGAAAGGAGTGATATTATTGTAAATAATTATGTGGAACCTTATGTACTAATGATAAAATCAACATGAGGGTAGAACTATCTTATTTTGAGTCATATGGGACCTTAAAGAAAATGAACATACATGCAATGTCAAGGCCATATGCCTTTCTACTGAAATTCTATTAAGCATAATGGGATATAATGTAAGTTGATGTAATGGAGGTGGATCAATTTGTTTAGAGAAAAAATTTCCTTTACACGAAACCTATATAGATTTTGAAGGAATAGGAGCCCAACGTCTTGGATGAGGACTTCCAACCAATTTTGGTAGAAAATGTGTATGTTATGTCATTGACAAAGATATTTAATTAAGGGATGATGGTCTCTCTTCTTAATATGGTGTCAAGGAGTAGGTTGCCTATATTAAATGGCAGTTTGATACATAATATTCATGCGAACAAGTGAAACATAACATGATCAACAAGATAGACCTGAAAAAGGTGTGTGACATGGTCAAGTCATCATCATACTTGAAGGTGGTACTAATGAATTTGGTCTTATGATAGAGGTGATTGATCTATGCTTGAGTTTTATCAGGGAATCCTAGAGTTTGGATTTCCTTGATCGCTTTAAGGATGGTTTCTTCCCTATGCAAGATATAAAATTAGGGAAACCTACTTTAACCTATTCCATCTATCCTTCATTAATAAATGTCATGACAGAAGAAATGAAGGTTGAAAAATATTTTTGAAAATATGGAAGCAACATGCACAATGGAAGAATAAAGGATTCTCCATTTCCCACTATCATATATAATCAACAATGATGTATCTAGATGGACAGATTCAAGATATACCTAGTCAAGGAGTAGATATGACATCATTCCTCATATGGAGATATAGGTTCATTTGATTATGCATTAAAAGTGGTTGACGACATCCTCCTAATGTAGTTTTATAATGTCTATGTGTCTATGTATTCCACACGAATGGCAAGAATTTGATGTTGTACTACAACTGTAACATACTAAAAAATGGGTACCATATGTATTTTGAGTGATACTTCACGAATTTCACCAAACATGGGTCCAATTACAATCAAGTCCTTCCTTTCAACTCATAACATGATCATTTTGATTTATCTTCATCTTCATTAATACAAGTTAGCCTTCCTTTAAGATTCTTGTATGTAATTAACTTCACCTTCCTCATATGAGAAGTATTTTAAAATGATCCCTTCAATTTCATCCCATGGATAAGTTGGACTTCACCTAGTACAATTTGAATCATTGATTCCTCTGTATCTTCTTAGAAATCACATTCATTGAATGCTCTTATTTAAACCTTGACTTGGAACCAATTTCAATACTTATATATTGGTTGAGTTAGATCTATAGATACAGATCTCAATTGGAATGAAGCCCATGGTTAAAATCTCATAACCATTGGCTTTTCCATCTAAAGGTTACAATGGAATTAGTAAATATGATAATAGGTATAGTTATTATCTTAGTAACAAAATTTAATGGAACAACACAAGTCTTCACCTTCCTCCAATGTGAACCCTCATGTTTCCCCTCTGCATTTTTCTACCTATAGAGGTTGTTACAAAACTCTCAAGGCTTCCCTTTCCCCCACTTACTTAGACCCGCTCCGCCTCCTTTGGAAACCCAAAACCCTAGTGCACTCCACCTTATAAATGCTCAATAGTCACCCAACCCATCTTCATCTTGTGCCCAACTGCCACCATAACCCATCACTAGGAATTGTAGCAATCTATTACAAGTGGCATCTCTCCTTGACGACATGCCATGTGTAATGGAGGTCTCGTTCCTCTTCATTGATTTCCCTTAAACACCTTGAACAACTCCTATAATGGATTTCCTAACATGTCTTGTATAAGAAATCCAGTTCCCAATGGTTCTACGGGTAGAACCATGACTTCGGTAGACTCTGCAACACCTACCGTCATCCCTCGCTTCTTAGATCACAACTACAAAATTATATGATTTCCTCTTCTTCCACCTTCTCAGATCTAATGTTGCATCCCCTCAAACCTTGCCACCTAGATCACCTACAACATGACCATCGATGCCACCAACCCTCCCCTCACTAGCAAGAAACAACTCAACCTGCATTCATGGCCTTCTTCTTTAACATGTCACATATCATAGAACTGCCTCCATCTTGCCTTATTCACCCCGATCATACCAAACCATCATCACTACTGATGTACACCTTGTGCAGACTCCTCAGCCTACCCATCCCTCTTCTTTGGTCAACTATGCTTTCCAAAGAAGCCTCGCCAATGATAGAGCTGCATCACCAATCCCCTACCTCTCTACTGCAACTTTGAGACAACCATTGTCACTATCACCTGCTTGAGCTATATGAGCCACAACAATAACTCAATGACCTGCAATAATAGATCTGGCTGCATTCCTTCTGCAACCTCAACAAGGATCCTCCTCATCAAAATCTCCAGAAACCTACTACCCATCACATCACTCCACTGTGGTGATTTTTGGCATTGGGACAATTTCAAGTAGTAGATGATGTGGCTCGATGTCCACATGATGAACAAGAAGATCTTGAAACCCTCTGAGATCCCTGACAGTTAGAGCTACAACTCAATGGGCATACTTGCAACCATGGAAACAATATGTCACCCTATATTGGATGATCATGTTCTAAGGAACACAACTACAATCACCTACAAACATGAGGGCTACTTCTATAATCAAGTTAATCTCTAGTCGATCCTAGTACGATCGAATAAAGCTATGTTGATTATGTGGAATATAATCTATAAGGGATCCTTTTTCCATAGTCTAGTAATCCCTCTATTAACATATTCAATTAATTAACATTTAAGAAAATTAGAAATAAAAGTCAAATCACATTAACAACTAAGACTAATCCTCTAATACACCTAGTCTTTGAAATGACCAGACTACTCAACTGACGAATATACCCTAACTAGTACGCATAAGATTTTGGTATTAACCTTATAAAAATAGTAAATTATGTTTCATTTGTAATTCCAAGAAATTTATAGCCCACATAGAAGATTATATTATGTTAGGTACATGAATGTTGCAATAGTGACCACCTATTATAGTATGTCAATCCTTGTCACATTAGAGGCAACGTACATGTCTTTGCCTTCATAGTGGATGAGTAAAAAAACTAGTATTTCAAATAAATGTAATACATCACATCCTCACTATAAGATTAAACCCTAGAAATATACATGCTTTAGTATGATTGGATATAATATTTGACTTACCCGGATGAAAACCTAGATATAGATTATATGGAAGAGAACTTATTTGATCTATATAATCTCATATCTCTAAATGAAAGATAATATGACAATTCTTGGTTAATTATACAAGGGTTACTGTATTCATACATTAGTATAATCATGTTCACATGCAACTTGAGACCTAAGTGTAAGTGTACTAGTATAAACTAGAACTATGTGTGATTTAAACCCTAGATTTCTCTAATAGGGGTGTTGTGATTAATAGTATCCCATTCAAATCGTATCCTTGACCACATTTAACCAAACAAAAATGCATCATATAAGAGAGAATGCCATAACTGAAGCTAAATTGAGGAGAGCATACTAACACCCACACCTATATGTGAGCAACACATCATTCTAATTATGATAATAAAATGAATCTTAAAAGTAAGAAGGATCTAAAACCCTAAATTTATGATATCCCATTAAACTAGTAACATGGTATGATGATATTATGTGTGATGAAAAGATTTTGATTTTATGTATATAATATACTTAAAACCCTACAAAGTACTAGAATGGGAAATAATCAAATCAAACTCCTTAAATTTAAATTCTAGCCACCTATATGTTACACCCACATCCCACGGTTACCACTAATCATGAGATTAGGGCATAAGTTTTAGGATTATACTTAAATTAAAAGTTCACTCCCAATTTTTTTTCCTTGATTTCAAACTCTTTGTTTTCTTGCATTCAATCACACAAACAAACTTTGCAAATGAATTAAACCTTGATTACTCTAATATGATGTCAACATTAATGATACACATCCATATATTCATTTTGCTCCTCACATTTCCATGTGTATACAACATGATAACTAGATATATACTCTATTATTAGTGAAACAAAAATACAAATAATCATTTACAACTACTTCACTCCTACACAAGAACCTAGAGTGACATGGACCGAAAAAATTGAACTAATCTCATACTTAACTCCTATGACAGATCTACTCTAATGCATTGACATTTTTAGTTCACAAGTTATCCCTAAACATTGTGAGTAGAGGGGTGAGCCTACTCGCTCAGTGAACAAGTACTTTATAGAAATAGTTTAAAGAACTTATTTAATAACAGATATATTGTCGAGCAACTGATATCAGTTATAGTAGTAGTAAGCTTTAAAGAGACCAATCATTAATTAACATAAATATGGAACAATACTCTAGACATCAACAAGAGTAAATCAATATATGATCATGCTTGATTAATAATAATGAAAATTAATAATCTAGAAACATACAAAGAGTAATTGAATAACTTCACACACTTGGTTAAACTCTCATTCATCTAATTATTCCCTGAACTCACATGAGGTGTAACACAAGATGTGAAAATCATAGAAACTACGATCTCACTGTATAATTCATAGAAGCATGCCCGGGTTCCTAAGCCTATCTCTCGAGTAATACCCCATTTGTTGCAGGCCTCAACACATCTACCTCTCAGCGGCTAATGAGAGCGGTTGGATATCTCAAACTCCACCTCTCAACCTCAGTACCCGGGTGGTGAGTCAAAGTCCTCAGGATTATTGTGCATCAGTGGACCAACTGACCACTGATCACTACAACATGTAACACATGTAAAAGCGACATCCCCATTTGGTGTTGGGTACTACACAACTATAAGGAGTGTGTCCTACTGGTCCACACCCCACACCCTACTGGTGCGCTCTGGTTTACCTCGATCTGGACTACCTATACTCAAGAAACTCTTTCCTCCTCACAGTGCAAGCCTCATCCTGTGAGGATTCTATAGTGTTAATGGCATCTAAATGTCTAATTCACTCTTTAAATTCACAATTCAATCATCACATCAACATATATTAGTTTATCTTTGTAAACTATTTTTTCATAGTCCATCTGATAATATTTATCACAACTGAACTATTAAGCATCACCACATCTCATACTAAGAAACATTGATATCACAACACTTGATTCAATGAACACCCTATCCTTAGGGTTTCATTTATCTTATTCACTTATCACATGACTTGCATAAGGATTTAATGTGTCATAAAAATTTACTGAATAAAGATTGCTTTCAACAATTCGTATACAATAAACATATGTATGAAACTCTAGAATTAAGCTAAATTTGGGTTTCCATGCCATTCATTGAGATATCATGAATCAAGAATAATAATGAAAAAATAAATTCTATGATGTGAAGAGAAAAACACTTCAAATGAATTTCACAATATCTATTCACAAATTTCCAACTTTCCACTCATCTAGGGTTTCATCCTCTTTATTGAGATATCAAGCAAACATTATTCACATCACAAGAAATCCAAGATAGTATCTGACATACATCTACTATGCATTCAAATAAACAATTATTCATAATCAATGAGATTTATATAGACAAATTTCTCTATTTAATTATACATAAATTTCTATCGTAGCCGAAAACCCTAAATTTCAGTTTAATCTTATAACCTTTGCAAATACTTAGAAAATTCTAATTAAGATGGATTGTATCGATTAATAATATGATTTTATCATCTGAAATTCATCAAAACAATGGAAGAATCCATTTCATATCATTTTGCAAAAGCCTAGCAAATCACTAGATTCTTCTTCCTTTGAACTCAAAAACCCTAGAAATGAGAGAATATGAAGAAAGAGTGAGAAAAGGGGAAGATTTGATACCATTTTGAATCAAATTAGAGGAGGGACGAAATATTGACATGTGAGAGGATATTCATCATGAAAGGCTATGCAAATAAGCTAAACATACTTGATTTCATCACATCTTAGATAGAGATACCCTAGATCAGCAATTCCACCACTTTCTCCTCTCAAACCCTAACTCTCTCTCCCTCTCTCGGATTTCATTTCTACAGAATGAGTAACGAATTATGAGAGGTCCTAGTGTGTTAGGTTGACCATATAGAGAAATTGAGCTGCTTGGGTCAATTGCACATTGACCCCTCACTATATTGTCTCTTATTTTATTTCAATTATTTGTCAAAAAATGTTATAGTACTTCCGTTATTGTAGAGGTCAAAACTTCTCCAAAATTTTTTGAAAATGTACCTTGTTGTTTATAATTGAGTTACAAAGATGTACGTAAAATTTGTGACCATTCTGAGAAACCATTATAAAATTAAAAATCGAATAGTGCACTTCTATCTAGCAATCTGTAGAATAGTATATTTTAAGAGAAAATTCCCCAGAACAACCTTGCAAGTTGCCACGACCATGCTAAGATGGACACAAAATGGTTGTGCTGCCTACCATTGCCTTGATGCATTGGTTACATCAGATTTGAGTACAAAAGTTGGTCACCAGTTCAATTCTTTCAAAACGAATGTGTGGCATAGAATGCCTGTGCAACGAACGACCTAAAACGGTTGTGCTACCCACCACGGCCATGGTATCAAAGCCTTCAACTACTATTTTTATTGTCCTTTTCCTACCTCTCTCACTCCTTCACAACATGAGCCTGTTTGGTGAAAACCCTAATTTTAGTCGAATAGGGCTTATATTTTCTAAAACACATATTATATAAAGTGATAGCATACTGAGAGTTCTCACTGGGTTTAAAACGTCATAATTGAGATTTCATCATTAATCACGTTTAAGAAATGATTAATCTAATCAAGCATGTTATCATGCAGATGTACCCTAACATACCAATTAAGCTCAGATACGGTCATAACAATTCTCCCTCCCTTAAAAAGTTTTGTCCCTAAAACATAAGTACACATGTTAAGTTTCTTTTAAACTTCTCAAATATTATGTATCATTACACTCTTGTATTTGATATGTGTATATTATTTTCAACATTGAGTCCTTTTTCTCTTTCAAATCTCAACATGTTTAAGGCATGGCTTATCAATGACAACAAACGAATTATCTATGCCACAATACATTATAGGAAAGAGAAAGAGAAACAACCATTTCGAATATTATCATACTCTTGAGGTGTTACCTCAATATTGATAATATGATCCAACTATATCAATTCATACGGCTCAATATCTACTATTGTTCTGTATTATCTCTGAGTCACAAAAGAGAGTTCACCATGTTGTTTTGAATTTTACTATTGTGCTACTCAATTAGCAAACCACTCATGAGTTGGAAGACTTGATCCAACAACAATTGTCCAATACTAAGCTGGATTGTTGATATTAATGACTAAAACTATCACACACCTTTAATTAACATATTACTTGCACAAGTACAACTAAAATCATACATAAAACGAATTTATATCACTTAATATACCATCAACAAATTAAAATTCTAAAAACAAATTCATGTATTACTGAAAGCCATTGTTTTCTCTTATTTCTCTCCTCATTCATTACTACTTACTTGTTGTTACTTATCCTTCTCAAATTGATCATATAGAATAAACATCCTGTGACGTCCCCAAATTTTCTGAAGCTTAATCTGATGTGTGATGTCCAAATTGAAACCTCACCTCAGCGAGAATCCCAAGTTAAACACCCCACATGTAACGACCCGCACTTTTGAGTGTCTAAAAGACCTTAAAGTCGCAGATCGTTAATCATATACTCCAGGATCAGATTCATGAAATAATACAAAATAGTAAACAATTTCCATTAATGATCAAATATTTACATGTTTAGATAGAAAGCTCCTCTAAGGAGTTACATAACTTTTAAACAGAACTAACTTTTACATGTGTGAAGATAAACCATTAAGACTAAACCTTCATGATTAAACTGTAGTGTCTTCAACATCTTTATCTGTACCCTCATGTCCACGAATCAAGTATATCTGATACCTAAAACGCCGACAAACAAATAATCGGTCAGTATATTTCTATACTGGTACGTGGGTTCAAACAATAATCACAAGTACATATATAAGCAAACACCTTTATCTTGCACATAAGAATATAAACTTGTTTTTCATATTCTAACCCATATCTGGTCAACCACCTTAGGTGTAATCACTATCCCTCCAGGGCTCGTGTGCATTACCCTTAAGATCAGTCTAACCCAGGGTTTAGAATACTGTTATTTACTTTACATGATACTCATATGCACTTTATAGTTTGCAAGAACTAAATAAGCAAACAAGAAATTTATTTGTCATTCAATCTCATCGAGAAACATCGGCAATCTCAGAATTCGATACATGTAATCATAAGTGTAACCACGTACCTTATGCCATCGCAGAAACCATGCAGAACATCATATGTACTTTAAGAGTGCATCCAAACATCCAAGCAGTAAATCATGTAATCAACAAGTATCTGAAATAAAGCATACTACGTATGTGTTACCACGTATTCACGCTACATTAATCAGATCTAGATTCACTCCTAAACTAGGGTTTAGGTTATCTCTCATGTTTGGACTAGGAATAAGGGTTACAAACCCTAATTCCATCATATCATGGTTTCTAAGATTACAAACTCAATTATGCATATTAGGTTAAACCGTAATTGTCAACTTAAGCATATTAAACTATTCATGACATCTAGATTAGTATCAGCATTAGATCATAGCAAGATGTTAACATTGATTTTAACACCCTAAATAACATGAATAAGATTACTAATTTGGAATCATACATTATCCATCATTATCAAGGATTTCTTCATTATGTAGGTTTAGATCAGGTATTAGCCTATCACGGATGAATCTTTCCAATTAAGCATCGAATTAAGCAAAATCTAGGTTTTCCCTTTATACTAATCTCATTAACACATGAATTGCATATACTTTTAGAACAGGAAGCATGATCCGATTATGATAACATTTTATTTACATTCCTCTCATTTTCCTGATCAAGTTCCATATACTATATGTTGCAATCTGAGTTACTGATTATTTTCTATGATTTTTGCAAGCTAAACTAATATGAACCAATCACATGTTGACACGCCAGCGTCTCTACAAACATTCACCACGCGGGTGGCTACTTAAAAACATGATTAAATGATGTATTTGTCCTTACCATGATTGCTCGGGTTGCTATGCATCCGGGAGCATAATTGTCCAAAGGGCCATAACCTGCCCTCAACCTCGTGAGCGCCCTGCGTCCCTCGACGGAGGTCGGCTTGCAATCGCAGCCGTACACCGCACATCCGGTGTCATGCCCCGACACCACCTGCGCATAGAGTGCCAGCGCACGATCACCCCCTTATGTCAGCCTAATGTCATGGATCTCTCGCTAGTCCACCAGACTCCAACTCTGACTCTTTCAGATCACACGATATCCAGGATACAGAGCGACGTCGTATGTCGTCTGCCGTTGCCACCGGCTGGAGGGTAACCTCCCCTCTCACCTTCGTGAGCTGCCACCTCCCTGGATTCTTCGGTTGATGTCTCTCATCCTCGTGCATCTCCTGCACCTTCTTGCAGCTGCTCTCACATCGGGTCAATCTCGCCAACGTCGGGCATGACCACGGCCCATGGAGTCCAGTCGCAGAGCAGCCCCAAAGAGCCAAGGTTTCACTCACCTAATGTCGTTGCAGCATCTTGTCCTCGAGGCCTACCTCTCGCCCTCCATCTCCCTACCTTCTCCTACCCATGGCTTGATCCCTGGCCATGGCAACGTCTCCTACTTGCGAGGCAAGTCAGGTAGTTGGCCCTCCGCAACTTCCCTGACCTCCTCCCATATAGCCAAACCGACTGTAGTGCAACAGCTATATACAAACTAATTGCTCGGCATCCATCCTCCCCACACGATGTAAGAAGAGTACGGAAATAGGATTGTAGGTCCAGCCTCTCATTGGACTCAGAAGACTACTGCTTTATCTCCGTCCTTGGCTCCCAGAGAAGTCGGTGGTTTCTTAAGGTTATAGGGAAGATGGTGAAGAAGGTGGCGGCATGCCTTGCTTTGCTCCTGCTTGAAACACAGGGTAGGGCAGAACTTATATAGGAATTATGAGTCTCCTTCCCAAAGGTAGATGGACTCCTTTCCTAATGAGAGTCCATGTGGGTCATGACTTACTAATGGTAAGGTACTAAATATAAAACATACACCTTTGCAAAACCCTTCTTTCCTTTATCTTTCTTTTAAGCATTAAAAGATGCCCTTTCCTATTCACAATTATCTCCAATTACACCAATAGGGAGAAGACAAGGCATATCTATATTTATCTCAACTTTCTCTTACTTTTCTATTAAACCATGTTTCCTATTTCCTTTAGGGAACTAACCTATTATTCCTTTATTTGACTTCCATGAAAAAGGTGGATAATCTTTTAAATTAATCATCTAGTCCACCTATTATCTTGGATTATCCTAGAAATCCTCTCATTATCTTAACTTGTAATTATCCTTCAACATATCAAAAAGGCAACCCAAGGTAACACTATTTGGCATCCCAAACATTGTGTTTCCAATAATGGAAAGATAAGTATTCTTTGAATTATCTAACACATTATTAACTTTATCAATATCAAAAGTCATTACTATTTATTAATGCATGAATTCCGTTTATCTATTTGTCTTGTGCCAAAATCACTGGTGCGACAAAGGCAATTAACATTACTATTCCACCAATAAAAACATTGAGGAATTATCAAATTAATGCATGCATCATATTTTATAGTTCAGTTTTTACCAAAATTTGAGGATATTACACCACACCAAGCTAAGAAGAAGAAATCAAGGGAGTCATAAGGAAACAATCAGTAGCACATGCACATGAACAGTAATAAAACCATACAACACATGTTCACCATTCAACATATAAATACAACATGAATTGTTACAACATTTGATATTACATATTGAACAACAAACTTCTACATATACATATACTACCACTAAACTATAAGATCTTAAGATTACAGGTCCACATGTACATCAACTAGCCATACAACTCTCAACTATCTTGGATCTTCAAGAGCATAACCAAAACCTAAAAAAAAGATTACATGTGGTACACATCAGCACAATATTCAAGAATATTGTACTGAGTACGCCTACGTGTCTTTTATATACCTCTCATCATATCTTGGCAATAAGAATAAAGTAATATACTTGGCAGTAACAGAAGAATATAAGAAAAGTGTATACTTGCAAAAAGATATTCATTAACAAAAGAGAACATATATTTTAAGATTATTTTCCATTATATCTCAAGGCCTTTATGATCACTACCAAAGAGTTGGATCAGATGTACAATGTGACTACTACCAAAGAGTTGGGTCCAAGCACACTACCAAAGAGTTGGTGGTTCCATATGTACAATGTGACCACTACCAAAGAGTTTGGTCACTTCCAAGCACACTGCCAAAGAGTTGATGCTTTCATATAATGGAACATATATATTATGTTTGATGTGTTCATAGTATTAAGTATAGAAAATCAACCAAAATATCATACAAGAACAATCATTTCATCTAATACCATATGCCAAGTATTTTACTATGTATATAACACAAGCATATTGTATAATAAGCCAAGTAAGAGGTAATGGCGTATCTTGATCCAGAGACAAACCTAGTCACATATATCCCTCATGTCATCTATATCCTTGGTCAACCCTGATTAAGAAAAGATTACATATCACCATCATGTTCACATCATCATAACCCTAGTTATGTCCATTTTAGGGTTTATCTTATCTCATTATAATATGTACTTTATTACTTGTCTTATCTTCTTGTAATTAGGTTACTGATCTTATATTCTAGAATAGGATATATAATCTGAATATCAGGTTCCATATCATTATTTATACATATTAACCTTATGTTACATGTATTACTCAAATTAGGGTTTCATCACATGTTTCAAGGTTCATCTTAATATAACAGGGACTCTATGCATCATCATGATTTCATAATTAAAATTGGTGTTCCATATACTAATATGAGCTTACTCTGTAAATTTCGTCATTTATTAAGCATGTATGTATTTATTGCATTATCTTTAGTGTTATTAGCCATAATTAGCCATATTAATCAAATTATATGCTTTTGTACATCAACATGACCATATCTGACATCATATGCATTATAAACATTATTATAGACTTACTAACATGTTATCAAAATTTTATAATGTCGTTTGATAATTATTATCCATTAAACAACCATTACATACCTTACATGATATCATAGAGTTTTAAGCATCAAAAGCCTCGTATTATTATTCTACTATGTTGTACTCATTTTTCTGAGAATTTTGGTACCTTATTTGCATGTTTATGATAAGAGGGCTAATTTTTTATGATTTAATGAAGATCTGAGCATTTCTAGGATTTTACATTTTTCGATGAATCACACGCGGCCAACTGGCTCGACGCTACTCTTCTTTCCTCGCTAGCACTCGCTTGGTCTGGGTCTTTGGTTAGACCTTCGTATCTGAGGATCCGATAGCCCGGGTCAGACTATCTGCTCTACCCCTTCTAGCTCGCGAGTCCAGAACGGACTCTATTCCGCAGAGCACCTCCGCCTTGGCTCTCGTTCGATGAGTGATGCACCCCACGGAGCTTCTCCTTTCCAACCCCCATGGACACCGCCGTCTTTGTCATTGACCATCATACCTCTACGGCTGCTCACCTCCCTTGGATCGGCTATGGAGTTCCCCCTCCACTAGGGTGTCGCTGCCTAGCTCTAGCTACGGCGGAGCAAAGAGGCATTTTGCCTCTACTCCAGATCTTTGCCCAAGTTCTCATCGGTGCTAGCCTTCGTCTGTACCGCTCTCTGTGTAGCCTCACAGAACCTCCGTTGTCAGCCATGTTTCCGACAAGGACTTGGTCATCACTGGGAGTTGCTTGTCCACAGATGGTGTCTCCTCCATCTCCATAGGGTTTGGCATTGGCTTGGTGTTGGAGCTCGTTCTTCCCCAGGTTGAGGTGGCTCCGCCGCGGTTAAGGGTAAAGGGGAGAACCCCCTTCTCACTCCTCTTATCATGATAATGTTTGCAATGAGGCCACCCTCTTGTCCTTCTGTTGGAAGCGATATTCCATTCTCAAGACCATCACAGGAGTCTCCAACTCTTTCATTAGTCTCTGCCCAGGCACCTGTAGCTCGTGGTTGAGAGGTCACAACAAGAGGAGTATGATCTCTCTACTCACAATTACCCAGAGAGGTTCATAAGCGTCACATGGTTTATTGATGTGGAGTGAGCAAGTGCCCATGCTTCGTCTCCTTAATCCAACCACGACCAGGACGTGCAGTTGGTTGATGCTTTGCGTCATTGTTCATGGTAACCGTTGTGAGCAAGCTGAAAGCCTAAGTCTTCTGATTATAAACCGTGTCACCCTTGAGCTACAAGGCCAGAGGCCGTAAGGGTGTGTGATAAAGCCTACTATTAAAACCTCGTCTATCAATCAAATACTTTGGTCCAAAGTACCTCAACTATTCAACATTTAGCCTATTCCAAGAGTACCAAAATATAATGAGATTTTAACCATATCTTTATAACAACTTACGCTACATTCTATTCATGATTGGTGCTAAAACTCAATTATATGACCCATCAATGAAATACCTCAAAAGGCCACAAAGTTATGGGATCGTAATTATGATATCAACCTCAAACGACACTCAAGCTTTACCAAAATGCCTAGGACTCTCAAACAACTCAACATGCCTGACTTCACTTATGTCATTGGACATTTAAGGATTCCAAAAGTCAACTCCATCACATCCTACACACCTTAAGAGAAATTACATCCTCGAAATTAAGTTAGAAATCCAGTCCATCACATCATATACATCTTAAAAGAAATTTTGTCCTCGAAATTAAAGCGTACTCTTACTCCAAGGCAAACAAAGAGATATGCATCCATATGTAGGGCACCACTCGAGGTGAAACATATACACAAATAGAACCCCCATGATCATATCCAAACCACTCTTAATAGGTTTTAAAACATCTAAGGTGAAACACCTCTTCATATAAGGTTAAATAAGGATTTAGAAACTTTGATTATGTCATGACATATCTCATATCTTAGGGTTGCATCCTTACCTTTACCCATACATTAGGGTTCTCACATCATATTACCATGTTCTAAAGGAGTTAACTAATATTAACTCATACATCAAGGTGTCATCCACATTTATTGAGCTCAGTTTTTAGAACATGTTCAACATTAACACATGCCTTTTAGGTAGGTGTTAGCTATAGTTAACCTACTTTATTCATATAGATCATATCAATGTGTCATAATCGTTATGTTGTGCTAATTGTCAACCTATATCTTTCATATTTATTAAGAACTAAGATTAACACCTCATGTAACATGTTTCATGCATATGATCTTATTTCATTGCTCATAATAATTTACAACATTTACTAGTGATTTCATCATAAGATTAACCAACCGTATTACGTTATCATCTTTATTCATGTATATGGTTAACCATTTATGCATTAATAACTATGAAACCTTCTCTAGGTTTCCATCATATTTGTCCATATATTATGTCTCGAGATTAGATCACATCCTTACCTATATTATATCATGGTAGTGCTAAACAAACTTATGTGAGTGGCTTGTTAAACATGTATCAAAACTTTATATAGTCCAACTGAGGTTCCTCTAACCCATACCATGAGGGTAGTGTCATGCTCAGTCTCTCTGAGCTAACTCAACCCTATGAGTATCTCATGTGTACAAACTATATCTTCCCTCACAGTCTAGGGTTCTAAGATTACCTCATTGGCACTACCTAGTAGCTTCATTAGCTCTAGCCACATAAGCACAAACCAAAACATGATATGACATACTCTTCATAGGTTTCTACCCATGAGAACTATTTCTCAACTCTCTTTCTCTTATATACACACCACTAGATTCATATATGGGAACCACCAACCCGAGCATGAGGATGTACCAAAAACTAACATAGCTACATCCTCCAGGGTCTTGGGCTCTCTCCCTAACCCAGATGGTAGACGCTCTTATTGATGTTCACATATGCACATATATAACCAACCTCTCTCTATCTCTAGGGTTTGGTCCTCCCAAGGACATCTAGGGTTCAAAAAGGACTATAGGAATCATACATTAGGCAACTCAACTCATTCACTCAGGAGTATTCTAGTTTAGGACATATCATATCACATATTTCTCATATTTCTCATATCATGGAATCTAGGTTCTCTGACCTTCTTCCTGTGGGTCTCGCTCTCTCTTGAGCTAACCCCAAAACTGGTCCTAACACTAGAGGTCCTCCTTTATAAAAGTGATTAAGGCTCTTGCAGATTCACATCCTGTCTTAACTTAACATATCTTATCTCATAAAAGCCGATTTACTTGCATCATCAAAACTTATCTCAAAACCTCAACACTGAACTCATGTCCTCAAAGACAAACATAGATCATCGTAACCATCTTATTTCATTTATATAAGACCTACATCATATTGTCAAAACTTATTTCATCTATTCCATCTATCATATATCTAGACATCTAATCTAGAACTACTCTCTCTTCTAGACTGATGTCATTCACTTTCACTTCGGTTACATGACCACCTCATACTCATACATGTGTGGGGACACATTTTTGTAATACATATATATAATAAATTATTATAAAGTTTTTCATCGATAAAACAAGCATCAGAGAAAACTATCACGGTTCGATCCGTTTGGAATCAAAAACCAAATCCTGAAAACGAGTATCCCACACATAGTAGAGAGTACAGTGTCATGAAAACTAAGGAAAGGGGTGAGAACATGGTGTAGACTAGTGTAGCTACACTAGACAATGTGCACAATATGTCTAGGGTTTATCTTCCCTTGATGCACGTATTTTCCAAATAGTGCAACGTCTCATACCGCTGCACTACAAGGAAAGAACGACATCTAAGGACTTGCTATTCAACAAGCACCAGTCTAGACCTAGTTCTCGGACATCTAGGTGCTAACCTAGAGGTGAGGTCAGATCTAGTCTCTAAAAGATGACTAATCTAACCCTAAAGATTATTAAGGTTCAAGGTTCTTTAATTTTTGAGTTGCATAATGAGAAAATGTTAGGCTTTTCTATTGTTCATGCTCTGATACCACCTGTGACGTCCCTGGATTTTCTAAAGCTTAATCTGATGTGTGACGTCCAAATTGAAACCTCATCTCAGCGAGAATCCCAATTTAAACACCCCACACCAGGCTAAGAAGAAGAAAATCAAGGGAGTCATAAGGAAACAATCAGTAGCAAATGCACATGAACAATAATAAAACCATACAACACATATCCACCATTCAACATATAATTACAACATGAATTGTTACAACATTTGATATTACATATTGAACAACAAACTTCTACATATACATTTACTACCACTAAACTACATGATCTTAAGACAATAGGTCCACCTGTATATCATCTCGCCATACAACTCTTAACTATCTTGGATCTTCAAGAGCATAAACACAACCTAAACAAAAGATTACATGTGGTACACGTCAGCACAATATTCAAAAGAATATTGTACTGAGTACGCCTGCGTGTCTTTTATATACCTCTCATCATACCTTGGTAATAAGATAAAACCAATATACTTGGTAGTAACATAAGAATATAAGAAAAGTGTATACTTGCCCAAAGATATTCATTAAAAAAGGAGAACACATATTTTAAGCTTATTTTCCATTATATCTCAAGGCCTTTATGATCACTACCAAAGAGTTGGATCATATGTACAATGTGACCACTACCAAAGAGTTGGGTCTAAGCACACTACCAAAGAGTTGGTGCTTCCATATGTACAATGTGACCACTACCAAAGAGTCTGGTCACTTCCAAGCACATTGCCAAAGAGTTGGTGCTTTCATATAATGGAACATATATATTATTTTTGATGTGTTCATAGCAGTAAGTATAGAAAATCAACCAACATATCACACAAGAACAATCATTTCATCCAATACCATATGCCAAGTATTTTACTATGCATACAACACAAGCATATTGTATAATAAGGCAAGTAAGAGGTAATGGCATACCTTGATCAAGAGACAAACCTAATCACAAATATCCCTCATGTAATCTATATCGTTGGTCAACCCTGATTAAGAATAGATTACATATCACCATCAGGTTCACATCATCATAACCCTAGTTATGTCCATTTTAGGGTTTA
Organism: Alisma plantago-aquatica; assembly: GCA_963693085.1. Lineage (NCBI taxonomy): Eukaryota > Viridiplantae > Streptophyta > Magnoliopsida > Alismatales > Alismataceae > Alisma > Alisma plantago-aquatica. Next base: position 802,097,195 of record OY856413.1, on the reverse strand, counting down.
TCTTATCTCATTTGGTTATGTACTTTATTACTTGTCTTATCTTCTTGTAATTAGGTTACTGATCTTATATTCTAGATTAGGATATATAATCTAAATATCAGGTTCCATATCATTATTTATACATATTAACCCTAAGTTACATGTATTACTCAAATTAGGGTTTCATCACATGTTTCAAGGTTCATCTTAATATAACAGGGATTATATGCATTATCATGATCTCATAATTAAAATTGGTGTTCCATATACTGATATGAGCTTACTCTATAAATTTTATCATTTATTAAGCATGTATGTATTTATTGCATTATCTTGAGTGTTATTAGCCCTAATTAGCCATATTAATCAAATAATATGCTTTTATACATCAACATGACCATATCAGACATCATATGCATTACAAACATGATTATAGACTTATTGACATGTTATCATAATTTCAGAATGTCGTTTGATATTTTATTATCCATTAAACAACCATTACACACCTTACATGATATCATAGAGTTTTAAGCATCAAAATCCTGGTATTATTATTCTACTATGTTCTACTCATTTTTCTGAAAATTTTGGTACCTTATTTGTATTTTTATGATAAGTGGGCTAATTTTTATGATTTAATGAAGATCTGAGCATGTCTAGGATTTTACCTTTTTCGACGAATCACACACGGACACATGGCACGATGCTGCTCTTCTTTCCTCACTGGCGCTCGCTTGGTCTGGGTCTTTGGTTAGACCTGTGGATCTGAGGATCTGATAACTCGGGTCAGGCTATCCGCTGTCCCCCTTCTGGCTCGCGAGTCCACAACAGACTCTGTTCTGCAGAGCGTCACCACCTTGGCTCTCCTTTGGCGAGTGATGCACCCCATGAAGGTGCTCCTTTCCAGCCCCCATGGACACCATCATCTTCGTCATTGACCATCAGACCTCCATGGCTGCTCGCCTCCCAAGGATCGGTTGTGGAGTTCCCCCTCCACTAAGGTTCCGCCGCTTAGCTCTAGCTGCGACAGAGCAAAGAGTTGTTTTTCTTCTAGTCTAGATCTTTGCCCAGGTGCTCATCGATGCCAACCTCTGTCGATACCACTCTCTGCTCCGCCTCATAGAACCTCCGCCATGAGCCATGTTTCTGACAAGGACTTGGTCATCGTTGGGAGCTGCTTGTCCACATATGGCATTTCCTCCATCTCTGCAGGGTTTGGCATTGTCTTGGTGTTGGAGCTCGTTCTTCCCCAGGTTGAGGTGGATCCGCCATGGTTAAGGATAAAGGGGAGAACCCCCTTCTCACTCCTCTTCTCACGATCACATTTGCAATGAGGCCACCCTCTTGTCCTTCTATTGGAGCCGATCTTCCATTCTGAAGACCATTACAGCAGTCTCTAAATCTTTCATTACTCTCTGTCGAAGCACCTGTAGCTCATGGTTGAGAGGTCACGGCAAGGGGAGTATGATCTCTTTGCTCATAATTACCCAGAGAGGTTGATAAGGGTCGCATGGTTTATTGATGTGGAGCGAGCAACTGCCCACGCTTCGTCTCCTTAATCTAACCATGAACAAGACATGGGGTTAGTTGATGCTTTGCATCAATGTTCATGGTAACCATTGTGAGCAAGCTGAAAGCCTAAGTCTTTTGATTATAAATCGTGTCAAGCTTGAGCTACAAGGTCAGATGTCGTAAGGGTGTGTGATAAAGCCTACTATTAAAACCTCATCTATCAATCAAATACATTGGTCCAAAGTACCTCAACTACTCAACATTTAGCCTACTCCAAGAGTATCAAAATATAATGAGATTTTAACCATAGCTTTATAACAACTTAAGCTACATTCTATTCGTCATTGGTGTTAAAACTCAATTATCTGACCAATCAATGAAATACCTCAAAAGACCACAAAGTTAATGGATCTTAATTATGATATCAACCTCAAACGACACTCAAGCTTTACCAAAACACCTAGGACTCTGAAACAACTCAACATGCCTAACTTCACATATGTCATTGGAAATTCAAGGATTCCAAAAGTCCACTCCATCGCACATCCCTAAAATAGAAACATAGAAGGTAAGAATAGATTATTCATCATTATGAATACTATTGCAACAATTTATTTCATATCGCACATTACTCATGTTGTATTTCACCTTTTGTTCAAAACACACTTGTTACATTTCAAATTTATTTCTTACCCTTTTCTCTGAATGATTTCCATATTGTTTATCTACCTTTCAAATTTGCTACCTTTGAACCGTGGATTACTGTCAGTGCTAGTTTACGTCTCATAGCGCTAGTATCATGATCTTATTTTATAGAGATGCTGGTATTCAAATTCAAATCACTAGTGACATCACTTGAACTACTACAACTCTAAACATACTAGGGTTTGATCCTTATCAAAAACATGATGTTATGGTGGTGTGACTTTACTACCTTAATTTGAAATTCAAACTTTGGATCTCACAAGCTTTACTAAGGTCTTCCTTATCTTATCACTTGAATTTCCTTTATCTTACTTAGCCATTTATATATATATATATATTACTTTCATAATTTACCATACTAGGGTTTCATCATCATATTATGTTTCATTAATACATTTGATAAATGTCTCTACAATGTTGGGTATGCATCATATATGATTCATTTCCTTATTAATTCATCCCCACTTATATCTCATTAGGGAGGATGCAAAAGAGAATGAAGTTCTGAGGTTTAGAATTCCAATCTTCAAGTATTCACTTAACACATATCTTGTATTTAGGTTTAGTTACTCATCATCAAAGAGACTAGACTACTTAGCATCTTCTTGCATCTCCCATTCTCTTTCTTTTATCATGTATATTATTCCCACACATTTTAAATACTTCTTTGTTATCCATAATCGTCTTACCATATTCTACTCTTGCATATATCATCTTTATCTTCTACTTATCTCTTATGATCATGTTTTTCACTCTGGTGTATGATTCCATATTTTGTGCCATATATACTTCATATTATCCTTTTACTTTTATCAAGTTGAAAGTCCAGATCAATATTCTCCTTACTAGTTTCATCTTCTACATAATGCACTTCATGTCTTTCATTTCAAATCAAATGAATCGTGTAGGGTTCAACCATAGTTTCTTCTCAATCAAGCTTTTCATCCTTAATAAAATCCACCTCTATATGATTTTTTCATTTGTTTATCTACACTTTGTTCTTCCTTTGAGATCTAGTTCCATTTTATCACTAGGAGGCCATTTACATCATATGGGATTAGTTTTTTGTTCTATAGAGACTTAGAATACAAAGGTAGTAAAGATGAATGTATTACACTTCATAATAAAGGTATACATTCCATGCTCTCAAGTATTAATGTAACCCTCATCCCTTAATCAAGCTCATAATTTCCAACATTTCTCTTGGTTTCGACTATGTTTATTATCGTAGTCTTATGATTTACATGTTCATCTAATTCTCTTTTCTTTAACTCTTCTAAAGACTCTTCACTTCTATGTACTTATTGTATACCTAACTCTTTTGTTCTATTTTTCCTTTTCTTTGGAGTACATAAAAGCATTTTACTTGATTCTATGATCCATTCCTCATAATTGATTCTTACTATCTTGGCCTTTACATACTTTTTCTCATATCTTTTCCACATTCCGTATTTAGAGTTCATATAATACTAACCATTAAACTTATCTGAACCTAATGTCGTGTTCCTTTATACCAATCAAGGGTTTCTCATATGAAGCCCAAAAGTTGGATCTTAGATATCAATTCCAATTGAGTCTTAGTAAATCCAAACTTTCTCTTATATTTCAACCTACTAATGTTCTTACATATTCATTACATACTAAGTTTACCTCTTCATAGTTTAATTTCTCTTGATAGAATAAATAATAGAATTCATTAGATCCCAGTAACGCATCCAACCAGTCGGACCAGACCAAAACTGTAGTCCTAAAGCCAAGAGCTACTTAGGATTAACCGACTCCTATATATCTCAAATATATAGAAAGAATATCCAATGAATGTAAACTCATTTAAAGATAACTTCTAGTCTAGTTGATGCAAAGAATGTAAACAATAATTGAATTAACTTCATTATGTACAAGAATCTTAAAGGAGACATATATTTCTATGAAAAAAATATTTGAATTCAAATATATAAGAGAATTTCCATTGATACAATGAAAGCAACAATACAAAATAAGAGTTACATCACATTACATTCTTATGCTATATTCATTCATTACTTTCCGGTATTCTAACCCTAATATTTCTAGGATTTCACTCTAGCCCATCCTCCCACTGCATGCTTGGCCTAGGCATTCAAAGAAGATTAGGCAGAGTAGCATGATACTGGTCAACCTAGGTATCCAGATACCGGGCCAGGGTATCCAAATACCCATACTTCCTAGAGCTATTCACACACCACCTCTTAACTGCCACACTTATAACTCTGACTATCTATCCTAATGGTCCCTGAAAACTCATCCTAAGCTCTTATAAACAGTTGTTACACCCACATCCCACGATTAACATGAATCAAGAGATTAGGGCATATGTTTTAGGATTATACTTATTACAAAGTTCACTCGCAACTTTTTTTCCTTTATTTAAAACTCTTTGTTTTCTCACATTCAATCACATAAAAAAACTTTTCAAAGGAATTCAACCTTGATTACTCTAATATGATGTCAACATCAATGATACACACCCAGAAATTCATTCTGCTCCTCACACTTCCATGTACATACAACATGATAACTAGATATATACTCTATTATAAAGGAAACAAAGATACAAATCATCATTCACAACTCTTTCACTTCTATACAAGGACCTAGAGCGACAAGGACCGACTAAACTTAAGTAATCTCATAGTTAACTCTTGTGATAGATCTACTCTGATGCATTGACATCTTTAGTCCCCAAGTTATCCCTAAATTTTGTGAGTAGAGGGGTGAGCTTACTCGTTCAATGAATGAGTACTTCATAGAAACAATTTAAAGAACTTATATAATGATAGCTATATTATCGAGCTACTAATATCAATTATAATAGTGGTAATCTTTAAAGAGACTAATCATTAACAAACATATATATGGCACAATACTCTAGACATCTACAAGAATGAATCAATATATGAACATGGTTGATTAATCAAAAAGAAAACTAATAATCTAGAAACATATAAAGAGTAATTAAATAACTTCCCACACCTGGTTAAACTCTCATTCATGTGATTATTCCCTAAACCCACATGAGTTGTACCACAACATGTGAAAGAACTACAACAAGCTACAATATCATTGTACAAGGCATAGAAGCATGCCCGGGTTCATAAGACTATCTTTCGAGTAAGACCTTGTCTGCAAGGGGCCTTTGCACTTCTACCTCTTGTGAGCTAATGGGAGAGGTTGAATATCTCAGACTCCACCTCTAAACATGGGTACTCAGGCGATGAGTCAAAGCCCTTAGGTATGTTGTGCATTAGTGGACCTACTGACTACTGATCACTACAACATGTAACACAGGTACCAGTGAAATCCCTAATTGGTGTTGGGTACCAGACAACTGTAATGAGTCTTCCCTATTGGTCAAGACACCCGCACCCTACCGGTGCACTCCGACTTACCTCGATCTAGACTACCTCCATTTGGGAAACCAATACCTCCGCACAACGCATGCCTCATCCTATGAGGATTCTACACTGTTCAAGGCATCTCAATCTATAATTCACTCCTTAAATTCACAATACAATCATCACATCAACATATCTTAGTTTAGATTTATAAACTATTCGTTTCATAGTCCATCTGATAGTATTTATCACAACTGAACTATTAAGCATCACCACATCTCATACTGAGAAACATTGATATCACAATACTTGATTCAATGAACACCCTATCCTTAGGGTTTCATTTACCTCATTCATTGATCACATGACTCACATAAGGATTTAATGTGTCATAAGCATTTATTGAATAAAGATTGCTTTCAACAATTCATATACAATCAAGATATGTATGAAATCCAGGAATTAATATGAATTTGGGTTTCCATGCCATTCATTAAGATATCATGAATCAAGAATAACATGAATAAATAAAGTCTATTATGTCAAGAAAAACACTTTAAATGGATTTCAAAATATCTATTCAAAAATTTCCAACTTTCTACTCATCTAGGGTTTCACCCTCTTTACTGAGATATCAAGCAAACACAATTCACATCACAAGAAATCCAAGATAGTAACTGACATATATATACTACACATTTAGATAAACAATCATTCATAATCTATGGGATTCAGATAGATGAATTTCTCTATTTATATACAACAATTTCAATCATAGTCGAAAACCCTAAATTTTAGTTTACTCTTATAAACTCTGCAAATGCTTAGGAAATTCTCATTAAGATGGATTATATCCATTTCTAATATGATTTTATCATCTAAAATTCATCAAAACAGTTGAAGAATCCATTTCATATCATTTTGCAAAAGCTAGATCGAAAAGGAAATTTAGGGTTTGTACTCACATGCTAAGCAATTGAAGATTATTGATAATTTAATTTATTTTCTTGTAATATACTATTTAAAGGAAGTACCCACTCACAATAAGGTGTGAAAACACCTTTAAAATGCAGCACATATCTGAAAATCTCAAACTCATATCAAAACCCTAGAAAATCACCAGATTCTCCTTCCCTTCAACCCAGAAACCCTAGAAATAATGGATTATGAAGAAAGAGTGAGAAAAGGGGAAGATTTGATACCATTTCAAATCAAATCAGAGGAGGGACAAAATTTTGACATGTGAGAGAAGAGTCACTATGAAAGGCTATGCAAACATGTGAAACTTACTTGATTTCATCATATCTCAGATTGAGATACACTAGACCAACAATTCTGCCACTTTCTACTATCAAACCCTAACTCTCCTTGTCTCTCAAGGATTTCATTTCTCTAGAAAGAATCACAAATTATGGGAGGTCCTAGTGTTTGAGGTTGACCATATAGAGCAATTGCACTTCTTGGGATTGACCCCTCACTATACTTTCTCTTATTTTAGTTCAAAATTCTGTCAGGAAAATGTTATTGTAATTCACTTATTTTAGAGGTCAAACCTTCTCCAAAATTTATCAAAATTTAGCGTGTTAATCGAGCTATAAAGCTTTAGTTTAAATTTTATATCATTCTGAACTACCATTAAATAAATACAAATCGAATAATGCACTACTATCAAGCAATCTATAGAACAGTTAGTTGAAGAGATAATTCCTCACAACAACCATGCAAGCTGCCACTGCAATGCTAAGATGGACCTAGAATAGCCATTATTCCTACTAGGACCATGGTGCGTTGGTTTCATAAGATTTGAGTACAAAAGTGGGTTAATAGTTCAATTCCTTCAAATTGTCATGTGGCATAGAATACCCATGCCACCAATGACCTAACATGGATGTACTACCCACCACAGCTTTGGTATCAAAGCCTCCAACTAATATTTTCATTGTCCTTTTCCTACCTCTCTCACTCCTCCCCAACATGAGCCTGTCTAGTGAAAACTCCAATTTCATCCGACTAGGGTTTAAATTTTCTCAAACACTAATTATATAAAGTGATAGCATAATTGGAGTTCTCATTAGGTTGAACACATCATAATTGAGATATCATCATTAATTATGTTTAAGACATTATCAATCCAATAAAGCATGTAATCATCCACATAAACCCTAACTTACTAATTAAGCTCAGATATAGTCGTAACAATTCTCCCTCCTTTAAAAAGTTTCATTCTCGAAACATAAATACACAATTAAAGTTTCTTTTAAACTTATCAAATATTGTGTGTCAATATACTCTTGTATTTGATATGTGTATATTGTTTTTAACATTGAGTCCTTTGTCTCTTTTCTAATCTCAACATGTTTAAAGCATGGCTTCTCAATGTCAAAAAATGAATTTTCTATGCCACAATCAATCATAGGAAAGAGAGAGAGAAATAACCATTTTTAATATTTTCATACTCTTGAGGTGTTACCTCAACATTGATAATCTGATCCAACTATATCAATTTGTACGTCTCAATATGTACTATTGTTCTGTATTACCTTTGAGTCACAAAAGAGAGTTCACCATGTTGTTTTGAATATTACTATTATGCTACTCAAATAGAAAATCACTTGTGAGATCGAAGACTAGATTCAACAACAATTGTGCTATACTAAGATGTATAGATGATATGAATGAATAAAACTATCAAACTCCTAAAATTAACATATTTCTTACACATGTACAACGAAAATGATTCGTAAAACAAATTGAAATCCCTTAATATACTTACAACAAATTATACTTCTAAAACCAAATTCATGTATTGCTGAAAGCCATTGTTTTCTTTTATTTCTCTCCTCATTCATTACTACTTACTTCTTTTTACTTATCCTTCTCATTTTGATCATATAGAATAAACATCCCTAAAATAGAAACATAGAAGGTAAGAATAGATTATACATCATTCTTGATATTATTGAAAGAATTTATTTCATATCACACTTTACTCATGTTTTATTTTGCCTTTTGTTCAAAATACACTTCTTACATTCCAAATTTATTTCTTACACTTTTCTCTGAATCATTTCCATAATGTTTATCTACCTTTTAGATTTGCTACCTTTAAATAGTGGATTACTATCATTGCTAGTTTACTTCTCATAGTGCTAATCTCATGATCTTGTTTTATAGAGATGCTAGTATTCAAGGTCAAATCACTAGTGACATCCCTTGAACTACTACAACTCTAAACATTCTAGGGTTTTGTCCTTATCATTAACATGGCATTATGGTGGTGTGACTTTACTCCCTTAATTTGAAATTCACACTTTGGATCTCACAAGTTTTAGTAAGGTCTTCCTTATCTTATCACTTGAATTTCCTTTCTCTTACTTATCCATTTAAATATATTACTCTCGTAATTTACCATACTAGGGTTTCATCATCATATTATGTGTCATTAAAACATTCAATAGATGTCTCTACAATGGTTGGTAAGCATCATATATGATTCATTTTCTTATTATTTCATATCCATATTACTCTCATTAGGGAGGATGTAAAAGAGAAGGTGATTATGAGATTTAAAATTCCAATCTTCAAGTATTCACCTAACACATTTCTTGTATCTAGGTTTAATTACGCATCATGAAATAGACTAGACTACTTAGCATCCCGTTTCATCTCCAATTCTCTCTGTTATCATCTATATTACTCCCAAATGTTTCAAACACTTCTTTGTTATCCATTATCATCTTACCATATGATACTCTTCAATGTATCAACTTTACCTTCTACTTATCTCTTATCATCATGTTTTTCACTCTCACGTATGATTCCATATTCTAGGGCATATATATTTCTTATCATCCTTTTACTTTTATCTAGTTGAAAGTCTAGATCAATATTCTCCTTTCTAGTTTTATCTTCTACATAATACACTACATATCTTTCATTTAAAATCAAATGACTCATGTAGGGTTGAACCATATTTTCTTCTCAATCAAGATTTTCATCCCTAATATAATCCACCTCTATATGATTTGTTCAATTGTTTAGCTAAACTTTGTTCTTCCTTTGAGAACTAGTTCCATTTTATCACTAGGAGGATATTGAATACAATCATATGGAAACTAGGTTGTTTTCTATAGAGACTTAGAATCCAAAGGTAGCAAATATTAATGCATTAATCTTCATTATAAAGGTGTACATTCAATGCTCTCAAGTATATCATGTAACCTTCATTCTTTAATCAAGCTCATAATTTCCAACATTTCTCTTTTTTTCAACTAAGTTTCTTATCCTAGTCTTATGATTTACATGTTCATCTAATTTTTGGTGATATCGCCTACACGGGGATGGTAGGATGAATAAAAGTACCTCCCGGCTTATTAAAAAAAAATGGTCCTTAATAATAAGATAAAAATGTCACGTTGGATCACGGAAAGCAATGCCAACTTTAGTATAGTGGTAGAGTGGTCATTGCTGCAAAGTAGAGGGTCTTTGTGACATTGGCGAGCTCCTCGTGTTGATCAATGAGCTAGTCATTTAAGAGGGTCGCGAACGATTTCGTCATCTTAGCATGAGGAATTTACTCACAATCAACATGCAATGGCAAAAAGAGTCGTAAGGAAACGTAACAAACTAAGTCCAGTGGTTGTAACTAGTACATGGTGCACTATTACATATATGACATATTGAGTTGGTAGTTTTTACAAGAAAAATTCACAGTTTTATCTGTAGTGTCGTTTCTATAAAGAACATTGTAAATCATTTTGGTAAGAAAGCATGTACTACTTTCACAGGTAAAAAATCTTTATTAAAAAAGATGTCGATATTCTGGGATCTACCTTATTGAAATTTTTTTATTATTCGGCATTGTATTGATGTCATGTATGTTGAGAAAAATATATGCGATAACATTATCGTCACTTTGTTGAATATACCTGGTAAGAGCAAGGGTCTTCTACTTCTACTCCTTCCACTGCAGTCTTCTAGTGTTTCTGGAAGGTTGTCTCGCTATATTGAGTGGATATATATGAGGAAAAACAAATACGGAATAATCCATGTCTAAGCAACATAGGAAGTGGCTTCAAAAATAGTAAATTTTTTTATCTCACAATATGTCCATGTTATTTTTTCATTGGATTGTTAAGTTTCACTGATTAGTCAGTTTTAATGATAATTAGTTATAGTTGGGTGCCCAAACAAAGGAGGGTAAGTTCGCCCCTCAGGGACAATTTCTCTAGGGACAGAAGTGCATCCTAAACATGTTAGGGGTGTTGGAGCAAGGTATGGGATAAAATCCTTTTTTTACGCATCCCAACAAAAGTGCAAACATGCGAAAAAAGGGAAAGTGGACCATGGTACATTCAGAGATTGATAGATGTAGCCTAGAAGAATTTCAAGGCTTCTCAGGTGACGCAAACTTCTCCAACAATTACGTAACTCGCCCACAAAGTGCATTGGGAGTAGTCCTTCAAATTCGCTTGGCACGATCAAAGTAAGATTCAATTCAGTTCAATTTATATATACATTGCCATAAAATAATCCCTCAAATTAATATCTATGCTTGTCAATAAATTTTTGAGTTTCATAAAATTATAGGTGGCTAGAAAATATTGTCCTGCCATCAATGTTCCATCACAAACCATCGTGACATATGCTAGGACTTCTGTGGTTGATATGGTTCATGATATTTCCCTTCCTGTTGATCTCCTTTGTGTGAGAGTTATATGTCCCTTTCTGACACGAGAGACACACCTCTCCCATACGAGCAACCAGATGCCATTATAGTAGGACATGTAGAAGGAAGTTTTACTTAGTGGCTCAAATAACTCATTTTATTTCTTTAGGTATGACAAATTTATACTCAAATTTATTATAAATAATTGAAAACTAATATGAGAATACGTACACGCAACCCACAACAACTAAGAAGACACATAGGTTTCTGAAGCCTCTTCCCCCAAAATTTTATTTCATATGAGTTGTTCGGTTCCCTTAGGCCCTTGCTGCAAGACGTTGACAAGATGGTTAGACAATACAGACCAAATAGTTGTCATGGTGGTCAGCCTTGGGGAGGAGATTGAAGGTATAGAACACGACACTACTATAGTGTTTCCAGATTTTTGTGAGCTATTTCATTACTATTGGATGAACACATCGATGATAGAACATTAGATACAGTGAGTCTGAATACCCTGTCATATGTGAAAATTATTTAATTATTTCCTAGATATTAACTTAGTGTTGCATATATCATTCAGTCATTTGTAATACACGGTTGTGGATTATGAAAAAAAAATGTAATGCCATCGTTAATTAACGATGTACTTAGAGATCCAAGTGATATCAAATATTATGTGACACTACGATGTAGTTTTTGGGTGCTTCAATTAATATGATCTTAGCTCCCTTCATCATTAAGTAATTTTTGGGCTTGTTGTTTATATGTCTAACTTGTAAAATTCGTTGCAGAATTTCATTTTTATTTAATTTTTCTTCTATTCATTTGTAAATAAGTATTGACAGTTGCTAGTAATTGTTGTATGGACTTGAACTGTGTATTTCTCTGAACCTTTAGGTGTAAAACTGACACAAATTGAGGGACATCCTGTGAAATTTGAGATTCTTGCGTAAGTATAGTTTTTTGGTTCTCTACATATTTGTTAATATTTGCATCATATGATAGTTTAGTAATGTATCATATCTGTTAATTTAACTTATAGGGGTGAAAGCATTTCGTAGCAGTGGAGGGAAAGTATATAAGAAAAAGAACACAGTAATATGGTAGAGTGTTAAAGTAATATGGTATTCCCATTCCAATTGGAAATATATGACCAACTCTGCTTAATTACATTTATTAATGTAATTGTATATCTACCAGGCCTTATACAAAATAATGATTGGGCATGCACATATTACGTGGTATTATACATGATGACACTTTTTACTCACACACAATAGATCAAATGTATAGAAAATGTAAGTTATTATTCTTTAATTATATTAATAAAGTATTCTCATTTGATAATACAAATAATTAAATCTAATTATAAGTCTCATTCTTTTTTATAGTTATTTGAGAATATTGAACCATATGTATTGGAGAAGCTGAATGACCTACGCGAACAGTGGGCAGACTGCTTCATCAAAAATGTGGACTTGAATGACAAATGAGAGTGTTGATTGATATTTCTTATAGTTCTAACTTTGATATGCCAGATTTTTTATTGCTATATTATTATACATTATGGGACTTAAAATCTAAGATAGAAACTGATGTGTATATATATTTGTGTGTGCGACATGAATGTGAAGTGCATATGTGTGTGAATTGAATGTGAAGACATGAGGAAGAGAATGATGTGTACTTGTGCATTTATATGAAATTAAATGGTGGCTAAGAAATGAAATAATTGAGTTGTGTGTTTATGGGATTTTGTGCACTTGAAGTGAAAAAATGGTAAAATGTGTGACATGCTTGTACCTATTTTGTATATGTATATTTTTCTTACATGTTTGTTCACTTGTTAATATGCAATGCTGGTAGAGACCTATAGTTCCTTAGAACTGAAAGTTCTAAAGAACTGCACACAATAGACAAACTAGCAATCAAACAACATGTATACATACCTCGTATATAAAAAATATATACATTTCTTGTTGGTTATTTGTAAATGACTGACTACATATCCATTCTATGTTGGTTATTTATAATAAATTGACGGTGTATACCTAAAATTTTAACTAATAAAACTGATGTCATGATATTCTAAGTCAGTCGTCCATCATTACACAACTGACGGGGTAATTTTTAAGCCATCAGATGTTGTTCTTGCAACCTACAACAAAAGATCAAAGCAAACCACAAATTCATTGCCCACTGTGCGTTATGTTGTCAGTTTTCTTGTAATGCGAGACTGATGATAAAAAGTATTATCATTAATTTTTTGAATCAACAAAGAATGACTTGAGTTTTAGCACCTCCCACTTGGTAATTGATTTATGACCGACGTTGTATGCCTAAAGTAACCGACGTCATATCCTCATTCTATAGTGGTGGTGGATATAATGGTATGGTCATGTAAGATGATCCCTATTGAGTAATCATTTGTTATTTCATGTCCAAATTTTACACAAACATGAGAAGATAAGCTAAGTCCATTTGTTACTAGAAGAGGGGTCATCACAAAAAGCCATATATTAGTTTGTTTTTGTTATTACTTGACGCAACTCAAAATCAAAGGGACATGAGAAGAAATATGGTTTGTCGATTCATTTTCATTCAAAAATATAATTAATTAACATGGCCTATTTTAACATATTCAAAGAAATCTTGGACCAATTAGATGAATGTATGTTTCAGGAGGCCAATAAAAATGTAATATTCAAGAAAGTCATTCTTCTTTTCTAAATTATTTTAATTAGTTCAAAATACCATGTATATATGAAAGGAACAAACTTTCTTGATAGATAAGGCATTTTACCTAATATAGGAGGTGGATGTTCAAGCTTTAGCATATGAAGACAACTAGAAGATGTTGTATATTATATGTTATTTAATATTTGATGAGGTCAATTCTCTAATAAGAGACTTTGATTTTTTTGTCAAGAGTATGCTAGATTTGTTAATAGAAATGTTCATACATCTAATAACCTTCTTGATAGATTTGTTGATAGGAATATGTACATGTATGTTGTGCAACCATGATGCCATGAAAGACAAGTATGTGGAATGAGTGTGTATACTCATGATTGATAATAACCATAAGAAGATCGAGGAAAGAAAAAGATCATATTTTTATGTGGAAAACCTCACAATATTTGAGAAAAAACTAAGCGGCCAACCATGGATAAATCTATTATAAATAGAAAAGATATAATTTTTCTTCTTGAGTTTTGACCCAAATACAAGATAATATATCAAGAAGGAAAAATAAGAAGATATCACACCATAGGGAGAGGTCCCTACAATTCTACCACCCCAGAACATGTAACACAGGTACCAGTGAAATCCCTAATTGGTGTTGGGTACCAGACAACTGTAATGAGTCTTCCCTATTGGTCAAGACACCCGCACCCTACCGGTGCACTCCGACTTACCTCGATCTAGACTACCTCCATTTGGGAAACCAATACCTCCTTACAACGCATGCCTCATCCTATGAGGATTCTACACTGTTCAAGGCATCTCAATGTATAATTCACTCCTTAAATTCACAATACAATCATCACATCAACATATCTTAGTTTAGATTTATAAACTATTTGTTTCATAGTCCATCTGATAGTATTTATCACAACTGAACTATTAAGCATCACCACATCTCATACTGAGAAACATTGATATCACAATACTTGATTCAATGAACACCCTATCCTTAGGGTTTCATTTACCTCATTCACTGATCACATGACTCACATAAGGATTTAATGTGTCATAAGCATTTATTGAATAAAGATTGCTTTCAACAATTCATATACAATCAAGATATGTATGAAATCCAGGAATTAATATGAATTTGGGTTTCCATGCCATTCATTAAGATATCATGAATCAAGAATAACATGAATAAATAAAGTCTATTATGTCAAGAAAAACACTTCAAATGGATTTCAAAATATCTATTCAAAAATTTCCAACTTTCTACTCATCTAGGGTTTCACCCTCTTTACTGAGATATCAAGCAAACACAATTCACATCACAAGAAATCCAAGATAGTAACTGACATATATGTACTACACATTTAGATAAACAATCATTCATAATCTATGGGATTCAGATAGATGAATTTCTCTATTTATATACAACAATTTCAATCATAGTCGAAAACCCTAAATTTTAGTTTACTCTTATAAACTCTGCAAATGCTTAGGAAATTCTCATTAAGATGGATTATATCCATTTCTAATATGATTTTATCATCTAAAATTCATCAAAACAGTTGAAGAATCCATTTCATATCATTTTGCAAAAGCTAGATCGAAAAGGAAATTTAGGGTTTGTACTCACATGCTAAGCAATTGAAGATTATTGATAATTTAATTTATTTTCTTGTAATATACTATTTAAAGGAAGTACCCACTCACAATAAGGTGTGAAAACACCTTTAAAATGCAGCACATATCTGAAAATCTCAAACTCATATCAAAACCCTAGCAAATCACCAGATTCTCCTTCCCTTCAACCCAGAAACCCTAGAAATAATGGATTATGAAGAAAGAGTGAGAAAAGGGGAAGATTTGATACCATTTCAAATCAAATCAGAGGAGGGACAAAATTTTGACATGTGAGAGAAGATTCACTATGAAAGGCTATGCAAACATGTGAAACTTACTTGATTTCATCATATCTGAGATTGAGATACACTAGACCAACAATTCTGCCACTTTCTACTATCAAACCCTAACTCTCCTTGTCTCTCAAGGATTTCATTTCTCTAGAAAGAATCACAAATTATGGGAGGTCCTAGTGTTTGAGGTTGACCATATAGAGCAATTGCACTTCTTGGGATTGACCCCTCACTATACTTTCTCTTATTTTAGTTCAAAATTCTGTCAGAAAAATGTTATTGTAATTCACTTATTTTAGAGGTCAAACCTTCTCCAAAATTTATCAAAATTTAGCGTGTTAATCGAGCTATAAAGCTTTAGTTTAAATTTTATATCATTCTGAACTACCATTAAATAAATACAAATCGAATAATGCACTACTATCTGGCAATCTATAGAACAGTTAGTTGAAGAGATAATTCCTCACAACAACCATGCAAGCTGCCACTGCAATGCTAAGATGGACCTAGAATAACCATTATTCCTACTAGGACCATGGTGCGTTGGTTTCATAAGATTTGAGTACAAAAGTGGGTTAATAGTTCAATTCCTTCAAATTGTCATGTGGCATAGAATACCCATGCCACCAATGACCTAACATAAATGTACTACCCACCACAGCTTTGGTATCAAAGCCTCCAACTAATATTTTCATTGTCCTTTTCCTACCTCTCTCACTCCTCCCCAACATGAGCCTGTCTAGTGAAAACTCCAATTTCATCCGACTAGGGTTTAAATTTTCTCAAACACTAATTATATAAAGTGATAGCATAATTGGAGTTCTCATTAGGTTGAACACATCATAATTGAGATATCATCATTAATTATGTTTAAGACATTATCAATCCAATAAAGCATGTAATCATCCACATAAACCCTAACTTACTAATTAAGCTCAGATATAGTCGTAACAATTCTCCCTCCTTTAAAAAGTTTCATTCTCGAAACATAAATACACAATTAAAGTTTCTTTTAAACTTATCAAATATTGTGTGTCAATATACTCTTGTATTTGATATGTGTATATTGTTTTTAACATTGAGTCCTTTGTCTCTTTTCTAATCTCAACATGTTTAAAGCATGGCTTCTCAATGTCAAAAAATGAATTTTCTATGCCACAACCAATCATAGGAAAGAGAGAGAGAAATAACCATTTTTAATATTTTCATACTCTTGAGGTGTTACCTCAACATTGATAATCTGATCCAACTATATCAATTCGTACGTCTCAATATGTACTATTGTTCTGTATTACCTTTGAGTCACAAAAGAGAGTTCACCATGTTGTTTTGAATATTACTATTATGCTACTCAAATAGAAAATCACTTGTGAGATCGAAGACTAGATTCAACAACAATTGTGCTATACTAAGATGTATAGATGATATGAATGAATAAAACTATCAAACTCCTAAAATTAACATATTTCTTACACATGTACAACTAAAATGATTCATAAAACAAATTGAAATCCCTTAATATACTTACAACAAATTATACTTCTAAAACCAAATTCATGTATTGCTGAAAGCCATTGTTTTCTTTTATTTCTCTCCTCATTCATTACTACTTACTTCTTGTTACTTATCCTTCTCATTTTGATCATATAGAATAAACATCCCTAAAATAGAAACATAGAAGGTAAGAATAGATTATACATCATTCTTGATTTTATTGAAAGAATTTATTTCATATCACATTTTACTCATGTTTTATTTTGCCTTTTGTTCAAAATACACTTCTTACATTCCAAATTTATTTCTTACACTTTTCTCTGAATCATTTCCATAATGTTTATCTACCTTTTAGATTTGCTACCTTTAAATAGTGGATTACTATCATCGCTAGTTTACTTCTCATAGTGCTAATCTCATGATCTTGTTTTATAGAGATGCTAGTATTCAAGGTCAAATCACTAGTGACATCCCTTGAACTACTACAACTCTAAACATTCTAGGGTTTTGTCCTTATCATTAACACGGAATTATGGTGGTGTGACTTTACTCCCTTAATTTGAAATTCACACTTTGGATCTCACAAGTTTTACTAAGGTCTTCCTTATCTTATCACTTGAATTTCCTTTCTCTTACTTATCCATTTAAATATATTACTCTCATAATTTACCATACTAGGGTTCCATCATCATATTATGTGTCATTAAAACATTCAATAGATGTCTCTACAATGGTTGGTAAGCATCATATATGATTCATTTTCTTATTATTTCATATCCATATTACTCTCATTAGGGAGGATGTAAAAGAGAAGGTGATTATGAGATTTAAAATTCCAATCTTCAAGTATTCACCTAACACATTTCTTGTATCTAGGTTTAATTACGCATCATGAAATAGACTAGACTACTTAGCATCCCGTTTCATCTCCAATTCTCTCTGTTATCATCTATATTACTCCCAAATGTTTCAAACACTTCTTTGTTATCCATTATCATCTTACTATATGATACTCTTCAATGTATCAACTTTACCTTCTACTTATCTCTTATCATCATGTTTTTCACTCTCACGTATGATTCCATATTCTAGGGCATATATATTTCTTATCATCGTTTTACTTTTATCTAGTTGAAAGTCTAGATCAATATTCTCCTTTCTAGTTTCATCTTCTACATAATACACTACATATCTTTCATTTAAAATCAAATGACTCATGTAGGGTTGAACCATATTTTCTTCTCAATCAAGATTTTCATCCCTAATATAATCCACCTCTATATGATTTGTTCAATTGTTTAGCTAAACTTTGTTCTTCCTTTGAGAACTAGTTCCATTTTATCACTAGGAGGATATTGAATACAATCATATGGAAACTAGGTTGTTTTCTATAGAGACTTAGAATCCAAAGGTAGCAAATATTAATGCATTAAACTTCAATATAAAGGTGTACATTCAATGCTCTCAAGTATATCATGTAACCTTCATTCCTTAATCAAGCTCATAATTTCCAACATTTCTCTTTTTTTCAACTAAGTTTCTTATCCTAGTCTTATGATTTACATGTTCATCTAATTTTTGGTGATATCGCCTACACGGGGATGGTAGGATGAATAAAAGTACCTCCCGGCTTATTAAAAAAAAATGGTCCTTAATAATAAGATAAAAATGTCACGTTGGATCACGGAAAGCAATGCCAACTTTAGTATAGTGGTAGAGTGGTCATTGCTGCAAAGTAGAGGGTCTTTGTGACATTGGCGAGCTCCTCGTGTTGATCAATGAGCTAGTCATTTAAGAGGGTCGCGAACGATTTCGTCATCTTAGCATGAGGAATTTACTCACAATCAACATGCAATGGCAAAAAGAGTCGTAAGGAAACGTAACAAACTAAGTCCAGTGGTTGTAACTAGTACATGGTGCACTATTACATATATGACATATTGCGTTGGTAGTTTTTACAAGAAAAATTCACAGTTTTATCTGTAGTGTCGTTTCTATAAAGAACATTGTAAATCATTTTGGTAAGAAAGCATGTACTACTTTCACAGGTAAAAAATCTTTATTAAAAAAGAAGTCGATATTCTGGGATCTACCTTATTGAATTTTTTTTATTATTCGGCATTGTATTGATGTCATGTATGTTGAGAAAAATATATGCGATAAAATTATCGTCACTTTGTTGAATATACCTGGTAAGAGAAAGGGTCTTCTACTTCTACTCCTTCCACTGCAGTCTTCTAGTGTTTCTGGAAGGTTGTCTCGCTACATTGAGTGGATATATATGAGGAAAAACAAAGACGGAATAATCCATGTCTAAGCAACATAGGAAGTGGCTTCAAAAATAGTAAATTTTTTTATCTCACAATATGTCCATGTTATTTTTTCATTGGATTGTTAAGTTTCACTGATTAGTCAGTTTTAATGATAATTAGTTATAGTTGGGTGCCCAAACAAAGGAGGGTAAGTTCACCCCTCAGGGACGATTTCTCTAGGGACAGAAGTGCATCCTAAACATGTTAGGGGTGTTGGAGCAAGGTATGGGATAAAATCCTTTTTTTACGCATCCCAGCAAAAGTGCAAACATGCGAAAAAAGGGAAAGTGGACCATGGTACATTCAGAGATTGATAGATGTAGCCTAGAAGAATTTCAAGGCTTCTCAGGTGACGCAAACTTCTCCAACAATTACGTAACTCGCCCACAAAGTGCATTGGGAGTAGTCCTTCAAATTCGCTTGGCACGATCAAAGTAAGATTCAATTCAGTTCAATTTATATATACATTGCCATAAAATAATCCCTCAAATTAATATCTACTCTTGTCAATAAATTTTTGAGTTTCATAAAATTATAGGTGGCTAGAAAATATTGTCCTGCCATCAATGTTCCATCACAAACCATCGTGACATATGCTGAGACTTTTGTGGTTGATATGGTTCATGATATTTCCCTTCCTGTTGATCTCCTTTGTGTGAGAGTTATATGTCCCTTTCTGACATGAGAGACACACCTCTCCCATAAGTTTTACTTAGTGGCTCAAATAACTCATTTTATTTCTTTAGGTATGACAAATTTATACTCAAATTTATTATAAATAATTGAAAACTAATATGAGAATACGTACACGCAACCCACAACAACTAAGAAGACACATAGGTTTCTGAAGCCTCTTCCCCCAAAATTTTATTTCATATGAGTTGTTCGGTTCCCTTAGGCCCTAGCTGCAAGACGTTGACAAGATGGTTAGACAATACAGACCAAATAGTTGCCATGGTGGTCAGCCTTGGGGAGGAGATCGAAGGTATAGAACACGACACTACTATAGTGTTTCCAGATTTTTGTGAGCTATTTCATTACTATTGGATGAACACATCGATGATAGAACATTAGATACAGTGAGTCTGAATACCCTGTCATATGTGAAAATTATTTATTTATTTCCTAGATATTAACTTAGTGTTGCATATATCATTCAGTCATTTGTAATACACGGTTGTGGATTATGAAAAAAATGTAATTCCATCGTTAATTAACGATGTACTTAGAGATCCAAGTGATATCAAATATTATGTGACACTACGATGTAGTTTTTGGGTGCTTCAATTAATATGATCTTAGCTCCCTTCATCATTAAGTAATTTTTGGGCTTGTTGTTTATATGTCTAACTTGTAAAATTCGTTGCAGAATTTCATTTTTATTTAATTTTTCTTCTATTCATTTGTAAATAAGTATTGACAGTTGCTAGTAATTGTTGTATGGACTTGAACTGTGTATTTCTTTGAACCTTTAGGTGTAAAACTGACACAAATTGAGGGACATCCTGTGAAATTTGAGATTCTTGCGTAAGTATAGTTTTTTGGTTCTCTACATATTTGTTAATATTTGCATCATATGATAGTTTAGTAATGTATCATATCTGTTAATTTAACTTATAGGGGTGAAAGCATTTCGTAGCAGTGGAGGGAAAGTATATAAGAAAAAGAACACAGTAATATGGTAGAGTGTTAAAGTAAAATGGTATTCCCATTCCAATTGGAAATATATGACCAACTCTGCTTAATTACATTTATTAATGTAATTGTATATCTACCAGGCCTTATACAAAATAATGATTGGGCATGCACATATTACGTGGTATTATACATGATGACACTTTTTACTCACACACAATAGATCAAATGTATAGAAAATGTAAGTTATTAGTCTTTAATTATATTAATAAAGTATTCTCATTTGATAATACAAATAATTAAATCTAATTATAAGTCTCATTCTTTTTTATAGTTATTTGAGAATATTGAACCATATGTATTGGAGAAGCTGAATGACCTACGCGAACAGTGGGCAGACTGCTTCATCAAAAATGTGGACTTGAATGACAAATGAGAGTGTTGATTGATATTTCTTATAGTTCTAACTTTGATATGCCAGATTTTTTATTGCTATATTATTATACATTATGGGACTTAAAATCTAAGATGGAAACTGATGTGTATATATATTTGTGTGTGCGACATGAATGTGAAGTGCATATGTGTGTGAATTGAATGTGAAGACATGAGGAAGAGAATGATGTGTACTTGTGCATTTATATGAAATTAAATGGTGGCTAAGAAATGAAATAATTGAGTTGTGCGTTTATGGGATTTTGTGCACTTGAAGTGAAAAAATGGTAAAATGTGTGACATGCTTGTACCTATTTTGTATATGTATATTTTTCTTACATGTTTGTTCACTTGTTAATATGCAATGCTGGTAGAGACCTATAATTCCTTAGAACTGAAAGTTCTAAAGAACTGCACACAATAGACAAACTAGCAATCAAACAACATGTATACATACCTCGTATATAAAAAATATATACATTTCTTGTTGGTTATTTGTAAATGACTGACTACATATCCATTCTATGTTGGTTATTTATAATAAATTGACGGTGTATACCTAAAATTTTAACTAATAAAACTGATGTCATGATATTCTAAGTCAGTCGTCCATCATTACACAACTGACGGGGTAATTTTTAAGCCATCATATGTTGTTCTTGCAACCTACAACAAAAGATCAAAGCAAACCACAAATTCGTTGCCCACTGTGCGTTATGTTGTTAGTTTTCTTGTAATGCGAGACTGATGATAAAAAGTATTATCATTAATTTTTTGAATCAACAAAGAATGACTTGAGTTTTAGCACCTCCCACTTGGTAATCGATTTATGACCGACGTTGTATGCCTAAAGTAACCGACGTCATATCCTCATTCTATAGTGGTGGTGGATATAATGGTATGGTCATGTAAGATGATCCCTATTGAGTAATCACTTGTTATTTCATGTCCAAATTTTACACAAACATGAGAAGATAAGATTAGTCCATTTGTTACTAGAAGAGGGGTCATCACAAAAAGCCATATATTAGTTTGTTTTTGTTATTACTTGACGCAACTCAAAATCAAAGGGACATGAGAAGAAATATGGTTTGTCGATTCATTTTCATTCAAAAATATAATTAATTGACATGGCCTATTTTAACATATTCAAAGAAATCTTGGACCAATTAGATGAATGTATGTTTCAGGAGGCCAATACAAATGTAATATTCAAGAAAGTCATTCTTCTTTTCTAAATTATTTTAATTAGTTCAAAATACCATGTATATATGAAAGGAACAAACTTTCTTGATAGATAAGGCATTTTCCCTAATATAGGAGGTGGATGTTCAAGCTTTAGCATATGAAGACAACTAGAAGATGTTGTATATTATATGTTATTTAATATTTGATTAGGTCAATTCTCTAATAAGAGACTTTGATTTTTTTGTCAAGAGTATGCTAGATTTGTTAATAGAAATGTTCATACATCTAATAACATTCTTGATAGATTTGTTGATAGGAATATGTACATGTATGTTGTGCAACCATGATGCCATGAAAGACAAGTATGTGGAATGAGTGTGTATACTCATGATTGATAATAACCATAAGAAGATCGAGGAAAGAAAAAGATCATATTTTTATGTGGAAAACCTCACAATATTTGAGAAAAAACTAAGCGGCCAACCATGGATAACTCTATTATAAATAGAAAAGATATAACTTTTCTTCTTGAGTTTTGACCCAAATACAAGATAATATATCAAGAAGGAAAAATAAGAAGATATCACACCATAGGGAGATGTCCCTACAATTCTACCACCCCAGAACTTCCAAGAAAAATGCTCTCTTCCACAAAGGGCTAGATGGTACGAAGAAGACACATGGATGCCTTCACAATCATGTCCTACTTCTTTACTTCTTTCACTACTATAGAAACAGCCTTTGGCGTCGGTTGTTTAACCCCCTTTGGCGACGGTTCACAAGCGACGCCTATGTGGGCGTCGCTAAAGGTCGAACTCTTCGGCGTCGGTTTTCTAACCGACTCCTATATGACATATAGGCGTCAGTTATATATAGTTGGCCGACGTCTATAAGGTTCGCGCCACAAAAAAGAGCACCACCTAGGACACTTTTTACGTCGGTTAACAACTTAACAACCGACGCCATACACCCAGACGACACGGCGAAGCACAGCAGTGCTTCGCTGCACGGCCGTGCTTCGCTGCACGACCGTTTTTAATACTATAGGCATCAGTTTTATACTAATAAGAGACGCCTTTTCCACCACGACCGTGCTTTCCTGCACGGTCGGGTTGTTTGTCCTATTAGGCGTCAATTTTTATCAAATAACCGACGTTGTAGGCCTTTGATGATGGTGTTCTATATATAACCGATGCCTATACTTTAATTTTTTTTTCTTATTAGTTTGCAGGCCTACTTTGGCTAGTCAGCAGGATGAGAACCTATAGTTTAGTTTTCTGAACTGCAGGTTTACGACATCCATTGATATCAACCTACAAACAGGCCAGAAACTTGAAAAATCAACAAATATTTTTTCACACAAGTAGATACATTCAGACATTAATTCAATTCTCACATTCACACATGTAGAAACATTCAAATACATGTAGAAAACTTCAGACATGTATAAACATTCAGAAGTATTCATTTACAAAATATCATTCAGCATCGCTATCAACATCCCAATAATATCTTACAATCGCCACTGCTTGTATGTCTTTTGCCCATTCTTCTCTTATTTCATTTAATGCTTCCATCGTATATGGAGCGTGTACATTTTTTAAGCGTTTACCTATAGTGTGGTCAGTTTTAAACACCTACAAAGAGAATGATGTATATATATAAGTAATAATATAAAAATAAGATTGATATATTTCATACTAACTAATGAGACTATATATAATACCTCATGTATGGTATTAATATCCAATGTGGCATGTCGGATAATCATCTGCATAAATCGCATCACATAGTATGCACATGCCCAGCCGTTGTCTTGTGTAGCGCACTATAAATTGAAACATACAAAATATTAAAAAAATACAACTAAGCACAGTTCACATAAATAATATATACATTGGAGTCGGGAACTTACTTTTACGTTCTCCCAAATTATTGGCTGGTTCTTTCTCTTTGGGACATTTCCTCCAGCATTTTTGGATGCATCTAAACCCCTACATGTTAATGTAACACAGTAAATTGCATAATTAAATAGTAATGTAATAACAAATGTTAACAGATATAAAAATGAAATATTTCTCACCAGAATAATGGCATTCTCAATATGTTTCCAATTTTAGTGTTCAATGTACTTCCCGCAGGATCTAGATAATGAACAGTGAACGTCCCGGGGACAATAACTAGTAACTCCCAATGTCTACCGCTAGAGGTAAAAATGTTAAAAATTAATAACTCAAAATGCACAATAAAAATAGAATTTTCTTAAATCCAATTTATAAATAAAGTAAACTTACTTGACATTGAATGGAGCTATTATTATCGTCTTCTTTTGCTGACCGAAAATTCTAAAAGCATCTATACAGTATTGTTGAACACTATCAGGGTCTTTAGCTACCATACTAATCAATGATGGAATAAAAAAACCCACATGATCAAATGCAAATTGTTTGCATTGATCTTCCGATTAAGTAGCTAAAAAACATGTATTATGTATGCATTAATATATAAGAAACCAGATCACCGGATCTTACACAAGGTATATGGATGTATAAATAAGATCTCACCTTATCCATGTCTCTATCATTGATGTATTCAGCCAATCATACATAAACAACTCAATAATATCTTGTAAAAATAAAGAGCTATCGTATGATTGACCTGCATAATCTGCTTCTAAAGAAACAATTATAGGGCAATGTATATTATGTGCCAGTAGCCAACATGCCATTCCCCTACAAGCAGGACCTAACGGGTATTTTGGGTCAGTTGGAACCCAACTTGGTAATGCAGGGAGTGGAGGTGGAGGCCTAGGTGCTCCGGGTGTCTTCTTTTTAACCTGTATATATAATTTCAGATTAGTTGACCTCATATATACACATTAACAATCTAAAGTAATGTAAATTTGTCTTACAATTTCAGTAGTGTAGACGACATCTGCTTTGGGCCACAATATCACCCCGCCTTCTGCCTCAGCAAGTGTATCAATATCTGGGTGGGGATATGGAAATGTAGCTTCCCTCCAATCGGGTAACACACATATCGGGCTCACACGAACGTAGCCCTGTGGCATTGGAGTCATGTGAAACATTGCCCCAGGAATCGACGGGTAAGCTTGCACCTCTGCAACAACATAGTCTTGTATTCTTAAGTGGCATGGCTTCAATGCCTACAAATTTACATAAAGAATATTATACATATATACATATCATCTTGAAAAGACTAGCTACAATGTCATAAACAATACTTACAACAGACGTGCTAGGCGATGGGTCTCCAAGATTACTCAACGTCTGTGCATCAGGAGAAGAGTGGGTTGCCATAGGCTAATTGGAAGCTTGAGATGCCTGCCACCGCACTATTTCTTCCTTGACCTTCTCAGCAACTATATCATTGACCTTCTTGGCAACTATATCCTTGACTCTCTTATTCTCCTATACATGGATAAAAGAAACATTAGCTTCTTATTATTGAATTCCCTTTTGCAGTAACATTCTAAAAAAAGAATAGGTTACCTCTTCTTGTGAAAGTCTCGCTCCGGGTTTGCGCTGGGATGG
This sequence comes from Alisma plantago-aquatica, assembly GCA_963693085.1. NCBI lineage: Eukaryota > Viridiplantae > Streptophyta > Magnoliopsida > Alismatales > Alismataceae > Alisma > Alisma plantago-aquatica. The sequence goes on along the minus strand of OY856413.1, from coordinate 802,070,723 downwards.
CCCAAAGAATGCTTTGATGCCCACACCAGCGCCTGCACCCCTAACACGTCCAGGATGCTCTGGGTTACCCAGAGCAACTTTCAATTCATCCCTTGTGCCCTGAGGGATGAACATGCCTTGTTTCCTCTGCTCGTGCAGCTCCCGCTAATCACCATCAACAGAAATTGGTAAGTTAACACCACAAATAATCAATATTCAAAGATTTCTCTAAGAGTTGTATTTTACCATTTTCGCAGCCGCCTCAGCAGTTACGGGCTTCTTTATTTCACCCTTCTTGTTTTGCCTCCCAGCTGTCCAGATATCATGGCGAGGCATGGGTGTGGAAGACTCCTGAGTAGCCGCAGACTCTGCCTGTAGTCTTTGGCGAACACTTGCATAGCCCTTTGGACCCATAGTGTGGTCATGCACATTCAGTGCACGCCTTGCTTTTTGCGCATCACTGAGGGCCTAGTTAGTATGCACATTAATGATTTGGTTAGTAGCACTAAATGTTAATCTTGAATAGGTGAATACAACATATATTAATTAAATTGGGAGTGACGCCTTATACCTTGAATTCTTCAGATTTTCTTGAAGCAACAAAATTGTCCCAATCATCTTTGTCCAAGAAGTGCCACTGCTCAAGGGCTGACTTCTTCTTCTTATCACCATCGTTTATGTATTCTCTGTTCAGATTTGTCCTATAGTTCCTAAGCATCTTTCCAGCACGTTGCATCACGCTTTTACAATGCAGCTTCTCATCCAATGCAAACATATTCTGTAAAATAGAATTCTTATTAACTAGTATCCAAAAATAGAATTGCAAATAATATAATTTGTAATCTACAAAATAGAATTGCAAATAATAATAACTCACGCATAAATCCTTCCATATCAAGTCTTTCTTCCCCTGAGGAACTTTATGCCAATTATCATACTTAACACCACAATGGCTTCGAGTGACACACCCAAGATAGTTTACAAAATTATTGCGGTTCACTCCAATTGCATTTCCTCCATTATCAAACTCCACAACCAATTTGGATCCACTACCACTCAGCGCTATTAACTTCTTCAACAGAGTGATGCCCCTTTTCCTGTTAAGTGTTTGGTGTTGCACATCAAGTTGCTCCAGTGCTTCAGTGGGTACATGTGCATCATCAACCTAAAATTTGACAAAAATAAACCCACTAAATTAGCACAATATAGAAATAAGGGATATATGATATAACTAGAAGATAATGAATTTTATAGAAATACAAGATATGTTTTTAGAACTTACATTGGTATCCTCGCCATGCTCGTCATGGACAACATGTTCATTATGGACTTCATGCTCATCATGGACATCATGCTCATCATGGTCAGCCATCTGAAAATGTCATTAAAAAGGCAAACATTTAACAATTGTATTAACTAGAAAAAGGAAAACATTTAGCATTTATATTAACCAGAAAAAGGCAAACATTTAGCATTTGTATTAACTAGAAAAAGGAAAACATTTAGCATTTGTATTAACCAGAAAAAGGAAAACATTTAGCATTTGTATTAACTAGCATTTGTAAAAAAATATAAACATACATGTCTCTAAAATTGTGATCTTTTATCAATTAACAATCCTTCATTGTGATCTCTGCGCACATATAAGTCATCATTAGCTTCAATATTTTGTGGAGTTGGCAACCCAACTGAGAATGGACTGGAGTCATCATACTTATCATAGTACTCTTCTTCATCTATAGGATCTTTAATGAACTGTCTTTTACCATGAAAAACAACCGACCATTTATCATTTGCAGGATCATCGATATAGAACATTTGTTTCTCCTGTGATGCCAATATGAATGGTTCACCCTTCTCGCCAATCTTTTTAAAGTTCACCAAAGTGAAACCCAATTCATCCACTATAACTCCTTTGGTGTTATCAACCCAATTACATTTAAAGAGCGGAATTGTAAAATCTATGTAGTCAAACTCCCATATGTCTTCAATGAAACCGTAATATGACATTTTAGCTTCACGTGGACTCTTATCCTTTGCACTTGCAAAATACATAGTCGACGCTTGAAGAGTGACCCCACTGTTTTGGAGGACACTCTTGTCATCTTGGCGTTGTGTGTAATATGTGAACCCATTAATGTCAAACCCTTCATAAGACATAACATTCGATTTTGGTTTAAAGGCGACGCATTTGATAGTTTCTGTAATATAATTTGGTGTTTGAGATAGTTGATGTAAGACTTTATCTTCAAACCACTTTGTAAAAGTCTTATTATGCTCTCTAGAAATCCACATTGAACTTGCTCTTTGATGTTGTCTCTTGATGAAATTGGTATGTTCCTCGATATAAACACTCACTTCATCCATGTTGTGTAAAATATACAAGTGAGCTTGTTCCAACTGCTCACGGCTGATTACTTTCACCCGTGATCCCAAAATTCCTTTGCCCTCCTCAATATTCTTGTCATTAACAGGAGTGTTATTACCACTCAGAAAGTCATTGCAAAAATCCATAACCTCTCTCGCCACATAGCCTTCAATATTACTCCCTTCAGGCCGATAATGGTTTCGAACATCACCTTTAAAAATGCTCATGTATCGTTCAAAGGGATACATCCAATGCAAGAAAATTGGTCCCAACATTTTAACTTCCCTAGTCAAGTGGACAACAAGATGTACCATGATATCAAAGAACGAAGGAGGGAAATACATCTCAAGCTGACATAGGGTAACAACCACTTCTCTTTGCAAATTATCGAGAGTATCAGGGTCAATAGTTTTGCTACATAGACTGTTGAAAAAGAAACAAAGTCTGGTGATTGCAAACCTTACATGCTTTGGAAATATAGATCGAATTGCCACGTGCAATATTTGTTGCATTAGAGTGTGACAATCATGAGATTTAAGACCTATCAACTTCAAATTTTTCATTGATACCAATCTACGGATGTTGGATGAGTAACCATGTGGCACCTTAACATTTACCAAGCATTCACAAAAAGCTTTCTTCTCCTTTCTAGACAACGTGTAACAAGCGGGAGGTAAGTATGTTCTTTTATTACCCATTTCACGTAATTCTATTAATTCTGACCTTATTCCCATTTCACGTAGGTCCAGTCTGGATTTTATCCCATCTTTAGTCTTACCTGGTATATTTACAGAGTACCAATGACGCTATCACAGACATTTTTCTCAACGTGCATTACATCGATACAATGCCTGACTGTCAAAGAACTCCAATAAGGAAGATCCCAAAATATTGACTTCTTCTTGAATGAAGAATTGTCACTCTGTGTGGCCATACTACATTGTGATTTCTTACCAAATTCATTGACAATGTCTTTTACTCTTTCATAAACAACATCCCCTGGTATAGGTTTAGGTGCACTCCGTTCATCATTCCATCCATTGAATGCTTTGCGCTTCCTACGATATAGATGGAATTTTGAAAAAAACCTTCGATGACCAAGATATACAGTCTTGCCACCATGTTTTAGTCTTATTGAATCAGTGTTTTTTTTCACATATAGGACACGCTTTATCTCCTTTGACACTATATCCAGACAAATTCCCATATGTTGGAAAGTCAATAATAGTGCAAAACAACATAGCGTGCAAACGAAATGTCTCTCTTCCTGAAGCATCATAGGTCATCACACCTTCAACACAAAGTTTCTTTAATTCATCAATCAGAGGTTCAAGATAAACATCGATATAATTTTCGGGTTGTTTAGGGCCCGATATCAACAACAACAACATAACATATTTATTTTTCATCCACAGCCAGGGAGGAAGATTGTATATAACAAGCATGACTGGCCAAGTGCTATGTTGGCTGCTCAATGTCCCGTACGGATTCATCCCATCTATACAAAGCACAAGTCTTAGATTCCTATCTTGTTCACCAAATTTGGGGTACAATAGATCAATATTCTTCCACTGTGGGGAATCAGACGCATGTCGTAGGATCCCATCATTATTTTTCTTAACATCTGCATGCCACCTCAAATTCTTTGCATCTTTCGGATTTGCAAACAAGCGTTGAAACCATGGTATTATAGGTAGATACCACAACACCTTGGCAGGAGAACCAATTTTGGACTCCCCCGAAGTCGTCAATTTATACCGTGACACACCACATTTTGGACAATCTTTCAAATCTGCATAGTCCTTTTGAAATAATACACAATCATTCAGGCATGCGTGTATCTTCTTGGCCTCCATTCCCATTGGGCACAACATTTTCTTTACCCGATATGTTGAGATTGGCAGCTTGTTTCCTTCAAGAAGCATTTCTTTCAACAAAGTCAACAATTCAATGAAGCTTTTGTCTCTCCATCTATTGTTAGCTTTCAACTTATACAATCTCAACACAGCGCTAAGCTTCATAAACTTAGCACAGCCTGTGTATAACGGTATCTCAGCATCATGCACAATGTTTCTAATGATAGGAGGTGGATCGGTGTGCTCTACCCTACAACTATCCAACATCACATCAACGATGTCTACTGGAACTGGTTCGTTCACATCTACGTCATCGGAGGCAATTTCTTCTTCCACCCAAGCACTGCTATCGACATCTACTGGTTTCAAGTTTGAAATCTCTCCATGCTAGTGCCATTCTGTATAGCCTTGTACAATCCCGTTGCACATGACATGACTTTTGATTTCCTCACCAGTGTTGACTTTCAAATTGTTACCGCAATGTCTACATGGACAATACCTATGTTCCTCGGAAAATCTAATAAACTGATCAAGACCAGATATAAACTCTGGGGTGCAGCGATTGCGAATGGACAACCATGATCTATCCATTCTATGATCAAAGAGAAAACAAGTATATATTAGGACAAGATTAGGGTATACACTTACATCCTATCCAAGATTTACTCCTATTATCTACAATGAAGCCAGACTCCATACAAACAATATATAATTTAATGATTGTTCATTCTAATTTATACCAATGTACAAGTAATATAAAGAACAATGATTTTTCACTTTCTAGGTCAAAAAACACATGTGATGTCATTCTTATATATAATAAATGTGTACCACCTATCCCATCCTAGAACACCTAATCTCACTAGTAAGTGTATAATGTGTATTGGGTTTTCAAGAAAATTTCGGCAACATTTCCTTGTTGTTCTCTAAGTACATATGTACTTAGAGAACAAACAGGGAAATGCTACTGAAATTTTCTCGAAAACCCAATACACATTATACACTTACATCCTAAGTGAGATAAGGTATTCAAGAACAGTCCCAAACCAGGGACTATCCAAGATTTACTCCTAATGAGTAAATCTTGGACGGGTTTCTAGGCCAACAAACACATGTGATGTCATTCTTATATATAATAAATGTGTACCACCTATCCCATCCTTGAACACCTAATCTCACTAGTAAGTGTATAATGTGTATTGGGTTTTCGAGAAAATTTCGGCAACATTTCCCCGTTGTTCTCTAAGTACATATGTACTTCGAGAACAAACGGGGAAATGCTACCGAAATTTTCTCGAAAACTTAATACACATTATACACTTACATCCTAAGTGAGATTAGGTGTTCAAGAACAGTCCCAAACTGGGGACTATCCAAGATTTACTCCTAATGAGTAAATCTTGGATGGGTTTCTAGGCCAACAAACACAATAATAGATATGTACATGTTAGGGTTTCATCACAATTAATGTTAGGGCTTCATCAAAATTGATGTTAGTGTTTCATCAATGTTAGGTTTAATCAAATCAAATTAGGATGCTAGAATTGATAAGTTTAAATCTTATTTCAACATGCATCAAAATTTACTGAATTAAGTCAAACATTAGGATTAGAAGCACAAATATATGCAAGCAAAAAAATTGTTCATATCCTAGGATTTACATAAAGCAATACATAAAAATTTGGTCATATCCTTACCAACAACAAGCACGGCCGTGGCTGTGTTGGCCTACCACTGCCGTGCTTGCATGTTGGTAAATAGCTAGGGAGAAGGAAGCAAAGAGGTAGCGCTACCTGGAGCTAGTGTGGAAAGCGTGGCGGCGAGCGGAGACAGCAGTGGCGGCGAGCAAGCGAAGAAGCAGAGGGGAGGGCGGCGGGCAGAAGCAAATGACGGCCGAAGAAGCAGCAGGTGCCGGCCGGAGAAGCAGCAGGAGAAGAAGCAGCAGCAGCGGGCGGCGGGCAGTGGCGCCAGCGAGCAGAAGAGCACCAGAGCAGCGGCGGCGAGCAGCAGCAACCGACGACGGGCGATTTTGGGAGAACGGTGGCGAGCAGCAGCACAGAAGAGAAGTCGCGATGAAACAGGAAGATAGGGGGAAGAGCCGGGTGTGATCGGGTCTATTAAGTTGGTCATCAACGTCAGTTATCTACAAAACTGACGCATATTATGCTTTAGCGTCGGTTATTGGTAAAACACCGACGCCCAACTAGACAACCTTTACCCTAAATTATTTGGTGGGAACCATTATCAGCGTCGGTTTTCGAAGGATAACTGACACTGAAAGTGGGACTTTTCGCGGAAATTTTCATTTTCAATAGGCGTCGGTGAATAGTTAAAAAACCGACGTTGTAGGTGACCTAAAATGTTTTCTCTCGAAAATTGGATTTCGCGGGCGATTTTAGGCGTCAGTCGTTTATAACCAGCCAACGATGAATACAAAGTGGTACCCGTGTCTGGCTGGTCTTCGAATATAGACGTCAGTTTGCCTAAATAACCGACGTCTAATATTATAGGCGTCGGTTTTCCTAAATAACTGACGCCCAGAAAAGCGACACTGAATGCTATTTCTGTAGTAGTGTTTCTTTTCCTTTTCTTCCTTCTTCCTTCTTTGCCTTTCTTCCTCATCTCCAAGGTGATGGCTTTTTCTACTTTGACGGGTGCCATTTTCAATTTTTGTCTGCCCCTACCTTGACTAATTGTTGGCTTCCACCCTTTGTAATTAGCTGTTGGGATACTTATACATCCTACATGACATTGACGGTAGGAATTGGGAGCCTTAATGGGTCTTGTCATGGCCTGGACCAATAGGTCCAACAATCTCCCCTTCATGCCTGAGGAGGAGATTATCATCACATAATCATCACTGAAAATGTATGTCACAGAGGTCCATCTTATCTTGTGTGACCACCTTGGTCATCATTTCAAAAGAATACTTCTCAATATGAATCTTCATTAAAGTTTGCAACCTCTTATCAATCGCATCAAGAAGCCAGTGATATCTCACATCAATGTACTTTGTTCGTACATGATGCAATGTACTCTTGCTTAAGTCAATAACACTCTAACAATGATAGAAATAGTCAGGTCAACCTCATTCATTCCCATCTCTCCCAAAATCTCACAATCCAGAGTATTTCTTTTCCTACTTCTATTGTTGCAATATACTTTGTCTATGCCATATAAAGTGCAACACACTTCTACAACCTAGACTGGCAACATATCGCACCCCCTACAAAAGTGGAAACAGACTTCGAGATAAACTTCCTAAGATCAATGTCACCTTCAATGTCATCATCAATGAAGCCTTTCATAACTGGTTTAGAATCACCAAATATAAAAGATGTGCTACAAGTGCCTCATGAGTATGTAAAGACCCACTTTACCTCCTCTAAATGATCTTACATTAGTTTTGAGAGAATCTTGCTCACACTAAAATTACATGAGTAATATAAGGATGAGTACACACCATTGTGTATGTCGAACTCCCCATAGGAGAAGAATAGGGAATCATGACCATCTCATCCTTCTCCTCATTAGAAGATGGGGATGACTTCTTACTTAGCTTGAAATGACCTGATACTGGAGTAATCATAGCTTTGGACTTGCTCATTTTTAACAACTCTAGAATCAGTTCAACAAAGATCTTGTATGACAACTAATGCATCTGTGGCTACCTATCACGTGTCATATGCATCCCTAAAATCTACCATGTTGGATCCAAATCCATCATTACAATGGATTTAGAAAGCTCTCTCTTCAGTTTTCTAATCAAACTGACATCATTACCCACTATCAACATGTCATTCACATAGAGTAGTAAAAAAATGAATCTATGATTGGGAATCCTCCTAATGTAGACACAAGTAACTACAATTTTCTTCGTGTACTCACAAATCCATGTAAATAAATCAAATTATTGTACCGTTGAATGGGAGCTTGTTTCAAGTCGTACAAATTCTTCTTCAATCTATAGACTAAGTGCTCTCGCACCTTTACTTGAACCTTCTAGCTGCTCCATGTAGACATCCTTAGCTAGGTCACTATGAAGAAATGTCATCTTCACATCCATTTTCTCAATCTCCAAATCTAGGATAGCAACCAAGCTTAGTACCAATCCAATAGAAGTCATTTTTTAAACATGAGAAAACATCTCATCAAAATTCACCCCTGATCTTTGACCAAATGAGTTGAAAATTAGTCAGGCTTTGTATTTGATATTCTTGTTGTTGTCATCTCACTTTATCATGTACACCCACTTGTTGTTAAGTGCTTTCCATGCCTTATGAAGTTCTACAAGATCATATCTATCATTCTTATATAAGGAATACATCTCCTCCTGCATCAGTGGATGCCACTTTAATCTATCTCTATGAGTCTATACCGCCTAAAAAGAATTTGGCTCCCCCTGATTGGTAAGGAGAATATACTAAGATGTAGTTGTCTAGATCAAGGATTACAAACTCTATCAAAATTCCTCAACTTATATTGTGAGGACTCTTCCTGATAATGATCTTACTCCCTCTTCATAGAAGTCTCACACTATGAATCTAAAACACTATGATTTGTGTCTCGAATAGGAACACTTGATGTTCTATCACTCTACTACTCAATATGATCATTATGCTCTTCTTCATCATTTGAGGATTGCACGTGTGAAGAAGCTACAACATCCGCATATTCATCATCATAAAAAATAGTTACCAGATCCTACATCCTCTGCATCATCACTCTCAACAGGCTCTATCAGTGTCTAAGTCTCACAGAAAGTCACATCTCTATGTCTTGTCGTGGTCTTTTTCATAGGATCCCATAACATGTAGCCAAACTACTAATCTCCATAGCCAAGAAAGATACATTGAACCACTTCATCATACAATTTTTGCCTCTTTTTCTTTGGAACTTGTACATAAGCCTTGCATCCAAACCCTCACAAATGAGCATAAGAAGCATCCTTGCTTTCAATACATTCTCAGGTATATTAAACTCGATAGGAAGTAATGATGATTGACTAATCAAATATCAAGAAGTACTCACAACCTCACCCCAGAATGCCTTTGGAAACTTTTTAGTCCTCGACATGCATCTGAATTGTTTCACTATGATATAGTTCATCCTCTCAACTATACCATTGTGTTGTGGTGTGTCGGGCTCTATCTTTCCATATCGTATCTCATGTTATGTTCAGTAATCTAGGAACTCTGGATATGTACTCCCCTCCATTGTTTGTATAGAGACACTTCATCATTTTTGTTGTCTCCTACTCCAACCTGGCATAAAATTTCTGAAAATAGTGAAAGGCATGATCCTTGGTCTTCACCAAGTAGAGCCACACCTTCCTAGATGCATCATCAATGAATGTGAATAAAATACCTATTGCCACCCAGTAATGCAACCTCAAACAGACTATAGACATGCTAATGAATCAACTATAGAACATATGTCTTCACCTTTGATCTAGTCTTCAAAGAAACTCATAGACCCTTTCTTGTATGCATCAATGTCATGAGCTGATACTGGGGTGCTTGCTAATAGAACTCAACCCTACTTTAATAGTAGTTGTAGGCCTTTTTCATTCATGTGTCCTACTTTCTATGCAATAGATATAACGGAGTGCTCCTCAACTTCATGTATATCACTGCCTTGAGCACTTTAGGATGTGTCATGTACAATGTGCAACACAAATTGCCCCATACAAAAACCAAAGCACCCTTAGTGATCTTGCATTTTCCATAAACAAAATCTAGATGACCACCTTGTCTATCAAAGAATGAACCATATATCAAACTCAGTTGCAAATCTAGAACATGACTAACATCCTTAAGAGTGAGCATGCAACCAAAATTTGTCTAAACACAAATGTCTTCAATGTCGATAACTCTGAGGAGAAGATGGAATTTCTCAAATTCATCCTCCCAAAGTCTCCCTTTCTGTATGAAGTGATAACTCTTTACTCAATAAAGTGTCATAAGAAATTGCAGTATCCACCACACACTCAAAATCATCATCCTCATCATGCAAAATACTGCTCTGGATTATTGATACCACATCATCATCATCATACTTGTCTTCCTACATTGTCTCTATACTATTGTTGTCATCACACTTCATGTCTTTAGCTTCAGATCCATGTTTCCTTTTCCAAACATAGAAATCCTTTTAAAAATGAATTGGCTTGCCATAATGGAAGCACCCACTAGTCTTTGATTTAAATTTGCCATAGGATTTTCCATAGTCTTGGGACTTACTGTGACTCTGAGATCTACCATGATCTCTTGCTCTATCAGTGCACGTACTCTGTGTGAAGTGAACCTTTGACCTATTGTTATGTGAGTCTCATAGTCGTGTGTCTTCATTCTGTAGATTTCTCTTCACCTGATCAAGTGTCAACTTGCCTTCCTGTGCAAAATTGTTGACTGTCACAACAAGTGTCTCCCAACTGTTAGGTAATGATCTCAGAAGAAGTAGTGCTAATAGTTCATCACCAAGAACCATCTTCATGGACCCTAGTTGAGTTGCAAGGCTTTCAAATTCATTAATGTGCTCGATAATTATTGAACCATCTCGGTACTTCATGTTCATAAACTTCCTGATTAAGAAATCTTTATTTCTAGCACTTTTTAGTCATATAATATCAGGAGATTTTCCCACATATCTTTTGCATCCGTCTCCTCTGTGGCGTGGTGGATCTCGAAAATATTCAGCCATTTTTGCATTGTGCCCATAGTTTTCCTATTAAGTTTCTTCCAAACTATATTACATAGATTCCTTGGCTTTTGTCCCACTTTTGAATCATACAAGTCCTTACAATATAGAATATCCTCCATTATGGGTTTCTAGATCAGCCAATTTGTTCTCGTCAACTTTACTACCATACTTGTTTAATGAGTGGAACCCAAGAGGAGAACCACCAATTACTTATTCGAAAACAAGATACATTCCCCTCCTGAGACACCAAGATGTATGAAGGATGACATGTATTTTTATTTCTCAAATGTAGGATACACAAATCATTTGAGTATATAGTGGGGAAGATTAAACTATTACAACATTGTTCTCATTACATCATTGTTCATTCCTCACTCATATGAGTGACATTACAAAAATGAAGATGCAAATCTAACTAGCTATGGGGACCAGTTGTAGAGGGAAACTCATCTATTTCAAGCCATCCTAAAAGTCTAGAAGTATGGAGCTATCTCTTCTTGACTTCCTCTAGGGCACATACATCTGGGTTGTTAGGAACAAAAACCAAAATTGCAGAAAGAGTAGAGAAGCTTATTAGTATAAATGTGTATGTTCTATAAGATCTAACATTGGGCAATAATGATCAAGGTCAAATAACAAAGTTGTTCCTGTTCAAAATAAGGAATGGGAGTAGTGCAAGTCATACAAGAGAATGTATATGTTCAAGAGTGATTAGGCTTAGAAATGAAGAACAATTACACAAAATAATAAATTGTATCCTTACATGATGTCAAAACACAAATATTAAGTTTTCATGTAGATTATAATGGGACCAGTCTACCTATGTATTGGGTTGAGACTCTTCCACATCTCGAGCCAAGGAAGGAGGTGAGAGAACCCCAATCCTCTATATAAAGTGAATAAAATAGGTGAGAGCACATGGGTCTAGGTGGCAGATATAAAGAAAGTTGTATAATGGGGTCAAAACCCATAATCTACCACGACATTAGATATAACTGGTCAAATAAATCCAACATGCTTAATAAACCAGAGAAGGAAAGATAGTTCAATTCATTTAAAAATTGATTCACAAGTCATGGGTTATATTATGATTTAAATAGAAATTCAAGATATGGTATTGTTAGTTTCATCAAAATTGAATGAGATTTTTCCAAGAGGATTCAAGAACTTATATCCAACATCAAGAAGTTATCCTCAACCATAAGAAAATAGGTTTTATAGTCACAATGTAATTGCCCAATTGAAATAGAAGTATATCAACATAGCTTAATAGATGAATCATATTTACCAAGGCTGATGTCCTATTTCAAGAGACTCAACGACCTATCACACTAATTTGGGTAATGCTTAGTATTATTACTAAATGATGAAACCTTCAAAATTGAATTTTATAAAAGTCCAATTCACCATGTAAAAACCATTTCAAACAATATGTCTTATTTTTAGAACAAAACTTACTTATATTATTTTTCAGACCTACATATTCATTTCTATGAATTACTAAATCTTATAAGAATTATTGGGAAAATTAAAGAAAATTAGATATGAACAAATGGATTCCCTACCCCAACATCACATATCAAAGATATGGACATGAAAGGGGTAGTGTGACTTATTAAACTCGATGTGACATCGATGAAATTTGGAGCAAAAGGTTGGTTTTCCCATGCCATACGTGGCAATATGATATTGGCATAGGTGTATCCTTGTGAAAAGGTTTGGAAGTTTCTTCTTTGTCACTGTCACCGATCATATGGCCAACTAGGCTTTGTTAAGGGTTTCTTCAATGATAATCACAACACGACACATAACAAAAACATCCTTATTCAGCTCAGAGACACCTTTCAATCACTGTGACCCCCAGAGATACCTTTGTTGGTCTCCTAAACCAACACGCACCATCAGTATAGAAGATACATACCACAAAAAACCAGCAGAAGGTAGAAGCTTGGGTAGAAACAAAAATCCATACACCTCCTTAGCATTGGAGAGAGAGAGAAACAATGCCAATGAATAGGAGACATCATCACAGTGAGACCCAAATACATGTTGTGTGTCACATACATGTGGAAGGAAATGAAAGAGGGAAACTAAATCACAGTGAGACCTAAATACATGTTGTGTGTCACATACATGTGGAAGGAAAAGAAAGAGGGAAACTATCTTATTCCTCAAATCATTGGGAACATGCAATGAAGAAAGATTCAATGGAGTCTCAAAGGGAGCTCTATAGCTTTTTCAAGTGCCTAGAGGTTGGTGATTCTCCACTAATCCCAGGGTATTTGTCATGAATGAATAAGATAGAGAGGTAGGGTCCAGGGAGTACTAAGAGGGAAATGTGTCTGGGATTTGTCTAATGGGACCCTCAGTGTGGTTTTAGGTACGATATTTATAGATAAGGTGGTTGATATTCTTGGAATTATCAAATGAAGAAGAAAATAAGGTAATCAAGGAAGTTGGGGTTTGTTAAAACTTTACCGACCATCAATTATGGATAAATGTAGAACTTTTTCATTTGTAAACATCTGAGGTTTGTGATGGAGGATGATTGTGAGTTATTAAGAGGGAAAGAGAGGGAGATAATAACTAAGGTTGAACAACTACACTATTTGAGGTCATGAGACTCTAGATTGGAGTTGAAGACGACCCCCTACCCATCAGATATATATCCTACGACTCCTAGTGGAGTCAGCATAAGTCGGGCTATAGAAAACATGTGACATTCACAACTATAATAGAAATTATCTGATTTAAATCCCCCAATATTGTATTCCCTAATTACCCTCTTATATAAGTGATTACATATTATCTTCTCCTACCAAATTGATTCGTTTAACATTATCTAATTTAACTGAAATTAGACACACAACCTATTTCGATCATGTGGAATCCAATTATGAAGTTTAATGTCTAATTCATAATTATCTCTTATTTTTTCTAGGGAACTATGGTTTATGATGATTATTATCATTTAGGATGTGTCGATTATTATTTTTCATTTCCATTTTTAGAATTAGAACACAAACTTTATTGTTAATATATATGTAGTCATCGAAATTGCGTAGTAAACCATATTAAGACCAAATACACACATGTGTACTCGAGAAGTATGTCAAACTTACTATAAACTATATGAACTCAACCCACTTCTTTTGTCACCTGAGGGTATTAGTTCCATTTAGTTGTGTATTACTCTATGTTAGGAATATGTCAATATTCATTTCATCCCTTTTACTAGTCATTGCATCCATAATTTATGTTCCAATGATTGGTTGACTATAAACTAAGTTTAACTTTAACCATCACTACACAGGATATACACATGCTTAATATCCTCCAAACCTATGGTTATGTTCAAGATTTGTATGTCAACCATCACTTCACTATTGAATATCTAAAGTGTGTCCAAGACATACACATTAAGAGTTATGGTTTACACCTCATTTGGTGTGATATAAGAAACTGAGCCACTATATGTCAGGTTTCTACAATTATGGTTGCAGATCATATTTCCAAGTTTCAATATGTTACTACACTCCACCCCTTAAAGAGGATTTCATCCACAAATTTATTTGTCCTAAATAAAGCACTTCAGTATGTCTAGTATTACCCTCAGTTATATTTTCCAAAACGAAACCATATGCTCTCAACATAATGTATCCATAACTTTCTTCATCCTAGCTTGATCGCTTAGTGAGTGACTTAAAGCCTTTTTTGCATGGAACTTACTAGATCTACCCATCTCAAGGGTACTATGTCATTCTTGTCCAACATCTATTCATTATTTTTGTTATATACATTAGTTAACACTTCTAGGTAAGAGTCTAAAAATTCTAAACATTAGGTTACTGAGATCTACTTGACTTGTTACCTTCTACCTCCCAACATGAGCTTGGTACTATAAATGATCTATAAGGATCCTATATATTTTTATCATTCTCTTAGTCTTCTTGTTATTCATTTTATTCACTAATATCATGTACAATATTGAAAAGTAATTTTTAATATTTGGCCTACTTTGAAAAAATAACCTCGTTCATCATCTTCCTTTTCTTTTGATGTTGATTCTTTTTTTTCTTTATTTAGAATGTATGAAAACCTACTAGGAGGGTGACGTGCAAATATAATTTTTATTAGTTTATATTTAGATTATGTTTCATGTCATGAACTATATGATTCGCTTAGTTGAGTTAGTTGATTCATCCTAGTGATCGAGAATAGCAATTCACAGACATGAATTATGTTTATTAGTCAGAACTACAATTGATTTTGACATCCCATATTTTTATCCACAAAGAAAATTCATATGAAGTATATGTATTTCATGGGTCTCATTTATTATACAACCAAAATAATTTGCCAATGAGTCATTCATGTAAATGGGGTTTACCTAGTATAGTATTTGTTTGATTTGTTCATATCCTATGATATTAAGAGGTACCCTTCAATATTCTCAAAGCATTTGACTTTATTAACCAAGATTAGTTTATTTAATCCATTTATCTTATGATCATTTAGCATATAAACCATTACCATCATATTATTATAATATTTTTATGTTCATATTGGGGAGGTTATCCCACTAACACTTAAAACATTCATCATTAAACTAGCCAAACCTATTGTTAACTTACAAATCTTGAAACCATTGTGGTAATCCTCTCAACACCACAAAGGATTAACCTACAACGTACCTAACCACTTAAAGTTAATTCAACTACAACATATATAAGCAAGGCCTCAGCCACATCAAATTCTACTACTCAAGGGTTTGAGCTAAGTAGTTGTATGGTTATCCTCTACATGTACTCTCTAGAATACTTTTTTTTCATCAAATGGTGGCTTGGTTCAAGAGTCATCTACAAAAGCAAGAATTTTCTTTTACATATAGTATTTCAATTGAAATAAATTTAGTAATGAAAATATGTGATGTAAACATAATTGGTGCTTGAATCAATATGAGAACTGAGCCAACAAATTTTCACCATTTGAACATATTTACTTGCATGTCGCCATCTCTTATTTCCATTAAAGAGACAACAACTCCTGACATGTCAAAGGTACACTATTTGACTATTTAATCTACCACCTAGAAAAATGTATAGACTTATCTATTGCATGATCGCAATATCTCTAAGATCCTGATTGAATTCATTCTTTACCACTTATTATTTCATTAGAAAATAACTTGTCTAAAAAGAGGCTTCGTACCTTACCACGGGATATATTTGATAATTAGATAGTGATCTTACATCATAGGATAGAGTATAAAGTTTCTAATTCTTTGATGATTTCATCCTATAATGTTCCTACAGGACATAAGGGAATTATTTGGGTATCCATCCCCATCATCTGACCCAACTACTTACTCATATCTACATATTGTATAAAGGGGATACCTATGAATCCCATTAGAGTAGAGATATGGATTCCTAAGGATCTTAAATAGATACTCTATCGCAAACTCCAACTAGCCTTAATGTCTGGGAAATCCATAACCTCATCATGAGGGTTGCAAATATTCCCCAAAACAAATGGGTCAACTCCATGTTAAAGGCAAAACCTTGCTAAAGTAATGGATATATTCTATATACCACTAGTTAAATGGGAATCATAAATATATGTATTAATTTGCAAGTAAAAATTGTCATCTAGGAATGCACATCATAAAGAAAAGTAAGCTTTAGAGCACACTAAAAAAAACATGGGAGAGATTTATGATAGTCTATACTCCTTGTCACTTACAATGGTTAAGTTGAATGCCCTCACTATGACCAATCATAACACTACTACTAGAAAGGTAAATTATTATATAAGGGGAAATTCCAACAACTAGGAGGAGTGTAATGGTAATTGAGGATACCCTAGGTCGAGTGCCTACTAGGAAGGTGGCTTGGACAAATGGGTGAATCGAACATGATGTGGTTATAACCTTAATTGGTCATCCTACAACGTAGAGCTAGAAACCCAACCCATGCCACATATCTATCTAGTGCCTCACATAAGGTAATGGTAAGGGAACCAAATAGATTAATATTGAAATAGTCAGATCCAAAGACTACTATATCTCTCAGACCATACTTGTAATGAGTGGGACCTGAGAGGGGAACCACTCATTACTTATTGAGAAACTAAACACATTCCCCTCTACACATACCAATATGTATGAGAGAGGACATGCATTTTTATTTCTCAAATGTATGATACATAAAGCATTTGAGTACATATAAATGGAGATTAAACTATTAAATTATTATTCTTATTACATCAATGTTCATTCCTCATTCATATGAGTGATATAACAAAAAGAAATATGCAAGTATAACTATCTATGAGGATTGGTACCATATGACAACCTATCTATTTAAAGTCATCCCAAAAGTCAACAAGGACGGAGCTCTCTCTTCCTGATTTCCTCCCTTTAGGGAACATGCACCTAGGTTATTGGGGACAAAACCCAAATTTGGTGAAATAATAGACAATCTTATCTGCATAAGATGATATGTTCTATAAAATCTAACATTCGAAAATAATGATTAAGTCCAGACTACAAAGTTGTTCCCATTCAAAAGAAGGAATGGAAGTAGGACAAGTCATACAAGTAAATGTATAGGTTCAAGAGTGATGAGGCTTAGAAATTAGTAACATTTATCCACAACAATAATTCTTACATGTAGATTATTATAAAACCAATATACCTACATGTAGGGCCAAGATATGTCCATATCTTGAGACGAGAAAGGAGGTGAGAGTACACTGATACTCTATATAAAGTGTATAAAATAGTTGCGAGTACATGGGGCAAGGTGGGAGCACTATCACCCATATACAAACAGTTGTACAATGGGGTTGGAATGCATATTGTACCACTATACTAGATGCAACTAGTTAAGTAAATCCCATATTCTGATTAAACAATGAAGGCAAGATAGTTAAATTCTTTTAAATAATGATTCAAACATCATGAGTAACATAACAAATTAAACAGACATTTAAGACAAATGTGAAAAATTGGTAGTGTTAATGTCAATGAGATTGAATGAGATTTGTCTAAGAGGATTCAAGAACTTATATCCAACATCAATCAATCTGCCTCATACATTAAAAATAGATTTTGTAGTCACAATAAAACTGCCCAATTAAAATATGAGTTTAGAAACATAACTTAGTTGACAAATCCTAGTTACCAAAGAAAATGTCCTATGTCCATTTTCTAGATTCTCAAAAACCAATCACTATAATTTGGGTAATGTTTAAGACTTTAAATAATAATAAAAAAATGATGAAACCCTAAGAATCAACTTCTACAAAAGGAAAATTCATCTTCTAAAAAATCCTACCAATCAATAGGCCATGTTTTTTAAAAATCCAAAACATTTTCTATATAATTTCTCTGACCTACAGATTAATATCTACAAATTTGTAATGCATAAAGGTGTTACTCAAAAAAGAAAAGAAAATGAAAATATTAACAAATAATTGTCATGTCCCTGCATCACACATCAAAGTTGAGGGTGTGATAGGGGCAACATGACTAATTAAACTCAGGTGTGACATCATTTGAATCCAAGGAAAAATGATAGATTTACCCATGCCATGCATGACCATATGATATTGGCATAGAGGTATCCCTGTGAAAAGGTCTGACAAATTCTTCTCCTTCACTGTATCCAATAACATGACTGACCAGGCTTACCGACAAATTATTCATCAATAATTAAAACACAAAACGATAGGAAAACATCACCATCCAGCTCAGGGACACCTTCTGATTACATTGAGCCCCAAAGTGAGCTTCATGTTTTTCATGGTCACCAAAACCAACACCCTTCTTCAGCACAAAAGATACAAAACCACAAGAAACTAGTATAATGATGAAGCTCGGGTGGGAAAAATAACAAAACACATCTTTAACACCATAGATATGTCAACCATGTGTAAGAACAAGTGACATTATTAGAGGGAGACTCGGAGGGAGACCCAAATACACATTATGTGTCACGTAAAGGTTGAAGGAAACCAAATGAGGGAAATTATCTTATACCTCATATCATAGAGAATGGACAATACAAAATGATTCAACGCAGTCTCAAAGGAAGGTTTGGAGCTTTTTTCAAGTTCATGGAGTTCTGGGATTCTCTTTTGGCCCTTTGTTCACCTCCATGAATGAACTAGGTAGGGAGGTAGGATTTAGGGAGGATCGAGAGGGAAATACGTGTGAAGATTGTCTTATGGACCCTCACGATGACTTTCAGTACCATATTTATAGATAAAGTGGCCAATATTTTTGGAGTTATTAACCGATGAAGGAAATAAGAAAGTGAGGAATCTAGGGTTCATTAAAACTCTACCCATCACCAATTACAAATAAATCTACAAATTTTAAGTTTGTTAATATCTGTAAAATGAAGTGGAGGAGGATTTTGAGTTACTGGGAGGGAAACAGAGTGAGGAAATAATCAAGGATAAACAACAAAATTGGTTAGGGTCGAGGGACTCTATGTCTGGGATTGAAATGACCTATTGGACATCGGATGTGGATCCTACAACTCCTAGTGGAGTCTGCATAAGTTACAACTATAGCCAACGAGTGACATTCACAACTATAAGGAAAATTACGCGATTGAAATCCCCCAAGACTTTATCCTTAATTAGTCTCTTATTTAAGTGATTATGTATACCAAACTGAATCCTTAAACATTATCCAATTTAAGTAAAATTTGACAAACTACCTATTTTGACGATGTGGAATCCAACTATGGAGTTGAATCTAGTTTGAAATTATCTCTTGTGATTTCTAGGGAACTAGGGTTTGTCATGTTCATAATCATTTAGCATGTGCCAATTATTATTTATCAATTCAATGTTCAGAATTAAAACCCAAAATTTATTGTTAATATATAATTACAAATATCAATGATCTTTAATCATCCAAATTTCATAGTAAACCATATTAATCCCAAATATGTGTATTTAATAAGTATGTCACACTTATTATAAACTTTATGAACTCAAACTACATACTTTGTTACTTGAGGTTATTAGTTCCATTTTGGTCTGTGTTACTCTATGTTAGGGATATATCAATATTTAGTTCATCCTTTTACTAGTCATTGCATCCATTATTTATGTTCCAAGAACCAGTTCCCTAGAATCTAAGTTTAGCTTTAACAATCACTATCCAAGAAATACACATGCTTAATATCCTACAAATCTATTGTTATGTTCAAGATCTCTATATTAGTCATCACTTCATAGTTGAATATCTCAAGCGTGTCTAAGACATACACATTGAGAGTTAGGTTTTACCTAAGTTTCTCACTTACATGCATTCTCTATTCATCAATACCAAATGAAATACATCTAAGTCTAAATTGCACCTCATTTGGTGAGATATATCGAAATGAGCCACTATATGTCTGATTCCTACAATTAGGGTTGCAGAACAAATTTCCAAGTTTTAGTATGTTACACCTTCCCCAGATATATTTGGATCTTTTTAACCTAGGCTCTGATACCACTTTATAGGTTGTTTATGGGGAATATGTGCAAGTATGGTGTGAAACAACAAAGCAACTAAAGAAAAGTATGAGGAAACATTACCGACCAGTGTTTAAACCCAAGATTGATAACAATCTAAACAAGTTAGGGGGAACAAAAAGACTAGATTTTGACTTATAAAATGTGAAAGAAACACCAGCATGCTGACCATGAGAAAATCCACTATAAGTATGAATGATACAATTTTTCTTCTCGAGTTTTAAGCAAAACACGAGATAATATATTGAGAAGGAGAAGTAAAAATATACCACATTGTAGGGAGAGATACCTACAATTATACCACCCCAGAACATCCCAAGAACATGCTCTCCTCCAAAAAATACATTGTATTAGATGTCCCAAAGAAGACATTCGGATGCTCCTATCCTACTTCCTTTCTTCTTATGTTTTATTTTTATTCCTTCTTTCTTGTTTGAAATTCTTCCCCATCTCCAGGGCTATATCTTTTTCTTCTTTGACGACTGCCATTTTCAATTGAGGATCACCCTTACATTGACTAATTGTTGGTTGCTAGTCCTTTGATAGGATACTAATACATCCCACATGGATGTGGCAGAAGGAATGGGGAGCCCTTATAGGCCTTATGCTGGGCTAGACCAATAGGTCCAACAATTCTCATGTTAGATTAATAATACTTAATTTTATTTGCATTAATTCACTTACCATTTTGTAAATAAATGAATAGGCCATTTCTCAAATAAAAAATAATAGTACATTATTGAGTTTTTGTTTGTTTACTAATGTATCTCAAAATAGGATAAAACATGTTCTTTTAATCTTATAAAACTCATCTTTATAAACAATTTCTAAAGGGAAACTATTCAAGGACTATTGGATTATATTTTCTTAGACATATTCCTTTGAGTATTTTAGTTTATGTAAAGTATAAACTTAAAAATTGATATTTTGAATAGGTATACACTAAATCAAAATGTTTTGTGAATAGCTCTATAACAAAATAGAAGCCCCATAATAAATCAACACAATTTAGCAATTAGAAAAAGTATACAAGCTAGTAATGGAATGCAACAAATAAAATATGAAGTTAAATGTGTATGCACCAATAAAAAAGAATGGATATAATTTACAGTTAAATCTACCTATGATGTGTTGTGGATAGGAAACAATGTGGAAATAGCAGGTGATTGGACCAAGATCTGGAAGGAAAAAATCACTATAAAACTAAAATTGTTTGGTTGGCTTATTATGCATGGTGCCATTCACACTAAAGGGATGGAGAAAAAATAGATATCTATCTAAAGATGAGATCAGTAGAAGATGTGTGGCATAGATGATGAAACTATCCATCATGCATTCTAAGATTTTGAACTGGTACGTGATGTGTGGAGGGGTGTATTGTACCCAATACAATTGCAAATATGCTTCAACTTCAATAAACCAAGAAGATGGATTAAGTAGTTCCTTAATGCCAAAGAAGATATAGCACTAATGTTTTTGGTGACCTGTCATTATGTTTGGATAAGCATGAACTTACACATCCTGAGAACCAGAAGAGAAGTGTTTCACATCAAATTATGCATATTAAAAACATGGCCAATTTGAACAACAAAGTTATTCGGAAGGAGATATCTACTACCACTTCAAAGGCCATTTCTACTTGGGAAAAACCACCCACATGTTACATAAAAATGAACACCAATGTTGTGCTAGGAAAAAATGTAAGTGTAGTGGCAATGGTCATTAGATATTAGGAGTGCCACTGGAAGGATGGTCAAGGAAGGAAACTAAAATGCGCCATTAAAACTGAGGCAAAGCTGGCTAACACTATGTTGGCCCTTGATTTTGTAGTTGATAAGGGGTTAACTAAGGTAATCATTGATACAAGCTATATTAGTGTGTTAAAGGACATAATTGAAGAAGCTACTAGACACCCAATGATCGTTCATGGGTAAACCATGATCGAAGAGAGGATAAGAGGAGATAAGGAAGTGAGTTAAATTAGTATAAATACGAATAGGGTTATTTATTTTCCAGAAAAAATCCATCTTAAAAACCAATTTGTATTTTTTAATTATGTGAATCTTCCAAATGAACATATAGGTAGGATTATTTTAGAGGAAGCATGTAATTGTAATAGTGCTATCACATTTAATTTGGAATGTTCCATTTAAGAATGTAATTTACTATTGACATACGCTTCCTATCATCCTTTTTCCTTGATCAACGCTTTAAAGTTGAGTCCTCCTCAAGGACAATCAACAAGGTACAAGGTCTCATAACCTATTACCAAACCTCTCCAGGGTATACATAACTTCTTCTTCCTTTATTAGAAGGTGAACACTTATACCATAGGCACATAGGTTCCAGAAGCCTCATCCTCTCTCTAGGGTTTGGTTCCTCCCATGGCGACCAAGACATCATCAACCTCTAGGGATCAAGCGTGTGGCGACCACTATCATATACTTAGGTCGCATCATCCTCAACTCTCGACATCTCCTCATATCTCAGAGTCTAGGATTCCAACCTTCTTGTTGGGTTTCCTGCTCTCTCTCTCTAGGGCTAACCCTACAACAAACCTCACCATTAGAGGTCCTCTCCTCATGAAGGATCAACCTCAACAGCATGCCCCTACCTGTATGAAGCATATGTTCAACTTATGTTCACTCAAGGTTATCCATAGCTCTCTCAAGATATCCATCAAACTCTCCTGGCTAGGGTTTCAACCTATTGCTCGCACTACTGATACACTCTAGGTGCCTATTATGCCCATATAGGCTCATGGGGTTTCCATAGGTTCTTCTCTAACCTCATCAATGAAGGAGCTATCCTTCACTCAAACATTCACAACCCTTCCTAGGGTTGGGTCGCTAGAGGTACTCGGTCATCCAACCTCTCATGGCTCATAAGTCATCCAAGGTATGTCCATCCAAACACATAGTCTAACTCATCATGCCATCTCTCTCTCTAACCTTCACTTAGGGTTAGGGTTAACATCATCCTTAGAGGATGTGCTAGGTCTTTACTTGTAATGGAGATCTCTATCTCCAGGACTAACCCTCTTCATTTATCGTCCTGACAAGAAGGTCTAGCCTCAGGTCTCTCCTGAGGGCAGGACAACTTATGTTATAAGACCTAAGCATGTATTTATTCTTTAGTTTACGCTTACTCTATCAAGCTTATGTCCATGACATCTTAATTACATGTTTTTCATTAATTCAATGGAGGATTCCTTAGACCTTATTAATCTTACCCATACCTCAAGAGGGTGAGGAGACGAGGGAAAACCCTAATCCTTAAAGTCCTTAACAAAATTTGTGATGACAAGGGGTGAATAAGATGAGAAAGTCCTAAACGTATCTTATTTCGATTCATACCCTAAGACTTTGGCCAGGCAGTCACATGGATCTGGGAGTCCTCGTATTCCAACTAGCGGTGCGGAGGAAAATAGTACCAGCCCCCAGTCGTGATCCTTTTCTAGACACCTTCATCTTTCAGATAATCCTCTAATAACTCCCTTGGATTATGTGGAGTTTGTAAAATTTAGTTATTATTAATGGTTAAGTGAGGAACCTATGCTCTGATACCAAATGTTACGACCCCACCTCCCGATAACCCCCAATTAAGGGAGACCGAGAGGTCAAAGCCGCACCCATAACTTCCGGATCAAAGGTTCGACACTTAACCAAGAACAATTATTAAATTTCCACAATCTATACTGAAAAGCTATAATAAAATTTTTCATACCTTTTGAAAATTTTGGATTTCTAAACTTCTATCCATGTATGCATTCTACTCTAACTAATCCTCCTTGCATTTTACTTCATGTATTTTGCAATATGACGATTTACTGTTTGTCCGTTTGGCTTGAACCTAAAACACTAACAAACAAAACGTCGGACAACCGAAGCTGGTATGTGGGGGGAAACAATAAATGTGCAACTATTATAATAATGTAATCATTCAATTAATCAATTAACAACCAAGATTACATTATAAATATAACTTTGTGATCCATGAGTACCCTATCCTCTGTGTTATCCCTGTAGTGGACCTGGATACTACCTTCCTTATGGTAGATCCCCATTAAACCCCTCATGGTCCCACCTATATGTGAACCAGTTTCTAGGGTTGAGTCACATGTCACTACTCATAAGTAGCCCACTCCTTAACTCATTGCTAGCAAATGGGTCTCAGGGAACTACACTTGGTAGTCCAATTTCTAACCCACGATAACCTAGACCTTACTCTAGGTTACCCCTTTTTATCCTTTACAATCCATAGAGGTGGACCCGGATCTAGCTAGTTATACATGTATATTCATAGTGATAGTCATAGTCACTCTATAGTTGCATGAAATAAAAGCATCCAACAATTATTTCAAGCCATGAGGGAAACGTCAATAAAATCCTCAGAAAACTAGTCGGGATAATCATAAGTGTAACCACATACCTTTGATTGCAGATTTGAGACAGAATTATCCAGAACAGAGAAATCCCAATCAAGCAATCAATTATGCACATAATCCTGAAATAAATATACATGTTTCCTTTTATTAATATTTATCCAATATCATCTTATTCCTTAGGATTTCTATTCCAATTTTTTTTAGGGTTTCCTTGGAAATTAGGGTTTCACTTCATCTTTTATTATCTTAAACCCAAATATTATATCATTACTTATAAACCCTAATTATCTCATCTATTTTTCAACATTAAGGTTATCGTAACAACATATAACCCTATTTCCATATTAAAGTCACATTAATCATCAATTAATTTCATTAAGCTTCTTTTACATTAAAGTTATTATTTTTATCCTATTAATCCATGACCAGATCATTATACACACCTATCATCAATTTAAAGTTCATTAGGGTCTAATTAACATATGAACTCGTTTTACCATCATTTCCCCCTTTTATTCATGAGAAAATTCTAATTACAACATATAGGGTATTTATCTAGAATTAAGGACTTTTGTACTCAAAATAGATTAGAACCATCATATCTCAGCTTTGAACATGAATTTGATCAATTAAAATCATTAAAGTTCATATTTACCAAAGTTAGAGTCCAAGGTTCATTAAAGCATATGGAACTCTAAACTAATCAAATTATGCATGAAAATCATCATTTTAGATCTAATATGCCCTTTTATTAACCACAGGTTAATATCTACATTAATCATCCATTAAACCCTACTGAATACTTTAATCATCTCAAATTAGAGTTTTTCTTTGATTAAATCATTAAAGATAGCATCTTTACATAATTTTTGAACATAAAGCATAATTAGGCTTCAAATATAATTTCTTTGTGTTCCTCTCATTTTTATGAGCAAGTTCCATATATTATGTGTTGCAATCCGAGTTACCAATGATTTACTATCATTATTCAAAAATATGCATTAATCGGCCAATTGTAGGAAGCCACATCATTATAATTACCTAAGTCAGTAGCCGCTTAAAAAAAAGTAGAAGACAAGCGTACCCTTGCGTCTTGAACTAGCAGGCAGGGGCATAAGAGTCTTTTCACTCTGTCCCTTCTCCCTCGCGATCGGGAACCCGGACCCACATGTTGCATCACCCCTGTCCCAGCCGTGACTTGTATCGCCAGCCAGCTCCTCATCGCACGCTGCTAACTCCTCAGATCCATCGGTTTCCTCCACCTTCACCACCACAGCCCCAGCTCCTATGGCCATCACCGTCATCAAGACCCCATAGCCTAGGTCTCTCTTTCTCTCTCGCACCGACGTTCCCTATGCGTCAGTCAGTCTACCGGTTCTGCCCACCCTCTTTCCCTCACGCAGGGTGCGGCACCTGCCCGAGTTCGTGCGGCACAGCAGCCAGAGTACTGCCGCCATAGGCACCTCTATTCTCCCTTGTCCTCTTCCTCCTGCCTGGCATGCCATGCCTGAGGCCACACTTGGACCTGCAGTGATTCCTGTCGCTGCCTCAGTCTCCTCCTTTACGCCACCTGCACGATCTTCGATGCTACTGCTTCTCAGCAGTCAGGGGTTCGCCCATGAGGGTTGCAGTCACAAGGACAAAGGGGTAGAGTCCATGGCACTACTGGTATGATTCTAGTTTGAGCGTCGCTAGTTTGGGTCATGTTGGAGGTTGTGTTTGCTTCCCATGGAAAGGTCACAACAGAGCAACTTGAAGCAGATCATCCATCGTTTCCTTTAGCTCATTGGGTTGACATGCATCTTGCCTCAAAGAGAACCCTAGGATGTCTTGGATGAGGAAGGGCATAGCACAATGAGGAACGGTGGAAAAACCACATCCAGGATGGACAGCTAGGGGTAGGGTGTTCCTGGTGGCGAGAGGGCTACTTATGATCTCTTTATATATGCACATTACTTAAAACCCTAAAGGTTTTCCATGTATCATGAAAGGAAGGGAGAGGGAGGTCAACATTTCCCTTTCTCTCATACGTAAGATAACTGCGGATCGTGTTCTACTGATGGAAAAAAATCCTATCCTCATTAACTTGCCTATATATTCCCTTCCATAGTCTTCTTTTACAATTTTCCTTCCTAAAAAAAAGATATATTTAATTGATCTTTACTTTCCTTGCAACTTTGGACTCCTTGGGACCTAAGGAACCCAATAGGCACAAAATCCATCCTTGGATTACATTCGTTTTCCTTCCAGAGGTTTCCACTTTTTTCTTTTCTCCAATATTCAATTATTCATTTACTAATTGAATTTCCTTGTTATTGGGCCCAATAGCCAATAAAGCCCACAAAACAATCGTCAAGGCTATTGTAAATGAAATCCATTTATTCAAAACAAATTATATCATTATTTGTTCAAATATTTTAAATATGAGAAATTGCATTTCTCACCAAATGAACCCAAAAGTTGGGGTTGTAACACTTCACTTTCACTCGGAGAAGCTTCCTCCAAGGACTTACCCACTTGAGCAAGGAGTATTTTTCCTTCACCAAGGTCTTACCCACTCTTTCTCCAAGTCTTCATCCTTGATCTTCACCAAGGGACTCCTTCCCTTGTTCTTCTTCTCCTCTCTTAGCCAAGTGAGTGAACCTTCATCTTCATGGTTGAAATGTGAGATAGGTAGGTGGTGGAAGTGAGAGCCTCACAACATATACATTTAGGACTAGCTCTCTTACATATTTCCTACTCACTCTAACGAATGTTGCAAGTGATTAAGCTTAGACTGAGAGAGGAGGCTGTAGGATACACTAAACAATAGAATTGGAACCTCACATAGAGTTTTTCATTGCATGCTCAACCTTGGAATGAAGCCCAAGGGGTCCGCTTTATAGTTGGGGATGTCTCTTAGCCTTTGGGAACACTTGAGGATGTATACTAGACATTTGGGGTGTTGCAACATATATATTTTCAAGTTTTCCAACACTCCAACGATCAAAAACACATTTCTGAAAAGTGTGATCGGTCGAGCTTGTAACTGGACTGAACGGATTGGTCGAGTTTGTTACTCGACCAAATCAGGACATTTTCAAAATCCATCAAGGGATCGGTCGAGTTTGTAACTACACCGATTGACAACCTGAAATGAATTTTGGAAAATGTCATTCAAGTGTTAAAATATTTTATTTAAGTTCTCCTAATTTTTTCTAAGCTTAATTACAAGTCATACAATCATTACTAGTGATTTACAATATGATTCTAATGGATTTACATCATATTCCAAAAACGTGCACTTGTATAGACTTTGACTTGTCTTTTCTCCAAGTTGAGATGTGCAAGTTATGACATTTTGAGTGTGTCTATACCTAATCTAAAATTACTCAAGTAGAAGCATTAGACACAAATAAGTGGAATGGTTTAGTCATCATAAAAATAAGGTTTTAGTCAAGTTAGACCTAGAGTCAACATTCTCCCCATTTTTGAAGATGACAAACCATTCCATAAATGTATTTAAATCATTGAAGTAAAATCATACCTTTGGAGAAACCAATTTGTTTCATTGGAATTGAGTTGGAGAAACCAAGGGGTTTTAATGGAATTGAGTTCATATGCTCCTCCTCAATTGATGCTCATGGACTTCTCATACTCCCCCTCAATTGATGTTATTTCTTATGCATGGTTAGCTTTCACGAAATTTATAGGACATTATGTCTTCTACTCATATATGTTCAACACATATATGTCTTCTCCCCTTTACCTTCTCCCCTCTCCTCTTCATGTAAAGCATGCCTTTTCCCTCTTTTTCCAGTAGAAGACATACCTATCTCTCCCTTTGTCATTTTCAAAAGTGGGGGTATGTAGAAGTAAGAAATACCATTTTGACCCTCAAGATGACATAATGTTTTCCAAAAAACATCAAGGCTCATGGACGAGCAATCAGCCTTGGATAGAAGGCCGATCTACATGATAAAATTACATGAAATCCAAAGATGCTCCAATTTCTACATACAATGTATCTCTATATATCCTACATCACAATGTTATGTAAGCATCTCAAGATAGTAGATAAGCAATTTAAGAAATAATTTTGAGCAAGTATGAAACAAGATACAAGCATAGCATATAGTTAAATACCACTTGATAAACAAGGCTAGAACTACATGTATATGAACCACTAGTAGATGATATCACAAGTTAGGACTAATAGTAGGTTCTAGAACATAAAAATAGATACAAAAAGATAACAAGATAAAGCAAGCTATCAGTAGATCTAGAGATATATCCAAATAAAGAGGTATACAATTTTAGAAGCAAGTAAGAATATAACACACTAGCAAACATGCATTATTACCACTATGAACATCAAGGTTGTATCAAAACAATATAAACAACTATATAGATGAATCAAGTTAGAGAACAACAAAAGCATTTTAAGACATAACTAGGAGATCCAAAGAGATCATCATCAAAATGTACAAAACAACTCAAAGCAAGTAATTGCAAGATATATATATACCAATTTAAGGAAATTAGAGAGAGAGAGTGGTATGAAAGATAGGAAATTTGAAAACATGGCAACATGAGTATATAAAGGTACCAAGGGAGTGCCAAAGAATAAGGCTATTGGTTGAGAAAATCTAGTTGAGAGGGAAATTCGCGTCCAAAATCCAATTGTATATTTTGTGCACAGTGTTGTCGATCGAGTTGTGTGTATTGACAACTTGACCGATAATAGTTGTTGGTAACACCTATTGGTTCCTATTGGTCGAGTTTCAAGCAGGACAAACTCGACCGACAAAGCTATTGTTGAAAAGCACATATATTTTATAAAAACATATTTAGAGGCATGCTAAGATATAATCCATATCCAAGCATGTGTAAGAATGTTAGTAATGCACTATAAAAGTATTAGAAACAATTTTTGAGCAAGAGAATAACAAAATATGACTTTTGACTCAAAAGTCATATGCATAAAGCACACTAACTTGACAAAAACAAGTTAGGATTGGTTATAAGCAAGAAAACCTTTACCTTTGTTCTTACCATTCCTTTTTCCACTTGTTGTCACCCTCTACACATCTCACATTTCTTCTTTCATGTTGATTGATAAGTCAATTTGCAATTCAATGGCTCAAGTCAATCCATTTGCAGGTACCTATAAGAAGAAGGATGAAATGGTCCCCAATCATGTTCTTAGGTCCAGAGGGGTTAGCTTCGCAACCTAAGTCCTATTGCTCTTGGGTGCTTTCCTTAAAGGACAACAAGTAGAATAATGGACAAAATCATTGCAACAGTTGCATGTACCCATAAACTTAGAACTAGAGGATTCTCCATGGAATATTGGAGGTCGTTTATCTTTGTTGTTCCTTTGACTACCATCATAACCTAAACCTTGTCTACCAATTTGTTTAGTAGAATGGTGTAGGATATCATTAAGATTCCTTTTTCCAACTAAGAATGTTTGTAAAGAAGATCTCAATCAATGATTATCATAAATAAGAGAAGTAATGGTAGAAGAAAAATGATTTATTTTATCTCTAGCACACAAAAGATCATTTTCTAGGCAAAGGGCTTTGGTTAAATAAGAATCTCTATCAATATGAACAGAAGCGGAATTATTCTCTCTACTAGTAGAACTAGAACAAGATTCAATCATGTTGATTTTAGAAAGCAAGGAGGCATTTGTAGTTTCAAGCAAACCAATATCAGAAAGATAAACATCACTTTTAGATTAAAATCCTTGCAAAACAAACTAATTGTCCTTGTTTTTAGATTTAAGAACATCAATATCATGCCTGAGAGAATCAACAATTAAATTATGTTCTTCATTAGAACTAGGCATAAGAGGTTGAGATTCTAGAAATCTAATCTTGTCCACCAAGCTAGCATTTTCAAGTATAAGAGAATCTACTTGACTAACACAAGCAATTTTATCATCAAGCAATTAAGTATTAGCATATTCAAGATCATCTAGTTCTACATGCATATTATCAACGATTCTAGCAAGCTTTTGTTCTTTTATTTTTAGAAGACTTAAAATAGGCACGAGTACCATTATTGATAGCAATTATGGGTTATCTATCTAAAGAATTTAGATTTACCTCATTTGAGTCTTTTCTTGTAGAAGCCATAATAGTAAAATGACATTCTCCTTCTTCACTAGATCTTCAGCTAGATCCTACACTTGAATCTTCACTTGAGCTAGAGTGGAGGAGTCACTTGAGCTTGAGTGTCAATTCTCCTTCATCTTGTACTTGTCTTCTATTTCCTTATGATGATGGGTCTTCTTGCCTTGTAGACAATCTATCTTGCAGTGACCCTTCTTTCCACACTTGAGGCACCAGATGGAGGAGGAATTCTTGCCATTGTAGAATCTACCCTTGGAGTACATGGCATCTTCTTCAACATGAGAGGATGGATAGGCTTGTCCCATAATAGCTTCAATTTGAGCCTTCATTTCAACCTTCTTCATTCTCTTTAGCTCTTTCTGCTCTTGTCTTTCAACTTCTTCTCTTTTGTCAAGCGTGGCTTCATGGGCTTGTAGATTTTCAATGAGCACTTTGAAGGGGGTATCATCAAGAGACCTTACTTCTTCAATTGAATTCACCTTGGGTTCCCATATCTTGGGGAGAGTTCTAGGATCTTAGAGTTGATCTCTCCTCTACTCATAGGATGACATAGGATGGAAAGGACATTTACAATTGTGTTGATTCTTGAGTACATGTTGTCTATCTTCTCCTCCTTTCCCATCTTGAAGTTCTCAAGTAGCCCTTTGATCATGTAGACTTTACTTTTCTTCACTTGAGTTGTCCCCTCATAAGTGATGCATAACTTTCTCCATACCTCATAGGCCGTCTCACAAGAAGAAATTCAGTTGAACTCGATGGAGGTCATGGTGGAATAGAGGATGTTAATTGCTCTAGCATTCAAGGTGGCTTTCTCATTGTAGATTCATCCCATTCTTCTATATTTGTCACTAGTATCTTGTATGGATGGTTCACCATTTGGCATAGCTCAAGACTCGATCCTTGGATGTAGAATTGTAGCCTTCTTTTCCAATAGAGGAAGTTACTCCTATCAAAGATTGGAAGTTTGACGAAGTATCTCCCACGTCGGTAGTCACCCATCTTCTCCTACTTGTTGAAGTATGCTTGGAGAAGACATGCTTTGATACCAATTGGTGGATCCTATATGGGTGATTGGATGATCTAGAGGGGTGGTGAATAGAGTTGAATGCACTTAAACAAAATTCATTAGATCTTCAAGTTATATCATAAGATAAGGTTGATAAATAGGAAATTTGAATGCAACTAAAACATGCATAGCAAGGGAGAGAGAGATTGAACTAGCACCAAGTGACAAGCTATGTAGAGTGGTTCCACATTCCAAACTAGGAGTATGCTAGTACACTACCTAGAGAGTTCAACCTCTAGGATTTCTTAACCATTGCACTCGTATATTCATTCATAAGTATAATACATGATCCACGAAAGGACTTACATATCCAATACAAAGAGTCTTCAACCTTACCAAGGACTTACCCACTTTGCAATGAGTCTTCGACCTTCTCCATGGACATACCCACTCTTACATAAGTCTTTAGCCTTCTAGGAATTACCCACTCTTCTTGTATCTTCAACCTTTGACTTCACCTTCACTTGGAGAAGCTTCCACCAAGGACTAACCCACTTGAGCAAGGAGTCTTTTTCCTGCACCAAGGTCTTACCCACCAAGTCTTTAGCCTTGATCTTGACCAAGGGCTCCTTCCCTTATTCTTCTTCACCTCTCTTAGCCAAGAGAGAGAACCTTCATATTCATGGTTGAAATGTGAGATAGGGAGGTGGTAGAAGTGAGAGCCTCAAAAGATATACATGTAGGACTAGCTCTTTTACCAATTTCCTACTCATTCTAACAAATGTAGCAAGTGATTAAGCTTGGAGAGAGAGGAGGTTGTAGGATACACTCAACTATAGAATAAGAACCTCATATAGAGTTTTTCATTGAATGTTCAACCTAGGAATGAAGCCTTAGGGGACCTATTTACAGTTGGGGATGACTCTTAGCCTTTCCGAACACTTAAGGATGAATACTATCAACTTAGGGTGTTGCAACAGATAATATTTGAGTTTTGCAACACTCCGACAGTCAAAAACACTTTTTTGCACTTTTTAGTAAAGTGTGATTAGTCGAGTTTGTAACTAGACTGTACGAATCGATGAAGCTTGTAACTCAACCAAACCTATATATTTTCAAAATACATCAATGGATCGGTCAAGTTTGTAATGGAACTGATTGACAACCTGAAATGAATTTTGGAAAATGTCATTAAAGTGGTTAAATAATTGATTTAAGTGCTCTTGATTTTTTCTAATCTTAATTACAAGTCATAAAATCATTACAAGTGATTTACAACATAATTCTAATGGATTTACATCATATTCTAAAAATGTGCACTTGTATAGACTTTGGCTTGTCTTTTATCCAAGTTGAGATGTGCAAGTTAGGGCATTTGGAGTGTGTCTATACCTTATCTAAAATCACTCAAGTAGAAGCATTAGACACAAATAAGTGGAATGGTTTAGTCATCATCAAAACAAGGGTTTAGTCAATTTAGACCTAGAGTCAATAGAAAATAGATTTTTGATGTATTAAATAATCAAAGATTCTTCTCAAGAAAGAATATATTTTTGAACTCGGTTTTCAGTTTTATTTTCACAATAGTAATTTTGACACCCCGTGCCACAAACCATGAGATAACTCAAACTAAAAAGGAAAAAAAAACTAAACAAACTGATTACCAGAATACACTGAACATTAAAAATGATATCATTAATCACCAAAGTAGAAAAAACCATTACATATAAGTCCTTATAGGAAACTTTTATCAGATATCATAGATTACAAGGTGCTTACATTTACCACATGTACCATTATCCTACTACATGAGAAGCATGTCCTATGCATTTACATATATGCTACATCAGGACAACAAAAAGGGCATATAAGCCAAAACACATATCGATAACATCTCTACAACATACACCTAAAAACCATCCCAAAGACGTGAGTATACATGGATGACTATACATAGATGACTCTAGGACTCTACACAAAAAAACTAGAAACACTTCCAACCACCTTCTTGTTGCTGCTCTACCTCAGCTGCACTATCTCTACTTACTTATGCACATCCACCTAAAAGATGTGGAGAACCCATGGGGTCATATTCCAAATCTTAGCGGGAGATATAACTCTCAAACAATGTTATTATTAGCGTGAATAAGGTAAATAAAGAACACAAGTAAAGCTACAATTATAATAAGTAGATAATCATTCCTAATCAGCATAAGCAATTGCAATTAGATTGTGGAACATATTATCATCATATAAGGAATATGAAGAACATGTATATTTACTACCATGTATATAAATAAAAATAATGTCTCATCCAATGTTTTCACATTTGATCATAAGCAAGTATACTATACAACTGGTTACAAATTTTATTATACCCCGAGGATTTGAGTCGTACCACCCAAATCCTACTGAATACTACTAAGTCGAAATTGGTTCCATAAAAGGTCTATGGAAGAGTTGGAATCCACAACCTCACAAAGCCTCATGGTTAGTACACAAGTACACAACAGAGACATACCTATCAACTACAACCGATGACATATAGTCAAATAGTAGGAGTCCTAGCCCAACTTGATATAGGTCACATTGCTAGTGAAACTGAGCTACGACCTGTAGGCAAACTCCTACCAGGGTATGACCCACAACCAATCATGTGAAACCTCATAAGAATCAAAATTCTGAGCTACAAACCATAGTTGAACTCCTAACAGGGTATGACCCATAGCCAATCATGTGAATGCATATACTCAACAGTATACGACTCCAAGCTTTCACTAGGGAAAGCCTGTTTCACCATCCAATAAGTGCTGACACTGAGATGGATCTATGATACAGGGTGAAACTGCATGATTAGGTTCCACTTGATTAGTTAAGTTCATTAAGGGCACATTTGGTTACTTGGATTTTGCCGTATTAGATTGTATTTTGGACTCCAGTTCTACACATTTTGTGTTTGGTTTGTGGGATTGGAGAAATGGTATTAATCCCAAGATTTTTAGATAGAATAGGAATCCCACATTTTGGTCTTCATCAAAATTCTCCCGAATTCCAAAATCCATCATGGGCAAGAAGGAAGACACGAAAAAAGATAAATCCCACACTTATAAAATCCAACAAACCAAACATAAAATTTTACTTTACGGGATTTTGAGAATGTAGCATTTCAACAATACACGATGGACATAATACATGATTTTAGTAAATCTAGCTAAGTAAATGTTCCCTAAGTACCTTTTAGCATCAATCAAGTTACAACATATAAAGTCATAACAAACTATTCAAAGATAAGGGCCTAGCACACTCCAGAAGATATATACCTATAGCGTGTGAACTTGTCACACTATCACCACGTGATGCTTGTATCATTGCCATTCACCACATCATCAATACTAAAGTCACCTGCTATTGGATATCAATCCCTCAACTCATAATTCATGTACCAAAAATGTTTTAGAATGCTCTTGAAGGCTCACATAATATGTACCATGTTTAATCACCATAATATACACTAGATATGATTATCAAGATCATAACATTTGCATGGTTACAAGTTCATAAACAAGAGAGATATGTTTAATAACCATAGTATACACTAGATATGATTAAGTTTTACAAATATAGGTTCAACCATCAACCCTAGATTCACTACCCGCCATCATTTTGGAGTATATTAGGAATAAGGAAAATCATTGGGGTTAATTAGATTTTATTCCAGACAACACTATACACGACCTATGCATCATGCATACAAGAGTATCATCCAAGCATACCCCCTTCAACCATCATCATCATGTGTTGACCACATAGCAAATAGGTCGTGATCACCTAACCTGATCCATGTCACAACCGCAACACCTATGGTGTCATGACCCCTCACACCAGTTGGTCGTGACCCCTTCCACCTAGATCATGTCGCACCTGTGACATCTAGGGTTAGGGTTCTAACCTACCATCAATTTCTTAACCTCAAGGATATCTCAACCACCTTCCAACCAATCCCAACTGTTGTGACCACCATCCAACCACTCCCAACTACCATGACGACCATCCAACCACTCCCTACTGTCATGACCTAGGGATGTCTCGACCTCAACCTAGTAGCATGTTGTGACCCAAAAGGACACTATGTCGTTGTTGGTATGTATGCCCTGAGAGCCAATCATGGGATTATTGGTGGGATACATTAAGATTGATTTGATAAAGATCAAAGGAAAGCTTCCAATTCTTTCTGGTTCAGTCATATGAGATAATGATAGAACATATTGAATGTCTAGAGAATGACAGTACACAATGACATATGCTTTCAGGTTGAGGACCTAAACGATGAGATCATACAGATGCTAAGAGTTTGTACATTCTTATTATTTCCCTAGTTGGATGTCATTGTGGAAGGTAGATAGACAACAATGACACACAAGAATAGATTTTGGCGTTGGTTGATGACAAAATCTCATTAGTCATGATATGGAGATATCAAACCAAGCACATAGGTACTTGTTATAGAAAAAGTGTACTGACAGACCCACCGTGAGTTTGACACATGGAACCATGACATGGTACTCACAGTCAATTCTCACAGTGATGGTGGTGAGTGTGATTCTTTGACCTGAAATCACTACACTCAACACATGTCATTGTGTACTCTTTGACATCATCAAATGCAGTCCTAAAACATGGGTTGTTATAAAGGTGATGATTGGGTGGCTTTGACGCATGGGGCTTTTGAGGAGTGAGTGATAGATATGGGATTCTCTCCCGAGGGAGTTTGATATCTATGGCCACTTTATGAGTAGGATTGAGATACGCATGCACACATGTGTGAATCAGTATGTGATATTGATGGCATATATATCTCCTCCAATCTACTCTGAGATCAAGAAAGTGAATGAACGTTGACATGATGATTGTTCCATGCTTTGAGTTCATTCGAGATATCAGTGACAAAGGAATTATACATTCTCTATAACACCATTCATGGATTTTAGGATGGAAAGTTGTTCTCCAACTTTCTATTTTAGTTGGGTAGCATTGATGTGCGACTAGGCACCACTCTTTGCTTGTGAAGTCATAAGTGTTATGGGGTTTCACTGCCAACGTGAAATGGACCTGCAGGGTCACACACATAGGATTTAACATGGAAGAGGAGTTTATCCACAAACAATGTTTAGATTGATTACTAAAGGAGTTTAGTAGTTCAATTAAACACTCAATCAATTTATAGCTCAATATCATAATGTTCAAGGTGTTGGACCGATTTATTAGAGTATCAGATTGATTGAAACTACAATTGACTGATTTTGCACAGTCTATTGTCCCAACCGATCGACTCATGAGATGAACTGATTGACTGAGGTTGGTGAACTGATCGGCTCAACTGGTGAGTCGATCGACTCATGTGCCATGAAACGATCAGCTCAATTGTTGAACTGGTCGATTCATGTTACCCATCGAGATCGTTTCGAAAGTCAGAAGACTATTTTGCAAATACAATTTGTTTCACTTGTACAAATTTGATTTGGACAAGGATTAATATTTGATTAATTGGAAACAAATATGAAAGTCAATTTGAGTTGGATAAGGACCACAAATTGATTGGTTCAGGCACGAACCGATCAGATCATAGCACCAGAAGATCAACTCAGGTCCCAAATGATCGGCTTAGGGCCCGAAACTATCATTTCAGGGTGTGAACCGATCGGTTCAGCTGACACAGATTGGTTGTTTTGTGGAAAATCTCGAACCCTTCTACTCCTTCTTTAATCCTACATTGCCCGAGGTAGAGAACCCTGTCCCATGACCCTTCTATATATATAGGGGTAGTGGGGGCTTCTCAGGAACAACAACTCAGAATACTAGTTGCTTTGTAAACTTGTCATTCTCTATAGTTGTGGTAACTGAGACAGCCCGAGTAAGTGCTACCCGATAAGGGAGGCACAACAAGGGAAAGACAAAAACAGATAGGAAACTAGTTGTAGGAGAGTCTGTTGGTGACTAGTACGCCGACAGGTGGGTGCGACTCCTTCTGATTCCTTGTGGGACAAGGAGATTAGAGTTCTAGGTGGTCCGTGTGGACTACTTCAGAGATGGTAGACTTCTACCGCTTGGCAGACAACTGTCAATCCCAATAGTCCCGGTGAGACCAGGAGCTGCACAGACACCGTCCACGATATGAGGTGAAGACCGTACAAGCTGCAAGGTAACGTCACCGAGCAAGCCTCGGGACAAGGTATGTCTCTACAAACCATCCTTCTTATTGTATAGACGTTGATGTGATTCCTTTATTCTGGGTTTTGGAGAAGAATTTTTTTTGTTTCCACTGCCTTCTCTGTCTCCCCTAAAACCCAACAGTGGTATCAGAGCCATGTCCACTTCTCTATACTTTAGGATTATCGATGTGATCGATTTTTGTTTGTCGCCTTTATTTATTGCATACGATGCGAATAAAATTGGCTTTATGCATGTCCAATCCTAAATATGCAAATCCCAATATACATATATGATATGTAATATGAATGCACTTGATACACGTCACCGTTAAAAAAGTTTTGCGGTGGATGTATAGCGTGGTTATGGCCAAGAAACCCTATGTTTGTGTGCTTGTTTGTATGTCGTTGCTTGCATCTCGGTATGCACACTGATTCCCTACCTCCTTTTCTTGATGTAACTCAAGATAACTCGAGATTTCTTTCCTACCTTTTCTCCCCCCAAATCTAACTCAAGATTTCCTAATTTAAATGTAAATAGGATAGATCTTTTATTTACTGTTATGTCAAAGAATGAAGGACAATCTAACGACGATTAAGACGATTGATTCAAGGAGTGAACTGATAGGTTGGTGATCTAGACGACCGGTTTGAGGAGCGAGATGATCGGGTGGCAGTCATGAGGAGATGCACAATGACCAGGTGAACCGATCGGTTGGAGGAGCCAACCGATCGGCTAGTGGCACCCAGATGACCTGCCAGGATGAGCAAGTCATTCATGTGATGAGTTGATCAACTCGGACGACTATATCACTTCATCATGGACATGTTGCATGTGATGTAGACCTAGATGACCGTGATTCCTGTTGGCTCAAGGAATCACATTAGGATGGCCATAATCATCGCTTTTATCATTTTACATGCTTTCTGTGGGATATAACATGTATATGATATGTACTATGTATTGTGGTGATTGGATATGTATATATCTGAAAACCAAATCCCTCATTAAATATTAAAGTTTTAGATGCCTTCCAAATGCGACACATGTGAAAAGCTTGATCGGCCAAGTGTGGGCACACCCTAGCGTGGTACACTGTCTATCTCGTGGAAGCATGAAGGATGGATATGTGTTCATTATGTTGGCTTTGGGTTAGACTTAACAAGGTGACCTAGATAGGATCTTGCACCTTGAGGCATGGAGGTGATCATGGCAAAGAGTTGCACATGGCATCTTTCCAGAGTTTCGTATGATGCAATTGGCAAAAGTTGCCTACCTAGAAGATCTAAGTTGTGGGTGACAGCCCTAGCTAGTCCATGACTCAGAGGATTTCAGGATCTTGACCCACTAGAAGATTGTATGTTGCAATCTTCTAAATTGATGGTGAGGGCTATCACTTTGAACAAAAATAGTGGTAGAGATAATTAATTAAAGTCCTAATTATACCGTCAACCTTTCAAATCAATCAAATAAGTCAAAATTAAGTTTTGGACTAAATTGCATATATTTCCTTTTGTAGTTCAAATGACAACAAACATCAATCACTTTTTGTTGTGATCGGTCCTTGAAAAGGGCAAGCTGAATGGGACAAACTTCCACGACTGGTTTAGGACACTGAGAATTGTTCTCACTCAAGAGAGAAAGCTCTATGTCCTGGATATTCCAATTCCAGAGGAACCTACTCCTACCACACCAACGGCAGAAAGGGATGCTTATAAGAAGCATTCTGATGATGCCATTGATGCAATGTGCTTGATGTTGTGCTCCATGAACCACGAGTTGCAGAGACCACATGAGAACATGGGTGTCATTGAGATGATTCAGCATCTCAAGAACATGTATGAAGATCAAGCAGGGCAAAAGAGATATGATGTCTCCAGGGCATTGTTCAAGTGTATCATGACAGATAGAGATCCAGTTGGTCCTCACATGCTCAAGATGATTGGGTATGTGGAGAACCTAACAAGACTGGGATTTCCCCTGAGCCAAGAGTTGGCTACTGACGTGATACTACAATCGTTGCCAGAATCCTACAATCAGTTTGTGATGAACTACAACATGAACAACTTTGAAAAACCATTGACAGAGTTGTTGGGCATGTTGAGGACAACAGAGGCACAGATGAGGAAGGACAATCCTAAGTCTGTGATGATGATCAACAACAAGAAAGGCAAGTCCAAGCGCAAGGGCAAGGGAAAAGCTAAGAAAGGTTTTAATTCTAGCCAACAACCCAAGTCATCTTCAACTCTCAAGGCCAAGGGAGGTGTGACCAAGAGAGGCAATTGCCACCATTGTCAAAATCAAGGACATTGGAAAAGGAATTGTCCTCTCTGTCTGGAAGAACTAAAGAAGAAGGATGCGACAGACGTCTCCACCTAAAGGTGTCATGAAATAAATTTGTAACACTTTTTAGGTATATAGTACCAAGATATAAAGTGTAAAGCACCCAATAAATGGGTTAAATGTTTCCGCCATAGATAGGAGTACTTTGGTTTATTTTCAGCCATAAAGGCATGTAATAGTGTTATGAACTGTTATTTCATATTTTCCAATGGATAGAAACACATTATTTTTGCATATTGTATGACAATGATAGCAAATAATAATGTTGATGTTTCAATCTTTGTGGCAATGCCTTATTTATCTTGTGGTACTTGGTATGAATATGATAAAATGATACCAAAAAGTTATTGATAACTCAAACAATCAAATTAGCATAAATTATGAGAAATTCATTTCTAGTTTCCATATGATGGATAAGCCAAAATCTTTTGGTTGGAGAACCATTAAGAGACATGAATCTCTTAGACATGATTAATAAATATTCACTAATGGTAGTGGGAGAATTATTATCCTATTAGGTATAATACATGTGATGTATTTGCATACCTATTGGAGAAAATGCTAATACTTCAAAATCGAAGAGAATTGTTTCCTTTGATTATTTAATTGACAAATAATATAATCAAAATGGTTTTTATTGTCTTTTCTTTTATTAACAATGTGGATGAATTGATTTCTTATTACAAATTTATCGACATCCTT
Source organism: Alisma plantago-aquatica (assembly GCA_963693085.1). Lineage (NCBI taxonomy): Eukaryota > Viridiplantae > Streptophyta > Magnoliopsida > Alismatales > Alismataceae > Alisma > Alisma plantago-aquatica. The sequence continues at coordinate 802,029,514 of OY856413.1, read as the reverse complement.
GAGGTTATATTTGATTTTATGATTTTCATAATGATGTTTCACAAAGTTGTCTATGACTAACATTGTAAGAGAATTATTTAGATTTTCAATTTAAGGAAGGAAAATCAAAACAAAATTTCACTAATGTAAGCATTTACGTACAAATTATCATATGATAAATTAATATAAGGAAAATCTTATGAAGGTTCAACATATAATGATGAAGTCACTTGTGTGGAATCAATGATGGGATGCAAATGAATAGTTAACATATGATATCTCTTTATAGAAATTATCTTTATTTTCATCACCATATATGCTCATGAGAGACAAAGTAAAACCTTGATAGATTTTGTATTGGATAACACGATTGATAAATGAGCAATATTTGCGATCTGAGTTTGTTAATATTAAATTACATTCATGAACATGTAAAATGAGAACCACTATTGAGTCTTATTACCAATAATCAATTTTATATACCTATAGATCCAAGATGGTCATTGTGGCAACACATCCCATTATCACACAGATAATGAGGTGTTACGCAAAAACGTGCAGAAAACACCATAACCACAAATTATCAAAAACACAGGTTAATTAAAACCGATTGTGGAAAATTGATAAACTGTGAAACTATTACTTTCCAGTCCTCATCCTGCATAGAAACATGTCATATAAATATGTACATACACAAGATCTGACACGTGTCCACAGCTCCGGAACAACTGTTCATCCATCACATGAGTTCACCACCTGTTCATATATACATAAAGACCCACATCCGGCCAACAGCAAGATATACAGATATCATCGAACGATCATCGTGAAACAACGTCAAAACACTGCCAAGGACCTGAGAGTACAGGGATGACTCTAGACTCTACTACAAAACATCCAAAACAGCAGCATGTCCAACGCTTGCCTTCTACTTCTCCTCAAGCTGCTCGTCCGCAACACCACAACCACGACCACGTCTACCTCGATCACCTAAAAAGGGTGTAAACCAGCGGAGTGAGACAATTGAACACTTGTCCCAGCGGGAAACATAGCTCCCCACCGCAACTATAGAACCTCAGCAAGATAAACTATTACAACAATTATAATATGAGCAGATATATCGGAAGCAGTTATATATATATAGCAAGATCATTCTTACCGGCAAGCATACCAGATGTACCAAAGCATATAACCAGATGTCTTTCAAAGGAACATGATTATCAAGATAAGATATATCACTATGTAACAGGATTATTAGAACAGGGTATAATGCCATATAACCTGATTATCAAGATAAGGTAGATTACCACATGACCTGCAAGGTATATCAGAGATATTACACAAACAAGGCCTCAACCAATGTTTCGTGTTTGATCTGATCAGTAAATACTAAACGGCTGTATTACACTTTATTATGCCCTGAGGATTTGAACCGTACCGTTCAAATCCAACCTTCGGTTACGAAACCCAAGCCGGTGCCATACGAGGTCAATGGAAGAGTCGGACTCCACGACCTCCCACCTCATGGTCAGTACATGAGTACAACACAAGCAGGACCGCAGTCACATGCTGAAGTGGTCTAAGCCACAGGGTTAGCTCCATAGGCTACCTATTCTCTAGCCCGCCTTGGTACAGGTCACGACGCTAGTAAAACTGAGCCACGGGCCTGATCACCATGCTCTGAGCCATGAACGCATTCATGCTCCATACATCACATATCCTGAGCCATGGGCCTGTTCACAATGCTCTAAACACATATCTGAGTCTGCAACCAAAGTTACACTCTTCCTCCTCATTTTCAGGCTAGGAGCAACCTACACATATTCAACAATATACGCTTCCAGGTTAACCCTCTTCATAAGTCACATCTTTGTCAAGCTCAACTTCAACTGGTTGTATCACTGTTCCTGTATCCGGATGACATTTCTTCAGCATACTGACATGGAACACTGGATGTAACCTGTGCAACTCTGGAGGCAATTCTAACTCATAAGCCACCTTGCCAACACGTGTTAAGACTGGGTAAGGCCCCATATATCTGGGAGCTAACTTACCCTTCCGGCCAAACCTCAGCACACCTTTCCACGAAGAGACTTTAAGATACACCTTGTCTCCCACATGGAACTCCAAAGGTCGTCGGCGATTGTCTGCATAAGACTTCTGCCTGTCTTGTGTCGCTTTCAACTGTTGTTGTATCACCTTGATCTTTTCTGTCATTTGCTATACTAACTCAGGGCCCAAAAGCTGATATTCACCCGATTCATACCAACACAAAGGAGATCTGCACTTCCTCCCATACAAAGCCTCATAGGGAGCCATGTCAATGCTCCGCTGATAGCTATTGTTGTAGGCAAACTCTATCAAACTGAGATGTATGTCCCAACTGCCTAGGGACTGCAAAACACAAGCACGAAGAAGATCCTCCAAAGTCTGAATAGTCCTCTCAGACTGTCCATCTGTCTGCGGGTGGAAAGCGGTATTGAACTTCAACTGCGTTCCCATCGCCCTGTGCAACAGATCACCTCACCAGGCCGCTTCTCTTCCTCGATGGTCCACCAGTGACCAACACTACCCTTCAAAAGGTAGACAACATGCTTTACTTTGTCTGCTTCGGGGATGTCGAGGATCCGGAAAGCCTTTTCAAGACTCGTCAGCCACAGATCTGCATCCGCTGGATCAACCGTTCCAGCATAATCCAAAACTTCGACTCGGCGAAGCCGCTCAAAGGTCTTCCCAATACCCGATGCTTCTCCATGGGGAACATGTGCTCGCGGAGGAGGCACTGGTAATCGCTCAACCATGAGATTCATCGTAGCCATTAACTGCCCCATAAGCTGTTGGTAGGCAGGGTGTTCAAGTATGGTTGGGTCAGGTTGGGGGACCTCAAGCACCCGATCTTCATGTGCCCGTCCATCTGCTCCATCAACCGATGCAGCATCACTATACTCAGGAGCATGTTCTTCGTGGTTTCCAGACATCTTGACTTTTCTTCTGCTGAGGGCAGAAGATTTTTGTAAGATAACCTGGAAAACTCATAAGAACAGACTCAACCCAGTCCTAGATCCCTGTAGACTCAGCGAACCTAAAGCTCTGATACCAAGCTTGTGGCAACACATCCCATTATCACACAGATAAGGAGGTGTTACGCGAAAACGTGCGGAAAACACCATAACCACAGATTATCAAAAACACGGGTTAATTAAAACCGATTGTGGAAAACTGATAAACTGTGAAACTATTACTTTCCAGTCCTCATCCTGCACAGAAACATGTCATATAAATATGTACATACACAAGATCTGACACGTGTCCACAGCTCAGGAACAGCTGTTCATCCATCACATGAGTTCACCACCTGTTCATATATACATAAAGACCCACATCCGGCCAACAGCAGGATATACAAATATCATCGAACGATCATCGTGAAACAACGTCAAAACACTGCCAAGGACCTGAGAGTACAGGGATGACTCTAGACTCTACTACAAAACATCCAAAACAGCATCATGTCCAACACTTGCCTTCTACTGCTCCTCAAGCTGCTCGTCCGCAACACCACAACCACGACCACGTCTACCTCGATCACCTAAAAAGGGTGTAAACCAGCGGAGTGAGACAATTGACCAATTGTCCCAGCGGGAAATATAGCTCCCCACCGCAACTATAGAACCTCAGCAAGATAATCTATTACAACAATTATAATATGAGAAGATATATCGGAAGCAGTTATATATATAGCAAGATCATTCTTACCGGCAAGCATAGCAGCTGTACCAAAGCATATAACCAGATGTCTTTCAAAGGAACATGATTATCAAGATAAGATATATCACTATGTAACAGGATTATTAGAACAGGGTATAATGCCATATAACCTGATTATCAAGATAAGGTAGATTACCACATGACCTGCAAGGTATATCAGAGATATTACACAAACAAGGCCTCAACCAATGTTTCGTGTTTGATCTGATCAGTAAATACTAAGCGGCTGTATTACACTTTATTATGCCCTGAGGATTTGAACCGTACCGTTCAAATCCAACCTTTGGTTACGAAACCCAAGCCGGTGCCATATGAGGTCAATGGAAGAGTCGGACTCCACGACCTCCCACCTCATGGTCAGTACATGAGTACAACACAAGTAGGACCGCAGTCACATGCTGAAGTGGTCTAAGCCACAGGGTTAGCTCCATACGCTACCCATTCTCTAGACCGCCTTGGTACAGGTCACGGCGCTAGTAAAACTGAGCCACGGGCCTGATCACCGTGCTCTGAGCCATGAACGCATTCATGCTCCATACATCACATATCCTGAGCCATGGGCCTGTTCACCATGCTCTAAACACATATCTGAGTCTGCAACCAAAGTTACACACTTCCTCCTCATTTTTAGGCTAGGAGCAACCTACACATATTCAACAATATGCGCTTCCAGGTTAACCCATAGGAAAACCTGTTTCACCATCACCAGGTCCTGACGATGATGGATCTATGGCCAGGGCAACTACATGATGTATTTCACTGTGCTTAATTAGTATCTTTTAGATGGATTGCAAGATTCAACCAAGTTGTATAACATGCAAAGATATAACAGAAAGTAAAGAGCATTATATTATGATCTATTCATATCAACCTGATCCATCTTAAGGATCCAACATCACATGTTATCACTTGGCCTCTTGCCAACCATCCAGATCCATCTCAAGGATCATCACATACCACAGGGTCTCAACCCTTCATCATGCACTGTCACTGCCTCTCAAGGCTCACCTCATCATCATGGGACAAACACATCACATACATAATCTTATAGAGCAATTATCAAGGTAATGTTACTCATCACATATGTCACATAGCCCTTTCCTGGCTACCCATCACCTGCATGGTTAGGATGCACAATAACCATAGATTCAACATCATGAAATATCATTCAAGATAATCTACTTATCAATAATACACTTATCTAATAATAAAGTGTATTAAGTACATCATTAACAAACCATACTGATGCTTACCCTTATCTTAAGATTATACAAACAATCAGGGTATATAGAGATCATGTTGTGTTTACAGAACCAACACTATTATTAACAAGGTCATTACTATGTCATCAACTATTGTCATCTTTATCATAAAGCAACCTTTAATGTAACTGTCACTTAGCATCATTATTACCAACATTATTATCATTAAACAAACTACTAGAGTAGTTATCATCATCTTCTTTATCATTAACAATTAAGCATAAGGGTCACATCATGCATCAGTTACATGAGGGCTAACATCATATACATTACTATCATTAGCATCCTTATTGTTTGCAAGGCAACATATACATTGATGATATCACAAACACTACCATCGTTTTATTGGTTTATGTATAAGCATCCACTTCTATCACATGAGGGACCGTCACCAAAGAAACTCATACCCTCACTATAGCCTCACAACCCTCATCTAAAACCTATCATCCAACATGGGTATCGGCTACCACACTATCCCTATCGGCCAATACTCCCTACTAACCCTATCGGCCAACACTCACTACTAACCCTGTCGGCCCTCACACATCCTGCACCTAGGGTAGGGTATCGTCCAAAATGGCTATCGGCCATTAGGGTATCACCCACCATGGTGTCGGCCATCATGGGTATCGGCCATCAGGGCACATAGCCTATCGTCCAACATGGCACTACTTGGCCCTATCGTCCACCACATGGACAATGAGATAACTCGACACAAGGGCACCCACTCTATCATCCAACACAAGGACATCCATATCGCCCAACACCATCAGACCATATCACCCAACAAGAGAGAGAGAGGGAGAGAGAGAGTATCGCCCATCTCCAAGGGTACTCACCATATCGGCCAACAAACCCTAGCTCACCCTATCGCCCAACTCAAGGGCAAGGGTATCGGCAAACCTAAAGGACTCATCATGTCACCTAACACCAGCTACCATATCGTCCACCAAGGGGAACACCATGCCCTCCAACTCAAAAACAAAGGTGTTGCTCAACCCAAGGAACCATATCGCCCAACATGGTCACCATGTCGGCCAACATCCATACTAGGTCAACCTATCGTCCAACCCAAGAGGAAGGGTGTTGCCCAACACCAAGAACACTGATATCGTTCAACTCAAGGACAAGGGTGTCGCCCAACACACCCACAAGGAAGGGATATCGCCCAACCCTAGGTCACCTTCAACCTCCAACACAAGGGAGCACAAACCCTAAAAAGCAAGGTATACAAGGAACCCTAAACCCAAGAGAGGGATATCGGCCACTAAGGTATATAAGCAAGATGCACAAGAAAGGAACTAAGCTAGTCTACTAACATGTAACAAGGTTAAAGCTAGAGGTAAGAGAGTTAGGGTTAGAAACTATGCAACCCGCCTTAAGCTCCAAGGAAGAAGATGCACTTTGAGCTCCAAGGTTGTCTGCCACCAAAGCTCCAAAGCACTCCAAGGTCCAAAGCTATCGTCCACCAGGCTGCTCCAGGAAGCTGTATCGACCACCACTTCAGCTCCAAGGAAGTGTATCAACCACCACTTCAGCTCCAAGGAAGTGTGTCGGCCACCACTTCAGCTCCAAGGAAGTGTATCGGCCACCACTTCAGCTCCAAGGAAGTATATCGGCCAATACAAGCAAGATGGAGAGGGGTATCGTGCACCAAGGGTGGAGGGGAGACCAAAGGAGAAAAGGAGACTAAGGCAAGGTGAAGAGCTACCTATATAGGAAGAAGGGGAGGAGAAACCAAGGTACAACCATGCTATGTGTCGCCCACCCAAGGGACACATGTCCACCAACTCAAGCCACCTCTCATGCAAGCCATAAGGCACTTGTCCAAGATGTGCACCATGTGTCCACCAACCAAGCCAAGCTATCTGGGTGACACAACAAGAGCTACTGGGCGACACACCAAGCAAGTGGGCAACACACCACCTGCCCTGGGCGACACAAGGCTCAAGCAAGCCCAAACAAGGAACTCCAAGGCCCAAACAAGCTCAACTCAGGCCCAAAGGACTCAAACAACAAGCCCAAGCCTTCCTCTCAACCCTAGAGGAAGAAAAGAGGGAAAACATCTCACAAGATGGCAAACTTGCCCACAAAACCCTAAACTTGGGTTATTTGCATGTTGCCCCTCGAACTCTCAACAAAGCACAACCAAACCCTAATCACCACTTAAGGTGATTAGCAAGCACCAAAGCACCAAGATCAAGCAAAACAAACAGGGTAAACCCTAAATGCAGGTCAGGGTCCTTACAGTCATCTTTGTGATGGAACCTGATTTCTATGACTTTCACACTATCAATTAATTTGGTTCTTACAAATTGTATGTTCATTATCTCCAAAATTGTAGAAATAAGGTTAGCAAATATCTTACCAGTAGATAATAAAAAAAATTATGTGTAATGGTGTTTTTTTAAGAATTTGGAGTACAATTATTTTTTATATCGCAAGCAAGAATAAAGAATACTTCTTTTCATGATCTAACCAAAGTTAAATTCAAGACAAGTGAGAATATTGTTGACACCAGTGATAAATGGAAACATAATGCCCACGATGGTGTTGGTGGACAACATAAAATTATCTTTTCCAACTAATGAACCATTTTAATGCGTCCAACCCTTGAAAGGTAGGTAAAGACATTGATTATATCACAACGAGGTAAATAATAGAAGGTGCAACCATGGATGGGTTCATACATAGTTGAATGTTTGCAAACAAGAGAATATAAAAAATGATAGAGAAAGAGAGAGGCAATAAAGATGTTAATGATTAAAATTATGTTAGGATGTGACTGTTGTAATGAAATGAAATGTTTGTCCAATTATCAATGTTTGATTGAGTTCATATAGGTTTAAAGGGTGCACATAATATTCGTGTATACCTTTCACCCATGTTAGATTCATAAAAACTATGGTTTTCTAGAGGTATATCCAGAAGGAGAAATACAAGGAAATATATGGGGGTACTAGGATCATTGCATGATTTCATTTCATAAATGTTTTGGCGTAAGGAAATAGGCCACTAAGATAATAATGTTCACAATAATGTTGTCATCCACTACACTTTTACTGGCACTATTTCTATTAGTTTTAGAAGATTTGGTTTAGAAATCCATCATGTCTTGAGGTTTCACTACAATTTAGAAAGACATTTTTTTATTCATTATATTATTTGGGTGTACTCTATGATATATTTGAATATTTAATTTCAGCAACCCACACTTACCTGTGAAAAATGGTATATCTTATATTTAGTATTTTTTTTAGTCATATGGTGACCTTAGGTTTAACCTACTACTACATTAACCATCATGGTCTTGACATTATTGATAAATTTTTACATGATTACAATAGTAGGATAGATTAGGCATCATAGGAGGGTGAGAGTATTGTTGAAGTGCACCTTATTTGGTAAGGTTTGGTGCTCACTCACAAACACCAGTGTTTTGGTATTGGACATGCATTTAGTTGAAGATATACAATAGTGGCTTCCCTTACTATTATAATCACCTCTTTAGTGCAGAATATTACAAAATTGGAAAAAATGATGGTGACTTTGATTCTAATAAGTAGGATCTCAAAAGGGTTCTAAATTTGACAATAAATCCTCTAAAATAGAATTAAGACTCAATGATAATAAATCCTCTAAAATATAATTAAGAATCATGTTGACTACATTAATAAAATCATAACATTGTACTATGTAATGGGAAGTAACAAAAATTTGAGGTAGCAATTTTCGTTAATGAATTTTACCCTAGTAAGTCTATTGGAGGTGTAAATTTCAATGTTTATTTTAGTTTTTAAAATTTCTATATTTAATGCTACAAGGTGCAAATATGACCACACTTAATCGATTTTCAATGCAACAAGACCTCATTAAGGACCTAATGATGAGAAAAGTATATGCAGAGATAAACCCTGAAATATATGTAGGAATGAGTAAAATCTTTTAAATAACTAAGGTAACATGGGAGTTGATTAGATTCAATTTAGGTTGAATAAGTTAGCATATAAAAGGAGATATGACTAAATAATGCTTTATGGAACCTTTTAATTTATTAATTATATAGTGAAATATAATTTTATAATATTCTTTTTTTTATTAGGAAGATTAGAATTTGGATCCAAACTTCAATGATTTTGATTTTTATAACAAAGGAATGTCAGGAGGGAGGTGATAAGGTGATTGGTTCTAATTTAATTAAGTCATATTTGGAAGTATGCTATCTAGAGCAAATCGTGAAATCCACGTTATGTATATAGTATAGTCATCTAGGAAACTATATAAATAACTTTTAAATAACCTATCTTTATATATATATATATATATATATATATGTATATGTGTGTATAAGAGAATATAAAAATCATATCAACCGACTTGCGAAGTATGATTTTCTTATTAACTATATAGCTAATTGTCTTGGCATATCATTATACAAAAATATTCATCCATATATATATATATCCAATGATTGGGCATTTTAAAAAATGCATGGAGATACACACTCATTTCTATAGACCCATCTTTTGGGCTAACATAAGAGATGGATAAGGAGCAAACAAGTGAAGGTGATTCTCAAGATGTAATGTTGTAAAAGTCTAAATAATAAGGGAATTTTGGGTCCCGAGGTGATATCAATAAATTTGTATCAAAATTTAGTGAGTTCATCTACCCCATGAAGCCACATTGTTCCAACTCTAGTTAAATCTTTACAAATGCAATGTTTGGGAAGTGATTACTCATTGATGGCCAATTTGTTGTGGTTCATCGCAACAATTTCTCATAATGATAAATCACTACAAAAGTAAGAGTGGTGGACATTTATGTGTTTGACAATATGATTTTCGTCGATTGAACCATGGCATGTGATTGTCTGTCTCATAACACCACTTCCCTAATGCTTTTCCAAACACAACATAAGTTTTTTATTAGAAGATTACATGGATATCAACCGACATATTAATAGTCCAATACCATATCAACATCACATTATTTTAATAAAGGGTCTGACTTCTCTCGACTTGATAACTATTAGCAACTATAATAGAACAAATTTTCACATTGCAAATGATATAATAGTCGTGATGATAGTAAAATCAATATATATAATGTAAGAGAAACAAATTCATTTTTTCCAAGCTTTCCTGATAGAGATAACATATATATAATGAATCCTTTGACGACTTCCAAGAACAATGTCATGTGTGACATAGCTATGTAGTTCAAAAAGAGGATAAAACTCAATCTATGCATCCAACGCCTCTTAAGAATATGCCTTAAATAAAGGGCCACATGAATCACAAGATTATAGCACCATCATGACTATACTGGCACAGAAATTAGGGATGTAATATGCAATTGATTTGGAGAACATGGTGTTGAAAGATTGGCTTTCATCAATATTTTCTAGTAAGTATTAAAATAGGAGTCAGAAAGACTTGAAAGTAACACAAATATTAGCATAATTTATAACTTGTCAAGACAATATGAAAACAAATATTAATTTATTTTGTTTAGCTTAAAACCATGTCAAAAAATATTCACCATGATCCATATCACTTGTTCTTAATAAAGAAATCATTATAATTTCATAAAATAGCAATTTAGATATTCCTCTATATGGTCAATTATTACTGGGTGATACAATGGAAGTGATAACATACATAATTTCAAATGTAAAACCAATAAAACAATATAAAGAAGAGTATAACTCTTGAAACCTTGTGAAGATGTTCTATACAGTTAAGAGTTAGTAACAGGCTTGACATCCTCCAACTCCCCTACTAATTTGGACCAAGATGAATGCACTCCACGAGTTCCTACAAGTCCATAATATAGTATTTGGAATGGTTCCATGTTAGTTTTCAATTTACTAAAAGTTTTCTGTTTACAGACATTGTCTTTTTTTATCGGGTAAAATATATATATATCAAAAGATGTATAGGAAAACCTATATTGTACATACCGTGGGTTAACTATGAAAACCCCACTCTATCCTCACTTGTAGGTCCATACCTTTATAGATAATATGTTTGGCCTTGTACACAAAAGTGAGTCTCTCCACAAATTTCTCACAGCAATTAAACATATCTCTTTCATTAACCCCATGAAGTCTTATGTTCCTTTCCTTCTAGGAAAGGAAAGTAATGGCAGTAATGGCCATGCTCACAAAGCACCTCATGGTATGGTTCTTAGTGGTTAAAAATATAGTCCACTCTAGGGCATCTTTTAAATTAATGGGTGGCATTCCACACCAGCAACACTTAAGAGCCATACGGTTCTGAAGATACCTGGAAAAGGAGCATCTAAAAAAAATGATCATGAGACTCAATATCCATTTCATAGAGGAGGAAGATATGATTCACATTCAATCACAGATCTTCATCCTATCAAATGTAGGAAGTCAACCCAGAATAGCCTTGTACAAGCAACAAATCCATTTTGGTGTGCATATTCTATTCCAAAGAAGGACAATCCAAGAAATGGACAAACCATAGACCTTGAGATCATGGGTCTTATCCACTCATCTTGCCCAAAAATTATCATCCAACTGAAAATAAAAACCCCTCACCTGGTGCCAACTCTGAATCTTTCTTCTACAAGTTAAGGAGAACCCAAGTTCAACCACCAAATCCAAGGACTCACCATACCTTTGCCTCATCTAGCTACTCCACAGGGAAGTATGCTTCATGAGAAACTTGTCTATTCACTAAATGGAAGCTCTATTAGCTAGAAACCTTGGATCATTCATACCAAGGCCCCTACAGACCTCATCTTTTGTGTCAAACAAATCAACACTAAAAATAGTTCATTCAATATTTAAGGACATGTATGCTCATGAAAAAAGCACTACAAAAGAAAATATATTGTTCAACTGTTTTTTATAGATAATATCTTCTTCCTTTCCTTGGGCCATCCTTTTATGCTTGCTTGAGCTACTCCGTCCCTCTTTACGACTATTACTATTGTTAGATTATCTACTCTTCAAGCCCTAGGATGATAGTGTTCCAAAAACCTATATTGGTTGTTTCGAATTGACCTACCCATTGTTCCACCAAGCATATGGAATCTATTTATCATAAAAGGTTATAATGAATTCACATGTATCAATGTCATCTTCCCTCCAACCGATAACAACTTTAAATTGCAATCCCACAGTATGCTCTTTCAATCCGACATGACTTCTTTTTTTTTCTATTTCACTTCTTTCCCCCTCTACTATATTAGTTATAGGGATGAACTTCCATCAACCCTTGGTCACACAGTACTTCTTAGAGAAGAGATATGAGTTGATTCAAACAAAATCTCTTCCCCACTTTTCCAATTCCATGGAAGCAATATTGGTAATATCCTTCAGTGGAAACTCCTCTTCTCTTGGTGTAGTTCTTTCCTTGTTCAAATTCTTATCAGTAACAAGCATCTTCAGATTCCTTTTCTCGAATCTCTAGGCATCAGAAAGCATGTAATTCCTTCTCAGTGTCGGGAATGCTGAAAAGGAATCATCAGATATGTCTCTAAAAGAAAAAATGAATGATAATTAGTGGAATTAAAAGTCAAAAGTCAAGCTTTCAAGATATAGAGTGATCTCCTATTATAGAACAAATACAACGAGGCTACAAATGTTGTGTGTAACACTAGACACAACACAATCTAGCAATACATATAAAAAGGAAAAATCACATCAATCCTACTACAAAATGAAGGAGAACTAGATGGAATCCACCATCAGAAAATCTAATAACATAAATTGTTGACACTACAATGGTAAAAAAAAAGAATGCATGGATGGATTTAGCGTTCAAGGACAAAAATTATACAATACTTCTAATGATATTAGATGGGCATATAAGAGAATAGTACCCACCAATAGAAGAAAGTAGGTTGTTGCAGACATCCATAAAGATAGTTCTCCTAATTAGACAGGTTAAGGTAAGTATAGATAATAATTTCTTAATCTGGGTGCACCTGATATTGAACAAGAAGAATAGAAATAGGTACCTCTTATAGAAGATCTATGGGTCCATCGACTAACATAACAATCAATTTAAGGATCTAAAAGTTAACTTCTATATTTTTGAATGTCATAAGATAAAAATTCTTTTAGCTAGGAGTGTTGTGGGGAATGGTTAAGGTGCGCCTTATGTGAAGATGAGACAGAACATGAACTGCATGATCATTTCCAGATCCTCATTCATAATATATGTGTAGGCCTTATATTCATGAATAGTTGATGGTGGAATAAAAATAACCACATGCTAAGAAAATAGAACTTAGTTTGATACATCATGTATTGATTAATAGGAGCTAACAGATAAACATTTGCAGGAACAATAAGCCGATCAACAACTATCTTAAGTTGTATTAAACTCTACAGAGATTGGGATTGAATGTACATGTTTTCTGTGTAATATATAACTTGCAAGAATTCCCACAAGAAATCTCTATAGCTTAATCCAATTCAACAAATTTATAGTTTTCATCTAGTTGGTATGTGTTCATTTCAAACACTACCAATACAAAGTTAATCCATAAGTGATCCAACTACAATATTTTCTTCATATAATATTGAAAGTATTTGTAAATACTATAATGAAAAAGCTTTAAAATGGAGCTCACAAGCACACTAAATGCAGTCCACTGGAGGGCGAGCTTCTTACTATCTTCATAGGAAAGAGTGCAATAGTCTTAATTGTTTTTTAGTAGAAAGATGCCAAGAATGTTTCTGATAAAGTTTTCTGGGTTTTGCTGGTTATTACCGGTGTTTCATACCCAACTTCAGTAAAACAACCTTGCCCTCAAAAAGCTCATTAGGAAAGGAGAGCGCTTAGTCTTGTCAAAGGAGTGCAAGTCTATTTTTCAGGAGTTAAGACAAAGTTGACAACCACACCCTTCTTGACCTTTCCTTTAGGTAATGATGGGTTTTTCATGTCATATGAGGATTACCTATGAAGATATTAGACTCTAGAGTGAAACAACTAAAGAACAAAGAGATCTAGTTAGTTAAGGTCTTGTAGAAGTATCATTGTCTTAAAGAGACCACTTGGCTGCTCAAAGAGGAGATGTTGTAGACACACCCCTCAAATTCGTTTGAGTTTTTGGGGATGAAATATTTTTAAGAGATGGTGTGTCATAACAACCTAAAATATAGGTATCCCCCTATTTTCCTTCCCCCAAAATCTTAAATTCTATGAGTAGTATGTTCAACCCTAAAATAATTTATAGTATTGAACTTTATGTCACCATACATTCATATAAGACATGCATGAGTATTTCCTTGAGGAAATTCAGGATTCACATCCACTATTAGTGGTACAAGCTTAACTAACCTCTGGTGTGGGATCAAACTTGATAATATATCCCCTACTACCCTATACTGATAATTTGTGATGAGGAAAATACCTAGACCCAATTTTAATAATATAGTAAAATGAACCATCCTTTTATTAGGCTTTTTACCACCCATTTATTAGTAATAATGCTTAACGAATAAAAAATGAGTTTTGAGGAAAAAATCATGCCTTTTGATGACTAATTAGTTCGTCTACATAATTTGGAGTTCAAAGGATTTCAAATACACCCTTAATTGCTTTAAATAGAAATGACTATAGTTGGCATCATTATTTAAAATTTAATCTATCATGATGGCTTGACCCTAATTTGTACCACATGATAGTGACTTAATTAAGGAACCCATGGTGAGAGGGATGGTTGAGATCATTAGATCTAATGAATCAAGGGATAAACTTCATCTTCTCCCCAACAAGCCATGCAGGAAAACATTACATGGATGCAATAATTTCTCTCGTTGATTATAGCACTTTGTTCTGTACTACCTCATGATTTCACTGGTAGCCATTTTAGGAGACCAAGGTGATCATAGAGAACCCTAACTCAAGGCATGTGGTGCCCTGTGCACCGAACGCCCAAAAGTCACCCAAAAATGGATATGCCATTCTCGTCTAAACATCTTAATGCCCCACATTTTTCATATCTATCACTACGGGGTCATATGGAAAGGAGTAACAATTTTCCCTTCATAGATATCTCATACCAAATTCCTCCCAACATCACTACAATCTCGCAACATAGATATTGTCATCTTGGGTGAGGATCGAGGAAGGGTGTCAATGTGCATGGTCTCAGATCAATTGGAGGTAAGGGCACAGTCTCAGACCCATATGATTTCATTCCCCACTCTCGGTTTGCACTAGGTTTACCTCACCTTCTAGGTTGATGAAGGTCGTTGCCTCGTTTGTTAACACCTCATCAGGGGAGGACAAATGGACATTGATTCTTGAGTATATGTTTTCTCACCCAATTTTGATTCAAGGATGCATCCTTGAGCTCATCGCTACTCATTGTAGAACGCCTAGAGTCCACAACCTTGTTCTCACATCCCATATCCTATATGTGTTAATGCTATCACCGACACCATCGGCTTGTTTTAGCACTATGAGTAGACATTGTCTGTCAGGGTATGGACTAGGCTTCTGAGAGAGTGATCATGATCAAAATTTCACAACTGTTTGACATCTTAGAGATTCCGTCATACATTTCCCTACCCACTCGGCCACAACTTGTATCCTCTAGAGTAGACAATGCATTCCTGCTAATGTTGATCTTTGGGTATGGGAACCAATTGACATGGTCTTCGGTGATGTGTGGAGCCAATTGTGCTTCTTCCCACATGCAAAGAACCATACCGTAGGGATAATGGAGAGGAGGATGATCCCTGATCAACAAATGTGGTGGGGCTTCACCTTCTCATGGCAATGGGGATTGTCCTTTTTCCCCAAATTGTATTCGACACACCTCATCAGTCAATTATAAGGAAGGGGAGCACATCAATAACTTTTGGCATGTTTTACATTACAAAATAATTAGAAATTTCTTATTTAAATAAATATTAGAGAATTGCTCATGTATTCGGAAATTATAAAAGGTATATAGTTTGAATAAAAAAATATTAGTGATTTATTGAACTAAGTTTTAGAACCCAAGTCTGATATTTTAGAGAGGGTGTTTCCATGTACTATTAATTTCATTAGAAATAATATTAACTTTAAGTATACTTTTATGCATAGGTTGTGCAAACCTTTGATTCATACCTAGGTATCACTTTACATGACTTAAATAGGATTGGAGGTATGTACTCCTACCTATTTAAACTTGGGAATTTGTATGATGGAATTGTCCCCATAATGAGGTAGGTTTTGGATTACTAACTCTTATTTTACTACTTGTTGAAATACCATATTCTCTCAACTAAAAATTATTGTTATTCTTATGAAATTATTTCTACCATTTTAATCGGGTCAATGACTCAACCTTCTATATGAATTATCAAGTCACATCTATTTTATGATTAATGCATCTTGCCACTTTATTTATGAATGTTAGGTATTTTGACTAGATAACTATCATAGACGCTTATGCATAACCATTAGGGTGCATTTTTCTTTACGAACTGTGTTTTTCTATCTTGATATATATATAGGCGTGCTTTTCCTCCTAGGATGTTCTTTTCCACCCATTTTACTTAGGACAATGACTGGTGGTGTAATGGCCCTACTATAGTTACTTTAGCTTAATGTATCTAAATGCAAATAGTTGTTGTGTTCTTGATGATTGAATATGGAAAGATTTATTATTTTACTTGATCACTTTTACTGCCTCATTCTTTTGGAAATTCATTCTTTTGCTAAATGTCATTTTAAACTCACCTAGATTTAATGGGCCCTTTACACAACTAATGCCCTAGCTAATCTTCTAACGTATATTCTTAGTTTTACTGATTCATGCTTCTTTACTTCCCATCCTGGGTGATGTTCCTTACCACCCAGGTGTAGATCAACCCATGGACTTCCTTGTTGAGGAATAAGAGCTAGAGGGTCCAGAACTTGAGGAGACCATACAACATTAGATCGAGGCTTCTAAGGTGGCTAGGCTGCTCATTGTAACATATCCACTTAATTATAGTTCTATTTTTTTTCCTAGTTTACTATGAGAACTATTGTTGGGACTATCTTGACAAAGTAATAACCTAGTTATTCCCACTGTTAAACATTTATCTGCTTTTGATGAATCAACTATCTCAAAATGTTTTAGCACCCAAATTCTTAAAAATTTCATGAATGAAATAATGGGATTCTGCTTTATTTGTTTCCAAATTTTTAGTAGGGAGTAGTCCCTACGGGTTCCATTCCTTACACTTTTTGCATCAGACTCATTTGTAGAGGAGACAAGACTCTCACACATAGAAATAGAGTGACAACAAGGGAGAGGAACATGGACCAACGTTAGACTCGCGGGGATGGATTCTTGTTGAACCGACTCTAATGCTTTCTAGACTGGGTCATGCTAGGATTATCTAATGGGCCTTACGAAACCCCCATTGAACCCAAAAGAGATGGGTGATAGTAGAAGAGTTGGCCAACGAATGTGGACCAACCAGAGACTGTCACCTCAGGCAGTGGGACCCGTCAAGGTAAATTCCTTTTAATTTCTCAAAATTAGACCAGAATATAGAATGTTTTTGATAAATATCTCCTTTAAATGCCCAAAAAATATCCCAAGACTAAAAAAAATGCACACTTTATTATCAAACCCTTAAATTAGACTATTGATCATTCAATACTGGTGGTTTCAAATATGATGCAAATACTCCTAGTTAGTGTTCATTTAATGAAATAAATTGTATCCAATTGATATTCATGATGAAAAAATAAATGTAACACCTTCTTAATATTAGAAACCCATTTTTATAATCTGAATCAAACAATTTTCCCCAATACTAATTGTTTTCATGTTAGTGACTAAACTTCTTTCTAATTCTAGAAAATCAATAAAGAGCCACGATAATATGAAAACTAAACCAAAGTATGACTATGACAAATCATTATAAAAATATTATGAATAAGTTTAGATCACTTTGAATCTAGGTTCGGTCTAAAATCCTAATTGGACCTAAATATCAATAAAATGATGAATTATATATTAATGATGATTAATTTCTATTAATTAGGTAGTGATTAGAACAGTAAATCATGATGGAGATATTAGAAATCTCTAAACTCATGTACGTGGGTTTATTTAATTATATGAATATGGTTTTGTTGGTTGAAATCCTGATATGTATGTGTACTCTTTAATTTGCAAATATTGGAATGCTCTTATATTTGCAATATTGGATGTATTATTTCTATGTCATACTCAATGTTTTTGTCACTTGAAAACATAAACTATGTGTAGATGTTTTGTAGTTATTAAGGTTTTCATTATCCCCTTTATGAGGGAATGAATTGATGTAGACTAGTATAGATCCCTAGTGCATAAGGTGTACATGGAGTCCTTTAGAGTGCTTGGTACTCAGGATAGGGACCAACATATATGTTTTTGGCACTAGTCCACCTTGATAATGTAACTCATCTAAAAAATGATTAAAATCAATGTATTTCACTTAATAAAGAATTTTCTATGATCTTTCTTTCTTAGTACAAATCTTTTCGAGATATGAAAACCAAAAATATGTATCTTTCTACCCATGTACACGACACCTTGTGTGTTGATCTCTTGTTTCACGTATCTTTTAGGTTCAGAACTAGCATGTGAGTTGAATATGAGAAGTGAGCAGTTGTATAGGTTGTACTCTATCAGGTGAGGTCCTAGCATGCATGCTCAAACTTATGTAACATCTCCTTTCAATATTTAATTGTAATCCATGTGGTACAAATTCAATTTGTAAAATAAACTTGTTAAATGTTGAGCATGTATGTTGTATGATTATGGTTGTTTGTTCATGTATCATATTGCTTCTGCAATGCACATTAGTAAAACTGGTTAACATTTTAGAATGTTTAATTCCCATTAGGTTTTTGGCAAAATGGAATCTAGGGACATTACATATGTCCTTCGATGGACTAAAGTATCACTCTTTGAGAGGAAAGGAATTCTATTGGGAGGGAAAAGTGTTGGTTGTAGTTGATTTACATATAATAGAATGATAGTTGGCATAGAATTACTCAAGCCATTTTTAGTAAGTACAGTCCCATAGATAAGTGGGATAGATTCTCTACTAAACCAGGCCAAAATATCTAGAGAATGACGATGAACATCTTCACTTGTAGCGTTTGGAACAAATATGTTTCCACAAGATGAGTGTGAGGACATAGAGGAACCTTCACTTGGAGAACGAGCATGAAACTCATGGTGTCTAGAGAATGAGCATGGGATTCATGGAAGCTCTACTACATAAGTATACATCATTCAAGTTTCTTCTGGTGTTCATAGTCTTCAACTTTCCAATTATTCAAAATTTGGTGTTGTACCACAAGCATTTCCTACATTAGCTAGGGAAGATGGGCAGGAGCGTTGATCTTGCACTTGCAGTAGCACATGTTGAGGAACATGTTGTAAATCCACCCGTTAGTATTGATTTATTTTGACACATCCTGCACATCCTTTGTTACCTTAGGAATAGAAGACATGTGTTTAGTAGTTACCCTACAAATCTAGTCAATTGGAGAACTGGTAATGCCACCCAGAGATTCATGATATTCCATATCAAATTAAGGTGAAGAAGGCCCCTCAAGATGAGGTGGGGAATGAGAAGTAGAAGGTAAGGCAACATGCTAGCAATGTTGAGATGGACAATTAGGGACATCATGAACATCCCAATGAGGTGGAGATGGTAGTTTTGTTATTTTGATAGCAGGTTGGAATAGTTGGGATGGAGGTGGGGATCCTTGGGGTGGATGGAGGAGGTTCTCATAGTGTATATTGGGTTGGTGACTTTTAGAGAGACACTAGATGAATTTTGGATCAATAGAGGGCTTGTCTTTCCTTGGGGGTGAATCCAGAACTTCAAAGTCATCATCATGTGCCTCACGCTCTCTTTCCTTAGGCATGATTGGCAAGGGCTGTTTCAAAGATTTGGCAACAATATGAACTAGGAGAACCCTAGATGAAGATGTGGCATGTTTCTGTGAAGAATCATCAGATGAAGAATGAAACTTGTTGAACAGTTCCATTATTTTTTCTTTTGTGAAGAACAAGAAGTTCATATCATCCTTCGCTAGTTTGGAAAAGGGAATGTAGATATTGGTTCTTGAAAAATGATAGTGACTTTGGTCATCATGGAAGACAATGATTTTAGAGGATGTTAAGTAAGTGGTGTTGATGAGGCTATCACCATTTATCTCCTTGAAGCCTTTGGGAGAAGAGGGGTGTCCATAAGCTCAATAGATAAGATGATCAGACCTCCCATGCAATACTCTATTTGTGAAGATGAGAATATGGATAACCATTGATCAATAAGCGAACGACCAATGTTCACATGTTTTCCTTCCATGATACGAGACAAAATGTAGAGTTCTTTGTGATAGCTACTACATATCTCAAATTTTGTGCATAAGACATTGGTGACAATTTTTTGCATGATTCTTCATAGCCTAGAGGGCACATTGGAGTTCTTGGAAGCCATATATTTTCACTGGTCTTTTCCTATAAGTTTATCCCACTAAGGAGAAGCATTAAATTAAGAGTCCTCTTTTTCTAACAGCCCAATGCTAGCCTTGGTAGCCTCATCGTCTGATGAACACAAGATTTTATTCAATACCAATTCAGTAGGGATATGGTTGAGGTTTTTGATGTGAACATTCCTATATCTTTTTTTCACTAGTTGGGTCATCAACTCGTTTAAAAGAGACCTCCTGAATGGTATACATGAACTGTATGGTCTCTTCCATGTATGCCCTGGGATTGGATAAGTATAAGCATGCCATGTTGGAGTTTATAAGAAGGGAAGACACCCACTTCTAGTTTCCAAGCTCTTTGGGAGTAGACTTGTAAGAGAAATAGGTGGGCTTGAAGGTGTGGGTGTTCATTGTCTTATAAGCCTCCAAGTGTTCATTGCTGCGAGGGTGAAAAGTTCTTAAACATTAAACTTCAATTTGTGTTCCTGGATGTGTGTCCATTGTAGACTCAGTGACATGTACCCTCAGATCTGGAAGACTCTGAATGTGGACACTTCTCAACTTTCTTGGTTTTATTGTTATTTTTATTTATTCTCCTTCAATGTGATCCATTACTAGAGCATAGAAAACAAAGGATTAGGACAGGAATATTTAAAGATGAGAAGGCAAGGTTATCGAGGGGACAAATTCATGCGGTCATTGACAGTCAAGAGGATGTCCAAAGACTCTAAAAAATGAGGGTCAACAAAGACAAAAAGAAGGAAAGTAGAAAACATCCCATCAAAGTGTAATGTTGACGTGGGAAACATTAATGGAGGAAAGTGGTCAATATGATCTTTTGACACGGTTAGGTCAATGATGTCAAATAGCTGTCGGTAGGGATTTTTTCTACAAAACTGACAACTCACACTAAAATCTACCGACCGAAAAGGTTGACACAAGTTGTCTGAAAGAAGTTTGATGAGTGCAGGAGAAAAGTGGCAGAGCTTATCTATAAACAAGACACATTGAAAAGAAATTACCATGAGGTCATGTGTTTATATGCGAGGGTCGAGGGTAGGTGAAATTTGGTCTAGAAAGAGGATCTAGAATCTAAAACCATAGAGTTGCTCATTGATGACCCGATTGACATTCTTATGGGGAAAATGTTGACAGGTGATGGTTGACGACTTGATCGACAAGTTGGAAAGTGTACTAAACATTGATGGCATCTAGATAATGGTTCAATGTTGATCCCTATTGAGACAACACAAAACTGTCGATACACTTGACAATTGTTGGTTAATGGGTGAGAAAAAAATGTCGACGTCTTAACAATAATGATATTAGTAGATCAAAGGTTAGGCCTATGGATTCCTATGAAGGAATCATCGACCAAACATCTTTTGAAAAATAATTGTCCATCAAGGTGATGGAATATGTTTAAAAGGGAAGTTTATCTAAGAATAAAAAATGATGAAAACAACCAAAAGATACAAAAGACAAGATATATGGTCGGGTTGCCTCCTAAGTACCTCTTTGTTTATAGTCATGTAGCTTGACTTTTGAGGCATCATCATTATATGACTAGCGTGTCAAAAAGCTCAATGTCCACCATCTTGGTGATAGCTTCATCTTCATAGTAGCGCTTCAGGTAATGTCCGTTGACTGAAACGTTTCCTAACTTCTCACTGTGAATATCTATCACTCTGGAGGGATAGATGGTGATGGCAGTAAAGGATCTAGACTAATGAGAGTGTATCTATCCTAGAAGAAGTTGTAGCACAGAATTGAATAAAAGAACTTTTTAACCCTTTGAAATATCCTTGGCTTGATATGAGAATCATGCTAAATTTTGGTACATTCTTTATAGATCCCAGTGTTTACATAAGCATGTAATGAAGTTCTTCCAATTCTGGAAACTAAAGATATCATTTATCTTTGATGAGGTCAACATCCATGTTGAGATTTATAGGACTTTGATGAAACAACAATAATCATTCTTGTTCCAGGAAACTTTGGACAAAGTAGACAAATGAAGGTGGGGAAATCTTGGATATATCATTGATCTCACTTTTCTAACCTTCAATTCTAGCTTCAAATGATTTGTGATCAAGAACAATCCCTTCACAAACCATGAAGTGGCTTCTCTCCTAATTGAGAACAAGTTGTTATTCCTTACATCTTTGGAGAGTGAAGCATAAGTTCTTAAGATAAACCTCGAACAATGACTCATAGATAGAAAAGTCATCCATAAAAAAATCCATGGCCTCCTTGATAAAGTCACAATAGATGGCTGACATACACCCTTGAAATGTGGTGGGAGCATTGCAAAGACTAAAAGGCATACGCCAGAATGCGTACATTCCATATAGGTAAGCAAAAGTGGTATTCTCTTGATGTTCAAGTTGAATAGTCACTTGGTTGAAACCAGAGTACCCATCTAGATAACAAAAATGTGAGTGATGTACAAGCCTTTCGAGGACTTGGCCAATAAAAGGAAGGGGGAAGTGTCTTTCCTTTGTTGCAACATTTAGCAATATGTAATCAATATACATTCTCCAACCATTCACTGTATGAGGGGATGGTTCTTAGTTGTCTCCTCCCATTATCACTGTCATGCCTCCTTACTTTGGTATAATATGCAGTGGGCTAACCTAGTTACTTTCACTTATGGTGTATGTTGTTCTAGAGTCATAGAGCTGAATTCCTTCTTTGTGTACAACCTTGCACATCTTGTCTTTTAACTTTCTTTAACCTTGAGTGCATGTTTTAGTAGTTTATTTCAGGTTGATTTGGTGCATGTAAACTATAGGTCTTAGTTCCTTGATGTCATCAATACAATACCAAAGGACCTTTTGCCGAAGTTTGAGTTCAATAAGGAATTGTTTATGTTCATCAGAAGATGGTTGGGCATTTATCATCACTGGGTTTCTTTGTTCATTCTAAAGGAATTTGTATTTCAAACCTTTTGAAATGCGTTTTTAACCTAGGTACAAGTTGCGGAAGTGTCTTTTGGTTCTTTCTTAATAGAGACATAGTTGGCTATTTCAATCGTACCTTGTATTTGAGCTTATTCTTCTTCAGTATCATCTAAGCAAGCCAAGATTTTTTTGACTTCAGAATTTGTGATCTGTGGAATTGGATTGATAAGTGCATGCATTAATGGATCAACAATTGCATTATGCTCTTGAATTTATGCATACAACTAACTATAACAATTAGTAAAGTAAATTGTCTCCAATGGAGATGGACCTTTTATGTGATCTAGCATGTTGAATTTTGGGCATTCAATACCAACTCTTATTATGATTACACCATATGCAACATCAATTATTGTGTAGGTAGTACAGAGGAAAGGTTGTCCAAAGATCATTAGATGCATGGAGACTTCAATTGCATTAATTGTGATGATGTCACAAGGGATAAAGAAGTTTCCTATTTGGATAGGGACATCTTCTACCCCACCAAATAGTTTGGTTAAAGAGTTACCTGGTAGCTGAATTCTCATATTTTAGTGAACAATGTTGTTCATCTGTAATCTGATGGCTAAGTTGTGTGGCATGCGACTTATGCTTTCCTCCAAATTAGCTAAGCCATATCTTGGTGAATTATTTCTTATGAGAAAGGGAATGGAGAAAGATCTTGGGTCTTTTTGTTTGGTTGGCATGGTGGATTGATAGAAGGCTGATGCCATCCTTGCCAAGAACATTGTTTATATCTCTGCTCTTTTTCATTTCTTTGTAATAACATTTTCAAAACTTGGCATAAGTGGGCATTTCATCAATGACGTCCAGAATTAGGATGCCCAAGTGTACCTTTTTGATAGTGTCTAGGAATCTAGTGTATCTTTTCTTGAGTTGAGCTTTAATGAAGCAATGAGGAAATAGTGATTCTAATGGAACTTCATATATATATCGGTGGTTGGAATAGGTCTGGTTTCTCCTCGATATTTATTGGTTGTTGGAACTCCTCATTGATTATATTCGGTTGGGTGGCACAAAAAATAGTAGAATTGCTGAAGTGGTTTCAGATCAAAGTATCATCATCCTAGTACTTCCATTCTTTCAAAAAAAATTAGGAGATTGAGGGAAACTACCCATCTGGGCCACTAGTCGATGCTTCTGTAGAAGCTAGTTGTTGGTTTATCATCTTGATATGTTGTTCCAAATTGTTGATTAGGGTGTTCACTTTCCCAAATTGTGCTTCATGCTTGTAATCAAGTTATTCTTACTGACTATGCAATCTCCCACTCTTTCAGTCAGAGAGTGTATCCTAATTATGGATTTTTGATGTTGTTGGAATAAACAATCCCTTGGTTTTCCATTGAAACTGCCATGTTGTTGTAAGGGTCTATTTTGTTGAAACCTAGGTGGAGTTACTCTTCTTTCAACTTTCCCCCTACCAATGTATTGTGATGTTTGATTTAGGTAAAAAAAATTTCTATTGCAGAGGAATTTCCATAGAAAAATCCATGGTGGTCAAGTCTTTTATAATTTACATAAGACACATTTTCTACTAGACTCATCTAATTATCTTCCAACTTTTGGGTGTAAATGCAATGATCTATTCCATGGCCATAATCACAACAAGAAATATTCTTAGTTGTTGATTCAACATGTATCTAGTGTTTGCTTCCTTCAGGTTTTGGACATTGGTAGCCATCCTATCAAGTTTGTTTTTTAATCTTTCAAGTAACTTTGTGTAATGACCCCGCCTTCCAGTAACCCCCAATTAAGGGAGACCAGGTGGTCAGAGTTGTTATTCCAATTTCCGGATCAAGGTTCGACAATTAATCAATAACAATTATTAAATTCTACCATACTATTTTGAAAAGCGGTAATAAATAAAATTTTGCATACCTTTGAAAAAAAATAGATTTCTACACTTCTATCTACATATGAGTTCTACTCTAACTAATCCTCCTTGAACTTTAATTCATGTATTTCACAATATGACATTTTACTGTTTGCCCTTTTTGGTTTTTGTACCTAAAATGCCGAGAAACAAAACGTCGGTCAGCACAAAGCTGGTATGCGGGGGAAAACAATAATCATGCAATTATTCATAATAATACATTGCAGCCAATTACCATTAAATAAACAATTTTACATTTTAAATATAACTGCGCGATCCATGCATACCCTAACCCCTGCGCTGTCCCAGCAGTGTACATGGATACTACTTTCCTTATAGTAGATCCCCATTAAACCCCTCATGGTCCTACCCATAGGTGAACCAGTTTCTAGGGTTGAGTCACATGGCACTACCCTTAAATAGCCCACTCCTTAACTCATGGCATGCTAAAGAGTCTCATGGCACTATACATGGGTAGCCCAATTTCTAACTCACGATAAACTAGACTTTACTCTAGGTTAACCCTTTTTAGCCTTTACAAGCCACAGAGGTGGATTTAGATCTAATCCAGTTATATATATATATATATATATATATATATATATATATATATATATATATATATATATATATATATATATATATATATATATATATATATATATTGTTAGTGATAATCATAGTCACTTTATAGTTGTAGGAAATAAAAGTCATCCAAGCAGTTTATTTCAAAAAACTGATTAAATCTTCGAGAATCATTGTGAAACTAATAAGGTTATTCATAAACGTAACCACATACCTTTGATTGCAGATTTTGAGACAGTGTCAAATATGCAGGGAAATCCAGTCAAGCAAGCAAAGATGAATAGAAATCTTGAAATAAAATTACAAGTTTCCTTTTATTAAAACGTATCCAATTTCATCTTATTCCTTAGGATTTCTATTCCAATTTTAGCGTTTCTTTTTATTTTAGGGTTTTGTTTCCACTTTTAACATTATGAACCCTAATTCATCAAATCTACTTAAAACCTTCAAATCTTCTCTTTTTAATATTCCTAACAGTCTTAGGATCATCATATAGTAATTCACTTCCTTAATCCGAAATAATTATGGTTTTCCTCTTATTTTACCCTAAATTAGGGTATCGACATGTATCATCTTTATTTATAGAGTAAAACCCTAAATTAACCAACTTTGCAATCAAAACAGATAAAAACTATATCTTAGCAATTAACAGGTTAATACCTTTCAAATTAACCTATTAATCTACAAAGTTTCACCCTTTATATTCAATTAGGGTTTCTAATTATCCTTTTAATACATACTTCTACCAAGTTAAGGAACTTTTATAAAATCATATAGAACTAGATTCTCAAAATATTTTTATCATGTTCCTCATATTTTTATATGCAACTTTCAAATATAAAGTTTCCTCGTTGGAGATTCCTAGCGATCTCTATTAATTTTGCAAAGAAAAACAATTTTTTGTAATTTTGATCAGAGAGAGATAATTACCAAAATCATGCCGCTGTTTGATCAGTACGCCCCTGGTCCGCTGGTTAGATAGGACGTTTCACGTCGATCAACTCCACCACCTTGGTCATGCACGTTTCCCTTACTGTCGATCAGTTGGATCACGCTCAGGTCCACGATGGACCTTGATCAAACGTTCCGCGTCAACCCGCTCCACTCACTCGAGTAAGTCAGGTGCGCGGCTCAGGGAACATTGGATCTCAAGCGAGTTCACTGTGGTCCTTGATCCCACAGCTGCTACTCATCATCCTCCTCCCTTCTCTTGTCTTGACCATGCGGAAGCACCATGGTGGTCCTTCGTCGGAGCAAAATCAATAGAGTGAGATAGAGGGTACTCGGGCTCGGGGAGTAGCCACTTAGGATCACGAAGTTGTGAGGGAGCGGGTGAGGATCTATTTATAGGATGTGGAGGGTCCTCTTTAGGGTTTATTATCCCGCCGCCAATCCTATCTTCAACCCAATTGGTTGTTTTGTGTAGATGCGATGAAAGTCTGCAAATATTGGGTCGAAAAGCTTCATCTCTGTCTCCCGAAGCCACTAGAACACTTTCCAAGTTTGCACTTGCTCTAAATCGAGGGTAAATCGAAGGGGAAAGTTCCCATGTAACCATGTAAGAATCCACGTCCCATTGGGATATTGATGATGACTAGTGCCTGCAGGATTAAGATCCAACGACCCACATCCGTTGCATTCAAACAACGAAAAAGGATTTTCCCAATTTTCCAAAATAAAATCCTATTTTGAGGATAACTTGAAAAAGCAATAACTCCCAAATTAGAACTCCTTTTTAATTAAAATTTTAAGGGAATCTCATTTATGATTTTATATTTCATTCTCCAAAAATTGGGATTATTATCTTAAGAAAACGATTCCCTTTCTTCACTTGCAAGTTAACCTTTAATTATTCATATTTCCCACATCTTTTCTATTTCCTTTTGCCATTATATTTTGATCCTGAGTTCCTTGAACCCCAAGGAACCTTAACAATTCGAAATATATTTTGGAAAATATTCCCTAGCCTCTTATTCTTCTTTTATCTATTTTCTTATTTATTCCTTTATCCAATTGAATTCCTTTTTCCTTTCTTTTTCTTTTTCTTTCAATTGGGCTCAATAGCCAATAAGGCCCATTAAGAAAACACACAAGGCTATCATACATAAAATTTATTCAAATCTAACCATAAAATCAACCATTTATTTAATTTACCTTTTAAAAGAGATTTATAAATCTCATTACATGCTTTAGAAAATTGTGTTATAACATCCTCCCATCCTTATAGGAATTGTGCCCTCAAAATTCATCAATCCAACAAACAAATTAGGATATGCCTTTTCCATGTCCGTCTTCAGCTCCCATGTTGCCTCATCCTCTCCATGGTGCTTCCAAAGAACCTTTACCATCTCAATATTCTTATTTCTGAGCTCTTTTACCTTGGTATCTAGAATCCACAAAGGCAACTCAAGATAAGTTAGCTTTCGTTGAAGCTCAATGGGTTCAATGCTCAACACATGGCTCAGATCTTGCACATATTGCTTCAGATTGGACACGTGGAACACATCATGCATCATACTATATTGAGGGGGTAGCAACAATCTATATGCGACTTCACCAATCCATTCTAATACTTTAAACAGACCCACATACCAGGGAATCAACATTCCTCTATTCTTAGCTATAGCTCAGAGCGGTCAGATTTTTAGAAAAACATGTTATCCCATAGTGAAATGCACATCAATCCAGTTCACATCAGCATACGACTTCTGTCAATCCTGGGCTCTCTTTAGCCTTTGCCTGATCAAAGCGACTTTATCAGCATACACTTGGAGTTCATCTGACCTCAATAAGGACCTTTCACCAACATCATCCCAGTGAAATGGTGACTGACATGGTCTCCCATATAGATCTTCATACAGAGGCATCTCAATACTGGCTTGGTAACTGTTGTCGTAGGAAAACTCATCTAACGATAAGCATTGTTCCCACGATCCACCCCAATCGAGTACACAAGCTCTCAGTAGATCCTTGGGGGGTGATATGCGATACTGAACTTCAACCTTGCACCTATTTATTCTTGAACTTGCTTCCACAGTTTGGAAGTAAACTTTGGGTCTCTATCGGAGATGATGGAACTGGGTACGCCATGAAAATGTACTATCTGTCTGATATAAAACTCAGCTAAATCTGACACCTTGGAAGTGGTCATCAAGGCAAGGAAGTGTGCTGACTTGGTAAGGCGATCTACCACAACCCATATAGCATCATGAGCTTTCTTAGTCCGAGGTAGACCCACCACAAAATCCATGGTGATCTGCTCCCATTTCCATTCTGGAATATCTATAGGTTGTAACAGTCCACCGGGTCATTGGTGTTCAGCCTTCACCATTTGGCACATAAGACAGTTGGCCACATACGCCGTAATATCTCTCTTCATTCTTGGTCACCAGAAAAACCTCTGTAGGTCCTTAAACATCTTAGTAGTTCCCGGATGCACCAGGTACTTAGAAGCATGAGCCTCTTATAGGAAACATTCCTTCAACGATGAGTCTTCAAGAACCCATATGTGATTCTCAAATCTAATCCCTCCATCTATTCCCAAAGAAAGACGCGT